>OV121085.1:54240366-56640366 GCA_921293015.1 Phorcus lineatus | reverse complement strand
AATTTCTTTAGTTAGAGTATAGTTCAAAGGGGAGATTTTGTCTTAAACGGGCCGTAGCTTGAAAATTCTAACGTCAAATTTTTGTCATGGCCCTCCCGAACACCAGATTTCGACCGAATAGAAGAAAATAGGTATAACCTTGATGGGCGTGTACTTCAACATCACTACACATCTCTTACACTTCCGCTATTGGCCATCGCATTGCAGGAGAATAGGCATCATACAGCAAGAATGACATCCTTGACTTATCCAGTCATTGCTGAGACGATTCCAAACAATATTCTTACAAAATATTTACTTTGTCACCACCTGGTTCACTTAAGGTTAAAAAATCAAACAACGGTCACTCTAGTGTTCGCTAACTCTTTGCATACACATGTGAATTTTCATCTTGTTAATATTAAAATCATTTAATATCATTTCTCTTACATAGGATCAACAATCTTTTAGAATAATAGCTTTTGAGTATTTTTGTTTCTGAAGAGTATTTGAATGATAAAGTGTGTGCAGCTGTTAATACTCTCACCATCAGAGTTGAGAACGATCGTAAGAATTCAAGTTGAAATACCCTCCAAGTACAAGTTTACTCATATTTTACTGAAATCAATAATGCTTATGTTGCTCTTTTGAAAATTAAAACAACTAAAAGTTTTGTGTTCCTGTTAACAGGTTTATTTGATAAATCTTTTCATTTTTTAAAAATGTTTGAGTCTCATTTAATACATGTATCTATTATTGATGCTTTCGTATATTTTGGAAAGAAAAGGCAAAGACAGAAAAGTTTTTGAAATTTTTGAAAATGTATATTTATTGAACGTCATGTCTTGATAAGGAAAGCAAATGTTAAACTTTATATGAATGATTTTTAAAGAAAGTTTTTATACGTTAAAATGTATCTGTTATCTCCAAAACAGGAATGAATATAAAGATGTTTTATATAAACATGTATTTACTTAAACATAAAGTGAGATAAAACATCATACCAAATAATAGAGATATCTTGTTCTGGTTGTCTATAGGTCACGTGATTGAATGGTTTGAATATCCGCATCAAGCATTGTTTTTGGTATTGAATATAATCAACAATATTAAGACAGACGGAAGAAGAATATGACTATTGTTTTAGTTCCCGAGATGGAAACACAAACACAATGTGCAGCTGCATGACAAAAGTGTGTTCACATACCTAAATATACTAGTGCAAATATCATGTAATTTGAGATGCCTATGAAGTATCGTAGCATTGCGAAAAAGAAACGTATAATATTGAGGTTTCAAAATAGATATGAAGATCCATTTTTCTTTAAGGCAAAGGTTTATCTTACCCCCACAATTACCCGTAACAGTTTTGGCAGGCCATTGAAGTGACCAGGGGTAAAAATTCCGAAAACACTAATTTTTATTTTTTCCAAAAAATCCTTAATAAGTTATCAACTTCTTTTAAAATTAGTCACGTTTGTTCCTTAGCAAAAAGTCAATGTGATTAGGTTGATTTTAATCTCAGAGAGTCGATATGGAACATTTCATTTGACAATTAACGAAATCGAAATTTCGAAAATATGACCCCTTCTGTCTGTATCAATATGCCAAAATTCGAATTTTTGCACGAGAGACCAAACGATCCCAAAATGAGTTCATGAATGGCTATTTCACACATGGACAGTGGGTGATCCATTGTAAGTTTTGCTGAAGCTATTCTATTGACGTTGAAACAAAACCAAAATCACATGATATTTGCACTACGATTCAGTGGTAAGTGAACAAACTTTCGGTATGCAGCTGTATAAAGAACATTCATGGTTAACACAAAGGACATCCAGCCACAGACTGGTTTAAATGACACAAAAGAACACTTAATTCATTACAAAAGTACATTGCAATATATATCGCCTGATTATGTTTGTAAATGATATTGTTTGATACAACGGTAGACATAAATTTCCTATAGCGTGACAATAACTATCATCAATGCGTCTTTTCCATCACCGCTAACATGATTATTGTGAAATAATATCTATAAACATACATGCTGACAACCAAACAGATATACATATTTACATATATATAACATTCATTATAAACGATGCATTGACAAAAGAGTTTCGGTTTGGTAATGAAACATTATTTTAGATATAAGCATACATTGTTAGATGCTTAATATTCAAGTCATTGAAACGTCAAAAACGAACAAATATCAGAGATGTTCAAATAACTGATTTATAACTTTGGTAAATAATGAAGGACCTGCATGTTCGAATTATCCATCGTCTCATATTCAGTAGACAGTCAATAAAGTAAGGGAACATGCATGAAGATGTGCAAGTTATATTGTCCATTGTCATGTCTTTCAGCCTTCAGCATCATGACATAATTTCTGACCATTTCTTGTAGAGACAATGAAATCACAAACAACTTCCCAACAGGTGAGATAGTTGAGAACATGATAACATAAGACTTACACCTGCCGCTGATTTCAATAGGCTTCCCTTTCTATACTGACCGCAATGGTTGCCCAAGGCATCGTCACGTGAACCATTGTTTTGTCTCCTAAACCTACCTTCTTTTGACCTTCCAAGTATGAAATTCTATTGTGACTACATGGAATTTAAGCGCACACAAAGCAAGTTGATTTCATTGTTTGATAATATACTAGTAAAATGTCCTGAGAAAATTCGAGTATTATGCGGTACCGGGTGTGAATTCGCTGGGTTTAATTCGAAGGTTATAAACTTGGATCAAGATATTTGCAATCAAGCTCATTACCAATCAATCTCATTAAAATAAAATCTAATATTGCTGCACTACGTTACGCAGATTAACGCGTAATGTAGTGGATCATTTAGATTTCATTTCAATGAGATTGATTATCAATGATGCTCAATAACAAAAAATGAATGATCTCGATCCTTGATGACATGAATGTGATATCAATAACAGCCTTCAAAGGGTGATTATAAACTATCCGTTTGGTACAAAGAAGCTTCTATCCCCTGTCTAAAACAATTTCCATTTGTTTTACTGGAACACAGTCATGATTCGTAATTGCCGTGATATTGTTATTACACACATTAACTATTTTGAACAATGATTGGCATTTAGAGCTTATTGTTAATTTGTGATATTGGAGATATTATTTATGACCTCGGCTCTGTAGAACTAACAAAGGGGGGGGGGGGGGGGGGGGGGGGGGGGTGGTATTAGTCCTTGGCAACATGACGTACCCATAGTAACACAATTACAAGTTTTACGTCCGGGTTACTTATGAACTTATCTAACATACAAAAGCTATATTTTTGTGTCTCCGAGTTTTAACAATTTTACTTTATCTTTTTGATAAAACCGTTTTATCATTAATTATTCGAGATAAAGGAGGAAAGTTTCTCTAATGTACTAGATTTCTATAAAAGGCTACATCATGGCGTTTCCACACAAAGAGAATCATACACGAGTAGCCTGACACAAAGAAAGTAAAACTGATATGTAGATTAACATGATCCCGTGTCAGGGGTTCCACAAGGACGTATCATCTGACCATTAACTACGCCTGGGTGTTCATACACCTGTTCGTATTTTCCTGTTTGAGGAAGGTCAGATTTTTACTTCATTGTGGACATCCATGACGTTTGGGAGCATATGCTCACTCCTTCACCATGGTGCATTATCTGAAACATCGTGGAATCACAATACAAAGAAGTCTTGACTAAAATAATGCTTTACTATGCTTTTTCTTAATGTCCTTCAAAGATTTTGGCCTTATACACATTTTTACATATCATCATCAACATCGCCATCATTTAGAACTCCTTCATCATCATTAGCAGTAGCATCCACTCTTTATCTTTTACTGCATCATTCACTTTCGGAACCCCGTCTACGACATCTTTCCCCTTCCCTTTATCCTGAAGCCGCCTCACGTTAGCACTGCTGTTCGCCCTTAACTCTTTACCTTCATATTGCAAAACTCAATCTGCGATACTGACAATTCCCTCACTGAAATCTCCTCTAAGTTGTTAGAATGTTGAAATACCAATCAAATCTACTACAAGTTCGTTCATTTTGATGCTTAAAGAGAACACCAATGTATTTATAGTTTTCAGTAAAATCATTAATGTAAGCTGAAGTACATATAAGGAAACAGCAAACGATAGGTCAATGAGAGCCAACACTGCAGACTATTCCTGGATAAGGATAATGTGAGATTGTAACTTTCTTCTCCAATATGCCTGTTGTATATTCTGTTGACACTCCATGTAGACATTCCGCCAGCATGAATGTATAAATGAAAAGGGTTAACAGTTTAGATTAACTTGTTTATGACGCGTATCTGTAAATAATAAATGTAACATTATGAACACATTCATTCTGAGGCTAAACTGAATATAAATATACTTGCTGTTAATCAATTACCGATTTGATTTCCTTGTGTTTCTCTGAAAGGCATTGTTGCAATATCAAAATTACCGAAAACAGAAGTGTGTGTGTGTGAAGTATTTGGGATAGTTTAGATAAGAATGATGGTACAATACCTTACAAGAAATAAGAGCAAAATTAACTCTAACACACTAAAGCAAGAAACCTTAGAGAAAAATGAAGCAATCTCAAATCTCAAAGACGCCTTGTGATACCATCGGGAGAGCAAGATATGAGAGGGGGGCGGTGAAAGACAGGAGGCTCATTACCAGACTGATTAGTACCGCACCAGGTCATCAACTGCCTCATTAACACCAAGAACACACTTTCACTACTGTCTGAGGACTGACCCTGACTTCTCAACGGCGACCGGTCAAAGTAAACTTTTCACTTTGGTCAAGGTACGTAGCTCGTAGAAGATATTTAATGAGTGTTCTCATTTCATAATTTCTTAAACGAGTGCCAAAATATAGGTATATACCGAGCGAGAGATATACCCGTATTCAAGCAAGACTGACATTAATTGAAGAAAAGAGGCAAAAATAACTTTCGATCAGTGTTAATGATGTCACGTCACAATGATGTAATATTTTCAAATGACATCGTATGAATTTATTAACCCCGATATGACTATGAATTTGGTGTATTTCAAAATAATATATCTTTAATTTAAATGATTTTTGTCAAAGATAACAGTTTTTAAAACGATTCTATGAGGTTTTATATTTTTAAGATAACGGCGTATGTTTTATTATCTTGCCATGCCGCTATTGGCTGAAATATTGTCCAAATGGCGCTAAACAACAACCCACTCACTTTGTTATTTTGAAACTGTTTACATGTCCCAACTCCTTGTGATTTCTACGCCTGATGATGGCTAAAACCACATACTCTGAAGCACCGGAGTCAACATTTTGAGTTTTCATCAAGAACTCGATCGCATGTAACCTACTTTTTCTGAAATATAAATGGTGAAGTTTTGGAATTTCGTCACTTCTTTGAACGAAAGTTTACTTTTATGTTGATGGACTACTGTCACGTTGACTTTGTCACTATTTCACACGTATTTTGTCAAAAAGTTCCGCTCCTTAACAATTCTTTCTTTCGCTTGTCAACATCCCTTACAGCTTTGCCCTAAAAAATGACATCTTGTCACGCAACTGTATTGGTTTTTTTGCCATCGTGTAATCTTTGACCTGCAGCAAAGGAGAAAATGAGAAGTTGGTCATCGCCGTTCGGAAGATATATATAACGTCTAAGTCTTCTTCTTGCAGAGCGACATGTCTTTGTAATGTCAATATGATTCTTCACATTTCAGTTCTCTCCCCTTTTTTCCCCATTATTGTTTCTGATCATATGACTAAAAAACGTTTACACACATCCGGGCTGATACTATTCGATTTTAATAACTGTCAACTAGATATTGTCAGAATAAATTAACACAGAAAAATTTCTCATGACAAAAGTAATAGGAAATAGAAAAGTCTTATATTACCAAGTAAACGTGAAGTATCTGTCTTATTACTGTTGTGAATTAGCAGCTATAAAGTGAGATAAAGTAAATAATGATAGGCGTATGACTTTGACTACTGGACTCAATAAATCACAATTAATCAGATCCCGTTAATGAGACGAGTCCATTTGCAGTCTCCAGTAGGGATCAAGTTCAGCTCAAGTCATAAGCCTCGGTTTCAGTGTCAGTGACATACCTCTGGACCAATCAATCAAACCCCTCGATACGTTAACACTTCCGGTTAACTTAATAAGCTCGTTAAGGGCCAGTGATGCTAAGACCTTCTTGAGAAAGGGGAATAAAAGGGGACGGTGGGTTTCACTTACACAACTACGCGAGCTGGTGTCGGCGACCGCTTTACGATCGAGATAAAAATCATTATGACGACAGCTTGATGAACTAGAAATACAAATGGCGTTGTTAAAAAGTTTTAAAGCCGCTCATGGACAACACTTATTTAAAGTTTTAAAACCACAAGGTACTTTGATTCGTGATTTCAGCTTCTGGAGTACAAAAATAATGGCAATTTGTTGTGCATGATATACATTTGATAACACTTTTGTTGTTAAGCATTATTTTAAAAAATCCCTTGTCATTTGAAAAAAGTATTGATAAAGGTTGGTCTTTCAAAAGAATGAGATAAAAGCTGTTTTACTTATTCAGCTCACTTCTGAGTTACCGAATTTTAAAAATCAATTTCAGAAAACAAAATGCATGATAAGACACTCCATATCATGTAGATTCACAATATAGTCGTCCAAATACCCAAATTATGGTGGTAATAATGTTTATAATTTTTTCCATTAATCCTTTAGGATGATATGGATGTGTTTTTGTTGGATGGGATGTTACCTTTGCTTATATATGAAGACTGTCATTTCATGTGAAATAAGATCAAATTATAATATTTCACGGAAATAAAGAAATATAACAACTTCTGAGCGGAAATGACTCAAACGAAAACTGAATTTCGAATTTCAGATTCTGAACATGATATAAGGCATTTACTCGATTATGAACATTTCTCTTTTCTTATATTTTTCTGTTCTGAGATGAAAGGTAATTATATAAGCATGTTGATTTGAACTTAAATCAGTACATATAGTATATTCATACATATGAAAGCCTAATAAAAAATATGACTAATACTCCATGTAACTTTAACAGTATCTGTTTCAGGTTTACCATATGAGATTCTAAATTGATTTATCCTGGTTTAGCATCATAACTTCATATCAGAGGAAGATAAATGTTATCAAAATACTTTATCATAATT
Organism: Phorcus lineatus; assembly: GCA_921293015.1. Classification (NCBI taxonomy): domain Eukaryota; kingdom Metazoa; phylum Mollusca; class Gastropoda; order Trochida; family Trochidae; genus Phorcus; species Phorcus lineatus. The sequence goes on along the minus strand of OV121085.1, from coordinate 56,633,167 downwards.
CTTTAGCAACTAAATTTAACATACCCATACTTTGTATATGACATTTTTTTTTCTAAAATAAAAACTTAACAATAAAATTTGTTTTTATATCGTTATGAAGGTCTTTCGAAGTGAGATAATTGTAGTTATTACTTTGGAAACGTTGTATGTATAAAGTTATTCTGTGCACAGACGGTTTCAGACGTCTACGTGTCATTTCCTAAAAATTTTTTATTTCAAAAGGTGCCGTTTCTATCGCAAAACGACTCCACTCTCGATGTTATAAAGATTCCATCACTGATGCCTGATTCGTGAACTGGCTGGAAGGAAAACAGTGAAGTTGAGACCTTTTAAGGCGCTTCTTCTCATACGTCAGTGCTACATGGTCAAAGGGAGACAATCCAATTGGCAAATCAAAGATCAGTACCAATCAGTTTAAGGGGTGCGACCTTCATTATTAAACCATCAAACTGTTTCCTTTCTCTGAATCAAAAGTTAAGGTAAAAGTGGGTTGTTTTTATCAACTCCTAACTTTAGTTTCTTTAATAACTATATTCACATTTTTCAATATAATCAAAAATATTACAACTGGTCTTTTAATGCTTTTTGGAATGTTATTTCAGATTGGAAATCTCGATTAAAATCATTCCTTGTCATATTTAACGATGGTACCTGATTCTTCGCATGAAAATAACATATTTGTGTTATGTTTCCTGTAAAACTAAGACACAGTAATCATTTTGCTTTCAATATTAATGTAGGTATACATATTCCGCTGAACTCAACACCTCAAAGGGTAATGTTCAAAGCGCACACGCCCGCGGTGACCAGTGAGACAGCTTCGTTTTCATCCTGAACTGCTTGAAGTCTGCACCCTAGCACTCAGTTATCCGTCATATCACCTTCACCTCCAACCAGGTACCCAATTATCATAATGGGTGAAAAGATCAATAAATTCGCCACAAGTTTCACAATTCGTTCATGCAACGCACTCCTTGTGTAAGCAAAGAAAGTATGACAGTTCTGAATATGAATCCCGCTGTAGTAGCGTTATTGCATACTCGAACACAATTTGCAGAGGTGTTTCGATATTGTGAACCGGCTGATCGGGTGTTTCAATTTATTCCCTTGTGATGACGTCACTTTGACTGATGACGTAAATGTTATTGACGCTCGGCGCATAATTATTTTGTAACTATGCTACTATAACAGGAAATCAAGTTTTCAAAAATAATAGATAGATGTTAACACTTTCAGTACAGAAACACTTATTTAATCATTCTGTTGCTCTGAATAATAAATCAAGCAGTTTGATCCTTGTGAATAATGATGGTAAGTTGTGGTGTCTGAGTAAGTTCTTTTTATTACTCTTGGGAATCGATGACGACCATTACAAAACACATGTGAACTTCAGCTTTGGTGATAGTTTTATACTTCCTGCGCCCATCCATGACCATTTCATCACATCTGGTAATGTTGTAGCTTCCTGGGGGGTGATTTCTTGCTTTTCTTTGGCGATTTCTTGCTAAGTAACATAATATCAAAATTCATAGAATTGAAACCATATAACAAAGAGCCGTTAAAGTTCCTGCTCTTGATATTCAAGTCCCTCAATTTCCTATCATAGATTTCCCTCATAACAAACACACCCTTCTCGGTGTAATGGGAAATGATCCTTAGTAGCTCGTCTCTCCCATAGGAGAAGAGCTCCTCCAAACTAGGAGAGTTATCTTCCCTTGAGTAATCCTCTTTTGTTAACATGTCCACCATCTCCATCACACCACCCAATATGTATCTGCTCTGTGATATATTCTTTGCTACAACTTCCAAAAGCTCTCGGAAGACTTGCCACGCTTTGTCTTTGTGTCCAGCTTTTTTATGGGCTCTGCCTAAACTCAGCAAACATTCAACAAGGCCGTCTTGACCCAAAGCTGAGCTTCTCCTGTGATTGGTTGTCACCTCCAGAATCCTAATGGCTGCCTCTTGGTCTCCGGCGGCTGAGTAGAGTCGACCATAACCTTCGGGGATTAGCCCTTTCACATTTACATTTCTGCAAAAAGTAAAATGACACACCAAGGAGCTCCTAATTTAACTTCCTCTTCCTTCTACGGTAAATTTAATGTAAAGCAGATATGTTCTTAAAACGTTTGTCCTCATTAATCAAATCTTAGTCACATCGTTTTATCAGAACAAAACTAATCTTGTTTAATCCAAATACACACATAAAGAGCACAAAGATTTGAGGTAAAAATACATGCATAAACTCTAAAGACTTCATTTACGATAAAGGATAAAGACAACTTTCACAGGGATCATAGAAACAGATGGAGGCGTGAATGCATGGATGCATTGATTGTTGTTTGAGTAGACTGACAGATGAAGAACTGGTGGTTTGATTAGTATAACGATTGGTAAACAGTTGGGGAGATGAAGTCCCATAAGGTTGCACCTCTTTATCTTACACCCTTGAAACGTTCTATTTATCTAAGATGATATTCAAATAGCATTAGCCCAATGACACTGTAAGTTTAGGAGATGAAAATAACCCATACACAAATTGAATATTAATAGTTTGAGGAAAACAGCGGCCATAATGTCGAAATTCTCTAAACCCTGACTTCTCTCTATTAATTGTTTATATTAAAAGCCCTTCTTTAAGTTGCATTAAATTAAAAAATGTTCATACTAATCTTTAAAATTCTCGAAAAAGCTATTAACTATAGCAAAAACATTATGAATGCACCGATTCAACCATTAATTATCTTCTGCAAAAAGCAGAAAATGTTTTAGGGTAATGTATACCATCACTTGACGAGGGTCAGAAGCAATGGCAAGCTTGATCTTGATCTTTGATCATTCCAAAGTTGTCGAAAAAATACACAGTTTATAAGCAACCCCCACTAGACGATGATGGTCATACAACTGCCAACACCATCATCCCACCCAGCTTGGTATGATAGAAGTGGAATGTTAATGCCTACATCAAATGGGCCCTTGTAAGGAGCCACAGAACAACCAACTCTATTAAAATAAATCCATTTCGGCCAAAATTAAAGCCTCGTAGCAAGAGGTCTCTTACGCCTAGAAACCCTTTGTAAAAATAAGTGTTGACTGTGGCTCCTGAACAACATTATGACGGTCTAACGGGCAAATGCTACAAATGATATCATTCGACCAGGCAATACAAAAGAATTCCTGCTCTTCTGTGTTAGCTGTTCTTGATGACAGAAGATCTGCCGGACGGTCGATGAGCCATTGAAAGCAAATAATGAATACCAAAGTTACTACCTACTTAATGGGGAAATGAAATGATAAATGTTTACCCTAAATGGGGCAGCTTTTTATCCAATATTTCTGCTCCTTCGTCCAACAACTTTTTTGCTGCGGAGAAATTATTTCCCATAATTTCACCGGAGACGACATTACTGATGGAGATGATGATGGATGTTGGTGGTGCATGAGTTTCCCTCTTCACTTTGAGTCCCTTCCGGTAGTAATAGTTGGAGGTGAAGTAGTCTCCCTTCTGCATGTGGAGGAGTCCGAGGTTGTTGTAACATGCCCCGATGTGAGGGTGCATCTCTCCGTGCTTTGCCATCGTTCTCCTCAGAGATTCAAGGTGATACTTCTCCCCTTCTTCATAATAACCTAAAGTAAAAACTTTTCGTTGTTTTCTTATCAATTAGACTTCTTACCATGTGATTAAAAAGTACTCTCGAAATTACGATCACTTGCCAGATTTTTATACGTAACAAAACAAATTTGCAATGGTCTAAAAGTCATTGAACACACACAAACTTGCACAGTGAATATGTCTTATTTCCTTGATTAGTTAAAAATCAAATAGGCCATTCTACCATTATCGGCAATAATACCATTATTCGACAGAACACTTACGTTAAAGTAAGTGCATGAAACACAGTGTTAAAATATCCGTCCTATACGTCGAGTGAGTACGTTTAAGTAACTTTATCGTGACGGTATCCATGATAAACTCCAATTACTCATACTACTATGGACATGATGATCGAAAGCTCATTGCTAACGTAGTAATATTGCCAATAAAACCCAAATATGACCAATCGTCGACAAATAAATTTCGAAAAATCCATATTCCTTTGACATTTGTGCAATATTTGGCCCCTTAATTAGCGTTAGATTTGAAACATCATCTGTCTTAGCTTTCAATTGAAGTGAAAGTGCCACATGCTCTTAGAGGGTTAATCTTCTCCTAGAAGTGCTGAATATCCTTTATGGAATATTCATTAGAGGTATAGTTCTATCTTGACTTAGAGATACGAAGCCTACGTTGAATGATGGAAGCAGCGTTGTCCCAAATTTCAAACAATAGGTATTTGATAGGTAGGTCGTGTAATAACTAGAAATGACAGTCTTATTCACGAAATCACAGCGAAATATATTTTTGATAATTTGCAGAGATAATTATATTAAACCCCATTTGATTGTATATAAACGTCAACGGAGTGACCTACTTGTTCATAATGAGGAGAAATCATGCACATATGCAATGCCAAAGAAATAAACTTGTTCAAGACAATTTCTTCAAGCGATCTTAATCCATATCAGAGCAAGTTTGGAACTTGAATGTATCAGAACCCTTCTCCTCGGATGATCTGAAAAGTATTCAAATCTCATGTGAATGTATCATGTTTTGGTGAAATATGAAAAGAACATACCAATGTGGACAAGAAGTATCCCGAGCACGGAGAGAATACGCAACATCACGAGCTCATCCTTCATACCAATCTGTTGTGCCAGATGCTGGGCCTCCAGCACGTTCCTGCAGGAGACAATATACTCACTTAAAGCTAGTGAAGGAATTTTAGGAGTGTCATAATTATTGTCAAGCGATCGGGAAATGGAAATTACGGAGCGTGATATGAAAAAAAGACGGAAAATATACAAAATCATCCAAGTCTCATCGATCAGGTCGGGTAGATCAGGAAGGATACCAGACTAAACCAACAATCCGGTAATCCATAATGGAATTAAAAGTTGAAAATTGAGAGAAATCGAAAACTGATGAAATCGAATTACGAGATTTTTTAATATCGATTGTGTTCTATATGTAAAATATCTGGGTCATGTATTTTCTTGTTAATTCAATTGCATGTGAACACCTCCATCCAAAATTTTAAATCTTTAAAGTAAACAAATATATTTGATATAACTTGTTTCTTAGCTTTTTATGATAAAAAGCACATTTTTTATTTTAGGTAGGAAATTCTGCATAGACTATTTCAAAGCTATTGAAAATATCTTCATAGTATTCTTTCCACATTTTTTTAAAATGAGAAAATTCACAGAATCTATTGCAAAAAAATACCAAAAATACCTGAAAGAGCTATTAGATAATGGAAATAAGTTGTCAGAATGGCTATTATGCCGTTATTGTTATCATCAGATGAGTATGATAACTTTGATTGGCTACAAATTTCTTAAATAAAGTAGATTTTCCTATGCTTTGTTCAACGAAGATGAATGATTGATTAAGACGAACGCAATTAATTAGAATAGATTTTAGTGTTCATGTTTCATTACTGGATATACATTTGTAATTCTAACAGATTTGGAAATAAACCAGTTACAGCCATATAGGCCCTGAATATATATATATCTTAAGATGGGACGCGTCCCAACTTGGAATTCCAATACGGATACTTTAACATGTTCATAATATTCTTATTCTAATGTTAACATTATCATTTAGATAAGCGCTTTAAGGACCTCGAAAGATATTTTGATTTTCATGACTTATTGGCTATATTTATCTCTCATCGCATACGAGTCTTTCATCATAGCACAATACGATTTCAAAAGTAATTCTTATACAAAATTTTATAAATTATTTCATTATATTCTTAAATATTTTTAATTGTGACAGCATGTTAACCAAATAGAAAAAAAAAATTATATTCAATTATACACTCAATACCCACTCTTAGTGAATACCAAGAATGCTAATGCCTTGTAATCAGTTCAATTTCTTACACATAAACCGTTCCGTTAAGCAAGATTTCAATATACTCATTGTGTTTGATAGTCGAATCTAAAATTAAACTTTATGTTTCTTAAACATAATTCACAAACACTTACCTATAAGTGGTGTTCCCTCAATGCTTATAAGATGTCCAGTAAATAAATCCAGTTATGCCTCCTCATATTTCCGATCGAACCTGATCTGATCAGTGTCGTGGTGCAAATGGCAAACATACCTGCTTGGTAGTTCAGAGATGGGTGGAAAGGGGGGGGGGGGGTGTCCGAAAGAAGGGATTTTGGTAAACATCCGGTTCGGTTATGACACTAATACCTGTGTGTCACCTTCCAATTAGTGACAAGAATGGGTACCAATTGTACATGAGCATGCTTGTAACACTACAAAGGTACACGCCGAGCGTTTGTTGTTTTAGTCAATGATCATCATTCATATATATCAAGGCATTGGCCCCTATCGGCAATATCACTGATAGGTGGAAGCAGACGTGATCAATCCCTAACCAAAAACAACCACAAAAGTTTATGTTTTTTGGTTATTGTATTGTTATTCGATGAAAGTTGTTTTGCCACACTATATATATTCAAAATATTTTTTTCATAAACAGAACCATTATCATGTAAAGTAACCAAAATGAAATCTAACATCATCCATTGATTATTTATGGGGACATAACAGGCTTTTAAATAGATTTTTAAAAAATTCAGAACTTAGTTTCCAAGATTTACAAATGAAGATTATGTTTTAAACATATTTTATTCATTAAAAAAAAAGAAAATATATTTGCAATCAATCTGGAAGCTTATATTAATGCCGCGCCAATAAAAATTATATTTTGAAACCATCAAACATACAACACAAAGTCAAACCAATACGATGTACAGTTGCAACACAATTCGGTTAAGATATTCAATATTGCAAAGGCAATTTCTTCATGCTAATTTAGAAACACAATATTTCAACTCATTTCTTTTCAATACTACAAGAAGATTATAAACGGAGTTTGACTCTGAGTTCATTAATAAACTTTGTTTACCTTCTCAAGATTTTTTGTCACAAACCAGGGTACAGAGTTGAGAAAAATTATTATTTTCTACTTAACCCGAGGTAACATATGATTTTGATCAGTATGAAAAGGTTGTTTTTATATGTACAAGCGTCTATCTAGGCTTGTTAGAAGCGTTGAATTGAGAGAATTGTTGTGTGTTGTTACTGCTAATAAGTTAATCAACTGATCAACTGAGTCAAATAAGATGAGTAGGTACTAGGTGAGAGGTAAGAATTACATTTCAGTGTAATATTGTTGTTTTACAGCTTAAAGTTTACTTAACTAATCGTTTTGTTATCTTTAAATATGCTACTATCATGTCCCCCCGAAAAAAGGCAATAGGTTTGTAAATACACATCAATGAAGTTTTATTGATATACTAACAATTATCGAGTTATTTTGTGCGGACATATATGGACTAATGTAATATCTTCAGAGGACTAAATTATTCATATTGTTATTGCTTATACAAATTTGATATAGAAACTGTCATTTCTTATGCAAACTGTCATCGCTTATTGTAAAATATTATCATATTTCATTGTGTGAAAATATGCAATATGTGTAATCATATAATGGTTAGTAAATAGAATACTATGACTTAAACAGTATTTTATTTCCATAAAACATGTGTTACACAAAATTCAGAATATATATATTAAAAGGAAAAAGGTTTAGCAAACAGGCAGCAAATGCCTATATAAATTCTTTTCCTGAAACAAACATAAAACGATTTAGATATCAAGTACATTGGTGGAAATATACATTAGCAATTATTCTTACCAAACTCAAATTTATATTAAGCTTTGTCTACCTTACATTTTGTAAAAATTTTAGGAAAGAGCTTTAAAAATCGGTTGGCATCATTTATGAAATGATAAACAGATATTATTAGGAATTCGTTAACACTCTGTGGTAAAGATTGTCGCCGCTCAAGGTAGATTTTAATGTTATATCGTTTTTTAAAAAGTATTGATTTGATACGGGGTGTGTGGCCGCAGCGACAGATCTCATTGGTTTGATGCAAAGTTAGGTACAGATAACTCTAATTCTCCGTTCTTGCAACCAATGAGATCTGTCGCTGCGGCCACACACCCCGTAAGGTCAAGGTGGCGGCCGGCCATTTGTCCCATCAGCATTAAGTTGGGCGTAAATCGTCTTTCGGCCGTCCTCATTAAATAACCCCAAAGATTTATTTGTTTAAGTGAGTTGGAGTAGAAAGGCAAATCATTTGACATCATGTCTGCATAGATTTTATATTGATTGCGTGCGTATTTATTGTAGCATTCGGTCAAGAAAGCGGGTGGGGGCGAATGGAGTGTCTGGCCTTTCCATATACTATTAACAGAGGAACAATTCTATTGAGGGGGTGTTCTCCAAAAATTTAAATTTTTTAAAATATTTTTTTAAAATGATAACTCGATAATTGCACCGTCGTCTGCAAATTTGGAAGTATTTACTTTACTGGAGATTCCCTCGAAGAGGTCGTCTACCATAATATTAAATAGAGTAGGGCTAAGGATGCTGCCTTGTGGGGTGCCATTTTCGAGGGGGAAATTTTCTGAAAGTTGGTTGTCGACCCCAACAGTTATTTGCCTATTGTGTAGGAAATCCTGGATGAAATTAATTATGTTGCCATTTAGGCCTTTATTTAGGAGTTTATGGATGAGGCCGTTATGCCACACCATATCAAAAGCTTTGGAAAAATCCAGGAAGATTGCTAATGTGTAATGTTTGTGTAATTGCCCGGTTTTTATTTCTTGCTCGAGGCGAGCAAGATTGTTTAGGGTAGAGCGACCTGGAGTGAAGCCACTCTGGTCCTCATTTAATGGATTAATTTTTAGGTGGTGCTGTAGGCGATTTTTTAACCATCGCTTCCATTACCTTACATAGATTAGAGGTTAGAGAGATAGGCCTATTGGAATTTGGATCCCCAGAGGATTTATTTGGTTTAGGGATTGGTATGATTAGTGCTTCCTTCCAGGTGGAGGGAAGTATGCCTAATTGCCATATGAGGTTATAGAGGTTAAGAAGTATGTTGGTGGTATTTGGAGGTAGCTTCTTAACTAGTTGGTAGGAAGTTTGGTCCAGGCCAGGAGCCGTACCCTTTTTCCTATTATTTAGGACAAATTGAAGCTCCTCCATTGTGAATGGTTGGTTGATGGGTTGGTTGTTGTTTTGTTGTTTAGGTGGTAAAGGGAAATTTTGCTTGTTTTGTTGGAATTTTGGCGTGTTGTTGTTGTTGCTACTAGCATTAGCAAACTGCTCTGCGAGAGCATTTGCCTTTGCTTTAGGTGAGGTGTGGTTATTTATAGGTGGGAGTTTACTTCTGCGTTTGCCGCCATGAATGACTCGGAGCTTATTCCAAACTTGTTTAGAGTTTGTTTTACCATTCAGCTCCTCACAGAAGTTTTCCCAATGTTGTTTCTTTGTTTCTTTAATGAGTGTTTGAACTGCATTTTTTAGGTGTTTTGCATGTGGTAGGTGAGAAATGTCGCGTTTTGCTTTGTTAAAAGCTGTTTTGCGGAGTTTGCGTGCTGTTTTTATTTCCTCAGTCCACCAGGGTACTGAGGCTTTATAAGGTTTAGGATTAGTTAATGGAATAGATTGTTTTGCAGCATTTATAATAGCTTGCGTGAATTTGTCGCAAAAAATTTGGGGGTCGTTATTTTCAAGGTCTGCTGGTTTTAGGAGTTCACAAAGATTTTGGAATTTATCCCAGTCAGCCTTGTTGTAGGAGAATTTAGGATTTTGGGGGCAATTTTGATCCTGAGTTTTATTTGGAAGGAAGTGGTTAAGAGTGTTATAAATAGGGAAATGATCACTTCCCCACGGATCATCGAAGATCGCCCATTCGATCTGGCTAGCAATGTCCGGGGTGCTGATCGTTAAATCGATTGAGGACATTCCTTGATGTCCCCAAGCGTACCTAGTTGGAGTGTTTTGATTATGTAGCACATAATCATTATTTATGATCCAGTCGGCGATTAGTTCTCCGCTGGCATCGGCCTTATCTTTACAGCCCCAGGAGGGGTGATGGGAGTTAAAATCGCCCAAAAAGATTGTGCGATTAGGGGATAAATTTTGTAGGACTTTGAAATTTTTGAGTAACCCTATGATAGATATTATAAATAGTTAGATTTTAGTTTTTATGTGTTATAGTTATGGCTTGTGCCTCTAAGTTTGGAGTATTTACCGGAAAGGTGTTATAATTTAAATCTTCCTGGATAAAAATTGCTAGACCTCCATGTGCTCGACCAGGATTGGTTTTGGGCCGGTCGTGTCGTAGCGTTTTATACCCAGGAATGTTATATTAAGAACGAGCTGCATGTTTGGTTTATTTAGAATTGTAAGTGGAGAAGTGTTGGTTTAGGTTTTTAATCCTGGAGGAGTTCCTCCAAGAGTTGGTTAAATTTATTTAGGGAGATGGTGATGAATTTGGATTTTTCAGCCAGTTTGTAGATTTTATGTGGGGTTGGGTTGCGGATGGTGAGTGCTGCTGTGATGAATGTTGCGATTGCAAGATTTTGAGGGATTTTAGTTTTTGGGCTGTTGGGATTTACCTTGCCCGTTGGAAGATGAGGTTTAGATTTAGCAAAAAGAGTTTTAGGTTTGGTTTGGGAGCTTTGGGGAACCAGACTTCGATAATAGGAACTTTTAAATTTGTTTACATTTGATACAATCAACCAAGTCGCCAAGTAGATAAACAAGATAATAATTTGTTAAAACAACATGGGTTTATGGTGTCTCCATATGTTGTTTTAGCCTTACACTACCTACGGTGGGCAAATGTGTGCCCAATCATTCGTCCTCTGTCACGCCAGGCTGTCACATTAACACATTCAGTCTATTCAGTGCTGGATTGTAACGATGGAGAGCACCTTAATTTATGCTTATAGAAGGTTTTTGCATGGATTATTAATTTCTCTGTATCAGGTACGTTTTTTAAATATATATTTAAAAAAAAAGCAATTTATCACTAGTATTGTAAAACTTGGATCTGTATTAGAATAACTTCACATCTTTGATTGTTAATAGTTTATACCACCTTTTTGTAAAGAAACTAAGATACATAGATGTCTGTGTGAAATGTGGAGCCGTTTGGTTTCTCTCTGTTTACAGCTGTTCTATCTACGCGTGTATTGGTCGTTTGAAAAATGCTGAAAACTATTATCCAAATATAAATATATATATTGATCTGATTTTGTTATGTCGCTTAACAAATGTGATTCAATCAGTAATCAAATGTGACTTTAAATAATGGTTTGAGTAGTGTTGAATCGTTCGTACTCGATAACAGATGAAACCGAGTGAGAAAGTGAAGTAAATGAACATCAAATCAAATTTTCTTCGTAGGTGTGAAAAAATCAAATTTTCTTCGTAGGTGTGAAAAGAATATAACAAAATGATCTAAAAACATGTTTTACTGACACAATTCATTATAAAATATGAATATTATTAACATGTTTTAGTATCCCCCGTCCCATCTCAAGATGGGACGTCCCAACTTGGGATTCCCATCTTAAGATGGGGCGGATCCGCAGTTGGGCTGATACATATATATCTCGTTTCATCCCTGATGAGTCAATACTATTGACGAAATACTAGTATCGGATTAAAATGATTCTTCAAACGACTATGTGAAGTATGTTATGTTTAATATATATATATATATATATATATATATATATATATATATATATATATATATATATATATATATATGAAAAAAGTTCACCAATTTGAAATTGATCTTCAGCTCCCAGGCGTTATATATTGAAAAATACGAAGTCAGAAGTAAAAAAAGTTAAATGTTCATGGTTTATGTATCAAATATTCTTTAAAAATAAAAAAATTGAAGATTGGTCTTCATATACGTTCATTACCAACCGGTTTCACAACATGGTGATCACCAGGGTAACTTATACATTGTGTTGCTAATGGTATAACGTTAACAATGGCAAGGGACGTAATTCATGACGTCATATGCATACCACTAAAATATATAGTAAATGCGACGTCAACATGATTTAATATTAGTTACAGTTCAATTTAGGGGTATATCCCACAGGCCCTCGGATCATTAAAAAAAGTTATAGAAATTTAAAAAAAAAAATTAAAATGTTTTTTTGAGAACACCCCCTGAATAGAATTGTACTTTTGTTAATAGTATATGGAAAGGCCAGACACTCCATTCGCCCCCACCCGCTTTCTTGACCGAATGCTACAATAAATACGCACGCAATCAATATAAAACTTATGCAGACATGTTCTCAAATGATTTGCCTTTCTACTCCATCTCACTTAAACAAATAAATCGTTGGGGTTATTTAATGAGGACGGTCGAAAGACGATTTTCACGCCCAACTTAATGCTGATGGGACAAATGGCCGCCCGTCACCTTGACCTTACGGGGGTGTGGCCGTAGCGAGAGATCTCATTGGTTTGACGCAAAGTTAGGAACAGGTAACTCTAATTCTCCGTCTTGCAACCAATGAGATCTCTATATATACGATTAACAGTGACTATAATTTGGTAAATTTTTAACAAAAAAATTGTTTGCTTTTGATTTAAAACATGTTAAGAAACAAAAGAATCAGGTAGGAGCGAAACCTGCATCTCTGTTTAGATGAGAAGATGCCATCGCACATGCGTTTTAAGATGACAATCATTATTGAACCCACACACATTAATGAACCGAATGACAAATCTTGAATGACAAATCCTAAACATCGTGCATTTTTAAAAATCTATAACAGATGTAACCAGTTCAGTTTGATAGATATACCATTTCTGCATCATGTTTAAATATGTTCTGTTACAGGTGACGAATCAGTCATCCATTTTTCTTGAACAATGCTGAGGTTCACATGCCCTGTGAAGGAATCCAAGGGACAACACTGCAGATTCATGATAAGGTTCACACACCACGTCCGCCCCCTATAAAGACCTAAATTGGATCCACACATTACTTGATCACTGATGTTACTTGAATCAGTGGTCTGTCTTTGCCGGGAAGTAGGCCATGGCAAGGCAAAGATGGCAATATGTATCAGTCAAGTTGTAGTATGATTCTTGTACTGAGGGCCATAGGAGACGATGATCATGATGGCATGGGGGATGCCAGATGGGAGAGTGCCAGAGGTAGATCGCATAGCTGCTGTCACGATAAATGTTTATATAATGATTGCTCCCTAATCTCGCCGAGTCTCACGTTAACGAGAGCTCCCAACATCCGTTATGATTTTGCCCTCCATTATCAAACCATAGCCAATTCATGTAGGCAATCTATGAAGATTAAATACTTGGTAATCATGAAACCTGAGTTCTTCATCATATCACAGCTGACGTTAGACGGCTTGCAAAAATGGAAAGTGAGAGAGGAAACATCCTCGTACACAGAATCAAACTGAGCATGATGGTGAGGGTTTTTAGCCTGCTCATAACGATCGACAGCGCTATGCCAGTTCTTAGCCACATTTATAAAGCCTGGATAGACTCTTAACCTGTATTGGGGAGTTGCTGATCCCGAGATCACTTTTAATATCTTCGGTGGTCCAAAACATACCTTACGGTGGAAAAGATTGTGTCCCACATTACGCAGATGGAAGAATGTAAATCCCCCAGGAGTACAGATGGTGACAGTGCAGGATCTGTTAGCAAGACAACCAGAGAGAGCAGTCAACTGCCAGCTACGATGCTGGGTAAACAGTTGGGACAATTCAAAGTCAACTTCAGTTTTGTGTCCCATAGCAGAACGTCCCCTGCACACTGAACAACAAAGTTAAAGACTTAAGCATTTCAGACAGAAGATTGTGTCCTGGCAGGTGAACGTATACCTAAATGCATTACGCAGACAGCAACAAACAGACACTAAAACAGACAACCAATAGCCCATTAAGTCGTTGATGACAAATGCAGTGAACTGCCCTCAATTGTGGTTGATTTCATTCTCTACCTCAAGACCAGGAGGAAGTCGGCTACCCTATCACCAATTAAACAAATTTTGAGAATATCTTTATATCTATGGTAACGGACTGACTGGCAAACCATGAGCACAGTAATTCCACAGTAAAGGATTTTTATTCCTTAAATCTTCCCTTCAGTGGCATTTTCCGGTTTCAACAGCATCTATCCTCGAAAAGCGACGTCATTCTTACCCAAAGTCTAAGCCAGAGTACAATGCTTACCAGCACTCCTTGTGGCTATTGTGGCAAATGCTTTTTGCTCTTAGACTCACAACCTACAATGTCTGCTAACATCAACCCCTCCAGATCAGGAATTATGAAGACCAACACCTACATGTCGATCCTGTGCACAAACCTGGTATCAATCGATGGGAAGGATAGGGTCCTAAAGTGAACGTGTTATTAAACATGTTAATCTCTTTATTGTATGTCTTCAAGACGTCAAAGCTTCCATAATCAGCTGTTAATTGTAATTTTCTTCTGCAATACTACGAATAATGGCATTATTACGCCCAATCTGGGCGTCCTTGTCTTTCTGACAACATTCATTCACAAAGTACGTTTTGCCTTGCCTTTCAACTGATCGTTTATCTCACTGGAAAACTAACTATCAGATTGCTCTGAGTTCAGCATTATAGCGATGTTTCACCAACCAAAAGAGGACTAGGGAGATGACAAATTTTGTTAGATATAAGTGGCAGACTATCTAGCCCAGCCGTTATAAAAAAACCCCACTACACTCAACTTAACTCCATGTGCATGTTTAGTTGAGTTATGAAACCGAATTAGGCTGATCGGCGATATTTATGTTTTGCGACTATTAGAAAGTTTAAGTAACCAATATATTGTTAGGAATAAATTGACATCTATTTGTTCACAATGGCAAACACAATTAGTAATGCCTTGGAAGAAACTCTATCTTAGACTTTGACAAGTGAGGAGGTTTGAAAACAACTCTTTACCTGTTATGTTGTCCTAATCAGTCTTTGATGGGGTCGCCGTCTCGCCGGTAAGGGACATACTATGAGTAAGTGATCGTTCAACATTGCATCACATTGTTTAATTGGTTACAGACTTAGTTTGGTTTGGTTGTGTAACCTAGTTTATTCTAAAGATTTCTACGGGTTTTTTAACAGTCTTTTTAGACTGGACATTTTTAGATGTATAATAATCTACAAAGGGACTTTGTAATAGACAACTGACATTTACATTTGACTTACAGATGATGCGTCATTGATCTCCAATAATTTGAGTAGTTTTACAAGCCGGATTCGTCTATCACCTGCTCTCAAGACTCCATCACGAGATTGCAACTATTATCAACTGCTCTGATAACCAAAGACCTTGGTGAATATTTCGCCTTTAAATGATGCCCTAGTTAATTAAATTCGTCTATTGCATGAAAATCAACGTAGAATGATTGTTAATTGCCCAAAGGCCCTATTTAAATTATATGACCCCTTCCCTCGCCCCCGCGTCACAACGGAGGGCAAAAGTCTTTTAATTCACCACACAGAACACACAAAACGTAAGGCTAAGGATCTCACTTCAGTGCATCTTCATTCTTGCCCTGCAGATACATATTCCAACCAATATCATGGTTGATTTGAACAGTCATCGCCATAGTGGACAGATCAGCGCCCTCAAGTCTGGACCTGTGAAGAGCTCGCCTGTACATCTCCTCGCCTGCGACCAGGTCGCCCTGAGGAAATATTTCAGATAACCAGATCATTAATTGGCTCATTAATTGGCTTCCATTCCAACAAGGAAACCAGATGCTTAATTGGCTCACACTACAACGAGGACACCAGATCATCAATTGGCTCACACTAAAACGAGGAAATCAGATCATCAATTGGCTTACACTACAACGAGGACACCAGATCATCAATTGGCTAACACTACAACGAGGAAATCAGATCATCAATTGGCTTACACTACAACGAGGAAACCAGATCATTAATTGGCTTACACTACAACGAGGAAATCAGATCAACAATTGGCTTACACTACAACGAGGAAACCAGATCATTAATTGGCTTACACTACAACTAGGAAACCAGATGCTTAATTGGCTCACACTACAACGAGGAAACCAGATCATCAATTGGCTTACACTTCAACGAGGAAACCAGATCGTCAATTGGCTTACACTACAACGAGGAAATCAGATCATTAATTGGTTCTCACTCCAACGAGGAAACAAGATCATCAATTTGCTAACAATCCAACGGAACAACCCTGTAACCTTTTCCAAGTAAAATGTTTTGTCGTTCGAAGTTTCATTGTGTCAAATCTGATTTGTTAGAAATTCGAATTGATTAAGTTTATCTATTTGCTTTTTTAACATCCAATAACCGATCACTGGGGTTATGAGATAACAAACCTGTGCAAATAGTGATTATAGCAAAAATTCCTTCAACTAAAACAAAAGAAACTTTCCAATGGATGTAACTTGAACAGATAAAGGCACCCTGATTAAACTCATGTTAACGGAGTTACAAAGAATACTATCAATCACCTGGATGGTTATACTTAGAACAGGTTGATATCATTTAAAAGACGGTTCAAGGGGCAAGGCCGAAGTTTTCATATGTTCACTTTTCTATAGAAAGAAGTATAAGTTATAACTAAGACGATTAAAGACAAGGTAAAATGCAAAGAGGTAACCCCAGGTGATATCTGAAATGATTTCCCTTATTGTTAGTCTTTTTCGAAAAACGATGACTTATATTTTTGTTTTTTAACCTTTATAAAACATAAATACTTTCATTAAACAAAAAATACTATTCACGTTAATAAATATTGTTTCTTTATAAGATAACCAAAAGCTAGTTTTTGTAAATATTCTTTCTCAAAGTAAAAAAACTATGATCAATTACACTATCTCAATTTCAAAACATATATTTTGAAAAATAATCAATCAAAATGAAATAAGGTCAACAACGAATTTCTGACAGGGACCTTAATTTTGGAAGTACTGAACATGATGATAGATTTTAGAGGTTGAACATTAATGTCAACCAAATTGCAGAATCTCTGTGAACTGACCTTGACATTGGTGAGTGACCTCCCACAAGCTCCACTAACGATGGCATCATCCGTGTCTCGCTTGTAGGTCTCACACAGCTTCAGACAGTTGGTGTAGAACAGGAAACTCTCACCTGACCAATCAGACATGGACCAATTAGTTTTGAATAAACAAAGATAAGACTCATGATACATCCCAAATGTTCAGAGACTCTCAATTTTAATAATCTACATCGACAGATCTTTTACTTGTAAAAACTTATTGTTTTGTAGCTTTATGAAATGATTTAAAAATTTGCTTTATAGTTTATAATGTCAAATAGAAAGAAAAAGATCACTAGCATGTTTCCAATGACATCTATCATAGCAGTTTTTCCTAAGTATCAAACTAAAGCAATCATGTTTCAAACTTGATATACTTTATTGCATCTGAATTCATTATATGTCATACATGGATTTACAGAAATCACCTCCAAAGTACTGCTCTATGAGGTGGGAGGATGTCTCTACAAGTTTGATGTAGACGGGGTAGGTCTCCTGATCGGTGTAGGCTATGTCCAGCATCAGCTTCTGAAGGTTGGGTTGTTCTACAGCAAGTTCTGAGATGGCCTCTGCACACTCCCTAGTTGAGACTCTGGTAGCCAGGTCCTGCATCACTTCTGCAAATATCAGGCAGTACCGCTTCCGGATCTCTGGGGAAAGCAAATAATTCGAAAAGACAACGTGAAATTTCTTGATACAGAGTAATATTGATTGTTTTGAATTGTGTTGGCATGAGTGTGTTTTGAAAAAAAGGGTATTGATACAAAATTATATTGATGCGTAAGCGCAATTGTGCAGAAGTTACATTACAACAAAATAAAAAATTGCACCAATACAGAAGTATATTTATATAACATGATCAATGTAAGGGCGCGTCTTGCCTAAAATATGTATCACTTATCTTACATACAAGGAATTCTTCTCGACTAATATTCAATCTTGTATATACTATATTTTCAAAATATATTGGTAAAGCATGGAAAACAAGAAGTTTATTTATTTCACATGAACGATTTTTACTGATGGTAGAGATTGTTAACTGTAACAATATTGATAAAAGGGATGGCTACTGATAGTAAAACCTAAATGAAATCGGTTCAAGAGTATTTACAAACACCCGCCTGGTAGTTTGTCCACAGCTCTGAAGTCCTCCAAACACAATTTTAGGATCCCATGGATATTGTAGCGACGTTCTAATGGATCAAACTGAATCATGTGTCGCCGCATAAGCGGAGAAAGAGTGACATCTTTAGTCTCTTGTTCAGATGTGTCATCTAAACGACATGAATAAGATTGAAACATAAATATATAAAAAATGTGGGAAGAAAATGATTCAATCACGTAATCATGTTTGGTGATTACAACGATGCAGAACAAATGTGACACTTACTCATGCTTTAACAGCAATATCCATACCGAATACTACTATCTTAACTACCAGGCAAAAGAAAGGTTTCACTAATATTCCAAGTCTACATAAAAAAAAAACAATCGCAGATATATGAGAATCTGACAGTTGGTCTATTAACAGAAATCTTTTCCAATATTCTCTTTAAAAGCATCCAAATATCGGCTTCTAATTTTCCCCAATACACAAGGAAAGAGACAGGGGTCAATCATCCTGCTAAATCAGCGTATGTGAATCCGCTCTCGTTCCTTTCTAATACTCTGATCTGAATCCCTCTATCGCTAGCTATTTAACCAGTGACGACTCAACCTGGATGAAAAATCCGTTGAGTTCAACATAGTAGCTTCACGCTCCTTGCATAACAACATTTCATTGGCTAAATTAATAGCAGGTGAACTAATATATGAGACATTCGGCGAAAAAGAGATCAGGGTATTAGGAAGGAGCGAGAGCGTATTCATATACGCTGATTTAGAAGGATGAGGTCAGTATTAAGAATTACACAAATGAGGAGTGGAGACAAGTGCATGAAAACTCTCAGTAGGAATCACGAAGTCTGTCATCAGAAGCGAGTGTGACCACCCTGGGCATCAATGCAAGCAAGTACACGCCTGCTCATTGAAGTCGTCAGGTGTCGGATGACGTCAGCAGGGATCCAGTTCCATATGTTTAACAGAGCTTGCTCAAGTTCCTGCTGGTTGTAGGAAGTGCCATCAGCTGTCTCAAGTGCTAAGAATCAACCCCGTACCAACCCTCTTAATGTTTTCATGAACACAGCCTGGGAGTTTATGTTGCTAAAGAAGGCAGCTGACATTGCCTTGGTAAATCTATCATTCACTGGCTTTTAGCAAAACTGTTTTTTTGTCTGCTATCAAATCGTAGTTTGAAAATGAGTATGAGTTTTCCATATATCAAACAAAAATTTTAGGAAGAATATGCCTCATGGTTCTATGGTTTATGGTAATATTTTGCCTGGTGCATTAAAAAAGGGAGTGACAACTTTTGACTCTCTGAATTTCTCTGCAATAGAGAGAAGTTTTCATTAATGTACAAAGATTGGAGCAACTGTAAATATTTTGACCAGACTTTGGCCCTGAGTATCAGTTTTCAAACGTTTCTTGCTATACTTCAAACAAAATGACTGGAATCCAGTACCATACAAATAATTTGTCGTATCTTCTTAGATAATCAGAAAAGTCAAAATGACCTACATATAGAATATATTGTGAAAATTTATGGACCTACCGAGCATCTTCTGGGCGTGGCAAAAAGTGAAGGACCCTGGGATATACCCAAGAAATGCAAGTCTTTCATTGAAGACTTTTGACAATCGTGCAATAAATCTTTCATAAACTGGACCTACAAAATAGAGGAAAATACGTTGAATGGAGAAAATTATTCAAATTATTCAAAGCTGGCAATTCAATAACAATCATAACAATTATAATGAATTGAAAACATCTATCTGAAGCTTTTGATATATAAGGAAACAGTAACGGGTCTGAATTAACAAGGTTATAAGGGATATTTGAAGGATTGAGTCATTGTTGGTACGGGATGATTAGCACACAATTTGTGGTCAATTATATTAAGATTGTTGTTGGTGAGATTTTAAAAGATATGCTCGGGAAAATACTAGTTTATACAAAAGAATATTATTTTCGGATCTTTTGGGGGGGGGGGGAGGGGGGGGGGGGGGGGGGGGGTAGGCGGATATATAATTACCCAACGTGATTATTCGCAGAAAAAAAGAAAAGATGGGACAGATTATCACTTATCGAGCAAAAAATGCAATGCAGCCATGTTAGTGTGAACACTTTCCAATCCCAATTAAGGGAATGGATTCCAAAGGCTCATCCCATCTCGATACGTCCGTAAATTATTCCTTTTACAAATGAGGTTGTCTGGAAACTTTGGTAACTTGGATTTAAGTTTTGTAAGATCCCTCCCCCCCCCCCCCCCCCCCCCCACGGTAACATTCTACAGTGATCTTATACTCACTGAGATGTTCATCTAGCAAATTAAAAATATCTTATTAAGCTATAGCTGATTTTTTATTATTTAGCTGTTTTCTACTAAACTGCAGTCAACAATTTGCTTCTCCTCAAAGCCTTAAATTTTCTTGGCATCGAGGGATTCCTTCTAGCTGAGCAATGAATATTATGCTTGGTCTGCTACTATGATGAACTCACGGAGTCGCTCCTCCTCTGAGTAAGTCTCCTCACGGCTCCAGGCCTCCAGTCTACACTTGGTGAGGAGCACCACCATCTCCACAGGGCTGACGAACCCTCTGTCCATCTCCAGCTCACTGCCTAGATAGTAAGGGTAGAGACATGAAATAAGTAATTAAAATCATGGATAGTTCGGGAAGAGTGATAACATATTTTGCTTACTGAAAAATGTATGGGCTATGATCAATGTCATCTTTTGGTTTTGGGGTCCTTTCAACAACAACCTGAGGGCAATCTGTATAGACGCATATTCTTACATAAGGTCAGGTAAACAATCACAAGGCCTCTGGCAAAAGTGCCTGTATCTAGGGGAGAGTGACCTCTGTGAACATTTAGTTCAACAAAATCTGCGCTGGCTTTCTCTTTTAACGCAAAATGTTCCGCAAATAATTAGTTTTTGTGAATACTAACTGGTTACAGAACATGCTCTTTCAGATCATGCAGGTGTTGTTAGATGGTGTGAAGAGGAAATAACAATTTTGAATCGGTTTTTATCAAGGTTGAGTCAATGTATATATATTATCTTTATTCTTTTGAAAAGTTTTAATCAGGCTTTTACTAATGAGAACGAAAAACAAATTCTAATTTCTATTCATGACCACCTTAAGCCTGTCAGGAAAATTTGCTTGTTGCCGTTAGTTGATTATCATCCCCACTCTATCGTTGGTATGGGTTCACTTATAAATTGCACTAATGTGTAAGACCCTAACTACTTACCTGTCATCAGGATAGCTAACGGCAGTCCAAGACATAGTTTGACGATTTCATCGATGACACCTCCATATTGAATATGCGGAGTCACTGTTTTGAGCAGCTTCACACCATCATTGTGGGACATGACAGACAGCTCCTTGCTGTAGAAATTGCTTATTTGGTGTGGAAACGTTATTTGAACTGTTGATGTGACCAAGATCTTCACATTGAGGCAGGCCTCTAAGAGATGCTCACACAAGGACACAAACATAGCTCTGACAGGGCTTTCTAGAATATCTTCTGCATCATCAAATTCAAATACAAAATTCACATCCTGGCATGTTTCTATTTTCCTAGCAAGTTCACTGGGGAATACGGCAGTATCCTCATTCATTGAGCTATCCTTGAAGGCGCCCTTGATTTTCAGCACCAGACCTTGCCAAGAAGGCACTGACTGAAGTTTAACATAAATTTGACGAAGTTTCTCAGGATTTGGACATTTTGATTTCATCCTCTTGAGGAACTCACTGACAGTGCAAGACTTGCCGACAGACTTCATCCCGAAGACTCCAAAGATTCTGTACCTGCTCCAGTGAGTCTGCAGATCCTGAAGGAACTCCGCCCTGCCCACAAACTGGTCATCTCCTTCCTGCCCCTCCTCCATTGGTGGTATCAATCAAAGTATAGGCGCTTTGAGCTAACTGTTTGTGTGATCGGTACAAGACTTATTCTTACATACTCATGCGGAATCGAAACTAATATGATTTACCATTGAAGCGGCTTATTGAAATTGATGATGTTTCTTTTGCTGGTACCAATGTCGCTAATGTTGATGGACAAAACACAGATGCGAACTAATCTTATATAGGCCGTTGTTGCCTAGATGCTTATGATCAGATTAAAGTGTGATTGAACTAATTTGGAAACACTGATCCAATCTTGCGTTCGAGCTGAGTCATCAATCTGGTAATAGACAAGGCAATATCTGAATGAAATACATTGAGCTAGTGTCTGCCTTTCCTGAAGATAAATACACATTCAAACTCATCGTTCTTCTTCAGCTAATATTGATGATGACTAATGATAATAATTAGATACACGAACATAAACACCATATTATGATGTCATTATTGAATACTTATTTCGCCCTGGATGCTCAATAAGTAAACATTTGCATACTTTCTGTTATTGCACATACTTAATTTCAATTCATTCAGACAGTGAGAGGGGAGAATGGGTATCTACAAATTAAAATGGATCCGTTTACTAAATTTTACCTTGGAACATATGTTGCCAAATCGCCTTGATGAGTCTATCATTCAGTGTCTTTTAGCAGAGCTGTTTTTTTTGTCTGATACCAAATCGTTTATCACGAGTTTTCCATTTAAAAAATACAAAGAAGAGCCTGTCTCAATTTCTATGGTATTATTTTGCCTGGTAATTTAAAAAACTTAGTGATAACTGTGGATTATAACTTCTCTATACCTTTTGGAACCGTCATTCATGTACAAAGATGAGAGCCAATGTAAATATTTTGACCAGGTGTCCTAAAATTCCTCAGACGTAGTTCAAGTAACAACTCTCCCTAAAGGCTTTAATAGATGAGAAAAAATAGAAAGAAAGGGCAAGCAGATACCTAATCTAATGTATCCAAAGACTGCCGAAGGGGACTCGCTCTGACGTTTGCTTTGGTCTACTTGGTATCATGCCAGCAGAGAGCTGTATATGTTACAGTTAAAACGTATAATCAGGTATTATGTATAATACCTGAAATTTTCAGGTATTATATATAATACCTGATTCACTCAGGTATTATATATAATACCTGAAATTTTCAGGTATTATACATAATACCTGAAATTAGAGCCAACATTTTATACATAATACCTGAAATTGGCAAGTTGATGTTGAATAGCTATTACAACGTAATTGTGTAAGAAAAAAGAACCAAAACTAATATATTTGTTTAGGTAGCAACCTTCTTTATTAATCAGTGCAGTTATAAAGAGATTCTCAACATCTAACAACAGTTCTTGTTGGAGCATGACAAACTGGAGTGACATCTTGAGTTACACAACAATCGTGCCTTAAAACATTTACATCTGTTGCTTTGGCACCTCTTGGTACCTGCACAGTTGCACCTCACAAAGCCCTGTCCACCACAGTTTGATTCCTTCTGAACAGCAGTTCGTAGGGAAATCATAGTGTCGCTGGTCATGTCATCTAACGTGTAGAGGAAAGTGGCACACAAGTCAAACTGATTGCGTGAATATTTGTGGTTTAAGGTACCAGCCTTCACTACGATAGTGTACATGTCATTGTCGCTTATTTCTTTCACTACACCGAGAAGGTTGCGTGGATCACTTCGACCCCTATCGACTGCAGGAATGGGAACAGTAACATTGTCACCAACTTTCACCTCTGACAACACAATTTTGCTTCTTTTCACCATTTTCTCAGCTTGTTGGAGTTGCGAATCGGCAGCTCGCTTTCGCTGGGTGCTGATAGTGTCTTGGCTCTCTCCACTGAGCCTTGACTCTGTGGATGTCTAGGCTTGCCATGAACGATGACAAGGTCGGGCCATAGCAGTTTCAGCTCATTGATGACTTGGGCTGTGAATTCAACGAAGCTTCAGGGTCAAAATCCATTTTGGAAATGTACAGGAAAGACAACATTGACCTCTTATATGAGAACATTATTTGAAGCCAGTGTCAAGAGACAGAATAAAAAACATTCTGTGATTCAATTACAAAAGAGTTAATCCTGTTGCTTTCTAAACACAACACATAAGACTTTGGTGTGATCAAACAGAAATCAAATTAAGTAATAGTATAAGCATTACTTACAGTGTTTTCATAAGTATTTGAATTATCTAGTCTCACAATAAGTTCTAAATAAGTTGTAATCACACTATGAACTCAGTGTTGCTTTTCAATTACAAAAGAGTTAATCCTGTTGCTTTCTAAACACAACACTTAAGACTTTGGTGTGATCAAACAGAAATGAACTCAGTGTTGTTATAGCTATTCAACATCAACTTGCCAATTTCAGGTATTATGTATAAAATGTTGGCTCTAATTTTAGGTATTATGTATAATACCTGAAATTTTCAGGTATTATATATAATACCTGAGTGAATCAGGTATTATATATAATACCTGAAAATTTCAGGTATTATACATAATACCTGATTATACGTTTTAACTGTAACATATACTCTGTGCAATGGACAAAACGTATCTTCCTTACAAGGTACTCCTCACTCGACTCCTCGGCAACCACCATGTGTGCTCACGTAATAAACGAGGTCTAGTTATATTGAACTATTTGGAATATGCAATAACTTGTTCTTTGTAAGATAGAAATATTATAAGAGTTTCAACTTCTGATTTTTAAAATATTTGTTTATTTACTTAATCAACGGCCTATTAGACACGAGCATTTTTATTGCTTGAACTTTATTTGAGTCAAGCCAATGAAACCAAGAGCTCAAACTGGAGTCAAAGGTGAACCTTTTTGTGGTTGAGGCTGTAACTGACAAGATGGTCTATTTGCAAGATCCGGAGATGGTAACAAAGAAAGAAGTGTTATATCTAAAGGCCATGATGCTGAGGATTAAGAAGGATAGGATCTCCCTGATCAACAATCGGCGCACCTTCAACCTTTGACCTCAACATCAGGACCAATCATCGTTTCATACGTACATTTTCATTAGTTAGTAAGATTAAGAAAATATTCGGTTAGCATGTGTCAAAGCTTCCTAAAACAGTCCAATAATTATAACCACACCTTTATCGAAGAATTGTGTTTAGAAGTGAAAGAAATCTCAGTAATTTATCGTAGTTGACAACAACATTATGGCTCGCTTTCGTACTTTTCTTACAATTTCCCCTTCCATTTATCTATGATCAAAAATAACACAATTGACCCTATCCAATTTGGCGATAACATAATAATCATTAAAATATCACATGTCTGTTATTTTAGCACAAGAGACTAAAATTATGGGATGTTAAAGGGCCACAGAGTATGTTGATACAAATTAGAAAATAGTGCCAAAAAGCCATCTAGTTGAAAGATCATTACATAGCTTTTCGCCAATTGTTTCGACCCCAAATAAGCCGAGAAATTTAACTTATTAGTAATGGTGTTTACCGTGTCTATAAATATTTCCTCTTTATTATTTTATTGCGCAAAGCATTGTGGTCGTAGTTGGCTCCCATCCTTTAAACAAAGATAACCACGTGGGGACGGAAAGGAGCAGGGTACAGTGAAAACGACGACAGACCAGAAGGGAGAAAAGGTGGTCGACAAAAGGAAAGTCAAAACGGCGAAACACATATATGATTTTTTGAAAGTCAAACTCGCTTTACTTTGAGTTTGATATTCGTTTTCATATGGGCCGGTTACTTAACTATTCATATTGAGCGCGCCCATTGTACGTTTAAATATGGGCCGGTTACTTAACTATTCATATTGAGCGCGCCCATTGTACGTTTAAATATGGGCAGGCTACTTAACTATTCATATTGAGCGCGCCCATTGTACGTTTAAATATGGGCAGGTTACTTAACTATTCATATTGAGCGCGCCCATTGTACGTTTAAATATGGGCAGGTTACTTAACTATTCATATTGAGCGCGCCAATTGTACGTTTAAATATGGGCCGGTTACTTAACTATTCATATTGAGCGCGCCCATTGTACGTTTAAATATGGGCAGGTTACTTAACTATTCATATTGAGCGCGCCCATTGTACGTTTAAATATGGGCAGGTTACTTAACTATTCATATTGAGCGCGCCCATTGTACGTTTAAATATGGGCAGGTTACTTAACTATTCATATTGAGCGCGCCCATTGTACGTTGTTTTCAATTAAATGCATCATGACCAAGATAACTCTTATAAACTTTTTTTATTTCCATAGAGCAATGCGAGATAATAAGCATGAACCCGTCTTGTGACAACTGAATCTATTATAATTTCTCAGTCTTCGACGGAACAAGGATCTTTTAGATTTGCATATGTACTGTGAATATGTTTTAAATCAAATTAACAACAACAACATCCTTTTTTGTTTTGCAAATTTAGTTCACCTTTTTGTGGAAACAAAATTATGGTTATTTCTTTTCACGAATTTCAAGTGATTATAATATTTTAAGAAAAGAAATTGTACTTGTTTATTTGTCATCACTAAAACCCGAGCTTACGTAGTACACAGGAAGGGAAAATCCGCGTAATGACACCATAATTCAGAAGCACTTCTCGTACGGGTGAAATATAATTATACCGACTTGTCGTGGTATATATACTATTTCTCACATATCATGTTGTAGCTAAAACGATTATCTACCAATTGATATAATTTCTAGGCGTTTTTGAAAAAAAATCTTGTATTAGAAACACTAACATACTCAGTGGCCCTTTAATATGCCATCAGGAAACTTTGTACGCATATACATCGCGTGTGTAACGTGAGCCGAACAAACCCTAACAACCCGTGATCGTTGCTTTTTGCTTCTTGTGTAAACAAGAACTGGTTGTAATGTTTATGACACTAGTCTAAGTATCATTGACAACCCATATAATATTCTCTGAAAGGTATTCTTCCGTTGCCGCGTTGTAAATAAAACATTTATTGTTGTGAGTCCAATCACATTGAGGGCCGTTTCTATCGACACACAAACATTTCCTATTATTCAAAAAAACATATGTATGCGTTCTGAGGGCAAAATTTAATATGTTGACCCGGAATAGTAATGGTAAACCATAGACGCTATTGCCCTGCTAAACAATAGGCAATATAATGAACGTAAGATCTTAACCTACTAATACATTTTAAAATGTGTCAGACTGCCTCTTACGTAACGCTTTTCAGTTTTCCTAAATTGGCCAGATGATATACACATGTAGGATGTAGATTTTTCGAGCTCCCTTAAAAGACGATCTTAAGACCAAGACAGTCTTCTAATTTAATTACAGATTAGCACCCACGGTAACTATTCGTATAAACGGGTGTTGTGCAGGAGGTTAATATGTTCCACGCTCTGGTGACTGTGCGTAAAGATACCATGACCAACAGTCTAAGAGTTACACTAACATTGTCATGTAAGAGAAACCTTAAGTTGTTTGTAAGTAGTGCAATAGATTAGTGTATATACAAAACTTAAGTGCTAATAACTTACGAAAATGCAATGGTGTGACGAAGCGGCCTCCTTGACACAGGTCTATAATCACAAATCAGGGGAATCCCCCACGTTACCAATCTATCAGCAGTTATCTCCCTCATTTGAACTCTGTAACGTTTGGCAAGTAGAACCGACAGCATTCAAGACGTTGCTAAGACGGTTGTTAAGTTGCTTCATGCCTGATGTTACTTTTTGATGGATTAGAATTACATATTTTTCAAGACGTGTTTATTTTCTTACTTATGTTGAAATAAAAGGGTGTCAAACTCTTAATTTCCTATCTCTTCTAAAATTCACCTAACTGATGATTAAGAAAGGACATTTTTGAATATTATAATAGACGATCTTCTCATTTGTGACTTTTGAATTATTTTGAATGATTAATTGTTTGTGACAATAAAAACCAACATTTCAAAATATCTATATAGGTTTCTTGTAATTTTATATTCTGTTACGTAAAGGGAATTAATGGAACAGGTCACGATATATAATAATTCACCTTTACTATCATCCAAACACTTTTATCAACTTGATATAACATTAGATTCTTCAAGGTTTTGTACCCAAACGTTGCAGTGTTGACATATCTTCTATCTTCATTGGTCTACTTTAGTTGTCTAAAAGGTCTTCTTGAATGATAGCCATCTTTCAATAGCCTCTGTTCACGGCTTCGCGTAGAAATCTGAGATTGATGAGTCCCACTCAACTACTACAAAATGATTCGAAGGATGCATGTTGATTATTTTGGAAAACATATACAAATCTCTGGCATTGGTCAGACGATGATCTGAGGAAAACATTTTGAATTGACGAATATGTGTAGTTTTTTGTTTGCAGAACCGTTCTAATGCCTACACCACTTGGATGTGCCATAATGTCCCTTTCGACGCGGCTATGTGCCATTCCGACATGGAGAACCTGATTACAAATTGTTCTTTCATTTGGTAACGTATTGCCTGATTGTTTTAATTTCCACGATTAATTGTTTTGTGCAATTGACTATTGCCATAATAAACCAGCTTGGTAATCATCATATCAGTAGGTGTTCCTTTCTTACACTCAAAATATGGTACAGTTGTCTGATATAATGTTTTAACACAACAATTTTCGATAAGGATAACAAAATATCACTATTTTATAATAACAGTAGTTCATCAACAGGAGACTTTGGAAGGTAAGCGCTTGGCATAAGGAGTTGTTGCTTAACTAATAAATTGATGATATTCATCAATAATAATCTTTTAAATCTTGAAAAATGAAACGGTCACATAGTCCTTTCCACCCTGAAGTTTATAAGCGAAAAGAGAGTTCGCTCTTAAACCGCTAATAACTAACAATCATGTTACAATATTGAATAATAGTTGCGTTAGTAGAATTTCCGTACACCTTCAAAATTTAGCGCCGTCGGTTCTAAACTAAAATTGTTGGAGTTGAATAATAATGGTTCCCGGAAATTTTACAAACGCAACTATTATTTTATGAATCAACCCTAACACCTCAAAATGCAAATAACTTTGAAAATCCAGTAAACCTTTTTCAATCTAACTCAATCCGAAACCGAAAGAACCAAATAACCTTATCCCCATATCTAAATTTTACTTCCCTTTTTAGGTGTGTTTTCCAAGAGACTCAACATTTAAGACACTGTGAGGCAATGATCAGTTAAGGCTAATGTGTATGATAAGCTCAGGTTGTTTTGCTTGTAAAGTCTCCAAACCAATTCCCCCTTCATGTATTGCAACTGCGGGACTCTTTGGCAGTCAAAGACTGATTCAAACAATCACACTTGAACAGCAGTGTTAAGGCATTGATGTTGTTTAAGAGAGGCGGTTCCGACTGGTCTGAGTGACGGAATTCTTTAGTATCACATTCATAGAACTGAACCTGAATAACCAAATTTTTCACTCTTGTTATTCCAGTCCCTCAGTTTGCTGTCATAGGTGCCCCTCATAGCAAACACACCCTTCTCTGTGTAGTGACTTATAATCCTGAGCAGTTCAGCTCTCCCAATAGAGAACAGTTCCTCCAAACTAGGAGAGTTATCTTCCCTTGAGTACTTCTCTTCTGTCAACATTTCCACCATCTCTATCACACAACCCCAGATAAATCTGTTCTGTGGCATAGCTTTTGCAGCTTCTTCCTTGTGACCCAAAAGCTCTCTGAAAACTTGCCATGCCTTGTCCTTATATCCAGCTTTTCTATTGGCCCGACCTAAACTCAGCAAACATTCAACAGAATTTTCCTTGAGTTTGGCTGTTTTCTCCAGGACTTCAATGGCCTTTTGGTTGCCCATTGCCAAATACAATCGACCGTAGCTTTCAAGAATCAGTCTCTCCTCGAGTTGCCGCCTGCAAAAAAGAAACGTTTATCACATCAAAAGCTAACAAAAGAGAAGTAGTACGCTATTTTTATAAATATGAAATTTGATATTAAATTCAACATAATGTAGGCGCTATAGTTAATGATATTCAATGAATGTGAAAAGGAATCTTATCCATCATGGGATTAGTGGTGAAATGAATAATAAGAGAATAGCATCGACAAAATATAGTTGTCTGGTTCCATGTAAATTTCTTAAAACCTCAAAATAATACAAAGCAAGTTTTTACTGCTTGTATTTACTCCCGTTTGGCATTATATAATGAATGTCCAGTCCCATTGAAGACACAGCCAAAGGCTAAAAGCATATTGTAATCATGATACATAACTGGATGTCCATCAGGGAAACTGGACGTCAGATAGGCCGACATGGCTAAAACTTATAGGCTTCTTTAAAAGGCATTTTAGAATCTGGTTTGATGAAGAACATGTTCTTATGGATATTCAACGTCTTTATTGCACGAATTTGCACTAACATCGTTATGAAACAAATGATAGAAATTATTCCATGAAGGCAAATAAATATATTAACATTGTTTTAAGGAGGCGTCTTTAATCAGTCGTTCAAGCAATATTCAGACTGGCTCAGACATGAACAATATGTTTGAACGTTATCGGGATTTTCGCCTAAATAAATCTGGCATTGTTTTTCTTTGAATTGATGTCATTTAATCTGAAAATAAATCAGAACATCTATTTCAATTTTTGTCTAACTTTCTTCTCAAACCTTCCCTTTCCACTAAAATATCATCACAATACGGACGTCCATAAAGTTACTGCTTCAGAAAAAATAGGTGTGTTGCTTGATTGCATATAACACATTAAAATTAAATGAGATATACTTGCTCTTTCAGGTGTTTGTCTAAAAGTTCTGCTCTCTCTCTCTCTCTCTCTCTCTCTCTCTCTCTCTCTCTCTCTCTCTCTCTCTCTCTCTCTCTCTCTCTCTCTCTCTCTCTCTCTCTCTCTCTTTCTCTACCTCTCTCTCTCTACTTCTCTCTCTCTACCTCTCTCTCTCTCACTAAACTTATATCATGAATAGAATTATCATATGTAAAACAATGACAAAGTTATAATATCAAAGAGATGGATTGTTGGATGAGAGGGTAGATGAAAGTACGGAGGGATGAATGATGAACTGAAAATATATGTGTCCTATCTCTATGAAGGGTGATGATTTATAAGCTGAAACCGTAAATATCGCCAATTAAGAGACATAAAACGTTTAAAATATCCTTGCCCGGACAGCTGTTTTTCTAAAAGTTCTGCTCCCTCGTCCAACAACTGCTCAGCTGCAGAGAAATTCTTTGCCATTATTTCAACTGAGACAACATTACTGATGGACGTTACTAAAGCAGATGGTGGTGCATGAGTTTCCCTCTTCACTTCGAGCCCCTTCCGGTAGTAATAGTTGGAGGTGGAGTAGTCTCCCTTCTGCATGTGGAGGATACCAAGATTGTTGTAACATGCCCCGATGTGGGGGTGCATCTCTCCGTGCTTTCCGATCCTCCTTTTGAGAGATTTTTGGTGGTACATCTCAGCGTCCTCATAATTACCTGAAGTAAAGAACTAAATGTGTCACCATAATTGCAATAACTAGAGGCATCGAAAGTACCCTAGAACACAATCAACCATGTCTTCACTGCAAAGGCTGACCTTCCATGCTGCAGAAAGGCCAGCCGTTGCAGTGAAGACATGCTTCCAATCTTATCTAAGCCAAATTATAGCTAAAAAAGATATATTGTAAAATTATCATGTTATATATGGTCATAGGAGGTTTATCATAGTTGCAAATAAAGTAATGCAATCGACGTCCAAACGAGATCCAAATTACACATTGGAAGTCAAGATACACAGTTAGGAGAACTAACTTTTGGGATGCAGCTGTAGATACGTACCCACAGCTGTGTGTATCACCCCAAGCACAGACAGAGTGCACAACATGACAGGCTCATCCTTCATTCCAAGTTTATCTGCCATCTCCAAGGCTGTCGTAAGGTGGCTGCAAATGCCGAATTCGGGGATTGGAAGTTTTTTTGTGGCAATTATGTCAAAACATGTCATATTTCTATTCAAAATATCTATCTAATTCTATAAATCTGATATAACTCCTGGCATTGACCAATCAAAAGTTATGGCCATGATTTATTTTTCAGAAAAGTTTAGCTCACAAAGTCTCGCATATAGTAATGAGAAGCTAGGGAGTACCGGAAATGGTCGTGAGAAAAATAGCTCAGACATACAGGGGGCTACTATGAGAAGTCGTGTGGAACAACTAAAGTGATCATAGAGGTTATCATGAGAAGGAAGCAACAGTAATTAATATGGATAAGGGATACAAGCTTTTAATCATCATAATAGGCAAATTAACCCTTTCATTTAACATGGGCCACCTTCAAGAAAAAGAGGGCAACAACTTTAAAGACGGCAACTGTAGTACAGAAACTGAATTGACTGAAATGAAAAACTCATATCATTCACTCTAGTCGTAAAGTGAACCGAAAACCATTTGTTTTTTTGAGAGGCATTTTACCTTGTTTTGTAATGTCAATCTTATCCATTATTTGATTTTGTTAAGTTGCCTCTTCTTGCTTATGACATAGCAATATTGGAACAAATGATGGAGTAAAATATTGCACAAACTTAGATAGTTGATGCAGAATTTCATTTGGATTTTGTAAAAGAGACTGACAATCGTAGAGAGATAAGAACGCTGAAAAGATAACTCCTGTTACACAAAAAATAACATAAAACTAAATACAAAGAGGTTACTTACTCCAGTGCTTCCTTGTGCCTCCCCTGTTGGAACAGATTCCAGCCCATATTTTGGTGGACTTGGGCAGCCATTGCCTTAATTGACCAATCAGAAACGGTAAGTTTAGGGAATTTTCCCAGTGCTCGCTTGTACATCTTCTCTCCTTTTACCAGATCTCCCTTGAAAATGGAAAATCACACCCAGCTATCATATACTAGTATATCTAGATCCAGAAAAGGATCCACAGGTATTAAATGATTTAAAATGAAATCCAACTAAGGGATTCACAATAAGCCGTCACATATCTTTGTCTTGCCATTATGTTTCTTCAAACATTTTCTATTTTACATGTAATCTAACCTTGACGTTGGTGAGTGACCTTCCATAAGCTCCGCTTACAATGGCATCATCTGTGTCTCGCTTATATGTCTTACACAGCTTAAGACAGTCCGTGTAAAACTGCGAACTCTCGACTGCAAACACAAACACTGATATTCACATTTTGAAAGGACTCATAGAAACTGTTCTATGGAATGAACTGCAAATTTGGTAGCTGTCACCTGAACACAATATATTGTAATGATGACTTTTCACATGCATTTCACGACATTAAATGAATGTGTAACCTTACATTTCTTCTGTACTACACTTTTAAAACTCAGACAGGTGAGTCATTTTTTTCTTAACCTTAACAAAGTCTGCTTAACCTAGTAGATGTTGCATGACTTGGAGCGATTGCGTAGATGCATCGGAATTCTTATTGAGGTTTCTCACAACATTGCCTTCTTTTACATCAGCCAATGCCTACTTAACTGACATGAACCAGACATCAAACTTTTATTTTGTAACCTTATGTGACATTTGTCAGAGAACTATTGATAAAGGTATAGTTGTCAAAGTGCCCCTGGGTAGTGTTCCACTGATGGCAGCTCCATTCAGACACATTGCTGATGACATCCTTGATCGTTCTTCGCTAGGTTCCAGTAAGGAAGACAAGGTCAAAACAAGATGTCTTTTGATAGTAGATTGGGTTTTGGTTCTTCTTCCAACTGATCATAATAACCTCCTGATGAAATGAGGAGGACCCTTTACAATTACTGCATTGATAGGACTAGTCGATTACCAGATAAAACTGGGTGACATTTATTTAAATTGTACGACACCGCATGAGGCAGAAGTTCTGATCATAATTTGCCTATTTGACAATATTCATGCTCTTGTAGATATGGAAGAAGATGCTGGTATGATTGCAATTGATTTTCAAATATAGACATTCATGTAAATTTGTTTGAAAATCTTTATAAGGAGCTGAATCTTCTACTGGATGAGTTCACAGTATCCTCTGATGTACCATAAAAGTCAATCATTGAAGAACACAAGGTTAAGTTGACATCGGGTGATCTGAACTTACCTCATACCTATGCAAAGGTTTACCATAGAAATTGATTTAGATGGCTGCAATTGAATAGTCAATTTTGCCATATGCATCACCAATAGTTCTTGTAAGAAGAAAAGATTGATCCTTTAGATTGTGTATTGACTTTAGAAGCCTGATTGCCGTAACTGTTTTCGATGCTGAAATCAAACAGAAGGAGATTTCTTTGCCAGACTTCATCAAGTGCTTCTTGGGAATGCTGCTTTATAAGTCTCTAAATTCATGATTTCATTGCTGTTGATTGTGAATGAATAGTTATTCCTTTATAATGTGTCTAAGTAGAATATTGTCAGGTTTCATTCCCTTCTCTTTAGCAAATTCAACGCTTACAACTTTAACAATATCATTGCCATTGTCAATACACACAACTTAATCACCGTTGCTCACTGTTATCTGAAGGTCTTTGTCAGCACATGTATAAGGTGGTCAAGTGAATTCTTATCTTATCATTGTGACAATCAGTAAACTGCATGTAGGCTCATTCTCCATTGCAGTTCCTAATTTAAAACAATCTGGAGAGTGAACATTGGCAATTCACCTTTTATATGTGTACATGTGAGTCTATATCAGGTTAATCCTATGGGAAGCGAAATAGATGAGCTTGGTCATGATCTTTCGTTCAGTCAAACTTACCTACAATGCTCGCTTTTTAATTCATTGTATCGTCTCACATAGCCTGCCCTTTGGGAAAATGTTTTCAATTTTTTTTTCTCAAATCCCAATGTTAATAGTAATCAGAGTTTTCAAGTCTTGCATTCACAGTTTTCGCTTGCCTTTTAGATATTCATTCAATACAAAACCATTGCTCATAATATCACACAGAATATCTCAAGTTGATAGATCGGAATCCTCCACACTTGTTTTTTTTACTGTAGTACTCTTCAAATGCATATGAATTTTCTACCGACTTAGCATTTGCACAACATGTTCGTCACTAAACCCTGATCTCATCGACAACATATATTTCCAGATGATGTCCATCTCTGTTAACCATCACACCACTGAGACTTCTGGGAAATCCTGATTCTCATACTTTGTTATCAACTATATATCAGCTTTCTAGTCTTAAATAAACTCTGTTAGTAATTACAGTTTGAAACTAATCAGGAATGTAACAAAAGGTAACTATGCGAGCACATATTTGGGACGAGAAAAGTGATACTTCTCCAAGTTGAAATAATTAACACATAAGAAATTACTCTCACCTCCAAAGTACTGCTCTATGATGTTAGATGAGGACTCTACTAGTTTGATGTAGACGGGGTACGTCTCCTGGCTGGTGTAGGCTATGTCCAGCATCAGCTTCTGAAGGTTGGGTTGTTCTACAGCAAGTTCTGAGATGGCCTCTGCACATTCCCTGGTTGAGACTCTGGTAGCCAGGTCCTGCATCACTTCTGCAAATATCAGGCAGTACCGCTTCCGGATCTCTGGAGAAAGCTTGATAGTTAGAATAGACAAGCTGAGCTAGCTTGAGAAAGAGGCATCTACCTTATGTTTGCCTTGTTGAAGAGAAAATGTGATTGCATGTTTACCGATCCAACAAAGTAAGATGTTCTTTGCAAATCTTATATGCTTAAACAGTATTTAATGTTTTCTCCATTTAATCACAAGTTCAAAAAAGAACTTTGACCAGGACAGAAGCTTTATGCTTCTTTTTATCATTGGTTCATTAACACCCACCAAGTAGTTTGTCAACAGCTCGGAAGTCTTCCAGACAAAGTTTGAGGATCCCATGGATATTGTATCGACGTTTTGGGGGATCAAACTGAATCATGTGACGCTGCATGAGTGGAGATAGAGTGACATCTTTAGTCTCCAGTGCAGATTCGTCATCTGTTCATTATACGAGAAAATGACAGGATTATGAAAAGAAAATACATAGGAAGATATAATTTTCATATCATGAATAGATAAAAGTGTTAATTTGATAAAAACTAGTATCACATTAGTTGCTTATAAACTGGCTAAGGACATCCTGGAAGATTCATCAAGAGTAATGAAAACTGAAAAATTGGCACAAAAGTAATTATACTTTGTGGTGTTTGGGATCGGTTCCGTTGGAACTTCCATTTCCCCCTCCACACTGTTGATTAGTGTTCGAATTTGACAACAATACAAAGGAAACTAACAGGTGCTCGCTATATCTAGAAAGTGTTGGATATAATCATTATCACAATATAACATCATTTTGATGACCACAGACATCATGGATGATAATAGTCTACTTCATTGTTCGCAAGCTGTGATCAAACATATGGAGAAGAATGGTGTTGCACAGATCCCATAGCCAATTATCTTCAGTGATTTGAACGCCATTGATCATGTCTGGAACCAAGTTGGATGAAAACCAGGTATAACAGCTCCTTTGGTTCAAAACCTCAGGTAGCTGAAGGCAGCTTTACATGAAGAGTGGCACAATTCTCATGAAACAATTCAGGAGGTTTGCGCATTTCATGATGAGAAGAGCAGCTTTCAAGCACTTGTAAGTACTTGAATTTGCTGTTCCTAAGAAGAGGATTAAATCTGTTCAGCATGTTTCTCTGATATACATTCACATTGAACCCGTGATTGCATGTGTTTTTTATGCCCACCTGCTCACATGAAATGAACATTACTTTTGCAACGACGAACTTGCCAGTAGTCCTTTTTAATTTTTTTTAGACCTTAATTGTTTTGTTCTAATTAATCAGTCTAAGAATTCCAGTTCCATGACAAAAATCATGGTGTGCTTAATTTTTCTGCAGTGTATAAACTTTGCTATACAAGTTGCAGTGAATTACAACATTATCCCAGCTTTTGCTCAGGATATCATCTTCTTTAAATTAATTGTGTTTTTTTTTCTTTTTACAAAATTCGATTATGCAATTTGACGAATTCACCGTTATTTCATAAGGTGCTAAATGAACGGATTTATATCTTTCCATACAACGATTACAATAAGTTCATCATTACAATAGTTTTAGAAGACACCTCTTAAAGAGAAGACTGTAAGAAATTCACCTACTTAGCATTTGTTTGGCGTAGCAGGAAGTGAAGGACCCTGGAATGTATCCGAGAACTGCAAGTCTTTCTTGGAACACTGTCGACAATCGTTCAATGAAGTTTTTATACACGGGACCTACAAGGAAAAAATAAAGAAAGGTTACTGGAAATAAACTGCTTTATGATTTTAAGATTGTACTAGAGACACAAGTGTATGTGTGTGAATTCATGAAACTATCGGGCGAAAAAAACTATAACAAAAGTATAAACTTGATGTTTTCAATTCTTATGAAACAAAACATATTAACATAAGACAGAAACATTTAAGTGAATGCAGCTTTCATTTACTTAAGAAAACTGTTGTCTATAATGTCAACTTTCCATGAAAAATATCTTTACGCATGAAATTTATATGCAAGTGCTTAAGTTCATAATATAAGTGTTGTTAAATTGTTTTGCTAAGACCTCAGTTTCACGAAGAAAACAGCTATCATGTCAAGATTATCCCAGGAGTCAAGAGGGAAGATGGGAGCAAGCCATGGGATGAACACGCACTACTTTCACGTTTCAAGCAGACTGGATGAAGAGACCTCGTCATGAACGTCCCACTGTTACGACGACGTTATTATTTGAACGACTTTGCTAATATGGAATTTTGCATAGATACCACAGTGCATGTCTTACCAGTCATCGCCGTCAACATATGTAATGGGCACAAACACTAGTAACTGAACAGACATTTGGTGAGAGTTATGTTTTTCTTTGAAAGGAGATTCGAGTTGTACAGTAAAGATTGAATGACACGAGTCTACCGTAGACGAGTCGTGCGAACACATATCCTGGAGCAGCATATTGTTTTTAAGGACAGGAAAAACCAGATCTTTTTGTTTAGAATGACCACCTGAATGGCCAACCAAACATTGACCAGGTTTTGATCACTGTAGTCATTTCCTCTATACGACAAAATATTATCGAGCAAGATAACACCCGACCCCACACAGCTAGAGTCTTGTCACCAAATGTTCACCAAATCTATCACCGAAAGAACATTTGGTTGACCATGTGCATTGACATTTCCATGCAAGACAACTTGTACCACCCACTCGCCTGGAGCCTGCTAGGCAAGGCTTATTCCAAGCATAAGTGTAGGAATTATTATTGGTATCCTACTAATAACTCACGGAGTTGCTCCTCTTCTGAGTAAGTCTCCTCACGGCTCCAGGCCTCCAGTCTACACTTGGTGAGGAGCACCACCATCTCCTCAGGGCTGACAAAACCTCCATCCATCTCCAGCTCACTGCCTGGATAGTGGGAGAAGAGTCATAAAACACCTTTTTACTCGCCCATGTAAGATGCAGCAATGTAATATTTATTTTCAAGATAGATAATAGCGAACATGTTTTAAAATCGTTGATAGTATGGGTACAATAAGTATATTTTTACAAATTTGAACACCTTGGAGATACATTTTCATAAATGTTAAATAACGAACATATCTTATTACTGAACAAGAAGTAAAAGGTTGGCTAGGTGTTTATTGAACTAAGATAGTTAAAGATGGTTGAACTTCTTAAATTTAAACCAAAGTCGTATTTCTTAACAAGTGTAAGTCTTCAATATATGTTTTGTTTTTCTTATCAGTTGACAATATCTCACCTCTTAACTGCTCATCAATGTCTACTATTTAACACATCATTAATGGCCATGAATACTTACCTGTCATGAGAATGGCTAACGGTAGTCCATGACAGAGTTTGACGATTTCATCTATGACACCACCATATCTTACATGTGGAGTCACTGACTTAAGTAGCTTCACACCATCATTGTGGGACATGACAGGCAGCTCCATGCTGTAGAAACTGCTCATCTGGTGCGGAAATTTTGTCCGAACTGTTGATGTGACCAAGATCCTCACATTAAAGCAGGTCTCTAGGAGATGCTCACACAAAGACACAAACGAAGCTTTGATGGGGCTTTCTATGACATCTTCTGCATCATCAAAGTTCAATATGAAATTTACATCCTGGCATGTTTTAATTTTCCTAGCAAGTTCATCAGGGAAAACTGCAATGTCCTCATCCATTGAACTTTCCTTGAAAGCACCTTTTATTTTTAAAACCAGACCTTGCCACGTTTTTACCGATTGAAGTTTCAGGTAGATGTGCCGAATTTCTTCAGGAAATGGATAATTTGATCTAAGCCTCTTTAGGAATTCATAAACAGAGCAGGATTTACCAACAGATTTCATCCCGAAGACTCCAAATATTCTGTACTTGCCCCAGTTGGCTTGCAGTTCCTGAAGAAACTCATCTCTGCCAACAAACTGAACATCCCCTTCCTCCATTTCTAATGTCAGTGACGTTCTAGGTGAGACTGGAACAGTTGACCTTGATTGAGATGTTTGTGCTTTTGTTGTCGTTCTTGTTCTTGTTGTTTATGCCAACACTGTTGATGTTGCATTCTCTCCCAGTCATAAATTCCTATATAACCTCTGTCTTAATTCGAAGGTTTCTCTGGCATCAGGCAGTTTCCCCTACCGGCGATATATTGCAACTTAAACTACCTGGCAAAATTTCAGTCAATGAAAACACCGAATGCTGCGGAATGCATAATAGCATATTTGTTGTCATATAGGCCTGTGCAATGATGCAGTTGCAAAACGAGGTGTATGTGTTCTGTAGAGACGACTCAAAGTGCAAGGTGCAAAGTCTAATAAAGTTAGCTCTTCTAAAGCTTCCGGAAGTAACTAAGGCGATTTGAATGATAACTTTTGAAACGGCGTCGCTGATTGCACAAATAACTTTGATTGCATCCAATCAGCGTTCTACTTTTTGTGGACATGAACCCTTTGAATTAAGACAGAGGTTGTATAGGATTTTATGACTGAGCTACCTCTATTGGGAGACAATGTTTATGTTGAGGCGGCCAATAAAGTTGATCATATTCTGATGAGAGCTTATACCTATAAGAGCAATCATATCAGGGTTTATTACTTGATATGATGCACTTGGGCAAAGGATTCCCTTTATATTGAGGTCATGTAAAAGACAATGCTTTGACTTCACGGTTCTCTTATAATGTATGTATATACACAGATAAGATAAAATGGATATCAACAAGTAATCTTATAATGAAGAGTAAAGATAACAACAAAGTGTAAGATTTAAACTGTTACATATTTATGATTTATGATTAATTGAAAAAATTCAACTCCTCTGATATCGAATGAAATAATTTCAAACAACCACACAAATGGCATTACAACGACTTTTTAATCTATTACATAATGTTACAAAAAACAAAACAAGTTGGCTAGCGTTATCGTAAAATTCATAGATAAAAATGTGATAGGTAATTGTAAGTAATAAAATAACTTTGTATGTTACATAATGACCCTGATTGCCAATAACTTACCTTAGAGAGATTGCTGTCGGCAAAGGAATTGGAGAAGGCGTTCCCATGTTGAGCTTGACAAACATCAGGGGAATCCCGTATGTTATCAACCAATCAACGAAAACTACTTTGATGCAACATTAGCCTGCTGCAGTTATCTGGTGGGTTATCCAGACGCTCAATTCAGCGATAACGATATCATTACTAATCAGTAGTTAAAGTTTATCATTTACGCGATAAACATAGTTTTTATGTTTGACATCGTTAGTCACGACTTGGTAGCGTAATTAGTTATAAAAGAATAGTTCACTGTGATCTAAATAAAAAAAGTAATTTTACATCACTAGATATGTAGGTATTAGTTGCTTAATTTCCTTGGGTAAATGTTCATACTGAGTAAAGTGTTCATAGTTTCCTTTTGGTCTGGCATATATCAGGTGCCATTCATTCTTCATGATAAATAAGTCATGAATGTCCTCTTCCTGGAACTGATTCTTTTGTCTAACTGAACTATACTATAAGATGAGAAACCAAACTGATTTATATATCATCTGATACCACCATTGGTTACCTCTTAATGTTCAAATATTCCACACACACTTCACCCCTGTGACATTTTGACCGGAAAAAGTCCTGGTTAGCGTCAGCAGATCTAATTATTTGGAATCACGTTCATGAAATGTTACTCTTACCACATACGTTTTTGAGCCAATCAGGTGGCTAGCTAGGCTCTGCACTTTCAAAGTTCTACTGTCACTCGGATGGCACGCAACGTAATTCCTTCATAGTATAACAAGCCGGAATTGTTTGAGTGGCATTCTAGAAGTTGTAAGAAGTAAAAGGACGACATGGATTTTTTTTATTATCAACTTCTTTATTGTATTGATAGCGACGTTTCGGTAAAGCTTCCTATAAGGTTTTCAAGCAATTGAAGATACGGTGAGATACCATATTCACAACTTCACAACAATATGGGCGGAATAACGAGGTTACAATGATAACAGGAAAGGGTAATGATAAAATAAAAGGAATGAGCTAGGGAAAAATGATAAGATGTGTGAGATTACCTAATAATCAGAGGGGAGTTAACTAAGCTGACTCCGTGGTTCGAATCCCGCCAGAGGCTCGGCAACTTTGCCTGCAGTAGAGAACTGTTCTACACGCAGTAAGGTTTAAGTGCA
Source organism: Phorcus lineatus (assembly GCA_921293015.1). Taxonomy (NCBI): domain Eukaryota; kingdom Metazoa; phylum Mollusca; class Gastropoda; order Trochida; family Trochidae; genus Phorcus; species Phorcus lineatus. The sequence goes on along the minus strand of OV121085.1, from coordinate 56,591,440 downwards.
ATGCTACACTTAATTTCAGCGCAGTTCCACCCATGGTTCACTATTTAGACGATGCTCGCAAGATTTACCAAGTTTCACCGCAACATTTAGCCACAATGGTGTTGCGGGCTTTCTCCCTGCAGTTCAATTCAATTTCTTTATCTCAGTACAAAGGTGTGGGCCATCGGCCCTAAGTACAACATGGTCCATACATAGTAATGAAAATATATGCTTGCACAAGCAGTTTAATAAATGAAGCTATTTCACTATTGTTTTAAGGCGTAAATTAGACGCGTGATAGAGGTAACAAGCCAGATTTCTAATAATGGATTCTTGATGAGAAGACATGAGCATGGTAAAAGTCGACAGTGATGGGTACACGTAATACTTAGAGGGTATATATTGCTGACGAAGGTTATGATAAGCATCACAGATCAGCAGGAAGTGGTTCTCAGATTCAACTTGCCCACAGTTACAAACTTTACAGAGTCTGGCCTCCTTCGGAATATTATAATATCTACCAGTTTCAATTGCTAATTTATGTGAACTACAGCGAAACTGGGCAAGTGCAATTCTAAATTTATGAATAGTAATAGCGGAAAGGTAGAACTCTGGTTGGAAAACATTCTTATACATAGTATAGGTAAAATATTTATTACTATTAATGATAGTATCATGCCATTCCTGTTCATAACAACACTTCAGTCTGTGGGAGAACTCAGAAATAAAGGCAGAAACTCCAGCAACATCTTGTTTTTCCCAAATGTAACCGAAACCATGACTATAAAGAAGATATTTAATTTGTGTCACCCAGCTTTGTTTCCCATTCTTAGACAACAGAAAAAGCAAATCGTAACTCTTTCTAGGCAGCCAATAATTTGGCATTTTAATCAATATTAACCAGAATTTTACACAGCGAATATAAACTGTAATATAGAGAGGATACCTGCCACATTCACCTCGCACGACCTCGTTAGGCGTAGATGACTTTACACCCAACACACGTTTACATGCTAGAACATGCACCGTTTCAATAGCTTTACAAGCCTGCGATAGTCCCCATATTTCAGCACCATACAGCAAAATTGGAAGAGCCTTTGAGTCGAAAATATTGAAAAATAGTTTTAAGGGCAATGGCTTGATATGGGAGAAAGAACGTAGGATACCAAAAAGAGCCCTTTTTGCTTGCAAAACGATATTATCAATATGTCTTGTCCAAGATAAAGTTTTGGAAAATACTAGACCTAGATACTTATAGGAAGAAATACATTGCAGCTGGACACCCTTATAAAACGACTTCTCGTGTTTTGATTGACCACCACCACCTTTAAATGTAACAACTTTTGTTTTATCCATATTGATTTCCAAAGAATAATTAACACAATATTCCTCAAGAATATCTATGCGCTTTTGGAGTCCGAATATAGTGTCAGAAATAAGGACAACAACATCTGCAAACAAGAGTAGAAGTACTTGAATTATATCAGGGTGGAGCTGAATTCCATAATCACATCCCGCCTCAATAGCTAAAGCCAAATCATTAATGAATAGATTAAAGAGTAATGGACTTAAAATACATCCCTGTTTCAATCCAAGACCAGACCAGAATTTCTTTGAAAAATTATTATCAAATTTAACACAAGCGTAGACGTTTTTATAAATAGATTGAATACACTTATACATTTTAGGAGATATACCATTAGCATTTAAAACCGCTAGCAATTTTTGCCTATCTATAGAATCAAAAGCCTTAGAGAAGTCCACAAACAGGGCATAGATTTTACCTCCTTTCTTAGATAAATAATGCTCAATAATAGACCGTAGGACAAATATATTATCTACTGTAGAATATCCACGTCTGAATCCAGCCTGAGACCCACTAACCTTGTCATACGCATCTGACCAGAATTGCAACCTAGCATTTAAAACAGATATATACAGTTTACTGAAAACACTTAATATAGAAATACCCCTATAGTTATCCGGGTTGTTAACATCACCTTTCTTATAGACTGGGACGATATGGCCTACTGACCAGGAGCTAGGAAAGTATGCTGAATCAAACATGGCATTAAACAATATAGTTAGAAATGGTAGAATTAAGTCACTTGCGCATTTAAACATTTCTGCAATTAGATGATCATCACCTGCTGATTTATTGTTCTTTAGTCTATTGATAGCATTTACTATCTCTTCTTGGGTAAAAGGAGAGTCAAGAATATTCTGAGTAGAGTCATCAAAATCATTGTAATACACATGGTCATCACTAGCAACATCAGTAGAAAAGACATTTCTGAAGTGCGAAAACCATTTATTCATATCAATGTCCGGCTTTGACTTTTTATGTTGTCCTGACAATTTTTTAACATTGGACCAGAATAGTTTAGAATTGTTCATGTTTTTGGAAATACATTCAATAATGTCATCATGGTAGCACTTTTTCTTGTATTTTATTGCATTGGCATAAATATTCCTAGCAAGGATATAATCGTCTAGCTGTTCTTTCCTATTGATCAAACGAAACACTTTAAGAAGACGTTGTTTTTCAGAGCGAAGGAATTGGCATTCTTTGTCGAACCAAGGTTGATGTATGTCAACAGAATGACATTTTTGTTTCATAGAGTCAGCAGCGGTGCACAACATGTCAGTGAACATGGATAATGCACTATCAAAATCTTCCGAGATAACAGAGTCCAGACAGTCGTCAAGTTTGTCGACCGTAGATTGAGACATGAGCACGTCTCTAAATAACGCCGCGTCGTCTTCCTTCCAAACATAGCGGTAGTCGGGCGTTTTTTCACGTGCACCACGCTTGCCATCGACACCAGTCGGACCACGTGACTGAAATGTACAAGATAGTGGGAGGTGATCCGAGTCTGACCTTGACATTATGTCAAACGAGGAGCAGTTTGTAAACAAATCTGGAGACATGATGATGTAGTCCACAACACTGGTGCCTGTATGGCTGATAAATGTAAAGTCACCCTTGTCGGTATCAGAGCCGCAGCGGCCATTACAGATATGCAGGTCTAGTGTTCTACACATGTTCAATAGTGATCTACCGAAAGAATTAATAATTGCATCACAAGAGATACGATCTGGTGGCACATAATTTTCATCATTATAAATATCATTAATTTCTAATCTTTCTGATAAATCACATACCAACTGATCCGTTTCTGAACCCGTTCTAGAGTTGAAATCACCACCTAATATTTTATCACAGTCACCATATTTGTCTAGAACATCAAGCAAAGAGTCAAACAAAATGCTAATACCTGATTTAGAATGTTGGTTTTGATACCACGTTGACCCTTCTGGGTTAATATAAACACATGCTATAATCACATCTTTGTTTCTTTTGAAATAAGATTTATTAATGATAATATAGACAGTATTCAGGGATATAACATGGCCCTTCACAAATGGAAACACAATATCACGGATGAGTACTATTACTCCGCCAGATAACCGACCAAAATCAGATAATTTTTCAGCAGCTGCGAAATAAGTGGAATACTCTTGAAAGCGGCGTTAAATCCCAACTCACTTCCTCACCGAATGTAGTAAACGGAGTTCTCGCCCTTGGTTTTCAGTTTAACAATAAACACTCAATCTAGATCCTATCAAAACAGGCACATTAAACAATACATATTAGAATTCTATTAATTTTCAACAGGTACACTCTGTATGATAGCGAAACCGTTAAATACAAACAAAATTGAATATATGTACAACGTGTAACTTATTGAGATAAAGATGCAAATATATATGCAAAATTTGGGTATACGCATATAGTTTCACATTTTTTTAATCAAGATTCATTCACAGCATTACTAAATTAGGCTGGATCAACAATAAGTCAATTAAATAAAATTATACACAACGTAAAAGAACAACATGTCATGTCTACAAACCAGTTTTTGTTGTTGTCATTTTGTTAAATGTCAGTCAATCACGAATGACCTGTTTCTTCTCATCATTTAAGATAAAGATGTTTGATTGATATTCAGTCATAGTTTATGTGCCAGATAGGAGAGATATCGTTTTGACAGTAGATTTTGAACATTGCTCTGTTACAGTCAAGTTCATGACATCATAATTGTTTTACATCACAATGCTATGACATCATAAACATTATGACATCACAGTGCTATGGCATCACCGCAGTGAGAGCCTAAGAGTATTGCAATGTTAAGAAATATACATTTTTCATGGAATGGAAATGAAAAATGATTTTTGATGATAAATAGAATCTCACCCTCGTGTCTTCTGATATCAAATTAATGAACACTTTTTGACAAGAAAAAAATATACTCTGCAAGCCTCGGATATTTGTAACTTTTATCAACTCGGGTTGATATATTTGATATCAGGAGACACTTGGGTGAGATTCACTATATACATGTACATGCTTAGTAATTAATAAAATGTGTTTTTGAGCAGACAAATAGTCAAACATAAAATATTTCCTTCCAACACGCGAACTAATTGATTACAATGACGGTACAACTGCAGACTAAATGTTAACCTTTACCAGTTGATAACTCAGTATTCTTGGTGTGGTATCTCGAAGCCTAAATCAGGTCCGTGTTCTATTTTATTAATTATATTGTAGAACAGGTTTTCCCTTTTTTCTTGTACTTCGTGTGTAGAAGAGAGTCTAGACAGACTGAACGAGAATCTGAGTGTATTGGTCTAAATATATTTATCCACAGCTATCTACCGATCTTGCATTGTTCCCTTTGTTAACAAGTTATCATACATCGAACTAGGCCATTAAAGCATTAAAAGCCCATTTGACACTTAATGTTCCAAAAGTACATTGTGTCGAACTACTCAGAAGTTACAGAAAAACAACTGATTAAAATCGGATTTGATCAGCCACTAACACTGAAATGAGCTATCATAAGGATAATTTCATACTAAAGAAAACAATGAAATAGTAAACAGTTGAAGCTGAATAATCAAGATTTGGTTACAAACAGTACCATAGAACTTAAGAATTACGATCCCGTAACATTACTCCGCTTGACATTCCAGTCCTTCAGTTCCAAATCAAAGATGTCCCTCATAGCAAACACGCCCTTCTCGGTGTAGTGAGATATGATCCTCAGCAGCTCAACTCTCCCACAGGAGAACAGTTCCTCCAAACTAGGAGAGTTATCTTCTCTTGAGTAATCCTCTTCTGTCAACATTTCCACCATCTCTATCACACATTCCCAGATGAAAGTATTCTGTGGTTTATTCTTTGCAACTACTTCCTTTTGACTCAAAATCTCTTTGAAAATCTGCCATGCCTTGTTTTTGTTTCCCGCTTTTCTGTGGGCTCGACCTAAACTTAGCAAAGACTCAACTGATCTATTTCTGAGTCTGGCTGTTTCCTCCAGGACCCCAATGGCTGCCTCTTGGTTGCCCGTTGCCAAATACAATCGACCGTAGCCCTCAAGAATTAGACTCGTCTGTAATTGCCACCTGCAAGAGGAACTTTTATTATATCAAAAGCTTGCAAAGCAGTAGTCAGCATTTTCTCCTGGAATCTTCTCAATTTAATCAAATAAAATGCATACCAGGTAAATCAAATCAAACCTTAATGATGAAGTCAAACAAAGGAAGAAAGAAATTTGAATTATAGATTGACATACAAAGAGTAAAAACATGGTCAAATATCGTCTGCCTGCCATTATATCGAAGAGTGTGGTAAATAAATATGACATATGTCTCTAAAAGGCTTTTCTCAACTGGGTCAGAATAAGATCTGTTTTTCAAGATAGTTTCAAGGATTAACCTTCATGAACAAACAGGGGGATCAAGGTTGGATAAGTCAATCGAAGCATGGCTGGATTGGTTAACAATGGCTGGAAGGCTAGATGAGTTGATTGACAAATGGCTGTTGGTGGATTGGTGGATGATTCAATGGAAGAATTGGATAGGCAATAAACAATAAATAGGTTCTGTGCTATGCAATGATAAATCTTTATCATTGAAGACAGTAAAATGTTAACAAAACCAAAAATATCAACTTTTATCATGTATCTATCAATAATATCGGGTGTTTTGAATATGTGATAGAGTCAAGGACACAGCATCCATATTGCCGCCCGGTCCGCAAATCCATATCAGCCATATCAGACCGGTCCGCCAATCCATATCAATATCAGCCCTGGGGAACTTTTGGTTAGAGTTATCTCCCTTCGTGGCGTAGTCTTTTCATGTTGGAAAATATATGATAAAAAGGTTACAACATGTCATTTTTCATATCATACCCCATATCAGCCCTCGACCCATATCAGCCCTCTGACCTGCGGCCCTCGGGCTGATATGAAGGTCTCGGGCTGATATGGGGAATGATATGAAAAATGGTATGTTATAACCTCTAATTATTCAATGCCTATTATTTACCTTAAACTTTGGTGTACGTAATACATGACTAAATTGGATAAAATCTAATATCACTTGCAAACCAAAACATAGTTTGTATGTTTAGGGGGTATGTTTAGGTCACATAAACCAAAATATAAATGACAGACACCCAAAACACCTATTTCAACCATCACACTAAGTTTGAATTTCAACTGTAGAATGAATCATGCGAACCAAGGATATTCTTTGGAAAGTCTCCAAGGTTTCTGTAGGAAATATCTGCCAATTGGCCTATCGATATAAAGCCTGTAGGTGTTTTCCACAAAAACTGATAACCTAGGAAGGCAATAGAGTGACGTAACAAGAGATTATAATGAGCTTCACTGCAGTGTTCAACAGAGGATTTCTCAGACAGACAGACAGATAGTTTATTCAGTCTCACCTCTTATATATAAAAATATCTAAACAATTATACATTCTTAAAATACATGAGCCACCCAAAAATATAAAATAGGGTTATGAAAGACTAATTGTCGATAAAAGATTCGTAAAAGAGAACAACAATTTATAAATACATAAGATAAAGTAGAAAAGTACATATGGATTAAAGTACTATAAAATGAAAACGTGCTAGAAAAGTACACATATCAGAAAATAGAAATATGATACATTAAATTACAGTAAATTGGAACAGATCATCGTTTGACTAAAATTTTCCGTCGATGTTCTAAAATAAGTTTGCAGCTTCTGGCACTATCCCTAAAAAACCCACTTGGGCTTCCTAAAACAAATGAGATACGTTCCTGGTCAGTTGCAGTATTAAAAGCACTCCATTTGTCTTGACATTTCTTAAAAAGGCTTTCTCTAATCGATTCGTATAAGGGGCAGTGGAGAACGACGTGCATTTCATCTTCAATGACATCAGGGCAGTGAAAACATCTTCTATCTTGGATCTGTAAACATTTGCAATCTGACCAAAAGTTATCCAACCTCGTTTCATCTCCTGAAGTTCTTCTGAGGCGATTTAACACACACACAAAAAACCATGAGAACATGAAGACTAAAGACAGATCGTGAACCTATCAATGTCATGTCAGGGTTAGTGGACTTTAGTTTAAAACAATTAGTCAAAACATATTTGCATAAGCAGCGACCTTTACCTCATCCAAGTGATGGATATATGCGTTAAAGCTTTGTTGTTGTCAGCATTGTATTGGTTTCTTTCCTTTTACCAAGCCAATGTTAATCGAAAACACGAAGAACCGAAGCAACCTGCGAAATAACCACTTTCATTTTAAAAAAAAACCTATTTCGTTTTTTTCTGCAACCGACAACTGTTGATTTGATGTTTTGAACCCCAGTAAATAAACCTTTCAGTCCCAAAATTGATCACTGAAACGGAAACGTTGGTTAATAATCTCTTTTTCCATGAGCGAAACCATGCTTTTTTTTGTGCCATTATAGCCAATTAATGACTGAAACAATGAAACAAACTTAGGATACGAGAATAAATACGAAATATATAAAGTATATGGGTGATTGTCAACTGACACAACTGCCCTTACCATAGTTTCATCTTACCTTATTACCCTAAGGCCTGTTCAGGTTAAAATTGATTTCTATTTCCTATTAATCTTCATGAAATATACAAAAACTTTAAAAAGCGTAAGTGCTAAGGGAAAAAAAGATAAATTATCCTTGCCCGCTCATGTGTTTGTCTAAAAGTTCTGCTCCCTCGTCCAACAACTGTTGAGCTGCGGAAAAGTTCTTTGCCATTATTTCTACAGTGACAACATTACTGATGGATGTAATGATGGCACAAGGTGATGCATTAGTTTCTTGCTTCAACGCCAGCCCCTTCCGATAGTAATAATTTGATTTAGTGTAGTCTCCCTTTTGCATGTGGAGGATGCCCATGTTGTTGTAACATGCCCCGATGTGAGGGTGCATCTCTCCGTGCTTCGCGATCCTCCTCTTCAGAGATTCAAGGTGGTACTTCTCACCTTCTTCGTAATTACCTGAAATATATGACTAATATTGAATTACCATTCTAAGAGGTTCTGCATTTCAAAACTTATGACCTATTCAATACAAAGGTGGGTGACATGGTGCACTTCTGAGACGTGAGACTTTTCATCCTGAGGGTAAGATATCAGATATCCACGTATTTTGAGATCAGCAGCCAGCCTAATCAGATTCTCGTGGGAAACATTTGGCTCCTGCATTAGCTTAGAGAACATAGCAACTTGACTTTGAAAGAAATTTAAAACTCACCAATAGCTGTGTTTACTATCCCAAGCACAGAGAGAGTACACAGCATGACAGACTCATCCTTCATTCCCATTGTTTCTGCCAGGCAAAGGGCTTCCTTCAGGTTCCTGCAAATGCACGAGTTGTGGCGCTGAACGACCAAAGGTGTCAATTTTAAAAAATAAAATATTGTCACTTGAATATTATGATATCCCTTGGTTGCTTTAGAGACAAGGTAAACACGTCTCAAGTATCTGAGGCTTGTCATTGAAATTTTGCCATGATGTGAATGCTCACACAAGGTAAAATATTGCATTGAACAGAAACGATATGAAGGCCTACAGGTGTACAGAAAAGAAAATGCTACTGAAATCAGAGGACAGCTTCTATTCATTTCAACGTAAATAACTGAACACCATATATATTGAACCAAATTTTTAGTGGAACATACTTCAATGCTTCTATATTCCTTCCCTGATGAAAAAGATTCCAGCCCATATTCTGGTGGACTTTAGCAGCATTCACCCTTGTAGACCGATCAGTGCCCGCAAGTCTGGACCTGTGAAGAGCTCGCCTGTACATCTCCTCTCCTGCCACCAGGTCTCCCTGGAAAATGGATTCAAGGAGACTGATCTGCCACGGTCGCTGGATCAAGGACCGTTTAAAGGTCGTTTCAACAAACGGTGACTTCAACTGGTGTTTAAGGGATTAATTGCTTCTAGATTTAAAACGTTAAAGTTCCTAGACACCTTACATTATGTTAATGAAATGATCTTCAAAGATGTATATCAAAACATATTACCTTATTCATTTTACCTTACCACTATCAATGTCGGTGTTACTAGTCAATTAAGATTATATTTATATCCATACGAGAGATCCAATTAATTAGTAAAAAAGGAAATTAACCTGAATTAAGTTAACATGCCCATGTCTCAGTTGAGTGCTTGTTATGAACCTTTAAACTCAATATATCAGATATTCTATGGCCCACCAGTTCTGTAGTATATCATGTCTTCTGATAGTTAAATATTAACACAAAACATGTTTGCTAATGGGAAAAATGTAAATAAATTTGTGAAGAGTATAGTCGGGATATTATTGAACTATCGTTTCAGCTATACACTCGCTCCCTTCTGGCACACACTTTTAAACCTGATAAGCTCACCAACATCTAGATAGGACTGCCCATGATAACAGCTTTAATAAGTTTAGAAAGTCATTAATATAATCAAGAGATCAAAGGATATCTCCTGGAAAGGATATCTCCCAGGAGATATCGTATTATATCGTTTTATCAGTATATTTTGAACAATGCCCTGCTACGTAAAGTACATGAAAGCAAAATTGTTTAACATCATCAAGCAATGGCATTAAAATACTATGACGTCATAAACATGATGATTACAAAATGCGATGACATCACTGCACTGGGAGTCTTAGAGTAGTGCAATGTTGAAAAATGTACTTTTTTCAAGGAAACACTATGAAAAATTATAACGATTGATAAAAATTACACTCTCGTGTGACGTTGTTAAGAAATGATTACGATCAAATTTATCACACAAAAAAGTTATCTATCTTCTACAATGACAGTCAAGTTGTTCATTTTTTGGACGACTTATTGTGTATAGCCTACCATGTATTCGCTTCTTTATATCACCATACATTTACAGTTAGGTTAAGATTCTGATAAATTTTGGCCACTCAAGGTAACTTCAGGTCAGTAACTTCGGCTTCGGTGTTGTCTTTGTCCAATCCTTTGACATTAATGTCCAACACATTACTGAGGTTGACAAATACTAACTAATGCCTCAATATGGATTTTCCCAATCTCACACTTGTAAATCATAGGTGTTTCTCAAAGATTGCATTCTGTAAAAATATGACAGCAAGTAGCAAATCTCGATCTGAGACCTCAGGGTTGAACCATAGCACAAGTGACGTAATGATCAACTCTACAAACTAAAAAAGTACATTATTATTATCCATAGTTTTCAAAGCTGAGACTTGATGTCCTTCCTATGTACTATTGCACCATCCCAACGATGGACAAATTAAACAACTAATGTCATCTCTTAAGCCAATAACTGTTAATCGCTTCGCAAAATATGTATTTCTTGGTCTGAAAATGCGAAAAAGTACTTTGAAAATATCGCTGTATCATGTTGATTAGTGTTATATTTTATGTCGCTTGTATCACATTGTATTGGTTTTATGTACTTGTATCATGGGTCTGTGGCCCCCTTACAGAAATAAACTCATTCATTCAAAAAGGTACATTATTTCTTGATTATCTGCATTATATCTGTGTACTGACCATGATGTTGGTGAGTGTTCTCCCATAACCTCTACTGACGACTGCATCATCCGTGTCTCGCTTGTACATCTCACACAGCTTCAGACAGTTCTTGTAAAACAGGACACTCTCACCTGGCCAATCAGACGTGGGGTGAACATTACTTTCATAAAACAAAGATCATCCTGGGCTAAATCATCTCAAAATCTAGGAAAACTTTTCATCAGGAAAAACTTATATTTTTATTAACTCATAACTATAACTGAGTGAATAGGCTGCTGTCAGCGCTATTTCAGCTATTTAACACGTGCATGTTGCCACACACAGATCAGTTGAGGGGTAAGAGAAAGACTGAAAGAAAGATTGCAGAATTTCGAACAGCCGAAGTCTTGTCTGGACTCTGTGGCTTCGGTTTGGTTGCACCTGCTGGAAGCATTAATGATCGTAGCTATAAGGATACAGACCTTGGTACTTGGTAACGCTTGGTCCTCCAAACATCTCAAAAGAAATGTCAAACATGCTTTGGTCTTAGCCCTTCACTCCTCGAAAAGTTTACTCCGAGTTAAATCTCGTCTTTTATCACCTACCTGGAGTGTTTATTGCAATACAGATTGTTGCAGTCTTGGCTGCATTTTCAGACTGATCAATTTATCTGTTTCAGCAATTGTTAACATGAATGTATTCGCATGTGTACGACCCAGTAAACAAAAACCAATTGATAATGTAAATTCAATAGCAATATTGGCAGAGATAAGGGTTTGTATGACTGGTAAGGAAATAATGGGCTAAATATTTTTTAGTGGGGGAGGGAGAGAATGGGGGTGCTTCAAATCGATCATGTTTATTTTGTTTAGCTCTCACTTCCAAAGTACTGTTCTATGAGGTGGGAGGAGGTCTCTACAAGTTTGATGTAGACGGGGTACGTCTCCTGACTGGTGTAGGCTATGTCCAGCATCAGCTTCTGAATGTTGGGTTGTTCAATAGCAAGATCTGAGATTGCTTCTGCACACTCTCTTGTAGATACTCTGGTAGACAGGTTCTGCATCACTTCTGCAAATATCCGGCAGTACCGCTTCCGGATCTCTGGATGAAAAGTGGAAACTTTGATAGACAACTTGATCAAGCTTAATATCGTACCAGTCTGAGTCACATCGACTGTGGTAATTGGAAGAAATATATAAAATATGAAATATATTGAACTTACTGGGATAACAACTCGTTCCATCGGCGGTGTTTCTCTACCCAACGGTCTAACAACAGTCTAAGTGAAAGTTATATTACTGTGCAAGCGCAAACAAAACCTAGTTAAAATCAGATGAATCACATATTCGCATCTATAAGAAAAATATCAAGATCACGTGAAAGAATGAATCAAAAGAGTTACTTGCCCCTAGCTACAAGCCTTTTACAGGAAGACTTGCGATAGGATAGCTCAGCTTATGTCAAAACATGGGCCTAATCAGGATGTTTCCTGACCGTTGTGAAGAGAAAGTCCACTGATGGATCTAATTCTTATCCCGGTTAAATCAAAATCTTGAATTTTCTAATCCTTCGAGCAGGGTCAGTTTTTATCAGACTGATATTTCTATGTCTTTCTCAGAATTGGCATTTCTCTTTTGAAAACGTGTCAACTGTTATTTATTGTATCTCTATTTTCAAATGTCCTTTGCTGAGTCTACCAATTTGTATTGCAACCCTTTTGTTCATCAATTCAACCTTAAGTGATACCAAATTCAAGGAGGTATTTGAATTAAATTTCACTTTAATCATATATTGCAAAACACCATTGTCAAACATTACAAAGTATTTTGGACCTCTATGATATCGTGTCCTTACAAGGTTTATCTTTGCTATGCATCATATATGGTATCTAACGTTAGCAATCGTTAGTGTAGGCGTAAGTTAAGTTTCAGTCAACGAAATATAAGGTCAGTGGATTAAAGAAGATTGATGCAATCAGTAGTATTCTTTGCGAACTGCTTTATATCACTAAACTTGTATATATTGTCTTATTTCCATTTCTCTATCACTCACCTGGTAGTTTTTCCGCAGCTCTGAAGTCCTCCAGACACAGTTTGAGAATCCCGTGGATATTGTAGCGAAATTTGGGTGGATCAAACTCTATCATGTGTCGCCGCATTAGTGGAGCTAGGCTCATATCTTTAGTCTCACGTACGGATTGGTGATCTGTTCATTATAAAAAGGCAATATAACAGATGTAGATTTTTTAAAATGCTTTTGTTGTATTCAATGATATAATATTTGATGGGTAGATGTTTGTACTAAAGTGTTGTCTATGGAACAACGAATAAATATCAACCGATTACAACATTACGAGACAGTTTTATAAGTTCACATCGTTTTTTGAAATTCTTACTGAAAGATGTCATTGTTATCTGTTGAGTAATTCCGTGCCACGTGAAAGCAAACCATAATGAAATTTTATTTCGGTATGTCATCTAATGCAAGAAAGGATTTTCTATGGCCACAGTAATTATTTAAGTATATTTTCTGTTTCGTACGAACATTGACTTGTTTGTTTGGTTTGTATTGAAACAGAACCTTACTATCAGTCAAACTGATCAGTATGGCATAAGTACTTAAACTCAATAATAAAAAGAATTTTACATTACCATCCACTGATCGTGTGATTTCTGTCAACAATAACATATATAAATCATTCTTTCTGATGTTTCTTGTATAAGCTTTCTGTAAAAACGAATGTGAGAAATTTGACTTAAACCTACCAAGCATCAGTTGAGCATGGCGGGTTGTGAATGATCCTGGGATATATCCAAGAACTGCAAGTCTTTCTTGGAACACTCTTGACAATCGTGCGATAAATTGTCTAAAAACTGGACCTGCAGAAACAAAAGGTAGGTTACTCGAAATTGATTGATTTGTAATTTAATTCATACTAAGACCCCGTCGGATTGTTGAAGGTTAAAAAGAGAGCAGATGTGTTGTTAATGATTGAGGGGGGTGGTCCTTGATCTTTGCTTGTCCGCAATCGATCTTGTTAAGATGTTTTGAGGTGGGCAAACACCTGCAGAAAAGTTCTTTTGTCAAACTCAGGGAATCCTGCGCGATGAAAGTTGAAATAATTAGGCTTGTCTGGAACTAAGATGAACTCACTGAGTTGCTCCTCCTCTGAGTAAGTCTCCTCACGGCTCCAGGCCTCCAGTCTACACTTGGTGAGGAGCACCACCATCTCCTCAGGGCTGACAAACTCTCCATCCATCTTCAGCTCACTGCCTGGATAATAAAGGGGAAACACCTTCTTCAAGTTCCTAATTTAAATCTTTGAAATGAATATACATTACATAATACCTAGGTTTTAACCTACGATAGTTTTGAAAAATTAATAAATATCTCTACCATTGTATAAGGAATTATGATTGGTGTGCCACAAAAGGCCTGAATAGTGGATGAGTTACTGTACACAATAGAGCTGATCTTTACTTTAATTAATTTACTTTCGAAAAGGTCAATACCAAACCATATAAGAAGCCTTTACACCGTGTCGATAATTCATTAATACTTGGAATAAAGACACCAAGCACCTAAATAGACTGTCATCCTCCACTTTGCTAATTAGAATTATGTCTTGAAAATACAGTGCTAACATTTTACGCCCTTAACACTCACCTGTCATGAGGATGGCTAATGGAAGACCTAGGCAGAGTTTGACGATTTCATGGATGACACCTCCATATTGAACATCCGGTGTAATTATTTGGAGCAACTTTACACCATCATTGTGGGACATGACAGGCAGCTCCATGCTGTAGAAACTGCTCATCTGATGCGGAAACTTTGTCCGAACTGTTGATGTGACCAAGATCCTCACATTGAGGCAGGCCTCTAGGAGACGTTCACACAAAGACACAAACGAAGCTTTGACGGGGCTTTCTATGACATCTTCTGCATCATCAAAATTCAATATAAAATTTACATCCTGGCATGTTTCTATTTTCCTAGCAAGTTCATCGGGGAAAACTGCAATGTCCTCATCCATTGAACTTTCCTTGAAGGCACCTTTTAGTTTTAACACCAGACCTTGCCAAGACCTCACTGACTGCAGATTCACATAGATACGACGAATGTGTTCAGGATTTGGATAATTTTCCTTCAATCGATTGAGGAACTCCCTGACAGTGCGTGACTTGCCGACAGATTTCATCCCAAAGATTCCAAAGATTCTGTACCTGCTCCAGTGGGTCTCTAGATCCTGAAGGAACTCCTCCCTGCCCACAAACTGGACATCCCCTTCCTCCCTCTCCTCCATTGTTGATGCTGATCACTTTGAATATGGAACAAGTTCTATTGATTTGTATGCTGAAACTTGAATTCTGGCTGATGCTGTAACTGCTCGTGCTTGTGCAAATGTCAACACAGATGAGAACTAAAAGATGCTGATGTTAAAGCTGATGACTAAATTGCTGGTTACAAAGTTATTGTTGGATTAATTCTGATGCTGAAAGAGGTCGAACTATGAAGTGCATCAGATGAATATCTTTCTTCTTACTGTTTACGCAATGAAAAGACAAGTGGAATTATTAAGGCGACTGTCTCATAGTCTTCTATAAATACTTTTTACATCACTTTACTAGTCATCTCGCTGATGAACGTATCGATGAGACATTTTCTCATGAATAATAATAAAGTCGACAACCTTGATGTTCTCTGTGGATGTTACCAACTGTCACTGAAGAGGTTGTTTTAATAAGGTAAATTATTGCCTATTTTAAATTCTGTGAAAACTATCATATTCTTGATGATAACTAAAGTTAGAGGAAAAACAATAAGGAAGTTGCTGCCTGCAGATTAGAGAGAGAAGGAGTTTTCAGGTTGCCCGGCACAGATACACCAGGGTAATACCCTGCCCTGCCAGTCCATAATTACTCTCCCTTTATGCAACTTTAGCCAAATACGGCGTTGTATAATCTCTAAGCTTTTTAAATGCGGAAGTGTTTTATTCGAGACTTTGATAACACGATTGTCTAGTAACAAAGTGACAGAGTGTATGTTTTATGAGTTTTCATGTGGCTTAAATAAGATAAGAAATATCATATGTTCCAAGTTTATTTGTAAATGCACATATCATATTTTATTGTTTTAAATGACAATCGGAAAACAGCTATATCAATGTTAAAAAGTAGACATTATGCGTCCCATTTACATATACAATAGTTTAATGACCAACGAAAAATTTCCAAACCATGTTCCGTTTTGTATCTGCTGTATAATATTTTCCGAAATTACGTTTGTGACATTGGCGCGCGCACCTATCCGGTTTACAAATACATCGATTGTCCTCATACAGATCTAATCAACATTGACTCCAACAACATAGTCTGTTCACCTTTTTGGTCTTAGATCATGTTTCCACTGTTTCAAACTTTCACAAATGATATAGTTAGATGGATTTTCATATATGTTGAAGAAAAAAGAAAAATCCGTTCATGATTTTAATTATACCTATTTTAGGTCAAGATTTCACTTTGGCATTTGTATGCAAGAAGGTTAATTAATCAGTGAATATGTAGATGTATTTCAAAAGGTTAACGTTCATAGTCAGGTGTAAATCATTTTTAATGATAAATAAAGGTTTCTTCTGACTTTTCTTATTCTTGAAATGCATATCAGCAATTACCTATTTTCCTTGTATTGTCTAATCAAAATATGATATTTGAAAAAAAAAGTATCTTTCAAGTGATTGAGTTAGGAAAACTCAAACTTAAAATCACCAACAATTGTGTTAGCAAATCAAATTGCTACGTCGATAAGCGAAAGTCTCGAAAGGCATCTAACATTAGTCATTAGCAGTTCCTTCATTAGATTAGATTTGCTTGAAATGAAACTCTTACCTTACATGTACTGTCAGATGTTTTCCCCAGAAGCCACTAATTATGTAATGGGCAGTTCGATAGCGTAACTTGAGCTCACGGGAGAAATATAAAAGACACAATTTTATGTTGCTAGATACGGGAGAATGAGACGATTTGTTAAATGTGTTTGTTCCCTTATTTGAAAGAATGCGCTTACGTTTTTTGTACATTCGATGATTTATAAAAACGGTTGATACAAGTGGGTGTTACTTTCGTGATAAGGCACATAACTTCACCGCAGGTACTTTTCACAACCAAAGGTAAATATCAATGACCCACACTTTCTTTCAAAGAAAAATATCTTAAAGATTTGTCATACACCAAATTGGAACATTGAAATATTCAATGGTTACAAAGATTAAGACATAACAGGCTAATTGGCATTGTTGGTGGTGTTCACGCTACATCGTGAGGTACGGACTTTGCACAACATCGAAGTGCTGAAGATAAAAAACCGTGATAGCAGCTATAAATCGAACTGGAGCGTCCTTCGTCACTTAAAGAGTTAATCACATCCAGCTTCTTTATTACTTATCAATACCGAATATCAGTAAGTAACAAAGACAGAAATTGGTACTGGTAAGTAAGAAGTAAACATCAGACACTTTGCGGAGAATGTACTGGAAGGTACTTTTTCTAACAATAGTTTCATTCCTTAAAGAAATAGCATCCCAATAGTTCCCAAAATTACTTATTACTAACAATCAATTCATTCCTAAAACAACATGCTTTATACAAACATTTCCGAAATTCACTTTTATCATTTAAAAGTTGGATAAGTTTTAAAACAGATAGCGTCGTTGATGATTAGGTTTGTTATAAATTATCCCCTAACCATTCGACATCGTATGCAGATATCAAATACAAGAGGAATTAGGGGACGTTTCTTTTGCGGTAAATTATAGGAGAGTGTATATCAAACCATATTTACATACGTGTTCAATGACAGCAATATCTGGTAAATATGCTAGCCACTCAATCCAGGCAACTCCTCTCACCCTAAATGGTATGACTTTACAAAGGTTGCGGTCCAATTTCATGAGATGGTGGAACTGCAAGTGGATCACCAATCACATATCTATACCATAAACCAGTCAGGTTGCCATAACTTGGTGACCCTCAAACATTACACTTTTTCTCTGAGACTGACATCTCATGCCATCTTAGCTTCCAGACAATAAAAAGTCTCTGATCTTCAGTTCCTGGTCTGATTATACATCTTTGGTTGTCAGCGCAGATGGTGTAAATTCCAAAGTGACATACTTCTCATCTTCATCTGATGTTGTTATTCTGTTACTTTTACTTTTGATATTTGGATTCAGGAGCCTTGAGAGGCAGTCAGCAATGTCGTTCCCTTCATTAATGTATTCGACTGTATAGTCGTATTTAATTAATGGGCCCAATTCAGATAATCGGGCACATGCCCACACCAAGGCTAGAGCTTCCTTCTAGGTTTGGGAGTAACACTTCTCTACATAAGGCGAACTTTTGCTTAACATATGATACGGTGTACTCCAACCTGCAGCTGCACAAGCACTGCTTCTAATCCCACTGGGCTTGCATCTGTAATCACCTCGGTTGGAGAGTTCTTGTTACAAGCATGCAAGCACTAATCGAGCGTTCTTTCAGCAAATCAAAGGCATTTGCTGCTCACTTTCCCACAAAAAGTAAGTTTTCTTCGGAGTATGTTTGCATACTGGTTAAGACACTGTAGCAAAGTTCTCGATGGATTCACCTATAATTTTACTCAACGAAGAAAATTTCTTACTTTATGGACAGTGGTAGCTGCTCTGGCTTCTTTGACAGCCAGATTTAGCAGGGCTTAAAGGGACCATTCGAGCGGGGTATTTTTGTGGAAACGAAATTCATGAAACTTTCCAGTAAACAAATATATATGATTTTTACATGATTCTTTTCACACTTAATTTCGAATATGTACCTGTGGTAAACATTTCAGTTGTTCAAGATTTAACAATTTGACAAAGAATCAAGTGTATCGATCAAAAAAGAAAAAACTTCGTGAAATGAAGCCAGTCATCGGAGCAACGAATGTGGAATGCATTACTACGACAAAACATTGTCGTAACTGACAACTTTTATTATGAATTATTTGTAAATATGCCCCTCTTCTATCAATCTTTTAGTTATTTCTTAATTTTGTCAATGAATTAGCATAATACAGCACATTTGATTTCTCGCAATGCTAACATTTCAAGATGGCGGATGAAAGCCGCTCGAATGGTCCCTTTAAACCTTGTTCCGACAATATGTGACCAAGAAATTGTAGACTATTGTAGATGCTCCTCAACACTTGTAGCATGTACAATAATGCAATTTATGACTCAACAGTTGGACAATGATTTTCTTGCATCTTAGAATGAACAAGAGTGAGGAGGGGGTGTGGTCAGCGATAACGCTGGCATTTATGAGACCTAAGAGCTGGAGGAACAAAGATCCTTGCTTTGACAGATTGGCACAGCATAATCAGTGAGAGTTTGAGAAGAAAAGGCAGATGTTTCACACGGATGTTGATCAATGTACAGAGTGTTGTAAAGGGAGTTTTCTCTCTCGAATCTCACTTTGCTGCGAAGTGCGCAGTCTATAAATGCTCACTGCACATGTAAGACAAAAAAGTCATAAAGGGTATACTTTGAAATGTTCCTTGCTGTTAAGATTTACGAATTAAAATCAATGTCTCATCTTTGCAAGGTCAATCTTGAAGCCTTAAAAACTTCATTTTGTATTTCAAAAGTAGTTAAGATTTGGAAAAATATGAAATATGTTTTAGCAATGTGAAATCAGTTTTTAACATTACTTTCCTCGTGGACCAGGGTGTCCTGGATAAAAGATAGAAAGTTTGAATTATATTGTAAGCTATATTAGAACATGACCATGGAGTAAATCTTCATCAATTATTGGGGGTTGTTATAAACATTCTCATCTCTAAGAGGACTGTTAACAATTTTAAACTCTAACATAGATACCTGGCTGTTGAATAACAATTAGGACAGACAATACCTACAGACATTGTTTGTTGAATGTCTGTATTCAGGATGGTTAGAACTCAAGAGGCTTTGAACAAAGCTTACTAAGCTGACTAGCCCATAGCAGGGGTCGTTTCATATTGTGGGCTGAAATTCACTTTAACGATAAAACTTGTTAGTTAGCGACGTCCATGGAGCGACATACAGAGTAAGTATAATTGAAACAGCGTTCTCACCACATGCTCGGATGTCACTGCAGATAGTTTGTTACTGCAAGATGATAAATACTCGCTCACAAACTAAACATCTCTTGTATATGTCCGTAGAAATAATAATAAACCAGCATATCATATTTTATATTCTTACTGCGGTGACTCAATAACTAAATGACTCAGTCATGTTTAGCACGGTTACAATTTGTGGGTAGGTAAACCTTTGGCCGGTTGAGGTAATAAATATGATATTCAAGACTAATCTTTTCAAATACATTTCCATGTAATTGTTTCCGGTTTAAAAAATCTTTCAGTTTCAAAATGCAACAGTCAACAGTGGGTGACCGATATTTTTACTTCGTGCACATTCCATGTGAATGTACCATAAATCCATGTTATTTCACACTTTGCAGTACAGTTTTGGCAGCTCGTTGACGGGGTTTCGGGTCTAAATCTCGAAAACTCTAATCCTTTTTTCCCCCACTATTTTATTGATTACAAATGACAAAATCTCGAGATATTTATTTTCACGTTCATGAATATATCAATAAAACCCCAATCTAGTTCTTATCGAGTCACATAAAACAATACGTTTGTTAGAATTCTATTTTTTTTCAATAAGACCACTCGTTATGACAAACAAATAGTTCACTATCCATAATATGACAAGAAAAGTGAATATAACTACACTACATATGCTGAATGTGACTTGTTTAGCTAAATAAAAAAAACTAATGCAAAATTTCATTCAAACAATCAAAGTTTTGCCATATTTTTTATCAAGATTTCTCCACGTCATTAATAATCATGATGAATCATGATGATTTAAATCAAATTATTTACAAACAAGTATAAGTTAGTTTCTGTCATGTATATATATATAAAATGTCAGTCAATCGCAAATATACCATTCTAGATTTACAGTAAAACATCTAGGTTTTGAATTGTCACCAGTCGCTCGCTAAAAAAACTGTCAAATACTATTCCAGGGATTGTAGTAAAAGTGTTCAATGAGTTAGTTTAAAGATTTGAATAATGTTACAAAAGAGAAAAAAAAAACCATTTACATGTATTTTCATTTAACACCCATCTTCCATAAATAGTTTCATACGTATTTAAAAGGGATTCAGAGAATGAAGTTGTCTACATATAGTTATATATACACAAAAACATACCATTGAAATTACTTTTGCTTTCCTTTGTCAAACAAAGATAGATAGTAACAACTTTACCTTTACATGTTGCTTTCCTAACACTTCAATCATTCGAAAATGTCGAGGCTGGTGATGCTTTACAAACTGAGTAAACTATGGAACTTCGAGAATCGGGACTTAGAAACAATAGAAACCATAGAACTGAAGCTTAAGAACTACGAATTGAAGCTCCTCCGCTTGACATTCCAGTCCTTAAGTTCCAAATCAAAGTTGTCCCTCTGTGCAAACACACCCTTCTCTGTGTAGTGAGATATGATCCTAAATAGCTCGTCCTTCCCGACGGAGAACAGTTCCTCTAAACTAGGAGAGTTATCTTCCCTTGGGTAGTTCTCTTCTGTCAGCATTTCCACCATCTCTTTTACACATTCAAAAATAAAACTGCTCTGAGGTATGTTCTTTGCCACTGCTTCTTTGTAACCCAAAATCTCTATGAAAACTTGCCATGCCTTGTCTTTGTTTCCAGCTTTTCTATGGGCTCGACCTAAATTTAGGCAACACTCAACTGATTTACTTCTGAGTTTAGCTGTTTCCTCCAGGACGCCTAGGGCTGCCTCATGGTTGCCCGTTGACAAATACAATCGACCATACCCCTCAAGAATTAGACTCTTCTCTAGTCTCCACCTGCAAAGGGAATCATTTTTTACATCAAATGGTGAAGGAAGATCAAAGGGCATGCTCTTTATTCATATGTCCACAACATTCTAGGACACACCAGTTAACTCAGACCAAACCACAAATATTGAATTGAAAGAAAGGACATATTTATTAATAGACATACCTCCTAGAATGACGATAACCTATTTAAATCTCAAAGGGCTTTCTTTATCACTATCTAATTAGAATCATGAATAGAATGTGATGTCAAATGTAATGATGAAGGTATAACATAAGCTCGGTGGATTGTTGTGTTGGAATTTGTATAGGGTTATATTTGAGGTTTCATTTTAAATATTCAGCTCACATTTAATAACAATAACAAAAGCGCACTTTCCTATTTTACACTTCATATGTAACTCAGTATTTGTTACTACTGTCACACCATTTGTTTCCTCCTCCCTCTCTCTCTCTCTCTCTCTCTCTCTCTCTCTCTCTCTCTCTCTCTCTCTCTCTCTCTACCTCTCTCTCTCTACCTCTCTCTCTCTCACTAAACTTGTATCATGAATA
Organism: Phorcus lineatus; assembly: GCA_921293015.1. Classification (NCBI taxonomy): domain Eukaryota; kingdom Metazoa; phylum Mollusca; class Gastropoda; order Trochida; family Trochidae; genus Phorcus; species Phorcus lineatus. The sequence goes on along the minus strand of OV121085.1, from coordinate 56,569,084 downwards.
GAATTATCATATGTAAAACAATGACAAAGTTATAATATCAAAGAGATGGATTGTTGGATGAGAGGGTAGATGAAAGGACGGAGGGATGAATGATGAACTGAAAATATATGTGTCCTATCTCTATGAAGGGTGATGATTAATAAGCTGAAACCGTAAATATCGCCAATTAAGAGACATAAAACGTTTAAAATATCCTTGCCCGGACAGCTGTTTTTCTAAGATTTCTGCTCCCTCGTCCAACAACTGTTTAGCTGCAGAGAAATTCTTCCCCATTATTTCTACATTGACAACATTACTGATGGAAGTAACGATGGCAGAAGGTGATGCATTAGTTTCCCTTTTCACTTCGAGCCCCTTCCGATAGTAATAATTTGATTTAGAGTAGTCTCCCTTCTGCATGTGGAGGATACCAAGGTTGTTGTAACAGGCCCCGATGTGAGGGTGCATCTCTCCGTGCTTTGCGATCCTCCTCTTCAGAGATTCCAGGTGGTACTTCTCACCTTCTTCATAGTTACCTGAAATACACGATTATTATGAGTTATAATCATCAGATGAACTACGTCTAAAACTAACTATAACCATCCACTTGCTACGAGAGCTTGTCCCCTGTCGTGTTGTATAGTTCGACTTTTCATTCTTGTGCGTCTCCATAAGATAGGGTTATGCTTATCTTGTTCAAATAGGGTTTTGGCAGGGATACTTTGGAACCGTAACCACAAGTTATAAATATTCAATTCATATTCAATAACAAACACCACATCTTACTTTTTGTTTTCATACTTTGCCTGGAGAATTGTAAGGGTGCTAACACAGCCATGAGGTATATTAGGTTAGATAATTCTCACCTATAGCCGTATGTACTATCCCGAGCACAGAGAGAGTACACAAAATGACATACTCATGCTTCAGTCCACGTTTTACTGCCAGATATAGTGCCTCCTTCAAGTTCCTGCAAAAGAACAATTCTTGGCACTGGTCAAACCTTGACCTTCACAGGGAAATTGCAATTTTAACCTTATGACTTCAGTTCAATAGTCTGGTGGAAAGGACACATTATTTTCCATAAAGATAGGACATTGACACATAAGAACGCAACTGAATATGTAGTCATTCTTCTACATTAATGCAGAGCAGAAAAACCTTTTTTCAACATAGAATTATAAAACAAAATGGAGAGTGGATCGTACTTCAATGCTTCTACATTCCTGCCCTGTTGATACAGATTCCAACCCAGGTTCTGGTGAATTTGGGCAGTAAAGAACATTATTGACTGATTGGAACCCGCTAGTCTGGACTTGCAGAGAGCTCGTTTGTACATTGCTTCTCCTGTTGCCAGATCTCCCTGGAAAAAGAGGAAGAGCCACTGATAAATCCCATCAATCTTTGTTAAAAAATTCAACAGTGGTCAACTATGTCACACTTTAAAAATGGTGTTATCATATCGATAACTCCTGGTTGTATCTGAAAATTACCATTTTCTTGTTAATCAGTTCAGTATAGTGAGAAAAGAACAGCTCCTTATAACTTGTAACAAATATCTTTAAAAAGAATTCTAATAACCCCATTAAGTACAATTTCAGAAAAAATATGATGAGCATTTTATTAGTTCTGCTGTTGAAACGAAGCTGTTGAGTCTTAATTCAACTTGTATCCATTTAAAACGTTTATTTAGAACTCCTTACATATAAAAAGGCATCACTAATTCTCTAATTCCCTAATTCTTCTGACACACAGAAAGCAGATGACTATATCCAAAGGCATTACATATAAATGGCATGAAAGCCATAGTTTGAATGATATCTGAAACAGAAAGTATGGTGCTTGGACCCAACAAGCTAAACCTCAAAATGAGTCAGATATTAAGCCACAAATTTCTGAAAAACTAAATCTATTGTTGCCTGATAGCAGCTGATGGTGAGGCAAGACACGATGTCACTATATTTCTTCACTCAGAGTGTTTCAGCAGTCATTCTTATTCTTAGTAAACCATGAGAACCAAATGAGACGGTTATCTCGATATCCTGATTACATCTTTCTACTGACCTTAACGTTGGTGAGTGTTCTTCCATAAGCTCTACTAACTATGGCATCATCCTTGTCTCGTTTATACGTCTCACTCAGCTGCAGACAGTTCTTGTAGAAGAGGAAACTTTCATCTGCGAAAAACAGAAATAGGACAAATCTTTAAGAGATGTCCAATGCTGTTGTTGCAATAGCGTAATAATGAGATTTTCTGAGGGAAAATCTTAATTTGTAAAAAGTGGACTTCTCGTCGGGTCGTCAAGAACGCAGTTCGACAGCGTTACGTTGGCGAAGTTGTTTGTATGACAGGAAACATGGGTTGCCCATGAGTTCATCATTTTTGCAATTTTTACAGGAACACTTGTACACAAACTACCCACAATTGATTTGAGTAAGCCAATCATACTTCAACAACAATTAGTTCTGCGTCATCAAACATTCAAACAGCCTTTTATTTTATAAGGTTTGAAAAGGAACAGTAAGTATTGCTTTATTTTTACCTCCGAAGAATTGCTCTATGAGGAAGTTTGAGGACTCTACAAGTTTGATGTAGACGGGGTAGGTCTCCTGATCGGTGTAGGCTATGTCCAACATCAGTTTCTGAAGGTTGGGTTGTTCTACAGCAAGTTCTGAGATGAATTTTACACACTCCCGGGTAAATACTCTTGTAGCCAGATTCTGCATCACTTCAGCAAATATCAGGCAGTACCGCTTCCGGATCTCTGGGTAAATGTTTTGAATTAATTTTAAAAGATTTATTAAAGTATGGATACATTAGTAAATTGATACAGAGTCGTGTTGCTACGCATTTGTAAAACCCAACTTGAGACTGCATGACACAAACGTTTTTACTATTTCTCACCACTGGTACAGGCAATTTGCAATTAACTGTAACTTTTAACTGTTTGTATTTAGCACTTCAACTAGTCTAACTATCCTTCATCTTGTTTGCCAAGTATCATTTTTGTATATCCATTCATCTCTGACTTCTAAAATCAGTAAGAGAATTTACATAATCATTTGTATTGCATATCCTCATTTTTAACATATGTATTTGGATCTGAGTGATTGAGTTCCCTCACCATCGTTCAAGTCTTTGTTAAATATTGATTATTATTTGTCGAAATGAATTCATCAGATAAAAGAAAATGACCCAATCCAAACTTTTGATGGATGCTATTTTTATCACTGCATTTCTAACCTGGTAGTTTGTCCACAGCTCTAAAGTCCTCCAGGCAGAGTTTCAGGATCCCATGGATATTATAGCGAAGTTTTAGGGAATCGAACTCAATCATGTGTCGTTGCATAAGTGGAGATATCGTCTCATCTTTAGTCTCTCGTACAGTAGGGTTATCTGGTTATTATAAGCAAAATAAAGTGGTATGTGAATAAATAACAAAATATGAAGAATATTTAAAAATATGAAATGATCTCAGGGGATATTTTGAAAGAAAAGGTTTTTTTGCTTATCAAAACAGTCAAATAAGTAGACTGATGTAATAGGAGACAACAGTCACTAGTTTAGGTAGAGATATTCACGGGGCATTTTGAAGTGTTTCTTGGTCCTATTTGAGGTCATTGAGGTCAACTGGTCGGATTGGGATCAATTCCGTTTACACATTAGCGAAACACACAGGATTACAATGTAGATCTGTTTAGGGGTAACTAATGTCTTTTGGGGCCATGACTTTTATTTTGTCATGTTACAAGGGGATTCTCAATGGCTATTGCAACATCCAGGATATCCTTCCTAACGTTAACATTCATTCATTTAATGCACACTTGCTATAAGGGTTACTATCGGAACAACACTGTAACCAAAAACTCTCTTGAAATGAGTCAAAATTTGATTAGTTTCGAAATGTATAAGACATTGAATCGGAACACTTGAACCTCTTCCACAAGTGGGATTGCATCTTGAATGGCAACAGCTACCCTAAGAACGAATTCGTAGACTTATTTGACGCATGAGGAGAAGGGCCATCAGGGCTAGTAGCGTGGACACTTACTTCTGACACTGAATGTGATTTGTCATCCTAGGACTGTTTCATAATTTCAATAAGAAAGGAACTTATCTGGAACTGGGTTGTATGATGGATCAATTTTGATGAAAGTATTAAGGACATTCTAAGAACATTACACATGTTGTGAGCCATTACAATTATGTGGTAACCCTTATTCAATATGTTCAGTTTCGGTGAAAGAGAAGTTTAAGGTTCCCTCCTGACTTGCTGTGATGCAAGTATTAAATCAAATAATTAACAGTTTAAAAAGTCTGCTTGGCTATTGGGCCTTAAATTAAATAGAATTTTACTTTACCGAACACTAATCATTGATCGTTCTTTAAGAATAAATGTACATTTCCCTCTGTATGATTATTTCAGACTTCTAGAAACACCTGAGTAAATCGCAATGGACGAACCAAGCATCATCTGGGCCTGGCGGTGAGTGAAGGATCCCGGGATATATCCAAGAACTGCAAGTCTTTCTTGGAACACTTTTGACAATCGTGCAATTGATTCTTTATAAACTGGACCTGCAAAAAGTATGTACAAAAATGAATTGACATATGACTTAATTGTTATTGAGATCAAAACCATTGTTAGATCGAGGAATGCTCAAAAAGGGATAACTGTTTTAATAGCATTTTGAAAGAAGAAATTCATCAAAAGAAGTCTTTTAATGACCCTTTGAACCTTTTTGGTTGGAATCCGAGGATTCCTGCTAGCTGAGTATACAAGATTATATTTGGTCACAAGTGAAATCAACTCACGGAGCTGCTCCTCCTCTGAGTAAGTCTCCTCACGGCTCCAGGCCTCCAGTCTACACTTGGTGAGGAGCACTACCATCTCCTCAGGGCTGACAAACCCTCCATCCATCTCTAGTTCACTGCCTGGGTAGTGGGTGAATAGTCATAAATTGGTTAATACTTGCCAGTGTAATATACAGCAGTGTAATATTCATATGCCAATATTAAACTAGTGTTATACCTCTGCACGTATGATTAAGTGTTCTTGTGACATTAAATATTAGCTCCGGCGTCACAATTGTGGCCAAGTCGCAGATTCGTCACCTTCAGCACAATAAGCTTGATTACTGAAGTCAAGTAAGAAACAGAGTAGTTAACTCCCTTACATCTAATACTATTTTTTTTATTAAATTTGTTAATAATTTTGCTTTCTCTCGTTGTATACTTGTATCATTAACTCGCTTGAAAGAAATAGTGTTAAATTAAAGGTAGTTTATTTTCCTCTATTTGTCAACATTCAAGTGAATGCTATTGTAACTGCAATCTTGTTGAATGAACGTTAAGTGTAAAAAATTATGATTACTCTATAATTTGTTTATTATGGAATAATTATTGAAGAGTCATTAATTTCTGTGAAAGTGGCCTGGATTGATGGAGTTTGTTACCTTATTTTGTATAACTAAGGATGATGAAAATAGCTATTCTGTACACAACTCATTATAGGGTCCATACTCTGTCCATAAGGCCCTGCACGCTTACCTGTCATCAGGATAGCTAATGGAAGTCCTAGGCAGAGTTTGACAATTTCATCGATGACACCTCCATATTGAACATGTGGAGTCACTGATTGGAGCAACTTCACACCATCATTGTGGTACATGACAGGCAGCTCCATGCTGTAGAAACTGCTCATCTGGTGCGGAAAGGTTATCTGAACTGTTGAGGTGACCAAAATTTTCACATTGGGGCAAGTCTTTAAGAGATGCTCACACAAGGACACAAACGAAGCTCTGACTGGGCTTTCTATCACATCTTCTGCATCATCAAAATTCAATATAAAATTCACATCCTGGCATTTTTCTATTTTCCTTGCAAGTTCATTGGGGAATACGGCAGTATCCTCATTCATTGAGCTATCCTTGAAGGCGCCTTTGATTTTCAGCACCAGACCTTGCCAAGAACGCACTGACTGAAGTTTAACATAAATTTGACGAAGTTTCTCAGGATTTGGACAATTTGATTTCATCCTCTTGAGGAACTCACTGACAGTGCGAGACTTGCCGACAGACTTCATCCCGAAGATTCCAAAGATTCTGTACCTGCCCCAATGAGTCTGCAGATCCTGAAGGAACTCCTCCCTGCCCACAAACTGGACATACCCTTTCTCCCCCTCCTCCATTGATGTTTGTTGATCACGTTGAATGTCAAACTAGTGCTGCTGATGTGTATGCTGATGCTTGAGTGGAGTTCACGCTGATGCTGTAACTGCTCGTGCTGGTACAAATGCCACGCTGATGAGAACTACCAGATGCTGTTGTCGAAACTGTTAATGAAATTGCCGTTTATCTAAATAATTAGTCGAACTGTCTCATATTCTTTATGATATTTGTTTTCACTGAACACATACTAGGTATACTTTCCTGACCATCAATCTTCAGTTTCGTTGTACATAGAAATCAATATTCAATTGACATAACTATTTGTTACTTTGCCAATGAGCCATTAGATTCCTACTTGTTTACTCACGGATGATGCTAATGGTCTTGATAGGGAAATTATTGATGAGACTGTTCCTCGCGAAATGTCACAGATAATATTGAAGTTTGCATTTCTGATGTTCACTGTTGACATGGTTCATACTTTTACTGAAGAGGATCATTTTAACAAGGTAAAAAAAAGAAATGTTTTCAATTCTGTATAAATTGTTGAATGATTCCATTAGACATAATAAGCTTTATATAATTAACATAGTGTTCAAGGCGCCTCAGACACATCACCAAAACATGAAATGGCACAATGTGAAAATTAGATTTTATATTTTAAAGCTAAATAAGTTCCAATCATTTGAGATGCTTCAGCTGGTTTACTGACAATAGAACTTGCAGATGTACATTTCATGACCACAAAGAAATATATATGAAAGTAATAACGTCTTTTGAATTAAAATGTGTATACAAATCTTTAGAGTTATGCCAAGTTTAGAATCTATAAATATTCAAAACTTTGTGATTTGCTAATATTATTAATATGGAAATTAAAAAAATTTCAGACGAAACCTGCATGACATCATAAGGAATGCAAGTTTCAGTAACTTTTTAATCTAAATTGCATATATCAAGTTTAATTTCAGAAAAAGCTTGTATGGAATCAATACGAATACAAGTTTCAATTTCTTTTCAAACTTAATAATATATATCACGTTTAATTTCAGACGAAGCTGGTATGACATCACTACGAATAAACAGTTAAATTTCTTTCCAAACTGAATGAAATATATCATAAGGTTAACTACAAATGAAAAGTTGGCTAGCTTTATCTTAAGAGTCATAGATAAAATTAATTTTGGGTTATTACAACTATTAATAAATATCTGAAATACACATATCTTATATTTATATATAACTTACGTTGTAGAGAACGTCATGACGATGTCGTTACATGTAGAGTTGGTTATTTGGCTGTTGACCTTCCAACATACACCAAGGATATCCCCTACATACGGTGGGTGAGTCGAAGTATTTTAAGGGTCACGTCCTGGCCTTAAATGACCTATATATGTGGCAAGATCTGTAAGGCTTTGAATGAGCTAGAATGCGGACGTTTATTATTCAAAGTCAATGATAACACGTTGGTTGGTAAGATGGTTGTCAAGTAAGCTGTTTCTTTAGGTCAGTTGGTGATGGCTTCAAATTTGATAATGAAGTAAAGAAGGTTTTTTAAATATCTGTTTTAAATCACAAGTAATTAGGATTTGGTTATGTAAAAGGATACAATTGTCTAATACAAGATTACCCATGATGTTCAAATACAATATTAATCAAACATCAATAGAAATGTAGAAATTTGAGCGGTTTATGTCGAGTTTATAGGTTTTTACTAGGTTGAACGAATGACTATATGAAATAATAAAATTTCTGTTCTTTCCGTGTATTGAAGGATTAAACTTATTTGTTTAAAGTATGAGATATCCTGATGAAGTCACAGCGATGATATTCGTTTAACAGTGTGAGATATGATAAAGTCACAGGGATGATATTTGTTTAAAGTATGATATATCCTGATGAAGTCACAGGAATGATATTTGTTTAAAGTATGAGATGTCCTGATGAAGTCACAGGGATGATATTTGTTTAACAGTATGAGATATCCTGATGACGTCACAGGGATGATATTTGTTTAACAGTATGAGATATCCTGATGACGTCACAGGGATGATATTTGTTTAACAGTATGAGATATCCTGATGACGTCACAGGGATGATATTTGTTTAAAGTATGAGATATCCTGATGAAGTCACAGGGATGATATTTGTTTAACAGTATGAGATATCCTGATGAAGTCACAGGGATGATATTTGTTTAAAATATGAGATATCCTGATGAAGTGACAGGGATGATATTTGTTAAACAGTATGAGAATATGATAAAGTCACAGGGATGATATGTGTTTAAAGAATGAGATAAACTGATGAAGTCACAGGGATGATATTTGTTTAACAGTATGAGATATCCTGATGAAGTCACAGGAATGATATGTGTTAAACAGTATGAGAATATGATAAAGTCACAGGGATGATATGTGTTTAAAGAATGAGATAAACTGATGAAGTCACAGGGATGATATTTGTTTAACAGTATGAGATATCCTGATGACGTCACAGGGATGATATTTGTTTAAAATATGAGATATCCTGATGAAGTCACAGGAATGATATTTGTTTAAAGTGTGAGATATCCTGATGAAGTCACAGCGATGATATTCGTTTAACAGTGTGAGATATGATAAAGTCACAGGGATGATATTTGTTTAAAGAATGAGATAAACTGATGAAGTCACAGGAATGATATTTGTTTAAAGTATGAGATATCCTGATGAAATCACAGGGATGATATTTGTTTAACAATATGAGATATCCTGAGGAAGTCACAGGGATGATATTTGTTTAACAATATGAGATATCCTGAGGAAGTCACAGGAATGATATTTGTTTAACAGTATGAGATATCCAGATGAAGTCACAGGGATGATATTTGTTTAACAGTATGAGATATCCTGATGAAGTCACAGGGATGATATTTGTTTAACAGTATGAGATATCCTGATGAAGTCACAGGGATGATATTTATTTAAAGTATGAGATATCCTGATGAAGTGACAGCAATGATTATTGTTTTAAGTATGAGATGTCCTGATGAAGTTAGAGTAATTATATTTGTTTAAAGATATCTCATACTCAAATTTATTATTCGCCCCTGTAAGATACTGCAGTGTAATATTTACATGGCGATGTAAAGTAATGTAATATCTCTGCACGAATGACGTCAGGATATTGTGTGGTTATGACGTTATAATGTCAGCACTGCCGTCACAATGGCGGCCAAGTGGCGGAAATGTTTCGTTCAGTACACTTCGACAGCCATGCTTGTTTACTGATGTCAAGTAATAAACAGAATACTAAACTTCCTTCAATTCAATACTTTTTTTTTTATTGAACTCGTTAATGATTTGGTATCATACTCGCTTTCGCTCGTTTTATACTTAATCATTAACTCGTTTGATAAAAATAGCATTAAACGGAATGTCGTTTAGAATCCTCTATTAATCTGTCCTTGTGTTAACCAATCAAATAGCTATGTCGATAATGAAAATCCATTAATGCGTCTTAAATCACTTAAAAATATTTCCTTCATGTAAGTTGCTTTAAATAAAACTCTTACCTCATCCTTATTACTTGAATAATCAGTTGTTAATCGAAATGCCACTAGTTAGCCAGTGTCAGTTCAAGGCCTCAGCTAGATTTCAAGTAAGATAAATATGACACATTTTTATGTTGCTAAATGAAAGTGAACGCTGATCTTTGATATTTGTGTTTGCTATCTTATTTGAAACGATACCAATACGTTTGTCAATTTGATAATTCAGATAAATTATTGACACAGTTGGATAAGATAATTCTTTATTATCCCGAAAGAAATTTGCTGTACACAGCTGAACAGGTCACGTAAAATTTACGCAATCACACAACCTTAAGTTCTTAATCATCCATACACATATAACTTGTTACTGAAACAACTAGCAAAACTGCACAATATAAAATCAAAGTATATATTTAAAATTCTTCATTAAAAACACTTATTGGTGTTGAGATGAATGCATTTCAAACCATATTTGTTCTCATGCGCAGTCGACGGCCAGAGGGCAGGGGCACTGTCATTTAAAAGATTTTGTGCTTTCTTTTGAATTTGTATCTTGAGTGTATTTGCTGATTATGCAAAAAAGACAGAGAGACAAAAGACAAAGATTTCGAAAAGACAGGTCCACATACCAGCATTGAACACCGAAATAATCTGACTAAAATAATCTGAAATTAGAAGTTAAGAGTTAGCTGCTTGTGTCTACATAAGAAGTACGAAATCAAGGTTTTCTATCAAAATCCGTGTCGGAAGAGGATCAAGCAGCTTGGATTTTGCTGGGCATTTTGAGACAAGTTTTAGCACTTCCTCGTCTGTCACAGTTTTAAGGAGGAAAAGGAAGAGAGTTTGTGATTAATCGTTCTCCCATAGCATGTGGATCATCTTGGAATAATTGTGTAATGACGCTGATCTTTTCGGTAAACAACACTGGAAATCGACATCAGGAGCAGGTATGTAAAGACCTATATGTGTTATAGGAAAGCTTTAGTATTAGCTCAAGAGGAAGAATCAAAGTGTTTAGCATCAGTCAGACGGAGCATTTTGAGTCGACCAACACACGACCAACACCTCCACCTCGCTAGTTCAGATAATCTAAACTACGGTTCATGTGTGATGACTGCGCACCCGAAGTTCCGAGTCCGAAGCCTATTTTAGCTGTAGCAGCTTTCCGACGATTTTGATCAGGAAGGGTTTTACCTTCTAAGTCATTAGAAAAAAACGAAACATCTAACTTCAATCGACACATGGATAGAAATATATACTGTTTAACTACTATATCCAACCAGTTTTTCATCTTGGAAAATGCTCTTTTTTATTTAGTGTTAACGAATGTATGGCTACCACCTACTCAAGAAGGCGTCTCTCAAAACACGCATTCAATGTTGCTCAATAAAAAAGAATTTTTTTAAGATGTGACAGCAGTTGGATAAAGTAGTCAAAGGGTTTACCTTTCCATTCGTTTCATTTTTATTTTAGACTTCAGAATCATTCCCGATCAAATTCATCGGGAAGCTGCTTCAGATAAAATAGGCTTCCGATCCCAGACGTCGACGATGGAAGATGACTAGCAAGGTGGACAACCACCTCGGCTGTGCATGTGTAAGTTTACATCCATTTAGCGCTAGTCTGTTGGTTGGCAATGAATCTGTTTCATCTTCTTTAACCAGGTTTCTGTAATTACCAGAATATATATTTTAATCTCCACAAAAAATTATGAAACGTTTTGGCTTTGTTATTTAGTGATTCACTAATGGTAAACATCTGGCGTTAAAAGTACAATGTTAATGTTTTGATTCCGGCAAGTTGAAAGTATATCAGATTTCAGCAAGTTGAAAGTATATCAGATTTCAGCGATCAGAATACTTGCTCCTTTAACTCCTCAACAACCACATCATGTTTGCTTAACTCTGCAAATACCAGACTCCTCAAGGTATTAATTGTTTCAAGTGGAACCTAATTATTGACACTTTGTTTTGACACGTGATGGATGATGATCAACATGTCAATAAAGTTTCAAACATAATTAAGATGAAATTTTAGCTGATGTGAAATGTACTACATCATTCCTAGTTTGGCTGAAATCTTATGACCATGACTTAACTCTGTCAACATACTTGCATATAAACATATCAGTATTTTAGTCCTAGATGTGTTAACAGTCAATATTTCTAATATAATTAATATCTAATATATATAGCTGTTGGGTAATATGTAACGTATGTTGTGATGTAATGATAATGAAAAGCTCATTCCTGCCTGTTTTGTAGGAAGTTTGTTCATATTCAGTTTTCTAGAGCATTTTGCTTCTAAAGAAGAAAGTGAAAATGGTTTTTCAGGACATTGCCCATGTGGCCTCATGAATGCTTTTGAGAAGAAGCTGAAGATTTGTTTTTAAGGCATTTCTTAATTGCTCCTGGAGAAGAAGATGGGAATAGTTTTTAGGGACTGGTCCCTGTGACCATTATTAGGGTTCACAGGATCACTAAATCTATAAATCAAATTAACAAAAGGTTTGAGCCATCAAGGCCTTTTATTTCTGGAATAGAAGATGAAAGTTTTAGGGCATAATAAGATAGGTATATTGTCATTCTACACTTCACCAGGTTGTCAGTGTAGTGATATGTCAAGGTTCACAACATAATAATTTTAGATATCCTTAATCAGTCTTGACCAGTATACAAGTAGGTTGGTTGGAAATGGCGAGGGGAGAGGCGAATCCAGAAAGAGGAAATTCATGAAATGTAAAAACTGTGAGTGAGGGAACCTACATAACCAGAGTACTTCAGGCAATACGAGGCAAATGCTGTGACAACAATCAGAGAACAGACAAGTCTAGAGGATAAACATCCTTTCACAAAGCAATCTTTACTAAGGTTAACCTTAACTCCCATTCTTTAATGTTGCACCAAGGTTACCTTAGTGACTGACCATCACCCAAGAGCTTTGTGAAAGGAGGCCCAGGCGATCAAAGGCAAATGCTATGAAGACAATCAGAAGACAGAAGAGTCTCTTGGATATATAACTTTTAACCGTGTTGGAGCTGGACGACTCCAGATACTTGCAGGTCACATGTGTTCTTGTTGGAGCTGGACGACTCCAGATACTTGCAGGTCACATGTGTTCTTGTTGGAGCTGGACGACTCCAGATACTTGCAGGTCACATGTGTTCTTGTTGGAGCTTGACGACTCCAGATACTTGCAGGTCACATGTGTTCTTGTTGGAGCTGGACGACTCCAGATACTTGCAGGTCACATGTGTTCTTGTTGTCATCATAATCACCATAACACAAACATGGGAGGAAAAAGTTTTTAATTTACAAGTGGAGGTAAGTATTATAAAATATTTATATAATGCTGCTTTAAAAGTTGTTCTCTGTTTGGAAGACAAAATAAATACATTAAAGTTGTTTCTTGGGTATATAAATTTTTTTCCTTTATAGAAGCATGACAAAATGGCATCAATCTCAAAATGCTGTGGAGGAAATAAAATGTTTGCACTGTTCAATATGATGTATTTATAAAAAATTTGCATATCATACACAGCAGGAGAAGTGAATCAGTAAAATGTAAAAACTGATTAAAAGAGATTACAGCAATGAGTACATAAAATCTCCATTCAAGTAAATCACTAAATGTCAAACAAAAAAGCTGTTCACCATAAAGTTTCACAATAAAATCTATGAATTAATGTAAACTGAAAATAAAATATGTCGATAGCACATGTAAAAATTTATATAAATCATGACATACTCCAGAATGAAACAAGAGACAACATGGAAATGAGTCATATATTTTCTTTTCTACTTCTGCTTGAGAGAAACACTTTTCATATCGACACAAAACTAAGTTACAAATCCAAATCTGAGTGAATAAGTTGCAATTCTTCAACTATACACCTGGAAAAAAATCTTGCAACACCTGCTTTTTCACTGGCCTCCCCCTTAAAAAATATTCACATTCAATTAACAAGGATTAAATTCATATTAAAGTGTCAATTTCAGGTTGAACAATGTCAGAAGATAACAACAAAAGCTTTAGCATGTCTAGTAATTAACTCATCGATCATTATCAAAGAAGTCATCAATATAACCTAAAACAGCTAAAATTCGAGTCGAGAAGGTTTTGCTATAACAGCAATATTTGAATAGTGGAGGTGTATGTCAACATTTACTGACTTGGAATGATTATGGAAGACCAAGGAAGAAAGTCAGTATTTGGTGCTACCCCACTGAACACTTATAGTTACCCCAAACATCTCCTCTTTCTATGGACAAGACACTGAGCTGCATTGTTACCCCAAACATCTCCTCTTTCTATGGAAAAAACACTGAGCTGCATTGTTACCCCAAACATCTCCTCTTTCTATGGACAAGACACTGAGCTGCATTGTTACCCCAAACATCTCCTCTTTCTATGAAAAAGACGCTGCCTATGAAGCAATTGGTTCCATTTCGTTTTCAATTTTTGTTTTTATCTCTTCAGGTTGTTTACAGAAGAAAGGTAGAAATAAAGAAAAAGTTGGTGTTGCAATATTTTAATCCATGTGTATATTATCCTATTATGCTGGTCCATTGCAACTTCAAATTTTGTAAACTCTGAGGGTGGTCAGCAGAAGTCAGCAAAATATTTGAGTGTGTATGATTGACCAGGAAGTAATACTGGAATCAAAATAGAAGGAGTATATGGAATACTTAAGGTGTTGAATCACAGTGAATCAGTTTCCAAACACTAGTGAGGTGAGGTGAAATGGGGTTTAACGTCGCTCCAAGATTATTTCACTAATATCGTGGTAGCTAGTCTTATTGCAGGGAGAAAGCCCGCAACACCATCGTGGCTACGCATTGCGGTGAAACCTGCAAGCATCTGCTGGAACTAGCAAACCATGACTGTGTGCAAAACAGATTGCTGAGCCCTGGCGGGATTCGAACCACAGACCTCTTGATCCGAAGCCGAAGGTGCTAACCACTGCACTATCCCCCCCCCTCCCCTAATCACTAGTCTATTGTCTAATAATCATTTATCATATATTGATACCATGGAGAAGAATGGGAAAAGGAAAAAAAAACATTGAAAAGTTGATTAATTGACAATAGGTCAAAATGTCAAGATTTGTTAATGCTCTTATTTGATCAGGCAGTATTGACTGTTGCTGAAAATTGCCATTTCAAAGTTATTTGTTCATTACAGGAACACAGGAAATTAAGTTAAGATTTTTTTTCTAAAACCAAACAATATACATATGAAAACAAACAAACATATGAGTCTTAAGCAGTCAAAAAGAAAACTTTGAGTTGGTAGTGTTGGATAGGTAAATGTAATTACGATATACAGCTTTCTGAACATTTGATAAGGCACAATCTTGATTATCAATAAAATCAAGTAAATAATTTATATTTGGCAAGTTGAGTGATTTGCTTTGAATTGAATTAGTACGTATAGTATTATGGTACATGTAAAATCAAATAAGATAAATAAAGATGTCACTTGAAGCACGCTCAGAGAGCAGGTGTAGAATAGGACATGTCAGGGCGTAGTGACATCAAGTTGTAAATCGGTAGAATGGAGGTAAAGAAACCCATATAAACAGGATAACGTAATAACAGAAAAAAAGCTTTGATTAGTTTTGAATTGATGACTGAAATAAACAGGTCTGCAGGTATTGCACAAGGTATAGCTTTCACCTTGAATATAACCTCAAGGTCAGTAAACTGAAGGCGTCATGCCCTAATATACAAACTTTAAACAACTCATGGCAATTTTAGTCTCAGGTTTAGAAACATTTGGACAGAAAGAGATGGACAACAGTGAATGCTATTGAACTATCAGATTTTGATCTTATAAAACATGACAAATATAACAGCTGATAATGGAAAACACTGGGATAGAAAAAATGTCATATATATAATAAACAAAATATGTTGGATCAATGCATGTAGATATTTCATAACAAAAATATATAATAAAAAGACAAAAAAATACAATAGCAATAAAATTCAGATTCAAAAAGAGGAATGTACACCTATCAAACATTAACATTTTCCTTTCCAATGGCAAAACAGATACATAACCTTCAAAAACACTTAAGAGTAAAAGTAAAATTAACCCTTTACCTACTGAGAAAGTAGTAGTCCAGGTGTAGCTGCTCTCCAAACTTGGATTGTTCCCAAAGTTACCATTCTACAAGGTCAGCCATGTAGAAATGGTCAGCATATCATAACATTCTAAGGTCTATACAACAAGTGTCAAATACCATACAAATCCAACATTTACAGGAATCATAGCTCTTTACAAAAGCTTTGTCGGGAAGACGACTACGTAAAAATGGGCTGAGAATATGCCAGGTAGTTGAGGGTTCTAATACACACATCCCCCTGTCAGAGAAAACCTGATCTTGATGAACACATTAAAGACATGCAGTTAATTCCCATATGTGGCTATATATTTGTTGTTCACTTGTTGAATATTCATTGAATTGCATGAGGGGTGGTTGTTTTAAAGCATTGAAATAAATAACAAAACTTACTAACCAAACCCAATGCTGTATCTGATGTTTATAAAGACAGCAATGTTAATATAAAACTTGATATAGCAGGTTAGGTTAACTATAGGGAAATAAATTGAAGAAAATGATGTGTCCATGTTATGACATGAAAGGAGGCTCACAAACTAAAAACATAATTTTAAACATTATCTTTGAAAAAATATAAAGGAATAGGGACCAATCATTTTAGCAAAGCACAGCCACACACAATGGTCAATAAAAGTTCATGAGTCGTTGTTCAATATTTCATTTGATATCAATTTGATGTTTGACATTTGGTCCCTATCATTTCCAGGCGCTGTAACCCCTTTTTGTGTCTTACACACATAATTGAACATGCAGATAGGGGTCAATGACCATATAGAGGCGGGGCTTAGCAGATGTCGGAAGATCTAAACAACAACGAACATCTTTCAGGGACATAAAGTTGTCTGAGTGCCATCTGATAAGTTGTCTTTTAAAGGGGTTGAGTATTTATCCAAACAACCTACCTCCAAGGCAAAAAATTAGGTTTGTATGACTTTGAGTAATTTATCCAAACAACCTACCTCCAAGGTCAAGGGTTTTCTGTCAGTAAAATGTTAACTGCCGTCTCTTGTAAAGGTGTGTTTGACATTTACCAACATTATTAGCCATTAGCTAAATTTTCAGTGTAATGGGTTACGAATCTTAGAAATTCATCTCTCGCCCACCAGAACAGTTCCTTCTAACTGGGAGAGTTATCTTCCCTTTGAGTATTCTTCTTCTGTCAATATTTACATCATTATCTATCACACAATCCCTGTGAATCTGTTCCGTGGTATTAGCCTTGTTATCACCTTTTGTCGGCTCAAAATCTATCTGAAAAAAGAGGCATCAACTGTAAGATAAATAGATTGGTTGATGAATTGGTTGATGGATGCAGAGATTGATTGATGAATGGATTGAATTGTTGATGAACAGACAAATGGATGTATGGATGGGTTACTTTTTAATTATTGGATGGATAGAATTGTTCATGAATGAATGTAGGGATGGATGTATGGACTGGTTGATAAATTTATGGATTGGTTCATGAATTAATGTGTGAGTTTAATGATGAATTTGTTGATGAATTGATTGATAGATTAGAGGTTGGATTGTTGCTCGGATTGACAAGCACATGAAAGAAAAGATAGATTGATGGACGGATTTATTGATTCCTTAACAAATGAATGGATGGATTTGATATATGAAGCATGACTAAATGATTGTATTGATTGATGGTTTGATGGTTAACAAGTAGATGTAAAGTTAAGTTATGATAAATTATGTAAAGCAAAACCTACAGTCAGTAAAATTTGACAAACATTTCTTTTGAAACCTTGAGTAAAGAATATGACAATGGGAACCACAGTGTCACACATAATCAAAATCTGTATACAAGATTTCCGTTTCCTATAGATTTACTTCTTGAGAATGAAATGAAAATAGGAAGGCCACATTTTTCAAAGTGTCAAAAAAATTTTGAATAAAAAATAATCCATTGACCAAGTAGACTAAATGAAATATTACTAATTTCTCAACCTATTCATATAGTGAAGAATGTCAAAATATGTTATTGGTAGGTGACCCCTGTGGACCATAAGTTCCTTTAATGGCCTGGCGCATGAGGTTTATATCAGGGCATTTTGTGGCAACTATGCTTTTGGAGAAGAAGGGGTTTATAACTTGAATACAACAACTATACTTAAAAAAACTAATAATAACCATGGACAGTAAAAAAACAGAAGATTAAAGTTACATAACATAGCCTACTTTCTATCAGCGGCATACTTCCTTCTGTTTATTATTCCAGTCCCTCAGTTTCCTATCATAGATGTCCCTCATAGCAAACACGCCCTTCTCGGTGTAGTGAGATATGATCCTCAGCAGCTCAACTCTCCCCCAGGAGAACAGTTCCTCCAAACTAGGAGAGTTATCTTCCCTTGAGTAATCCTCTTTTGTCAACATTTGCACCATCTCTATCAGACAACCCAAGATGAATCTGTTCTGTGGCATAATCTTTGCCACTGCTTCTTTGTGACTCAAACTCTCTTTAAAAACTTGCCATGCCTTGTCCATATATCCAGCTTTTCTGTGGGCTCGACCTAAATTCAGCAAACATTCAACATGGCCGACACCACCCATAACTGAGTTTTTCTTTAGTTCAGCAGTTTCCTCCAGGATTCTAATGGCTGCTTCCTGTTCTCCTGTCTCCATGTAGAGGAGACCATAACCTTCCAGAATCAAACCCTTCTCGTACCTCCTCCTGTAAACAGGAATACGATACATCAAGAGCTGTGAGATATCTCTACCTATCAATGTTTAACTGTACCAAAGATCAATGGCCCAGGTATTGTTAGGTGTCATGTCCTAATCTGAATCAGAACAAGTGCAAGGAAGAATCTGCAATTTACAACACATAGAGAAAGGCATATATAGAGAGATTGTGTAAATCTCATTGATATTTTAAAATGGAACTAAATTAGAAACAAAACTGTAAGTCCAATTATTCCTGATGTTAAAGATCATGTAATAAACATGATTAAATTTATCAACACTATACCTTTTTATCTGTCAGTGTGTTGTTTTATAAATACATAGTTTGTTTTTCTTTACAAAAATACAAAGTTATATGAACAAACGGAGAAAACAAAGATGGTAGATAGACTGTAAAGGATATAAATAGTTAGATGGATGGTCATTGATAAAAGATTGAAACTAACCTCCTAAGATCCTTAGTTTCATTATGCCTATCATTTCACTTTTAAGTTCTCCCTTTGAAACAGTTTTGTAACTTGTATGTCCATAGAGTTCAGAACCAAATTCTTAGTTGCGTCCACGGAAATGACCAAACGTAAATGTTGGAAGAAGTTGAAATGCCCAAAAGGCACCACTTTACATTATAATTGTCCCACATACAAACTTTTAATGAGCTAGGTTTATTTGGTAATCACAAAAGCGTATGCCCTCTTGCTTTTCTAAAGATTGGGTATGGTTAAAAATCCTATTGATCCCTAATCTGTCCCTGATCCCTTACCCTTCCTCAGGCATTTGCTTTTCCAATATTTCTTTTCCCTCGTCCAATAACTGTTTAGTTGCTGAGAAATTCTTCCCCATAATTTCCACAGAGACAACATTACGGATGGAGATGATGATGGCAGAAGGTGTTGCATTTGTTTCTCTCTTCACCTCGAGTCCCTTTCGATAGTAATAATTTGATTTAGAGTAGTCTCCCTTCTGCATGTGGAGGATACCAAGGTTGTTGTAACATGCCCCGATGTGAGGGTGCATCTCTCCGTGCTTTGCGATCCTTCTTTTCAGAGATTCAAGATGGTACTTCTCACCTTCTTCATAATTACCTGAAATACACGATTAATATTGAATTACCATCCAAGTTTGTGTAGACATAATGTGACCAATGCTGATTTTATGTAGTGTTTATGTTTGCTGTTTGAAAAATAAAAGACCAGGTGGACAATGGCTTAATGTTTCACATGCTGTCTTCAACCTTAGATATAATAATAAATAATGCACTCCCTTATGAACTGTAGAGCCAATAGCTCTATATTTTAAACAGAAAGTATCATTTATCAAAAATTCCTTTAACAGTTCAATCCAACAATGAATACCTCACATTTTCTCAAATAGAGTATCTAATACACAGGGTTAATGTTAGTTATTATAATTTCAAATGAGCAGTTCATAATTAACGATTTATAATTCAAGAGTGTGTATACATGTGCAATTTACCAATAAACTAAAATTGTGAGAAGCGATCTCAGAGTAGAAACCAGGATTCAGTCAAAGGTCAATGTGAGCATGAAAAAGCTATACACTAAGAATACATGGTTTGAGTAAATTGAAAACTTTTGAATTGTATAGAAGGAATATTGAGTTAATAGAAGTATAAAAATAAAGATAGATAAGATATAAAGTGTGGCTAATCACTTTTTTCACAAAAAAGTGATTTGCTCTTTAAAATTTCCAGTTCTGGTAAATAATTATCTTTCCATTGGCTCATTGACAAAAAACAAGTATTCAACACAACGTAATATCCAAAAAAACCATGAGAGGCCCTCTATTAAATATATTTTAGGCAACATGTCTCAAAAATGAGTATCTCCCATACAAGAGTTACCTCCCTTCTTTGGATATTTCCATTTACAATAGTGCCTATCTTTGAAGCCAGCTTGTGCATTAATGTACCTAGATTTTTAGTAGAACATTTTTGTTTTATGTTTAGGGTACATTGTAGAATATTTTAATATGAAGTTCTTTTATTCACCGACAAGTTGCAGCAAACCTGCATTTATGGGTGTTGTACAAGTTTCGGCCCACTGACTACTAAGAGGTATATCAGTTCATAACTTATCACCAATTCTATACAAAGGTGGGTACTTGAAGAGATTTTTAGGCAAGATTAAAAATCATCATATGGACCTGATTAACATGTGGACACAACATCTTGCGAATGTGGGCTGGCAAATTTCCTGAAAATTAATCTTTATTATCATGCTCTCTACAAGCAATCTGAAAATATTTATACATGCATGAGCTGATCTGGAAGATATCCATACTTCTTGTAGCAAGTCATAGTTAATGTTGCTGAAAGGATTATACACTTAATCCCTTTTTTAAATGCATTGGATGCCAGTGACAAAACAAAGCAAAACACACATCATTACCTAGCTCCATATCATGCTATAGGAGGCCAATCCCACAGTTATGATTTGGTGCAGCGATTCCCTGAGCTTCTCATTGCTCTTATTGCTCAGCTTGCTATATTACTAACTTTCAAAAGTGCCTTGATCACGAGGCTATTGAAAACCATATAAACCTTAAAGAGCCACTCCATGATTTTCATAACATATTATTTACCTTTTTTTATATGAAACTTAATGTCATATGTGGTGATATAAAATCAAAACATCTTAACTTTTTATGTCCAAAACACATATATGTGACAAATACTGGTTCTCCATGAAAATCTAAAAACAGCCTTATAAATGCATAGAGGTGTAGATATCATGTCAAATATACATAGATACTAATTATATAACCTCACAACCGCTATCAATTCCTAACTGCCCTAACTGTTTTAGATAAGTCTCCAAAATCATGTTTGACGATTTGACGTGCGCCACTGTCCGGTTTTCGATCATAATTGTGACGTTCTACCCTCATATTGTCACTGTAAAAACCAACAAGCTTTAAAATGAGTCTTTTGGTAACGGTCGATACTTCTCGATCAAATGACACCAATGATAAACTTGGCACAATGACTCCAACAACTCATGGAGTGGCTCTTTAATGCTTTGACAAGAATTACAGATAGTTGGCGGCAAAAGTGAGGCAAAATATCTTTCAGAGTCTACAATTCCTAACAAGTTCAAGGTGTTGGATGAAAGCTTTGAGGGAACACAGCGATGGCTGTGTAAACTATCCCAAGTACGGAAAGGGGACTCACCGATGGCTGCGTAAACTATCCCAAGTACTGAGAGCGTAGTCATCTATGGCTGTGGGAACTATCCAAAGTATGGAGAGGGTACTCACCAATGTTTGTGTAAACTATCCCAAGTAGGGTGGGGGTACTCACCGATTGGCTGTGTAAACAATCCCAAGTAGGGAGGAGGTACTCACCGATAGCTGTGTAAACTATCCCAAGTAGGGAGAGGGTACTCACCGATGGCTGTGTAAACTATCCCAAGTAGGGAGGGGGTACTCACAAATGGCTGTGTAAACTATCCCAAGTAGGGAGGGGGTACTCACCGATAGCTGTGTGAACTATCCCAAGTATGAAGAGGGTACTCACCGATGGCTGTGTAAGCTATCCCAAGTATGAAGAGGGTACTCACCGATGGCTGTGTAAACTATCCCAAGTAGGGAGGGGGTACTCACCGACAGCTGTGTGAACTATCCCAAGTATGAAGAGGGTACTCACCGTTGGCTGTGTAAGCTATCCCAATACAGAGAGGGTACTTACAAATGGCTGTGTAAACTATCCCAAGTAGGGAGGGGGTACTCACCGATAGCTGTGTGAACTATCCCAAGTATGGAGAGGGTACTCACCGATGGCTGTGTTAGCTATCTCAAGTATGAAGAGGGTACTTACTGATGGCTGTGTAAACTATCCCAAGTATGAAGAGGGTACTCACCGATGGCTGTGTAAACTATCCCAAGTATTGAGAGGGTACTCACCGATGGCTATGTAAGCTATCTCAAGTACGGATAGGGTACTCACCGATGGCTGTGTAAACTATCCCAAGTATGGAGAGGGTACTCACCGATGGCTGTGTAAGCTATCTCAAGTACGGATAGGGTACTTACTGATGGCTGTGTAAACTATCCCAAGTAAGGAGGGGTACTCACCAATGTCTGTGTAAACTATCCCAAGTATGGAGAGGGTACTCACCGATGGCTGTGTAAACTATCTCAAGTACGGATAGGGTACTTACTGATGGCTGTGTAAACTATCCCAAGTAAGGAGGGGGTACTCACTGATGGCTGTGTGAACTATCCCAAGTACGGGGAGGGTACTCACCGATAGGTTTGTGAACTATCCCAAGTAGGGAGGGGGTACTCACCGATGGCTGTGTAAGCTATCTCAAGTACGGATAGGGTACTCACCGATGGCTGTGTAAACTATCTCAAGTACAGAGAGGGTACTCACCGATGGCTGTGTAAGCTATCTCAAGTACGGATAGGGTACTCACCGATGGCTGTGTAAACTATCTCAAGTACGGAGAGGGTACTTACTGATGGCTGTGTCAACAATCTCAAGTACGGAGAGGGTACTCACCGATGGCTGTGTAAGCTATCTCAAGTACGGAGAGGGTACTTACTGATGGCTGTGTGAACTATCCCGAGTATGGAGAGGGTACTTACTGATGGCTGTGTAAACTATCCCAAGTACGGAGAGGGTACTCACCGATGGCTGTGTGAACTATCCCAAGTACGGAGAGGGTACTTACTGATGGCTGTGTAAGCTATCTCAAGTACGGAGAGGGTACTTACTGATGGCTGTGTGAACTATCTCAAGTACGGAGAGGGTACTCACCGATAGCTGTGTAAACTATCCCAAGTACGGAGAGGGTACTTACTGATGGCTGTGTGAACTATCCCAAGTACAGAGAGGGTACTCACCGATGGCTGTGTAAGCTATCTCAAGTACGGATAGGGTACTCACCGATGGCTGTGTAAACTATCTCAAGTACGGAGAGGGTACTTACTGATGGCTGTGTGAACTATCTCAAGTACGGATAGGGTACTCACCGATGGCTGTGTGAACTATCTCAAGTACGGATAGGGTACTCACCGATGGCTGTGTGAACTATCCCAAGTACAGAGAGGGTACTTACTGATGGCTGTGTGAACTATCTCAAGTACGGATAGGGTACTCACCGATGGCTGTGTGAACTATCCCAAGTACAGAGAGGGTACTTACTGATGGCTGTGTGAACTATCTCAAGTACGGAGAGGGTACTCACCGATGGCTGTGTAAACTATCTCAAGTACGGAGAGGGTACTTACTGATGGCTGTGTGAACTATCCCAAGTACGGAGAGGGTACTCACCGATGGCTGTGTAAGCTATCTCAAGTACGGAGAGGGTACTCACCGATGGCTGTGTAAGCTATCTCAAGTACGGATAGGGTACTCACCGATGGCTGTGTAAACTATCTCAAGTACGGAGAGGGTACTTACTGATGGCTGTGTGAACTATCTCAAGTACGGAGAGGGTACTCACCGATGGCTGTGTAAGCTATCTCAAGTACGGAGAGGGTACTTACTGATGGCTGTGTGAACTATCCCGAGTATGGAGAGGGTACTTACTGATGGCTGTGTAAGTTATCTCAAGTACGGAGAGGGTACTTACTGATTGCTGTGTGAACTATCTCAAGTACGGAGAGGGTACTCACCGATAGGTTTGTGAACTATCCCAAGTACAGAGAGGGTACTCACCGATGGCTGTGTAAGCTATCTCAAGTACGGATAGGGTACTCACCAATGGCTGTGTAAACTATCTCAAGTACGGAGAGGGTACTTACTGATGGCTGTGTAAACTATCTCAAGTACTGAGAGGGTACTTACTGATGGCTGTGTGAACTATCTCAAGTAAGGAGAGGGTACTCACCGATGGCTGTGTAAGCTACCTCAAGTACGGAGAGGGTACTTACTGATGGCTGTGTGAACTATCCCGAGTATGGAGAGGGTACTCACTGATGGCTGTGTGAACTATCTCAAGTACGGATAGGGTACTCACCGATGGCTGTGTAAACTATCTCAAGTACAGAGAGGGTACTCACCGATGGCTGTGTAAGCTATCTCAAGTACGGATAGGGTACTCACCGATGGCTGTGTAAACTATCTCAAGTACGGAGAGGGTACTTACTGATGGCTGTGTGAACTATCCCAAGTACGGAGAGGGTACTCACCGATGGCTGTGTAAACTATCTCAAGTACAGAGAGGGTACTCACCGATGGCTGTGTGAACTATCCCAAGTACAGAGAGGGTACTCAACACGACAGGTTCATCCTTCATGCCCAGGATCTCTGTCAGACACTGGGCCTCTTTCAGGTTTCTGCAGGTGCACAATACAAGCATTACAGAAAAACCTTCCAAAAATGTAGGAAAACATGCATGATCACCTGACAGGACCTATGGAGTATTGCTCAAATCAGAAACATTAAAGGTTGTCAGCTTTCAGTAAGATGGTATCACCAATAACCTGTTTGCATACAAACAATCTTATGATATCAATATAAAACTATAGAAACAATAAAAACATGCATGGTCACATGAAATGACGGAGTAGTACTCAAATCAGAAACAGGAAAGGTTGTCATGTTAGTATCAATAAAAACCAATTTTAGTAAACTTCTACTGACAACATTGGAACCATATTTTGAGTGGATCTTACTTCAGTGCTTCCTCTTTCCTGCCCTGAAGATGCAGATTCCAACCCATATTCTGATGGACCTGAGCAGCCATTGCAAGAATTGATCGATTAGGGCCGGCAAGTCTGGACCTGCGGAGCGCTCGCCTGTACATCTCCTCTCCTGTTACCAGGTCTCCCTGGATAATGGATAACTTACACTTTATCTTTTGAATTATATCAGTGATAAACATGAGGAACATGAGCAACAAATCTTGAGGAATCTTAACTTGTTAAGAAAGGGAAAATGCTTGAATTAGCCAAGGAACATTATGCGATCCTGACATAAAAGGTGAAGTTGAACACTGATACCACTTTTATGAAGTATTCACACAACTTTGTCTATTTGTCTGTATGTCTATCTATGGAATAAAACTATACTTGTAGCTATTTCCTACATGTCTAAGTCCTAAGTGAAGGGATAGATATGAATTGAATAATGTATGGAATATAACAGATTAACATTCTCAGAAGTACACTGCACTGTACACTTGTCACAGAATTGTCTCTGTAAACATAAAGATCTCAGCATTGGACTGACTTTGATATCCGATCTTTTTGAATTATCTATGTGAACTGACCTTGACATTGGTGAGTGACCTCCCATAAGCTCCACTAACGATGGCATCATCCCTGTCTCGCTTGTACGTCTCACACAGCTTCAGACAGTTGGTGTAGAACAGGAAACTCTCACCTGACCAATCCAGAATGGGAGAGGTTTGAATGCTTTAACATAGTTTAATTTCAAAATTACATTTTTGACTGACTGAGACATGTGGGCTAACAAATTTGAATGAACTCACATTTTTAGACTCTTAAGGGAACAGACAGAAGGTTATGCTTCCAAATGTACAATAACATGTTCTCTATCTATCATACAAGAACAAAAAGAAACTGTAACAGAAGTTATGTAAGCAAAAATATTTGTGTATCTTCTGAGATGAGTTTATAAGTCATCAATCTCATTAAAATATGTTCATACTAAAACTTCTGATCTGAATTTTACTCCATGTGGGTAAGGGGTCAAGGGTCAAGCAACCTTATCTACAAAATTTCACTTCACATAGTTTCTACAAATTAATGACGTCAATGATTTCCTAGTCTCACAATCTGATTGGCTGAAGTGAAAGGTCACCTGACATGACCTCCCTAGAGCAGAACTCAGATCAGAAACAGTATGAGTAAAGAATGTTAAGAAAAACTGACTCAAATGGGATTGTGGGTCTCTGAGCTTTAATTTTAAAATGTTATTTGACCCTCACCTCCAAAGTACTGTTCAATAATGTTAGATGAGGACTCTACAAGTTTGATGTAGACGGGGTACGTCTCCTGGCTGGTGTAGGCTATGTCCAGCATCAGCTTCTGAAGGTTGGGTTGTTCTACAGCAAGTTCTGAGATGGCCTCTGCACACTCCCTAGTTGAGACTCTGGTAGCCAGGTCCTGCATCACTTCTGCAAATATCAGGCAGTACCGCTTCCGGATCTCTGGGGAAAGATGAGTGATGCATAGATAATTAGCTAGTGTTATTTCATATTTGATATTTTCTAAAAAGAAAAAAAAATTGATGCTTTCATTAATCTAACTGCTGTGAGGGACAGAATGTAACATTAAGTCAATTGTTATGGAGACTTGATACAAATTGAATTCAAAAGATTATATTAAAGATTAAAGATTATATTCCTAATAACATAATTTGACACTGCTTCTCTAATACCTGGGAGTTTGTCCACAGCTCTGAAGTCTTCGAGGCACATTTTGAGGATCCCGTGGATATTGTAGCGAAGTTTTGGGGGATCAAACTCTATCATGTGTCGCCGCATGAGTGGAGATAGAACCACATCTTTAGTCTCTTGTACAGTTGGGTTATCTGTTAATCGTGACTAGGATTAAATAAAAATACAGCCAGTTGATGTTGAATAGTTTGGCATGTTATCTTTATCAATACAGAAGTTTTTAGTCGTTTTTTTATACTTACCTGATTTTACCTGATAAACATTGCCCTTTCTACATTCTACACCAACAACCGAGATAGCGTTCCTTTTCAAACTGTGTGATCTATGTTGAGGAATGCTTCTTAGGGAAGATTCATAGGCAATGTTGGTTTTTCAAACCTCATAAGTGTGTAAAAACTAAGATTAACATCATTCAACAGAACAAAACCAGTGACTCCTACCATACAAATATCAAGACAATGATATTCATATTCCAAATCTAGAAAAGATTTTCAGTGGACGTACCAAACATCTTCTGGGCATGATGGGGAGTGAAGGACCCTGGGATATATCCGAGGACTGCAAGTCTTTCTTGGAACACTTTTGACAATCGTGCAATAAAATTTTTGTAAACTGGACCTACAAGAAAAGAAAAATAATGCACACAGGAATGGACAGAAATATGTTAAAGTCATAAACATTTAAGCACCTCAACCAACAAAAAATGCATCAATGCAACAGCAAATCATTTGTCAAGGGATAACCTTGACATTGTTACATTAAGGTGAAGGTTAAGATGAACTCACCAAGCCGCTCCTCCTCCGAGTAAGTCTCCTCACGGCTCCAGGCCTCCAGTCTACACTTGGTGAGGAGCACCACCATCTCTTCTGGGCTGACAAACCCTCCATCCATCTCCAGCTCACTGCCTGGATAGTGGGAGAAGAGTCATAAAAAGCTTTGGATGTTGACAAAATGATAGGATTTGGTCAATATCAATATCACTTTACTTAAAGTTTGAAGAAATTGATAAGGAACCAGGCTAATATCCTCTATGCAACACCTGGTTAAGTCTGGGAGAATTCAGAAAGTACTTCTATGGATTAAATAGTTCTAAATGTAAATAAAAAAGGGGAGAAGAATGAAATCTTCATAACTTGTGAGATGATGCTTCAATAAATATAGTTGCATTGGCTATGTAGCTCAACAGGTATATTCCATGCCTATTGTCACAAGGTGTAACATTTCAAATGGAGAGAGTATTGTCCTTGTAGTTCATGTTGTGGTTCATACAGTCAATAAGTTCAAAATTATCAATTGGAATCTGTCAAGGTATATCTACGCAGGATTTTGTTATGATAAATACATACTTTCTAATAAATAATGAATAACTTTTTAACCCCTTTTGCCTGTGTAACAGTATTAAAAAGTTACAAAATTCTCTTAAAATACTTAAGCTCAAGATATCATTGATGGCGGTTTGAAACATGCAATACTCAACCACAGTCCCCATAAAGCAGACCTATCGTGAGCCCCAATTTGCCTTAACTTATAATTCACTGCTTCATTTATGCCATTATGTGAGACTCTTTGCAAGCCAGCTCAGGAGCTGATAAATATACATGACTATATAAGGCCAGCTGAAGGCCTGCTCAGCATCAAGCATGAAAAGCAAAATGAACAAAATGTCCACATAACAATGGTACATGTATTCTGGAAAGAATGGCTTCCTATGTCATTTTGTTTAGTAGAAGAAGTTATTCAAAGGAAGAAGGGAAAATGCTTGCTACGTCCTTATATAATAAGTTTAAAAATGATGGTGGGTTTATGAAAACTGTAATTGCTGACCTTAAACTATATAACTAACACTCTCCGTAAGGCACATAAGACTTACCTGTCATCAGGATGGCTAACGGCAGTCCAAGACAGAGTTTGACGATTTCATCGATGACACCTCCATATTGAATCTGCGGGGTCAAAGTTTTGAGTAGCTTCACACCATCATTGTGGGACATGACAGGCAGCTCCATGCTGTAGAAACTGCTCATCTGATGCGGAAACTTTGTCCGAACTGTTGATGTGACCAAGATCTTCACATTGAGGCAGGCCTCTAAGAGATGCTCACACAAGGACACAAACATAGCTCTGACAGGGCTTTCTATTACATCTTCTGCATCATCAAAATCCAATATAAAATTTACATCCTGGCATGTTCCTATTTTCCTTGCAAGTTCATTGGGGAATATGGCAGTGTCCTCATTCATTGAACTATCCTTGAAGGCGCCCTTGATTTTCAGCACCAGACCTTGCCAAGAACGCACTGACTGAAGTTTCACATAGATGTGATGAAGTTTCTCTTGATCTAGATAATTCAGTTTCACCCTTTTGAGGAACTCATAGACAGTACGGGATTTGCCGACAGATTTCATCCCGAAGACTCCAAAGATTCTATACCTGCTCCAGTGAGTCTCTAGATCCTGAAGGAACTCCTCCCTGCCCACAAACTGGACATCCTCTTCCTCCCCCTCCTCCATTGCTGATGTGAGAATTTTACAACTGATTCATGTATATGTTCTGGCGTTTGTTAAAACTCAAACAGTGGTTTATTTTGCTGTTCTGGATTCTGATTATTTTGTTGATGCTGATGTTGTTGCTGATGCAGTTGCTGTTGCTGAGGATGAGGCTGATGTTGTTGCTGCAGCTGTTGTGATGCAACTGTCTCTTGTACTGTTGCTGATTCCGTTGCTGCTGCTAAAGTTGTTGTTTTTGCTGTTGCTCTTGCTGTTGCTTTTGTGTTGCTGTTGCTGTTGATTTTGATATTGCCTATGTTGATGAATTGTTGCTCATTAAAAAGATGATGCTTGATCCGAGGCTGTTGACAAGCAAGCTGAATCAGATGATGTAGAAGTTTCAGCAAACCCAGATTTCAGTTTCCCTGTCTAGATGATTAACTATCCTGGGAACAGGAAAATATTAATCTGATTATAATCAACCATGTTCCGAGGAATGAAAGTTTTAAAAACTTACTAGGGGTCATGGGATCACCAAATCTGTATATGAAAATCCTTGTCAGCTAGGGAGTCTGTACACATGCTTAATCTCTCAAGGCCTTTTGCTTTTAGATAAGAAGATAAAAGTAGGAGGTCATCCCTGCAGCCCTTATCAAGGAGTCACAAAATCTATAAATCAGAATCCCATCTGCTTAGGAGTCTGTACATAAAGATTCAGTTTCTTGGCCTCTTACTTCTGGAGAAGAAGATTAAAATATGATTTTTGGAGTGGCCCCTGTGGCCTTTATTAGGGATCACAGGGTCACCAAATCTATAAAAGTAGAAACCTCCTTAGTCAACGACTCTATAAGCATGATTTCAGATTTCCTGAGCCAATGGTTCTGGAGAAGAAGAAATAGTTAAAAGTTTAGCGATGAAAAGACTGACCAATGGATGGCATGCCATGCCATAAGCAAAATCAGGCCTTTGTGTTAAATATTGAGTCTGGCGTGATTAGAACTCATTTTATCAGGGGCTTTCCTTTCAATAATGATCTGAAAGCAGTGTCATTGCTTGCATGTTCTGAGGTAATCCAAACAGCCAATCACAAAGACACTGGCGAAAGGCTTTTAGTTTCAGAACCTAGGGGCAAGTAAGCCCCATTAATCATTCGATAAAGTTTATTGCCGCTATCTGTCTTTAGACGAAATGTTGTCAATATTTCGGCTGCTTTCAGACCTTAGTTGAAAGGAAAGCCCCTCATAGAATGTGAGTTTGAATCTCACCACAGTCAATTTTTTAAAACATTCATTTCTTGGAACATGGTTGATTTTATCATACTTGAAAAAGATTTTACTTTTTCTTTTGAAGTTGCACCTCTAACAAAATATAACATTTAACATTTATTTTTGGTAAAAATTTAAATCATGTATGAAATAATGTAAATAGAAGTTCAAAACCATTACACAACTGATACCTTTAAGACTGCCTCTACTATAGCTTTTGATGATGATGTTGCTAACATTAATACTAAAGATAATGCCATTTTTCCACAAGTTCAGTACTATATTTTAGCCTAATAAATCAAAGTTATGTGTTTAGATCAATACCATGGTTTTATTGCATTAAATGCCATGTACCTATAAGCACCCCCAAAACAACATTTTAAATCACTAAAACATTTACTGAGTGCCCCCTTCTCACAACTTTCTCCTTGTGATAATCCTAGGCAGTTTCAATGAAAAGATTATTTGAATCTCGGTCTCTCTTCCATTGTCATCGAACTACATTATATGATATCTCTATGCAGCTGTACATGTTTAATAGTAGAGAACAAAACCTGTTAATGCTTCACAATCTATAGCTATAGCAGAATTTGTTCGATTTTTTGCATCTAGAATATTCTACTTAATTAATACTTTGATTTAATATATTTTTTTAAGGCATTTTACTCATTCCATTGAAGATATGGAAAGCCATATTAATCCCCCCCCCCCCCTCCCAAGTTCACAGGGTGCTTATTACAATAAATATGGTAGCCAGTTAATGAATGATGATAAAGATAAATGAAGATAATATATATTTACTTTGTTTCACATTTTTCAAACTTTAGGTAACAATTGAACTCTTTATACAACATATTGTTACTATTTTAACATCTTTGTATTTTAAAGGCATGCAACATATGAATACATAGAGATACAGAAGATTAAATGACTATTTACAAATTATATTTCATTTGATGTAACAATGGCAACGATGAATCAATCTTACAGGACATTATTTTAAAGATAAAATTATAATTAGTTTCAAACAAGGTTGAGTTTTTAAAAATATCTACTCAAACTGATGTGCAACGTAGAATGTCATGATATAAATCACATGATGTAATCTATCTTGTGACTCATAGGTGCAAGTTTTTTTTATCTATTCGTTGACTTTGCTTACCTGTATAAATTATCTAAAAGACACTGACATGACGAGGATGCTCCCCAAAACGTCCAGAAATCGCCTTTACGGTATGATATTGACATGTAACCACATAATATGACCTTGACGTAACGACCAAGTAATTTCTTGGAAAAACGAATACCTGGGGAATCCCCTGCGTCATCAAGTTTTACCTACAGTTACCTCCCTTTCGACGACGCTGGCGAGCATCGTGGAGATAGCAGTAAGAAAGTGTTAGAATGCGGAAGTAAAGGAAGTTTAGACGTTGCTAAGACGGTTGACAGGTTATTCGCTCTTTTAAGTTCCTTATTGATGGTTTCAAACTTGTACAAATATCACAGTAAGTGTGTATTTTTCATCTTTGTTTAAGAAAATGAATTAGCTAAATCAGTTATTGCGCAGTTTTGTGTAATGTATTAGTCATGAATAACGTCTATCTTCTGGCTCGTAAATCACACCAAGATATCGATGTATATCGACATTAATATTGTTGAAAACTTTTGATTATGGTCTTTTTTTTGTTTAAGATGAATGCTCAATGGTTGTCAGTGAACGATTTTATTAAGATTGTCGGTGAAGGATTCTTTTTACCTAGGTTCATTTTTTCTGCAAAATAAATCCCTATTTGCCACTACTCCATCATAAGTATATGCAATAAAGATGAATCACAATTTGGTAAATGAAAAATTTCAAACAATAATCCAATTATCTAATCATCATATCACAGGTTAATGTAAATGATAATATAGTTAGTGCCACAATCGTTTAATTTAGTCATTAACATTGCCATCATGCAACTAGAATATTCTCTTAATGAGTTATGATTGTATTAGAACACTATTTTGCTTTGGTATCATTTAATCGAATTATTTTTGAACATTACTAAATATGTTGGAATATAAAACTCAACTGCTAAATATTTCACAGTTCATAATTTTCATTCTGCTGCGGTTCATACTAGGTCTCATTCCTTTTAAAGGATAAGTAATTGTGGTTTGATATTTGTTTCTTGAACTTTGTGCGAGGGGATACAGATTTTATTTGATCAAACTTTATCTTATCAAATTCTTTATCTTTAAAGAGAATATTCCATTTGCTTCAGATTGACCATACATTGTACATTAATAATTTTTGACCTATTAAAGTAAAATATATTTTTGATAACATTTGCACATTTTTAGAAATCATTAATGATAATACAAGTAGGCAATGCTTCTTAATGGCGTTACAATGTATTTAACACTTGAAGTGATCATGAACACTTTCATTTCTTAATGTTGTTCTTTTAAATACATGCAATGCTTTGTTATTGTCAACTCTAAAACAGCAAAAATATTATCCTCGGTGACCCTCTGTAAGAACTCATTATTGAAGACATAATTTGAATGTCTCCTTGAATTTTGTTTCCATGAAAAAAACTCAAGACAGAACCCTCTCTCACTAAGTACAGATTTCAGTACAGATTCACCATCTTAACAACATCATGGTTGAAACAAAAGCTTTCAAAATGGAAAGAAATTATTTCTTAGTGTTTTAACCTTGTCATTGGAAGGTGAGATTCTCATATTGCTTGTTGATTTGTACACAAATTGGAAAACAAAAACTAGAATAGTTTCTGCTTGCAGGCAATGGCTGATGGGGGAACCTTCCAGTTTGTTGGGCGAGAGACGGAGACTGATGAGCTTGTCAGGACTCTCGCTGATAGAAAACCGCTTGTCCATATGGTGACTGGCGCACGCGGCATGGGCTCTTCCTCCCTGGTTGAAAAGGCATTGGATGTATATAATCAGAAAGGACATCAAAAGCTTGATATTGTATACATCGACTGCAAACAGATTGAAAGTGAATATGACTTCATGAGAGAAATACTGAAACAGCTTGGCATCTCCACTCCTTCAGATAGCACAAAGGATCTCTCTGATTACAAGGCTATTGCACAATCTCTTGTAGAGTGTGTGACCCCACGTCTCCTGATCAATTCTCCCCGTCCAAATCTCTTCTTTCTGGACAATGTGAACAAGGCTCTGAAAGAAGTTGTTTTGAATTTCGTGATAAAGCTGCTTACGCAGAGAGAAAAGCCTAAGGATGTCAATTTCATTTTGACTTCTGTCTATAAATTAAGATCAGCCAAAATAAACTTCAAAATGACTTCTTTGCAAGGATTTACAAATGAAGAGACAAGGAAATTATTTTTTGATAATTTTGGGTTAGAGGTGACAGAGAAGTTCCTCGAAGTAATCAACAGACATTATTCAGGCAACCCAATGTTATTGCAACTTGTAGGTATGTTGTCATGGAAACATGTATGTGCTTGTTATTATTATATAAAACATCCTATTGCTCACTCTTTCCCAAGAGATAAACCAACTTTCATCTTTCTGCATACTGCCTCTCTTATAGAAATTGGCCCAATTTGTTGGTTCTAGCTGTTAAAAAGTTATACAATTTTGAAGCCCATCAGACCTAAAGGCCCAATTGGTTTATGGCATGACATGGCATCAATCTAACCATCCATTAATGTTTTACACTTTCCACTTCTTCTCCAGGTCCATTGGCTCTTGTGAACAGGTACTTCACCCAATGGGGATCATAAATTGTAGATTTGATGAAACTGTACACCAAAAGTGGGCCTGGGGGAAAATGCCCTATAAACCCTAGTATATCTTCTTCAGAAATAAAGGCCCTAGAAGGCTGAAACCCTGTGTACAGATACATTTGCCAATAGTGATTATACACAGGCGCCAGACTCTGAATGTACAATGTTATACAGCTACAGGTATATATACTTACATGCTATTGTACATACTGAGTCTGGCGCCTGTGTGATTATAACTTATAGATTAGATGACTCTATCATGAATTACAAAAAGTACTGAATCCAATGAATTTAATTAAGTGTGTGATACGCAGGGACCGACATGCGATGTGAGGACTTCATGAACCAGGAGGACGTGAGACACCTGGTGGAGGCTGGGAGAAGTCGGGACATCGTCAACAGGGAAAATATGGAGGAGTCAGAACAGTGGGGTCAGTGTTTGCTCGTACCAGTCACTCATTGTCTGTCTGTCTGTCAGGCCATTCCTCTAACCCTTCTCTTGTCGGTCATTTGATATACTGGGAGAGTCCTTCTTTGGTTGGAAATTAAGTCAATCCTGGTTATGTTCCTGCAAGTTGCACCTTGAGAATGGTTTGTGTTCAATACTTGAGCAGATGTCTGCTCTATTGAATAATTTCTCAAAGGGGCTTTAGATACTTGACAAGGACTTCTTTTGATGGATTTGATGTTCATCTCAACTATTGGCACAGTCTAACACTGCAGAGTGACACCTATTTGTTAAAGAATCATTATTGATTTCATGGATGCTTTAAGGCATTTTCATAATAATTTTAAGTTTGTTTATCTTAGATTAAAGAGTGAATATCTTACAAGAATGAAGAAAAAGAATAAATCTTGACCATTAATTCAAAAGACTCAGAAAATTAAGGTTTTTATCTGAACCATCATCTGCCTTTCACACTTCTGCTGCAACCTCAAAGCAGATTTCTTCTTTGGAGCCAATTTGGGCATGGTATCCAGGGATTGGGAAAGACACCCTTGACAATGGGCCATTTATAAAGTTTTTAGTCATTGTCAGAATTTTGAATGGGCCATTCCCCTTAGTAGCAATGGTATAATCTCTCATTTGAATGGGCCATTTTTTCATCCAATGTGCAAAATGGCCCATGGCCCCTGCCTTTCCCAATCCCTGGGTATTAGAGGAATCTTTGTCTCCAAAACCTTTAAAGACTTCTTTTTCAAAACCAGTGGGCAAACGAAATTCAAATTTAAAAAAACGGCTGGATAAGGACATGAAGTCCTTTTAAAATTTATATCAATTAGAAAATACATATATACTGTTTCATTGTCTTTGAGAGGAGTGAGAAAATGATCTTTTCAGGAGTGGTGTAGCTACTTTTTTTCACTTTTCTTTCATCACTTACAGGATGAGATAGAAATGATATTCACCAAAAGCAATGAAATAGTCTATTCATTATATGCTCTTCATCATTATAGAAACATATTAAATGCTTAATGCAGGCAGGCTAGCAATGGCAGCAAAGTTTTGTGGTTGTGAGGACACAGCCTGGAGCTTCCCCTCACTTTTGCAGTACTGAAACTGAAACAGTAGTTTTCCCACATACAGAAACTTTTATTTCGAAAATTAGATTTGACAAGAAAATACAGACCATGGGAATTAAGATGTGTTCAAGAATGCTCTTTTTTGAATATGTAATTGAAAATGTAAGAAGGAAGTCATTGTCTCTGTAATGGTAGATACCCTAGCAGCCTCGTGACAACCCATACACTGCTGCGCTTCCTTGTGTCATGGAGCTGATGAAGGCAATAGGAAGTGACCCTTGATTTCTAAGTTTTTAAACTTTTGAATAATCACAGATCAAATGGAAAGAAGGTTGCTTCAGTTTCATCATCCTGGTTTTAATGGCCTCACTTTAAAAAAAATTCAATTCTTTTAGAATAGAGTAAGATGCATAAGATGCTGGTATATTTTTACCTCTATCAGTGAGTGTTGATAGTTGATATCAGAAGACATGAGTGTTAGATCCATTTATCATCCAAAATCATGTTTTTAATATTTATTATTTTCATGGTTAACAGTGAACTTCACCCAAATCTCATTCCTAATCAGTGGCTGATCCAGGATTTTTGAAAGGTGGGGTTTTCGGATTCAGAAATTGTCAACGGGGTAACCCCCCACCCCCCCTCCTGGATCCGCCACTGCCTAATCTCTCTTCAACAGCCAATAGACGTCTTGAATAGTAAGCTCAAAGCATTGTGACATCATCAGCATTGATGAATCCTCCACATTATTATGTCAAGGCATTTTACATCATTACTGATGTATAATATGATAATAATAAAACAATAATGATGATAAATATGATAATAGCTCGTTTTTGCCCGCAATACAATGTAGGTTGGAACTTTGTGTTACGTTTTTGGCACCTTGCAGCACCAGTTCCTATTTTTAAATACCTGGATCTTCCACTGATGACAATTGTTTTTATTCTGTTTTTCAGATAAGGTCTTGACAGAGTTCTACAAAGTGGGATTGTCGAGAGAAACTCGGGAACGTTTGCATGAAGTTATGGAATTCGACAAAGAGGTTTTTAAAGTTGAGGATTGTTGGAAAGGTAAATTTCGTCCATGTTTGAAATGGCTTTTACTTTCATGTATATTAAATATTTGAGTTTTCAATATTTTAAAAACTAGAATTGATTGCTCACACCTTTAAACAGAGTGATGAGTACTGTTTGTCTGTGTATATTTATTTCTTTAAAAATACACAAATTAAATGATCAACAATGTTTATCAAACCGTCATTTATCGTTACCTTGAATTACAGAATTATTACCACTCACTCATGTAATGCTTCAATCAAAGTCTTAAAATCTAGCGAAAGCCTGAATTGGAAGATAACCAAGACTCTAGTCAATTTGATGACTCAAACTATTTTCATGTCTCTGGTTTTCCAAATGCAATATCATCTGAACCATTGCACCTAAATTAATGTCTCCAAATTTAGTGACAGCCTCCATTTTGGGATTCTGAAGGCACCATCAATTATTTTCTCAAGCTCACCACAGCACTTTAAACACTGTTTAAAATCTTGTTAATCTCATGAACCATTGTACCAAATACCTCCATATTTTAGGAAAGAATTCATTTGGGAATACAATTTATTTGTCTTGGATACTTTTCCGTGCACCAACCTTCTCCAAATATGGTAACACCTCTTTCTGAAATGTTTTGCTACTAAACTAAAATAAACTGTCTTTTCTTGAAATTTGTGACAGCCTCCTACAAAACGATGAAAAAACCCCAGTAAATTTGATTCAGTATTCGCAGCGGGGTACATTGCTATTCTTGTCACACTAAGTGGCAAACACTTGTCTCACTAGATGTCCCTCTTGTAGTTTTCAACTAATTGGGATTTTTTTTTTTCAATTTGAATTCAAAAGCAATGACGAGTGAAAGGTGTGAAACAATATTTTTGTATAGGGGACAACTATTTACAAATGTTAAAGTAAAAGCATTTTTCAAAGCCAGCTTTATTGACTTTGGACTGTCAGTGAATAAGCCTCATATTTCATCAATACTTCTATATGCTTCAAAGTTATTCCACTGGCAAGGAACAAATGATTTCATCATATTACGATTCAGATCCGAAGCAAGCTGCTCTTGCTAAGAACAGACTTCTTCCCCTCATCAGAAGCAGTGCAGTTGAATTGGACCCTGAATCTCACCAGATACGGGTTCCCCCTATCAACAAAGAGTTTGTTGAAGACCAAGGTGGGTTGCCCTCCCTGGTTTTGTTATCTCCTTTTGTTTTTCCAGGTAAAGATGAATTTTTATAGGTGCTTTCTCTGGAAAAAATAAGCAAAAATATAAATTTGGACCTGGGGCTTAGAGTCAGACATAGTACAAATTGAAATAGAGGTTAACCAAACTACATTACTCCACCTTGCAGTTAATAACATTTCTGAGGTGAAATGACATTTTCAGAATGTTATCATAATTCATATTGAGAGGTTATTTTCATGTGTATCAAATAAGCATCACTGTAACCATTAAACAAGGTATTCTATTATCATGTCACTTAGAGTTTCAAAACAAAAATACAAAAATAACCATTCATATTTATACTCAAAAACAATAATTTACTTAACAAAAGATTTATAGTTTTGACCATTCAACAATGAATTCATCAGAAAACTATGTTTTTAATCACAATTTTGCTTAATCTTATTACTTGTTGCAGGTAGATATTAATGTATTATTAAATTGAATCTGTTGATGTTTATGAATGTTCTGATGTTGAATTTACAGAGGAGTACACAAAAGCAAAAGGTGAACATCATTTCCCTTACCAAGATCCACCAGTGAAGGAGATTGGAGAACTATCACTGGATGAAAAACAGTCAGGGGACGTTAAAAAAGAAGATTCAGATGAAGAATGCAAAGTGAGGAAGATGAAGAAGGAAAGTGAGGAAGATGCATCTGGTACAGCACCCTCGGTGGCAGACACGGTCAGTGATGAGGACCACGTCCATGCAACAGATGCTTCACTGAATGCCCCGGTTGATCCTGATGGAAGACGAATTAGCTCAGAAAATAATGCATACATTCAAAACAATTTTGACAATAGTATTGAGAAGAAAGATTGCCTGAAGCTAAATGTTAAAAACATAAGTGCTATAGACCAGGAAAGGAGGTATGAAGAGCTGACGAACACACCAGAAAATTCAAAAGGTAAAGATCTGCTTGAAAAGACATCTGATCCAGTGAATATTCCAGTTAAAGAAGACAATCATGCTCTGCAGAGGAACAAACAGGAAAGCATTGAAGAAAACTATCTACAAAAATCATCCAATGGTTTTGATAAGAAATTGATCAGTCGTGAGCCTTCGTTTGATGATCCTGGTCGTCTGAAAGTGCATCCACAGCAACAGAATCACCAGTTGAAACAGGATTCAGAAATGTTTTCCCAAACTAATTTAAAGTCTGTAGATTCCAAAAGACAGGAGATAAATCCAAGAAACTTGGTTAAAGCAACAAATGTGGGGGAACAAGAGGAGCAAATGTTAGTGTCGCCTTATCAATCTCAGGGGTTAAACTCTGCAGGCCCACCAGCAATGCCATTCAGACGGCAAGGTAATGACCCTCCCATTGTTATGGACAACAAGAAACCAACCAACAGAAGTCCTTTGTTACAAATGAATGATGAAGCTCCCCAATATAGACATCCAAATAATGCCAATAAGAAGTTGACTTATGAATCAAAAGTCCCACCTGGAAATGCCTTAGGTTTTTCGGAGCTTCCTTCAACCCAGAAGTACCACAGCTCAACCACAGGTCAACCCGAGGTATTTCCTGTGCAAAAACCTTCGAATATGCCAATGGGTTCTGGCAGTATTCAAAATCAAACTACTGGCCCCTTTCATCCTGACTTCCGAGAAGAGAACGAGTCAGCACATCAAGCACCTTCGTTAGCCAAGGTTCCCATGAGTTCAAACATCCCCAATTTCTCCCAGTTTGATTCTTCCAAAGAAG
Organism: Phorcus lineatus; assembly: GCA_921293015.1. Lineage (NCBI taxonomy): Eukaryota > Metazoa > Mollusca > Gastropoda > Trochida > Trochidae > Phorcus > Phorcus lineatus. Next base: position 56,529,159 of record OV121085.1, on the reverse strand, counting down.
AGAGTGCTTCCAGGAGTTTGAGGTATGATCCAGAAGACAGACAGCAGCATCAAGGCCAGGTTCCTGGACATATGACCACAGAATATCTTCCACATTTCTCTATGCTGAATTTAAGCAGCTTCCATCAGCAGCCCATTGGACAACAAAGCATGAATGTTCTTTCACAACATTATAATGGAATGAATGTACCATCAAATCCAAATAATGGAGTGAATGTACCCTCTCATCAGAATATTGGAATGAATGTACAATCACAGAATTACATACTACAGCAACATGATGTGAATGGACAACAATGGCAGCATGTGCCAACTCAGCAGAATAATGGCATGTATGCTCAGAGCCAAATTCAGGAGGGCATGTCACCAGAGACAATGCTTCAACATGGGCTAATGGTCAATCAATCCCAACAAGGTCCTTTCAACCTAGAAGGATCTAGTGTTAGAAACCAAGTTAGATATCCAGAGTTTTTACGAAGTCCAAGTCAGTCAAGTGGTGGATATAGTGTGGATCTGGCACAGCAGAGACAAACAGTCCAGGACATTAGATTCCCTTCATATGGAGGACAAAGCATTCCCTTGTCACAACGACATCAACATCCATCTTTGCATCTGCAACAACAACAACAGTATCAGCAGCAGCTGCAACATCAAAGACAGCTATATCAGCAACCACAACAGCAACAGCATCATCAACTGCAGCCACAGGTACAACAGTATCAGCAGCAGCTCCTGCAACGTCAAGGACAGCTATATCAGCAACCACAACTGCAACAGCATCATCAACTGCAGCCACAGGTACAACAGTATCAGCAACAGCAGGGATACCAGCAACATCAGCTTTTACAACAACGTGGCCCACATCAGAGTTTCTACAACCAACCAAACAACTTTCATTGAAGGACAATTTAATGAGATGGTTGTTTTGAGAGGATTTCAACCCCTCTATTTTGAACATTTTAAAGAAATGATGGATGAAATTAGGATGACCATTTTCTAGTCTATTGTCTAATTTGGGATCATGGAAACATCAAAACCTTCCTACAATATGAAAGTGTTACCCAAGTCATTACCTAATGCAACTGTATTTATCAATTATCTTATATTCATTCCATCCAATGTTGTTTATGAAATTTGTATGAAAGAACATGTTAACAGTGAAAGGAAACAAGTGGTTGCTTGATTTTATGTACTCTTCCTTGAGTGTACCAGAAAGACTATGCAATGTGTACTGATTGTTCAATATAGTGTTTATGGTGTACTGAACTGTGAGCTGGCTGCAAGCTTAGATTCCCATGATCGTCACATACAGAGAAATATCTTTGTTTGAAATGATTCTATTTCTCCAGAAGCTTGTAAACCAATAACATATATATGAAGCATGTGGTACACTAAGTTGTTACAGAGTTATTGTTATTCTATTATATGTACATGGCTTACAAGTGATATATAGGCAATGTCCAAAGTACATATATACGCTGGAAGCTGCAGATGGCATGCTAATTATGATAGTATGATAATGGTTATTTTATTTGATAATAATGTAGCATGAAACATTTGATGTAAACTTGTATAAACTATACAGAATAAATGAAAATTTATGTAGTCAAGATCAGAAAAATTGGAAAGAATATCAAAAGACTCTGCTTAAATATTTGGTAGATTTGTACTAATTAAGGCTTTATGTCTTGAAAGCTTTTAAACTAGTGTTATACATGTATACTTTTAAGGCATTAGGGGAAATTGTTATCACAAATATCATGTCTTTGTCATTAAGTGAGTTATCGAACTAGATATTTTTATCTGACATGATTAGGAGTGAAATTCAAACTTACCTAATTTACACATGACATGATATAAACATCATATTTGCCAATGGAAACCTTAAGTTTTATGATGTAATTATAATTTTGTGATATGTCAACAGAAAACATAATATTATTGTTTTATTGATTTCATCACTCTTTCTTTTTAAAATGATTGAGCCTGTCATTTTAACGGCCATGGCTAAGACTATTATAGACTGTCAAATGTCATCACGTGACTTAAGCTTTAACCAGTGGATGTAGTAATAACAACGATGTAGTAATAACAATGTAGTAATAACAAAAGGTTATTATCAATATTGTCCGGTTGAAGTTTTTTCACCATTTGTTAGAATACGTCTGTCTTTCATAATAGCGTGGATCACTTTGAGTGAAACATAAAGTTGATCATCTCTTGGGTGAAAGCCTTTTACTTTTCCCTCTCACAAAATGAAATTCACATGAGTTGTTATATAACGTATTCCTTGTAATTATGCCACATGAGGGCCAGCAAGAGCCGTTTCCATGGGGACAGTGTGGAGTCTAAGGAGAATTTATTGTGTCAGACCATTTTTCATGAAACCAAAATCTTGCACTACAATATCATATTCTTCCTAAACAGTAATGTAGACTGGCAGCTAGTTTGCTCTACTGTTAGATATTAACTGTCAGTTGTATCCATTAATGGAATCGAGTATGTCGCTCTTAATTTTGCAGATAAGAAATTTTGTGACAATTGGGATCAATATGAGTAGTGTTAATGTGATTTGTGCAGATAAAAGTTTTTGCCATTTAAGAGTTTCTTAAGTGTCTGAAAATATTTTCATAAATACATTTACAATAAGTCTGTAGATGTATACACCCAGACCTTTTTTGTCTCCTCTCAGAAACCAAGAATATAAAACCTTATTTTTCCCCTTTCAGAAACCAAGATTATAAAACCTTATTTTTCCGCTTTCAAAAACCAGGGATATAAAACTTTGTTGAATGAAGTATACATCCTGTCTCAGTGTAGAATGTGTGTATATATATGCTCTGGCTCAGCTCATATGCCCTGTGATATAACTCACTTAAAGTTAAGCTCTGTGACCTAAGGACCATCCAAAAATAGTTAATTAATGGCATCGCTTGAAATGCAAGTCAAAATCAAGATTGCACGGCTTGTTGGCTGATCACTGCAAAACTCCTTATAGTTCTCAAAACAGTGTTTTCAAACATTTACCACACTTTAATTAAATGCATTTCATTTCATCTCACTTATTCAAGGGCGTCACCATGTTGCGGAAGAGCAAACGCCAACTGTAATATAAAAGGCTGTCTGTAGTTGGCTCAAATTTTATCATGAACATTTGCTATGAACTAATTGATTGGCTGGATCATAGGTAACAGCCTGTCAGTTTATATCCCAGGGTATACAAGTGGAGCGAAGCCTTTTACTTATTGGATGTTTTATCCTGAGACAGGATGTGGAGAATAAGATTTGTAATTTTCATCATCCTACTTATAAAAAACCGACTCAGCATTGATAAAGTATTCTTTATATTCATATTGATTTTGGTAATGGTAATGAACTTTACAAAAAAAAAAAAAAATTTCATGTCTGTAGCTTCGATAATAAGTTTCATCTATGTCAAGTTTAGAAGCTGGCATTATTTGTAGAATTGAAATATTTTTTTGTGACATTGTTGAACAATATTGTATATGCCATCTTTTCTTTCATAGTTGCTACGCTTGAATCATCTCCTTTATCCGAATTGTACAAAATGTTTAGCTATCTTAACTGTTTCCCTTGTTTCATGATTTTAGCTACTGCATTTTTTAGCAATATCAACTTGTCAGTATCTAGAAAATACAAATTAATCTGATTCAATAATGACACAGAATCTTGAAGAAAAGATTTAAAGTATGCTGTATAGATTTACTCATGAGTTAAATAAAGAAAATATAAGAAATTCTTGCATTTAACTTTTCTTTCTTTTTTTTAGCATTTTAGGCCTTTAAGGTATATATTGAAGAGTTTACCGGATCTTAGTGGTCCCCTCACTTTGCAAAGCAATGATGATCAACCTGACACGTTTAAGCTCATCAGACTTGAAAGCGAATATGACACTTATTTCAAAGGGAAATGAAACACCTTTGAAACTTCCAGGAGCGTCTAACAATATTGTATAAAAAGAATACGATTTGAAGTTATATTCACGACAACACTGTTCCAAATTACTTTACATTGTAAAACATTGTTTCAATGGATAGTTGAAAAGTGAGATAACAGCATAATAGCGGGGGAGGAATATATTAGAATTATACACAATTGTGCACTTAGTGACCAGTTTATGAATTTTTGTATGGTGATAGGTATGGGTACAAGGTTTTCAAAAACCATCGCAAACAAGTTGAGGTCGCCCCCTGGTGGCCTGTTTGCACAAAATTCAAGATGGCCGCCGTCAATAAATTGAAATAGTATACTGCCGCCACTAATTGTAATAGAACATTGTGAAATACCTCTATTTCCAAATTTTAAAGGGCAAGGATTCCATTTAGGACATCTATTTTGTGTTTCAAGGTCATTTTCAAGGTCAAAGGTCATTTCTAGTAAATAGTAGAAAATAAATACTATCAAAAATGGGTTGAACAAGTTGAAATAAAAACAATTTTAATTGAAACATGTAAGGAATTAATGTAGTTTTAACATATCAAAAGTACAGAAAAATGTAATGAAAACATCTGTACGAAACAATAACTTTTTTAAAATGTCAAAATGAGTACATCCAAAACGGAAAGAAAAGATGGCAGCTATTGCCCACCGTAGATGGCGTCACGTAAACACAATGGCGGATCAGTAACGTCGCAGATTGTTCAATTTAATCAAGGTAATTATTTTCACTCTTTTTATCTTTATATCGACATCATCAATGTTTAATATGTATATGCAAAGGTTGCATAGATTATCCATCAAGGCTATTGCATATAAATACATACTATCAGTCGATGCTAAACGAAAGTTTACACCGTGCTGTTGACATCAATAACCGTTCATGAAGCTCAGTAGAATGTGTGCTATACCCTCGTAGCCGCAATGAGAGATATAATATATAACATGTTTTCACTTTCTAATTATCTGGAATGTTAAAAAGACATAATACTCTATCAAGAAAATCTGTATAATCACGAATGTTAACGTAAACTTACTCTATCAAAATTTTAAAACTATGGAAACCTTTTTAGACCATAATTGTTTTTCATTTTTTAAGGTTTTCTGCGACTTTTTTCTCTTTTGTTTTGAAATAGATATACTAGATGGCACATTTAAATATATAAAAATAAAAAAGGTAATTTTCTTCTGTTAACACTGTTAATTTATGGAATTAAGAGACAGTAGAGCAAAATATCATTAATATATTGTTTTACTGGACCATAGATGTAGGGGTTAATAGACCCATGTCTTGGACATACATATTTGTCATACTTTGATTACATGCAGATATGTTCCAGGATCGTTCCCAGAACCATAGAATCTATTTATGATATCTGAATAATATTGTATCATCAAAGTTACAGCTAGTTCCCACCGCATATTTTCCTATAACATTTAATGACACGTTTTTCTTTTCATTTCAGGTACTTAAGTAATGAAGTCACTTCATCATGAGTGCAGAAAATCCATTCATTACAAGACAAAGAAGTGACTGGGAACTATGTTGTTTGTGTCAAGGGGAGTCAAGAAAAGACTTGCGCTGTCCGTTTAACAAGGAGTGTCATCATAAAGCATATGACACACTGGAAAATGATTTGAAAAACTTTGTTGCAAATGGTGTCCCTTTACCTCTTGGCGTGAAATTGGATTGTCTTAATGATGGCTCGGGTATTGCAAAGACGATGCTAAAAAATAAGGCAAAATATCACAATGGATGTCGGTCACTCTTTCGCTGTTACATCATTGAGCGAGAACTGAAAAAGAGAAAACAACCAGATATTGAAGAGACTAATGCCAGTCCCAAAAAGACACGTTCAACTTTTAAGGCAACACTAGATCGCCAAAACCCACAATGTGTTTGCTGTGAAAAGTTTGAAGTGGAAGGAGATGAAGCAATATACCGTGCAAGGAGTGCAAACTGTGGGAAAAATCTTTTCAAATGGGCAACAGATTCTCATAACTGGGTGGTACATGCACGTCTGAATACTGCTATCAATGCGGAGGATGCCGAGGCTGCAGATATCCATTATCACCACACATGCTACACACAACTCAAGAATGCTGCCCGAGCTGCCAGTTCCAAGCCATCAAATAAACCAACATGCCCTTCTAGTCAGCAATCGTATGACCCTTTGGTAATTGCTGAGCTTGTAGCATTTCTGAAATTTAACTATTCTCCTCATAAACTATCGGCATTGAGAAGACTGTATGACAATCGTATCCAGACACTTGGCTCTGAATGGACTGGTCTAACCGTTCACCCTACAAGATTCAAGGAACATCTCCTGAAGAAACTGGGACCTGACTGGTCAGCATTTAGTGAGGGTAAAGAAGTGTATGTCTCCCATAAAAAGACAGTTGGTGCAGCTTTGGCAGAGACGGCTCGACTTCAAGTGACAGAAGAAGAAGCAGAGAAAATTGTGGATGTCGGTCTCATGCTGCGAAAGTACATTCTGCTGAAACAAAAGCCTTTTGATGGGTCATTTGGTTCACACTGTCTATCCGAGCCTGTTCCTATCCTATCCTCTTCTGACCCTCATAGATATCTTACTTGAAGGAGCAAGCTCAATAGCAGAACAACTGAAGGATGATCAAGCCAGCAACAGTTCAAGAATCAGAGTGGCCTATACTATTTCCCATATGAATGCATGGGCAAATTTCCCTCAGGTCACCGAAACCTTCGTTGCCATCACACAGGATCCAACCAGTCTCAAACTTGATTCACTGCACATGCGCCATCTGGAACGTTTGACAGTGTTGATGTACAGCAAAATGTGCAGTGCAAACTCTGTCAATGAAGCAAGGAAGTTGATGTTCACGCATGGCCTCAAGGCACTTCAATGCATCCCACCAACCAAGCATGCCTTGTTCCAGCATACAAAACGTGCACTTCTGGTTGCAGCCTTCGTCTGGAAGCAGTCTCTCTGCAAAGGTCCCCACATTCCAAATGCATGTGAATGGGGCTGGGAATGGAATGCCAGAACCAAGGTATGGATGCCATACTGGAGCAGTCTACCAGATGCCAGCCATGGATGCACACTGCTACTCCACTGTGGATGCTCAGTTGCATGCAAAGGCAACTGCAAGTGTCATAGAGCTGGAATCCGATGTGGGCCATTGTGCAAGTGTGAAGGAGGTTGCACAAACAATGATTTAGCAACATGATCGGTGCTAATGTACACTGTCTCTTGCTCTTTCTGAACATAAAGGTAAATGTGTTTATATAAGCCATATAACTGACTCATTTCAATACCATACCATGGACATTACCAACTGCCAGATTGTGGAATTTGTTTTGAAGGATTAAAATTTCATATCAAAGCCAATTTGTAATTCTGTACAGTATTCATTTGGTAAATTATATCCACTGAACCAGAAATATGAAAGTTAAAATCGAATTACGACCATTGTTTTGTAACAAAATGTCCTAGAAATGACCTTTGACCTTGAAAATGACCTTGAAACACAAAATAGATGTTCTAAATGGAATCCTTGCCCTTTAAAACATGGAAATAGAGGTATTTCACAATGTTCTATTACAATTAGTGGCGGCAGTATACTATTTCAATTTATTGACGGCGGCCATCTTGGATTTTGTGCAAACAGGCCACCAGGGGGCGACCTCAACTTGTTTGCGATGGTTTTTGAAAACCTTGTACCCATACCTATCACCACACAAAAATTCATAAACTGGTCACTAAGTGCACGATTCTCCCAAATTGCCTCCCTGCTAATAAAAAGTATCAGTTGCCGTAAAAAAAAAAAAAACCCATTTATTTAGAGTTAACAACAATGTAATATTATTACACTAAAATGAAAACATTTTTATTTAATAGCAATGTCTTCCTCCTCGCAATCACACATGAACCTACATGAAGCGACACTCCGCGTGTTGTATCGACTGGTATGGTCGTGCGTACAGTTTCACTTTTGCTCCGCTACTGGTAGCCTGTTTACGTTTAGTAAACATGTGTGAGAGAAACATTTGGGAAAATTCATCTTTCGGAACACAGGGTATTTAGAAGCAATAAACAGTAAATGTAACTTTATACTCAGCGTAATGTTATGTCCCAGTACGCAGGCATTAATCAATTTATCCTAGGAATTATTTTCATATACTTTCATTTTTCAGTAACAATTCTCTATAAATAGTCGTATAAGTATGCTATCATTGGTGATTTATCTTCAACATCAGCTGTTTATTTTTAAACTTTAATTTCGACACCGTCTCCGGCCTTTATCGGAAAATCTGTTATATTATTTCATCAAGCTTTGTATGCGATTAGACCTAGTGGTTTAAGCTAGGGTTCCTTTCGCTTCTTGAATTATTCTAAAATTCACATTTTTTTCTGATTTCAGTGGGGACATTTTGAAGTTACATTTTGAAGTTACTTCAAATAACATAACTAAGCAAGAAAGTTTGAGATGATTAGGTTGGATTCAAAGTTGTGGCGGGGGACATCACAGTGCATCACATGCGCATTTAGGCCTATTTAGTTTCAACTTTTACTGCTCGGAACACGCCGATCGATTTAAACCAGACTGGAATAGAGCGTTCCGGGAAATATTTTCTGCTGGTCCAATCGACGTAACAGTTTAATTAGCTTATAAATACAAATTAAGGGCGGGGGTAATATAAGAACTGATTATCCTGATGAAGAGTCCCAAGGTTGACTCAGTGTTGAGCATCGGAACATCCACATTGGCGGATCCAGAGGGCGGTGCGGGGTCAAGTTCCAAATATCGTAAATGTTCATCGAGAGTCTTAATTCCCATACACGGTTTACAGTCCATGCATTCTGGATGTTCAGTAAATCAGCCAATTTTGCCTTGGACATATATTATGATCAAAAGTAGGCATAATCATTTCAATAAGCTGTATAAGTGACACATCGGGTGTATCCCACCCAAACGTAAGTCCTGTATCCGCCCCAGATCTAGCCCTGGGTAACCGAGCACGATGCCTCCCAACTGTGAACAATTTGTACACAACTGTCTATACCGGGCTACGTTCACTCATAGTATAGGAGTTATCTGTATGTCTGTTATGTAAGGTTAGTATATGTTCCATTATTACCCATATGGTTTTTTTGCCTCGGGTAATAATCTCTATATATCCTTCACATATGGCCCCTGGGAGTTATTTGATTGATTAAATTGCAATTAATATACAATTGTCTTGTTATATTTTGCTAGTTTGACTTGGGACATTTTCCTATTCGAAATTCATTCCTAACATTAACAATTTTCAAAAGGAAATCATGTAAGCTACTAAAATTACCCGCCGTTGCTTTTGAAACAATAAACCAATATGGCAATTCGCCCTGCATGGGCATGTGAGATTTTCAATAATAATTGGCCCACCCAAATTCGCAAAAATACTTTCATGGACAAACCTAACTACCGTGTACACACGAACACCCATCCAAAGATGACGCCATTCAAGAGTATATCATGCTTTAGACAGTTTTCTCATGTGACAAGTTTAAGTAAATAAACATGAGCACAAGGGTACTACTCATAATTCTAAACTATCCCTGTATAAAAAAGTACACCAACGTTTACATTTCTTTTGGAAACTCAAACGCTTCAGAATGATGTTAGTTTATAGAACCTTCTTTCAAAGTGTCATAACATTTACTTTTTCAAGATGGTGGGGAAACCTATGTAAATAGATAGAACTCTTAAATACTGCACCGAAGATCATTGGGCTTCGCATTGAAGCTATCGACAGTTGTTAAAAGCAGCAGTTAGCCAAAAAAAAGCCAACAAAATGTTCGGATATTCTACTCGTCATCAAAAGTTAGAACAAACTGGTAATTTATCTCCTAGCATTAGAAAAATCAATTCTAATAAATGTAGTATTGCACATGTTTTCTTGATTTCTTGTACATTTTATATATTCTATTCTTTGTAAACTGTTCAATAAGGATTGTTTTGAATCACCATTTTATGAATTACCATCACATTGCTTGTGAATTGTAATATTACAAAGAAAATTTCCCCTTTGAGACAATTAAAGAGCCACTCCGTGAGTTGTTGGAGTCATATATGCCAAACTTAATCAGTGGTGTCATTTGATCGCGAAGTATCGACTGTTACCAAAAAGACACATTTTTAAGCTTGTTGGTTGTTTTACAGTGACAATAATGAGGTAGAACGTCGCAATTATGATCGAAAACCGGACAGTAGCGCGCGTCAAATAGTAAAACGTAATTTTGGAGACATATCTAAAACAGCCAGGAGGGCAGTTAGGAGTTGATAGTGTTTGTTAGGTTATATAAATAGTATCCATTAATATAAGACGTAATATCTGCACCTCGTTTCATTTATGAGGCTGTTTTTAGATGTTCATGGAAAACCAGTATTTGTCATATATATGTCTTTGGACATGAAAAGTTAAGATGTTTTGATTTTATATCACCACATATGACATTTAGGTTCGTATCAAAGGTAAATAATATGTTATGAAAATCACGGAGTTGCTCTTTAAGATTGTCCTATCGAATCTTACATAACAAGTTTCTCTTGGACTGGTGCGGTATGAAATCTGAATGCCGTTTTTCTACGAAACACAGAATGAACAGATTTCTGAAAACTACCTGATTTGAGTATGAAGTATGAAGATGTGATTTTATTGTTCAGCCATTGTTAGCTCTATTTCAAAAATTCCATTTTATTTGAAATAATTGTGAATTTTTTTTACCATCCTGAATTTGCCTGTAGGTGATAAGATTTTATGGAGTTTTTATTCACTGTGCAGCTTTGTAGTTTAAGTGGAAAACGTCTTGTTTGCCAAACAGGTGTCTTAATATGTTCATCTTTTTTCCCTCAAATGAAAAGAAATTTTAACATTGGTTTTAATTTATTTGTTTTTTTGTTTTTTTTTGCTCAATTAAATATTCCCGCTAGAGAACATGTTTGTTGATTCCATTACAGATTTCACTAACTAATCTTCTTTGAGCCACAAGAGTACCAGTACTATGTAACTGTCAATAAAACAGTCATTTACTTAACCCAATTTTAATTTTCGGAGCTAACAATGTCATTTTACTTAATGGTTTATCAATCAAGCCGGGTTGGGGTTTGCTCAGTTGGTCTGTGGAACACAGATTCTTGGATTCAGATCCTGCACGGTTTATGGTAATCTTTCATCACCGCAGAGAACGTACAGGTTGCGTGAATGGGCGGTGATAGCACCTATAACTTGTCTACTTTCAACTCCCCTTATGAAGGTATCTGATATTTCCGTTGAAGACTGAAAGATATTCTTCCTTAAAGAGGTACTCGGTGATTTTCATCACACGTAATAGGCTTTCATACGAACTTGAATTACCAAAGTCAAACTTCATGATAAATACTAATTTCAATGAAAATATAAAAACAGTCAAGTATATTCACAGAAGTCAAAACGACACTTTAAATTTACATAATTATCAGTTATATTACCCATCAAATATCATAAAACCCTGTCTGACTGATATATAGTTTCCCAAACAAACTGAAGCGCATCATTGTCCGGCTTACGTTCATAATGTCTTTAAACCCGTCATTTGCTGTGTAAATATCTAACACTGAGCTTATGTCAGCTGATATATATCAACCAGGTCTTAAGCCTTTTCAAGAGCACTTTCAATCTTATCCAAATGTTCTTCAGTACATCCTCTAGGGTGGGACTGTCTTCACATCCGTTATGGTCAACATAACCATTGACCATCATTTATACCATCCTCTTATTCAAGGCATATTTGTATTTGCTTTGTTTACTTTCAGTATAATGTCTTTGCATCAGGCCACGTACATTTATCTCAAAGCCTTGACATTTTGATCAATCCATGACTTGTGTGAAAAGGTGTATAACAATTCAAACCAAAATGATTTCAGTTTTATTGAACCGGAACTGCAGAAGTATATTCAATCCATGAACAATAAAGTGTTATGCTGTCGAGTATGAGCTCTTTTTCACTTTCATTTTAAGGAATTGATTAACAAAAGAAACGTCACCAAACGTAATACGATATACATCAATCCACGGGTACTGTATGCTTTGCGTTAACTTTCTTTTTCCAGTTCTGACACAGCAGAAAGTAGTTCAATGAGCTTTTGCAAGTAATCATCTGGTCATGGTTGCCCCCTGTTGATATATCACCCTCCATACATTCACTACTACCATGTAACCAACCTTCTCTTTTCGAGGTTCTTCATTAGACTCAGTTGGCAAAAGAATAGCCACCCCTCCCTCCTGTGATTGGACTTATTGAGATATCCTCTCGTTTCAAAGATATTTAGAGATTATAACCCGAGGAAGCGTGTCATATGACTTTTACAAAACGTGTATTACACGAAAGAAAGCGAGGGTTATACACAAATTCGCATTAGTTTCGTAAAAGTCATATGACAAACTTCCTCGGGTAATGATTTCTTTATTACCGATTCTACCATTTCAGACGAATGGAAATATTCCGAATTCGGCCTCCTTCCCTTGCGACAGTCCGCCAAAATGACGTCACAGACGACAAAATACGGTAACTCGCGCCGACACAATCGTTGTTAGGCATTAGTGATATGATCGTATGTGCTCATATTGGAAATATGTCACCGCTATGGGTAATAAATAGTAATACTCTTTTGTCACGTATCTGAAGTTACCAGAACGGGGGTACGGTACATGATGCATTTTCATTACGGTGAACACTAAAACAATGTTCAATGATATTTAAGTGTATACTTTCAAAACTGCAATATTAGCATATATGGGCATCCATAGGTCAAAGCATATGAGAAAACGATAAATCAGTCCTAAAGTTAAATTCCAAACAAAGGAACTACGCTCTTGTGAGCAAACGCAAAGGAAAATTGAGAGCATACATTGAAGACATTTTGCTGTATCTTGGAAGCAAACATTGATGTCATGACAATGCAATCTTTAAAACGAATTACTGCAGGCAGTTGTATAGTCTTTATATTTAGCTAGATTACTATTAGTAGGACATGTGAATGCATCACAGCGTTTATGTCAGAGAATATTTTACTCAAATCGAAGTTCACACAATGTAATACTGACGGCAATGTCTTAAATGTTAGTCCCGTTGACTGCAAGCAATGAATTCCTAGTTGAAACTTGAGATATGTAATGAGTGGTCAACATCAAAAACTAACTGTGCTCCAAAATGTATAAATTGTGAGATTTTCAATAAAATTCAACTAATAATAGGCGAAACAAAACTTAGTGTACATTTGCGTTCTTCGAATAATGCTCTGGCGTACACTTTGACACGGGATGACTTTAATTGAGTAACATATAGCCTATGTTCGACCGTGAGCACTCATCAGCTCACCAGCCAGAGTTTCTATTTATATGCATATTGAGTGCGGTTGTTCGTCTATTAATAGGTCTTCAAGCTACACGCGCGACCATACCAGTCCATAACATCTAGGAATCAGAGTTTAAAAGCACTGTGAGGAGTTTGTTTCAACCCACGCCCACTTTCAATCAGAGTTCTCTCCCTTTTGTACACTTCCGGTCATGACAGACCGTGATCCACTGTACATGAAAGCCTGCAAGAAATTCTTCCTTTTACCTCGGTATTTACGTAGGTCAACATATTCCTGTTTAATAGATGGAGCACCTGATACATATCCAATCACATGTACCCACTGACAGCTTAAACGTAGAAACACTGAGGTGAGTCGACATTGGAAATTGAAATGTTTCTTCCATTTTGAGATCTTGATTTTTTACAGTTTTGTTTCACCTGTACAAAGTGTAACTCGTTCTCTGACTAATACCCTAAATAGTAAAGAGAAAGCTGGCGGTAGTCACAGAACTCAGGTACGATAATGTGGTAATTCAAGTGTCGTTTAGCCCTCTACTTCACTGTAGTTTTCAACACGTGTATCTAACTACCATGGACCATAGCCTAGGCCTACATTGTACATACATAACACTATTATCTGTATAGTTCCAGTTGAAGTTGTTGAAGTTATTGCTACCTATATGTGTTATCATGTGGAGTCAGTGATTTTTTGGTGATGATGTATTGATTGAGTGAGTTATTGTTTAGCACTGCTTGGGAAATATTTCAGCCATCGCAGGATGCAATCGTATAGGGTGTTTTGGTGGTTGTTGTTGGGAGGGAGAGGGTTAAAGAAAGAAAGGAAACTTGTAATAACTTTTTCTATTTTAGAAAAAATAAAAAAACTTTTTAGGCATGTTAAACCAGCTTTGTCTCCGTCAGCTTCTGAAAAAAATGTCAAGTTAAAGCTAATTGGATCAGTACAGTTTTGCACAAATGTGTTATCTTGAGATTATGATGAAAAACATGACTGCTAGTGTTTGTCAACTACTCAAATGGAATTTTGAAATAAAGAACAGATCAATGTTAATAGTGATTGATAGCTGGAATACCTAGTTTTCTTGTAAATGGAATATGTGATTTTTGCTTTGCACATAAATGAGGCTGTTTTTAATATAAAACAATTTTTTTGTCCATTATCTGGCATTTGAATAATCATGTATTGGTTATTTATCAAAGTTCAATAAAATGTCATTAAAATCATGGAGTGTCTCTTCAAAGTATGTTAAACATTCAGTGATAAATTGATCTATGAAGATATTTTTCATTATTCTGATATGTGTCCTGAATATAGAGAGTATTTGATAGCAATCATATTTGTATGTGAAATGTTTCTTTGTATAGGATGTACAGAATTTTATCACTCATCATCACAAACATATGAACATTCCATGACAAGTCCATCAATTCATTTCTTTATCCCATCATTTCAGGCCTACCAGATAAAACTGCAGCACTGTGTTAAAAGTGGAAATTACAACACAAATGTGATCCCTGAAACAATATAATATGACACAAAAAACACAAAGTCAGACAAATAAAACCAGGCTACTGCAACATTTATTGCTGAGCGCTCTTTGACCTCTACTGCGCATGCTTATTTCACATGACCTAGAAAATCTATTTCGCGAAATCTTGATTTGCCTAGCGTACTAAGTGGTTCAAATTCAGATAGATATAATGTTTCATGAATTCATCTTTAGGTAAAATGGTGTAGAAATGTGTGACAATTTTTGATTTAAAATAAAATATTAAAAACGAAAAAATGAGGAAGGAAAAGCACTCCGTGCTCTCCATGCTTTCAAATGTAAACACGTGGTCGAGCCAGCTTCAGTAATGGGCTCAGGCTTTTTGTTTTATACGTTTTTCGTTGCATCTTTTCATGTTTCGGTGACAGTAATTTTGTTTGGTAGGCCTGCATTTGATGAATAAACGTTTAATAGTTTTTACAATTTTGTTTGCAATTGAAAAGCTAAGTAATTTAAAAAAAGGCATGTTATCTATTAAATCTACATTGAGGACATTTACTTCTTATCTTCCCACGAAACCTTTGTTACAAGTGCAACATTTTCTGGGCTGAAAATACACAGTAGTGATTGGTTGTATTCATTTAGTTGTGCAAACAGCGATCTTTCAAACTGAACGTTCAGTCTACTCTGTAACTATTTAAAGGACTCTAGTCCCTTCACCTGTGGGCTGCACCCATACTACAAGAGAGAAGTCAGTCTGAAATGAAAGACAAAACTGGATTAGTTAACACTAAGGAGAGAGATATCGCTAATGGCTGAAACATTGCGCAAGTGGCGCTATACAATGACTAACTCTCACACTAACGACAGTTTCTGTTGCAATTTTAATTGCCAAAGAACAGTGACATATGGATAATGGCCCACATTTTGCAGAGGTTACCTGAGAAGAAATGACTTGAATAGACACATTTGGAAGAGTACACATTTATTGGTATATGTTGGCCCCTTTTCTCAAATGCATGTGCATATAGAGTGGTGAAACTTTCACAATAAAACAGTTTTGATAACATAGGTTCTTTTGTGGTCTTGTCAAAACTGAAAAATCCTTAAATTGGGAGAAACTATGATAGTTAAATGATTATCCAAATGAAAAGGTTATTTAGCAATATTGTGGCAGGGTGAAATAAAAGCATTCCTTCTGGCTTTGGCCAGAGGGATATCTCTTTGGCTGAATCGGTAGAGTGTAGGACTCTCACCCGGAGGTCCCGTGTTCGATTCCCACAGGAGGTGATCTCACAATCACTTCTGTTGCAATATATTAGATACATGCGCATTTAATAGAAGATGAATATTATTACACAATCAATGCTCATATTAATCATACTTATGTATGCTTAACATACATTTTGTTAGACAAAACGTCTATCAGGTGTTACACCACTGCGTCATTGCTGCATGGACTAGGATGTAAAACCATGTTATTGATTGTGTTTGTAAAGGGAATGAAGTTAATCTTTTCAAAGTAATAGCCTTTCAGACTTTTGAATTTCTGAAATTACTAGTAACCCAAGGGGTTTTTAGCTAACCAATTATATATTAAATGCATTTAATATTCCCTGAACAATTGATTATAGATATATCATTATTTATTATAATCTTGAAAATCAGCCAGCACTATATTGTTGGTTTTTTGATAAGGTGGTAATTGAGGAAAAACCTAAACATGGTGCAAGCAGGATCTAAAGTTACCATACAAGCTGTTTCATACACTGACACACCATGGTATTATACTGGTATTAGGTTTATTTTGTCATTAATAGAACATTAAATCCTCACTCGATGGTGTAAAAGCATGGTGATGTCATGTAGCCAGCATCTCGTCTACTAGTCAAGGTCAACTGTACTAAACTAATGCTCATTTTGTGTATCTTGTAGAATTTGAAGGGTTAGTATTTGTGAGAAGATCTGGGGCGTCTGTAACTGGTTATGCTATATTTTGACAGATTATAAAGCATTCTTTGTATCCAACTCTCTTCTTGTTGGATGTTAATTATGTGTCAGTTTCACTTGAGTGACTTGAGCTGTTTGTGAGAAGGATGCAGTGCTTGGGTCACACTGACCCATACTAGAAGGCTAGGGTTGAAATTTCCCTTAGATAATAGTTACCTTATTATTTTGTATTGCTGTGATGCCTAACGATAACAGTGTCTCATAAGCCTCAAGACCAGGTACTTTTTAAAATCTCTGTATGTTTTTATGTATTGTATGTTATTTTTAAAGTATGTGACTCTTAATTAAGTATTTTATCCTATGATCTCCTATGGCATCAATATCCCAGGCGTCGATCCTTCGCTTATGTTAACTCCTCATTATCCTTTTGAAACTGATAAATGAAGGAGGGGAATAAAGCTGAAAAATTCTTTTAATGTCTATTATCTGAAATTAATAACAAATTTGAGGAAAAAATTCCTTGTTTTGAAATGATTAAAGAAAAGGATTTTCAGTGATCTACATGTAGTATAAAACATTAATCACGGATATAACTGGTAATGCCCATGTGTCATATATTTTGTAACGGTGAAAAATAGTTTTGATGAATTATAAACTGGGGGGACACAGCAATATTTAGCTGTGCTAAGGCTGGTGCAGATAAGTAAGAAGGGTGCATATTTCGAGGGCCATAAAACTTTCTTATTTTGGAGGGGAGGGGGTTTTGGGGGATTGGCGGGCTGATAATTTTTTACTATTTTATAATCCGCCCTCTTAGTATGATTATGTCGATTCTAATAAAAATGCAATAGGGATGTATTGGTTCCTCAGTCATCAAAGCCGCTGGCGTCTCGTAGTAATATTGTCAATTTACGGCTTAGAGATGCATGAAGTTTACCGGTTAAAGCCGCTTATTGTCCAACATTTTCAATTTACAATTTAAGATATGTTTAAATAAGTAATTGTGGGTTAACAGAAAACCTATAATGTTATCTTACTTGAAGAGGAATGTGTATAGTATGATATCAAGATAATGACCCAGGCCGAAATAATTGGCCGGGGAAGTGAGATTGAATAGGGTTTGAAGGAAGCAAAAATAGTGTCCTAGTAGAATAACAGAGTGATGCACTGAAGTTTTATAGTTGGTAGATAATGAATTTGTTCAAACGTGCAATTATTGATGGTTATTAGTGTTATTGATTTTATGGACCGAGGCTAAAAACTCCATTGATACTTCAATTATTTTTACTGAACACCTGTTGTCTCATTTGTCCTACTGTTCCATCAATCAAAGTTAATTAATATAATTAAAAAAATGTATATAAAATATGAAAGGAATCCATATATCTATATTTTGTCCTGATCATCATGATGAACCATTTAGCAGGTGTAAACATAGATATTTACCTTTGGTTTCCGAATTTTCGATCAATTAATGTAAGCTTTAAAGCCTAAGGTTGCGACAGAGTTCAGGTAGGGAAAGCATTTATACAGACAAGTTAATACAAAACAATTTACAATGTGTGCTCTCTGTGCTATGATTAAGTACATTTACTAGAGGGGAGTATATGATATAGGATCTTATCTATGTAGGTCTCTGAAAGGTGCTGTAACATCTTTTATGTGCTTCAGTAATTAGCAACTCTTCATTGTCCATCTCTTTAGGCAAAGGAATTGAGATACTTGTAACATTTATACGTTAGGAAGTATCATGTAGGTCATGATCTATCTTAAATTTTACATGCTTGAGGGCTCAATAGCTTTCACTCATGTAAATCCTTTAAAAAGGGCCCTCTCCGAAAGGAACAACAGTGGAATCTACAGTGGGGAATGAGAAGGGAGTCTAGAGTTGACTGCTAAGTAAGGTATGGGCAATGGACAATACAGGCACTTTGCCATCATTTGCCGTCAACTTTTCAGCTGACCTTCATACTCATGATTGGACCTGTGTATTGTGGCCTTAGTGGCAAGACGATATGTCATAAAAGTATTGCCAAGGAACCTGCGAGACGATTATGATCATGATATAGTGATTAAAATTCAATACATATATCCAGATTCTCTTTGAAAAAAGAATACATAGAACATAGAAAAGTAATGTTATTTTTTAGTTTTCAAATCTGTCATAATCGTTATATGAACAGAAATTACAAAATTAGGGATACTGTTAAATTGCAGATAAAACATCAGAAAGATCATATAATTTCTGTTTGTCTATTCACTGTAATCTATGAAATAGAATAAAACATTTTTGTTTTTATATTATTTGTTTGAAACAAATTATGTTAACAGTATTGGGATATATTTTCTCTTATGCCGACACGTTGATGTATCGTGGATCATCATGATATAAATATCCTGATATATTATCTTAAAATGTTTTCTATCGCTGCACTTGTATCGCGTAGCAGACGATGCAAACTTCTATAATATCGATGATATACTCATTACTCATTACTCATTATGTCATTATGAAATTAACCAACCTCTCTATGACATCAGATACATATTAAACCTACGCAGTCTTACTGTAGACATTTTGAGTTTCCTTCTGTCAATCATTAGTCATTGAGCTCCATTAAAAGAATATGTCTTTCATAATATAAAACATAATGATAAATGCGTTCACTTTCAACTTCCAAGATTTTTAGGTGACAGCGTTTATTTTTAAAAAAAATTTAACTAAGCACTCATAAGTTGAACATATAACATAATGATAAATGCTTTCACTTTTGATTTTGTAGATTTTTAGGTGGCAACAATTTTTCTTTTTTTTTTCATTTGACTAAGCGTCCCTCTTTTCAATTTTAACATATAACATAATGATAAATGCTTTCACTTTTGACTTCGAAAATTTCTTAGGTGCCAGCTTTTAAAATTTTTTCTATTTTAGCTTAATATGTCAGATACTGTAATCATTCTATTATAGCAAGTGATTTTTTTAGATTTATCCAATCAGTTTTGAAGTAATGATAACTGCTAATTAGTTAGTCAATCAGCTTTTCATAAGAGTCTCAGTTCCCATTTTGTAATATAACTGTAAACAATATCCAATTTACCATTGCCATGGTAATGGTTAAGATTTTTCCTACTGACAAAGCATTGAGAAATGTCATTGGATATAATTATTATTATCATTAAATATCCCAATAAGCGTGATAATTTAATTTTATAGGAGGTCTCACAGTTGTGGTTCTGTCAGTCATAATGACCAAATTACACTGAATTGCATTAATTTATTTTCCTGCTTTACCAGAAGGTGCCAGTGAATTAATCATTTCAGTTAAATGTTTTTCACTTGTAAGGTCATAGATATTTTAAAACTAAAACTTCTCTTCCAGCTACATTTGATTAAATTGGTGTCAAAGTTCGGGTTTTTTCTGACCTAGGTACATTTTGAGAAAACCATTTGCAAAAGAGGCATACAGCGGTGGCCAAATTGTTATATGATTACAAAATATGTTTCTTACAGGTTTTTCCTCAATTCTGATTGGACAAGAGCTATCAAAAACATAAAATAATTTTGCTGCAAATGCAGAAGAAATGTCTCATCATCTTTACAACTGTGTTGATAATTATTGATATTTTGTCTCCAAAGAGAAACTAGAACCTTAAGCTAGAACTCTTGAATTTAATAACCACAAGTCCTGGTTTTTGACAGCCTGATGTGTTTTGCAAACGGTAGCCACTTTGAACGATTCGTGATATGCCAATGAGGTTTTTTCCAAAAATGTGTATTTCAGTTTAGACGAACTTTGGTTGCATGACTATCAATGCTGTTGAAAATGAAAATGAATCTTCTACCATTATATTTCATAAATTTCTCAATTTTTTTTCAACCGTGTATTGTTGTGTGTAACAATTTGAAAACTAATGTCGTATTAACACCAATTATGCAAGAAAATCTGAGTTGATTTTGTAAGTATAAGAATCGTTATACATTTTTTGCGCCTCTGTCAATGTATAACAGGAACTCATTTTATATAAAATAACTATGCCAGGTAACACCATTTTTACAATTTGTTGCTGTTATACATGGATAGAGGCACAAACAATGTAAAACAAACATTATTACATTTCATCAACCAGGTGAATAGTTATCGATTGACACTTATTTAAACATTGTATATACACTATGTGACTCCATTGTCCAATTGAATTGTTGTTTAATAACATGCAATTTTCTTGTTTAATTTAAATACTAGTATGTTTAAATTGTATATTTAATGGAAATTATGTGTCAGTAGCTAAGATGATTTACAAGCTGCTTTGCCATGTAACAGCATAAGGACTTTTACGTAATCTTTAATAATTATTCTTGCAACAGCAAATTAGCATGTAAGTCTATGGGAATTGTCTCAGTGCTATGTACATATTTATCCTTGTATGTCTATTATTTTATAGATCTAAATAGAAAGGAAGTGTGTTTGAATTATTATTATTTTTTTTATTAAGTAAAAATATGATTGTAGTCCTATTGCCAGACCTTTTGAGTGAAATAATTTCTTTATTACTGACTCTATTCTATTTCAATGACATAGAATATTTGAATGGTAGCCTGTTCCCTTGTTGCTAAAGGGTTTAAACACACAATTGTTTTTTGACATAACAGATGGCAAAAGGGAAAGTGTGCTCATATGAAAAATATGTCTAAATAAATATATTAATACTACTGTAGACAAAGGTAATCTTATTGGAATTTTATGAAAGATGTCATCTGTTTCATTATTTGCTCACCAGTTGAAGTTTAGATGATGTTATTGATACCATGGTAACTAACACCTCACTGTGATACTGGTACACCAATATAAGCAGATAATGTATTTCAAATACACGATTAGTTAGTCTGCAGTGCAAGCTGTTTCAACGATGATCCATGTGTATTGAGTATGTGATTGTTCAGCCAGTTTCTTAATTCATTGCAAATTGATGTTAATAGTGTATGTGGGCCCAAACATGATTTGCTCCCTTGTCTTTTTGATACCTGTTTTTACCCTTACATGTAACATTCCTGGATAAATGAATTCACAATGGTTTGATAAATGTTTTATTTCACAGTGACACCTGGGTGTGTAATAATTTCATGTCATACCATAAAACGTTTAGATATAGATCTCTCAAAATGTTAGCCCTTTCGCTGGTCACAGAGAAATGTAGTGGTAAAATATTAAGCCTTAGCTGAACATCTTACGAAAAGGTAAGAAATGTATATATTAAATGATATATTTTTTTAAAAATCAGATAAAAGTATGTTGGTATTATGAAGACTTGCTTATGTTACCCCTAAGAAACAATTTATTTTCTGTTGAAGGCCTGTTGGGGTGAAAATGTTTATCACCATGATGAAATGTAGCCTATCAACACTTCAGTGTAAAACCTTTCTATTCACTTCTCACACTGAGAAAGTAAAGTAAGTAATAAACTGAGAAATCTTGATAAATGTCAATTTGTATTATAAATATTAGGTTACCATGCTGCTATGGCTATAAAGCAGGTTTAACAATTAGGTGATTAAGATGTTGCTTTTATGGTTTAGATGACAGATATTATCATAAATCTAGTGATATTGATACAGCAGTATGTCATTTGTTATTTTCACATGAATCATAACATTATATATTAACTATCATTAACCTGTTGACCATTACGACATACATCTCCTAATATAACTGTGTTTTACACTCCATCACATCTCGCCTAATATAACTGTTTTTACACCCCATCACATCTTCCCTAATAAAACTCTTTTTACACCCCATTACATCTTTCTTAACAAACTATGTTTTACACCCCATCACATCTCTCATAATAAAAAAACTATGTTTTTACACCCCATCACATCTCTCCTATTAATAAAACTATGTTTTTACACCCCATCATATCTCTCCTATTAAAACTATGTTTTACACCCCATCACATCTCTCATAATAAAAAAACTATGTTTTTACACCCCATCACATCTCTCCTATTAATAAAACTATGTTTTTACACCCCATCATATCTCTCCTATTAAAACTATGTTTTACATCCAATCACATCTCTCATAATAATAAAACTATGTTTTTACACCCCATCATATCTCTCCTATTAAAACTATGTTTTACACCCCATCACATCTCTCATAATAATAAAACTATGTTTTTACACTCCATCACATCTAGGGAATTACTGAATGTTATGTTCAGTTGACCTTTGTTGAACTTTGAACGGACCAATAAAATAAGAGCTGGAAATCAGTTTTGACCAATCAAGCATGATATTTTATGGCATCTTGGCTTTCAATGCTTTGTTTTCCATAGGTTTTTCTATGTCTAACCTAAAATCTCTTTAGTGATTGTCTGACCTAATTTGTTAATGATCTATCCACAATTGGATATAAATTCTTCAGCTACAATCAGCTTCTTAATCGTGGTGCTACTGCAATGCACAAGAATGGCAGCTCTCTCATGAGTTGCTGATTTTGGCACGTGGTTGACACAATATAGTTGTGTAATTCACTAGATCTAAAACCAACTTGAGATTTGACATATATTACAGCTTATTTAAATCAGATTTTACAATGCTTTCTAAGATGCCTAGCGGTTAGAACAATCGAAAAAAAACGTCCTCGTGCTTTAATTATAATAGTTCAGGGCAAAACCATACTTTATTACAAAACACATTGGGGTAGAGCAAACTTTATTACAAAACCCATTGGGGTAGAGCAAACTTTATTACAAAACACATTGGGGTAGAGCAAACTTTATTACAAAACCCATTGGGGTAGAGCAAACTTTATTACAAAACACATTGGGGTAGAGCAAACTTTATTACAAAACACATTGGGGTAGAGCAAACTTTATTACAAAACACATTGGGGTAGAGCGAACTTTATTACAAAACACATTGGGGTAGAGCAAACTTTATTACAAAACACATTGGGGTAGAGCAAACTTTATTACAAAACACATTGGGGTAGAGCAAACTTTATTACAAAACACATTGGGGTAGAGCAAACTTTATTACAAAACACATTGGGGTAGAGCAAACTTTATTACAAAACACATTGGGGTAGAGCAAACTTTATTACAAAACACATTGGGGTAGAGCAAACTTTATTACAAAACACATTGGGGTAGAGCAAACTTTATTACAAAACACATTGGGGTAGAGCAAACTTTATTACAAAACACATTGGGGTAGAGCAAACTTTATTACAAAACACATTGGGGTAGAGCAAACTTTATTACAAAACACATTGGGGTAGAGCAAACTTTATTACAAAACACATCGGGGTAGAGCAAACTTTATTACAAAACACATCGGGGTAGAGCAAACTTTATTACAAAACACATTGGGGTAGAGCAAACTTTATTACAAAACACATCGGGGTAGAGCAAACTTTATTACAAAACACATCGGGGTAGAGCAAACTTTATTACAAAACACATTGGGGTAGAGCAAACTTTATTACAAAACACATTGGGGTAGAGCAAACTTTATTACAAAACACATTGGGGTAGAGCAAACTTTATTACAAAACACATTGGGGTAGAGCAAACTTTATTACAAAACACATCGGGGTAGAGCAAACTTTATTACAAAACACATCGGGGTAGAGCAAACTTTATTACAAAACACATTGGGGTAGAGCAAACTTTATTACAAAACACATTGGGGTAGAGCAAACTTTATTACAAAACACATCGGGGTAGAGCAAACTTTATTACAAAACACATCGGGGTAGAGCAAACTTTATTACAAAACACATTGGGGTAGAGCAAACTTTATTACAAAACACATTGGGGTAGAGCAAACTTTATTACAAAACACATTGGGGTAGAGCAAACTTTATTACAAAACACATTGGGGTAGAGCAAACTTTATTACAAAACACATCGGGGTAGAGCAAACTTTATTACAAAACACATCGGGGTAGAGCAAACTTTATTACAAAACACATTGGGGTAGAGCAAACTTTATTACAAAACACATTGGGGTAGAGCAAACTTTATTACAAAACACATTGGGGTAGAGCAAACTTTATTACAAAACACATTGGGGTAGAGCAAACTTTATTACAAAACACATTGGGGTAGAGCGAACTTTATTACAAAACACATTGGGGTAGAGCAAACTTTATTACAAAACACATTGGGGTAGAGCAAACTTTATTACAAAACACATTGGGGTAGAGCGAACTTTATTACAAAACACATTGGGGTAGAGCAAACTTTATTACAAAACACATTGGGGTAGAGCAAACTTTATTACAAAACACATTGGGGTAGAGCAAACTTTATTACAAAACACATTGGGGTAGAGCAAACTTTATTACAAAACACATTGGGGTAGAGCAAACTTTATTACAAAACACATTGGGGTAGAGCAAACTTTATTACAAAACACATTGGGGTAGAGCAAACTTTATTACAAAACACATCGGGGTAGAGCAAACTTTATTACAAAACACATCGGGGTAGAGCAAACTTTATTACAAAACACATTGGGGTAGAGCAAACTTTATTACAAAACACATTGGGGTAGAGCAAACTTTATTACAAAACACATTGGGGTAGAGCAAACTTTATTACAAAACACATCGGGGTAGAGCAAACTTTATTACAAAACACATTGGGGTAGAGCAAACTTTATTACAAAACACATTGGGGTAGAGCAAACTTTATTACAAAACACATTGGGGTAGAGCAAACTTTATTACAAAACACATTGGGGTAGAGCAAACTTTATTACAAAACACATTGGGGTAGAGCAAACTTTATTACAAAACACATCGGGGTAGAGCAAACTTTATTACAAAACACATCGGGATAGAGCAAACTTTATTACAAAACACATTGGGGTAGAGCAAACTTTATTACAAAACACATTGGGGTAGAGCAAACTTTATTACAAAACACATCGGGGTAGAGCAAACTTTATTACAAAACACATTGGGGTAGAGCAAACTTTATTACAAAACACATCGGGGTAGAGCAAACTTTATTACAAAACACATTGGGGTAGAGCAAACTTTATTACAAAACACATTGGGGTAGAGCAAACTTTATTACAAAACACATTGGGGTAGAGCAAACTTTATTACAAAACACATTGGGGTAGAGCAAACTTTATTACAAAACACATTGGGGTAGAGCAAACTTTATTACAAAACACATTGGGGTAGAGCAAACTTTATTACAAAACACATTGGGGTAGAGCAAACTTTATTACAAAACACATTGGGGTAGAGCAAACTTTATTACAAAACACATTGGGGTAGAGCAAACTTTATTACAAAACACATTGGGGTAGAGCAAACTTTATTACAAAACACATTGGGGTAGAGCAAACTTTATTACAAAACACATTGGGGTAGAGCAAACTTTATTACAAAACACATTGGGGTAGAGCAAACTTTATTACAAAACACATTGGGGTAGAGCAAACTTTATTACAAAACACATTGGGGTAGAGCAAACTTTATTACAAAACACATTGGGGTAGAGCAAACTTTATTACAAAACACATTGGGGTAGAGCAAACTTTATTACAAAACACATTGGGGTAGAGCAAACTTTATTACAAAACACATTGGGGTAGAGCAAACTTTATTACAAAACACATTGGGGTAGAGCAAACTTTATTACAAAACACATCGGGGTAGAGCAAACTTTATTACAAAACACATCGGGATAGAGCAAACTTTATTACAAAACACATTGGGGTAGAGCAAACTTTATTACAAAACACATTGGGGTAGAGCAAACTTTATTACAAAACACATTGGGGTAGAGCAAACTTTATTACAAAACACATTGGGGTAGAGCAAACTTTATTACAAAACACATTGGGGTAGAGCAAACTTTATTACAAAACACATTGGGGTAGAGCAAACTTTATTACAAAACACATTGGGGTAGAGCAAACTTTATTACAAAACACATTGGGGTAGAGCAAACTTTATTACAAAACACATTGGGGTAGAGCAAACTTTATTACAAAACACATTGGGGTAGAGCAAACTTTATTACAAAACACATCGGGGTAGAGCAAACTTTATTACAAAACACATCGGGGTAGAGCAAACTTTATTACAAAACACATTGGGGTAGAGCAAACTTTATTACAAAACACATTGGGGTAGAGCAAACTTTATTACAAAACACATTGGGGTAGAGCAAACTTTATTACAAAACACATTGGGGTAGAGCAAACTTTATTACAAAACACATTGGGGTAGAGCAAACTTTATTACAAAACACATTGGGGTAGAGCAAACTTTATTACAAAACACATCGGGGTAGAGCAAACTTTATTACAAAACACATTGGGGTAGAGCAAACTTTATTACAAAACACATTGGGGTAGAGCAAACTTTATTACAAAACACATTGGGGTAGAGCAAACTTTATTACAAAACACATTGGGGTAGAGCAAACTTTATTACAAAACACATTGGGGTAGAGCAAACTTTATTACAAAACAAATTGGGGTAGAGCAAACTTTATTACAAAACACATTGGGGTAGAGCAAACTTTATTACAAAACACATTGGGGTAGAGCAAACTTTATTACAAAACACATCGGGGTAGAGCAAACTTTATTACAAAACACATCGGGATAGAGCAAACTTTATTACAAAACACATTGGGGTAGAGCAAACTTTATTACAAAACACATTGGGGTAGAGCAAACTTTATTACAAAACACATTGGGGTAGAGCAAACTTTATTACAAAACACATTGGGGTAGAGCAAACTTTATTACAAAACA
Organism: Phorcus lineatus; assembly: GCA_921293015.1. Lineage (NCBI taxonomy): Eukaryota > Metazoa > Mollusca > Gastropoda > Trochida > Trochidae > Phorcus > Phorcus lineatus. Next base: position 56,501,592 of record OV121085.1, on the reverse strand, counting down.
CATTGGGGTAGAGCAAACTTTATTACAAAACACATTGGGGTAGAGCAAACTTTATTACAAAACACATTGGGGTAGAGCAAACTTTATTACAAAACACATTGGGGTAGAGCAAACTTTATTACAAAACACATTGGGGTAGAGCAAACTTTATTACAAAACACATTGGGGTAGAGCAAACTTTATTACAAAACACATTGGGGTAGAGCAAACTTTATTACAAAACACATTGGGGTAGAGCAAACTTTATTACAAAACACATTGGGGTAGAGCAAACTTTATTACAAAACACATTGGGGTAGAGCAAACTTTATTACAAAACACATTGGGGTAGAGCAAACTTTATTACAAAACACATTGGGGTAGAGCAAACTTTATTACAAAACACATTGGGGTAGAGCAAACTTTATTACAAAACACATTGGGGTAGAGCAAACTTTATTACAAAACACATTGGGGTAGAGCAAACTTTATTCCTTAATTTAATTACTTTAAAGCTGACAATCAGTACAAATATATACTTAGTGCAGTTTTCTTAAAACATCATGAATTTCTCTTTTTCGCTGCTCATAGATAGATAAGATAATTAATTGAGATTAAAAAATCAGTTGATATGAGCAAATAAGATAAGTGAAACTACCTCCGAAACCATTTGTTATTTTTATGTTATGTGAAAATAGTTGTAATTGTTGCGGAATCTTTCACAAAGATAACATGTTATAGGAAAATTTACAGTTAAATCGCGACTTTTACAATGGTAATCAAACAGAATTTAAGTTTTACTTAGATCAGAAGATGAATCTACAAATAATAAACATTAAAACTTTATTAAAAATAACATCTCAAACATCAAAAATCTTTTTAATCATAATTTAGTTACAATGCAAACAGAAAACTCTTTTTTGATCATCGTGCTTCAAGGACCTAAACATTATGCAGCATAAAAACCTTAACAAAGATCAACTTAACAACGATGCTATTTATTTCTGTTTATTTCCAATCACTTTTGAATTTCAGACTCTATGGAATCTTTTAAGTCTTTGTATCAATCTTTATCTTGATTAGTCAATAGGTACAGAAATGTGACAGTGAAGTGAAATCGAGTGCGACCAACAAGTACTATTGTTGTTTTGACTTTTATGGTTGAGTGGTCAGCCAAGTCACGGGAGGCTGAACATGCTGAGGCATTGTGAAAAATCAAATTGCATTAAAATGATGTCTCCCCAAGACATCGCTTGATCTCACACAAGCAATATCTTCTGTGAAACTCAGTTTTTGATGATAATAAATCATATGTGTTCTGGGCACTTTGCCCAGTAACATCCCGAGAGGGGTTTACAGGGTTACCTTTTTGAAAGGGTGCTCTTTGACAACAATGGTGGTTTTGTTCATACAACCATATCGTCTAGGAGACCAGCTCCTTTGACATTATCTACCTGCATCAAAGTTTGATGGTTGTATCTACATATTCGATAACTTAGCTTCACCTTAGAGGCGTTGGTTGGGTCCTAACATCATTGTTTTACTGCTTATTGTGACAACTTCAGTTTTGAATCCATGATGTTTTGTGATATGATGAACTGTAAGTTGTTTTGTGATATGATGAACTGTAAGTTGTTTTGTGATATGATGAACTGTAAGATGTTGTAATGTTTGTAGAGATGATTATTCACTGACTGATTTCTAATAATATCTTTATATTTCTAGACTTTCTTTGTGCTTAGATAATACATACGGTAGTTTGTGAAACTACATGCTCTGGTATTGTGAGATGCTGTGTTTACTGCAGGAAGAACCTGGTGGCCATGTGTTAAACAGGAGATCCTCCTGGCTGGAAGGAATAGAGCTAACTTCACAGTGATTTTATGTTCTTGAGTTTCTCAGACATGTCTGTCATGAAGAAATATTTAGACCTACACTCAGTCTTGAAAGATTAAATGAAAATTTATTCATTTTAGTTAAGCAGTCTCAGAAAGTTTGATTTTTAGAATGGTGTGTTGAAATTCTTTCCATGACAGATATGACCCTTTGTAATATAACAGTCCGATTAGATAACTTGCAATTTTGAAAAAGGAATATCTGAAGATATAAACAAAAACACCTACATACACGCCATCATTTTGTTATTTATTAGTCCTATGTTTACATTTTACTAACTCAGAGTCTCTTCAATTATCCATTCAAGAGTTATGGTAAATAATCCTCCAAGCTTCATTATTGTCTCAATCAAGTGACATATTTTCTATAAGGATATAGACTTGAGGTGTGCTTTTTGAGGTTTTCCTGCAAGGTTAATTTTGTAATATAATAATATGTATAATAATATAATGTTATATGTTTAAATTATTTTGTTTAAATCAGTAAAAAAAAAAACAATCTGAGCACATAATTTTTTTGTTTAGTTTTTGTTGATATCATTTGTTGAAAAATTTCTATAAGGATTTAGACTTGAGTTGTGTTTTTGAGTCTTCATATTGGGTATTTTTTCGAATAATAATAAGATATCATTTTGTTAAACTCTCTTTAAAAAAAAACCCGAGCACATAAGTTTTTTTGCTCAGTTTTACACTGAAGTTGTTGAATTATTTGTTTTATCTAAACAATATCTACTATCACATAAATGCTTGGTAATGAAATGAACAGTTAAGAAATAGCCATTGGCTGGAGTTAAGGGTCAGCCTGAGGGTTTGTTATGATAAATTTAACTTTGATGTAAGCTCATCTTTAAGGTTGTCAATGCACTGGCTTGATCTATACAATCTCAGTAGCCCAGGGCTATGATTCTTTCATTAGTTAACAAAGAGACCAGCATTGTAGTCCACTTGATTTCAGCCTCAGATATGCAGGGAAGGGGTTGAGATTGAAAGTGTTTACTTTCATCCAGATGCTTGGTAAGGTCATTGATGCAGTGACATGTTGGTGTGGCTCTGTGTGTAGTGTAGCTGAGAGTGGGACCGATTGTTGTTGACTTGGTAAGGGAACCTATATGGGCAGCTTAGGTTGTGACTGCTAGCCTGCTGGGTATTGTGCGGTGAAATTTGACCTCTGCATTTCAGAATTCCCACTGTTGTAATGTTCCCTTTATTATTTAGAGAGAAATTAGGGCGTGGACTTATTACAACTGGTTCACTTCTTATGAAAGTTTTATGCAGTTGGCTTTAGATCACTCACCGCAAAGTTCACCAGGCAGAGACGGAATACAAATAACTCTCTTAAAACAGATATTCTGGCGGTCATTTTAAGGAAGTGATGATTTAGTTTATGATCTTTATATTGCTCTTACTTAGCAATGTTTAGTGTATTATTATTGCTTCCCCCTTCCTTTCAATTTAATTATACATAATGTTTTATGTTTGTGTAACTGTCATTAGATTTTTCGTTTGTAACATTGAGTATTGATCAAAATATGATAAAAATCTTAATCATGTATTAAACATTTATCCTGTTATATGTATAGTAATGATGACTCGATAAGATTAAATCAAGTTTTCACTCACTTATAATTTTTTCTTAGTCTCTTATCAAATTAAGTATTCCATATGTCAGCGAACATTTCCTAAATTATCTGTATATGCGTTTTATGAAAATGTGAATGGTAAATGTCAAAATTCATGAGGAAAGTCAAACATTTGTCTGTTTTGCAGATCTTGCTGATATTGATAAACAATGAAGATGTGCACTGTAAAAGAAGTCCTACCTAACTGTTGATTGTTCTTAACAGATTGATTCTCTTTTCGGTTTAGTTGACAGCTGGGAAGCTACGTGGACTCTTCCCTCAGTGCTGTGGTGGCTGCACTCGGTCTAAATACGGTTCAAGGAGCACACTGTACTTCTGACAGGCAGACACTGAGAACAGCAGTGTCAAAGAAGGACAGAGAAGGGACAGAGAAGGGCAAAGAAGGAACTGCGGAAGAAAAGGAAAAAGGCAGAGGTGGGAGAAAGGCTTTCATAAAGAGAGATGCAATGCGGTTGATAAACGACGGAGGCTGATAGAGAGACCGACAGGAATCCAAGAGAGGATCACAGAGAGACAGAGACACCAATAGAAGACTATTCATAGTTACAGAGAGAAGGCTACAGAGAGACGCGAAGTCGGAGACACCAAACAAAGACTGAGAGTACATAAATTCAGATGTTCCACAACTATGGTAAACTCTATGTATGATTTGAGAACTTACTGATTCAGCTTGATGACTGGAGCTTGAAATGTTTTGTGTTGAGATTCTCCAGTGACATGATCAGTGTTAATATTGGCTGTTCATGCTAGGAAGTAAATTCCTGTTATGATGGACGGACATCCTAATTTACTGGTACCAGGGATAAAGACTTTTCTTGCACTGCCCCCTGTTCAACCAAGGGAACACTTTCATCAGTGAATTGACCTTCTACAGGATTTTCATCTTATCACGATCTGATTTCTTTTTTATGCTGACAAATTGTCCCCAACATCTTTCTCTAAAACTAAATTTTACTCTTTCCTTTGTAGTGGCAAGATAAGTGACGGACAATAATGAAGGAAAGAGAAATCAAATTTAATTAGCAGCGTTTACTCATGAAAAAATACAAATTACAGCAGAAGGCAGAATCAGAAGCCCCAGCCTTCGCAGCAAGATATCTCCTCAACATCATCTAATTGATCCAAACTAACAATATTCCAAAGGATAACCAAACAAGACAAAAATCCATTCCATTGACCAAATAACTACCTGCCAAGAGGTTATCCAAAGAAATCCAGTGTATTTACTGCCAAAGATTTTTAACTGAATAGATGTACCAAAGATTATTAACTGAAAAAACCTGCCAAAGATTCTGAAGTGAGAAGATTCACTCTTGTAATCAAGTTCAAAATTGTAAACTAACGAGAAGACCAAATCGTCTAGACTAGCAAGATGGGCAGCCCTTGTGAGAACTGCAGTAAGGTGCGGATGATCAAGATGTTCCTGGTGCTGTGTCTGACCTTGGTGGCGCTCCAGTACCTCATCAACCTTGTCACCGTCAACTACGTCAACAAGATCATCCGCGGTACCTCCACCTACTCCTCCAACTCCTCCCTCTTCGGACTCTTCTTCCCCTCCTTTCTTGATGACGCTGATGATGATGATGATGATGACGTTATGTCCGACACCATGAACAACTTCTCCAACACTGCAAGGGTGCCCAACAACTCAGCCCACTCCAATAGTACCAACTTGTGTCCACTTGTTCCCCCCGCTTTAGGTGAGTCTCTCTACCTATTTCTTTTATCCATTGATCAATTGAGCTTCGTTTTTACCATACCCATCCCCCTTAATTCAGCCTCTCAGGGCTATGACAAAGAATTGTGATTCAGTAAAAACCTCAGGTGAAGAATAAATGCAAGGAACAGATCCTACAGACCCTCTCCAGGCCTCTTAGCTCTCTAATCCTGGATGAAGGTTAAAAGCACTAGTGCACGCTTTTACAGTTTAAATTGGCTATTTTAAGGTTTACGAGGACTTATGCATTCACTTAAGCTTTCTATTGATGCAATGAAATACTAAACATTCTTTACAATTTACCTGCAATCAACAATGAAAACGTTAAGACAGTCGCTGTCGGCTTGGACATATAAAAATCTTTGTTTAGCTGTGCACAAAACGGATAAATTATTGACACTTGGAAACGCCTGAACTAGTATTGTGTGCAGCTATTGAGTTAACCTAAACTCTGAACTGAGAACAAATCATGAAATATGTTCTATGAAAGCAATGTTGTAAATAAACTGATTTAATAACACAGTATTAGCATTGTTATTAGATTGACCATAGCGGCTGCCATTTCTGCTTTTCTGGTTATGAGCAAAATTTTGAAATTTCCGATATCGTACTTCATGCTGGTTTAATGTAACGTTACATTAAATACTTCCGGCCTTTAAAAATCCACGTTAATACCTTAATACGTAAATATTTGTTAAATAACTTATGAGGTAGATTACTTGAGTGAGGATAGTGAGTAATATTGAGAGATATGCAGTATCTGTGCATTCGTTGTGTTTACGAAATATTGGCCTGCACTAGTGCATTTAATGTAGAGTCAGCCAGTCACCAAAGAGGTAGCTCTGTCATAAATTCATATATATGTATTCCAAGATCTTCTACAGCTTTGCAAATTATTAGGTGACTGTTATCTGTATGAAAGATTCAAAGTGTAAAGTACATTTTCAAATAAAATTTAGCTTTCCCCAAGCATATGCAAATAACTGAGGCATTTCAAACGGCTTAGCTGATTGCACAGCTAACTTTGATTGCACCCAGTCAGGCTTCTACATTTCTAGACTGATAAATGCAGCTATAAGGACTGAGGGTAGTACGAGAACATATGATGGAGCTTCCTCTGTAGGGACAGAAATCACAAACATATTCTTTTTAAAAAGTTAGACATGCCGATGGTCGTAAAATTTTAGCAATCCTTGAAAGTTTTCAAATAACAATGTAACTGTTGATAACAATTAAGTTTGTCATATTGTGAACAAAATTGTTGTAATGTGCTAAAATATCACTTCAGATTTTGCATAAGCAAGTTATTGAAATAATAGTTATAGATAAGGCAACTAAAAACAATGTTATTGATGAACTAGCATTTTTAAATATAAAGCCTCTTGTTTCCAGTGGGAGCTCTAGCCACCTACAAAGAGGCCTTGTCATTCGAGGACCTCCACAAGAAGTATCCCGAGGTCCAGGCTGGTGGGAGGTACAAACCTGCAGACTGCATCGCCCGACACAGAGTCGCCATCGTGGTGCCGTACCGAGACCGCGAGGCACAGCTGAAGATCCTCTTGAACAACCTCCACCCCATCCTGGAGAGACAGCAGCTGGACTACGCTATCTACATTGTGGAACAGGTACTATACTTTAAAAGACCCTACCGATAGACCCTACCATCGTGTGGCCAAATTTCTGAGGGGATGTTTCAGTTGTCTGTGTCCAGTACACTCTCCTAAACTGACATATTATAGCATGGGCATAAGGGTTTGTTCGAATGTTGGAATAGAGAAGTCATATTTTTTCCCAAATAATTATTTTCATTTCAGGGATGTCAGTGTAGAGTGCTTGCCCTGTATATGTGTACTATTAATGTTCCTTGAATAAGTGGTAATATGTTTTAGATTTAAAAAGAGGTCGGTATCTGTGTCAACTGTGTGCCACATGACGACCCTGGTCCTTCTATTCTACTACCTGCTGAATAAGCGTTGGTCATTTTGAGTGACCACTTTACAGGAATTGTAACTCATTGAAAAATGATATTCGAGGTTTGCATACTGACAGGAGCCTCATGTAAAAGATCAAGGAACTCAGTATCTATATCATATCACAAAGTGATGACATTCTTTCCTCTGATACTCTTATGCTATTGTTTGCTCTGAAAGAAGAGCCATGGTTTGAACAAACTGGCATTCGGCTTCGGATAAGGAGGTCCGTGGTTCGAATCCCACCAATGGCTCGGCAACTTTGTCTGCAGTAGAGAACTGTTCTACACGCAGTCAGGTTTGGTTGCAATGCTACACTGAAATTCGGCGCAGTACCACCCATGGTTGGCTAATTCCAGCCGATGCTCGCAGGTTTCACTGCAATGCATAGCCACAATGGTGTTGGGTTTTCTCCCTGCAATAATACTAGCAGCCGCGATATAAGTGAAATAATCTTGAGGCGTTAAACACCAACTCACTTCACCTTGAACAAACTGTGATCATGCCTGCTCAGGTCATATAAGACCCAGTATATGGCCCAGTTTTCTTATTTCAATCTTTCTGTGTTGACCCACTTCTGTGTCTGTGTACCATGCGACCCTGGCCGCACCTATATAGTAACAAAGTGGCAATTATTTGTATTATGGTATGTTTATGACACAGCATAAGTAAATTCAAAGATATGTTGTTACTAAGATTATTATTCCTGAAACGATAAATTCATAAGATCCCAAATCCCAAAGTAATTGCCCTGTAACCAAAAATAATGAAACAATTCTGTGTGACAAAGGTTTATTTTTTTGTTATAAATTCCTAATAAATCTTGATGTCTCATTATTGGTTTTATAGAGAATTTGTAATATGTTTGTTATCAGTTGAACATTCAATCTGTCATCCCCTGTCTGCTGTGTTTGATCAGTGGGTCTGTTGTTTGTTTGTACCACTGAACTGGAAAGGTTTAATCGATTATCGTTATGCAGACAATCCTTCCACTGATTATGAATAATAATGATAGCCAATCAGTGAAATATTGGAACATATCTTAACATGTCTAACACAAAAACACTTTTGAAGTAATCCATGTCCATATCAAGAATAATCATCAGATGTGGCATATTCCTTGATCAATAATCGATTTTTATCATTTATGGTTGACAATCTGTAAACTATCAACCATCTGTTTTATTGATTGGTTCATATCTCGGCTAAGTGTCAATGTCTGGATTCAATTAGACATTAATTATTTTCATCAAAATTTTAATAAAAAATGATATGTACTAATCTTGCTGTGTTTTTGTCAAGGAATTTTAGGATTGTTTACGATTTACGAATCTTTATAACATAAATCAGTTGTTTTGGTGGTTATTTTCAACGTCGCCAACTTTTCTTTGCCTTATTCCGTTATTAGATCTCCCATATTGTTGAATGGCCTTCAAATTGGCAATTGTGACCCTCCATATGTGAGTTTGGAGGTAAAGCAAACCTGACCTTCAAACATTTCAAATATAGCCAGCCTGAAAGTGAAGATTTCTAATTTTGAAACTGTCTGGCTCTTTATTCAAACGTTCAATTTGTCAAACGTAGAAATGAATCAGGATAACAACATCCCCCGTGCCTGACCGGAGGGCTTCTATGCTAGAGGTACATCGACCATTGGCTAAATACCAATCAAAGCTTATATTTCACTCTTTGCAGGTGAGGAGTTGACAATACCCCTATCATCTATCAGTTCTGTTGTACTAATTGATAATTTAGAAAGCCGACCCTTATCTTAAGCCTTTGTATTCCCTGCTAAGATAACATGTGGTGACACTTTGACCTTTGATACAGGCCTACTTCCACAAAACACTAAGGTCATCGTTAGTCACTAATCTGCAGATTTACGTCTAAGGTAATAGTATTTTTTCAGTCTTCAACAGGAGCCGGTCTCCCATCTTGTAAAAAACATGGCCGCTGTTTGTTGTTAGTATTCATTTTGAACTTCTCATTGGTGCATCATTCTTAGAAAATGTTGTGACCTTTCATAACATTTTCATTGTATCTTACACTTTCATTTCTATGGTAGCCAGTCAGAATACGACTGTGGTTGTGATTGAAAATATGATGAATATCCTTTAAAACTGCAACAGATGTACAGTAGGGTGAGGTATATATGACACACAGTAACGAGAAACTTGTGAGCAGGAAACTAAAGCAGGTGAGGTGTTATGAACTACTCCCGCCCTATATACACCAGATGAAGGGGCACTAGCCAACCCATCTCCGTGACAAAAACGGTTTTATTTGACTCAAAGGATTATCTTCTGTTGAATCAGGTTTCTCACACGGCTGCTATCTGCTGTGTTTCATCACACACTTGTGGCTCAAAAGCAAACTTTGTTGTTCTCACCTAACCTTTGATAGTTCCTATTTAGGTGATATTAGTGAAGTACTTATCCCCTAAACTCATTCAATAGAAATTGTTTATGACTTTTTTGATTCACTTCAGTGAAATTCTGAAAATTTTATCATCCAAAACTGGCTTTCACTGAAGACATTGTTTGTAGAAGGTCAATATATGATGAAATATTATTTACTTTGGTTATGAATGGAAGTTCAGTTCTTCTCCTCTTGAGTGATGAAATAATTGGTTTGGAAGACAGTCAACAAACATTACCTTTGAATAAACTAGACGTGTTCCTACAATATATAGATGATCCATGGTGAAAGCCTCTATTGATACCAAGTATCCACTATTCTCCTTACCAGCTGTCCAGCTGACATATTTACATTGATGGTTGATTGGTAGACTACTATAAGCCAAAGCTAAGCTCACCCACTCCAAAACCCAATCATCTCAAAAATGTCTGCCAGTTATCTATGAAGTGTTTGTCAGGATGACCACCAGCCTGTTGCCCCGGCTAATCAGGGCCCTTAACCCTTAGTTATGACATTGAGGTAAGATGACCATAAGTAGAGGGAGGTCTGTGTAAATGGACTCTGGTCTCTTGTGTTTGCATTCTCTCTCACCAACAGATTAGAATTGTGCTAATTTTCCCTTTTTCCACAAATAGCTGATGCGTGTCACAAGCAATGAAAACACGCCATTACCATGTAGTTGGGATGTTGTGTTTGATGTGTGCTACATGGTTTTAGTTTGTAGAGAGGTGGGATGGCAAACCTTTTCATTCAATCATTTAACAAATAATTTGGTATAAAGCGTAAGTTGTAGGTTAGGTTAAGTTATATTATGTACGGTATAGCGACAGTTTGTATTTGAGAAATTGGATGTCAGTGCTGTTTATATATCATTTATTCATATATATTCATTCATTGGTTAATTGTTCAGATGATAGTGGATAGTGAGATTTCCCATGTAAATATTTATCAAACCATCAGGCTGCAAATAAAATTACTCCAGCTACCCCGGTATCTGTCAAAAGCTAAGAGAGTTTTTTTGCTTTTATTGAACTTCTTGTCAGAGATCAACTAATGATAAATGACCTAGAGTAGTTCGTCAAATTTCACTCCTTTGTCTTCTTATCAAATATAGCAACACTTGTTATTAAACACAAAATATTCTCTAGTATTTGAGAAAAGTTTTGAGAAGTACCAGTTCATTTACCGTAGTAGTTCATTTACCCGTGCACGCTGCATGCTCAGCGCAGAACAAACCCTGAGAGAATTCAACTGGTCACCAGTTTGAAATATCTTATGTACTGAATTAGATTTAGATTAACTCACTTATCAGTGTATTCATCCAAAAATGACATTAGCTTGTTTTCATCGATAATCAAGCAAATGCCTCATTCAATGCTTGGAAGCTGAAATTTGTTGTCCAAATAACATGACCAATAGTTCTGTCACCTATCCAACACTACCAAACCATGGTTTTGTTTTTGTCTGCTTTAGATAACTTTCAAAACTTACATTTGACTCGTTGGTATGTGCTTGTTGCTGCACATTGTCTGGTCTTCAATAGACTAACCATGACAAAGATTGTTATAATGTAACTACTGGACAATTAAGTCTTAAAATGGTAACTTTCAGCAACTCTCAGTACAGTTCTATAAAGTAACAGTGTTCTCAATGTTTGACCATATATTGACCCAAATGATAAACATTTAAGTTAAGGTCCCTGTAACACCTCTATCATATCATATTAGTGTATGATTTGTTGTTGGGTGGACATGTATGACCTTGCACTAGCATAAGTGTTTACAGAGACAATTTATCGGGATTTATAACATCAAGACGAATGGTGTGCAACCTGTTACTGACGTGTATTTCTAGTAATAAAAGAGTTTCATTGAGGGTTTAGTATACAGTGGTCGATCCGTGGAAGGGGGGCGGGAGGGTTAGTAATAGAGAAATATAGAGGGAGTGCAAATTTGTGTATTATTCCCCCTATCTAATGGGCAATACTAAATTCACACTCATTTCATAAAAGTAATATTGCACACTTTCTTGGGTAATAATCTCTATGTCTGATTGAAGTGTCAGAGTGCACCCTTATGCACCAACAGGAAAGTAGTGAATTTCTCTAAGGTTACGATATTTCTGCATTGACACTTGTAAAGGAAAACATATGTATAATGGTAAAACATGAAAGGGTGTAGTGTGTTTAATGACATTTCAAGAAATGAAGAATGATGTTCAAAGTTAGTGGCTCATAAATTCCTAAATTTGGGTGTAACATAGAACAGGCTTATTTATTCAGTGTTCCATCTGCTATTAGACTTACATGTGTTGTTGTATCAGTTAGAAGTTGACGGTCATTGGCTTTTATAAGAAATAAGTTGAAGATTTGAGGTTGACTTAAAACAAAGAATTAGAAAGAAAGAATTTTGTTTAGATACTTAAGTTGGTTTCAATGAATTACTTCATAAAGTTCATCACAATGAAATCAAGTGTAAATAATTGATATCATTATTTTTAAAAATCGGTGAAACAATAAATCATTTTAATTATATATCTAAGAGATACTTTATTATGCCACCTAATGAATAAGATTCTTAATTAGAAATGAGTTTTGGTCATACCCTGTCAGGAGAATACTGAATATGAGAAGCTCTCGGTAAACACTATCCCATCGAGGGATCCGTAATTTGACCTATTAATCATGGTTTTTAAGTTCCAGTGCATGACCAATCTCCCACAGAGGCTACTAAAGTCAGCTCTTCCCAGGTTACCTCTGTTACAAGCTGAGTAAGAAGTGTCGGGAGTAGTTTCTGCGGAGAAAACAGTCCATATTGTTCTGAACAAACCCAGGATTGTGAATATCATTTAATCGTCATCAATCTCTGTATCCCAGGCTCTGCCCTCCACATTTAATCTTAATCAATCTCTGTATCCCAGGCTCTGCCCTCCACATTTAATCTTAATCAATCTCTGTATCTCAGCCTCCGCCCTCTTCATTTAACTTTAATAAATATCTGTATCCCAGGCTCCGCCCTCCACGTTTAACCGAGCGCTGCTGATGAACATAGGGTACGCAGAGGCCGTCAAAGACTACGACTTCCAGTGCTTCATCTTCCACGATGTCGACCTCATCCCCGAGAACGACCGCAATCTTTACACCTGTCCAGAAAATCCCCGACACATGTCCGTGGCCATCGACAAGTTTAATTACAAGTACGTAGTTCTGTGATTGATAGTCAGGTGAAAAGTGTTGTACAATTATGTTCTGGAGGATAAACCTATTAGATTAATCATTGGTATTTTTTACTTCTTTTTTATATTGAAAGGGCATTTGTCCTAAGCTTGATGCCTTATAGATGTAATGATGGATATGAAATGATTTACACCTAAATATACTTAGAGTTTGTGTTTGCCTCACCAAGTCATACCTTTGACATGCTTTATTACGTCGATGTGAAAGATGATAATGTGTTGAATAATAAAAAGTTAAATTGACATACAAGCGACATTTTGCCCACAGATTCAATGTATTGCCACGAAAAGACAGTATGAATATGAATAAAATGTCCTGATGTTTTTCTTCAGTTTCTTATTCAAACAAACTAGAACTAGTTACTAGACAACATTTACATGCACAGAGTGTTTACTTATACTAAGAGAGCAGGTATTTTGTAGACACACATGTTGCAAGGTATGAATAAATTCAATGATTCCTGCAGACTGCCATATGCTGCCCTGTTTGGGGGCGTGTCAGCCCTATCCAAGGAGCACATGGTGAAGGTGAACGGCTTCTCTAACAAGTACTTCGGCTGGGGGGGAGAGGATGATGATATGATGAAAAGGTAAGGTCAAGGTCATCACCACATCTCAAGACTGAAATTCCTCTATTTATATTGCTATTGAAAGATTTTTTTTTTTTCAATTTTATCTCTTTTTGTAAAAAAAACAAAGGGCTAAAACAAGTCTTGGTTACAAAGGTAAATATAGCAATTGAAAGTATGTACAAGTTTAAGGGTGAAAGTTATACACACAAGATACTTTTTTTATTTACATAGATATCTGTTAGTATGATTAATTTCTTTATTTTCAGAATAAGGCACAATAAGCTGAAACTAAGTCGAGCTCCAATCGAGCATGCGAGATACAAAATGATAAAACACGGGAGAGATAAAACAAACAATGTGAATAAAAAACGGTAGGTAACTTGTTCTAATCATTTATTTCTTTCATTTATCTCTTTCAGTGGTCTTTGATTTTAGTAAGATGTTATTGTAATCTTTTGTTATATCAATGATATAATTACATTGCTATATTTTAGAGTAAGGGTACCCTAGTAAATTACTATAAATCTTTAAATTTTTTTGCCATGAGCGGAATGATTACTGGTATATAATGATAATAATAATAATTTGTATTCATAAGGCGCTATATCTATGTAGGAGTTGCATGTTCAAAGAGTATATTCGTGTTAGAATATAAGGTAATGGTGTGAAGTATTGGCATGAAATGGAATTTAAGAGAAGAGTAACAAATATAGCATATCAACAAATACAGTACATAAGTCAGATAATTTAGTAAGTGGGAAAATATTCATATATTTTATCATCACAAACATTTCATAAGCAGTGTACTATTGGTTTTATGACCAAATATAAGAAATAAACTCTGTTGTGTTCTGTTCTGTTCATATCTCATATTCCGCCACCTTTTCTTGTCATTTTAGTTTTATCAACCACCATCTAATCAAATACTTCAAGATTGTTGTTAATAGCTTATGTAGCATTGATTGGTTTAATGTGTTGAAAATCAAAGTTTTAGAAGAAGATTTTTTTACTTTCAGTAACATTAGCACCTGTTATTTTCCACACATCAAAAGCACATGTTATTTTCCTCACATCAATAGCACATGTTATTTTCCACACATCAATAGCACAAACCACTTGAAATGTATTTATCAGAGGGAATCCTGCTGGTGACCATTTGGCTGTTGAGGTTTTTCTGAATTATTGCAAACAGAAAGTATCCTTTCGAAGATACAAGGAAATTTCAATGTCAGACTTCATTACAGACATTGAATCATCTCCTGATCTTCAACAGTGCGATGGTTCATTGGATGATCTCGTACAAGCCTATAATGATGGTTTCAGAGCTCTGGTCGACAAACATGCTCCTGTGCTGTCAAAAGTGATAACTCTCAGACCAAATGCTCCCTGGTATACAGATGAGCTGCGAGATGCCAAGCATAGACGGCGTAGAGCAGAAAGACTGTGGCGGAGAACAAAGCTGTGTGTACACCATCAACTCTTCAAGGACCAATGCAAAATCATTGGCAAGATGTTGACTCAGGCAAAGAAAAACTATTTCCAGGAAAAAGTCATGGACAACTGCACTAATCAAAAACAATTGTTTAGACTCACTAAGAACCTGATGGGCAAATCGAGTACAACTGTTCTCCCAACCTGCTCGTCCAATAACATGTGTGCTAATACATTCAGTGACTATTTCACAGCAAAGGTTGCTACCATAAGGGAAAACATTGTATCCACTAACCAGGGAAATCTAAACAATTCAGTAATGAGTGCGGACGTACAGTTCCTAGGCGAACATCTGACTCATTTCTCCCCATTTACACAGGACGAAATACATAAGATAATCTTGAAAGCACCATCCAAGTCATGCGAACTTGACCCAGTCCCTACATTCATACTGAAGCAATGTTTGGAAAAAGTTCTTCCTTTGATAACAGCTATTGTCAACAAATCTCTGGAAGAGGGGCACGTTCCTAAATGCTTCAAAAGTGCAATCGTGAGGCCATTGCTTAAGAAATCTGGTTTGGACAAGGAGACACTTAAAAACTACAGACCTGTCTCCAATTTGCCATTCATATCTAAGGTACTCGAAAGAGCTGTCTCCATACGTCTTCAAAATCACCTCCAAACAAATGGATTGCACGACACACTCCAATCTGCCTATCGTGTCGGACACTCGACTGAGACTGCCCTTCTTCGGGTTCACCATGATATAACAAAGGCTCTGGACAACAAATGTGCTGTTGCATTACTGCTCCTCGATCAGTCAGCTGCCTTTGATCTCATCGACCACAGCATTCTGTTCGACCGTCTACAATCCAGCTACGGAGTATCAGACCAGGCACTGCTATGGTTGCAGTCGTACATGAGTGACAGGACACAGTGTGTGTCAGTAAATACAGCCATTTCAGATTACAAGAATCTAAACTTTGGTGTACCACAGGGATCCGTCCTGGGACCTGTCTTGTACTGCTTGTACTCTAAGCCTATGGGTGAAATATGCCGCCGTCATGGTCTGCCATACCATGTTTACGCAGACGACAAGGGTATCTACACAATTATACATCCAAGTGACAATGTAGAGAGAACCGCTGAAAGACTGAAAATTTGTCTGGATGATATCAAAACCTGGACAAATTCCAACATGTTAAAACTTAACCAGGATAAGACAGAGATGATTGTCTTTAGACCCAAGACAATGCAGGTCCAATCAGAAAGTTTTCATGTTGAAATTGGCTCCAACAAAATCCAAGCTGTCGACAATGTGAAATACCTCGGGGCACAGCTGGACAAATGCCTTTCTATGGACACCCACGTGAAAGCAATCGCTAAATCATGCTTCTACCAGATCCGGAACATTGGTGCAATACGGCAATATCTCAGAGAAGAATGTTGTAAGAAACTCGTCCACTCACTGGTCACATCGAGATTGGATTATGCAAATTCCCTCCTGTATGGAATCCCCAAATCTCTGCTCAACCAGCTACAGAGAGTTCAAAACTCTTCTGCTCGCCTCATCACCCGCAGTAGAAAACGTGAGCACATCACGCCAATTATACGTGAGCTCCATTGGCTACCAGTGCACTTGCGGTGTCAGTTTAAGATCCTGATGTTTACCTTTAAAGCACTGAACCATACTGCCCCGTCTTACCTACATGAACTCATCCTCCCATATCAGCCCCCACGATCACTACGATCTGGATCAGCATCACTTGTCACCACCCCCAAAACAAGAACTGTGATGTATGGTGAGAGGATGTTTGACAAGGCTGCTGCAACATTGTGGAATAGACTACCGCCAAATGTGAGAGATGCAGACACATACAGCAGTTTCAGAAAAGCTGTCAAGACCCATCTCTTTGAAACAGCCTATGGGCAGTGAACTGCTCTGATTAACTTTTCCTCTGTACAGCGCCTTAGAGTGATTCATTTCTGTCTCAAATAAGGCGCTATATAAATTTTGTATATTATTATTATTATTATTATTATATTTTGGTTGTTTTATATTTTCAATTTTGACACAAAAAAGCTTGCTTCATTCATAATTGAAACATCAAGAAATTTGGCCATCTTTCAGTGCTGCAATTGAGGAAAGCTTTGATTTATCTTGAATAGGCATTGCTGATATCAGTGAAATTGTTGATTATTTTTATGTTGTGGAATACTCTTTCAGTTGAAATAAATTATTTGGATAAGTTGGAAAGTTTGCACAGTAAAATAGATTTCACATTACGTGAAAAACAAGATGGCGGTCCAGAAGCCATTAGAAGTTTCTCTTTGACACAAAGGACTACCATACAATCAAGGCAAGTAAGACAAGAAATTTTGATGGATTATCAACTTCTTTATTTTGCTGATAGCGACGTTTCGGTATAGCTTCAATTAAACGCTTGAAAACGGTAAAAGAAGCTATACTGAAACGTCGATATCAGTAAAATACAGAAGTTGGTAATCCATAAAAATTTCTTGTCTTCCTTAAACTGACAACATCTAGAAAGCCACTCAAACCGTACATCAAGGCAAGTGGTGTTTGTGTTGCAGGTTTAGTCTGTTATACAGTGCAGAGAAGCGGATGAAGACTGACGGGTTGAACTCGTTGAAGTACGAGGTGGTGAAGAAGGAGTTACGGCCTCTCTACACCTGGGTGTACGCTAAAGTTAACCAGGAGGAGATTTCCAGGGTGAGGTTTTACTTCATCAGTTCTCTTTAAAGGTTACCACAGGGAAAACAAACTGATTTGTAAACTTGTGTTTTAAGATGTCCAGTTTAACTCTTATTTTAGTTGATATGAACTTAGACCAGTGGCTCATATTTGCAATAAATGTACATATAAAATAACTTCAAGCAAGATTGGAGTTCAAAACATTTTTTGATTTTCATTTAAAAATCATTTAGAGTTTAATGTACAATTGTTTTTGCATATCCAATTTTTAAAAAATACCATGCCTTGCCTTATTTCACGTCTATCGGATATCAAAAGATTTAGAATGACTTGTTATCACAGAGATAATCTGGTCAGACGTCAGACAGTCCCTTTAAGTTTGTTTCACATGTTTTATATCCACAGAGCTAACACACAGTGACAAGCTGACCTACATTCCTGCACCTTCCAACACAAAACATTCCAGATCATTTCAAGAAGTGAGAACTGCATGAAGATTTTAATGTATTTGTATAAGAAATATTGTGGGTATTTAAATGTGAAGCAAAAACATTAGAGAGATGCGATGGTGAATTAGAAGGTACTGTATTGATGATCATAGGAATTCCATGAATCCTGCAGACTATAGATTGACAGGAAGATTTGAATGTATGAAGGACTCGACCAGACTTACTGAACATCCTTTCAGAAAAATAACTGATATCAAATAGAGAATTGATTTGAGCAACGTGACTTGAGTGAGAGAAGGAGTGATATGTTATATATGCAAAATGAAATGAGAATATTAAGAAGGATTTTAAAATGAAATCCTTTTTGAAAGGTCAATGAGGGAATCATGATTTAAGCTACATATCTGACAGTGAACATGAGAGAGTGGTAAGAGAGGAACCATAATTCTTTACTCTCTCAATGAAAAAACACTGTAAAGTGAAATCATTGTCATGTGACTGGCCATGTGCTTTATAAACACTTTATCAACAGAGACTGCTGTATTTCTAATTTGGCTTTCAAAACAGCGTAATTTTTATCAGATAGCACCTGTCCACGGAATAGTGGCTAGCTTGTATTGCGAGGAGCTCAACTCAAAATGTGGCTCATTTCCTTTAACAAGCAATGAAGATACATGGTTGTGAGGACGCTGCTTGTTTGGTGTAGAGCTTCTTGTCATAAGCATTGCTGATCTGGGATTTTGGTTTGATTTCTCACAGTAAATTATGAATGGAGGTGTTTGAATCTTAATTAGGGGAAGGGGACCCAGTAAAGACTTCATACTACATGTTTGATATGACTTGCAGTTGTCCTAATTGTGTGGTACTATAAATCAAGTTACCTCAAATCTCCAGAAAATGTTTCTCATGGAAAAATAGGTTTTCTCACAAGAACAGAAAATGAAAAGGTATGTGGTCTGATTTCCTAGAATGCAGTTGACATTCCTCTTTGATTCTTATGATGTTGAAGGTCTAGAATAAGCTTGAGGTAGATCTTCACAAACACAAGAAAGTGAAAGATACGCATAACACAAGATGGACTGAATAAGGACAGCAATTGATGAGAAATACAGAAAACTGTTTGAGTACACCAGCGTGAGACTTATCCGTCCTTCTCGGTTAATGTGAATCTGTGAAGGTGTAGAAAAGTGTGAAGAATGTGAACTGACCAAATGAAATCACTTGTTTGGTAAGACGGTCAGAAAGTCTTCACTAGGACGCATCAAGGGTTGCTTTGAGGACCAACAGGGTTTGCATCATCATCAAAATTCTTCATCTATTTCATGAAATCAAACTGTTTGTCTCCTTAGACTGGATTACAGGGATGATTCTAGACATAGGGACCTTAGTGATGACAGCCACAAACTTGTAGTGATGGTACTCGCCAGCCATTATGTGGTTATAGCAGAGTGAACAGGTTATTCTAGGCACCAGGACACAAGAGCTTCTTGATACAGCCATCACTGATATGATGTGATGGATGATAGTAGTGAGACACAAGAGCTTCTTGATACAGCCATCACTGATATGATGTGACGGAGGATAGTAGTGAGAAACAAGAGCTTCTTGATACAGCCATCACTGATATCATGTGATGGAGGATAGTAGTGAGAAACAAGAGCTTCTTGATACAGCCATCACTGATATGATGTGACGGAGGATAGTAGTGAGAGACAAGAGCTTCTTGATACAGCCATCACTGATATGATGTGACGGAGGATAGTAGTGAGAAACAAGAGCTTCTTGATACAGCCATCACTGATATGATGTGATGAAGGATAGTAGTTAATCTTGGTGCTGGCAAATAATTATCTATGTTTATAAAGTAGAGACGACAACCATTGCTAATTTACAGCTATTCAAGAGTAGAGACGAAATCTTGAGTGTGAGAGTTTTATAGATTAGATGGATGACATTGTAGAATTAGTGCTGGATGGAAGTAACCATCTATTTTCAGCTTTTTTTATAACTGACAAAGCCAAACATTCTGGTGAAATTGACTACCTAGTTTTTGTTTGCGCCAGAACTTAGCCAAAGAGTTGACAGGACTTGAAGCAGCAAGGGTGTGTCTCTCTACGAGATATCTCTCCCAGATGCCATGATAACTATCTGTTTGAGGCTGTTAGGATAAAGTCACATCTATTTCATGATGTACAGGACAAAAGTGGTAAAACAATCCTGTCCCATGCATTTCAAATCTTTAGCCTTTTCCATTTACCTTCAGTGCTGGCTTTAGTATCCTTCTCAAGTTTTAATGACCTTATTGCCATCCAAGAAATTGCTTACAATTTAACTGAAATAATATTTGAAATTTTAAAAACATAAAAAATCTTTCAATGTTAAAATAGGCAAAAAAATATTCTTAATAAGATGTACATATTTGTTTCCTTGCCTTTTTTCATGAACGTACCAAACATGCATTTGAATATTGAATATTTATTTACATCAGATGAATAAGCGTAATCACCAACTGTATAAAATTTGTTGGCTACGATAAATATGTGTATTGATTCCAAAATCAAGTAAAGAAATTGTTAACCTGATGCTTGCTGGAGATGACAAGTCTCATACGGTGGATTGATTGCAAGTGTGAAGCTGGAATTCCCTGTGTATGACTTGTGCTCTATGCGTGTTGTGTTAAGCATCATGCGTTGACAGTTTTTATGTGTGAATGTGAAAAGAGTCTGAAATAAAATTTGTCAGACAAATTTTTACCTTTTATGGAAAATGATGTGATCTGCTGATCTGCTGGAATTCCTAGATTGTTCTGATATTTTGTCTCTGTGAACACACCTATTGTGTATTCAGAACCAATCGTGTATTATGCCCTGCACATCAAGCTTTACGCATTCCACATGGAATCAACTTCTACTTTTTTATTGCAAAGTGTAAACTACGCTTTACTCCCTTCGCACTAGCCACACACTGACCTGAGACATATCAACCCCTTGCTTTGCAGGACTGTATTTTGTACTAGTTTTTACTCAAATTTCGTAGTATTTTTCATAGTTCCCATTCAGTAAAACATCATTAAAAAAATTTGATGGTGATATTTCAAAGCAATGTTTTATGTTCTGCTTCTGAATTCTTGTGATGGATATTTTATGAATATTTCAATCCTATTAATATATTTTATATACATGTAAAAGTCCCTATTTCATGCTATGTCCTTATTGAAATCAATGCTTTCAGTCCCCGCTATCAGTCTTGTAAGCATCTTCCTACGCAAAGCTTAACTATTGCCAGTCTCGAACTGTCCAAGTTAACCCTTGCTGCCGACATACGACTTTCCTGTGCTGATACCAGCGCCCCCTCTGGCGATTTTTAGTAATCTCTAGTTACCTCCCTTACCCTAACCAATCGGTGACGCCGTACCATTTGCGTAATAATCAAAATGGCTGCGCCCATAGAGAGTGACCTGATCGATCAGATTACTAAGAAGTTGGCATTGCAAACCTTTCAAACAAGAAGATTCAGTTTATAAATGTATTGATGGAAGGGAAAGATGTTTTTGTTGTTATTAGGACCGGTTTTGGTAAATAAATAACATATGACTGCGCCCCTTATATTTTTTCAAATGGAAGAATGTAGGCCCATTTATCGTGGTCGTTACCATTATATAATTGTATTTTTTCATCAAATAAGTACAGTTTACACATTGTTTATTTTTTAAATAGTTGAAAAATGTTCCTGGAAAATATGTGAAAATCAAATTTATAGGGGAGAAATATTTTTAGACATACAATGAATAGTATACAGGCCCGTAGCACCAATTTCGAAATTAGAGATTTGCTAGCTCATTGGGGGGGGGGGTGTTAGACTACAACGTCGGTGAGACTAAATACAGTTTTATATTCTCAATCTGCAGAAAAGGGTCAGATGCCCCAAGTACCTTAAGATATTCTATTTTTTCATTCTAACATTGAAATAAAGAGCAAAAAAAGTTGTTTTTTCCCCTAAAATTAGTGGGGGGGCTATCTTTGTCATGTGCACAAGTCTCATTTTTTATTATCCAACTGTTCACAAACACACGTACAAGCCAAACGGGAAACATTTCATGGAGAGAGAATAATTTTTATATCAAGGCACATACGTAGTAACCAAAGTAATATTTTAAAAAATGAAAATGACCCAATCAAATCAGTGAAAATGGAAGTAAATATAACAATTGTTTTACTTTTTTAATTTTTTTTATTGACGACATGATATTTAAATGGTACACGTCAACATACCTGGTTTTTGACTGCAAGAAGTAAAGTTTGTTGAGAGTAACGTTCACTACCGCGATACAACGAGGTCACAGGCTACTACATTTCGAGTGTTATGACATCGCGAGATGTTCAAATTTTATCGGTTAATTTATGTAAAATTTAATCAATGTTTCAGTTCAACGGGTATTCAATAAAGTTTTTGCAAGCACAAAAGATAAAACAATTGTACGATGACAGGAAATAAAGTCTTGCCGTGCGTAGTGCATCGAGTCGGTGCTTCAAATCAGGGTCAAGTTTATCGATTTTGATTAGTTTACCGAAGCAATTTAAGAATAAATTCTTTGACAGGCCGCTGTCCGCTATAGGGTTGTAGTAAAATAATAACGCAAATTGACTATAACCATAAATGAACTTGAATATATTGTTCATCGCTTTGGAGGCGGCACTTTCTCTTTACAAATCTTTCAGTCGACGGACTGCGACATGGGCGCATCCATGTTTGTTCGAGTGCCCGGATTCAGCTTTTGCTAGGAGCTTTCTGATTGGACTATCTAATTCCTTTGCAGTGAGTTAGAGAACTAGCACAGGAAAGTCGTATGTCGGCAGCAAGGGTTAACTTGGACAGTTCGAGACTGGCAATAGTTAAGCTTTGCGTAGGAAGATGTCTTGTAAGCAGTCTGCTTCAAGTTTCAAATGAATTTTATTATTATTAGGTGTAAAGAATCGGTAAGTTAAAGTCTCAGACTGAATTTCTTTTACAAAAAGTCATGGTTTAGTGTTAACTATTAAGTATCACAAGTTTATATAAGAGGTTGGTATAACAACCTTATTAACCTAGTGCAATAAAGATCTTTAGAGAACAAGATTAACAACTTATATATTGCATGAGTGCAATGTTTTGTTGTAGATAATAACACCTTTATTTAACATGATGACTTGCCCGCTACGAGCGTAACAGTGTCAGAATCTACAACAAAACGTTGCAGTCCTGCAATAAAGAAGTTGTAAATCCATAGAACTTGTTCTCTATTCATCTTACCAACTTTTGAATGCCTCTCAAAGAAGTCAATAAAGAAGTTCATAATTATTAATTTTGACCCCTATTTCCAAAATAATACTTTAAAGATAACAGTTCGAGTTATTAAAGCTGATAAATATTTGTCCAGATTATAGTGATAATACTTTTTAATTTTTTTGTATTTTGTTAACTTTGTAGAATAAACAATTTGATCAAATTATTATGACAGTATTACAAGCACTGTTTGTCTCAAATTATCAAATTCATAATAGAATTTTTATCTTTGACAGAATATCATCAGTTAGTTCTTATATTAGGTTTCCAAACCCAAAGTGGTATTATATTCATAATGGGCTTAACATGTTCACAGGTTTGTAACTTCTTTGACGAAGTTTTGATGAGTACCATTTATAATGACATCAGATAATTGAGTCCATCCCTAGTCTTATATTGGGTTGTTACATCACATTCATCTATGATCTGAGGGAAGCCCGTAGCGATCGGTTTCCACATGAACTTTGAGAGGAAATGACCCCGAAAATGGCAGCTAATCGGTTGGTTGGGCCAACCATTATCCGACCAATAGGATATCAGCTCTCTCAGATACTTCTGCTCACTGATAAAGATGGTTACCAAGGAAATGTCACCCTGTATTAGTTTATGCTCATAAAGCATACATATACTGTTATTGTGACACAAAACACATGTTTTGGTTTGTTGAGTTAAATCGCTCTTTCTGCTTAAGCTGATAAGCTTTTGAAGGATGCATGGGCACGTGATTACAAACATATGGAAAACTTTGGCAATTTCTATTACTGTACACAATTTGCAGCGTTACTTAGAAAAAACTAGTTACTTTCAGAAGTTTGAAGCAAGTAAGGGACAGGTAGGATATTTGCAGGATTTCGTCAATTTCTAGATAAGTGACAAGTTACATCCCAAAATGCGAGTAGGGTGCGAATCTATAGTTTGATTTTAATGGGACTGATTTGGATAAGTATTGATCCATTTAGAAATGAGTACCAATCCATTTATGAAAGTTTCAACTCCTTTAATGACGAGTGCAATAAAAGTACTGTTGGACTCAGATGTTCAGGTTTGTGAGAAATCAAAATTTACCCTTTTACTTATAACTAGTCTTCTAAAACTCTTTTGAGTCAAATTTATATATACTCAGCCAAATAAATTAAGGACCACCCCAATATTCCTTATTGAGAGATTGTTGTAAAGTAGTATGTTTGTGGTGACCTTCTAGCGACAAATACTAGTATGTCAGCTTGGGTTAGACCAGGGTAGTAAAGCTGGTAGCGTCTTGAGCATGCACTAGTTGATGGCAATGTGTGTCATCCACATTGTTTTATATTCTTAAGTTCATATAATGATTTTTTATGTGCTAGTGAATAGAAATGTGTATCTTATAGATATCCACATTATTATATTCTATGATTCATAAGTTGATTTATATGCTAGTGATTGATAATGCGTATTTTATAGATATCCATATTATTATATTATATAGTTCATATAATGATCCATATGATGTTCAGATATTGAGTATTTGGGTGGTTCTTAACTCTTGTGCTGAGTATATACATTGTTTATCATGGACGACATAGAATAAAACTCAAATGCATTTCAATGACATGATTTATTTAGTTAGAATTGAATATTTTTCATGACGTATTATAAAACTGTCGTCAAAGAAACCAGAAATAATAATAAAATTTCCCATTTAATTATGAAGAAAAGTTTTTTCAAAGCAAGTAATATTATTCAAGACTCTATGTTGACAGCATACAAAATGAATTTGTGAAGTTTATGATTTGGATTGTAGTTTAAGAAATTGCATGACAGCACTGATAGATCTAGAACGAAATCCAACAAAAGGATTCAGCTATGCTTGACCGAATATTCTTTTACGCTGTATTAAGCTACTTGTTGTTATTTTTGTTTCCTACATCTTTTCTCAACAATTGATTTGTCCTCAAATAATGTTTTGTAAGTTTATTTCATTGTTTATTTTTCTATGTATTTATTCCAGAAAATCATATTTTTGTTTAGTATTTACTTTAGTAGATAAAAAGATATTCCACCAAAACCAATGCGGTATTTTTGTAGAATTACAGTGATAATAACATTATATTCATACATATCTCTCATCCTTGTTAGTAGTTAGTAGACTTCATTGAGAAGGTCTGATTGAAAAGGTCTGACTGATATGTCTGAAGATGTCAAGTAATCATTTCTTCTTATCATACAGTAAACAACATTTAAACTTTATTAAGGATTTTCAATTGTAACATATAATTTTTTAAATTTGTGATAACTTTTTTTCAATCATTGATAATGATAAAGACAGACCACTTACACATTTGACTAGATCAATAGTCGTTTCAATAAAAAGAGAGATGTGTTTTTCCATTATAATCTTATATTTATATATACATATACATATATATATTGCATGTTACGCTGATTGACCTGTTCTTCCAATATTTTTGTGTGTTGAATGATTGCTTGTGCCTAGTTTATTATTCCCAGAGCTGTTACTGCCATATGATAAATATTGATCATCATAAATGTTCTGTGGTTAGACATTTCCCATACAAGACTGCCCATCACAAACAAGTACTTCAAACAATATGATCCAGTCTTGCCTTTTGAAGCCCTGGTAGTTGACTGGTAGTATGTAAAAGTTTGTAAAACCAAATGAAGCTTTTAAACGTACATGTACTCCAAAAATTAAAAAAAATTAATGCTTTGACGCTTAAGTTCTATCAACAAAAGAGCTATTTCCCCTGCTATATTCTTTTGGCATTTTTCATAGCAAAACAGAAAAGCACCGACACCACCATAAGGGCAAAGATTGAATCATTTAAACACAAGGCAGTGTTTTTGCTAGGTGATCAGCTGAAGGGGTCATTTCAGCCTATTCTCAGCAAATGGGTCCCTTTGCAATGGTAAAAGTATCCTAATTCTCAAAATTTCAGGGGAAACCAAGAAAAAGGGTGGGCAAATTTCCACAGGAGCCCCTGCAAGGTGCCAACGATTATGGAAAACAAGTTCTAGTTTCCTTGTTTGCTTTGATAGTATTTATCTGAAAAATGTGTAAAAATAGTATTCACAATGTCCTCTCAATCAAAGATTATATTGCCTTTAATGTTGACCCTGCTGGTTAAAGCTCTTCCATATTCTCCTACTGTAGCTAGTGCCATGATATTCTTGTTGAGTTTGTTTGGAAGTACAACATTAATCTTCTGGTAAATTAGTATTTGTTCTTGCTCTCTCTTTGATTGTTTCACATGTTTATACTCATCTACGCTGAGTGTTGTTTCCTGAAATAATCAAATTCAATAGCAGTATTATGTAAAAGAGATGCAGATATAAATATGTTAATATGTTCTACCCCTGTTTTGGGGATGTTTTGTATTGGTAATGATTTAATACTGTACAAGAGAAACTTTATATTACTTGTCGATTGTTATATTTCATATTGCCAAATCAATAATAGCAGTCTTAAACAAGTAGATGCTTAAGCAAAAACATTTACAATAGATAGTCTTTAACTAGTAGATATTTCTGCAAAAATTTTTTTAATAGATAACCTTAAACAAGTAGATGCTTCTGCCAAAACACTTATAACAGCTGATCAAGAACAAATAGATATTAATAATAATGTATATAGTTTTTAACAAGAAGATGTTTATGCAAAAAACTTCATAATAGATAGTTTTAACAAGTAGTTGTTTCAAACACTGTTTTATCCCCAGGGTAAGAGAATGAGATATTAAAATTTAAAGTCACATGGGGTATTACTGGATGATCATTACGTATGGGTTACCCAACAATTTACTAATGTTCATGTATTTCTCGTTGCTTTTGTAATTGAATGTTGTCTTCATGTATCATGAAGGTTGTCTGGTTCTGTGTGCATTTCAAGAATGTGCTGTGGTTGGTCAAGATTGAACCAAGCGATACTTATTCGAGTCTATCTTTGTAGTATTGATTAGTACATCTGTTGTTTTTGAAAGTCAATATGGTGAAGCCTTGGAGAGCAATTTATGTTGCTGGATAAATAAAGAATATGATTAAAACTCTCATTAATTTAATTGTTTCTTCAGAAAGGATACTAAGTAATTAATTTGTTAATATTATCTAATAAGTTCCAAAATTATTTGAAGCTTGAACAAACATTTTGAAATAATGATAAGCGTGAAATCTTCATGTTTCCCCTTCACCTATTGACCAATTGTAAGCCTTTAATTGATAACAGACCCAGTTTATACTTGTTGACAATTCTTCCCGACCTTAGAAAGTTATTTACCCATTTCAGATATAGATAATGTGATACTGATTTCACTGTTAACATAATTTGTACTTCACATAAATATATGGTGTCAAATGATAACCTTGTCTTACACATCTTGAAGACACATAATGTTGTCAATTCTCGCAATACCCCATTGTCATATGCAATCAATGTTTACCTATGCACAAATCACCTTCAATAACTAACAATTAACTAATTGAATTTGTGATGTGTTTCCCTTTTCATATTGATATATTTGACATAAACATTAGCTGAAGACTCTTAGTGCTAAGAGAAGTTGAGGAATCTAGGCTGAGGGACTACTGGTCAGGAATAACAGTGGGCGTGTCATGCCTCTGGGTTAGATAGAAAGTGTTTTCAAAATGTTTTAGGTTGAATACTTTAATTCACTTTCAGACAACTATAGGCTACATTTACAACAACTGGATTAGAATTTTTCATGTTACTATCATTTAAATAATGTATGGTATAGATTTGTCACACATTGTTGAACAATTACTGTATGATATTTTGATACTTTATTTATGTCACCCATGATAGATGTATCTATAGATTTTAGCAATCATTACTGCACATCAATTAGACTATGCATTAGAAGAAGTACCTTTCATCTTGTGTGCCCTGTAAGTACATTTATAAGATTCACTGAAACTGGCATATTTCTTAATCACAATGACTAATGATCTTATGATATTTAAGATGATTTGTTATGATTATGTCTAAGTGGTTTTCAGCATATATAGGACACCCTTTTATTAATGTGCCAATACTTTGTATGTATATCATGCACATACTACCCTGAGTAGACTCTTCTCACTCAAGGAAGGTGTGAGTTGTATATGTAACATGAATAGCATGTACACGTACAATACGTACAAGTAATATGATTGAACACATTGATGCTGTATTGAATGGTGGAGCTGTGTAGAGTGTTCCGTGTGTGAAGGGAGGCAGGGACAGGTGGCTGAATGACTGGTTGTGTGGGTGATGGGTCGATTTCAATGATCATAAGCTGTGATTGTGTAACTATTGTCTATTTGTCATTTAATAAAACATATTTT
The DNA here is from genome assembly GCA_921293015.1 of Phorcus lineatus. NCBI lineage: Eukaryota > Metazoa > Mollusca > Gastropoda > Trochida > Trochidae > Phorcus > Phorcus lineatus. The sequence continues at coordinate 56,472,912 of OV121085.1, read as the reverse complement.
GTCATTAGTACATATTCATTGTTTTCTTTTCTTATCAAGGAGAATTTAATTATGAATATGAGCTGTCATGACATGCAATTAATGTAGGCATACCTTCATTCACAAGAACAAAGATTTTTATGTCAAATTGTTTCTTCTTAAGGATATGTTTCAGAGTATTTCAGTATTTTTATCCCTTGCTGCCCAAGCCATTGGGGCATTGTCTTAGTGCATTGCGTCTGTTCCGAAGAGGGTATATTTCTTGCATAGTCAAGTCCTCCCTCAGGTTTTGATAAATCTTTCAGGAACTTAACACATGCTATGGATATATGTTAGTGATGCATATCTGGTTATGAACCATGACTTCGTGCAGTCGACCTCACAATTTCAGATTGAGGGTACAATATGTACAATGCTGTCTTTTCAAATGGTTTATCTGTTAATAATGATACCTCATTCAGTGCACTTTCATTTGAAATGCTTCTTTATTAAATTTTGAATCAAAAGGACATCTGGCATGAGGTGCACTCTCAGAGTAACTACAGGAACTGCTTGTCCTGCTCCACGGAGTAACTCTGTGTCTCTACCACAGCATCATTTGTTGAAGTACTAGAAGTGAATGAAAGTGAGTCCTAAAGTGGCTTTGGGGAGTTTCAGTGCAGCACCTCTTATGATTTGTTAGTCACAGGTTTTACAGCAATCCTTAGCCACTTATGGCAATGCAAGCTTGTGACTTAAAGTGTAGATTTTCTTTAGATGCCCTAGTCATGAAGCAAATAATGTGATGCTTGATTTGAGGACATTATATGTTCAAATGGAAAAATGTCTGCTGGTGATTTATAAAGGCTTTCATTTTGAACACTACATACGTACATCCAGATATATGATTTTTCTCACCAAAATATGATTTTATCTTTTGATTTTCATAATCTAGTTTGGAAGTTGTCAATAATGTTAAATAGCTATTTATTGGTGTTTTTGTTAAGAGTCCAGTGCCAAGATGTTTATTTTAATGTATGGTATTGTGACTATCTTAGTGCTAAGAGGGCCTTAAAAATCTAGGCTCGGGAACTTACCCTATCAGCCTGAGATAGATTGTGACAGCTGATCTTGACATGGTAAATACAACAGGATGTATCGTGATTTGGCCAGATTTTAACAATTCTCATTGGCAACAGCTGCTCTCAAGTGAATAGCACATTGACATCAGTCGTGCATTGTTGTTTCCGGGGCAGTATAGCACTGTCAGATCAAGAGGTCCTGGGTTCTAATCCCACTAGGGGCTAGGCAACTTGGTAGAGTGTGGTAGAGAACTGTTCTATAGGATGTAAGGTTTGGGTGCAATGCTACTCTGAATTTCAGCTCGGTGACACCCATTGGTTGCTCATTCCAGCCGGATTCTTGCAGGTTTCATTGCAATGGAAAGCAAGGATAGTGTTGCAGGCTTTCTCTCCTAGCAACAGTGATATGATTGAGATACTCAAAATCTCATAAAGTTTCAATAATTTAAAAGTATGCATCTTATTTTTACTGTTTGTTCAAAACAATTCACCTATACTTAAAAAGTTTCTGCCCTTGTAATAACAAATGAGTAGTTTTTGATTACTATGCATAATAAATAATGATCGTTATGATTTATTTATCATCATTATCAATTTCAAATGGTTGGTCATTTTCAAGGGTCAAGTCTTATCCACAAAGAAGAAATTTATAAAATCTAAAAATCTAATATAGTGAATTTTTACGAGTATTACTACAGCAATATCCTTTAATTAATTACTTTTTAAATAAAATAAAATAGATACTTTAAAAAAACAAACTATAGTGAGTTATCCAACGATCTGCCAATCACTTTCAGAAGTTCCGAGTTGAGGGATGACAATAACAGTTAGTATCAAAGACATCTTCCCTCTTAATTCGCTGAACCTGGGAGATATCAATATTTTATGTGCGCTTCACATTACCTTTAACACGGCAGCCTCTCCAACCAATCAAAGTTTCTGAAATCTGTATTTTTCTGTGTATTTCTATGAAGAATGAAAGGGAAATAACTCTTTACGCTCTTCCAGTTTTCTATTTGACTTGTCACAAGATTTTAGTATTTTATATGTTCATTATTATAATTTTGTTCTTATGTCACTTTAATTTCCTTTTCATTGATGAATAATGATTAACAGAAGTTGACAAATTTCAACAATTTTATTATTGGTTTCAGTTGGGAATAGTACAGATGTTTTAGCTTTTGCTTTAAATAACCAGATGTGTGTTTTAATCATGCCAGGAGTCTGACAACTTTGTGTGCTATAGAGAAAATCGAAAGTGTATGTGTATATTTTTGTGCTGTCGGTTATGTGAAAGTGATTTGCCGATCGTTGGATGTGAACGCTCTCTCAACATGGGCTAGTGTCAGCACAAAGGCACTTGACTCTATATATACATGTAAGTATTGACTACTAGCTAAATAACATATGCATATAAACAAGTTACGACAGAGACAGATCTGCACGGGGACCGGATATGGGAACGGATATCTGTCTACGAAGTTTACACAGGATAATCGAGGCAGGAAACCAGTATAGTCTTTTCCGGTCCCCTTGCAGACACGACACTGTCATACCTTGTTTATGTTATATAGCTACATGTATATATACTTACATGATAGTGTACATTTAGAGTCTGGCGCCTGTGTGCCAGTACAGATGATGCTACGAAACTCGGCCCGAATGCTTTACACCCACACTTTAAAGAGTTAAACTCCTCCTTTGTGCTTCTTAACCTTTTCTCATTCAATAAAGTTCAGTCTAAAATATGAGATACACTATGATATTAACATGTTAAATAAGGGACTGATTTATCATACTGTCCCGTTGCCTGAAAGTTCAGCAACTGGAACGCGTATTAGCATGGTTATACTCAAAAACCGTCGAAAGTCAATATCGAGCTTCAATAAGCAGACATCGTGCTTCAGGTTTATATCTATCTGAAAGTTTATTCAAACTTCCTGATTATCATCACTGGATTTCCATCGTATAGCCCCTTCTCAGAATCTGTAGAGGTGAGGTGAGGTGTTAAAAGCCGTTTGTGCATTTAACTAATATCACGGCTGCTGGTACTATTGAAGGGAGAAAACTCGCAACACTTTTGTGACTGCATTACGGTGAAACGCGTGAGAATCGCCTGGATATCTAGCAAAACAGCGGTGGTACTGCGCTGAAATACAGGGAAGCATTGCACCCAAACCTTACTGCATGTAGAACAGTTCTTCACAACAGACAATTTTGCCGAGTCCCTAACGGATCCGAAACCCGGAACTCTTGATCTTAAGCCTAACGCATCTAACCTCTGCGCTATGCCGCCCCCAGAATCAACATTTGGTAGAACGATTCATTGAACTTGGTTAAGGGTTGTTCAAAGGAACTAGGAATTGTGACACATATTGTATGCTATATGTTATATATTCTACTCACAACATGCATGGTGAGAATAAGTAAGAAGAAGATCAATCTCTTCTACCGTTTAGTTCATGGGTGGAGGACACGCTCATTGATTTCCAACTACCACGTACTCCATAAGGTACAATCGCTTCACACGTTTATAATCCATTTTAACATACTTTAGCAATAAAACTAACACATAAAGCACTTGTTGACGTTTTTTATTTAAAAAACACTTTGGTTAACCTGTTTGAGTGACAATCGTTGACAGCAGCCAGCTAGGGTTTTTACTTCGGTACCATCCCACGACGTGGCTCCAACTCATGAAAACGTCATGTTGTCACTGTGAGATGGGGGATATACAGATAAATATCGTTTATAACCAGACCACATGAAGGGCGAATGAAAGCTATCTAAACATTATACAAAATCAGTAGAGGAATGCCATTAGTATATATGTTGCCTTTGTGTATGTATACGCTTCATACCCGGTAGATGAGTGACTTTTTTGCACTGACGATTGACGTAGAAGGGTGAATCTAAGGTAGAGAGGACATAACGCTAAATCGGAGGGCTCATGTACAGATAAACATTGCCCGTATCCGCGTACGTGAAATATGATCATGTCCTTGTGGTGAGTGGCTCTTGTGCACTTACCTATAGGTAAATTAGACAAATGGTTTGATCAAGTGCAAAAGAGTGAGGTATTACTTGATATCAGTGTGGAGCCTCCTTCTACTATTACATACCCAATTGATCTGTCGACAACTGAATTATACTTTAAGTGAGATTGAGTTTGTCGATGGGGTTGAATACGTCAAACATAACCTGTTATCGGGAAGTACTGAATATTTTAGAAAATGAACCCCTTTACATATTTATAATCCTTTTTGAAAGATTTCAGGCATAAAACAAACCTGCATCACGCGTTGGACGATTTTTTATTTGAAAGAACAGTTTAGTTAATCTCTTCGACTGACACCAGATGACAATACACACTACCCAGCTGTTGATATCAGCCTGATCCAACCCCTTCCCGTGCTAGGTAAGACGTGGTTTCAAGTCGTGAAGACGTCATGTTGTCACTGTGAGATTGGTGATATACAGATAAATATTGTTTACAACCAAATCACACAGACAGGCGGTTAACATCTATCTTATCAGTTCCCTATTTATTAAGCATAATGTTATTAGGAAAGGGTTGCACTAAGGGTTGACGTGAAAGGGTAAACTGAATTAGCAGGGGTCTCATATATATATATATATATATATATATATATATATATATATATATTTATATATTTATATATTGCCCATAACCGTGCATATAAAACGTACCGCAAATCCTAATGGATACTGACTATTGTGCACTTAACTTTAGGTAGATTAGATAAGTAATTTCATTTAGTGCAAAAGAGTGAGGTTTATATACCAGTACAAAGAGACAATCAATGATGAAGAATGCAAGATTATTTGCCAACAAACCTTGGCCCTCTCTGAAAAGGTTTGAACACGGCAATCTTTTTCTTTGCATCTCTGTCCTTCTGTTTCTTAACACAAATAAGTCGGTAAACTGGCCTAGTTTTATGCTGGATCAGTTTCGTGAAATCCTCAAATTCGTTTGATGATAAGCTATAAATGTTTATCGCTACCTTAACGACCTTTGTAATGTGTATGTATGAAGCCAGATCTCTCATCAAATAATGATAGACAAAACCAGCAGTGCTCAAAAACTCTTGTTTGAAGACGTCTACAGTTGAAAGGCTTTTATCACTAAATCCATTCACACTCTTTACTGTTAAATCTGATAATTACTATCTAACTATTTATGAGTTTGTATTTCATTGTATACAAATAATGGCATCATGAAGTACAAGAGAACATTTTGATTGTCCCGTATGAGTAATGATTAGTGTAACACAAATAAAACACTTAATTTATTAATAGCAATATGTTTTTTGGGTAACAATTTGACTTGTTGTCGACTAACCTTTCCAAGAGATGCAAAATATTAAAAAATGTTAAGAGAACAATCAATTAGCTTACATGTTTGTTTTATCTCTCTACGTTTTGGACGTTTTTCATATTGCCTCAGCACTAATTTAGCATAATTTTAAATTTATAAAAGGCCAAATTTGTGCTGCTTGGTTTCCGTGCCCGAATTATCACTCTTGGGTTACCTCATTCATTTCGATCAGAGCAGGTCCATGGTTATAATCAACCAATAACAAAACTTGCCACACAAAACTTTTTTTTCTTCTGCATCATAAGTTAGGCTAGGATTATATAAAAAACGAATGCATTATAGTTTTGGTAAGAGCAAAGATTTCACACATCTCGGACTATACATTCATTTCCTTGTATATTTTGTCCAACCTGTCTTTATAGTTGATCTCTACAACATCCTTCATGTCAACATCAAAATCTAATCTAGCAAGCTAAAGTTTGACGTAGCCCAATAAATATAATATTCCTTACATATCGTAAGCCTATATCTTATTCTTTGATCCTATTCATATCAGCCTGTTTTTTCTGCATTTAGTTTTATCCCCAAAAATCTTGCAAAGAAAGCTAAAGTGTTGAGAACTTCATAATGACTTGCTTCTGTTTCAACTAGTGTTAAAGTAGTGTCATCTGCAAATTTGGCGTATAGGCTTCTAATACTGACTTCCAATGTCGCTTCCTTTTACCTTTTGTTTTTTCTTATTAATAAAGCTACACTTCTGCACAAAGATTAACAATGTATGGTGATACCGGATCCTCCTGAAGACAGCCTTTAGTTCGATATAAAGGACTTTGTTACGAATCTTTACACCCCTTGGGAAGTTATTTCCTTTGTTTTATTTGAAGGTTATATGCCATAACCATCATGTGCGCAGGTTAGTTATCTCATAATTACCATGGTCGGTTATGAGTGAGTACATGAGTTGGAGTTTTTTCTAACAACATTTCAGTTATTAAACACCTGGGTCGGTTATGAGATGTTCAATGTCTACAAACAAATGGACAAATGAACCCGGGACCTCTCTGTTGACAAGCAGCACCTCTACCACTTGAGTTAACGAGGATCCATGTCATCTGAGGTACTTTTTGTTGTGTCATGTATACACTGATTTCCCCCTGTATATGTATATAGGTAATAAGTTTTGTATATTTCTGATGTAAAGGATTCAGTTTTTAGCTTTAAAATCTAACGCAGGCGTGTATTGTCAATATTCTATGGGACTCGTTCTGTCAGAAAACAAAGAAAACACAAATTGTAAAAATATAACGTTTATAAATGCAATATATATGAATCATTTAGTTTAAAATTATTTTACGAATGTCCCGCGGGAGTGTAAGCCAAATAATGACCCGATCGCCTCGCGTTATGGCAATAAACTCGGCTCGGGCTACGCCCTCGCGAGTTTATTTGCCATAACCGCTCGGCACCGGGTCATTATTTACTACATATACTATTACACTTGATTCAATATCTTTTGAAAACTTGCATCCAATATTTTATTCTTAATCCAAAATTTAAAAAATCGAGCACATTTCCCATAAAGTTTCTAAAAACTGAATGAAAGGCCTTTTCAAAGTCAGTAAGTAATAGTAAACCTGGTATCTCATATGATTATCTATGGTCCATTATGTCATATACTTCGCACAGTAACTTCCTACATGCATCTTCCCAGAGTGCTCCTAACTATTAATAATTGGAAGAACACCCTTAATTCTATTTGTTATCACAGCTGAGGCTAGTTTATAAGTTGTTATTTCTCTTAGGGAAACATGTAATGAGCCGTTGTCTTTGTGATACATAATTAAGCAACGAATGAAAATTAAAATCTAAAGGGAACTAAGTATTATAATATTTCTAGTTGTCCCATAACTTGAAAATAATTAATTATACTTCCCATTAAATGTTTGCATTTGGTTTACCAAATCAGAACCTCTAGTCAGCGACTATACATAGAAACAAGTAGACCGCATAACGTCAGTAGAGAAAACAGAGTGTGTGCATATTGTGTAAAACTTGATTAGAAGATGAGGCTCAACTCATTTTGTATTATCCATTTCTTAACAATGTAAGACATTCATTTATTCCAAACTGTTATTGTACCTAGCCATCTTTTGATATTCTTATATCATTGATGTTTAATTAATACAAACCACCTCAGTTGAATTTATGCAAATATGTTAAAACCTGTCTACGTATGCTCCCATAATCAAACCAGTAAGCATGTTTAATTTGTTTATCTCCCTTCCCTCCTTCCTTCCTACATTCATTCATTCGCTCTCTCATGAATTCATTCATTCTGATCACAAATCATGATCATAAGTTTTGCCATATCAGGTAACTTTTAAAAAATATTAAATTCTTCTCTACAGAATAAAATCTATGCTAACGTTTGACATTAATTACTCCATGCGAAATGTCAGAATTGAATAGCTAAAGATAAAATGGTTTATAAAGTGTGAAGGCGGCCCTTGTTGATATTCAATGCATACTTCACTTTAGTGCACTTAACGAAATTACAAGTCAATCTTTATAAACGTAAGTGCACACGCAACAGCCACAACATCTACTTAAGTACACGCGTACTTTAACCTTGTGACTTAGGCTGCACTCTTGTGAGAACCACGCATTCGTTTCTGTTTGGCAAGGTCGGTCCCGTAATTAGCACTGTCTGGTCTCCGTGACTTCTCTTTGTCTGGGCTTCCTCCATTCACACATTCTAACGACCGAGTTCGAGAGCAGATCAGGTCGATGGCCATTACTTACCGATGACCAAACTTCCAAGTTGTGATTTGGGGTTTGATGTCAGTTTATTTTATTGTCTCATTGTATTACCTCTTAAGAAACATGAATTTCACTTCAACTTCTGTGCAGGGAGAAAAAAAAACTGTGTCTTGTGCACAATGTCGTGTTTAGGTGCAGGTAGCGCTCAATCTTCCTCATAGTGATGTTCATGTCTTGTTTATGGTTTGTGAGACATTCACTTGAATCTCTTCAAAGGGACATTACCTGTAAGATTTCTCTCAGCATGGCACTTGCATGTTCACTGTCACTGATAGGTGCAACTATCAATCACTCCTGTATCTTAAAACGTACGCCCGAGTCTTAACATAATAATAATGTGGATATCTATAAGGCGCACATTTCCACGCACTAGTGCATATTCAAGGCGCTACGAGCATTCTTACCCAAGCTGACATATTTGTCGCTAGAAAGTCAGATAGAAAGTCAGGTAGATAGTATAACGTTAGTATAAAGAAGACAGATTTTGTTTATTTTGTAAAACATGTATCGGATGCCCGCCTCATTTCGTATTGGCAGTTTCTCTACAATCTAAGATACAGCTGCTTTTTGTTACACTGTTCATAATTTCCTATGGAAAAATCATCATTTTGGGACATTTCTGAATTGTAACTAATTCTAAACATATGTATTTGCAGACAATACTTTTTAAACACTAAGTTAAGGGTTTATATCTACACTACATATACAAGGTACATATATGTGGTATGCCAGAGGCATAAACCAAAAGAGACATTGTGAAAAAATTGAAACTTCAGTCTATGTTTCTTCAATAAGATATCATCTAAACATATTTCCAGAAAAAAATTGACAGAATAGTTAAGATATATTCAACGATATTTAAAAAAAAATTGAAATGAAAATTTAATGAGAAATTTAAAAAAAGATTCTCCCTGCTAAATCAGCGTATATGAATCCTTCCTAATACCCTGATCTCTCTCAAGCTAAAGCCTTCGTATCGCTAGCTATCTAATCAGCCAATGAGACGACTCGCATTCAGCAACAGCGGCACAACCCGGATGGAAAAAGGAACTCACTCTTTTACACCTAATGTCCGGGAGTAAACAGTCTTATTTAATTTAAGTGCACTACGGTCATTTTACACAAGGACTTGCGGTAAACTTTATTTACACAGAAATGTTTATGTCTATATGAGACCCTTGCTGATTTTATTCAACCTTCTACATCAAACGTCAGTGCAATGCTACCTAACTGGGTATATAAGCCCAAACACAGACGAAGGAAATACTTATCCTAATATATGTCCCCTACTTAAATAGCATAATGCTTAGATAGTATTCCCATGTGGTCTGTTCATAGACGATATTTATCTGTATATACCAAATCTCGCAGGGACGTTTCCACGAGTTGATGTCACGTCACACCACAGCACGGGATGGTACTAAACCTTTAACTCTAGCTGTTGTCAACAACTGTGTTTTGTGTATTGTCATCGTCTGTTAGTCAATGAGGTTAACGAGACAGTTTTGAGAATTAAAGAAAATGTCAAACACGTGTGTTTTTAGTGCATACGACCTCACTTGCATCTTGATTTAAAAACGTGAGTGCAGTTGTTTCTATTGTAACATTATTATCAATGAAATAAAATATTTTCTTGTATAATCATTATTCTACCTCCGACAATTTTGCCAAGTGATATCAGCATTACGCTTGTAGAAGCGTTTAAACACAAATATTTCTTCTCTCGACATAACACTTCAAAATGTTTATTGAATATTATGTGTTGTTTAGGGAAAAATATGAATTATTGTACCTTTTTTTCTATTCGTCATGTTTTTAAGTAATGTTATATCAATTTTTGTATTAGTGTTATGTTTTGATTTATTATAAGTGTAAATTCAGTAAAGATTAATCCAAGGTGACGTTATAAAAAGGGAATGAAACTGGTTCACCTAAAACGCTACAACCTTGATACTTAGAACTGGGCCTTATAACACAGGTAACTATGGAAGCGCATTGCTGCCAGCAGTGAGAAAAATTTACAAAAGTTCTAATTAGATGATAGTTTCAACTAATTAGATGATAGTTTCACCTAATTAGATGATGCTTTCAACTAATTAGATGATAGTTTCATCTAATTAGATGATGCTTTCATCTAATTAGATGATAGTTTCATCTAATTAGATGATAGTTTCATCATTGTATTCAACATCTAATTAGATGATAGTTTCATCTAATTAGATGATAGTTTCATCATTGTATTCAACATCTAATTAGATGATAGATCATCTAATTAGATGATAGATCATCAGATTTCTTATTAATAAAGCTACACTTCTGCACAAAGATTAACAATGTATGGTGATACCGGATCCTCCTGAAGACAGCCTTTAGTTCGATACAAAGGACTTTGTTACGAATCTTTACACCCCTTGGGAAGTTATTTCCTTTGTTTTATTTGAAGGTTATATGCCATAACCATCATGTGCGCAGGTTGGTTATCTCATAATTACCATGGTCGGTTATGAGTGAGTACATGAGTTGGAGTTTTTTCTAACAACATTTCAGTTATTAAACACCTGGGTCGGTTATGAGATGTTCAATGTCTACAAACAAATGGACAAATGAACCCGGGACCTCTCTGTTGACAAGCAGCACCTCTACCACTTGAGTTAACGAGGATCCATGTCATCTGAGGTACTTTTTGTTGTGTCATGTATACACTGATTTCCCCCTGTATATGTATATAGGTAATAAGTTTTGTATATTTCTGATGTAAAGGATTCAGTTTTTAGCTTTAAAATCTAACGCAGGCGTGTATTGTCAATATTCTATGGGACTCGTTCTGTCAGAAAACAAAGAAAACACAAATTGTAAAAATATAACGTTTATAAATGCAATATATATGAATCATTTAGTTTAAAATTATTTTACGAATGTCCCGCGGGAGTGTAAGCCAAATAATGACCCGATCGCCTCGCGTTATGGCAATAAACTCGGCTCGGGCTACGCCCTCGCGAGTTTATTTGCCATAACCGCTCGGCACCGGGTCATTATTTACTACATATACTATTACACTTGATTCAATATCTTTTGAAAACTTGCATCCAATATTTTATTCTTAATCCAAAATTTAAAAAATCGAGCACATTTCCCATAAAGTTTCTAAAAACTGAATGAAAGGCCTTTTCAAAGTCAGTAAGTAATAGTAAACCTGGTATCTCATATGATTATCTATGGTCCATTATGTCATATACTTCGCACAGTAACTTCCTACATGCATCTTCCCAGAGTGCTCCTAACTATTAATAATTGGAAGAACACCCTTAATTCTATTTGTTATCACAGCTGAGGCTAGTTTATAAGTTGTTATTTCTCTTAGGGAAACATGTAATGAGCCGTTGTCTTTGTGATACATAATTAAGCAACGAATGAAAATTAAAATCTAAAGGGAACTAAGTATTATAATATTTCTAGTTGTCCCATAACTTGAAAATAATTAATTATACTTCCCATTAAATGTTTGCATTTGGTTTACCAAATCAGAACCTCTAGTCAGCGACTATACATAGAAACAAGTAGACCGCATAACGTCAGTAGAGAAAACAGAGTGTGTGCATATTGTGTAAAACTTGATTAGAAGATGAGGCTCAACTCATTTTGTATTATCCATTTCTTAACAATGTAAGACATTCATTTATTCCAAACTGTTATTGTACCTAGCCATCTTTTGATATTCTTATATCATTGATGTTTAATTAATACAAACCACCTCAGTTGAATTTATGCAAATATGTTAAAACCTGTCTACGTATGCTCCCATAATCAAACCAGTAAGCATGTTTAATTTGTTTATCTCCCTTCCCTCCTTCCTTCCTACATTCATTCATTCGCTCTCTCATGAATTCATTCATTCTGATCACAAATCATGATCATAAGTTTTGCCATATCAGGTAACTTTTAAAAAATATTAAATTCTTCTCTACAGAATAAAATCTATGCTAACGTTTGACATTAATTACTCCATGCGAAATGTCAGAATTGAATAGCTAAAGATAAAATGGTTTATAAAGTGTGAAGGCGGCACTTGTTGATATTCAATGCATACTTCACTTTAGTGCACTTAACGAAATTACAAGTCAATCTTTATAAACGTAAGTGCACACGCAACAGCCACAACATCTACTTAAGTACACGCGTACTTTAACCTTGTGACTTAGGCTGCACTCTTGTGAGAACCACGCATTCGTTTCTGTTTGGCAAGGTCGGTCCCGTAATTAGCACTGTCTGGTCTCCGTGACTTCTCTTTGTCTGGGCTTCCTCCATTCACACATTCTAACGACCGAGTTCGAGAGCAGATCAGGTCGATGGCCATTACTTACCGATGACCAAACTTCCAAGTTGTGATTTGGGGTTTGATGTCAGTTTATTTTATTGTCTCATTGTATTACCTCTTAAGAAACATGAATTTCACTTCAACTTCTGTGCAGGGAGAAAAAAAAACTGTGTCTTGTGCACAATGTCGTGTTTAGGTGCAGGTAGCGCTCAATCTTCCTCATAGTGATGTTCATGTCTTGTTTATGGTTTGTGAGACATTCACTTGAATCTCTTCAAAGGGACATTACCTGTAAGATTTCTCTCAGCATGGCACTTGCATGTTCACTGTCACTGATAGGTGCAACTATCAATCACTCCTGTATCTTAAAACGTACGCCCGAGTCTTAACATAATAATAATGTGGATATCTATAAGGCGCACATTTCCACGCACTAGTGCATATTCAAGGCGCTACGAGCATTCTTACCCAAGCTGACATATTTGTCGCTAGAAAGTCAGATAGAAAGTCAGGTAGATAGTATAACGTTAGTATAAAGAAGACAGATTTTGTTTATTTTGTAAAACATGTATCGGATGCCCGCCTCATTTCGTATTGGCAGTTTCTCTACAATCTAAGATACAGCTGCTTTTTGTTACACTGTTCATAATTTCCTATGGAAAAATCATCATTTTGGGACATTTCTGAATTGTAACTAATTCTAAACATATGTATTTGCAGACAATACTTTTTAAACACTAAGTTAAGGGTTTATATCTACACTACATATACAAGGTACATATATGTGGTATGCCAGAGGCATAAACCAAAAGAGACATTGTGAAAAAATTGAAACTTCAGTCTATGTTTCTTCAATAAGATATCATCTAAACATATTTCCAGAAAAAAATTGACAGAATAGTTAAGATATATTCAACGATATTTAAAAAAAAATTGAAATGAAAATTTAATGAGAAATTTAAAAAAAGATTCTCCCTGCTAAATCAGCGTATATGAATCCTTCCTAATACCCTGATCTCTCTCAAGCTAAAGCCTTCGTATCGCTAGCTATCTAATCAGCCAATGAGACGACTCGCATTCAGCAACAGCGGCACAACCCGGATGGAAAAAGGAACTCACTCTTTTACACCTAATGTCCGGGAGTAAACAGTCTTATTTAATTTAAGTGCACTACGGTCATTTTACACAAGGACTTGCGGTAAACTTTATTTACACAGAAATGTTTATGTCTATATGAGACCCTTGCTGATTTTATTCAACCTTCTACATCAAACGTCAGTGCAATGCTACCTAACTGGGTATATAAGCCCAAACACAGACGAAGGAAATACTTATCCTAATATATGTCCCCTACTTAAATAGCATAATGCTTAGATAGTATTCCCATGTGGTCTGTTCATAGACGATATTTATCTGTATATACCAAATCTCGCAGGGACGTTTCCACGAGTTGATGTCACGTCACACCACAGCACGGGATGGTACTAAACCTTTAACTCTAGCTGTTGTCAACAACTGTGTTTTGTGTATTGTCATCGTCTGTTAGTCAATGAGGTTAACGAGACAGTTTTGAGAATTAAAGAAAATGTCAAACACGTGTGTTTTTAGTGCATACGACCTCACTTGCATCTTGATTTAAAAACGTGAGTGCAGTTGTTTCTATTGTAACATTATTATCAATGAAATAAAATATTTTCTTGTATAATCATTATTCTACCTCCGACAATTTTGCCAAGTGATATCAGCATTACGCTTGTAGAAGCGTTTAAACACAAATATTTCTTCTCTCGACATAACACTTCAAAATGTTTATTGAATATTATGTGTTGTTTAGGGAAAAATATGAATTATTGTACCTTTTTTTCTATTCGTCATGTTTTTAAGTAATGTTATATCAATTTTTGTATTAGTGTTATGTTTTGATTTATTATAAGTGTAAATTCAGTAAAGATTAATCCAAGGTGACGTTATAAAAAGGGAATGAAACTGGTTCACCTAAAACGCTACAACCTTGATACTTAGAACTGGGCCTTATAACACAGGTAACTATGGAAGCGCATTGCTGCCAGCAGTGAGAAAAATTTACAAAAGTTCTAATTAGATGATAGTTTCAACTAATTAGATGATAGTTTCACCTAATTAGATGATGCTTTCAACTAATTAGATGATAGTTTCATCTAATTAGATGATAGTTTCATCTAATTAGATGATGCTTTCATCTAATTAGATGATAGTTTCATCTAATTAGATGATAGTTTCATCATTGTATTCAACATCTAATTAGATGATTATCTAATTAGATGATAGATCATCTAATTAGATGATAGATCATCTAATTAGATGATACCTTCATCTAATTAGATGATAGTTTCATCTAATTAGATGATAGTTTCATCATTGTATTCAACATCTAATTAGATGATAGATCATCTAATTAGATGATACCTTCATCTAATTAGATGATACTTTCATCTAATTAGATGATACCTTCTATATAGTGTCATCTAATTAGATGATGCTTTCATCTAATTAGATGATAGTTTCATCTAATTAGATGATAGTTTCATCTAATTAGATGATAGTTTCATCATTGTATTCAACATCTAATTAGATGATAGATCATCTTATTAGATGATACCTTCATCTAATTAGATGATACTTTCATCTAATTAGATGATACCTTCATCTAATTAGATGATACTTTCATCTAATTAGATGATAGCTTCATCTAATTAGATGATACTTTCATCTAATTAGATGATACTTTCATCTAATTAGATGATACTTTCAACTACTTAGATGATACCTTCATCTAATTAGATGATAGTTTCATCTAATTAGATGATACTTTCAACTAATTAGATGATACTTCCAACTAATTAGATAATAATTTCATCTAATTAGATAATGTTTTCATCTAATTAGATCATATTTTTATCTAATTAGATTTTGGTTTGTATATAAGAGCCGATCTAGTTTTAGCAATAGCACTATTCCGTGAAAACAATGCCGACAACGATGCAATGTACTTCCACAGCGTGAGTCTCTATAAGGATATTACTCAGATTACTCATATATGTAATGTCACCTGAGCATCAAAATATTTCTCATAACAATGTAAATAAGAATCTTTCAGAAAATAATTGGATTCTGTTAAGATAGATATTCATGAAGTGTTTTCGTTACAGACACCATGAGTGTAGATGTGATCATTGAATTTATGATCACCCGAGAGGCTTCTCCTTCTATATTAGCAGCTTTGCGTAACGAAAAGGTGAGATAATTTTGTTTTTAATCAGTTAGTTTGTACCTTTGAACTTGTCTCTATATAACAATGTGTTGTTTTCATAAAACAAATCGGTTATGCGTTAATTAATAATGGGTGAAAAGATTATTATATTTTGACTTAACAGCCCTTGAATTGAGCATTCCCCGTAAAGATAAACTCCTTTCAATAATTCATGCCCCGAATGCTGAATGGCCATATGAGGGTTTTCCCAGATTGTCTGTCTGTCTGTCTGTATGTATGTCTGTCTCTCTCTCTATCTATCTATCTACCTGTCCATATTTTTACTTGAGCTTGAGTGATATGAGCTTTCCGATGAGAGTTTAATGTTTGACCTTGTCACTTTTACATCTTTAATAGGCATTTATAAGTCGATTTGGTGAATAAAGAATAACTTCTATGGATTAACAATTTCTTTATTGCAGGAATGCGACTTTTCGGTTATTCTTGTGTTAGTATCTACACCGAAACATTAAAATCCTGCAATAAAGAAATTGTTAATCCATAGATCTTGTACTGAATTTGTCACTTTGACTTTTGCACAGGAAGCATTTATCGACTTTAAGCTTTGCTTTTTGATTTATCATTAATAAGACCATCATACTCCTTCGAAGGGCAACATTATGTTGTTGGTGTGAAATATGTCAAACTTCATAAATCATTTCATTTTAACGAGAAGTAGGGGTTGTTTTTGAAAATCAGTATCTTAATGCTTATTAGTCAAGTAAAGTGACAATAAAAAGGTCAAAATCGTGATTTGTGATCGAAAACCGGACAATAGCTCGCGTCATTTTCGGCAGACACAAAGACAAATATCATTGGTAGTGTTTAGTAAGGGGTTTTAAAAATATGCATGTAATTTGGGCGCAAAGTTTTGACTTCCTAACATTTATATGGCTGTTTTTCATTTGTCATTGAAATAGGAAAACATAATAATTTCGACATTTTAGAGAATGAGATACAAGTTCAGAGGGGATATTTGAATTTACATTAGGGCATATGGTATTTTGACTCTTATTTAAGTCATATAAAAATCATAGAACATACTCTGTGTCACTTTAAGATGACACCTTTCGAAAGATTTTCAGAAAACTTTAACCTTGGTCATACATTTTGTTGGATTAACAATATCCTAAATCATTTGACAAGTGTAGTCTTTGTATTGCCAACTTTAAGTTGAGATTACATTTGTTGATTTTATGATCTTGACCTTACTCTTAACATAATTGTTTTGTGTTGATGTTGATGTCAAACGTTCATTTTGATTTGTGTTTAGGGATACGCCTTTTATACTCTGAAAAGTGATCTCTTATGGTTATGACTTCCAATTGGTCATTGAAAAGTCTTTGATTCTTATATACGTACCCCGAGTCACATTGTAAACATTCAAAGTTTACTGTTTTACAGTTGATCAAAGTCAATATTATCTAAAAGCAAATCTTGAGTATTACCTCTAGATGTAATAACTGCTTATTAAAATGATTAATTGTACATCAAGGGGTGTTGTTCTGCCCCTTTGAAATGTTTATTGGATGAGCTTTCTTGTATTTGAAACTTACAAATATAACTTTACGTGTTTGGTTTTGCTTCAGATCGACGTTGAAACAGTTCTTCAAGTCGACGACCAAAGTCTAAGTCAATTTATTCCCAAATTGGGTGATAGAGTAGCATTGAGAACATATTGCACCAAAACAGTCCAAAAATCAAAGAAAAAGAATTCAAAAAGATCAGAATTGTTTGATGTACTGAAAATGAAGCTCCCTCGCGAGAGTCACAAGAAATCTCCGGAAAAGGATTCCAAAACTCGAAAAACTGATTGGAGACTAAGGTCTAGGAAGGAGACCAGGAAGATTGAATTTGGATGGATGCACAATGATCATCAAGTTCGGAAAAGATTTGGCGGTGGAGTGAGAAAAGTTGATGTCAAACGTTCATTGTGTAAACCTGAACTTTTGGAAATTGCCAAGGGGTTATTTTTTCCAAATGGCGAATCGATAAAAGGATCTCTCGATGATTTCACCTGTGAACTATTAGATTTTAAACAAAATCCGTTCCCAAATGGAATGTCAGTGACAGACTGTTACGACCTTTTTAAGATTGGCATTGTGACATTCTACCTACACACAAAATCTGATGAAGAAACAAAAACCACAAGTGCACAAGCAGACGATGATGAACTCTCCTCTGATCAGATAGGACTGGGGGAAGCATCAGGTCAAGCTACGTCATCAGATGACACAAGTGGCCAGGATACAAAGATTCAGGACGATTTCTCCTCAAATGGTATCCAAGACGAAAATGCCGAGGCTGTGGTGCCCATAGGGTTTCTTCAAGAACGATGGATTCAAACACAATCTACTGAAACGAGAAATGACATCCTCCAAGATGCTGTGGACGCTATTGGTTCCTTTGATGATGACCTCCCGGATGTCGACGTTGGTAATCTTCCTGTCATCGATTTTGGCCAAACCAACCAAGATGACACATCTAGAATACTACCTGAGAGAGATACTGCCTTGCTAAGTGTCCAGATGACCATTCACAGAGGCTCCTTAGCTTTTGCAGAGATTCTCGGATACTTCAAAGATGCTGATATCCTAAATAAGATCGTTAATGTTGTTCGCATTTTACCAAATGGTAAAGAAGAAATGGCTGAGGATACTGGTGGTGTTCTACGTGACACGATCACAGAGTTTGGGGAACATTTTTACAGCCAGTTTACAATTGGGAGAAATGTTAAAGATCTCTTCGGCATGACTTCGGATTGGAAGAATGGAAAGCTGTTGGTCGTGTATTGGTGTTCGGATGGAAGAGACTTAACTACTGGCCACTCAAGTTGTCCAAAGTTTTCGTCTTACAGTGCCTTTCGCCTGGCAGCGATCCTGATACATCAGTCCTGATGGAAGATTTCCATGAGTTTGCGACATCCATGGATTCTGAAAATTTCAAACATGCTGTAGACGACTTTGGAAGCGTTGAAGAGGAGGATCTCTTGGAATCATTGGATACTTACAATTGTCGGTAAAAGTTGACCAAAACAATTTAGTCCCAGTCCTGATTGAAATTGCCAATTTGAAGCTTATTCAGGAAACGATGTTTGTTGTTGAATCATGGCGCGAAATCTTTTCAAAAATATCCATGTCTGAGGAGCAGTTGACATTGTTATATTCAACGAAGCGCCCATCCAACAAGTCAGTTCTCAACCTACTCAAAATGCCTGGAGCAACAACTGTAAATGAAAGACAGGTTGGGAAATTCCTGAAGCAATACGTCAAAGAAATGGATGATGAGAAGCTTCAAAAGTTTCTACGTTTCTGTACCGGATCGGACATGGTGAACACGGAGAAGATACAAGTTACCTATATTCCAATGGAATATTTTGAAAGGAGACCAATTGCTCACACCTGTGGCGCTGTGCTGAAACTGTCGAACAACTACTCCAACTACATGGAGTTCAGAACGGAGTTTGATAATGTCCTCACCAGTAATGTGTGGGTCATGGACATAATATAATTACTTCAAATTATTAAGATTGGACTGAAAACCTATTGTTTTGATTTTGATGCTGTCTCTTTGCAAGAAAGTGCATATTGTTATTAGGAATCTCCAAAGAGTGTGTTCAGTTATCATTTTGCAAAAGCACGTTTGTCAAGGGTTATTTTGTTACGGCGAAATATTTTCTTTTTCTATGAATGGCAAGATTGTTACAAAGAGCTGCTACGATTTGATTCTTTAGTTTAAAAAAGGAAAAACGAAAATCAAAGCTGACAAGATTTTGACTGTTGAAACTGTATTGTTTTACTAGAAACAAAAGACAAAAGAAGTGTTTGTACTAGACATTGTAAGTGCTCTCATGATTTAATGTTGTGTTGCATGATTTCAAGGTTGTTGAACTGAAGATACTTTATTTTTTTCACTTTTCTTGACTTATGTACTTGTTCAAAAAAGGAAGGAGACATTTCATTAAAAGTAATTGATCGAAAGTTTTTTGCTTATAAAACCTTATTTGAATAACAAGGAGCAATGTTGTTCATTGTTTTATGGTCCATTTATTTTTCAAAAGCCTGAGAATAAATCTTGTTTTCTCAATCATTTTTTGTGCGTTTGTTAACATAAATCTATGTCAATCATCATGCTACCAAATCGCAAAATTTCATTATTCATCCAGTATTCCAATCAAGCCGTTTTTGAATGAACAGGTGTTCTGCAAAATACATTTGCTTTTTTATTGTTGATATCGCAGTTTATGCACATTCATTGCAACGTTCTATTAAATACTTCCGTTTTTTTTACAATAAACGTTTAAACCTTAATACGCATTTATTTTCCAAGTATAATATCGAGAAATGTGTGTTGGCGTGCACTAGTGCCTTCAAATCGCCAATGTTTAAATTGCTTTGATTTTATAGCTAGCAAGTTTTCAGAATAAATAGGTTAACCAAGGTTTTAAGCCAATTAAGGTTTCTGCGGTATTTTTACAGGCTTCCAGTGTTAAGAATACCTATAATGTAATAGCGGCATTGCTAAAGGTCCCTTTACGGAAAGATTCAATACCTGTAGAGCTACCAGTTCTTGAGAAGAGGATTAAATGCGAAAAGTTTACTCCCAAACAGATCAATGGGCTATTACGGCTTGATGAGTTGAAAGCAATACACATGAATATTGAAACACGTTTTAGAAACAACAATTTAATGACTTATCCTTACATACATGGTATTAGACAAAAACCTCTTTTGGGGATACAAAAAAGCAAAACCCCATAAAATATTGATTTCAGTTGTCTTGCAAGCCTTGAAGTATTTGTCCGCGTAAGTATTGATACAAAAGTACTCCTGCTTCAGGAGAATCAGGTTTATGTCGACTCCCTTCCTCCATCAGAAGGATACACAGTTCATGTACAGTTTCATCACATCGAACCGGACCTCTAGGTGTAACCTCCGTTTCACAAACGTCAATGGTGGCCATGTCAACTTCGCACAAGTAATTCTAAGCTCCATACCTCTCAGGAAACATATACATGATTACAGGTTTTCCTGTTGGGAGATTTAACCCTCTTGACCTCCTGATCCTGTGCGTGTTCCAGAGATAGGCTACTTCATTCAGCTCTTTCTGAAACAAAAATGACATAATGGAATAATAACGTAAAACAGAAATCATGGGCAATAAATTGGCATAAGATGTAGGCATAAGGATCTCTCTTGAGGTTTATTTCTAAGAACACTAATGACTTATTCCTTATCCAACGTATAACACACTAACCAAAAAACTGCATTACATCGGAATCATACTAATAATCAATCACAAACACTCACGAAGCTAATATATCTCATCAACTGTCATTGTTGTAGAGGTAAGATCAATAGGTTGATTACTTTGAAGACAGAAAGTTACAGATTTTTTCAAAATAATTATGCACTGACATTTCGCAACAGACGATAATGTTGTTCGAAGCTTACTTATTCTAGAAGAAATTCTACAATGGTATGGCATCGACAGGAAATTAACTTAATGATTATCTGCTTCATTTCGCGAATACAATTTCGGCCAAGTGTATCGATAAGGACATGCTGTAAACCAAGAGTATGGTGATGACACCATTGAACGTTTATCAGAATATCAATTCAGGCTTTGAAATTTAAGCGACATGCTCCATTCTGATAGGACCTAACACAGTTACCGGTATACATTCCAATAATTTAACCCTAAACTGCAGCTAAGTATAAACGCCGTATTTTGGAGGTTACACAGAATGCTACCTTCTGTTTGGACGAGACAAGGTCATATCAACGCCCGGACTACTTTATTGATTTATCACTGCGCATGCGCAGTGATGGAACCATCATAACCTGTTCTTTTCAAATATCTTTTTGAAAGTGCTTAGATAAGACTAGATATTCGTTATTGAACTTAAAGTTTGATTGAAACAGAGTTTTTAAAAATTAATTAATTACTTTGCATACTCTTTTCTTTGAACTTTTTTTGTGATAGAAATCTCACATGAGTGAAGCGGTACTAATGTAGGCGGAGCATGGTACTGTTACACAGAATTCAAATCAGTCAGTTTTTGTAATTATTTACATAATTGAAATTTTCAATTTAGTTTGAAGTTAAAACTTCTTTTGGATTCAAAGAATTTATAAGAAATAAATTCATGAAGTGTTTGTACAATGACTTGTATACGGTTTGAAAGTACAATTTAAACTGTTGTATATATGCCGTCGACATGCTCCTGAATTTATACAGGTTTGAATTGCACTCTTAAAACCGGCAATAAGTGAGCAAACACATTTAAAAATCTATTTCTTAAGAAAATTGGTCCTCTGAATATCCTCATTGATTAAACAGCTTACATGTTTTAATATAGAATGCATCATGAGGATACGGGGAGATGTACATCATTGACATATATCTTGACCGCGCCGAGACAATTTACCCCTTCGGCTTCTCCGGTGGGGGATAAAAACGAGTTGACTCTCTGTATGTTCCTTAGCACTTCTCTTACCTGAATGAGGTCCAAGAAACAAAACTGCATGAGACTTTTATCCAGAAAGTCTCCGGTAAAAAGGCCCATGTCTTTTAAACTGGAAAACAACTCCATCCAGTACTCTGCGTTCATCTGCCTTATGATGCCCCACATTCGCTCTATGCGTTGATTGTGATTGCTAGATCCAACGAAAAAACAGTTCCTGTGTTGCTGTCGCCTCATGAATGTCAACATTTGTCTGACATGACCATTCTCTGTTCCCTTGTCAGCCCTCATAAACGATGGACATCCTCACAATTTCCTTACTTCAGTCAAAAAGTAGGATGCAATAACTTTTGGGTTACTGTTGGTCGTATTTGCTTCAAGCCATACAATATACCTAGAGAATCCATCTACGGCACCATTCACACATATACCATACGGTGTGAGTTTATCGTAACTATCCATATGCCACACGTAATTAGGACCTTGGTTTCTATACTCTCGTCATTGAAGACATCTACGTCTCCTGGCCTCGATAAGATTTGGGGAAATAATGTGCATCAAGTGACGAACACTGTCTTGACTAATGACAAAACCATGATGTATACATTTTAAATGCATCATTTTGTATCCAAGTAGTCGTCTTGATGAATCCATTTGCTCCATAATGTATAAGGCAACATCTAGTTCATCACTAGTTCAGATGTTTTCTTCTGTAAATATTACACATCCTCTGAACTCTGTACAATGTACGTCTGCTGATAGAAATGCCATGATATACAGATAAACTGTCCAGTATATCTGTATTTGAAAATCCCAGGCCAAAGTAAAACTTCACGAGTTCGTCCATCCTCGTACTAACACGATGACTCAGTTAGTCAAATGTTTTATACAATGTATCATCTAATTAGATGAAACTATCATCTAATTAGTTGAAACTATCATCTAATTAGATGAAACTATCATCTAATTAGATGAAACTATCATCTAATTAGATGAAACTATCATCTAATTAGAACTTTTGTATCATCTAATTAGATGAAAGTTTCTAATTAGATGATACCTTTATCTAATTAGATGTTGAATACAATGATGAAACTATCATCTAGTCATCTAGATGAAACTATCATCTAATTAGATGAAACTATCATCTAATTAGAACTTTTGTATCGTCTAATTAGATGAAAGTTTCTAATTAGATGATACCTTTATCTAATTAGATGTTGAATACAATGATGAAACTATCATCTAATTAGATGAAACTATCATCTAATTAGATGAAACTATCATCTAATTAGATGAAACTATCATCTAATTAGAACTTTTGTAAATTTTTCTCACTGCTGGCAGCAATGCGCTTCCATAGGTAACATTATATAGACGCTCATGGCCTTTTAATGTATCAAAGTAAAGTATAAACTTGTTTTTTCTCCGATGCATGGTTTTCTCAATCTGATACGTCAACGGTAAATGATAGCCATGGCATTACGTCAGCAACACCGAGGACGCCTGTATGTATGTAGTGTCTAGTACACAGCCTTGGTGACACTAGGAGAAAACAAGGAAGACGAAAACAGGCCCTAGTATGGCTGAGTTTGTTGCTTACACAACAGAAAGGAAATAATTTATCTGTGTTACAATGTCATTGGTATCCATCCATATCCTTTATCTGTGTTACAATGCCATTGGTATCCATCCATATCCTTGATATTGTCTATTTTTTAAAAATAATAAAATCTCATAATTTGTCTTTAACGTTCTCAACGTTTGAATGGTGTATGTATATTTGATCTGTGTATGAAATATGTAATAACGTCGCTGTATGAGCCATCGGTCTTCTCCATAACATCCTGCCACGCTTTGGCTAACACGTTTATCGTATACTAACTTATAAATGCAGAGATGTTCCATGTGCGATAGACCTTTCACTAAGCATTCTGAAGCCGTCTCAGTCAAATATCCGTCCGTCACCAAGGGCAAAAATCCTTATAAAAACTCGACTTACCTTTGGTAAAGTTATAAACTTCTGCCTCGCTGCCCTTCTGATTAAGGAACTACTGACTAGGGTCGTGGAGGAAATACTTTTTATAAAATGAGTTGCAAAAGAACATTTTTATCTCGTCTTTTCAGCAAGTTGCCTTGTTGACTTTTTTTAGCGATTTTTATTGAATATGAAATTACTCGAAATTCGTAGGTTTGTTGAAAAAATCTTTTCGAGGTATGTATGTAGTATATTTAAAACAATCGTTTTGAGAGATGAGAGTTTAACGTCGTCAGCGTGCACCCATATCTGGTTGCGACTAACTAAGCGAATAATGCAGTTTTCTAGAATATTTCTATGAAATGAGTTTACAGCATGTGACATGTTAAAAACTAATAATCCAATTACTAAAGGTCGTAAATATTAAAATAAATCAATTATACAATTTCAATATATTTTATTGCATTGATTATTTGGTAAGTCACATTGTTAAACATAAAAAGAAATAATTGCACCCTCGCTGAAATGTGAAATACTGATTTGATTAGTCTGTTATGGACTCGTTTAGAACAAACATACTCAATATGACCCACACAATACTGAACCCTGGACAACGAGGTGTGATTGGTAAGTAGTGAGCCTGCGTTGGAAAACCATGCAAAACAATGGTACCACGATTTGAAGTGCAATACCACAATCTCCTGGCTCTGCCAATATCATTAAATACATTCGCTCAAAGAGTTTTGTTGTGACATTCTTTCAATTCATGTTTAATCTGTTTTCTGTACCGGAGAGAGAAACGTATCGAATCGCGAGCTGTATTCAAGGATCATCATTAAAGGGTCTAGCACCAAAATCTATTGATGAAGATATGAGGGAGCTATCATGTTTACGCTCCTTCATTTTCCCCAATAAAAGATATTCAGCTGAACTGAAGCGTGACTAAAACATCATTGCAGAAGATCAAACATGACCTGGTCGACCAAAAATGCTGTCATCAACAGAAATCGTACAACAATTCCTTGTTCGTGGATTACCGGCGGTATACGAGCGATGGAGATGAAGAAGTTGTCAAAAGCCAGGTGCTAGTTTATTATTTATCTCTGACACTTGGCAAATGACAAAGGTTTCAGTCCGATGGACGCCAAATCTTTTGACACCTCCTCAAGTTTTTTCAAAACACATGTCAAAAGAGAATTTAGCCGTACTTGAAGCCGATCCTGACAGTTTCATGTAACGATCATTATAACGATAGATGAAACCCGGGTCCAACATTTTCAGCCGGAGACAGAAAGACGGTCAAGCATTGGAACCACGTGACGTCACCGTCCCAAAAGAAGGCAACCACTGTTCCGTGAGTACGAAAGGTCGTCGCCCCAACATGCTTGGATTCTGAAGGTGTTCCCATCAAGCAGAACCTTCAAAAGACTCAAACATATCGGAACATACTATGCTTCACAAAAGTTAGATCAAAGAGACGAGTAAAACTGACCAAAGGTGTGATTTTCAACAATGTATACTTCAGCTTTTGCAACGTCAACAGTCAATGAATGTGGTCATCAAATGTTAACTTTCCTGACATAAGGTTTTTCTCACTATATCATGTCAAAGATTTAACATTCAAAACTTTAATTTGTTAACAATTATGTCATAACAACAAGTTATCAGCAATTGATACACTGTAAATATTTACAAACTAACGTTTTAACATTCATATGATCAGTTTTATTTACAAAATGTGAACATTTATAATCGAAAGTTTAGCATTTAAACCATCACAACTTATAAGCATTCACACCATTTTAAAACACCGCTTTAATATTCATATTTTAAGGATTTAGAATTGATACCACATTGTAACTTTCTTATTACGAGAACACTGTAATATAAATAACCTCAAATGTTGATAGTTTTACATTTACAAAACAGTATTTTGAGAACGTTTGAGTATTCGTTTTATATAAGTTTCTGAGCATTCAAAATCTAGTGTCTATCAAACATATCATTATATTACAACCTTTTAACATTCATAACAGGACAGTGCTAGGAGTATTATATCGTTTTATCGTTTATCAATTATGCTACATTCAGGGTCCAATAAAATCTCGGCATTCCTTTCATAACACGTTAGGATACTACGGGACGTTTTCTTTGAGTAATAAATGGGATCGTGAGCAAAGGTAAATGAATATCAACATTTGCATGACCTCTTTTTTCCTCAAGTAGTACAAGGAACCGACACACAAAGTTTGGTGAACTTACGAGAATCCATTTCAAATATTGAATGTTCTAAGGTGTTTACAACAAAATGGCCGCATGCAGCTTTTGCTTCTTACATGTAAAGACAGCAGATCATCGGGTTGAATAACGGGATGCTTTTACCCAATGGGGAATATATATTTGCATATTCTCATATTTAACGAAGATATTTTAACAAATTTTTAAAATGTGCTACATTTCATTTGATAATAGTGCTGTAATTACGTACGAGTTTTCTGTATCTATCTTCCTGGTCGGTCGCATATAAAGATGTTAATCAATGTCTTGGCTATCATATTAACACAGATTCTGGTATAATACAATTTAGACAATTCCGTCAGTTATATAAACGACGTATGACATCCACGGTTAAAAGATAATGGCAATTTAACAAATCGACAACATCATTTAACAATTCATTAAAAAAAAGTGACATGCGTGTACACGTGGTTAACATACTTTTTACGACAGGAGTTCTTTATTGATCCGTTTATGTCACGGCGAAGATCACATCAATTTATTCTAGAATTCCTATAAAAAAATGTAGGTGACATTCACAATAATAGTGTACGTTTAGCAACATTAGGGATGCGTTGTAAACTACCAATCGCATGCAAGCGAGCGATTATTCGTTGCAACGCACCGCTGAAATTAAGCTGCTTGCGATTACACCAATCAACAGTACATCCGTCATCAATCTAAATAGACCAACCTACCTGATACCACTTTTTTCAGTACAGTAATGTTTCATAAACGTGATGAAGACTGTATGCCTTGATGTACGTGTTGAAATATAGCTAATATATGTCGCAGCCATTCTGGCATACAAACTGGGGAAATGTGTCACGTACTTCGATCACCGCTTTGTTGGTTAGCGCACCTGCTACTGAGACTTAATGTACTCCACTTTCATGCACACCACCGTCTGTTATTTCATAAGTGTCGTCAGTCGTTAGTGAGAGCTTCCGTTTCGCCATCACCATATGGAAGATTCATTTTTGGCATAATACGAATGCTATGGGCTAGATTTGTATGTGAAATGCCTGTGTCAATTTGTTTGGATGAAAAATATTTGTATAACATAAGAGCCAATTGTCATGTCATGTAGTTGCTTTGAATGATATGTTAAAATGAATTCACTGTCCACAAGATATTATACTATATGAAACAATGTGTACAATAGTTATGTTCTGTAATCACATCATACAGTCTGGTAAAATTTACCTTGTTCCGAGGAATATAAGTTTTTATAAAATTGTCTCCTTCAGGTGTCAAACCTATTTATCAGGGGCTTTCCTCTCCACAACAATGTGAAAGCAGCCTCCCTGCTTCTGATAGATAGGTTCGAATCCCGCTAGAGTCATATTTTTTAAAAGTTATTCCTCGTAAAAACGGTAGATTTAAATCAGACTGTCACATCATAATTCCTTCTGAACATCCTGACAGTCTCCATGTGTTGACACTTGTTCTCAACATGTTTGATGGATCGACGGCGGAGTATAACGTCATCGTCTTTTGTCACACGCCTTCTTGTTATAAATCAAGCACACACACAACGTAATATCTCTGTTTAACTACGCTTGAAGATTTTCACCTTTTTTCAAATACCAATTCAAATGGCGTCTTTTTGGTGGCTGTGATATTGTAGATGAGCTCGAGGTCTTCTCCCGGGTCGGGGAGGGATACTTTGAAAGCTCGAAGAAGCTGCAATGTAATGGGAATAAATAAGGTCCCTTCAAGAAAAAAAATGTAATGTGATAACAGTGACTGCAGACGGGATGTTGCAAATCAAATTATGTCATGAAATGAAAAAAATCTGATCACGTGATGTGAAAGCCTTTCTTTGTCATTTCTCAGGACATCTTAAATTCTATTGGTCGTTCTATCCACATTTTTAAAAAAATGAAATAAGATACTCCGCTATTTCATTTTAAATAATTGCAATCTAGTAATAAAATGGCCCTCACGATAGCTATAACATCAAACCGGATATGAATGTGAACCTGTTATGTTATATCAAGGTAACCTGGCTCCATTTCACGCTTTCCTTTGAATGAAACAATATCTTCAAAGGAATTCAAACGATGTAGTTTATAAAGTCCAAAAGTTCTTATCTTGTTACATGGACTGCATTTAAGATGCATTACGTCGACACTCGAGATACTGACATTCCTAAATCATTACTATAGCTTACATAATCGAGGTGTTGCTTCTATAACGTCTCCACGTGAAAACATACAATAAAAACTAGCAAAGTAGATATTTGAGAAGGTGATCAATCAAGAAATATTCCAATGGAAATCAAACGATGTTCACATATCTAGCCATATCAGAATGTTCAGTACGTTGTCTGTCGAACAACAATAAGCTATTTTCGAAACAGTAAATTAGACTCATCTCGCTGAACGATACCAGAACGAAAGCCGAAGACAGCGATAATGCTTATCTATCTGGAAAATGAAAAAGTTCATTCCACAAAGGGCAACTCGATCCATCATAAATTCCTGCTCTTACCTCTGTCCTGATACGGGCGTTTATCGGTATAGAAATATAAAGTCCTGATCGGCTGCAATCAAATTTAGTTGTGCAACAAGCGACGCTGTTTCAAAAGATATTTTTGGAAAGCTCCAGTTGTTTCCGTGTGCTTCAGCAAAGCTAAACTTAATTCGAATGTAAACTTCGCACTTTGAGCCTTCTATAAAGAACACAGTCCCTGAAGCGACTGCATCATTGTATAGGCCTCAGTGACAAAAATATGCTTTCAATGAATGCGATGTTTCCATTGGCTGACATTTGGCAGACAGTTTGTGATGCAACATTTGGCTTTTGGTGATTCTGCTATCAGCCCGAGAAGAGCTCGTTTTACAACAAAGGTAAGTTCAGGAATTTATGACGGAGCAACCTCTGTTGGGACAGAATAAATTATATGTACTGTGCCAGACCAAATGACAAAATTTGTGAAAATGTTAAAAGCTTAAAGATCCAAGCGTTTTCGTATCTTTACAAAAAGCTACACACAATAACACATACCTTTACTAATGCTAGATGGATCTGCTGCTCGGCTATTCTCCTGCCCGGACAGTTTCGGGCTCCGAAACCGAAGGGCTGCACAATGATGGACTGGGCGTGTTTCCGTGACAACGAGACATCTTCCCGCAACCAGCGTTCAGGCTGATAGACTTCCGGTGTTTCAAAATACTCGGGGCTTGTGCTCAGCGTATTGTGACAGAAGTGAACCTCTGTCTAAGGACAAAGAAAATGGTATTTAGTCTACTTCGTAGCAGGTCATACGGAATGTTTGTAACAAGAAGAGAGGATCGAAATAAGGTGATGGAGTTCTCCTCTACCTAACATTCACGCCTCTTCATGACAAAAAAATCCTTAGTGGCTAACTTATTTCCTTCGGTTTGAAAAGTGATGTTTCTTTAATTCATCTGAAAATTGTTGACACTAAACAGTTGCTTCATATTAAATAGGAGAGTCCAATTAAAAATTCCTCTTTTGTAATGAAATCGCAGAGATTAAAAGAAAAACGGAAAATAGCTCTTCTTAAAACAACAGGGTAACATTAATGACTTACCCCTTTTGGTATAAGATATCCGCCGAGCTCCAAATCTTTCGGAAGAATACGAACAGAACCATTCGGGGACGGGAAAGCCATTCTGAACAGTGAACATGCATGTCATCAGTCATATATGACCGTTACCAGATCATGAATGTAACAGCTCATTGTGAGAAAATTAAAAGGGACATTGATCAATTGTGATGGAGTTGTTGTCTTACAATACGTCTGTGATAAATGTCCATGTTCTCACCTAAACGTTTCCTTGACGCAGGCCTTGAGGTAGGGGAGATGAGCAAGTGATGACGCAGTTAACTCCCCTGTTTTACACTGCGATTCGATCTCCTTGACAACGCTTTCCTGTTTGTCTTGGTTTTTAGCAAGGAACCAGAGACATAGGCACAATGTTCGGGACACCTGAAACAGAGATGATCGTCACTAGAAGGTATGAAAATAGATCGGTATCAAAAGGGATCGGTATAAACACGGTAAAGGGATTGCATAAGGAAAGATCGTCGAAAAAAACGTTATCAGATAAATAAAATGATATGTACATATTCAGCTAGACCTTGGTTGTGCTCGAGGTTTGAAAAGAAACAATTCCATTTCATTTCACAGAGTTCCTCATTTATATTTTTAAGCTAGTAAACACGTTAATCAGGCATTTGCAAGTCAGTTGGGTTGGATGGATATTGAGAATCCTTTAGCTGGCACACTTGAGGAACATTTGTCATCTTCACAGTTATGCGTTAAAACATAAAATTGTTTCTATAGTTGGAAGTAAAGGAAAACTCGATGGTCGATGGTAAGATTTTGCCTTAACATAAACGAAGGCAGAACTTATTCAACGTTAATGAAAGACAAATTGTCCAAGGTCAAAGCGCTATCCTTTCATTGTAATGAAATTATATTGCACTATGATTTATAAAGAGTTGAACATGACAAATGCGTAGTGGAGAGACAAAGAGTTAGTATTGAAGGATACTCGTTACCTACTTACATTCTCCGTGGCGAAGAAAAAGCCGTTGAGGAGGGAGAGACAAGTCTGGACTGGCATGTCGTGCTTCATCAGCAGGGCTAGAAGAAGGTTTGGCTCGTTCGGGTCCAGCGTCCCACGGGCTCTCCTCTCCATCAGCTCAGCGTGGATCCTCTCCACATGTCGTCTTCCTGTTCTAGGCGAAAGGGAAGCATATAGTTCCTATCAACCATGTGCACGAACGGGGGACGTGGGCGTTTAAGTATAAGCTAATCTCTCACGTAAGGAGTCTTAGCCAACTCTCTTCTGATATGTACAAAGTTTCGAATGATAAATATAATTCTCTCCCTAAAGAGCCTCTCAATGCATATATACCAAAGGAACCTCAGTTAAAATGGGCCATATTTTTCAGGAAAACCTTTTTTGCAGTAGTTATATTTAATTGACTGACGTCTGTTCTTAATAACTACTTGCGTTCGAGACAAAACGCACAGGTGAAAATACTCCAGTTTTCTAAACGGTCACGGGAATATTTCAACTGCTAAGTTTGAATCAGTGCCGTTGATTGCATAACTTACCATGATTGCATCTATTCGAGGGCTCGGTTCAGCCTGGACGGCGTTTTGCTTATAGCAGAGAAGATTAGAGAAGAAATGATTCGAGGTTCCTCCGATGATGAATAATTATGACGTAAATTTCCGAGACACACTGCACAGATAAAAAGGACCAAGGCTCGACGATTCGTCTTGGATTTGAAAATTACAAATTGCTGACCATAAACAGCATTTTCAGCGAATATTCATGATCAAAGACCCTTTGACGATTGGACTGACGAATAAATTCTTTGCACAGTACAAATAAAAGAAATTCATTTCATAACTATATGTTTTGCACTGGAGTGAGGAAAACAAGAACATTTCTTAAAACTTTATACTCACTGTTTAACGCTATTGGTGATCTTGACGAACTTCCGGTAGAGCTTGTTAGGATAGAGTTTGAACATTGGGAAGGTGTAGTAGCTCTCCGCCACCAGCAGCAGAAACTGACGTAGGTTTCTCAGCAGGTCTTGTAGTTCTGACGTCATAGGTGTATTTCGGTCGTCGAGGAAACCGAGTCGAGTGTTGAAGCAGACGATAGCAGTTGCTGTATATAAGATGTGAATAGGTAGGGTTAGAAATTGTTCGAACAATTAAATCCAAAATTGACATGTTTTTCTGATTGCTGTAAAATTTTACTTTACTTTCTGTTGTTGTTTGAAAGAATTTGTAAAGTAAATCTCGTAGTGCTCATTCAATAACCCCTCCTGCTTATAGTGCCTTAAAGCGTGTCATTATGAGCTTGACACAACTGTCCTTGAAACCTTCTCTTGTCAAATAGCGGAAATATATTTTTGCTTCGAGAGTTAGTGAGTTAGTGTTTGGCGATATTTCAGCCGTGTTTTTGTTTCGTGACATTTGAAGAGTCCATTCACACTTACATTCGACTGAGTACCTGAATAACAGTTGTGTGATATCCGGCACGTGCGGCAGCTCGGTGTTAATGCTTGAAACGAGGTCATCGGCCACCTGACCCTGTGACGTCACGTACTCGGAGATGATTCGAGGTTTCATGGCGCTGTCTTGCAGAGGTTTTCTTATTGCGTACCAATCTGGACCCTTCCTGGGAAGGAAAGAACTCTTTTTAAAAAGTATAGATCTTTTTTGGAAAGTTTATTTGCAGAATGATGTAGCTTACCATGATTTCAACAAACAACAACAACAACATAACAACATATTGCATTCAACGACTCGACTTGATCCTCCGACAAGCTCACTGTATTCATAGAATTCATAACTTTTATCATTGGAAACATCTCTTTTGAAACAAATTACTGGCGAAAATGTTTCTATTTTCTGATAAGTTAATATACTATATAGGCGATAGTTTTCCTTTTCACCTCAGGAAACACATTGGTGACCTTGAACGAACTTGAACTTGCACTTACAGTTGACTTATACTTAGCGGTGACCTTGACCTTTTTGTGAAGACGTCCATTAGCGGCATTGAGGGTCGTTCCGGATATTGACCTTCGTTTCGCATGGCCTTCTCGATAAGGTCAGGGTCGTACAGAAAGACGACCCATTTGGAACCTTTCCGGAACTTGACGATCTTGCCGTACTCTTTGTACAGGTTCTTGAAGAACAGATTTATTTGGTCAAAGCGGAAATCGGCTGAAAATCAGAGAGAAACATGATTTATTGAATAATACCATAACTTTGTCTTTTCTGATAAAAGACTGTGCATGAATGTTTATAAATAACTGAAAAAGATTCTAGTTAAAAAGAAATTAAAAAGAGTTCATATCATAATGGCGTCGATTAGTCATTCAGAGTGTTCTCTAAGAAATCGCCTACAAATCTGTCATGCAATCTCGATAGGCTTTTTGAAAAAGTAGTAGTGTATAATGATATCTATAACCTTTGGAATTGATTGGAGATTCTTGTTTAAAGTGAGGAATTACTCTGAAGAAATGTAACATTATTGTTATATGTCTTCTCAAGAGTCATACATGCAAACTACGGATTACAATAGTTTACTTCTGTTTAGCTCGATTTATAAATTTTTCTATTCGTATCGTTCACGCCCGTAGTGGGTATTATGTATTATGCAATTATCATTACACATACGGACTATAATGAAAAGGCAATATTGTCAAGAATCAATTAATACTCGGCATTAATAGACTGGATATAGAATACCATTCTTTTCATGTGTCTGTTCGATTGTTTTGATTATATCGAACTTTAAATTATGTCCACTATTAAATTTTCCAAACAGTTTCTTTCCTTCTATCTTGCATGGACATTGTCAGACACATCAAGTATCACACTCCATAGAAGATAAAAGTGCATCGTCCTTTATATCAATCAAACTATATATATTTACCTCATTTGCTTTCATGGGACGTAAAGATTAGAATAATTATGTGTCTGTTGTTTAAATCTTCATTTAAAAAATGGATTTTCCAACCTCTAAAGTGCATATTTACAACCCACACACATCCATATCGAAATTGTATTCATGGCGCTACCTCTTTATTATCCTGGAATGGGAAACATATTTTCCTTCAGGCAGCATTCAAAATGTCTTCATCCATCTAAAAGAGATGCGAACTTTGAATGAAGTCCAAACGGAAACACAATAATGTCAGAGCTTAAGTATCAGTTCGGGACAGAAAAGAAACCTAAAAATTCCAGAACTAGCTATTAGTTCATCGGGTCACCTACCGAGTTACACAAACCAAGCCCATGGCTGTTGAAAAGCAAGAGGCACTATACACCATCATCCTTATGAACAACAGTTCTTTACATGACGAGACTATTTCTGTCCAGGACGTGACAGTTTGTGAGCTATGTCGGTCGAGTAATCTGTAAGAAATCGATCCCTTCTCACGTGTACAGACCGATGTAGACTAAACGAGGCCATTGTGGAAGAGTCAACAAGTGCACTTGAAGTCTACATTCGTTTTGGTCAATTTTTCAAATGGTTTCTTATAAATTCATTCTGCTATATCAGCGTATTTGTATCCGCATAGCTCCTCAAATGCCTTGTAGGAACAGGCCAAATGCCTCCGTTGGCTGCCGGGTAGTTATTCATAGCTATGATTACCATGAGGTTTTGAAGTCAATGCAATCATACGAGGGCAAAATAAAAAAGTTCGTAGAAAGACATTCAAAACTAGATGAAACTTTCATTTTTTGCATTTTATTTGTTCAGCATAGTATCCAATGACTTCATTACATTTTGACCAGCGATGTTCCAGCTTCATTACGTCATTCTTGTAGAACTTCGCATCCTGGTTCTCAAGATATCTCCTCTCCACTCTCCACTCTCCACTCTCCACTCTCCACTCTCTCCCTCGCTTATCATCAAAAACACGTCCACGTAAATGGTTCATCAGATTGGGCGAGGAAGATTTCCGATGGTGAGTAGGGTGGATGTGGAGGAATTTCAAAGCCACATTCGGTTGCGGCACATTTGTGCTATGTGAACTGGAGCGTAATCCTGAAGGAGAAGCACAGGGGCGTAATCGCCCAATGTATCGACCATGTCCTATGCAGAAATTCCTTTCCTTGGAAAAAATGCTTGATGACTGCGCGCTTTCCAAATCATTCATTTTCCCAGTTTCTTCACCCCTTTGCACTTTTGGATGTGACGTCTCGAAAACTATTCTATGGATGGTTGCACTATTTTGTCAATAGCTTCAGATTGCTTTCCAGTGGGTTATTATATCATGCTTATTCTACGAACATTTTGATTGAGTATATGCGAAGAGCTTGAAGCAAATATTACGAATTTAACTACCCTGTGATCGACTGACACCGTTATTGCTTGTCACTTTATTGGCGGGTCATAAATAACACGATACAAAGCAATTAACCAGATAGATACCCGGGCATTGGATCTCAAACTTTCAAGAAGTTTGATAGTGCATTCATGCAAGCCTGTAGGTTGTTTTGAATGCATAATCTTGCGGTAGTGTTATGTAGTGAGATTGAAAATAAGTTGGAATATGGGTTTTTAGGAAATATTCAGTATGTTTAAAATAAATGTTTAAATAGAGAGATGATATTTGAAAGAAGAAAAAGTGTAGACAAAAGAATTAATTAAGGTATAGTACAATACCTGTGTCAGAGGGTTATCAATAAGGAGAACCACTAGTAAGAAAGGTAGGAAGTTAGACAGTCCGGGGACACCCAGCAGAAGTCAGAGGCTAGGACACAATCGGGTAAAGCACATCGGGAGTAGAGTATAAGTATAAGCGTTTCGTTGGGATAGTAAAGTAGATGTAAGATTAAGAAGTGCATGTTGATTTACCAAGCTTAATATGTTACTATGATAAAGTGATGAAAACACTTCCTTTCTATTTATTTAGAAAGTGATGAAAACACTTCCTTTCTATTTATTTAGAAGTGTACATCTCGCAAGCTCATAAGCGATTCCTCATGATCAAACCAGTAATTGTGACACTAGGTCCTGGGAAGCCAACGCATGTTTCAGCTATTTTTAAAATAGGCGACGTAAATGCGAATCAATGAATAATGATTAAATGTAGGATGTTTCAACCACTTACTTTTATGTTGATGCTTGTATTACTATCATGTAATCTCTGAAAACGCGCGGATGAAAATCTCACCGTTTAGAAATAACATTAGTAGAAATCACCTTGCATAAGATGTTATGGGTTCCAAAACAATCATGTTCTTCTCCAGGCATTCAAGATATCCGGTTCTAAATGGAATATGATCGACAGTTCTATATTACATTCGTATACAGTTATATGGAATGTAGTTATCCTAACATCCTAACAAAAGTATTTCCTTTCAAATTGAGAGATTAGCTTTCCATTAAATATTGGCTGACAGAATGTGCAAAATAAATAGAGGATATTTGACATTTCTCGTCGAATACCATGGATATCTCATCGAGTGAAGTAGAAATTTATATTTTCACGAGTGGCGTAGCCACGAGTGTAAATATATGATTTTCTATTTCACGAGATGAGATATTCATGGTATTCGACGAGAAATGTCAAATGTTCTATTTATTATGTTTCCCAAAACCCCGTAAATGACCCTAACTATATGAATTGAGAAGCTAAACTGCTTTACTAGCGCGGCTGTTGCATGACGTCATTCAATTGTTTCATGACGTCACAGACGACGTCATATGATTGTTGCATCATTTTACAGAGTAGAATACCATTTTTATTTCACTCAGTGAAAATACGGGTTTTATTTTTACCGATAAATGGCATATTTCACCATTCGAAATTTAATAATGAATATTATTATCGACAGTATCTACGCTATCTGCTAGAAAAGGAGCTTTGTCCAGTTACTACCTTCACGTTGACGAGACAATATTAGAACAGTTTTCAAAATGTGAGTCAAACAAGAACAAGAAAACTATAGTACTCTGTGTCCCTTAGATAAAAGAACAGTCATCTGTGTTTATAGACGTATTCGTTTTTCATTAAACATTTCGAGCAAACAAATCTATTTCTAAAAATACGTCGTCCTAGAAAACACATTTGATTTGCACTCGCTCACTCCTGTAGCCCAGGATAAGATATGTAAGATCGTAAGATATGTTAGATAAAGATGGTTGAGAGGGTCATTTTACAACAATCCAAGTTAACGTTTATGTTGCCTCGAAATCCGGAAAAAAATCTCTCGATGACCATTAGTGAATGATTGAGATGAAGTAACTGTTATACTTCCATGAGCAAATAGATGTTATTATCTAGGAGGGGTATAATATCACAATTCGTATCTCCGATTCGATGCAGATCAAAACTTTGGAATTATTAAAATGCTATGACGTCACGATTCGCAAATTTCGTTGCGATCTAATATGGCGACTACGAGTTATTTGGCTGTTAATGAAAGAAAAGTTGGAGTTTGACTGAATTCCAAATTCATGTTCTTATCTATAGATAACATAAAAATGACAAAGAGCATGTTTAATCAAATCTTAATGGCTGTGAAATGTGCTAAAATATCATGTATGCTTATTTTGGTTGAAAATCAACCATATTTTCACTCGTAGATTTCAATGATTGTTCAGATGTTGTATATATACGTATATATACTAATACTAACTCTGCACTGATTTGTCATTTTACAATAAGCCTTTCATACATATTTCTATTGTATCTTAACAATTAAGGATAATACTTTATTAAAAATTCAGTTTATTTCTCTGCCTGTCTTATGGCCTGTCATAAGACTTATCAAAAGCATGCAATGAAATGAAATATATGTTTCAGTACGTTATATAGATTGGGTTCTCTTGTCATGAACACATGCCCTTTATGCAAACTACTACTGTTATTCATGGCGTTAATGAGGGGGGATGAGTATGGTATGGAAGTGTACTTTAATGACCCGTGAAGTTGTAATCAAGCAATCATGCCAGCACGTGAAGAAACATTTCAGGTTTTAGATTCCAGACAAGACAATGATCATTGACGCAAAACTACCTGCGTAAACAGATCTTATCACAGGTTACTAAAATCGGTGACGACCTATTTCGGCGTACGTCCCACCTGCTGCGACCCTGTCCCATTTACAAGACACATGGACTATCGTTTCCTTCACATGTTAAGGGAATGTTCAAGTCGGTTAAATTAAAGGGCCACAGTGTACGTTATTGGAGTCAAATTTGTCAAACTTAATAAATGATGTTAATTCATCAAGAAGCATTGGTTGTTTCTGAAAATCACAATCTTAGAGAGTATCAGTTCAGAATAGAGGCAATAAACATGTAAAGTTGTAATTTGTATCGAAAACCGGACAATGGCGCGCGCAAAAGAACCAAACGTAATTTTGGAAACTTTTCTACAGCAGGCACGAAGACAAATATTGGTTTGTAGGTCATTTAACTGACATGCATGTAAAGTGAACGCAGTATTTCGACTTATTAACATCTATATAGTGTTTTTTGTTCTATCATTGAAAACATAAAAATATCCTATTATTTTTCAATTTAGAGATAAAGATGCACGATGAGGGAGGTTATTTGAAGTTAATTCAGGATAGATTGTATTTTTTATCTTTTTCAAGCCACAGAAAAATTCATGAAACATAATCTGTGTCACTTTGATATGATAATCGCGCTACATCTCTATATGTATATTAGACGAAAACTAGTCTAAGTGTATGTGATATTCCCGACCTGCTCAATGTTCTATAACGGGGAGGCTATATATACTGCATAAAGAATTGAATTGACTTCATTAAGAAAAATTACTTATGAATACATGCAAATTTGTTACTAAAATAAATTATATGAATAAGATATGAATTCGGTTATATGTGGGGTATTTATTTGAACCCTTGGGCAGATGTACATGGGAACATGAGACGTTGACCTCGGTATCTTCTCTTTTTTATACGGGGAGTGACCCTTGACTTCGTTGCTCTAGCTCCTATCATAGCCCTGTTACACAGGCAATCAACAAAACATTCCCTATGGTCAGTGTGACATATCTTCAGCATCAGCTTTTATGATATCGTTGAACACTTGAATTACATAAGTTGTAGGACATTAACCTTGAAGTGACGCCCAAATAATGAAAATATTTATTGTTGATCTGTGACATTTATTAACTACTCATGATAATATTTCATGATACGTTTCGAGTATGCTCAACTTTGTTGACATGTTGTATAGTATAGGACAAACAACGAGTAACATATTTGGTGTTTCCATTAGAATGAGTGTCTCGAAAAAATAAAAACAATTCAGTGCACTCTTAAACAGTATCTAACTTTGAACGTTAGTTAACCATGCGTGACGATAAGGACAAAAGTATTAAAAGTTTCATCATTAATGTCTCAGTTTCATCATGCAAAGCGTGTCCCCGTTATGTAGCCTTTCAAAAGGCACATGTCATATAAAATTCGAAAACGCTGCGGGTACAGCATATGGTCAGTTTCCAGGAAACTAATATTTTTCAGATTTAGTTGATGTCCCTAAAAGACAACCTTAATATCTCTTATTTTCCTAAAGTAAAAACATAAAGAATATTGCTCAGTTAATGCTTGCTTAGTTTGAACTAAATCTACAAATTCTCGAGATATCAGTATGAGATGTCACCAAGAGGGACAATAGTTGGTGAATCAGACCTATTTCAGTTGACAATACGGGAGTGGCGGTTTACTCCTACTATACTACGCGGAATTATGTAAAGTAATACGATATAATTGTTAAACTCTTACTAATGTTTTTTTGACTTCCAGTGGTTATGGGAGGGGGGCGCTTCCGACACGACCATATCTGATAGAAGGCCGAGTAACTTGCTTTTAGTGTTTATTCTACAGAGAAGGTAGGGACCAATTTTTTTATTTCGGATGGGGAAAGGCTATGGACCATATAAACAAGGGTTGCACTTCAGTTGTTATGTAAATCATTTTATTTTTCTGGTCAAAGGAGTCGGGACTAACAAAGCAAAGTTTTACCCTTTAGATACAATTACGCCATAAATGGGTTGCTATACTGATTCTGAAAGAAAACTTTGAAAATGTGAAAAAATTACAGAAACCCGTAAAACAGACGCAAAACGACGGAACATCTGTTGCATATTTGTTCGGAATATGCCCGTAAACTGTACTAAACTGTCCCATTATAATCTTTCTTTGTGCCTTATTTTAATGTGCCTTTACAAAACATAAAACATCTTACACATGTAATCAACTATACTGAACCCTTTTTATAACTCCCATTTTCAGTACTAACTACAACTAGGATCCGCTTAAGGCCTAGTTAATTCCATCGTGTATATGAAGCTGTTGAAGCACCCTTTCACAAGAGGGCATTCATCACAAACAACTTAAACAGCTATTAACGTTGAATCTAACTGACGATAAGAACTACGTATCTCATTTCACTTACATGTGGACGAGGATGTAACCTATCAATTAAAGGGACAGTAGCACGTTTTTAAAAAAAAGTATTTCTTGAAATTTTCCTCACTGATCATTAGTTTATGCCAAAATCTCATTACTCTAACCGATCACCCGTAGTCGTAGAGGAAATAACCAGGTGTCTAGTAAAAAAGACCTTACAATCATTTGAGGTAGGATAATGTATTCACATAGCTTAACCGATTATGGTATGTTCGTTTTTAAAATGCTTCTTTAGATTGAAAGACATTGTTTTGCATTTTCTTTTGTATCCATGAGATAACGACGTGTACTTTAAAAAAAGTGCTACCGCCCCTTTAAATTTATTCCTAAACCTGGTATCAGACGCCTAGTTCGTCACGTTTAATACATAACAAAGTCAACGAACCTAGCATAAAGGCAACATTATGTTTATTAAAACGTAGACGCTCAGAAGTTCACCTATTTTAATGAATAAGAGGTTGACACCACTCAAACCAGCTTTCCCTAATCTTTATAGTGGCTAATGCGCCCCTTAACGCTGACAGGTCTCAAGACTATGTGGTCAAGGTTACTAAGATACCTCGACTTCAAACACATTGTTATAGTGTTGTCTCTAAACCGTATATTTGGACCATGGGCCCCGCTATCAGAGTCCCCTATGTATAGACTATTGACAGGGTAATTCACCCGCCATCTTCGAACTCTAGCGTGTAAAATGCTCTTTAAACGCAAATAAAAACTAAAAGTATATCACGAAATGATCGGACATATATCCTTTGATACTCCGCCGCTAATCTTACCTTAATTTTTTTTTAATAATGCCTATTTCTGACTTAATTTTCGCGAAGCAAGCCTGGTTACATTTACCCCACCCGGAAGTTGTCAATGGCGGTCGACCAGTTATTGTTTATGACGAGTTATTGTTAAATTAATGTCTTTAAAAAAATATTACCACTGAGTTAAGTTGACTTCTGACATTTTTGTTATCTCTCACGTGTTAAAAATGTCATGCGAACAAATTTTGAATTTCCCTCGCTTAATCAAGTGTTTATGTCTTCTACTAATCAACCAATGAGGTTCAAGAAGCGTGTTGGCTGCGGCCATGTCGGCAGCCATTGTAAACTTCCGGGTAAGGTAAATGTGACCTGACCGCTTCGCGAAAGAAAGATTAAAAGCAGGAATAAAACGATAAGTACGAAGGAAAGGTTAGCGGCGGAGTATCTCTGGGAATGTGTTCTATTACTACATGATGCAATTTGAGTCGACAATAGCGTAAAATTAGATTTTTTAGATCGAAGATGGCGGGTGAATTACCCTGTCAATAGTCTATACATAGGGGACTCTGATAGCGGGGCCCATGCCCGGAAGTTGTCAATGGCGGTCGACCAGTTATTGTTTATGACGAGTTATTGTAAAATTAATGTCTTTAAAAAAATATTACCACTGAGTTAAGTTGACTTCTGACATTTTTGTTATCTCTCACGTGTTAAAAATGTCATGCGAACAAATTTTGAATTTCCCTCGCTTAATCAAGTGTTTATGTCTTCTACTAATCAACCAATGAGGTTCAAGAAGCGTGTTGGCTGCGGCCATGTCGGCAGCCATTGTAAACTTCCGGGTAAGGTAAATGTGACCTGACCGCTTCGCGAAAGAAAGATTAAAAGCAGGAATAAAACGATAAGTACGAAGGAAAGGTTAGCGGCGGAGTATCTCTGGGAATGTGTTCTATTACTACATAATGCAATTTGAGTCGACAATAGCGTAAAATTAGATTTTTTAGATCGAAGATGGCGGGTGAATTACCCTGTCAATAGTCTATACATAGGGGACTCTGATAGCGGGGCCCATGATTTGGACAGAAAGGATAATCTGTAAAAAGGGCAACATGTGTCAAACCGCCTGCACAAAATTGTCAGATTTTGATGATAAAAATATATTAAGCTTCAGGATGTACAACATAAATGTTTTTTTTGTTAGAGATTAATTGTGAAGTTTACCCGGAATGTCACTTCACACATAAAACCGGCACAGCTAAATTATTAAATTTGATTATTTACAAGTTCCACATTTTGTAACATTGTTGCACTGTTCTCTATGAGATATGACTGTGCAACAAATACTACAAAATC
This sequence comes from Phorcus lineatus, assembly GCA_921293015.1. Lineage (NCBI taxonomy): Eukaryota > Metazoa > Mollusca > Gastropoda > Trochida > Trochidae > Phorcus > Phorcus lineatus. The sequence goes on along the minus strand of OV121085.1, from coordinate 56,430,308 downwards.
CCAAAATTTTTATTCTCTTCCAAAAGGTCACTCCGTCAACAAGTTCTTATACACCCTCTGTTCTTATACGAGGTTTTCTCGGGCTCTCGACAAGTTCACCTAGCGGCAAGATCTTGCAAGTTTAACTACCTTGCAATGTTTCAGTCAATAAAAACACCGCATTCGTGGATAACATATTCGTTGTCACACAGGCCTTTGCAATGATACAGTCACTAAATAAACCGAATGAGCTGTGTATAAAGAAGACTCAAAGTGTAAGTGCATATTTGAATAAAGTTTTGCTTTACAAAAGAATACGGAAATAACTGAGGCGATTTGAATGAGAACGTTTGAACGTACAGAGAGATCGACCATTTCCGCGATCTACCCTGGGGAACAATTGTGGAAAGGTGTGCAAAGGAAGGATAACTCTAGTAGCTTTACTCACTGAAGGGGTGGAAGAGGAACATGGACCCGATGTAGGGCCAGGCTCGTATGCCACTGGGTCCCGGAATACTCTCTAGGCTCTTCAGGCTCGACGTGTCGTGTGAACTTTTATCTGTCGACGATGTCGACACAATGCTGGCGTTTCGGACTGACCTCACACATGGCGCAAACATGCGGCGCAACGACTTCTCCATCACCTGTAAAATATAGGCAGACATTTGTATTTACCATACTACATTCTTGCCTTTAAAGGGCATTTAAGCAAGATTTTCTGGGAAACAACTTCTTTATGCGCTTATAAATACTTCATCGGGTGGGGTATCATTTTATACAATAAAGAAGTTATTATCCAGAAAATCATTTTTTTATGCGTTTTATGTCACATTCCTTCAACAAAGATAAGAAACCTGTTCAATCATGAAACACTTAGTCCACCTGACAGGTTCAGGATGTCAGATGTCCTGTTTCTTCCGGTAACAGGTTGAAAAATAAGCGTTTAAAAAAATTAATACCATGTTTAAAGATGAAATACACTAAAAAAAGCTAAGTATTTTTAAAATTTTGCCTATCGTATATACAAATACCGTCTATTCTGGTGATACATAGATTGTTCGAGAAATTATTTAAGAGAGAAGTCAAACAGAAAAGGATGTTGTACACGAGTCTAAGTTCAAAGACCTGAAGATACTGCGTCGTACAGAGTAAAATTAACTCTGATTTAAATCCAAATGATAAACTGGAGTCGTGTCGTTAGACAAGTCAAACACCCACGTTTGTTAACCTACAAATGATGTCAGCTGCTCCCTACACAATAAATATAACGCAGATGCCTATTTCGAGACACTGCCACTGCTTCAGTCCGCTTATCTTAGATCAATGCTTGATTTTATTCACAACACCTTTGTTTCGCCTTCTGATGATTGTGACGTTAAGTATCTCGAAGAGTCTGAAAATCCCCTCACCGAGGTTCCAATTACTAAACCTGATATAGTAGCATTGTCATTGTAAAGTACAGCCCAGTGTCATGTTAGTTGTGTCACGTGACTTCTGTAGCAGGCGGAGTAGGTGTTGGGTATCTCTACATACGCATAGTCCATATATGTTATCTGTGGTACGTTGATACGTGGCAACTATGTATTAATAGATAATAATTTACATAACACTCTTTAATATTGTTACTGACTCAGAGCCAAACTAATTTAAACTAGATAAGCAACAATCTATAGTACACTTGGTTGTCCAGGTCGAATTGATATCCAATGAAATCTTCCCAATGCACATTAAATCGACCAATGCTGTCATTTCTTGCATGTAATCTTGGGTCCAAATAAAACATTTTTCTAGTTTCATCATGAACGTTCTTAGCATGTTAATTCCTTAACAATATAGACAGTTTAATTAGTTTGCATTTAAAAGTGCATAATTTCAAACAAAGCACATTTAGACGCAAAGGTTGTAAGGTAAGAATACTGTGAGGGTCCATTGAGAAGTAGCTAGTGAGATTCGATTGGAAGACAGCGCAATACCAAAAGTGGCGGCATCACCAGAAATAGTACAATAAGGACCATGATCTGGTAGTGAATGGACGGCGGGTTACCAATCGATTCATAGCTTGAGAAGTTGCCATAAGCCACGAGAGAGTTGACTTAATTATCACTGAAATTTCGGAAGTGAAAAAAGTTTCAGCACTGGGGTCGATAACCTTTGACACCTGACAGCCGATCGTAACAGTTCCTTAAACGAATTATAACGATGGATAAAACTTGGGTCCGGTAGATTCATCAAGGGGCGAGGTAACACTCAGAGGAAGGGAAGCATATGACGTCATCAACCCAGAAGAAGCCAAAGTGCGGGGCATTCTTTATTAGACTAAGACAGAAAATAATAAGTGTAAAATCACTAGGACATCATACAGAATAATGACGTTTATTTGATATTCAAGGAAACAGATTCCGGGTATGTAGCCTACATATGGGAATATACGGTAATTGGTGCAGCTGAACTAAATAAAGGCTATAAAATCTATAGATCTATTGGTTGACCTCCACCTCACCCCCAGTTTTAAAGCGCCCATGCTCAGATATATAGAGTGTTTTTCTCAAGCTATAACGATGGATTTCTAAAGATAAAGTCACACGAATGAAAAGACGATTATATCATAGGCGTCCTATCTGACATTAATAAACATATATTATATTGCGATATATATGAAGTTTATAACCACATACAAAACTCGTAAAGCTGTTTTATATAAACTCCAACTTGTACTTCAAGTGACGTCAAAATAGGAAATGACACCTGAACACTGTAAAAAGATTTCCCCGTAAATAAATTGTATGGGGGCAACTGTGTTTGCACTTTAAGGTTTGAAGATACATTCTTCAACCACAGGTCTGCCTGACCGCCTACCGTACATCGTTTGTGAGCATGATAAAAAGACATGTAAAAAGGGATCCGTAAAAGCACATTTGCGTGTAAATTGGTTTTCTATACACCTTAACTGTGGTGGGTAGGTTTCGAATAGAACTCTTTCAAATGAAATATATCATCATCACGAGTGTCTTTTATAGAATATACTAAAGCTTCTGAGTGTGTAAAGTTCCCCCAAGGTTTGAACCAATAAAGATTTCAAAATGAAATACACACATAATTATGGGGTGACAAATGGGACTTAAATCGTTATCAAGTTTGCTTACTAAATACCGATTTAACTCTCATTTGACATCCAATACAAAGCCAACAGGTCGAGTCCTGTAGGACCACTGTTTAGTAACGCAATTATTATTCTTCTATACTTCTTTGTATGATACGCTCAGTCAGGAATGCAAATCTTGCAGTTTCACTTTTTCTTAACGCACGAGTATATACATAAACCTTTGTCCGTCCCTTGAACTAATGTGAATCAAAATAGAGTTTAAATGAACAAACATTATCACGATGTACTGGTTAGCTGAGAGGTGTCCATTATGTAGGACATAAATGAACGCATAACAATGGCCATACGAGAAGCTTTCAACCATAACATTTAAAAAAACTGGTTAACGTATCAACTATAAAATAAACATGTTTATCAAATGCTCCGAGTTATACAATGCCGGAAGTAGAATAGGCATGACCGACAGCATCACCGTTTCTTACTAGTTAAATCGGGCGAATGTAGAAGGGAAATATTGTGACATTTTAATATCCCGTTGTAGAATCTAGGCTCCTGATGCATATCACATTAAACCGGGTCCAGAATCAAAATACTCAAATGCCCTAGGCTTTATACGTTGGAGGATATTGATAGTTTTAAAGTATTTGTAACACGCTATAAAGCATGTACATGGATATGACACTGTTAGATAGTAAGAAATAAAACAAAAGATAAACCGAAACGTGCATTGATCTAGAGCGCATTTCAAACTTGTGAAACAGATGAATGCCAGGAACATATTCAAACAATTTTCAAACAAGTAATTTGAAATGACATTCTTTTACGTGATAATAAACTTGGATGTTGAACTTTTCGTTTGTTTTAATTAAAAATTCTGAAATCGGATAGTTTTCATTCAAGTATATTCAAGTAACTTAACACATATTATCATCAGCATAATGTCCGAACACATAAACTGTAAGTAATTATATCACAACTGTCACACGCTTACATTCATAATTTCATTCTTAAAACTGTCACGCAAAAACACGGGGAGAGTACATTCATTCACAGAATCGCAATACATACGGAGAGAAAGGCTGATCTAAAAATTGCAACACCAAATGGCACGATGAAACAGTCAAGTGTCAGAGGGGCACCTGTTGATATGTACATATGTATAAGGAATATACCGAGGACTTGATACATGTTATTGCATGACCACCATAGATAAACAATATATCATACTGTCACGTAAATGAGACACAACACTATCACAACTGTTAAATGCCCGTGAATGCGAGTTTAATAACGTTGGCAAATCATGTATCGCAAGTGTCATAAGAGTCCACAAGTAAATGCATAACGATATCCGCAATTATAAGATGAGTATATATCATAACTGCGATAGTGTTATAATGACTTCAACAAAAATGCTACAATTAAATGCTAAAAAATGTGTACGATAAGCAGAGAAGGATACGTATGTCACGGTATGTATAAAAACTTACCACAAGTAAGTAAATCCAGAATAACGAATTCCCACAAGAAAATAGCAGCGCTAGCACAATGCAGGATAAGTGAGTCTGACGAACCGCTTTTAACAGGAGAGAGTTGTGCGGTGAAAGGAGTCGGATCAATTCTACTGTCCAAGTGCAGCTCGCGCTCTATCCCGACTGGCCTCTGAGAGTCAGCTTTAGACCCTCTCTCTGTCCGGCTTCTCACTGTCGGCCCTGTTGAGAGCTGTGATAGGTAGCCGTTAACTCCGTGCACTGAATGAGTCCCTGTAAAGACAAACGTTGTAAAACAACACACCATAACACAACTGGGTACTCAAAGGTCTACAAAAAGTGAATGATTGAAATGTTAGAATGTTCTCGTGCAGAATAACAAAGACAGTAGCTGATAGCTCGCTGGTATTTGCTTGTATTTTGACCTCGTTGTGTCATTTCACTTCTTTATTAAACTAAACGTACGGTGTGCCACATTTTTCTTTACTAATACCTTGTTCAATACAATTTAACACACCCTCCACTCAAATCATCCTGCTACATTATTTGTTCCGTTATGTGAATTTGTCTCTATCTGGAGACGACTCACAGCTAACTACGTGTATGTGAGGATACGAAAATACAAAAGAAAACAATACCAAACGTCTGAAAAATCTTATTTGTGCAGTGAAATAGATGCGAGGAAGAAGTGACACCCTTTATGACCCTTTTGTGGAGCGTATTAGCATGTGGTGTGATCAGTATCAAATGTCGGTATAAATGAAACAGCCAAGATACGACAGATCCGGTTCAATAAAGATGTTGGTACACCAAACTTCGATACACGTGCTTTGAATTTCTAGCAATCAAACTTTACTATTTTACTGTAATCACTCATTCATTAAAGTCATAATTATAAACCCACTTCTGTAAAGCAACTAAATTGAACTAATTTTTCTTGCCGGGCAGAAGATGATCACTTAGGCCGATCCGTTTGCGATACTTTTTTTCATATTTTTGCCCGTTTTACAGTTAAGGTGACGCTGCTAATCGGCACGTGCCGTTTTAACTCTGCCTGCAAGTAAATTAGATCACTGCATTCCTCATTGAGTTATCGCCTTTTATGGTCTTTCTGTATTTGTAAGCACGAGCTTTTTTTCATCGAATTTTCAGCTGGGAAATTTCATGTGTTCTACGTCATGGCTTTTGCGAAATGAAATGGTAAGCCTTGTCGTACGACAAAGGGGGGTGGTAGGGTGTTTAAAAATTTCAACACTGAGACCTAGAATGCACGAACAGTTCTAAAAATGTTGCAAACGTCAGGGGAAACATCCTTGTGAGTGATGAACTATTTGTGTTGCAAAAATGAGCCTACGACTTTGAGATGGTGTACGTTATCTTTACATAACACAGTCGAATGTACCCTTCAGGTAATGGATTGTTTCTTAGGATATATTTTACAAATAAAATGGTAAATGGCGTTTCTAATCTTTATTCCTGGGAGCGAGTCATACTTGAACAATATAACACACACACACTTACACACACACACACACACACTTACCCCCCCCCCCCCCCCCACACACACACACACATATATATCGAAGTATATATAGGTTAGTAATACGTTATAGTGACCCCATTCGTCAGTGTTTATCACCTGACTACGTATATGTATACAGCTGCTGTATTTGAGAGAAGGTCAATATATCATCTGCTGGTGTTGATAAGTAGAACGTTACGTACCTTTCTCCAATCCAATTCAACATCAGACGTTCTATTCATGGACTGGTTTACACTATCTAAACAATTGTTCACAATGTAGTTGAATGTTTAGGTTATGAATAATGACACTGCATTCTAAGCATGCTCGTGGAAGACCTGTCTATTTCGCAATAAAAAAAATTCGAAGTTCTATTGCACGTATAAAAATTCAGAAGAAGTAACAAATGGAGCGTACTAGAAACGTCCACATGGCACGAGCCCATTCAAGGTGCGCGCTTAGATCAGAGCTACTGGGTGTCGTCGGTAGAGACTAAGAGTACACGTGGAAGCGTCTGCCCGAAATACCATCACTCGCTCCAGGTATACAGAAAGGTCCGGTTATGTAGTTCAACTTTAAAACTACTGACAAACAAATGAACAACGGAAAAGTAAGGCACTTTTTACGTTGTAGTAACATGAAAACCGCAAACAACATGAAAAGCTCATTCGAAATACCACCTGTTTTATCGTTTTACTGTCATCAACGACATCTCTGTACATCTTGATATATCATCTTTCTCTCAACGATGTTTCTATTGTAATAGATAACGCTTGCGAAAAAGCATAGTTTCCAAAGAATTCATCTTACATTCTTTCAAAGGAAAATACCACCCTGACACAGACCTTTTTAAAAAATTATTATTGATATCTTTATTTCTTATCATATAGAATTCTTTTCAGTGTTATGGAAAAGGTTTGCAGAAAAAAGCAGTGCATCCAAAGTATCAGTTAAGTTTTCTTGATGCTGTTTTATTGACATTTCCGTTTCTACTTCAAAATATATCGTACAGCTTTTGACACTTTGATATTTCTCCCTCTCCGTAAAATAGCCATGAATATTTTAGACTTTCCGCATCTGACAAGTTGTACCTAAAAGCAAAGCTTTGGTGCTATGGATCTCGGGACCGTGGATCTTATGGCTCCGCTTTGATTAAACCACTTTGGAAAAAGCCGTGAAGCTTGCCATAGATAAAGTGTACATAATGTTCTCGGTCATATTTCAAATAATACTAAAGAACTATCCGTTCATTCTATTCATTCTCAAATACAACACATATGACATTTGATAGTTTTTCAATTAAGATCGAGCAAAAGGCTAAACCCGACTTCCAGTGAAAAGCAAAACTCGCAACTGTCTTCCATTAATGGCTACCTTGTAGCATGTGCACTACCTAGATGACTCTGACTATATCGTGCAATATATCCCAATTTTGCGAAGAGAGAGCTTCACTAAAATTTATAATTTTGGTGGACTATGGCTGAACCGAGTTGATAGACAGATGTAAGGCAACTACGGGGGAAATTGCCCTACCTCTGTGCAGTAGTAAAAATAACATTTTCATTTACATGTATACTATTTTTATAGCCTTATAAACACTTTCAACCCACATCTGTCTTCTTGATAGAAATTCGACTTATCGTGACAAAGACAAGGGGGAATCCGATTGTGTAATTAAAACAAAGAGTGGAGGTTAGAGGGAGGTTGCCATACCTTTGAATATGTTAGTAGTTTTGAAGGCTGACAAGATGGCGGACTGATAAATTGACACATCGGTTCGCTTACAAGAAATCTAAGTTATTAAGAAAACCTGGCTTCAGAAGTGATCTCAAAGTGCTTCTGTTACAATTGGAATATCGTTGGAACGGTTTCGAACTGCTGCTGGTACGTTTTTGCCAACATTAATGCATATTGGCAATAGTGCTGGTTCAGGAAGGTTGATAACACCTTTGTCATTCTTCCTCAAGCTAACGACCCTATTGCCCTTCTCAACCACCTTAACCAGCAGCACCCTCGCATCTAATTCACTGTTGAAACTGAAACTAACTCACAGATCCCATCCCTAGATGTTCTACTTACTCGAACCCCTGACAACACTATCCAAACCTCTGTTTACCGCAAACCCACGAGCACTGACCAATACATCCATTTCAATTCTAACCACCCACTCAGGACTAAAACAGGCATAATCTCCACCCTCACCCGCTGTGCTATCGACTTGTCCTCTTCTAACCCTGACCCTGAATTAAAACACCTTCAGATTGCCTTCACCAAACTGAACATGTACCCAACTAGACTTGTTGAGCGCACCATTAATTCCACTCATAAACCAGCAGCTACTACCACCGTTACCACGCCTACCCCTGCCACTATTCGCATCTCACTTCCATTCATCGGCAAAACATCACATCACATTAGTTGCTTACTCAAACAACAGACAGGCAACCTTTGTTGGACAACCTTTGTGATACAGACCAAAAGTTATTTTGGCACCTCATCAAGAAGAAGACTAAATCAAAACAGATACTTTCCATAAAAGATGGCAATGAAGTCTATACTAGTCCTGAGGATATCTGTAATGCACGAAGTCCAACATATACGAGACAATATCAGATGTTCTGATCTCAAAAGCTCTGTTAAACCTTGTTCTGAATCAGAAATTACTTCAACTTGTTCATCTCTGAAAAATGGAAAAGCTGGGGGAATCGATGGTTTACAGTATGAACACTTAAAACATGGTGGCACTTTATTACACAGACGCCTTGCCCAGTTGTTCAACATCATACTTGCAACTGGATTCCTTCCTCCTGCATGGAATAGAGGCCTTGTAACACTGATTCATAAAGGAGGTGGTAAACCAAAAAACTCAGCAGACTCCTACAGGGGAATAACTCTACTTCCTGTCATAATGAAACTCTTTGAAAAGATAATTGAGAGACGCATATCCCAGTTTGGTGTTTATAAAAGTTTCCCAAATTCTCAGCAATGTGGTTTCCAGAAAGGTCTTTCTTCACTCAACACCTCATTCATGATCCAAGAAACCGCACATCATTATAGAGAACAGTCTGATTCCCTCAAAGCTGTGTTTCTAGACAGTGCTAAAGCATTCGACACTGTCTGGCATGCTGGTCTTCTCTACAAGCTTCACCGGTTGAATATTCCAAATGCTTTATGGAACGTTATTGACAACATGTACTCAAACATGGAGAGTTGTGTAATCGCCAATAACGTCATCTCACACTGGTTTTGTGCTTCGAGGGGAGTTCGACAGGGTAGTATTTTATCTGCTAAACTATACCTTGTCTACATCGACGAACTGTTAAATAACTTAACCTCGTCTCGTAAAGGTGCACTTGTTATGGATGTGAGCGTCACTTCTCCAACCCAAGCTGATGACATTACTCTACTGAGCCCACTGACTTGCAATCTACAACAGCTGATACATCTGTGCGAAAACTACAGCGGTAAATGGAGATTTAGCTTCTCCCCCGCCAAGAGTGGTGCTTTAACTTTCACAGATAAAAAAGCAGTGCAACAGCTTAAGCTTACACTCTATGGAAAGCCTATTCCGGACCTAGATTCCATCAAACATGTTGGAATCGATCTTCAAAAGAACTTCATCTCATGGGACCGATCCCTCAAAGCCTGCTCTAAACTAAAAGCCTCGATGATGTCAGCCATTAAGTCTGGTTGTCATGGTGATGCCTTAAACCCAGTCACTAGCGCAAAGATACTTCAATCAACTTGTCTCCCGAAAGCTTGTTACGGTTGTGAACTGTGGTCCGGTTTATCAAAAAATGAGTTATTAGCCCTTGAAAGATCACAACGCTTCTGTGTCAAAGTGATCCATGATCTCCCAAGAAAAACCAGAACTGATATATGCAATGCTCTGCTAGGATGGTTACAAATAGAGGCCTACATTAACAAGTGCAAACTCCTGTTCTTTGGAAGGCTATGCCACACCTCTCACAGAAACACAAGCTACAGGCTACTGATGACAAGAATATTCACCCTGAAGAACAACTGTGTGGCTGATCCAGGCGGATTCATATCAGACATCCTTGTTATACTGGAGAAGTATAAACTGAGTCACTATCTTCAAAACGTATATAAAACTGGTCATTTTTGCACATACTCCCGTTGGAAAGTGATTGTGAAAAAAGCAATGTTAGACTCTGAAACCGCAGCTTGGCATCAACGTGTCGACTCTGACCCAGAAATTAATCACTTTCTGAAGATTCACCCAGTTATAACCCCTCACAAAGCCTGGTTCATTGCTCGTCAGTTCCCTTATCTCAAACAACAATGTAAATTTGTTGTTAAGCTCTGTGCATTGTGGCGTCCAGGAGGCGCAAAGGGATATGTGAACTGTGCTCCAATCAGTTCAATGACCTGTTGACTCATACCATATGTCACTGCACAGCCAAATGCAGTGAACACGACAGATTGTGGATTGAAATATCTAGTGTTGGTCCGGTTGAGCTGGGAGTGACTCTACTAAACCAATCTGACGAGGATGTTGTATGTAGCCTTCTCTCATGCACTCCCTGTGTCCCCCTGGATGATATAGACAGCACAATTTACTCCTCTCTGATTGTCCAAGGACTGTACAGACTTCGTAAAAACACACAATTTAACTTGATCTTAAAGTAATTTAACAAGTCAATTCCAGATAAAGGCTGACAAAATTTGATTAAATATATATACTCTTTTTAAATATTCCTCTTTATTGATGTACATTTTCCGCCTGTCCATGTGTTTGTAACTCTCCAATGGAGGAATAAAGAATATTATTATTCGCATCTCACTTCCATTCATCGGCAAAACATCACATCACATTAGTTGCTTACTCAAACAACAGACAGGCATAGACACGTACTTCTCTACCGTCACACCTCTCAAAATCATCAGGGAGGATACGCACCACAAAATAACAACAGCAAAAGAGGGTGGTCTAAAAGATCAGCTGTGACTGTGGCGGCAACTACATTGGGGAAACATCCAAACCACTCAACATTAGCATCAAGGAACACAAAACATCCACAATTAAAGCAGACACTTAATTAGCCGTTTCGGAACGCATCACAAATTATTCCACAGCACAAAATCAATTGGGACACAGTTAAAACATTTACAAACAACAGACATGATTACACTCAGCGCCGTTTAACTGAGGCTATACAAATTGTTAGATTTAAGCCCTATTTAAAAAGGGATCGAGGTTTTTCATCCCATCAGCTTACAACCATCTAATCCGCCCATGATCATCCACTTGACTTACTCTGGCACTCATCACCTCTTTGTTCCCCAATCCCTCTGATTGATAGGTAATCCCACACATCTTATCATGTTTTCCTACCTGTATCCTTTCAGCTTATTGGTACCTCATGCTCTTACTATTGTTACCTTGTTATTCCACCCATATGTAACTTGTGTATAAATGCTATATCTCACTATACCCCCAACTGCTTGAAAACGGTATAATAAACTATACCGAAACTTCGCTTTTTGTACAATAAAGAAGTTGATAATCCATAAAATTCCTTGTCTTCCTTATAATTAAAGGGAGTTGATTTAAACTTAAACAAGGCAGGAAGGTATTTTGGCTCTGGTTTTAACCATATTCAAATTTTGTTGACATAATTGTACTGTGTCTCTTAACCTCATAAATTCCTTTCTATTGAACCTAACTGCACATAACAAAATGAACAAAAACACACACTTATTGCCAAGTGAGCTCTTTGGAGTAGTAAAGCATTCACGTGTACAGTTGTGCTATTGAATTAATCGGTAAAACATATCTAACTTGTAGGGAGGCTCCCACTTACCCAGCCCTTTTGTTAAGGGTAATTGAAAAAGTCAAGCAGTATAATCCCCTAAAACAACAGGTGCTTGGTCAAATTTGCTACCTATCAAATAAGGGAAAAACTATTTCTTCATACATAAATTTATTTTAATTCAAACAGTTTTTGTATATTCATCACATACATCAAATAAAGTTATTCACATACATTATACAGCTACACAGTTATTATTTTCAATTAACAGTTGTTCATACAGTTCATATTCATTTAATGGATATAGATATAAACAACATGTCAAATGACCAACAAGGTCAAGGTACTGTTCGCAAGCTACTTGGCCTCTTTCTCCAGGAAGCTCATGGTTTTGAAGAGGTTAGGGTGGTACTCAGATGTAATAGTTGTCAGCTTTCTGTGCCACCCTTCAACGTGGTTTGTTGTTCTTTCGACAACATATTTATACTGATTTTTTATGATATGTGTTCACCCAGTTAAATAAACTTGATGAATTGACCTAAGGATTTTCTTTAATATGTGTTTATTCAGTTAGATAAATGCGATAATTTTTTTATGTGACTCATACTCAAACACTCACACGACTGAGAGCAATCATACCATGATGATTAACAGTTATTGATTATTATTTTATATATGTAACAATTAAAACTGAATAGTTTTGTTAAATTGGTTTGTTTTATGCAACAATACAATAAAGGTAACAAATTTTTAAAAATGTAAGCATTCATATTCGTATAGTAAATGGCATTGAAATAAATACCATACCATTCCATTGAGTTTAATTCATAATATATGCAAGATGTCAGACAAGTCACCAAACTTTCTTTTTGATGTAATATTACATACACTATTTCGTAGGTAACCTTTTCCCCCTTCACCGAGACTGGCCAGACTCATCCTAATCGCTATTAGATAGGATTAATTAACTCAAGGGCTGGGCAGGAGGGAATAACCCAACTTGTATACAGAGAGTAATTAGATCAATAGTTAATACATCACCAGTAAATCTACTGCTAAATTTTAAAATGACAGATATCTTATTTGAGCTTCATCTGCTTCAAAATAACAATTCACGGGATACATGTGATATGTAGCTTGCGGTCAATAACAAAGCGCTTTTTTAATATCGGAATGTCCAGGATCTAGTTGAGTAGTATCGTGACATACAAGCTGTGACATGTTGAGTCGGGTCTTTTCATATGCTCGTTTAACCTAGTTGCTCTTATGTACTACTCACCGTCAATAGGAATGTACTTCATGTCAATAAGCTTAGGTAGCTTAGCCTAGCTTTTAAATATCACTATCTATTTATTTGCCCATATTTTCTAATGCAAAGAAAATATTATTTAACAGAATTTTACTATATCAACCCAAATTATTGTAAGTTACAAATTCTATTAGGAACTCCTTCAGAAAAGAGATATTCTGAATTAAGAAAATTAGCAACATTCATATCATTTATATGTAATACTTTAAAAGTTAACTTTTCAATGTAATCTATTCACAGCCGTAATGTCATAAATGCAATATGTAATTTTCATGTACCACGGTGAGTGGTTGTTATGAAATAAAGCAGATTGAACAGATTGAACAAAGTTTTTGTCATTGTACTCTTGCAAGGTATGACGATGATGATGATATAATATATATATATATATATATATATATATGTATATATATATATATATATATATATCGTGTACGAGGAGAAATCCTTTAATGCGCATGTGTATACATTTTCATGTGTTACTGACATCTAATGTATTGTGTTATGGGTCAAATGGCCTTGAAACAATAAAACCATTGAAAAATTGAATATATTATAATATGTACGTTTGAGGCTTTTACATGGCGAGTGGTTAAAACTGTAGCTTATACAGAAGTGCTTTGTATGTAGGTGAAGCTGAAATCTGACAAACAAATATTAGATGAAAATAACCCTTTCGCTTATGATTTATTGCAATTAAGTTCTAACAAGTAATTACTTGAAATGTTATTCTAAGTTACCGATATGGAGGTATCTGATCCTCTGATGGGCCATAGGGGCAGGTAGGGACAGTGCTATCGGTGAAGGTTTGGACACTGTCCCAATGTGCAATGACTCTTTGTTATTTTCTGTTGTGAAATATTAAAAATTTAAATAATAAGTTTTCATATCTTAAGAGTGCATTTCAAGGATTACATGCTAACAGGTGCTACCACCTGGTTCCATGGACGGATCACCATAACAATTTTTGAACTTTTTCGTTGTCTACGCAAACTGTAGTGTTGACAGTAAGGTGCTGCTTCTGCTCGACAAACACGAGAGTCATGTATCTTGTAAGACCACAGAGAAACCTTAGGTCAACAGCATCACTCTCATGACTTCCCACATTGTAACAAAAAACAACAGCCTCTTGACAAGACTGTGTACAGTCCCTAGGCAGTCAGGCTTGGCAATTACTTCATCCAGGAGTCACATGACAATCTATTGAAGTATTCACAGAAGTATTCAGATCATGATAATCCAGGGTATGTACGAATAAGAAAAACAACAGTGGCTTTAAAGATATTGATAGATATACACTGGTCCAAAATGTGTTCCGTGAAGAGGAATTTCTGCCTTCTTTTGTTACAGATAGACAGGTAACCATGAACATGAAGAAGAACATACTGACCAGTCTATCGCCACCGCTGTATCCAGCTGTCAGTCATCTATGGAGGGTGCAAGCACCCAAGATGGACACATATGGAACCTTCACATACAAACACCTAAGACTGACACATGGTACTTCGATCTGCAAGCACCCAAGAGGGACACATGTAACTGCCAGATACAAACTCCCAAGATGGACACATGCAACCTCGTGCTATGGTCACCTAAGATCACCACCTGGAACCTCGAGCTGCAAGCACTAAAGATTGACAAATGGGACCACCAGATACAAACACCTACTATGGACACCTGGAACCTCAAGATGTAAGCACAGAAGATGGAAACATTTGACCACCAGATACTCACACCTAACATGGACAGAAGGAACCTCAAGCCATACACAATGATTCTACATGGCATTGCCTTCATCAAGCAAGATTCCATTTTTTCTGTTATGATCACCCAAACCGTGACGCATCATCAATGGCCAATCAGTTCCAACATTTACAAATGTGAGTAAAGAAAATTGGCCAATGATAACAGTAGATCAAAACACATTAGTGTATACATTGTTTCTAACCCTAATATGATAAGTTGCAAGTCAAAATTCATATTGTAAACGTGAGGAAAACTTTCTTTATGCATCTTAAGAAAAGATTTCCAAAACGGGTTTATTTGTTCATGACAACAGTACCAAAGAAGATATGTGATTGTCTCTACTTCACATTCACAAAATGTACAACGGTTGCTGTTTGATAATTTTATCACAACAAGGAAAGAATTCGTTGACAGAATATAATGAATTATTCTAAACTGGAACCATCTAAATTCAGTATGAAATGTAGTCTTCAAAGGTAGCACAAATATTTTCCAAGTTATTATTACATATTAGGAGCAACTTATGATAATCTTAATTTTAAGCACAAATGGGAATAGTGTTTACTTGTGGAATTGGAAAATGATGATAATTGATAGTTTTATATAGCCCCATATCTTCACATTCTGGACACAGAACGCTCTAAAACCGATGACCCTGGTCAAACCCCAGCTGACATAGTTGTCGCTAGAAGGTCAACACCAACACTCTGCTTAACCGGGTACATAGAGGCATATTTTGAACTAAGTATCTTTCAAAGTTTCTCAACTCGAGTCTCAGTGTGTGCATGTTTTATATTATTATCATAGAAATACATTAACATGTATTAACATGGAGTTCGCGATACTCATGAAAAAAAAACGTAGACGATAAAATGATGAGCAGACGTATCAGGTATATATTAAAAAGTATTTAGATGTTTCTTTTATCATACGCTTTGCTCTAGTAAACGGTCGTGTTGAGAGCGCTTTCACCCTTGAACAACGTTGAACAAGGCTCAGTTGTCTCTAGTAGGTTCTACATTACGCTTGAATAACACATACACTTCATCGTATACATAGTCTTCCTGAATGTGGTTACCGTGAATGTGAATTTCAATGAAGTACAAACAAATTGTAACACAGTCCAGTATAGAATATCATACAACATGGGAGTAAACTCAGGGGTGAATGCACGATCTCCAGTCACAGGCGCATTATAGAAATCTTAAAAGTTAAGATCATTATTTCGAAATACCTTCCCATGAATAAGAGCAAGTACACTTCAGTGATGTTGGATTAACGTGTGGATAAAGGGATAAAAACAACGCAGGTCCTTTATTCAGTTCTAGCAATGTTCCAAGCGACGTCACGATTAGCGTGGGTACAGTGTTTACCATCCAGGGAACTTTGCAAACCAACAATGTGAGCTCACAACGAACGTCAAAAGCTTCAGACGGCTTATCATGTATGTGCAATGTTTCATCGTGAATAGGAATGTTATAAATTTAGATTATCATTTCTTAAATTTAGATCCAATGTTTAGCTTATATGCTAACATTTATTGAAATGACTAAACAAAACTTTCCAGTAGTGCAATCCGACATAAATCCACCATTAGATACATTGCAAAACACAATCGTTGGAACTAGATCATTCTATTTATCTAGATCATTATATTTATCTAGATCATTTATTAAATAAAACACACGCATACTTCATAAAATGAAAATACCATGTAGCGCTCGAAACACATTTCTTGCACAGCACTTGCGCCGGTCACAGATTTAGAATTAATGGAACACATCTAGTCTTCTGAAAAAAATTACGGTAAAAAAGTTGACATTTGTTTCCTCTGTACATCCTGAATGACATTGAGTCTTGCTTTCTTCTCCGACATAAGCTCCCGGAAATGAATACAATCAGTCAATGATAAACAGGAGCCATCCGATGTTGCTTTATCCCAAAGACCCTCCATAAGTTGTTTGATCAGATGACATGGCAATAAGTTGCAATGTAAAATGTAATATTTGAAACAATTTCAAGCAACGAAAACGTCAAAACCCGCATTTGCAAACAGATATTGTTGTACAGCTGCATGCCAAAAGTTTGTTCACATACCTGAATATACCAATGCAAATACCATGTAATTTGAGATACCTTTGAGGTATCGTAGCGTTGCGAAAAAGAAACATATAATATTGAATTTTCAATACACATTTGCAGATCCATTCTTCTTTAAGGCAAATGTTTTTCGTACCCCACAATTACCTGTAACAGTTTTGACAGATCATTGAATTGACTACGGGTAAAAATTTCGAACACACTAATTTCTATTTTTATCCATAAAATCCTTTATTAGTTATCAGTTTCTTTAAAACTTAGTCACGTTTGTTCCTTAGCACATAGTCAGTATGATTCAGTTGGTCTTAATCTAAGAGAGTCGATATGAATCCTTTTATTTGACATTTACCGAAATCGGAATTTCGAAAATATTATCAATATGCCAAAAATGGCTATTTCACACGTGAACAGTGGGTGATCCATTGTCAGTTTTGCTGAAGTTATTCTATTGACGTTAAAAGGAAACCCAAATTACATGATATTTACACTACGATTTAGTGGTAAGTGAACAAACTTTCGGTATGAAGCTGTATATATAAGTTGCTTTGCGCTAGGATTATGATATCATGTTTTGTTCTGTAAATAAAATTTTGAATTGCCTTTCGAAGGTAACAGGTAAAAACTAAAGAACCCAGAATCCTGACAACCACAAAAAGCACATACACGCATGATGCTTCTTTCTTTTAACACGTTTCGTTAACGGAAGACTTAAGGATTTTGAATTGTGCATAAGACTCGAAAAAATACACTTCCGATACATTCTTGAATTATATAAGATGCTGGAATGTACGTTAGACTCAGATCTCTCTCTATATATACATATATATATATATATACACACAAGGTTATTCTTCACATGATGTATTCACCGAAGTTGGAAGATGCAAAAATCAGACTTTGTAATCTTGTAATTTGCAAATTTGTAATTCAAAGAAGGGATCAAGGTCATTTTTTACAAGTGTGTCTTGCTTCTGTACACTATGTCAGCACTGCAGTTAACTGTCATATACAAAAGAACATGTGGTTCAACCTTTAACTGTCATATACAAAAGAACATGTGATTCAACCTTTCGTATCACAAATGCGCTTGCAATCAAACGGACCACTTATGTTTAGCCAAAACTAACCCTTGAAATTTCATTTCCCCCAAGCTAACCTCTATTCTGCTTTACAGCATCTGACCATTCGTACCGGCTAACTGTTCATTAATAACAAGGAAATGTCAGATACCATGTTCCCACATACTGCTGTGGCCACTGATCACTATACTAAACGGATTGAAGATGAGTTTCATTTTGTTATTGTACTAAGTGAAAATAATTATTTTATTTAAGTAGATGATGGCCAGAGGACACCAAAATGAACATTCAGTTGACTTCAACACGTCCATTTTGACAGTATTAATAACAGGACATCATAATACAAAACTTACGACTATCTTAGCACTAAGAGAGCTTCGAAAATCTAGGCCCTGGTGTATAAGATATGTTGTGTCAGCAGTTATGCTCATAACTGGTTAATCAAATAAAGATAAAGCTTATATATTATACTTACTTAATGCAGATTCCTTGTAATCTTCTTGAAATAGACTTTTACTTGTTGTCGTGAGAATAATACGGAATTCTATGTCCGAAACGAAAGTCCATTCAAAGCCTATGTTCGAGTCTATCTACCTACTGGCCTCGGTAAAGTACGGACAGACCTACACCCGTGTACAAGCTCCGTGACCCTTCCTTTCTCTGGCCCGCTGTTTCCCCTCTGTACGTGTATTAGCTGGCCAGTGAACTCCGTGCACTGGTCTCATCCAGACACAGGTTGTGCAACGCAAACAACGTAACAAAAACTATACTCCCCTTGGAAACTGTTTATGTACGTTCTGTAATTCTAGCGTCATTGAAGACAAGAAATATTTTCTAATGGGCTTTATATTTAGGCTAAAGAAGGCTTCTTTGGAATCAGTTCTCGTCTCTGGAAACACATTTCCCAATCTGTCAGATTCAGATTCTTTATTACCTTTATCTGTACAGATAATTGGTACATAATGAAAACGTTATTGGTACAGGTTGTAGATGTTGAACATGGTGACAATAAAATAAGAGTATAAAGGAGGATGTACAATTACAATTTTATCATAAATTACTTATCAAATTATTTCTCAATAAACTAGCCTTATATAAATATTTACCCAAGTTGCACAATATCTTTACATTATTACAACTAAAAAGTTGAATAAACTTTATTACTGATGGACATTTGTAATAATAAGGTTTGATATATAATATTCTATAGTTGATATACGATGGACATTTTAATACGAAATGGAATTCGTCTTCTATATCATCTTTACACATTAGACATTTCTGTCAGTGGAAGGATAAACCTCTCATTTTTAATTTCTACATTGTTAATATATTACGTTAAACCTTTTTTTATTATCGGCCACTTAAAACCAGTTTAGACATTTACTCGCACAAAATACTTCATTAGATGTGTATTTTTTATAATCTGTATTTCAAATGTGATCTCATTAGCCATACAGTCTGTATGTATTTTGAGATTTTAGCACTTTATGGTGCAATTACATGTAATTTATGTCAATTAGTGTCAAATAAGCCCAAGTCGGCCGGGGCAGGTCATATATTGTATTGTATCTTGTATTTAATACATTAATACATTTATACATTTTAATCAAATGTTCTTCTTGTTTCTCCTTCTTCATGACTTAAGTCTAACTGGAATTTTAAGGGTCTACGATTTTTTGTTTTGTACCGTTTGCGTGTCAGGTTTTGTTGTATCGGACCGAGGTAAACAGTATTATAAAACATAAAACGAAAAAACGAAATGACAATGTATAATACATGTACACCATGTAGTGTTATGTTGATATCACACTGATATCTTCCATTTCATATACGCGATATGAGAAACTTTTGATGAATACTGTTTTGTCAAAGACTGTATGTATGTATGTATGTATGTATGTATGTATGTATGTATGTATGTATGTATGTATGTATGTATGCACTCTTACGTAAATATGTATGTATGTATGTATGCACTCTTACGTAAATATGTATGTATGTATGTTGATATGTACTGCACTACATACATAAAACTCTGCAGAGGGTAATCCCGGACATGGCCAAGGACGCAGGACTGACTGGACATTACACCAATCATTCTTTACGCGCTACAGCAGCCACAACACTCTTCAGAGCTGGCGTAGATGAACAGCTAATCATGGAACAAACAGGACACCGAACTCATTCAGGTACGTAATGGGATACAATGATGAATAAAATATTTGTTACAAAAATGTTATCATGTTTCTTTCTAAAGAATGATTCAACAAACAGTACTAACTTAACAAAAATATTTCACTCATTTCAATTTTCTTTTCATTAAAGTATATAGGCCTACATATGATTTTGTTTCTCAGGTGTACGGACCTATAGGAGAGTCCATGAAGACCAAACAAAGGAGGTCAGCAGAGTTCTAAACGGTGCCCAACGTGTTCACCCAACGCCAGCAGCTGACCAAACTGACCAGCAGCCTGACCAACAAACTGATCGCGGTACTGGTTCTGGCTGTGACACCAAACGTTGATCTTGGCGATTCGCGTTACACCTTTGTAAACTGTAACGTCACTTTCTCAAACAAATAAAGATTCGTTGTGGGTTTTTTGTTATCATTTTTAGAAGATATGAATGTGGAAAATTAAATGATTTAGCAAAGCCCTGGTTTGTGAATGTGATACAACAAGAATGCTAAAATAACGTGCCTTTATCGTACTTGATTATATATAAACAACACCGCAATCACCATCTATTGTTGTAGATTACATGCCAGAACAAATGTAATGGCTCCTTGCTTCCCGACACAAACTCTTCAGCAAGTGAATGATTCTATCATATGCACAAAATCAAATGCTCACATAAACGATGTGCGTCACATGTTAAATACATGTACTGTACTACATACATAAAACTCTGATAAATATTTTTTTCTGAGGTCACTGTCACGTGGCGTAGTTGATAAGTTGTTAGTCTATAAATCCGTAGTTAGGTGGTTCGATTCCACTCCTTGCCATTGTAAAACTGAGAGTGTAAAATATTTCTTTATTGAGGTATGATATCTGATATCATGCGGCAGATTAAGATATCACTCAGATATCGTACCCTATTACAGTTACACGAATATGATACCCTCATGTAACGAGACCGTGTTGTGTATTGTGATATATCGGTGCCTTATCTCGTTTTTGATACATTCAACAATTTCTGAAACCTTTAAAAATGCCGAAGGCGAAGAAATGGAAACACATATGATTATGATAAGTAAGTGTTACGGAACAAATAATATGCAAATCTCGATCGAACAAATGCTAGTATGACATTAACCGACGGACGGATTTATGCCGCCTGTGCCTTGACCTTATACACGGTGTGATCACTATCAATTGCAATCGATACAAAGTTCATTATGTTGTATAAGGTTTACATATCTATTAAGTACAGGATATACTATTTTTCTTTAAAAATAACTATACTGTTAGTGTTATACATAACAGTTACCGAATTCATATCTGAGATTAACATATCGTCCCTGAATTTTTTTATTTTTTTTTAAACATTTGGTATGAAATCATATCAAAAGGAGTCTTGAACCATACTTAATTCATGTTAGGGCTGCGGCAATTGCAACTACACATGCCAACATTGTTTACACTGAAGGAGGCTCCTGTATTATTTTGCCATTGGGTATGGATGACAGACTAGCTGATCTACTGCTACATGGGATGTGTTAATTAAATTACTATCAAATGTATATCCACTTAATCTGAATTGCATATTTGGGATTAAAGTGTCTAAGCAATTTATCATTTCTGTTAAGCCCACGGGTTTTGTTCTCTGTGTCAGCGTAAGGCAGCACACCTGTCACATTGCTTGACAAATGAGTCGAGGCCAATTGTTGACCGGTAAAAGTGCATTCATTTACCTGTAAGAGTACATGTCAACCACGAAGAGAAGATAAATCATGGGCGACAGTTGTTAAGTGTTACATTTTTTTTATTAGTAGTAAAGAATTAAGTGTTTCAGATACATTTTCTTCAACTGTTTTCACCTTTTAATGCAACAATCCAGAATTTTTTATCCAGGAAATGTTTGTTAATATTTGTTGTACTTTTTAATAAATAAGAAAGATCTTTTTCATTCCGTCGCAAGGCATAAACTTTATTTTGCCGAAAATAGAGTTAAAAATTTTTTCATTGATAACGATTAAATTTGGTGTAAATTTGTTTCCTGAAATTCTGATAAAAAAAACATTTGTAACCTTTGCCGATGACGTCATTCTGAAGTTTAATGATATTTCAAGCCTGAACAACAAATGCATGTCTAAGAAGCATTAAGAAGTAAAACTAAAGGAATGTACATGGCTTAGTACTAAATATCTATGTACACGCCTGGTATGTAAGTACGACACAAGCGAAAGGAGTTATTGTTCATCTATTGTGTAAATTTTAATTGCAGAAAGATTTTCCACTAATTTGTTACCAAATCTATGTATGTTTTAAAAACAGGTATTTACTTTTTTTCAAATGAATCGTTATGTATGTGTCAATGAATATATTCTGTTAAAACGAAGAGAAAAATTGTAAATGTACACAATTATTCGTATGTATCATATGTTGTCTGTTTGTATTCAACATGTACATATTTACTATATAAATTGACATGTAATGATGTACACTGTATATTTTGACATGTAATGATGTATACTGTATATTTTGACATGTAATGATGTACACTGTATATTTTGACATGTAATGATGTACACTGTATAAATTGACATGTAATGATGTATACTGTATATATTGACATGTAATGATGTACACTGTATATATTTTGACATGTAATGATGTATACTGTATATATTGCCATGTAATGATGTACACTGTATATTTTGACATGTAATGATCTATACTGTATATTTTGACATGTAATGATGTACACTGTATATCTTGACATGTAATGATGTACACTGTGTAAATTGACATGTAATGATGTATACTGTATATATTGACATGTAATGATGTACACTGTATAAATTGACATGTAATGATGTACACTGTATATTTTGACATGTAATGATGTACACTGTATATTTTGCCATGTAATGATGTATACTGTATATATTGACATGTAATGATGTACACTGTATATATTGACATGTAATGATGTACACTGTATATTTTGACATGTAATGATGTACACTGTATATATTGACATGTAATGATGTATACTGTTTATATTGACATGTAATGATGTACACTGAATATTTTGACATGTAATGATGTACACTGTATATTTTGACATGTAATGATGTACACTGTATATATTGACATGTAATGATGTACACTGTATATATTGCCATGTAATGATGTACACTGTATATTTTGACATGTAATGATGTACACTGTATATTTTGACATGTAATGATGTACACTGTATATTTTGACATGTAATGATGTACACTGTATATATTGCCATGTAATGATGTACACTGTATATTTTGACATGTAATGATGTACACTGTTTATTTTGACATGTAATGATGTACACTGTATATATTGACATGTAATGATGAACACTGTATATTTTTTGACATGTAATGATGTATACTGTATATTTTGACATGTAATGATGTACACTGTATATATTGCCATGTAATGATGTACACTGTATATTTTGACATGTAATGATGTACACTGTATATTCTTTGACATGTAATGATGCATACTGTATATATTGACATGTAATGATGTACACTGTATATTTTGACATGTCATGATGAACACTGTATATTTTTTGACATGTAATGATCTATACTGTATATTTTGAAGTGTAATGATGTACACTGTATATATTGACATGTAATGATGTATACTGTATATATTGACATGTAATGATGTACACTGTATAAATTGACATGTAATGATGTATACTGTATATTTTGACATATAATGATGTATACTGTATATATTGACATGTAATGATGTACACTGTATATTTTGACATGTAATGATGTACACTGTATATATTGACATGTAATGATGTACACTGTTTATTTTGACATGTAATGATGTACACTGTATATTTTGACATGTAATGATGTACACTGTATATTTTGACATGTAATGATGTACACTGTATATATTGCCATGTAATGATGTACACTGTATATTTTGACATGTAATGATGTACACTGTATATTTTGACATGTAATGATGTACACTGTTTATTTTGACATGTAATGATGTACACTGTATATATTGCCATGTAATGATGTACACTGTATATTTTGACATGTAATGATGTACACTGTATATGTTGACATGTAATGATGTACACTGTATATATTGACATGTAATGATGTACACTGTATAAATTGACATGTAATGATCTATACTGCATATTTTGACATGTAATGATGTACATTGTATATTTTGACATGTAATGATGTACACTGTATATTTTGACATGTAATGATGTACACTGTATATATTGCCATGTAATGATGTACACTGTATATTTTGACATGTAATGATGTACACTGTTTATTTTGACATGTAATGATGTATACTGTATATATTGCCATGTAATGATGTACACTGTATATTTTGACATGTAATGATGTACACTGTATATATTGACATGTAATGATGTACACTGTATATATTGACGTGTAATGATGTACACTGTATATATTTACATGTAATGATGTACACTGTGTATATTGACATGTAATGATGTACACTGTATATATTGCCATGTAATGATGTACACTGTATATTTTGACATGTAATGATGTACACTGTATATTTTGACATGTAATGATGTACACTGTATATTTTGACATGTAATGATGTACACTGTATATATTGCCATGTAATGATGTACACTGTATATTTTGACATGTAATGATGTACACTGTTTATTTTGACATGTAATGATGTACACTGTATATATTGACATGTAATGATGAACACTGTATATTTTTTGACATGTAATGATGTATACTGTATATTTTGACATGTAATGATGTACACTGTATATATTGCCATGTAATGATGTACACTGTATATTTTGACATGTAATGATGTACACTGTATATTCTTTGACATGTAATGATGCATACTGTATATATTGACATGTAATGATGTACACTGTATATTTTGACATGTCATGATGAACACTGTATATTTTTTGACATGTAATGATCTATACTGTATATTTTGAAGTGTAATGATGTACACTGTATATATTGACATGTAATGATGTATACTGTATATATTGACATGTAATGATGTACACTGTATAAATTGACATGTAATGATGTATACTGTATATTTTGACATATAATGATGTATACTGTATATATTGACATGTAATGATGTACACTGTATATTTTGACATGTAATGATGTACACTGTATATATTGACATGTAATGATGTACACTGTATATTTTGACATGTAATGATGTACACTGTATATTTTGACATGTAATGATGTACACTGTATATTTTGACATGTAATGATGTACACTGTATATATTGCCATGTAATGATGTACACTGTATATTTTGACATGTAATGATGTACACTGTATATTTTGACATGTAATGATGTACACTGTTTATTTTGACATGTAATGATGTACATTGTATATATTGCCATGTAATGATGTACACTGTATATTTTGACATGTAATGATGTACACTGTATATGTTGACATGTAATGATGTACACTGTATATATTGACATGTAATGATGTACACTGTATAAAGTGACATGTAATGATCTATACTGCATATTTTGACATGTAATGATGTACATTGTATATTTTGACATGTAATGATGTACACTGTATATTTTGACATGTAATGATGTACACTGTATATATTGCCATGTAATGATGTACACTGTATATTTTGACATGTAATGATGTACACTGTTTATTTTGACATGTAATGATGTATACTGTATATATTGCCATGTAATGATGTACACTGTATATTTTGACATGTAATGATGTACACTGTATATATTGACATGTAATGATGTACACTGTATATATTGACGTGTAATGATGTACACTGTATATATTTACATGTAATGATGTACACTGTGTATATTGACATGTAATGATGTACACTGTATATTTTGACATGTAATGATGTATACTGTATATATTGCCATGTAATGATGTACACTGTATAAATTGACATGTAATGATGTACACTGTATATTTTGACATGTAATGATGTACACTGTATATTTTGACATGTAATGATGTACACTGTTTATTTTGACATGTAGTGATGTACACTGTATATTTTGACATGTAATGATGTACACTGTATATATTGACATGTAATGATGTACACTGTATATTTTGACATGTAATGATGTACACTGTATATATTGACATGTAATGATGTACACTGTATATATTGACATGTAATGATGTACACTGTATTTTGACATGTAATGATGTACACTGTATATCTTGACATGTAATAATCTATACTGTATATTTTGACATGTAATGATGTACACTGTATAAATTGACATGTAATGATGTACACTGTATAAATTGACATGTAATGATGTACACTGTATATTTCGATATGTAATGATGTACACTGTATATATTTTGACATGTAATGATGTACACTGTATATATTGACATGTAATGATGTACACTGTATATATTGACATGTAATGATGTACACTGTATATAGCACACAGGGGCGTGTATCGCTTGGAAATAGCTTTAGAAAGACATATTTACCTATAGTAGGGTCTATATATGTCTTTCCAAAGCTATTTCTGGGCATGTATGGGTAGGGTCTATATGTATATATGTCCTTCTGAAGCTATATCTGGGCGTGTATGAGTAGGGTCTACAGGTATATATGTCCTTCTGAAGCTATTTCTGGGCGTCTATGGGTAGGGTCTATAGGTATATATGTCCTTCTGAAGCTATTTCTGGGCGTCTATGGGTAGGGTCTATAGGTATAAATGTCCTGAAGCTATTTTTGGGCGTGTATGAGTAGGGTCTGTAGGTATATATGTCCTTCTGAAGCTATTTCTGAGCGAGTATGGGTAGGGTCTGTAGGTATATATGTCCTTCTGAAGCTATTTCTGGGCGTGTATGAGTAGGGTCTATAGGTATATATGTCCTTCTGAAGCTATTTCTGGGCGTGAATGAGTAGGGTATATAGGTATATATGTCCTTCTGAAGCTATTTCTTGGCGTGTATGGGTAGGGTCTAATCTTAGGATCATAGTGATGAATCCATATTTCTTGTTTTATATTTCTATCGAAAAAAATGCCTGGTTTTCTAGGTACATCTCTAGAGAGCCTTTGAGCAAATGACTCGTTCCCTCTTCTAAAAAGGCGTGACCAACCGGGGAAATCCTTCGTGCATACACCTTTTGCATGTTCAAATTTGTATGAAAGTTTTTCCCTATGACCTTGCATTTATTTTGATACCATGGGCTTAGTGACGAACAGTTGTACGCCGAATCTTCCAAAATCGTAATTTCCATTTGATAGACACTATCATCAACGTCTGAAAGATTGTCGACCACATATAACTTAGCGATGCCAGAGTCTACGTGATGCGATTGGAAATCCTTATTTTCATTTCATCAAGGGTTAAAAACAAGTCCTCAACTGAACCCTCTCTTAAATCTAACACTTGTCAAAGACACAGCTTGATACGGGTAATACTGAAAAATTACCACATTAACATGGGCAAATTATATTACTGATATAAAGTTTCGGGGACCAGAAATGACTGCAAGGGAAATATTTAAAGGGCAACAGAGAACGTTGTGTATAATTTTATCGAGAAGTAGTGATTATCCTTAGGCTTATCAGTTCAGTAAAGTGTCAATAAACATGTTTTAGTCGTGAGTTGTGATCGAAAACCGGACAGTGGCGCACGCCAATGGAACCTAATTTTGGAACCTTATTTACAGCAGACACAAATACAAATAGATAATCTTAAGAATCACTAAGAGTATTCAAGAAAGAGCTACATATCACCGATGACCATGCCTTATAATTTCAAGAACGACCACAAAAGTTTACCCTAGCTGGTTACACAATCAACGCAGACGCTGGGTAACATAATTAATCGTTGCCGTTGATCAAATAAACAAGGTGCGCTTTAGATTATGAAATATGACCACAGATGACACTTTTGCAACTTCTAGCAAAAGATATCTATTTGTCTTTTCAAAAGTGTTTATCTTCTTTTCATGTGAACATCAACAAACATTCAAGTTACAAAAACAGATCGGTGTATATTTACGTATTTCTGCGGGGAGAATATAGTTAACTTATATCTACTTATATCCTAGTGCCACAGTCAAATTTTTTTTTACTACTACTAGAGATACTATCACCAAATTAGGGGAAAGTAACTCCTAATTAGGTGGTAACGCCTTATTAGGAGATAAGTAACCCCTAATTAGGACTTAGATAACACCTAATTAGGAGATGACTAAGTCTCTTATCTCCTAATTAGATGATAACTTTCGCCTAATTAGGAGTTAGTATGTCCTTAATATATCCTAATTAGGAGATAATTTCTCCTAATTAGGCACGATAGTTATGTCTTAATTAGGTGATGGTATATCCTAATTAGGAGATAAAATTTTTTTGACTGTGGCACTAGGATGCTTCCGTATATATCAAAATAAGTTGTACCAGAAAAAACACCAGTCATTAAAGGTGTAGCTCTATATTGTGTTCCTTCACATTCAGACAATTTCCTTATTTTAATGAGACACTCTTGCAACTGTTCTTAATATGTTGTCTCCTAAGATACGTTTTAAGAAAGTAATTAAGATGTAAAACGTGTTCGTTGCTAATGACATGAATCACAAATAACCCTCAAACGTGACACCTCACTGCTATGTTGCATTCACTTTTAATGTAAGCATGTCAAAACAGGCACGCACAGGCTTCAATTGAGGGATTTTAAGGGGGCGTCAACGTGTGCTTTTTCCATTTTCAAAAGAGGCGTTTTCTAAATTGCAATGAAAAAGGAGTAATTTTCGAACAGCTTAACAGATTTATGTTTGCCAATGTTTATTCAAATGTCATAATTCTGTTTGGTTTTCGCCTCCTGCTTGTCCTCTCTTCCTCGTTAAAGAGCCACTCCGTGAGTTGTTGGAGTCATATATACCAAACTAAATCAATGGTGTAATTCGATCGCGAAGTATCGACTGCTACCAAAAAGACACATTTTAAAGCTAATTGGTTTTTTTACAGTGACAATATGAAGGTAGAACGTTTCAATTATGATCGAAAACCGGACAGTGGCGTGCGTCAAATAGTCAAACGTAATTTTTGAGACTTATCTAAAACAGCCAGGAGGGCAGTTAGGAGTTGATAGTGTTTGTTAGGTTATATATCTAGTATCCATGTATATTGGACGTCATATCTACACCTCTGTGCATTTATATGGATGTTTTTATATTTTCATGGAAAACCAGTATTTGTCATATGTATTTCTTTTGGACATAAAAAAGGTTAAGATGTTTTTTTTGTTTTGTTTTTTTATTTTGTTGTTTTTTGGTACAAAGTCAACATACAGAGATCAATCGAATTGTTGAAACATGGAATTGTAATACTAATATTCCAAATATACAGTTATAATCATAGCGTCAACAATGTAGATAAAACGTCGACATCAACTAAACAACATATGACAAGAAGACCAAAATGTGGCAAAAGGTGTTACACTACAAGTTATCTTTGAATTATACTTATCTAAGGTGTATGCAGATTCAATGTCATGTTTAATGTCTGCCATGTTTGGGCGTCTGTTTGCTAGTCTTGATTTAAAAATGTTGTACTTTGTGAGAATGATGATACGATTGAATACGTCATTTCTTCTCTCTCGATATCCAAATAGTATTTTCGACTTATCAAAGTGAAGAAGGGTGCCAGTTTTAAGTTGAATCCATTTAATAACATTGCTCCAAATTTCTTTTATTATATTGCAGTCATAAAACATGTGCGTTATAGTTTCCACTTCGTTTTTACAAAAAGTACAGACACTGGTGTCAAGATGTTTTGACTTTATATCACCACATATGATATTTAGGTTCGTATCAAACGGAAATAATATGTAATGAAAATCACGGAGTTGCTCTTTAATGCTATGTTCACTTCAGTTGATTCCCGTAGACAAGAACTCTTTAAAAGTGACATTCGCCATGAAAAAGAGATCGATCATATTTGCAAACGTTCATGGATGATTTGAGACAAACTTGGCCTGTTTGAAAATCAGAGACATATTATATCGGATTGATAGCAAATCCTACATATTTGTGAATACTTTCCACATGTTTAGAGTAAAGCTTTCAAGCATTTTAGTTTTTTCAACCGACACATACTCGTATCATTTCTTTTTGGGTTTCATTCATCATTTACGCCAAATTTAAGAAAAGTCTTAAACCTTACATTAGCAATAATATTGTGCCATTTTTCTGAGTCAGCACCGTTGAATTTAACCAGTTCATCATATTAGGGCAAACAATGTCTGTGGTGTGAGATAAGATTGATTTGAGCACTACAAGGAATTAAGTTCTTAAAATTCATATGGATCTAAGTAATTATGTGAGTCTTATAAATCATCTTTATCTCAAATACGGTTATTCAAGCTAAAAATTCAAATTATCGAACTCTTAATCTTCATAATACGTTGAGTCCTAGGTCTGTTTTCACACTTTGACAGAGCCTAGTCGTATATTTTAAAGGCGTTTCAATGAATCCTTTTAAGGGAGACAACTCCAAATCACCAAGGGTAGATCATTTGCTTCCACGTCACGTGATTTGCCAAGGTGCTTTCAAGATGGCGGACGAGCAGGAATTTCGGGTAGAGAGGTGAGTAGTAGATGATAATGTAGCAAAATACGAACACTGACGAATATTTGAAGACGATGGGTCTTTTGCTATGTATCATATGCATAGTTTCTGTACCTTATATCTGAAAGTCTGTAATATATAAAACCATGAACAGCATGTGTTGGCCGAATTTATGCTGACCTGAATATCGAATGCCATTTTGTTTACCTGTTCCTTCTACTCATAAAATGCATTTTGAACATCTGGAGGAGTCAAAGAAGTAAATATGCTCTTGTGGTCACATGATTAAGGGCAGGAAAGTATAAATGAAGAGTAAAACATTTTTCTTACAAATTATGCCAAGTAGGCTCTAATCTAAAGACCTCAACATTCAATTCATAACATATTTTGCATGCAAATAATTAAAAACTTTTTACAAAAAATATGATAATGTTCTTCCATTTTAATCATTGAATAAAGTGTTTTGGTTGCAGGGTCACTTTGATTTATTTCAGTAGGAATATAAACTGTTGCTTGTTTTGACATGTTTGATAAATCTTTTTCTTTTAACATGTATATGGTTACTAAATCATAATCAACCTGTTGTTTTTTTCCTCAGAGGTTTGACATAATTATTTGCCCCTTCAATCTATTTAATCCAAAAAGGTTGTGACATTAAGATTTTAAAAATTTTCCTTTACATCTTTGAAAATGCATCTTCACAATAGTTCCTAAAAATGTGGATAATTTATTCTTACCTTCAAGTTTCTTTAATTTTCTTTAAAAAATTATCAACTGAAATAGCAAATTCAGTATAAATGATACATTCATGCAATGCCTTTATGGAACCATTACAATCTTATGTCGATGAAGCCATAAAGGATATTTTTAAAAACAAATATTTGTGTATAATTTAACCTTAATACATACTTACAGAGGCTTTAAAGTCACGTGTTAAATTATGATCAATGATGTAATTAATATAATTATATATATAATATTGATATGTTTTCTCTCCACAGGTAATATCTGGAGAGCAACATGACATTTTCGTAATCCCGAATGGACGATACCCTCACATTTTAGAAATATGACTTTATTACAAAAAGTAAACAAATATGTAAGTTGGTTTATTTGTGTACTTATTGCTATTGTCTGATATTGATAAAACAAGATGTTTTTAAAAAAGTAGAATTTCAGTCAAAAAAGCAACTACATGTCAAGTTTACATAATTTAAAGATGAGGAGTATTTTACTATGTAGCACTTGTTGTTCATTATTTAATTCATTAAGGTAAGGATTTGTTTACAGAATCTCCAACAACAAAATGCTTCTCAAAATCATAAACAGAATTCTTGAAAAATTGTGATACAATAATTGGTTAATTGTTATATGTTAATTGTGATTGTTTGGTTAATTCTTTAACGTCAAGCTAAAAGTATTCATGGACAAAACGCTTTTATTCCCTCCTGACTAAAGAAAATTTTGCTCCAAAAATCAGTACACAAAAGATTAACTTTGTGTGGCCTTACTGAATTTCTACTTTCACTTAGGCAAACAAACTCGCAATGTGAATGTATACATTTTATATATAATTATATATCAAATTTACTTCAATTTCTTCAGTGTTGTATCAAGTTGTTTTTTTATCTAATACTCTTTACTTATGTTTCCAGAAGTAAACAAAGCAGACGTGAAAACTAAACAAGATGGCCGACAGTGACCTTCAACTTCAGTTTGATGCCCAGCAGCAGCTGGTAGATCAATTGAAGTCCATGGTCAGGGAGAGAGAGGACACAATCAAGGCTAAGGACAAAGAACTTCAGGTGCGGTCGCATGGTTTTTATAACTAAAAATTTAAAGAAAATTAAAGAGCATTGAAGGCATAAAGCCAAAATTGATCTAATTGACCCTCATAAAAAAAGTTTGCTCTGATTGTAACACAATGCATGTTCATGCTTTCTGTCACCTCCTATTTTAAGAAGAAACCCTGTTTTCTGCTATATTGGTTGTATGATAAGAAATGAAGGTGAGGTTGTGAGAAGTTATCAACATGTTTTTGAATCATGTAGGAAACCAATGCCAAAATGTCCAAGATGAAACTTCAAGCTAAAGCAAAGGCTGTGAAAATGACATCTCAACTGGAGGAGGCGAAGAGAGGATATGATGGCGGGGTATGTAAATTTTTTTTTCCCTCAATGATTGTCATTACATGCCAGTTCTTGTGTGACATACATTGACTGATATCTAGTTTCAGGTTGTTATTTTTCATAGATTTTTATGCTGTGTGTTTAATAACTGAACAGTTATCAAAATAACATCTTTAACCAACAATGTTTTGTATAACCAACTTTAAAAGCAAAATGTCATGCATGGAAATATTTATTTATTTTTGTTAGATAGTTTTCACATCGGCACAATTCAATGTACACTTAAGATAACAAGTTATCTTTTGGAAGGAAATTCAGTAAAAATATATAATAGACTTTATATGCTGCAAAGAGTAGATAGGTTTTGGTTTATACAACTTATCATTTAAAAGCCCGAAATGGAACACTGTTCTTTTTCATCACCAGGACTCTGACACAAGTAGCATGACAAGTGAGGAAGGGTCCTCAAACAAGGTGTTCCGAGCCAAGACGAAAATGTTGAAGAAGCAACTTGAAGAGAAAGATCGACTTATCGAAGAAAAGGGGCAGATCATCAGCTTCCGGGAACAGCAGATTGAAGACAAGATGTCACTTCTGGCAGATCGAGAGGGAATAGTGAGGGACTTGACAGAACAGTTGGAGCAGAAGACCAAGCTGATCGAGACCCTTCAAGGAATCAAAGAAGTCGGGGGAGACGGGGGAGCAGAGGTAGGCTATTGGGAGTCTTACTATCCTACGGGTCTCATTTTGGAGATACTTCCTGGTTCAGCTGAGACTGATTTTAAGAAGATGTTACGGATATTGAGATGTGAGATGTATTGCTTCATTCACTCTTCGATGTGTAAAATCAAAATTTGCATTGTGTTCGCTAGCATTATTTAAAAAATAACAAAAGCTCATTTTGAATGTAGATATTGAATGATGTTGATTGCAATCTAAACCTGGCTTGAACCAATGATATTCTGAACCATATTCAAACTGAAATTGGTCTTGTCATGTGATTTTTGAAACCATTTTCAAATTGTCGTAATAAGATTGGCTGTAATATATAGCACCAAGAATCTGAGAAGTCCGTATCAACTTCTCAGATATCAGTCTCAGTGAGAATCCTTGTTTGTAGTAGATATGTTTTTTTGGTTGGCAATTAACAGTAAATGCAATGCCACTAATTTGTTTTTCCTGTGCATTTGCATTCACTTTGAAATTTTCATTATAGTCAATAGAAAATGTTACATAGCCTTGTTTGATAAATAATTCCTTTGTGTGTGTCATTAAAATTGATTAGTTCTTAATAACGTTATCAAAAAATGAAGCAAATTGATAGTTTGGGCTATTTTAGGTCAAATATGTGGAGTATATCACCATCTAAACATTCCGTTCATGTTCATCGTCATCCATGAGTTTAGATCTCACTTCAGATCTACTCTGCCTGAATCTCGTATGCTTTGACTACCCAACTCACACATCTATCTCTTCTCTTTAACTATCTTTTGCATTTTGCCAAACATGTATCTATCTTGCATCACAAATTAATTCTTGTTAGTCTCAGCTTGAAGTGTTCTCGCTTTGATATAGCCAGAGCATGAAAATAAAGACAAAGAGACAAAAGATGAGTTTATTAGCATGGATATTTGTAGTTCTTCAAGTAAATTAAAGTAAGACCTCAAGATATGTGTTATGATAGTCAACTAGACTCTTTTACATAACAAAATGAAGGAAAATAGGGCATCAGTTCAAAGATGAGACGTCGCCCTATCAATTCCCAAACATACAAGCTGTTATTCATGCTTTGGTCTATGGTAGTTATTCAACATGACAACAAATCACTGGCAACATGAAGTGGTATAATCTCACTGCCATGGTTTTCATCAAGACTCAAGACATAGTAACATGAACACCAGTAGAAATGACCTCCTCGGCATGATGCATAAACTAGGCATGGAGGCATGGCCTGTGCATGAACTGTGAGGTTGTGTTTATCAGTCCCAGATGCAGGAGATGTATGCGCAGATGGTCTACAAGGATCGCAAGGTCATGGAGCTCAACAACAAGATCCTCGAACAGGACCGCAAGGTCATGGACCTTCAGGAGTTTGTCGGAGAGAAAAATGAGGTTATCCGGGGTCGCGACAAGGTTGTTGAGGTGAGAAGAAGTTAAGGGGCTTTTGATTGTTTATAACATTAGGTCCCTGATAAACATTTAGAAGAAGGTAATTAATTAAACAATATGTTGTGTCATTGCCACTTCGCTTATTATGTACAAGCATTTCACTCATAACACAGGTACTACAATACTGTGACAATAAAGTGACACAGAGTAAGTTTTATGATTTTTCACTATTGCTTAAATAATAGCCAAAAGACCATATGTCCTTGGTGAATATCAAAAAGCCTCCCTAAACTTGCATCTTTATCTCATAAATGCAAATTTGATAAAAAAAAAAAGCATAATAAAGTTGGACATATTTGACTCCAACATCCTGTGTCCCTTTATTTCAAGTTTGTTGGATACCATAAAGTCAGATGGCATTGAGGGGAAAATGTGGGAAAGTGTTAATGGTTATGCAAACAAAATAAATCATTGTAGCGGGGGAAATAATCAGCCCAATATTTCTTCCCTCTGTTTATTCTGAAGTTTGACACCTGCTTGCAACATTGGCATTTTCTTGCTGACTTGTAGAGAGATATTTGGTTCTCACTGGATGTACATTTTTATAACAGAACCTTGTTATAATTTCACTTGTTTTTGTTCAATTAATTTTCCATATCAACAGAAAAACCTTGACTTGTTAACAATAAAACTTATTACCAAGTAAAAATATGAAAAATATTACCAAGAAATACCAAAAAAATAGCCCAGCAATAATAAATTGATTAAAGAATACACACAAAATGGCTTCTCCGGATTTTAATCCAGCAGCATAACATGTTTCTCAAAACCACAAAATATTGACTCTTATTAATTCTTATTTATCATTATGCAAATAACGTACCATATATATATATATCCTATTCCCCCTCCTCTGAGTGTGTTGTAATGTCTCTGCAGATTCTGCAAGGTTCTATCAAGGAGAAAGATCAGAGTATCCAGGAGCAGGCAGCTCTGATTGTCAAGCTGACCACCAAGATCGAGCATAACGAGGAGACCATCGCTCTTCTTAACGAGGACGTCATTAAGGAGGGTCACAAGCTCAAGGTCGAGACAGATAGGTTCAATATGAAGCTCACCGAAACTCAGAAATACTTTGAAGAAACTCTTCATGAACGTGAGGTTGAAATAAGCAAACTTAGAGACATCATCAGGGACACGCAGAAGGAATTGAACACGAGGGAAGGTGACTTGAAGGAATTGATATCACGCCATGAGAAGGATGTGCAGGAGATTATGTCACGAGGCGAGGTGAATATCCACGATCACGTTATGAAGATGCTTGAGCAGAAGCTGAAGGACACTAATGAACTATTGGACGGCAAGATGAAAGTGATTCAGATTCTTCAGTCAGAGATGGCCCAGAAGGATGCAGAGCTTCTTGAAAATAAGGAAATGATGAAATCTCTTAAGGACAAACTTCAAGCCACTTCAGAACAGCTCATGCTTCTACAGGCAAACTTTGTTGATAGTGAAACTCAATGGAAATCAGAGAAAGCAAGGCTTGAAACAAAACAGAAGGACTTGATCGAAAAACATGAAACTGAGAAAAGTGAGAAGGATTTACAATTACAAACATTAAAAACAACTCTTGCCCAGTATGAAACTGCCTACAATCAGGCAAGTGGGCAGTACAATGCCCTCCAGGAGAGATACCAACAGGCTCTGTCAGGAGGTCAAGGTCATGTTTCGGGGCAGAAACCTGTTGCCTCAGCCTCCGACTCTGATGAAGTTCAAGCACTTAGGTTAATGGTAGATCAGCTCAAAGCAGAGATAGCCAACAAAGGCTCAACTCCTTCTGGCAAACCAGCTGTTGATTCTGATGAAGTTGAAGCTTTGAGAACTCTCGTGGACCAGTTGAAGGCTGAGATTGCCCAAAGGCCAGCAGCTGCTTCAGGAGGAGACTCTGACGAGGTTGATGCTCTCAGAGCCATCGTTGATCAACTGAAGGCAGAGGTCAGGGACAAAACTGAAAAACTAGAGGCGTATAAGAAATCAGAGGAGGGAGGAAAAGGGGAAACAAAAATGCTCAAAATGAAAGCCCAAATGACATCTAAGATCAGGAACCTTGAAAAGGAAGTGGAACAGCTGAGAAAGGTGAGATGTTATTTTCGTCACAAAATATTTACAATTGATATTTCTTAAAGGTTTTAATTCTATTTAAATATTTATTAACAAAATTCCCTTAACCTTTACCTCTGCAAAATATTGATCCTGAATAATTATTGGCAGTTCAATAACTGTTTGAAGGGGACTATAAAATTCTGCTCTATGGGGATAGTTGGGTCCCTCCAATTACTGGTGCATGCCAAAGAACCCTATTACAATGTCATCATGGAAGAAACTAAATGATTTTGTATTAAAACTTAATAAAAATTTCTCATTATTTGCCTTTACATAAAAAAATTATAGCTCTTCAAATTAAACAAAAATCTATTTAACCTTTGCAGGGAAATGACCTTGCTGACGAGGTAGTGACCCTGAAGAACCGTCTAGCGGAGCTGGAAGATGAGAAGGGGCACCTGCAGCTCAAACTGGTCGACTTCGAGGAGCTCCGTCTACAACAAGGTGAAAACAACTTTACAGTCAATAAGATATGGCACCATGAAATTAAAATGGGAAATAGAAAGTAATGCTGAATAATTCTAATAAACTTCTGATATTCAGCCTCATTCTAGTGGCTGAAATTCTGCCTAATTAGAACAGTTTGCTATCAAGAGTATTAAGAGCTATGATTATACTGGTACTCCACGATTAGATATGTTTCTCGTGCAATAATAATATTCAGGCTCTTGTGTCATTAACATAAAATGATTTAGACCTGCATATATCCTCTACTCTCCCACCTTGACTATCTATTTTCAAAAACTAAATATTTGTCTTCCAAGATATAAGACAGAAGAAAGGATGGCATGTGTATAATGTTAACATGATATGGTATATTGCAGTGCAACTAGAAGGCAGCCTGAAAGACCTAGAAGGAGAAAAGGAGACCCTGTTGAAACAGAAGGCGGACATTGAGGCGGAGCTGAGTGCGTCTAACGAAGAGAGGGACAAACTGAGTCACATCGTCACAGACCTGCAGGCTACCGTCGATCAGGTGTGTAGAGGAGGAATCTCAAGGCTCTGATGACTCAAATATGTCCTAGTAGTGCGTAACAATAACCTATTTAGAGTCTCTTCTTGCAGACAGTAGTGCTAAGGATGCATCCGTGTCTCAA
This sequence comes from Phorcus lineatus, assembly GCA_921293015.1. Taxonomy (NCBI): domain Eukaryota; kingdom Metazoa; phylum Mollusca; class Gastropoda; order Trochida; family Trochidae; genus Phorcus; species Phorcus lineatus. Next base: position 56,391,832 of record OV121085.1, on the reverse strand, counting down.
ATGCCCCTTGTTTATCTTTAGAATCAAAAGTGGTTTTATTCTTACAATATTAGCATTACCTAGATCATCATCATTAGAATGTTTTAGGATAATAGAAATACTTTGGCAATGATAGAAATACTTTGGCAATGATACTTCTATCAAATAGTGTAATCATACTTATTGCTTACAGTGCCTTTTAAAATCAGAAAGGAAGACAAAGAAAATGTCAACATGGCAGTACCTGACTCATTTTGTTACTATGCCATTAGTTGCCAACAGAAGAGACTGTTTTACAAATTTTAAGAAATCAATTATTCTGTGATGAGGTTTAATAAATCACCCTTTCCACTGCAGAACCAAGTGTCCCATGACAGCAGCCAGCAGGAGAGACTGCAGACTCTGACAGAGGAACTGGAGTCAGCTCGGGGCGAACTCCTGGACGTGCAGGAGCAGAGGGACACAGAGAAGAAGAACAGGGTCACCTTCGAAATGAGGGTCGTCGAGCTCGAGCAGTTCCAGAAGGAGGCTCAGACCGAAATGGTGAGATTACTTGACTGATCTTGACTGTTATTTTCTAGTATTTCTATACAGTTGAACCTTGTTTATCTGAACAATTTGGTTACAGTTGAAAATTGTCAGGATAGCGAGTCGTCCAGTTATCTGAATCAGATTTCAGTACACAGACACAGACATGTACAGACATGGTTTGAAAAATCTGCGTCCGGAAGTGAGGTTTCCGGTTATTTGGGGTCCTCGTAAGCAAGGTTCAACAGTACTCTGGGTCACTCATCTCTTTATCTTACAATCCTCTATACATGGATGAGGTTAATTTAAATGATTTATTCCTTGACCGAGTGGTATCTATGGGATCAATATAACAGGTGTTGTTGTTTAACCTGAGTTAATTTTTGAACAGGAGGGTATGAGAGAGAAGATTGGCTCTCTGGAAAGTAATGTCAGCGAGCTTGAGAAGCAACTGACAGAGAAGCAGTCGACCATTGAGACCCTGCAGGGGGAGAAGGTGGCGCTGGAGGTGAAGATGGCCGAAACCGAGGAGTCCAGAGATGGTACGTGAACATTCTCAATGCTGATAGCTGTTGATTGAATGATATAGACCATGGACATTCTCTGGTCTTTCCTGTGAAAGTTTATCCCTGATTGTGTGCATCCTGTATAGGATTATTCACTGAGACATCAGTTGGTTATATGATGTCAGTATTGTCAATTTATCCATTAAATGTGGGTTTGGGAAAATACTTTGATAGCCTATCTCTTGAAAATCCTCATTATTTGTTGTTGTAATGAGTTGTCATGCCCTAAATGGATCACTCGGAGAGATTTGGAATTAATTCAGCAGATATAGTGTGAAGTATACCTTCACGATCAATCTATATGAATGTATTTGTGATCAAGTGTAAATGATGGATTGATGGGTGATGACCTTCTTCCGACATGACAGGTTACGCTCATTTTAAAGTGAAAACTTTCATATATAATTCTCTCACAAAGTATGCAGCCTGTTTTGCTATGTAACATGACATAGTTTCATAGTTTTAGAGACCTTCTAGAAATTGGTAGCATGGATAACACAAGCATTTTATGGATCAGCAACTGTCAGAATGATTCCTGAGGACTAAAACAAGTCTATATATGTGCCTAGGTACAGATCGTGAGAGACAGGAAGTGCAGCGAGAGCTGGACAGACTGAGAGACAAGATGGACAGTGACCAGAGACCGGTCATCGCCTTTGAGAAAGAGAACGAGGAGCTTAGAGCTAAGGTGACCTTACCTTCTGTTACCTTTCATACTTCTTTGATTTTTTTGTTTTTTTGTTTTTCTTATTCTTTTTTAAAGGTTATAAAACCAGTGTTCATTGGATGTATAGAAAGTAAGAACACAAAGGTTTTGTTTCCCAAGCTTTGGAGTAATTGCTTACAAATTCAAGCAGCTTAACTTTTTACACTTCATTATTCTGTAGTCCATGGTTAGTTGATTAAATGCCTGGAAAATTAGTTGGATTTATAGATGATATGGTAATGTGTATGTATTTGGCTAGCTGTAATGGTATGGCTCATACCTCGACTTGTTTATGATATGACTCACTTTGACCTATGATATGACTCACTTTGACCCATGATAACAGAATAGTGACTTAATAGAAACAAAAACCTCAGTGCATAGTAACAATTTTATATATTTAAATATATAGGGGTAAATAAAGTAATCTACTTTATGAGTTACCGGTTTATGCACTGTCAACTTGGATTTATTTTGTAAACTGCCAGAAGCTGTATGATGCAGTTATTATTTGCTGACTTTATTATCTGAAAGAAAGGATCATTCTTCAATAGTTCTAACTCATTGCTTACGAAACAGTGTTTTGTTATTTCTGTTAGAATAAGAAGAAGCATATGAAAAATAAACTGATGTATGATATTTGCTACATTTAACAAACACTGAAATGAACAAGTTAGACAAAGTATTTTTATGCTGTAAACTGATTTTACTGCACTTATGTTTGATAACTTTTTCAATAAAGTTTTTTATGAACACCTTCTACTTATATTTCTGAGAAGATAAAGAGTGTAACTGTGTGGTTGTATGTTACAGCTGAAGGAAGTCCAGTCCAGTCTGCAGTCCGAGGAGGAGCTGAGCAAACAGCTGAAGGAGGAACTAAACAAAGTGACCTCCTCATGTGATGACCTACAGACCAGGCTGGACTCACTTAGCAGGGAAAATGAAGAGAGAAAGCAACAGCTTGAGGCACTCCAGACTGAAAAGGTGAAACATTTGAGTCTTCCTGTACAGAAATTCTTCAAAGGCATTTAGAAGTTGGTGTAATAATACTAGACAATTCTTATGGATAACAACTTCTTTATTTGATATCTCACGACGTTTCTGGGCTACTTCTTGCCCCTTCTTCAGAGTCGTTGGTCCTGAACTCAGTTAATTGTTGTGTGAATTTGATATGACTCCCATTAATGAATAAGTATAGTTACTGTGAATACTGTTTAATCCTTGTCGGCCTGTTGAGAAGTAGGAGGAAAAATATTGTAAGATAATTGAAGTGAACCCATAGAGTAGGACTATACCATTGATATTCAGGGATAACCTATCTTCAGCTGGTGGCTTATTCTATATTGTTCATTTTCTTTATTGGTTGTCATTCCTGTGTACATAAAAAATAACTGCTAAGAATTTGTTCTTAGTTATTTATTCAGCAGTTAAAATCTTATCATACCTTGACCAGCCCTTGAGCTCTAAAGAGTTTCTGCCTTGATATCTTGTATTGTTTGTTTTTGAGTTTGACTAGGTTTCAATAGGCTAAGTTTAACTCATTTGAAATGAATTTTGTAGAATTTAAATAGTTTTTTGAGAATTAATTTAACAAATTTTTCAATGCGATCTTCTGACTTTGAATATAAATTTGAATAATTTAGTTTTTGTGTTATTAATATTTGTATTAAACTGACAAAATGTCAATCATATAATTTCAGACTGATCTTGACGAGGAGTATCGGCAGGTCCAGGAAGACTTTAAACAGATGAAACAGACCAGATCTGACCTTGAAAGTGAACTGACCCAAGCAAAGAAATTATCCGAGGATCTTCAAACTCAGCTCAAAACCTCACAAGAAGCTTTACAGACTGCATTAGAAACATCTGAATCTGATCTGAAAAGACTGACGTCTGAACTTGCAGAAAGGGAGAGTCGAATACTGCAGATGAGCCATTCCCTGGAGGAGAGAGCTGAGGAACTTCAGAGTGTGAAATCATCAGTGGAAGACAAGGCTGAGGCTGCATCTACTCTGGAACTGCAGGTGAAGCAGATGTCCCGAGAGCTGGAGGTCCTCAAGGAGGGCCAGAGTGAGAAGGGCAAAGAGTTTGAGATGAAGACTCGCACCCTCCTCACCCAGCTCTCGGAGATGGAGGTTGAACTGGCTGAGCAACAGAAGACTTCTTCAGCTCTCCAGGACGATCTTGTTAAGCTCAAGAATGAAAAGATTGATGTTGAACATGAACTGGAGAGCAAAGATACTCAAATTGTGTCCTTGAAACAAAACTGTATTGCCCTTGAGGATGAAATTTCTAAATTGAAATCTGACTTCCAAAATGAAGTGTCAAAGCAAAGTGCTCTGCAAGAAGAGGCTGAAGAGAAGGGTATGGAAATGGTGACCCTACAGAAACAGGTTCAGGATTATTCAGAAAGGGAACAATCTTTCCGGGATAAACTTGAAAGTGAGAAAGAATTACATAATATAACAAAAGGTGAATATGAGCAGCTATTTGGTGAACATGAATATATGAAAAAGTGTCTTGATGAAAGAGAATCAGATTTACAAAAGTGCAATAAAACAATTGAAGAACTCAAGGAAGTGTGTTCCAGTGGAGATAAATCTGTTGAAGACCTTGCTGAGCAACTTGCTAGTCTACAGTCTAAGTCATCAGGTGTGGAGTCAGACTTAGAAATTGCACACATTGAGATCACCAAATTGAACACTGTGATAAGTGAAAAGGAAAAAGAAGTGTCCTCTCTCAGTGAATTGTGTGATTCCTTGAAGTCAGATTTGTCCAAAGCCGCATCAGAAGCTGAAAGACTCAAATCTGATCTCGATACTGCCCTAACAGAAAAGAGTGAAGTGTTACAAGAGGTGCAGCAGTTAAGAACTGAAATCAATGAAAAGAACATAAAAATCAGTTCAATTTCGCAGTCCATGGATGAGAGTTCTTCTCAAACACAACAGGTGCTTGAAGAGAAGGACATGAAGATACAGTCCTTGGTGCTGAACCTCGAGGAACTGAACACCCATGCTCAGGCAGAGTCCGAGCGCATCCAGAACCTAGAAACTGATCTGGAGGAACAGTTTCGTATTTGTGGGGAGAAGGACAGCCAGATTCAGCTGATGGGTGCTGAAGTGCAGGAGCTAAATCTGAAGTGTTCAGGTGTAGAGACTGCAGTGCAAAAGTTGAAAGAAGAGAAAGAGGAGATGTCGGCTCGAATCGTTCACTTAGAGAAGATTGTGGAGGAGGAACAGGGTCAGGTGAGGACACTTACACAGAGTAATGAAGTTCTATTACAGGAGAGAGACTCTTTAGCTTTGACTGTACAACAACATGAGACCATGTTGCTTGAATCCAATAACAAGCTAGAGAAATGTCAGCAAATGTTAGACGAGAGTACATCCAAGTGTGAAGAACACACACAAATGTTAGACATTAGGTTACAAGAGTTAGGTGCAGCTCAGTCTGGAACTCAGTGCTTGCAAGAGAAGTTGAAAGAAGAACACCAACAGCTTACAAGTAAAACTGAACTTTTACAAACTGCCCGTGATGAACTGAATATGTCCAAAGAAGAAGTTGGCAAGTTGACAGCTGAAAGAAGTCAATTGTTGGAAGAGAAACTGGTCGTACAAAAGCAATTTGAGGAAACTTTAGCTGAGAGTAAAACTCTGTCAGAAACATTAGATACATTGAATTCAGAATTATTAGTGCTAAAAGAGGAAAATACTAATTTGTCTTCCTCTCTGGAGACTGTGAACTCAGAGAAATCCAGTGCCTTGGTGAGGGTGAGTGAACTTGAGTGTACACTCAAGGACAGACTTGTAGATGTGAATTCCTTAACTTTGTCTTTACAAGAGTCCAAAGATTTGCTTGAGACTTTGTCTGCCGACTCTTCAACTCAAGTGCAATCCCTGTCTGAGAAAGTGCATGCCTTGAATGTACAGCTTGAGTCTAGTGAGAATGAACTGTCCTGCATGAAATCTCAGCTGCTAGAAACCAAAGATTCTTCTGAGACTTTGCATGTGAAGCATTTGGAGACTGAGAGACAACTCAGCTCTTTGACTGATATGCATGCAATTTTGCAAGAAAAATGTGATAATTTGATTGTTGAGAATGATAATTTGAAATCCAATATTGTCCAGTTAGAGTGTAAGTTAGATGATTTGCAGAGTAACCATAATACAGTTTGCAGCGAGAGGAGTGACCTGGGTGAGAAGTGTTCTGCGTTGGAGGTGCAGGTCAGCTCCCTTAAATCTAGTCAGGACCAGATCGTGCAGGAGAAGGACCTGCTGCATGCAGCCAATAGGGAACTGATGTCGGCCCTGGAGCAGAAGACTCAGGATTCAGACAGTGTTGCTGTACTGCTTTCAGAAGAGAAACAACGACTTGCTAAACTACTGTCAGAGAAGGAGAAAATGGTTGATACTTTGTCTGTAGAGCTGGAGTCAAAGATAAAGGAAGCATCAGATAAGATGCAGACTTTGAATGAAGAACTCTTGACATGGAAGAATGAATGTGAGCTGAAGACTCAAGAAGTTGTGGACCGAGAAAGCCAGGTGTCTATATTGCAAGATGAGATCACGCAGCAGACACAGACAAATGACTCAATGATGGCTGAAGTTGCTGAACTGAAGGACAATGTGAGAAGTATTAACCAACAGCTAGAAACTACCAAAAATAAACTTGCTGAGAAGTTGAACGAACTTGATGAGAAGAACAAATATGCTGATGAGGTTAAAAATAATTTCCTAAAAGCCAAATCTGATTTTGAGGAAGAATGTGAGAAGGGAAAACAGTTGGAAGATGCTTTGAAGATGACCAAGAATCAACTGGAGGAGAAAGCTGAAAAGCTAAAAGGGCTCGAGGAGGTTTGTGTTGGCTTGGAACATGAACTAAAGAAACTTGAAGCTGACAATGAAACAAAATCTCAACAGGTATCCCATTTCCAAGTTGAGCTCAACCAGTTGGTTGCTGAGAAAAGTGATCTTGGTTCAAAGATTGAATGTCTTAACGCAGAGTTAAATAAAGAGAAAATAGAAAAAGCGAATGAAATAGAGGCTTTGCAACAACAAATAAAAGAAAAAATACAACTGATTGAAGAGAAGTCAACCTTAATTGAAGAACTGAAAACTATGGTTGGTGATAAGGAGATGGCTTTAACAACATTGGAGCAGCAAATGAAGGGGATGATTGACGAGAAACTTCATCTTGAAGAAACGTTAGAGTTGGAGAAAAGTAAGGTTGAAACTTGTGTAAGCACTTTGACTGAGAGAGAGGGAGAGCTCAGAGACCTACAAACAAAAGTGGAGGAAGCTGAGTCTGTCATGACAGATAAAGAAGACTTCTTGGTTCAGATGCAGACAAAGAGGAAAGATTTGGAAGACACTCTGAAAGAAAAAGATAACCTTATTGTTGAAATGAATGAAAGTTTGACACAACTAAGGGCAGAGTTAGAAGACAGGACTAGTGAAAGCACAGTTCTGGAAAGTTATCTTGGAGAGCTGAAGACATTATTAGAAGAGAGAGACGGCAGTATTGCATCCTTGACACACATCAGTAGAGGTCAAACACTTTTGAAATCCAAACTTGAACAAGAGGTTAGTTTTGAAAGGCAAGTAGCAGAGGACTTGAAACACCAGAAAGAACTTCTCGGTGAGAATATCGGAGACTTGGACAAACAGTTACAGGAAAAGGAAACCATGTTGCTGCAAATAAAGACATCGAAAGAAGAGACAGAAATAGTACTAGAAGAAACAAAATATAGCCTGAATATGAGCATGGATGAACTCGCTTCTGCCAGGGATAGGATATCAGAGATGGAAGATCATCTTACTCGACTCCAGGAGAAAAATAAACAGCTTCAGGAAAGTCTTGCAGAGATCGCTGACTGTCATGATGTTGATGCTGTAACGATGACAAATTTGAAAGAACAAATTTCATTGCTTGAAGATGAGAATGCCCAAAAGAGACAAAAACTTAATGAATTGGAAGAAGAAATCGCTCACATGAAGCAAAATTTTGCTGAGAAAAATGAATTCTTTGCTCATACATCTGAAGAAAAGGACCTTAAGATCACCAGCTTAACAAGTTCCCTGGAAAGTGTGCAGAAAGACCTTGAAGTCAATACTCAAGAGTACGTCAACCTAGAAAAGGAAGTTTTGGGCTATAAAACTTCATCCAAAAGTGCAATTGAAGAAAAGGATTTGAAAATTGATAGTCTATCAAATTCCTTAGATCAACTACAAACTATGCTTGAACAAGAGACAATGAAGTCAGGGAGATTAGCAACAGAGTTGAATTCTACACAATCAACTGTTGAAGACCAAGCAAAAGAAATAGAAAGAAACAAAGTCCAAATAGAGGATATTAGCAAAGCCAAAGATGACCTGAGGGACAGAAGAGATGACCTGCAAGCAAGTGTGGATCAACTCAGTGAACAGTTGAAGACTTTGAAGACAGCGCTGGAAGAGAAGGAGCTGAAGGTGGTTCAACTTACAGAGAGTATCCAAGAATTGTCTATTTTATCAAATGAACTGAAGACAGCAAATGCTCAGATTCAAACTAGGCATACAGAGTCTGCATCAGAGCTAACCGACATGGTGCAGAAGCTTGAGATTTCTTTGCAGCATACCAAGGAAATAGAAGGTTTGAGGAAAGAACTGGAGGAGGAAAATAGTGAATTGAAAGATCAGGTATCTCAACTTGATGTTAAGAATGAACAGCTGCAAATCCATCTGAAGCAAGCACAAGAGGATATTGCATTGATGTCTGAATCGGCAACAGAAAAAGAGACATTGATGCACAAGCTTCAATGTCAGCTTGACCAAAGAACTACAGAATATGAAGAAGTATTCACAAAACACCAGAAGTCATGTGAAGATCTTGGTGAAGTCAAACACCAACTTGCAAACAGAGAAACACAGTTGATGGATACCAAGGATGAGCGAGAAAGAATAGAAAGTGAACTTTTGTCTCTTAAAGATGTTGTGAGGACTCTGACTGAGGATGTTGACAGGACAAATGAAGGACTTCAGAAAACTGAGAAGCTGCTTGCTTGCAAGACAGAAGAATACGACCTACTGAAAGAACAGTTTGAAGTGTCTGTTTCTAGTTCTGATGAGACACTGTCAACCCTACAAAATGAGGTTGAAGAGACAAGGCACACACTAAAGGAGAAGGAGAAGATCTTGGAAGTTGAACTTGAGAAATATGACAAATTGAGAAAAGACCTGGAAACAAGAAATCAGGAAATGAAGGAAAAGAAGGGAGAAGTTGAGAAGTTAGAAGAAGAACTGAAGGAAATGAACACTCAATTCACAGATGTATCTCTTCAGTTAAGTGAGAAGATTCTAGAGAATGAAGATCTAAGGACTGAACTGGAGAAGAAGACTTCAGAGTTACTTAAAAAATCATCCGACTTTAAAGGTACCTATTCTGAGCTTACCAGCATGCAAGAAGTCAACAAACAACTAAAACAAGCACTTTCTGGCTTAGAAGAGGTCAACATGGGCATGGAAAAAAACCTAACCATAATGGACACCAAACTGAAAGAATCGGACGAAAAGCAGGAATCTTTGTTACTAGAGCTTGAACAATTTAAGGAAGCAATGAGCATAAAAGAAGCCAGAATTTCTGAGCTGGAAAAGGCTATTGATGAAGCAAACAATAAAATGGCATCGATCTTAGAAGACGTTTCACTGGAAAAACAGAAGCTTGAAAATTTACTTTCATCAAAAGAAAAAGAGGTCCTTGAAATGTCTGAAATCATGAAGAACCAGTCAGAAGTGAGTGAGGCAATGCAAGAGGAACTACAGAGAACAGTAGTGGAGAAGGATGCAGCTGTAACTATGTTGAAAGAAGAGTGTGAAGAGCTTACAATGTCTGCAACATCTCTACAGAGTGCTGCTGTGAAGACCATCAGAAAGAGAGATCAACTGGAGTCTGCTCTGAAGGAAGCAACAAGTCGGATTGATAGGATAAGCTCAGAAATGGTATCCGCTACTAAAGAATGCCAAGCTTTGAGACTCTCTGTTGAAGAAAAGGAAAGTAAAGTCACTGCATTAAATGAGAATATGGAGCAGCTCTTATCTATTCAGGCAGAACATGTAAATAAACTATCAACATTTTCACAAGAGAGTGTTGAACTGAAAGACTCTATTGAACACCTGCAAAATGAGAAGACCAAACTAGAAAAAGAGAATGAGAAAATCAACCTAGCTCTGAATGAGACTTCCTCTGGATCAAAGTCTTTAGCTGAAGATCTTAGAGCTGTTAATGATGAGAAGGAAGCATTGGAAAAAAGACTCCAGATGCAAGACAAAGATGTTGAGACTCTATTGCAAGCAAAGACAGACCTAATCACTCAAGTGGAATCCTTGTCAGACCAGCTATCTGAAAGCAAGAGAGCCTTTGAAAAGTTGTTCAAAGATTATGAAGAAGAACGGCAAAAGACTAATGATTTTGAATCAGAAATTCAAACTATGACTCAAAAACTGGAGGACAGATCAAGCAAAGTTGCAGAATTAACAACGCAATTGGAAGAAACATGTAGAAAAATGGATCAAGAGATGGAAGAAAGGAAACAGTTGGAAGTTATGTTTGAAAGGACCAAGAGTGAATTTGAAAAGTCAGAAGAGATGTGCACAACTCTTTCAGAACAGCTACAGGCCTCCAACAATGAAAACATCTCTTTGAAGTCAAGTCTATCTAAGCATGAAGAATCGATAACTCTTCTTGAATCTGAAATACAACAGCTGAAGTTAAACGTTGACGAAAATGAAGCCTGTATAATTCATCTGAAGGCAACAGAGATGCAGCAAGAGACAGAGATAGCAAAGATGAAAGAAGAGCTCTCCTATAAAAATGAATATGCTGAAGAACTTCTTGCATCAGTAACTGAAGAGAAAGCTTTGAAATGTCAATTTAGTTTACAAGTGGAGGATTTGGAGAAGTCTCTGAATGAAAGTGTTCTTTCACTACAGAGTACATCTGAGGAAAAGGAAACTATTATCATACAGTTGCGTGAAGAGTTGGAGACAATGAAACAGGAGAATGAAGGGTTGCAGGTAAAGCTTCAGGAATTGTCCTGTGAACTGGAAGAGAAGGATCTTCAGTTACAGATATCAACAGACCAGCTAGAAGAGCTTTCCAATAACAACCTCAGTCAAAAAGCTGCTTCTCAGAAATGGAGTGTCAAGTGCTCAAATTTACAAAATGCTATAAAAGATCTTGAAAACTCTTTGGTCGAAAGGGAATCATCAATTATTCATCTGCAACAGGAAATAACATCAAAGGATCTCCAAATCAACAATCTTACCAGCTCTCTTCAAGAGTCAACTGACAATCTGTCGAGGTTGAGGGAACAATCATTGTCAGTAAGCAGTAGCTTAGACTTGAAGGAAACTGAATATGAACAAGCACTAAGAAAACTACAGAATGTTGAAGAAGTCAAACAAACTCTTGAAAGAGAAATTGCTGAGTTAAAGAATGAAACAGCAGACCTGGAAGAGAAGATTTCCACATATGTCAGAACAGTTGAAGAAAAGGATCTTGCTAATGGTGAACTAGACTCCAAATTAATCACATTAAAGAGGGATTTGCAAGAAAGATCAGCTGAGTTCGAATCAATCAAGTTGGATTTACAAGAAAAGAATAAAGAAATGGAGCAATCTATTCATCAAATGGAACAAGAGGAAGAAAGAGTTAAAGCAAGGTTACATGCAACTGAGCAAAATCTGTCAGTTATGGAATCATCCTTGAAGGACATACAGGATGAGAAGAAGAATCTTGAAAACAAGCTGCATAAGGCTTTGGAAGAAGAAAGTTCCAGCACTGAGCTGTACGCTCAACAATGCCAGTCACTGAAAGAAACAATATCAATCCTTCAATCTGAAGTTTGTGAAAGGGACACAGCTTCAATTATCCTGATGTCTGAGTTGGAAGAGGCCTCAATGAGGTCCTGGGCAAGTGATGCACTGCTGATGAAGTGTGTTGCTGAGAACAGATCACTTGATAGAATCATTTCACAGAAGGACAATGACATGATTAAGCTAATAGATACAGTGACAATGGTTACAAATAAGTGTGAAATGTTGACTTCCGACTTGGATACCTGCCAGACGGAAATAGAATCTAAGAATTCTCAAGTTTCAACTTTATCAGCCACTCTTGAAGAAAAATCTATGCTTGTTGATTCTCTTTCGACAAATGTCCAACAGCTCACTGAAGAGAAGGCGGGTGTAAAAGAAGAAAATCAACAGCTGATCCAAGAATTATCCAAATCTGCAGCAGACTTGCAGAAGTTTGAGGAAGATTTTGAGAAAGTTTCCAGCATGCTTCAGGCAAGAGAAGAAGAAAAGAAAGAATTGGATACAACATATTCTGATTTAGACAAACGTTTCCAAATATTAGACGAGGAATTAAAGGAAGTTTCTGCTGAACTGATAACATATAAAGACAAACTTTCTCAGAGAGAAGAAGAGTTAGCTGTACTTAACCAGGAACTTCAAACCAAGGCCATCAGAATAGAGGAATTAGAGAATGCACAATTACTGATTGAAAATGAAAAGGAAAGTGAAGTACAAAGACTGTCACAATTGACTGAAGAACAAAAGGTCACACTCAATTCCCTTGAATCTCAAGTTCAGACCTTGAATGACACTTGCAGGTCTCTCCAGACTGACAATGAGTCAGTGGTCACCAAACTTTCAGAGTCACAGATAAAATTGTCTGAAATGATTAATAAGTGTGAAAGAACAAAGGTAGAACAGGCCAGAGAAGTTGAGTGCATCAAACAAGAGAGCTCCACAACAGGTCAACAACACCAGGGTAGAATAAATGCACTTGAGGAGGAAATAAGATTGTTGAGAGAATCAATGGCTACAGAACTTGGGCTAAAGGAAGAACATTTGCTTGAAAAGGAATCCCAATGTCAGATTCTTGAAAATGAGCTGTCACAAACTGCACAAGAGAAATGGCATGTCTTGTCAGACAATGTTGTGCTTGGTAAGAAGCAAAACCTTTTGCAGAAATCGCTTGATGAAGCAGTTGTTCATTCAGAGAAGCTTCAGGAACATCTTGGACAAAGTCACTCAGATCTTGAAACAGTAAGGCAGAAATATTCTGAAATTGAAAGAAAGATGTCTAAACATGAAGAAGATACAAACAAAGAGAGGCAACAGCTTGAAGAAAAGTTTTTGGAACTCCAGTCATCACTTGCTGAAATGACAACAGAAAAGGAAGCAAGCATTGCACAACTGAAAGATACACAGCAGATGCTGCACAGTATGAAGATAGAGAAGGAGAAAGTTCAGCTGGAGTTGAGTTCAACCTGCATGGGTGAGGAAGAGAAGAATGCCAAGCTTCGAGATGAAGTTAACAGTCTAAATGAACAACTGGTTGAATATTCATCAGAGAATCAGTCACTTCTTTCAAATGTGAAAAGCAGGGATGCAGCCATAGTCCAGCTTCAACAAGAGATTGCTGAAGGTGTGTCAAGACTTGAAAAAGAACAAGGAGATTGTGCTTCATTAAGAGACCAATTAGAAAGAAATCAGGGCAAGATTGAGAAGTTACAAGAAGAATTGACTGATGTTTCCAGAAAGTTTGAAGATGTGAGCAATAAGAGTCGACAGCTTGTCAACAGTTTAGAGAATGTTACTGAAGAAAAAAGAAATCTTGAAGAGAGATTTCAGCATTTGACAATTCAAGTCCAGCAAAGCTCATCAAATGAGGAAGATTTAACAACTCAATTAGATGAGGTCAGAAAACTTTCATCCGAGAGTATTGAAAGGTTGACTGATCAGAGAAATGAACTTCAGTGTGCTCTTCAGTCTAAAGAAGACAATCTTCATGTTACATATGTGGAATTAGAGAAGGCAAATAAACAACTTATGCAAATGCAAGAAGAAAAGGAATCGTTAAAGGAAAGTTTGAACCAATGTATTTTGCAACTTACAGAGGAGTTGAAGACTAAGGTCTCTGCCCTTGAAGACCTCTTTGAAGAAGTGAAGGAAAAGGACAGTCAGCTTTCTATATTCACACAAGAGGTGGAAGATCTCTCGGTTAAGTGGTCATCTTATGATGCTGTCAGTAAAAGAATGTCCAAGAAGATTTCATGTCTCAACAGAGAAATGGAGACTACAATGAAGATGGTTACAGAGAAAGAAAAAGAAGTGCTAGATCTAAGTAATCAGCTTGGAGAGATACACCAGTCCCTTAATGAGTCTTTGTCTCATAACCTTGAATTTGAAGAAAATCTTACCTCTGAAAAGAAGAATGCTGAGCACCTCAAGGAAAGGTTGTTGACACTTACTGAAGAAAACAAAGAGCTGCAAAAAAATCTAGAAAGGTCATCTTCTATGGAGACCAACTTGGTAAGACTTCAGACAGAACTGGAGGATAGAGATGTTCAGATAGACTCGATGGTTCACAGTCAAACAGTTCTACAGGAGGCATTGGCAGACTCTGAGAAGATGTGTTCTGAACATGAAAAAACTTTGATTGAAGTGAAATCACAGCTTGATTCAAAGAACACTGAACTGCAGGATAGTATAACAAAATACAAGCAGCTTGAAGAAACATATTCTGAAAGTGTTCAGTCTCTAAAACAGGAGTTGAAACAATCCCAGGAAGCTGTGGGTGATCAGGAAGAAAAGATCAGAACTCTTCAGGACAAACTTGAGAAGCAGGAACAGGAGCTTACTAGTAAGGCTGACAGAATCATGTCACTTGAAGCAGAGATGAAGACACTTTCTGACATGAAAATAGAGCTTGAAGGGGTAAAATCTGAATATTCAGATAGTTCAGAACAGTTAGTTCAACTTGAGGGTAAATTGTTTGATGTAACAAAAGCATTAAATGAAGCAGAGAACACTGTTAGAGAACTTGAGAAGAAATTATTACAAAAACAATCAACCCTAGAGGAACGAGATGTGCTTTTATCAGCTCAGAAGGACATTGCTGAAACACAACAATCAACAATGGACCAATACGAGAAAGATGTAGCCTCCTTGAAAGAGCACAATGCAGATCTAAGTCAGGAACTATCAGCGAGAGAGAATGAATGCAGCTTGCTGAGGAATGAAGTTGAGGAAGCAAACAGGAAGCTCTCCGAACAAGTAAACAATGTGGAAGCTCTCTCCAGTGAAGTCAAACAACTGCAGGAAGTACGGGAAGATCTTCTCCAACAAGTGAGCGAGTTTCAGACTGAGTTACATAGCAAAGAAAATACAGTAAGCCAGTTTTCTGATAGGGTGCAATCTTTAGAGTTAGAGAAAGCACAGATGATGAATGAGACTAGTTTGAAGTTGAAGCAGGATAAGGCTGTAATGGATACGGAGATTGAGACTATTTCAAATGTTGTTAGGGAAAAGGATGAGCTTCTGTTAAGACTTAGAACTGAGCTAGAAGAAGTGAAGGCAAATCATGAGCAGCTATTAAACAAGAAGATTAAAGAGATGGAGGTAGTGAGTGAGCAGTTGGTTGAGTGCAGGTTTGAGAAGGAAGAAGCTTCTGCTCACCTTGATTCAGTTAAAGCAGATTTGCAAAACATGGTAGACCTTGTTAATCAGAAAGAGCATGGTGTTAACAGCAAGTTGCAGATAATCAGTGCAGAGCTTGAAGAAAAGTCTGAACAAAACCTTTCCTTGTCTTCACAATTGAATACTAATGTTGCCTTATGCACTCAAGTCAGACAGCAGATTGATCAGTCAAAACTTTTATTACAGGAACAAAGACTTAAGGTGTTGGAAATGGAAAGAGAAAATGCAGATACACTGAAAAGTCTGTATAATGTGAGCAAGTCTCTAATTGAACACACAAAACTTGACATTGAAGAACCAAACAAAGATGTTTTACAATTAGATCATTTCAGTAGAGAGAAGACTATTTTTCTAGAGGCACTCTCAAGTGGAATATCAAGAATGTTGGCCGAAAGAGAAGAAATTGAGAAAGAACTTAACCGAGCTATCCAGCTTCTTGATGAGTCTTCTGGAGGACAAGAAGCTACTGAAAAAACCCTGCATGTATCCAGACAGGAATGTGGATCTCTAGAACAGGAAATCAAGGAACTTTCAAATAGGCTCCTGACTCTTCAGCAAACAGTCACGTCAAAAGATCAAGATCTTGGAGAGGTAATTCATGTCAAGGATTCTCTATACAAGGACAATGAGAGCATGAAAGCTGAACTGAAAAGTCTTTCAGAGGCAAATGAATCTCTAAATACACAGAACAAGACGCTTCAAGAACAAATAGATTCACTGAGTCTATCTTTGCAGCAGCTTCTGAATGAAAAAGAAAATCTCACAGACCAAAACAAGGAAGCTGTTGCTTCATCAGAAGATGTTGATGAACAGAAATTGCTCATAGAAGACAAGGAGTCACAAGTAACTGTTTTGATTGAAAGAACAGAAACTATTTCTGCCGAATTGATGTCTATTCAAAGTGAAAACTCAAAACTGTGCCAAACAATAAAGACATTAGAGAAAGAGAGTGCCAAATCTCAGGACATTATTGCACAAAGAGATGTTGAAATGAAAAAATTGTTGAAATCATTGCAAAAACTTGAAACAGAAAAAGATGAACTTGAGAAAGATTTAAAGGCACAAGTTAAAGATCTGACAAGTGAGGTTAAAAGACTTGAAGATCAGGTTCACAACCAATCTAGTCGGGGAGAGGAATCTGAGGAAATGAAGCAGATGTTGGAAGTGTCAGAAAAACAGGTAAAAGATCTTCAGATGCAAGTGAAATCCTTACAACAGATGAACAGTGGGTTTGATCATATGCAGGAGGAGCTTCAGAGTACCAAATCACTTACGCTGGATCTGGAGAATTCTAACAAACTGAAAGATGAGCAGCTGCATGCATTGATTATGAAGGAAGAAAAGCTTGAAAATGAAATCCAAAACCTCAGAACTTCACTTGAAACCAAAGAGACGAGTTATCAAGAAGTTGCCACAAATTTGGAAATTGCATCAAGACAACTACTTGAGATGGAGAAGATGATGTCAGGACCGCTTGAGGATAAGGATGCCTTGAGGATAGAAATAAGTGTACTCAAGGATCTCTGCAGTGAAAAAGATCAAGAAATTGTCAGATTGCAGACTCAAAATTATGATGCAGAATTTCAACATAGGGAAGCAATTGAGGCCAAGGAAAGAGAATGCGAAAGGCTCATGAAGGAAATGACTGACTTGAAAGAACAGAATGAAAAAATATCTATGCAATGTGGCACTCTGAAACTTGAAGTTCAACAAAAGTCCAGGGATAGTGCAACACTTTTGAAGAAATACCAGGAGGTTCTAAACAGTGAAGATGTCAATTCACAAATGACCGTCTTGAAACAGCAACTGAAAGAAGCTTTGGACAACAATTCAAAACTGCTCGAAAAAGTTCACGAAAACGAGCGTGTACTGTACGAGAGAGATGCAAAATATGAAGATGCTAGAGTAACAATACTCAAACTAGAAGAAGATGTTAACACGCTAAAGAAACAGAAGAACTATTATAAAGAAAGAATCATCCACCTGAAGTCTCATGGTGGAGACTTGGAATCAGTGACAGGGGAAAGTTCTCTTGATCTGTCCTTCACATCTGAAAGGGATGATGACAGTGTCATCTCTGACGCAACAGCAACATCTTCTCTAACACGCTACTCTTCACAAAGGAGTATTGGCTTTGATCCCATGGTGGAGAAGCTTCAGTATGAAAACCAGGAACTCATCAGACATCTGAACTATCTCCAGGAGGACAAGGAACACTTGGAAATGGACATGTCATACCAGATGCAGGATTTATCAGAGGAGAATAGAGAATACAGTTCAGCTCTGAAGTATCTGCACAGTGACCTAGAGAAAGGCAAACGGCATGAAGAAGATGCAAAGAAGGAAGTTGCCAAACTTCAAAAGCTTCTCAAGAAGAAGGAAGCCAAGGTCATTGTTACAAACAAAAAGCTGACAGAAACATCAAACCAAGTATCTCTCCTTACCCAACAGTTGAAGGATATGGAAATGAAGGTACAAACTCTTGCTGCAGAAAACAGACATTTGGAACAACAACTTGGAGAAAGTAGGAACCTTGATGAAAGCTTTGCTGAATCTGAAGTTGGAGAAGAATCACCAGTAAAAGAAATCACAGAATTAAAGAAACAACTTAAAAAGAAGGAAGCAAGAGTTGTGACACTCAGCAAGAAGTTGAAGGAGGCAACAGAAAATATAACAACAACTTCACAGAGACTGAAGGAAGCTGAATCTAGAGTTGAGTCTCTTGTCCTGGACAATCAAGGACTGGTTGTTGAAATTGAAGACCTCAGAAGAACTGGAGGAATAGATGTTCCTGATGACGGAAGTGATATATCACAGAAGATCAAGGAACTACAGAGAACAGTTAAGAAAAAGGATGCCAAAATAATTGTTGCTTCAAAGAAACTGGCGGAAACAACTGAGAACCTTAGGATTACTTCAAGCAAGTTGGCAGCAGCTGAACAACGTGTGGAAGGGCTGTATGAAGAAAATCAAAGATTTGCTGAACAACTTCAGAGATCTATGGAACAAATTCAAGAATTAAAATCTAACAGTTCAGCTCAAGGTTCTGCAGAAAGAAAGACAGCACCATCATCACCTGAGGAGTTTGGGAGCCTACAAGAAGACCTCAAGAGCTTGACAATAAAGCTTGATTCTGAAACCAGTAGAAGACAGCAGTTAGAAGAAGAACTAGAAACACATAAGGACACAATGATAGATCTGCAGTTTGAGAAGGAAGAGTTCATGGGACAGTTGTCAAGTTATCAAGAATTCAGTGGCGAGAGTGTCAATGTCATCAAGACGATGAAGAAAATGGAGAGAGATATTGCTATTAAATGTAAACAGTTTGAAAACATTCATAGCGAAATGAAATCTCTGCAAGCTCTCCTTCAAGAAAAGCAAGAGACCATTGACAGCTTGAATCACAAAGTAAAAGCTACTTCACAAGAGCTACAAGACGTCACTGAAAGATTGCAACATGTTACACAGAACCATGTTGACACGGTCTACAGACTAGAACAAGCTGAACAACACCTTGCAGCCAGTAACTCTGAGAGAGCCTTGGTAGAGAACCAGCTAGAGACCCTGAAGAAAACAGCCTTGTCTGGAGGTGATGAGCAGGATCAACAAGTAAAGACTCTGTCTGAGCAGGTCCTACAACTCCAGTCTAATCTGAATGCCTGGTACCATAGTTATGAGGAGGAGAGTGAGAGAAGGCAGCAGCTGGAGACAGAATGGTATCAACAACAAGAGGAACTAGGTAGAATCCATGCAGTGAACAAGAAGATGAAGCAAGAGCTTAAAGAAACATCTGATGCACTTTCAGAGGTCAAGGAGCAACTGCAAGAAAAGGAAGGAAGGGTTACAGAGTTGCATATGCAAAATCAAAATCTTGTTGTTAAGTTGGAAGATTCAGGTAAGCATCTGATAGAGGCAGAACAGAGACAGTCTTCAGAAGGCATGGAACAAAGCAAGGAAGAAGAAGATACCGCTGAGAGGTTGCATGCTGAAATTCAGTCTCTTCAGCAGCAAATCACTAACATAGGACTGGAGAGGGATCAGTGGAAGGACTACTCACAGCAGTGGGAGGTGTATGCAAACACTCTCAAAGCTGAGAAGGAGAAGGTAGAGGCACAACTCACTGCTGCAGACGTTAAGAAAGAAGATAAGGCACAATCAGCTAGCCCGGTAGAGGAAAATGAATCCCTGAAAGCAAAATTAGAAGAAATTACGAAAGATTTAGAATCTGCATTACAGAGGAATCAAGAGTTTGAGAGTAAATCCGCTGAACTAATGAAAGAGGTGAAGAAGAAGGATGCAAAATTAATTGTCATGAAAAAGAAGTTGAATGAAAATCAAGAAACTGCCAAGCTTAAAATGACATCTCAAGATCTAGAGGCTCAAGTTCAGGAACTTCATCAACAATTACAGGAAAGCAGAGTCAGGGAAGAAGCTATGCAGACACAACTTTCAGAACGCCATAAAACAGACATTGCCCTGGAAATATGTACAAAGGATCTAGAAAAGGCCAGACTGCAGGTGGAATCATTCAAAGATGTAGTCGAGGATCTTGAGGTGCAGCTGCAAGACAGTAGAATGAAAGAAGATTCACTCAGGGAGGAACTGGATTCTGCTACTCTCACATGTCACAAGGTACAGAAAGAACTTGAGTCCAGAGGTTTTACTGATGGCGAGAAAGATAAACACATGTCACACCTACAGGAACAACTCTTACTGTTGGAAAGGAAGTACCAAGATGAAGGTAAAAACCTCATGCAGTTGGAGAAGGCTTTGGCAGAAAAAGAAGCAGACTTTAGCCAAGCTTCTTCTGTTTTAACTAAAAGAATAGAAGATTTGACCCAAGAGACAGAACTCCAGAAACAGGAAATTGAAGACCTCCAACTGAAGCTTCAGAGTTCTTCTCAGGAAACTGACAGCCTAAGATCAAGGATTGCTGATAAGAAAACTAAACAGTCAGAAGAAGAAGAACTTTTGAGCCGGAGACTACAGGAAACAGAGGCCACTTGCTCAAAGCTAAAACAAGAAAATGAGCACCAAGCAAATGAATTGAGGATAATGGAAGAATCTTTGGAATCCCTGAATACAAAATTATCATCTGCGGTTGAAGAACTTGACAAAGAGCAACATGGACTCGAGGACTTGTCTTTGCTTGAGGACAAACTGAAAGACCAGAAGTCAGTTCTTGATGCTCTCACGGAAGAGAATAACTTACATAAAAGTAAGCTACAAGGAATTCAACAGCAGCTGTCAGTTGCATTTCCGTATGTGTATCTTGAAGAGACTGTAAGTGTTGAGAATCTGACTGACAGTGTGTCTCTTTTCATCTCTCATACATATGAATACGTACAGAGTAACACCTATCTTCAACAGCAGCTTTCTGAAAAGGATCGAAACTTACAATCAAGTCAGTCTGAACTGGTTGTTCTTCAGGAAAGAATAGCTTCTCTGGAATCAAACATTGGCTCAATAGAATTGCAGAAGAAAGAAGACATTGAAAAGATATCACACACTGTGAAAGACCTTGAAGAGCAAAAATCAATGTTTGAAGAAAATTTAGCACAATCTGTTTCACAGAAAGACGTAGAAATAGAAAATCTTAAAGTAACGCTGAAGGAACTCCAGTCCTCTTTGGAAACTCTGACTGAGCAACTCCAGGAGAAGGAGGAAACCCTGCAGACTCTGAGAGAGAAACTAGAAGCACAGGAGGAGGAGGCTGGAGCCAGTGAGAAGCTGCAGACCTCGGTCACATCCCTGCAGGAAGAGCTGGAGACAAAGGAGGAACATGTAAGCATTCAGGGAGAGAATGCAGCACTATTACTCTGGCTCGGAATAGTTGGATCACTAACACTTTGTTCTCCCATGTACTCTGCTGCCTGTGTTGCCAGCTGACTAACACTGCTAACCTCACTCTCACAATAACCATACATTCTTTCTTTTTCACTTGCTCAATCTCTGCACTCACTGTTATTGTAATATTCAGCATACTCAGCCTCTCGTGTATCAATATATCTGCTCTTAGTATTATCAGAATTATAGACATCTTTCATTGTCGTATACTTCCTCATCATCATCATCATCATCATTGTTGTCATTTTAGTCATCATTGTCAACATATTCATTATTGTCAGCATCATCATCATTGTTCTCATTTTAGTCATCATCGTCAACATTTTCATCATTGTCATTTTCCCATAATCATTTTCATTATTATCATTCTAGACATTTTATTAGTAAATAGAAAAATGATAATAGGGTAGGTATGCTCTTAAAACACATTATGTTACCATTATGTGGATATATGTAATATTTAATGCTAAATTCATTGTTTCATCATCATTGTCATTCCTAAATATAACAGTCATTAAAAAAGTTAATTTGTTTTCCCCTAAAAACAGTTATTACATGAACATGGAGCTGTAAAATGCATATCAAAGTAGCAAGGGCCTGAAAGATGCCAATCTGCACACATGTAGGGCTAGTTTTTAACATGAAATAATTTTTTATTGATGTGCTTTTACAGAGAATTAGGAAATAGAATTTTAAGGAAAGTATATGTTTGGGAATTAAAAAAACTGTATTGAATATATTATCAGTTTACAAGTGTTCATTATGTATTACGATTTAAAAATGTTTAAGAAATAGGGAAAGTACTCCTCGCATGTAATTGATGACAGTTACTCTATTATTGTTAGATTATCATATTTCAGATAAAATACATAAGACACTTGCCATTTTTAATGAGTTCATAAGTCACATCTCTTCTTAATTGTTATTGTGAGATCCCTCAATCTACACCATCTGTTGCCAATTAACTAGGGTCAGGTTTCACAAACATTATACATTCACAATCACTGGCTTGCGTGCAGCTCAGATGTTTGGCTAATCAATATCTTAACACATACATAGTTAATAGTGGATATGCATTAGGTAGGTTTTGGCTGATAGGCATTTTGCTGTGTTGTTATTTGGTAAATAATTTTTGTAAAGTAAATAGTTAAGTAGAAAAAAAGAGAAATTTAATCACACACACAACATTGTTAATTTTGTTTCCAATTTTTTATTTGTAGTTTCTTAATAACACTGTTTGTCTAATTAAGGGAATTTTTAAAAGATATTTTTATGTTAATTGGGTATCTTTTTCTTTTTGGGGAGTATCTTTTTATTCCCTTAAGTTATTGTTTTAAACAGTAATTTCACAGAGTATCAACACAATATTATACTAAAGTAATATATGAAGAAAATTTATTATAACAATGATACTTAATATTTTACTTACTTTTTTTTAATAAATTGTTATTTGCATGCAAATTCTAAAACTTTATTATCTTTATTATGATTGACAATAAGAAATGCAAATTTGCAGTTCTAATTGTCATTTTCAAGTACATAGTGGCACTCTTAATTGCTGAAATATGGTCAAAGAAGTGCTAAACAATAACTCGCTTAAGTAATGTGAATTATATGTTTCTACAAACAAGCTAATTAAATCAGTTTTTTCTCATTTGAACTAATTGGATTGGAATAATGTTATAACAGTTAATTGCCTTCAAGCTGAAACACAATTCTTACACCAGTTCCTAAAGATTTGTTTTCCTTCTTGTTGCAGCTGTCTGCAGCCAACCAGTCCATGTCCGAGTTGAACAAGCAGTTACAGACATATGCAGAAACAGCGACTTCCCTACAGTGCCAGCTTGAAGCAGCTGAGGAGGCAAAGGAGAAACTCCAAACTCAGTTGACAGAGATGGAATCCAGGAACTCAGAGCTGACCGAGAGACTGGAGCAGGAGGGAGGTGACCTCGAGACATGGAGGAGCCAGTTTCAGAGTCTTCAGGCTCAACTCCAGATTTCAGAAGAGGAGAAGGGCAAGCTTCATGCTCAGCGTTCAGAGATGGAATCAATCATCTCGGAGCTGACTGAGAAACTTAAGCAGAGTGGAGAGGATCTAGAAACCGTGAGAGGTCAGGTAGAGAAGTTGCAGACTCAGCTATTTGCTTCAGAGGAGGAGAAGAGTCAACTCCAGACTCACTCACGGGAAATGGAGTCCCAAATGTCAGAAATGACTCAAAAGCTTGATCAGGATGCTGAAGACCTTGCTTCATGGAAGAATCAAGTTGAGAAGCTTCAAGCTCAGCTAGATGCAGCCAACACAACAGTAGAGCACTTGCAGAGTTCTTCCTCAGACAAGGAAAGGGAGATAGTAGAAAGGTCTCAATTGATGGAGACTCGGGTGAAGGAGCTTGAAGTTCAGCTCGAGTCTTTGAATGGAGAGAATGAGTCCTGGAAGATGAAGGTTCAAAGTCTTCAAACACAACTTGAAGGTGCACAGATTGAAGTGGATCAACTCCAGAATGCTTCAGTTAACATGAAGGAAGAGGTAGAGAAGTCTCAGTTGAAAGATCAACAACTTCAAGAAATGAGAAATCAATTAGAAACTCTGAAATCAGAACTGGATGTAATGAATGGTGACAATGTTGCTTGGAGGAGTAAGGTTGAGAGTCTACAGCAACAGCTTGAAGAGTCTTCAGCCACAGTGGAACATCTCTCCAGCTCATCCTCTGATAAGGAAAAGCATATGGCTGAGGCAATGCAGCAGATGAGTCAACAACTACAGGAGAAAGCTGATGAGATGGTCAACTTGCAGTCAAGTTTGGAACAATCTCAGAAACTCATCCATGACATGACTGAGAAAGTTGGAACCAAAGATCAGAAAATTGCCTCTCTACTGGAGAACCTGCAAGAATTAGAAGATAGGGTCACCCAATTGTCAAATATTGAAGAACAAATGACAGCAGTAACTTTAGAACTGGAAAGTGTGAAGACTCAGTTGGAAGAAAAGAACAAAGCCTACAGTGACAGAGAACT
This sequence comes from Phorcus lineatus, assembly GCA_921293015.1. Lineage (NCBI taxonomy): Eukaryota > Metazoa > Mollusca > Gastropoda > Trochida > Trochidae > Phorcus > Phorcus lineatus. The sequence goes on along the minus strand of OV121085.1, from coordinate 56,367,665 downwards.
GACTCTAAAAAAAGCTTTGGCTACTGCAAAGAAACTCAAATTCCAACTAAATCAAGCAAATGAGAAACTTGAAGTAATAACAGCTGAACTGGAAGAACAGAAGAAGGTGAAAGAGAGTGTGGAGCAGGAGGTAGCAGTGAAGGTCACACAACTGGAGAGTTTGCAGTCAGAGGTTAGTCAGGTGAAGGAAGAGAGTGGCACGAAGGACAAGGAGCAAGTTCAGGAGCTTCAGAACCAGCTGCAGACATACACAGAGTACACACAGCAGCTCCAGCAGCAAGTCCAGAGTCTGACAGAGAGCTCACATAACTTGGAACAGAGTCTGAAGCACAAGCAAAGTGAACTGGATGAGCTGGAAGGAACCAAACAATCATTGGTGACAGAGTCTGATGAACTGAAGACTTCTTATGAAAGGTTACAAGAAGAACTCAGCAGAGTGCAGGAGGATCGTGAAGGGTCGGCACAAAACAAGGACATTGAACTTCATAAATTAGGTGAAACTGTTCAAGAACTTCAAGGAGCAGTTGATTTTTCAAAACAGACTGTCGCTGAGAAGGATGCCATCATTGTGCAACTGATGGCGGAAAAAGAAGCTTTAGTTCAAGATACTCAATCTCTCAAAGATAAAGAGTATCAGTTTTCGGAACTTTCACAACTTGTTGAAACTCTCAGGGCAGAACATCAATCAATTTGTGAAGAAAGAGATTCACAACAAGCAGAATTTGAGGCAGTGACAAATACAGTTTCATCTCTGAAAGAAGCCCTAAAGGTGCGGGAAGAAGCTCTGGAAAGATATGTGCAAACCCTTGACACTTCCCAACAGGAGATCACGGAGAAAGAAAAAGAATTGGAGCAGCTGCGAATCAACATCAAGTCTATACAGGAGAGCGTCTCTTCTACCCAGGAGTCCCAGGACATGGAAGTGGTTCACCTCAAGAATCAGGAGGAGAAGCTCCAGGGTCAAGTTGATCTGCTGCACTCTCAATTGGAGGAGTACAAGGCTCAGTTGGACTCTTACAATCAACAGGGAGTGGCACTTCAGGAGGAGAACCTGCGACTAACAGAGCTACTCAAGGTTGAAGAAGAGAGGTATTCAAGAGTCAGTTCAGAGACTCAAAATAGTTCAGGAGTTTCATTGGATTCTGCACATGAGGTGCAGCAATTGCTTGAGGAAAGGAACAAAGAGCTTGAAAAGTTAAAAGAGGAAAATAAACATTTAGGGGAAGCTGCTGGGCTTTTACAGAATACTGTCTCTGAGTTGCAGTCACAGCTGCAGCAGCAACAACCTGTTAGTTCAATACCTGCAATAACTGTTACAGAACCAAATCCTGAGGATGCTAGTGGGTTTGAATTGAGACAACAAATAGAAGAATTAGAAACAAGAATAAAAGTCCTCAGAGAAGAAAATCAGCGTCTCATTGAATCGAGAGATGTCACCGATGACAGTGTGAATGCTGAAAGTCTGAAACTTCAGTTGGAAAATGTGTTATCTGAAAAGGAAGCTATAGAGACGGACAGAGACAATCTTAGATCTGAGTTTGAATCCCAACTTCAGCTTGCCGAGAAAATGCATGAACTGGTAGCAGACAAACAGTCAACAATAGCAGATCTTCAAAATGCCCATGACTCACTTTATTCAAGGTTAACTTCACTCTCCCAGGAAAAGGAGGAACTGTTAGTAAATGTTGAATCACTGCAAGGAGAACTGGAAGGGTTTGAAAGAAGTATAGCTGAAGCTCAGTTCGGTGAAACAGAGACAAGGAGAGAATATGAAGAACTTAAATCAGAATTTGATAGAATCGTGAGTGAAAATAAAAAACTGAAAAATGACATTGAAAAGTTAAAAAGCCGTCCACCACCGCAAGAGGTTATGGTTTCTGAGACAGTGGCACCAGTACAAGCATCCATTGAAGAAGAGAGACTGAGACAGTCGTCTAGTCCAGAGGACCTTGAAAAATTTAGGTCTCTTCAGACTGAACATGAAAAGATGAAGAACAAACTGCAAGTGACAGAAATAAAGTGTGAAAAGATGCTTGTGAAATTGAAAGCTTTTAAAGTTAAGAATGAGCAATTGCAGAAAGATGTTGATAAACTCCAGAATGAGTTGGCAAACCAGGATGGCAGCTCACGTAATCAGGAACATCGGTTTATAGAAGAAAGGAATCATCTGAGAGAACGGATAAGCAATCTAGAGTTTGAATTGTATGATTTTAGAGACAGGAATGAGAAGTTACAATCTGAGAAGCAGGACCTCATTGCGACGATGAACAAGATACAGGGTGAGATGACAGCTGGGCAGACTGATGGGGCAGATGCAGTTCGAGAACAGTTTGAAAAGAGATGTGCAGAGCTGGAACAAGCACGAGATGCTGAAATCAAGAAAGTTTCCCAATTGCGGGAGGAGTTGGAGTCGCTTAAAAACCTTTCTGACCATGATTCAGACCACTCGGAGATGCTTGTCACAGAACTGAATAAATTGAGAGCTGAGTTACAGCAAACCAAGGCGAGAGAAGAGGAATCAAACCAACAGTTTGCAACCAAATATGCAACTCTCCTTGAATCGAGAGACAGTGAAGCCAAGAAGGTTCTTGATCTTCAGAACACAATAACTCAACTACAAACATCACTAGACTCTCTAAATGATGATATGAAATCTTATCAGCAGAGTGAAGAAGGCAAAGAGGAAATGTATGAAACAAAGTGTGCCAAATTGCTTGAGGAAAAGACGGAAGCAGCAGAGAGAGCTGAACTTCTACACAATGAGCTGTCCAGGGTGCAGGCAGTGCTGGCCAATGTGGAGGAGGAGTACACCTTAGAGATCACTGCTCTCAAAGAAGAAATAAATGTCTTGAATGCAAACTTAAATTCTGCTGAGGAGCGAGAGAAGAATGAGTCCCTAGTGTATCAACAGACCATCCAAACCCTTAGGTCTAACCTGCAAATGCAAGAAGAGGTGAAACAAAGATCTACTTCAGATTCTGAGTCTCAACTCCAGGAACTATCAAGTCTCAAGAACAAGTTAACAGATCTCCAGTCCCACTTTGACATGCTGCAAGCAGACAACAATGAATACCAGATGCTGGTGGAAACATTGAAGGATGGCAATAAGAAGCTGAAAAAGGAACTTGATGAACAGAAATTCATCATGAGCAAAAGGGAAGAAGAAGTAAAGGCTACTGATGGACAGAGCGAAGAGATCAAAGCTCTTCAGGGCAAGGTAGCAGAACTTGAATCTGAAAAGGAGCATCTGGAGGAGGAGATTGATGGAATGAGAGATGAGTTTGTAGATTCAAGGAGGGAGAAGCAGCTTCTCAGTCAACGGGTTGAAGACATGAACAGGCAGATCAGTGGGTTGGCAGAACTTCAGAGGAAAATAGTTGAGGTTGAAAGTGAGAGAGATCAGCTTGTGCAGGAAGTTGAGGAGATGAGAGAAGAGATGATTTCCAACAAGAAAGAAAAACAGGATTCCAAGGATGAAGTAGATGCTTTGAACTGGAAGATTCAGGAACTGAGTGCCCTTGAGAATGATCTTGAAGTTTCCAATACTGACCTTGTGAAACTGAGGACAGAAAATCAGAGTTTGAGGGACCAAATTGATGGACTTAACTGGAAACTAGAAGAGGCTTCAGCATTTGAAGAGGATCTGCAGCTTACAAAGGATGAGCTGAATGCTGCTGAGAAGGAAAAGGAATCTCTGAAGAAAGAATTGAAGGAACTCCAGAACGAATTTGACAAACTTTGCATGGACAAGGAAATGCTTCAGACTGATGTGCATGGTTTGTCAGAGAAAGTTCAAGAAATGGAATCCATAGAATCTGAATTGAAGTTTACCCAAACTGATCTTAAAGAGAGAGATGACATCAACAAAAGTTTGAAGGCAGAAATTGATAGCCTAAATCTGAAAATAAATGCTCTTATGCAAGTTGAAGAAGATGTAAGAGAAATATCTGAAGAGTTGAACATTGCCCAAACTGAAAACATCAGCTTGAAAAATCAAATTGGAGAGATGAACAACCGACTAAGCTCTATGTCTGTAATTGAGTCTGACTTCAAAGCCCTCAGTGAACAGTATGACTCTGTCTTGAAGGAGAACAGTAGCATGGCCAAGCAGATTGAAGAACTGCATGACAAGATGAGAGATGTTGGCAAGATGCAGCAAGAGATCAGCTTCAATGTGGAGCAGAAGGAGCACCTGTCGAGAGAGAAGGAAACTTTCCAGAGGAGAGTCAGTGAACTCGAGAGTCAGTCCACAACCATGTCTGATGAGAATTCTCAACTCAAACAAGAATTTGACGACACGAAGAGCCGTCTGCAACAGGCATTATTTGACCTTGACACCATGAGGTCTCAGCTGGAAGTTGCAGCTGCAGGGAGCAACCAGCTGAGCAAGTTCCAGAGCGAATATGAGAAGCTGCAGGAGCAGTTCTCGCAGTCTGTTGAGCAGAAGAACCAGGTACAGGTGAACCTCAACCAGGCCCTGCACAGCCTGCACCAGCGGGAGTCCAGGTGTCAGCAGCTCGCCATGCAGGTCAGTCACAGTTTCTCTTTCTCACCTAGATGGTCTCTCAGACCAATCGTATGGTAAAAATTGATTTGGCAACTAAAATGTTAACAGTGGTATCATAGCAAAAGGTTTCAACTTTGTAAATATTCTATTTCTGCTCATGAACATGATAGAAGTTTATCATAAGTCGATAAAAAAATTAAAATTGTGTCCAGGTGAGTCAGCTGGCGGAGGACCGGGGTTACCTGAACATACAGCTGGGCCAGCTCTCCAAGAGCCTCAGAGAGAAGGAGCAGGAGTGGCTTGGCATACAGCAGCAGTACCGGACTCTGTACCAGACCCACCTCAACACTCAGTCCAAGGTAGGTCAGCTTGTGTTTGCATTGATAGCGGGCAGTACCGGACTCTGTACTGAACTCTTATCTGAAGTAGATAATTATTCAAGTTCAACATGTATTTATTTTTGACAATCTCATTGATATCAGTATGAATGTATCACTTTGACCTCACTGCATTTCTCCGTACGGCTATAAAGGGGTCATGTCAAGTGACCTTCACCTTTTATAAATGCCAACAGAGACCCACTAAAATAGAACATTTCAACAATGACATTGCTGAATTGTTGGAGACAATTACTTGACCCTACGGAGCACTAGTGAGATTTAACACGATACAGTAATCATTGAAGCTGTTTGAGTGCTGCTAGTGATTAATCACAACACCCCTGTTTCATTGGTTAGCCTTATTTACCGTCTCATTTATACATGACTGTTTGTGATATTTGTATCAGAGTTATCTCTTGCTGAATGATAGCTTTCAGGATTTACAAAGTTAACTTTATGTCATAATATTAGCAGGTTGCTTCTAACTGTACTAGTTCCTAGTATTTCTTTTTGATGAACTCTTTATAACATCTGAGCAAGCACAACATCATTCACCTTGTTGTGACAAAATTTCCTTTGGGATAATCTTATCTTATCTTATCTTATCTTATCTTATCTTATCTTATCTTATCTTATCTTATCTTATCTTATCTTAGTCCAATTGTACAAAAGCAGTTAGCTTTGTTGAATATAAAAATACTTTATATTAAGAAAAACAAAAACAACACAAAATTTGAGTTCAGATTTTAATGATGGTTGTTATTGTCGCAGGTTGTTGACCTGGAGAAGAAGGCAGTGAATGAAGCCCTGCAGAGAGCTGCCGATGTACAGACCGTGTCCGCCACCCCCCCACCTCGACACCACACACAGACTCAGTCAGATGCACAGTCACAACCACAACCTGAGGCTGATGGATCTGGATCTGCCAACCAAGCACAGCTGGATGAACTCAGGAGGAGGTAAGTTACATTCATTTGTGAAATACGGAAAGGAAAAATCTTGTATTTAGCTATGAATATATATGTTAATCAGCCCTTGCTTATCTTGATAGTTTGATAATTATTTTTTTCCTTAGCAAAAAGTATAAGTGGTAGACTCTATATATAAACACTTCAGCAAGACTTGAAGACTACAATGTATGATCTCCCTCAAATGCAGACTGGAGGCCAGTGAAGAGGGCAGACAGCGAGCGATGCAGTCAGTGCAGAGTCTGGAGAAAAACCTGAGCACAGAGCAGGAGCGGCGGGTCCAGACGGAGCGGACTCTCACCACTCTGCAGGAACAGCTCCAGATACAAGCTAATGCTAGAGAGGTGCGAAGAGTTCATAACTGATAACCCATTTCAGGGGTAAATTTTCACAAGTCGGTGATCATTATGAAGGGGGCGGGAGACAGGGTATCCTGAAAGGGTGAAAGGTCTGTGATCATTATGAAGGGGGTTGGAGACAGGGTATCCTGAAAGGGTGAAAGGAACTGCTCAGATTCAAGATAATGCTAAGGAGGTGTGATTATTTGATAAGTGAAAAACCATTCTAGGGGTCAATTTGCATGCAATAGGTTGTAATGGTGTATAAGAAGAGTTCCACTTATTGGAAATGATAGAGAGATGACAAAAAACCACCTACTACGGAAAATAATGATTTATGCATATTTATTCTGAAGCTAACAAATGCTTTGCAGGTTCGAATGATTCAAATAAGAATAAGAAAATTCATGGTTGTTTAGTCAGTGCTGGCAGTGTTGAATGACTCTGAAGGTGTGGATTTTGAATTTTGCAAGAAATTTACACAAAAAAATACAAGAACTTCCAGTAGGACAGAAAGTGATCTTGATGTGACATTTGTTCACTATCTGCTGTAATTGTTTCTTTTGATTTTTGATTTAATATCTCAAGGAAATATGTTTTATTGGTTCAGGTGCACCTGGAGATGGACACTGAAGACGACTCCCGGATACGAGAGATGAACACCATGCTGAGTGAGTAGATGCAGAACTAATCATAATGGTTATCATCTGTTGTCAAACTCAATCACTTGATTTCAGACTCAGTTATTTTGCCTTAAGAATCTCACCGTTCAACTCTTTGAATGACATTTAGAAGTGGAATACATTGGAAAGAAATGATTTCTATATTTCAGTTTCTTTTTATTGTGGCTTAAGAGTAATTGAGGGTCTGAATGATGGTGTATCTAAACCATTTTGAAGGATTAGGTTGCATTTATAGTAGTTTTAGAGACCCAGTCTGTGAAATTTATTATGTTCACTCTTTCTTCTGATTTCAGTGATCTCTCGAAAATCATTTGTAATACGAGATGAAGATAATATTTTGACGTTTAATTGAAATTATTAGTTTGGTATGTAACAAAATGGTTGAAAAAAATACACTATGGTAAATCTTTGATTTTTAATTTTGTTTTTTTCAGCTCGACATGGAATGGGCTATTGTCAGAGAATGTGTCGATGGGTGAAGATTAAGAAGTATGTAAATTCTTACAGAGAAAAGTCCAATCAATATATAGAAATTGTAATGAAAATACTGATTAAATAATGTGAAAGTAAATTATGCTGATTCAAAAGAAAATATTGATAAGTACTATTCAATAAGTTGTTATGAATGATTGTTACTGATGATTCAATGAAAATTTAAGACAACAATAATCTATTCAATGGTTAATTGACTTAAACTAGTAAAGTTTGTTCTATTCATCACAGTAGACTTCTGTAAATGTATTGTATACTCTCTTTTTTTGTATTCGTTTCCATTTCTGTGTTGAAATTTAATCACCGATAAACTCTTTCAAAACTGGTGAAAGAATATATCATACATTATATATATTTGTTTTATAATTGACTATTAAGTCTTGGTGAATGGATTTAATATGTGTCTTATGGACGATATTTTCTATATTAACTACGTTCTAGTTATACTAACTTACTCCCGTTCAACAATCTTTTCTATTTCTGGTAATTAAATGGTATCAACATTTTCATTAAAAAAGATGACGGTAAGTAAAGTTCATTTCACAATTTGATGCATCTCACTCTTTCATCACTTCAATGAACACACCTATCCTAACATCACTTATATTCACTCTCATTATGTACTCACTCAAGTAGTCATATGGCAACTAGTATCTGTGTTACCATGTTAACCGCATGTTTGTATCGTCACATGTTGTTGTTTATTCCTCTTCAGTTCCACTTCGTTTTCCAGCCGTCAGCTGACCAAAGTGATGCGAATGCGGCCAGGGATACGAACGGTGATCTGGGCGTACTTCATCCTGATCCACATTCTCCTCGTATCCTGTTTCACAGGCTTCATATGAGTCGGATCCATGCTTCTACTTCTACACGCTTCCTTCCGCTCACTGTCTGTGATATCCAATATAAGTGTGTGATTCCACTGTACGCCTGCTGAACTTGAAACACTTGCAGTGGATGTGTCTCGTCAATGATTGGCTCCCTCCATGCATGGGGCGCTCTCATTTAACACTACTTTGGAAATGTTTTCATCACCTACGGAGACTGCAATGTGGCAGTGTATGAAAGAGACTTGAAATAAGTGTGCCCTAAATGTATTTTTGTCAAATGGCAAAATGTTACAAGCCTTCGGGCCATATTCGGAAAATTGCAGCAGTGAATCTCAGCTGTTACTACCATGAAGATTGTGTTATGAAGAAGTTATAGTGTGTGATTATTTTGACCTCTACAATTCTAGAATAGTAATGAAACATAAAATGTAATTCTGAAGTGTAGTCAGTTTGACACTTTTAACAAAGTCGATACAATGAATCAATGGAAATTTTGGTATTTGTTGAGTATGAAGAAATTACACAGACAACAGAACACATTGTTTTTTGATAAACTAATAAGGACCTTCTGTGATGGACGACGGAAGATGACATTTAAAGAATGATTTCTCATGACGGCTGAAAGGAGGATTTTACATCACCGAGACATTTAGGAATGTGTGAAAGAGAATCGATAAGATGATGAAGACATACTGTCGACATGTGCAGGGTTCATAGGCATGTTATTTCTCTTCACCCGCATCCCCTTCTTTGAACATACCACACGTGTCATCATCATTTCTACAAATTCAGTTTTAAGACAAATTGTCCAGTTTTATAAATGAACTTATTTGTTGATTATAATTGTGATAAAGATTATCAAGTGTTGATGCATATTTTGGCTGCTTTGCTTGCAATAAATGTATTGGTGTTTTAGTGGATTAGAATAGCCAGCTTTACAGTTAGGTATCTTAGATTGAAAATACTTTTGAATACATTGTCAAATGATACTGACAATGCATTGGGATACTAGTATACTGGATCATCACTGCCCTATTGATGCCCCTATTGATCTCGTGGTCACTAGTTTGAGAGATTCATAGTTGGTCATCAACTTTCATTGCTGTATTTTCTGGGGATAATGTATGAAACATTCCAGATCTGAGGTTAAAGTCATAGTGGTGCACCTGGAGGTTGAGGTGTGTGGTTGCTAGTAAGTATGATTCAGGACTGTCATGTCTACAAGACATACTCAGATTCCACACATTATATATATTATAAGGTCAAACATGATAGCATCGTTCAAAATTTCAAACTCATTGAAAAAGTAAATCGTTCACAATTTTCAAAACTCTGATGTTTTCATATTACAAAAACATTTTTTCACCTGTAGTGTGATTGGTGCTGTTGAAACTAAACTGTGGAAAATAAACAGGTACCCACCAACTCAATTGAAAGGATTTGGAGTTTTCTAACATGGGTACACATGTCAAATGTCCGTGAATTGTTACATAATGGTCACTGTGGAGACTGGAGGGTTACCTGGAATTGTATGACTCTCTCCAATGTTCATATGATATATATGCTTCTTTCTTCTGTACATGAGTGTATTGGTTATTAAGTTATGCTGTTAAAACAACTGTACAAAACTGTTTTATAGTCAAATGAAAATGCCCTTGTATAATAACCTGATGCAGATGTTAAATCATTATTGTACAGATTTTCCTAATTCAAACCTGGTATAATGAAATGAGTCTTAACCAGATTCTTGCCTGTGATTTTTGAGACTTTGCAAAAGGAGTAAATAAAATCATCTAATTTATCATTATGGTTAACTTGATTTATAATATATTTTTTATTTTAGTTTGTTTTTGTTTAAGGTTTCTTAATATTAAGTTGTTTTCTTTTCTCTTTGTTTTCATTTCTTTATAATTGTGTTCCATCATTCCAAGTTATTTATTTTCTGTTGCAATTTCAGCAAAGGTACAATTGTGCAGATAGGAATTAATGAGTTGTGGGTGAAGCAGTTTCTAGTTTAGGATGAGTGCAATGTTCTTATGTTTCTATGTTGCTTTGTAGAGTTCCTTCATTGAGATGTTGTCCTTAAGATATGTTTTGTCTTGCTTTTTTCATATCATAAAAGAGAAGGGTTATTGTCAATGTAGAGGATTATTTCAGTGAGCAAACCCCAGTTACTGTCTTTCAATAAAAGTATTTTTGCAAGCTGTACATAATGAGTAATGATATTTAATAAGGAGGTATTTACATACACGTTGCAATGCCATTAATGACACTTTTCATTAATGATACTTTTCATTAATGATTAACACATTTAAGATGGATTGGGAATATTAGATGTGTACTTAACTGTATAATAAAAAGGTTGATATATATATGTGAAGTGTCTTCTATTGTGTTTCTCTTGACGACCTAAGAATGGGCTAGTACGTGTTTCCATTGTCAGTTCATGAAATAAGCTTCAAAGCTAATCATCCCAAAAGTTTGATTTTAACACTTTAAATGACAAAATCAAAGAAAATCCTTAATAGTTAGTAGTAACCAGCCCTGACCAAAAGCATCTCGATCACCGAAACCAAGGGCCTTCTTGCATAGACAGTGCAGTAATTCTGATGATAACAAAGCTACAAAGTACTTTCAGCGGACGCTAACAAATTTGAATTAATTAATCATAAGGAAACTTTCCCAACTGATAAGCTGCGAGCTAGGACGCAAGACCAATGCGTGTTGTAACAGATCTTATGAGACGCTCGCAGGTCCAGTTGAATAGCAGATTCATTGACTATCACAAATCAAGAATGGGTAATTTCAGAGGTGATAAAGTGAAGAACAATTTTGAACATCCAGCCCTGGGTAAATACGACAGGTTCACACTTGAATCTTTGATACCTCTTAAATGAATGCAAAAATTGTGTATCAGTTGGGGGGAGTCTTTGCCTGTAGAGGTACCTCATCCATACTGACCTTTTTTCAATGCAATCTGAAATTGTTTTACATTCAAGATTGACTCCTGTTGTGTTATAAGTCTATGATTAATGCACAAAAAAGAATTTCGAACTTTACTTGCGTTAGCAAAGAAAACTTGCAATTATCAAGTTCTGTGTCAAAGGAAGCAAAGTTCCTAGGAACAAATGAGAAAAATCTTGATTTGTTGAAGGTTTTATTTGTTCTGTTAGACAACAACACTGCTCCGTGTGTCAGCTCTGATCACATTACATGACGATGAAACCTTGTAACAACATGCAAAAATAATACATTGCACGGATTATGAAAAACAAGCTTTGGCAGTATTACTGATAAAAGAAGTAAAGGACAACCCTTATTCTCAATATTGAAGTATGAAATGGTCCGTACTTAAATATTTGGATGACCAATAGCTTTTTTTTTTTAGTAGGCATAGCACTATTTCTTTGCGTAAGATTTAAATTTTAATGTATTGCTGAAAATTTTTCCAATAAAATGAGTGTCTTAATCATTGAAAAATATGAGTTGTGATCAAAATAATGTAATTCATTCTTATCTGAAGAAAAGATAGAGCTATGGACTCTGCAGCTCAACATGTACAAAATTAGTTATCTCCCAAGTTTACAACTTGCATGTCAAATAATATGAATTTAACCATAACACATAGTGTCAGATACAAAACTACAAACATTGATCTCATTGATGCAAAGTACCTTCCTGAAAATTTCAGGATTGAGAGAGGGAGCAGCAGTTCTAGATGAGTTGAAAATTTCTGTCATGTCACGGGTCCATTTGGTCTTATAGGCTCGATCTTACAAAAGGTGATATTATGCTGAGAGATTCACATTCTTGTATGCTCTGATCATTTCATGTCATAAAAGATGCATCCTTATGAGTGTACAAAATACTTTTTAGTCTTTAGTGGCAACAATTTGACAGACCCTACAATGTGAATACGGTCCACTGAAAATCCTTATGCTATCTTAACCACAGGTACATTTGATATGTTAAAAATAAATCAGTAAATCATCAAGAATCTTCAGATCTCCACAACTCTGACAAATACAAAAGAAGTTCCAATGAAAGTAACTGCAATACTACTTCAAAATTCATTATCTAATTTGCATTTTCAATGAATGCCCAAATTGTCAAATATTAAATATCACAAAACATTTGACTAAAATTTCTAAATAACAATATATTATGATCTTTAAATAATGTACTCGGTCTCAAGATGAATGTAACAAATCATTATGTACAAAGAAATAAATAACAAACATCTTACACAGGCTAGCTCACATTCGTTGGAAGTGAAAGTTAGCAAGATACACGTCAGAAAATGTACACACATCCACAACTTCAATCTAGTTAGAATGTACCTCTCATGTTATCTCATGCAAGTCTGAAAAATCACCACACTTTCATCGGCCATTTTGTTATGCATGTTTACAGGCAAATTAGTTCATAATATTCAATAGCCAATTTGTTAAACATGTTCATTGGCCAATTTTTTAAATAAATGTTCACTGACAGACTTTTTAGTCCAAGATATGATATATATGAAGAGATAACATCAGTATTTACATTCTAGTAGATTAACACAACTTATATACACAAATACTCGTGATCACAGACTGAATGCTTATACACAGGCAATACATACAAAAAGATGGTCACATTTACCCATCTACTTCAAAAATTTGAAGCAGCACATCTGATCAATAGAACAATTTCCTCGATATGAATATTCTAGAAATCAAACAAGATATCAAACACATTTAAAAAAAAAAAATTCTAAAACTTATTCTTCAGTTAATTTTAATCTTCTTCACACAAATGAGCATCTTACCAAATATAACTGAGGTATTATGACAGTGTCAACTAGGGCAGCTTCCCTGCAATATCCTTCATACATTGATACATAGGAGAATTCAGTAAATCAGAGGAGGACAATTTGTAAGGAATCTTTTAAGCTCTATTTAAGAGTTAGGATAGCCACAAGGGCCATACATACATTAGCACAGGTTTGGGACAATCTTTACACTAAGAGATCATAAAATGCTGATGGAACTTAATACATTCACAGCATAGCTGACTAGGACAAATATCACAAAGACTTGGTCATGGCTCTTGTTCCCTTATCGGGAAACAATCAAGAAATGTCACCAATTTAATTGTATCTTTATACTTCCTTTAGTTTCTTCACAACAATGCGCAGACATTCTTTGATGTGCCTGCTTGTTTACAATATATCGTGTTCCACAATAATCCTTGATTATTATAAGCATGTTAAGCCACATTTATGAATTGTGAACATTATATTTGTAAATATTTTAGGGTCAGTCATGGCATTGCATGAGACATATTAAAAATGCTAAGTTAACACTTGACAAGAATAATGTTTTGAAAAAGAAAACAGTAAAATTAAACTAAAATGATATGATGTATGAATTTTACAACTATAATTTCATTCACAACTATGAACTTTCATAATGTCCAATAAAAAATCATCTATAGTTTTCTCAATTGATTACTCAGGACTTATGACAGTCAAATTTGTGACAATAATTTCATTGTAATATTAACTTAAGTGGTAAAGTCCCTTAGAGTCTTCTATCAAAAATAATTGAGTAAATATACAGTAATATATATATTTGGCAGATAAGTATCGTTCATTATTAATTATTACATTATAGAGTGGCACTGAAGATTAACCCCCTCTTATCATACTCCTCTTTGTACGGGGTTATGATAGGTGTACATGGAATATCACTGCACTAGCAGGTATATGGTTCATATTCAAATTTTGAATTACGACAAAAAAAACACTGTCTTTACTGACAAATTTCTGACCAATATCAAAACTAGCAACAACATAAACATAAATGGCGGAGATAAGCCAATGATATCACAACGACGATGTCACTAACATGACTGATTTGAGCTTTGAGTTGAGCTGTAGTGAGATCTACTCGACACTCATAGGCTTGGATGGCTTGTAGCTGTCGTGAGGTGCACCATGGCCTGATCGTCTGAAAGAAAGACCAAATAATTATCCAGGATATTTTCGAATATGTGATAGATACAATTAATTTTCTAGGACAATCTATTGACATTTTCAAACATATGATATGATCGAAGGATGCTTGCAAAATCATCATCATAAAATCACAGAATCATACAGTGTTTTAAAAACAATTAGGAAATTTGTGTACTGGCAAAATTCAAGCTGCGAAAATTACCACTACAATATTTTACTACAAAGATAACTCCCTTGAGATATTTGCAGTCTTATGGTGTAAAGCACAGCAAATTCTTCCACTGACGATATAGTTGGTTGTGACTATGGATGGATTGATGTTTTTGTTCTGTCAAAGATCACATAGACTTAAGCTGAATAGGACCCTAATTAAAAAAAAGAGCCTACAAAAGGTAGGCCAAGCTAAGTTCTAGATTCTCGAGAAAACCTCTACAACTAACCCTCTATGCCAGAGACCGCTATCATGTGAGTTTGCTCCATGTGTCCCAGCCTCTGCTGCTGTAGGTGAGTCTGGTCCCCGCCCCCTATGTCCCCCTCCACCATCCCCCCCTGCAGGTGCCCCTGGGTCAGCCCCATCCCCTGGAGACCGCCCTGGTCAAGCTGTCCCTCCTGTAGGTGAGCCTGGTCAAGCTGTTGAAGTCTCATACTATTCAGCTGGTTCTGCACAATGTGACCTTGGTGGACTTGGAGAGACGCGATGTCGTCATCATCATCTTCCTCGTCTGCCTCTATGATATGAGCGTCAACAATCTGAAGCGGTGTCTGCGCATCCAGTCCATCAGCCTGAGAGTCCATGTCCTCACAGGACTGATCAGATTGGTCTCCCATGTTGTTGCTGATGATGATGTCTTGATGTGACTGAGAATTTTCGTCTGATATGCTTGGTTGCTGAAGAAGGAAGATGGCCAATTGACATGAAGATTAATGTTTTAAAAAATATATTTATATATTTACATATTCCATCCTGCTTCTTTAGATTATTTACCCACAAAGCAACTGGAATCCCCTCATTGGCTTCCTCGATTTTGTTTTGGTATCACAACCAGTTTGTTACTCTTAGCTATCTATAGCATAAAGACGCTTCACTATTTTAAGCACTAAGTACTTTTAAAGTACTCTTTTATGGGCACTGCCTATATTGCTATATCATAAGACATTTTATTCGTAAGCAATGCAACAGAAAACCAGAAAACTATCAGGAAATAGCAGGAGACTCGCGAATAAGGGGAATGAATGAAGATGAAAAATATCAAGTGATAAAAGAAGCTCAATAGCAGCCTAGTGAGACTCACCTGAAGCAGGCTGCCAGCTGGAAACATGCCTGGGTGTAACCGTGACAACAGCTGTGCTGTCTCAGGGGTTAAGGTCGTACTGACCTGAGTCGTTCCGTCACTCAGATGAGTCTCGATACGGGATATGATATGGTGACCATCTGCAAAATTAACATCATGTATAAGAAAACTGTACTGGCACGTCTAATCCTTCATTTAGACAGGAAATCCTCTGACCATCTAAACTTCTGCCTCAACAAGACAAATCAGAAACATAAATTAAGCAAAGACACAAATAAAGCTTACCTTCCCCTGGGTTTTGTGTGAGAGTGACGGTGACCGTCTCGGGCATGGGTCCGTCTTCCCCTGGTGCCACACCCCCCAGTATAGAGGGGTCGAAGGACTGCAGCTCCCCATGGGGGTCAAGTGATGATGTCGCCGTCCCATCTTGGTTTGTGATGATCTCCACATTGACCTAGAAAAGTATACAAGCGTCAGACATATATCTTCGCATCGCTTAGCTCAGTCAAACAGATTGGTTTGTTTGGAAGGGATTGTCAAGAATTAGTTTTTGGAACGTAGATTGTCGATCATTAACAGTATCCAAAGGTTTCAAGTTTGTAGCGAGATATAAAGAGCAGATTTATACACAGCAGTTGTCTTTCTTTGATGTAAGACCTAAGCAGTTCAATTTAATATTTTCATTACTTCCCGGTAGGCAAGAACAAAATGGTGAACATTTTGACACAGAATTCTAATCTCCACCTACCGTTGATGCTGTGAGAGGGAGAGTCCCGTTCTCAATGTCTTTGAGGGCTTGGTGGATGTTGTTCTTCAGGTCGTTGACAGTTGGAAAGAGTGTGAGGTCGTGTCTCTCCGGCGTCTCACTGCCCATACACAACTCCTTTACCACAAACACTCTGTAG
Source organism: Phorcus lineatus (assembly GCA_921293015.1). NCBI lineage: Eukaryota > Metazoa > Mollusca > Gastropoda > Trochida > Trochidae > Phorcus > Phorcus lineatus. The sequence goes on along the minus strand of OV121085.1, from coordinate 56,351,269 downwards.
GAAAACAATGGTCAATTTTACAGAGATTTTCAAAACATAAATCAAGTATAATCTATCAAGGTTTCATACGATGAAAAAAAGGCGATTTCCATCAATAGCTGATTGGACAGTATCTTTTAATATGTAACAAGAACATTAAAACTTTATTGATAAACACTAAAATATTTGCAATACCTGAGCTGTTTCCTGATGGCGTAGACGCGGGTCTCTCCAGCTGACACCAAGTCACGGATCTTCTGGACAACCTGCGGGTGCAAGCGCTGCTGACTAGATTCTGTCTCCTCAAATTCAAGTTTGGCTGGGTTGTTTGCTATCTTTGGAGGCTGGGCTGTGTCGTCGTGGAACTCGTGGGCTTTCTCTGTCGGCAGTTGTACATAGTACCTGAACACAAGGTTGGACATGATATAATGGTTTTAATCCATACTGATTACTTGCAAAGACTATTTATAACAATTTCTTTAACTGAAACAAAAACAGATGAGGAAGTGCTGTTGCACAAAAAGTGCAAAAAAGTTGCACAAGTTACATACCATCCAAGGTTTCTACACTTTAGTAAGTACCTGTCCTAAAAGTTGATGTTATGAACCATATGAGACCTACTATACATTCTCTTTATGTTTAATGCCAATCCAATTTTATTCTTGTAAGACAACTTCTCCAAAATTCACTCCATGCCCAACTCATATTTACTCTTGTCACTTGTAAGAATTACAGCTTAAATTTCTGCATAAAAAAACAGAGGCAGATGTATAATGGGAGGGGCTTGTGTCTGTTGTCAGTCTCACCTCTCCTGCCCCCAGCCGTCCACGCCCCTCTCCTTCAGGTCCTGGAAGGCCTTGTCCATCGAGATCTTCAGAGACTTCTTGTCCATGTTCATATTCACAGCAAAATCAGGAAACTTCCTCACTTTCTTTATATAGATCCTGCAAATATGTTCCACATTTAACATTCAACCTTCAAACCAAATCTTCCTGTAGGAAAAGAGGTTAATCATAAAGAGCCATTAAGGCTGATGTTTCCTAATTTTACCACATCAGTTAACATACTCAGACCTATCAATTTTGAGAACAGACATTTTTTAGCATTTTTCATAAATGCAGGTATATCTTTGAAACAAATCCAATTAAATTCTCCAACTACCTGGCAGGGCATGTTTGCCTGTACTCTCCCTTGATAGGAATGTCGTTTTGTTTCTTTGGGTTGCCTTTCCGTCTGGGTCCATACTGACACTCCTGTACCACAGCCCTGCTTCCTGCAAATAGTCACACTTCAGTCAGACCTGATACCATCATATATATATATATATAGAACCAACTGTGTCTAAATGCGGTGATTCACGCTGTCTTACATGTAAAAATATCAGAATAGGCTCTTCTGTACATATGAATGAAAGTAAAGTGTTTTCTGTAAGACAAAATCGTAATTGTAACAGTAAAAATGTTGTTTATGTCATCACATGCTCTGGGTGCAATGAAAAATACATTGGAAAAACTGAAATGAAGTTAAAATTACGCATGAATTTACACAGATCTCAGATTAATCATCCAAAAAACCGTACAATTCCATTGAGTAAACATTTAGCTGAGTGTGGAAACGGGCATTTTTCAGTTTTCCCAATGTATAAGTTAAATTTTGATAACAATAAACTTTTAGAAATAAAAGAAAGCAGATTTATCAAAATGTTTTCACCAAGGTTAAATTCTAGAACTTAATGTTTTGCTGTACATGTATATCCTATTGTAACCTATATTGTGACGTAATAATGTAATGACGTCATGTTGTACACGATGACGTTGCTTGGCAACGCATTATCCGTTGTATGTATGGCTAGCCATTAAAATGGATTGTTTTTACTTCTAACTTCATATTTTTCTATATCTAATACCTGGGAGCTGAACATCAATTTCAAGATTGTGAACTTTTTTCATATATATATATATATATATGTATGTATGTATGTATGTATGTATGTATGTATGTATGTATGTATGTATGTATTCTTAATTATGATAGTTTTGTAATACCTATAAAGGCATTATAGCACACGTTTTTGCGCTCAAAATGGCTAGTTTAGGACAAAGGACAGACACTCACGTTTACATTTGACCAGAAATCAATAATGAAAAATCACTAAGGGATGTAAAAAATCTTCAGTCAGACAAAATGACAAAAAACATTTATTGTTGAAAATGGCTGAACTAGGAATGTTTGCCGGTATTGAAAACATCTAATCCTTGAAATGAGAACAAAGGATGAATTATCCTTTATATATCTGCAACATAGCTAATTTCATGTATATATACAAGGCATTAGCACTATTGTTGAATCATGTCTGCTGCTACTTTTGCTTTTCATACTTGACAAAATTTGTCCATTTGAATTGATTATTAAAACAGAAATATTTTCTAAATAACTTTTATGGTAGGTTACCAAAGTGTCGATGGTTATGAATATGGAGAGATATGCATTGTCTGTGCACTGTTTATATTCACTAACTATTGCTGTGAGTTGGTGCTTTTAAGATAAAACAGCACAGCGTCAAGAAAAGAAACTTGAAACATTACATTGTCAAATACCCATGACCAAGTGATGTTTTACTCTACAGCATTGTATAATTTTTTTTAACCTAGATATGACTGCCTCCAAAAGTAATAAATGTACCCACCAGCATTAACGAAGGGAATCCCATCAAAGGGGACATACTGAGACTTCCACATGAGTCGGGTGGAGGGTTTGGCGGGGCTGGGAGACTGTCTGGTGCCCCAGAAGCTCTGCGTCTGCTGTTTGTGGAATGTCAGAAGCAGGTCCAGCTCAACCTCACTCTCCACATACCCACGGTACGAGTCACCGATTTTCTGCAAGAATATCAAATGTTATAGGCAAGGCATACTTGAACAGACAATCCTGGCTTTCATGACCAAGGCCTTGATTTATAACTAATATCAGAATTAGAATCAATGGCCTACTTGTATGACCTGGGTGTCCTACCTCGCAGTTCTTGAGTCTTGCCGCCCAGGAGGGACAGTCAGGGGGGAGAGGTTGTGGAGGGGGAGGGGGTGGGGGCATCAGCAGATGGCTGGCACTGTCTGCGGAACATGTCACCCCCGACCCGTCGACTGCTGACACAATCTGATGCTCAAAGTCTCCTACACCTGGGTTAGAAGAATATCAAATGAACATTAGAACCACTTAAAGGAATAATTCATGGCTAATTAGCTTCAGGCTAAATAAATAATAGGTGAACAAGACACAATTATCAAAAAAGAAAAACAATCACTGATTGTATTAAGGAGAATCTGAAGAGAATATGAGTTAGTTTCAAAACATTGCTTCTACCGGATTGTGAACTGGTTCACTGGTTTCATTTCCAAACAGTCTACAAACAGCCACCATAGGCGCATGTTCTATTACTAGTTTAGTGCAGATAGAAGCTAGTCATCAGTCATTTGTCGTACCCAATCACATAATCGCATTTGAAAAGAAAGATGACGGCGATAACGTAGGAAGAATGGTTTACATGTTCAATTTGCCAATAGTTCCTGATTTTGAAAGCCTCGGCTAGAGGGCTTGTGATTGGCTAAGTGAACTTACGCAGAACATGAAATTAAAGGGGCTGTTGTCAGATCGTTGTGCAGAGAAAACTCATACATGAATCAAGTTCGTAACATAGAAGAAAAAATACTTTGAACTTGTTATTCCTTAAAAAAATGTATTTCAATCAAGAGTGAATTATTTTTAAAAAAGTCGATGTCTGCCTTAAACTGAAGTTTGCATCAACAAAGACCACAAAGAAGACGCTGCTCACCTATGATGCCGGTCGTGTCAGGTTTCACCTGCATATGCTGCAACAACTCAGAGGGATCGTTTACCGCTATGATGGTGGCTATCTCTGGGTTGCTGATGTTCGGGATGACCTGCCAAACTTTGCCAGCGCCATCTGGCTGCGATGTCGTAATAAGATCGGAGGCCGTTGGGACCGTGATGATCTGAATTGTCTCAGGATTGGTCAGAATCTGGGGAGTTGTGATTGGTGCAGCCAAGAGACTCTGTAATGTTGCATGGTCTGTTCGGACATCTGGCAATAATAACACTGATTTTTTACAATTGTTGTTGCTGACATGAGTTTGCAATCTGTCATGGTTACCAAAGAGTAGCAGGTTCTGCATTTAATAATAAAAACTTCATCATAACAGCTTTCCTCCTTTTCTTATCAAACATTGATATCCATCTGAGGTCTTTTGATTGATCCACCCCTACCCATCTAGAATATGTGTGCACTTTAAAGTATTGCATAAAACAATGTTCATCTGATGGTCTTCAAATAAGCAGTAAGTTTTTGTGGAATTTGATTTTACTGTTTCTGTGCAGTATTGACATTTAACAAGTATAAATCACAAGGTCATACCAAAAAGCTGACTATTTTCAAGCATACTTCTATACATTAGATTCGTGTAATTCATGACATACTTCCAAGTATACTGGAAGCAAATCCTGCAGTTGAAGCTGCGACTTCAGCGTCGTGCTGCGACTCTGGTTTGGCTATGCTGGAGAGGGGCAAGTCGATTATGGTGCCGTCAATACCGCCGTTGCTTACAGGAATGCCAACAACGACAACATCTGAGGTGGAGCTCACCCCATCGTCCTTCGTCATCGTGATGGCCGTCACCACTCAGTGTCCTGTCTAAAACACGATGTACAAACTGTTTACCTGGTGTTAAAAGGATTATTGGTTTGGCCTTAAAATCTTAAAATCAAAATCACAACTAACACCTGGCAATCAGAGTCGAGGTGTGTTGGTTGGGAGGGGAGTTGAGGAAAACAGTGGGGATACGGTTTGATGTTGCTTGAGGTGTGGTGTAGGGTTGGGTAAGTTGGGAGACCTATGTGATATGGGGGGTCAGGTAACCTTGGTCAGGTCAGATGAGATGAGTTAGGGGGTCGGGTAAGTTGGGTCAGGTGAGGCGGGGGATCAGGTAAGTTGGGTCAGGTGAGGCGGGGGATCAGGTAAGTTGGGTCAGGTGAGGTGGGGGTCAGGTAAGTTGGGTCAGCTGAGGTGGGGGTCAGGTAAGTTGGGTCAGGTGAGTTAGGGGGTCAGGTAAGTTAGGGGGTCAGGTAAGTTGGGTCAGGTGAGTTAGGGGGTCAGGTAAGTTCGGGGGTCAGGTAAGTTGGGTCAGGTGAGTTAGGGGGTCAGGTAAGTTGGGTCAGGTGAGTTAGGGGGTCAGGTAAGTTGGGTCAGGTGAGGTGGGGATCAGGTAAGTTGGGTCAGGTGAGGTGGGGGTTGGGGAAGTTAGAAGAACTAAGGAGAGATTGGGAGATGGGAAGTTGGGTCAGTCAAGGTAGACAGAAGGCTGGGTAAGATGGGTCAGGCGCGGTTGGGGCTTGTATGGTACGTGGAACGGTATTGATTTGATCAAAAACCATTGCTGGCGCATGTCAATTAGACAAATATTATTTACAAAACTTCTAAGCAGATTTTTCCGATTTGATTTGATGGTATTTGAAAGGTTATATTCATGAAAATGTGACTAGTGACTTTGGATTTAGCACATATATCAGGTTGATATGGGATTTTCATTGAAAACTGTTCATTGTTGTTTATTTTGCATTTGGTGAGAAAGAATCATGCAACATGTTAAGGAAATATACATATGAACTTTTTAAATGTTATTTCAAAACAAGCTTACAAGGTTTGAAAAGTTATTTTGGGGGTAAAAAATGCACTACATACAACCCAAAAATAAAAAAACCGGAATGGATTTATCTCCGAAATTTCAAAATTATAGCTTATATATAACCTGACATTGAAATCCATTTCACTGTTGTCTGCAAGTTTATGTAAACAGAAAGTTCAGAGTACAGTTTGTATATTTCCACAAGTAAATAATTGTGGGTAATTTAGTGAAATAATTACTCAAAAATTGTTATGACCAATCAGAATTTGAAAGCGTTAGATGTATAAGATTAAATGACCAAAAAATAGCATGAAAATAGGGAGTTGCTCTTCAATTTGATATTTGAATGTCACTTAATTTTACAAACAATTATAGTGGGTTTTTCTTTAAAAAAATATATCAAAATATTTCTTCCAGCAAAGACTTAATAATTAATCACTTTTATAAACTTACAAATTGGAAAAAGGAGACAAATTGACTAAAATTCACGCGCATGAATAGCCCATATAAAAAAACATTTAATCTCAAAACTGAAGGCATTACAAAGTTTTCAATGGATTTGAAGATATACAAACTCACTTATATCGCGGCTACTAGTATTATTGCAAGGAGAAAGCATGCAACACCATTGTGGCTATGCTTTGTGGTAGATATACAAGGACCAATTTACTAAACTCATCAGCTCTTCATGGTTGAAAAGGTAACATAGCCTATTCCTTTCAAGAATAGTGATATGAAATGTTTATCCCAACCCCAACCCTGCCTCTGCGTGACAGCTTTTACAGTGTGTTTGAAAATCAAATAGGTTGTGAGTGAGTGAGTTATTGTTTAACGCCGCTTGGGCAATATTTCAGCCATTAGCGGCGTGAATAGGTTGTTTTGTCTTTCTTTATTAAAAGGTTTTATACTTATCGACATCAAGATCTATAATTCAATGATACAAAATGATGTCACACTTATCCTTGTAATGGTCTTATCTCCCTTCTCAAAATCAGAAACACTTTCAAATTGCACTCATGTAGGACTAATGTTACTTTTTTAATGTTACCTTACTCCAATATCAATTTAATTTGTTTTGAGAAGAATTGTCCAATGGGTGAAACATAAGTTTTGGTTTGAAATGAAAAAATACATTTCAAAAGATTTGATTTTTGCCTTCGAGTTCTGGAAGGAGGAAAATGAAAAAATTAAGAGATGATTTCCTTTTCAACATTCGTAAAATTGGACATAATATTTGACAATAAATAATGTAAACAGAATTTAATTATTCCTTCATTGTATTAGTAACTTTGTCAGTGTTCAATAAATATAAAAATGATAAATCGTGATTTTATTACAATCTCTTTATTTGAGAAAGACTCGCTAGTTTTATTAACATTTTTTTCGCAAAGCGTGACGATATATTTGACGTACACATATACATGTCTGCGAAAGCGACAACAGGTTCTCTGTAAATGCATTTATCGAGAGTCCTTGCGGATATTTCCCCTGATCAAGCTAACAGTAAAGAGAGTGGCACTGGAAAGCCCCCAGTTGCCCCCCATCCCGACTGCCTCTTTTGAACAAGTGCTAAATTTGTCAAAACGAGTCACAAACCTCGAAATCGTTCAACCTCGTCTTCAATATGGCGTCCAGAATGAGGCCATGGGCTTACTGCGCATGCGTTCAAATAAACCCCGAAGGTGCGATTCGCGTGATATTTTATCCGCCGTTCTTTACACATTTAAATGGAAAACATGCCTCAACATCTAATTATGTTCATACGCGCCATGTTTTCAGTAATATGCAAAAAGTTTACATTATGACGATTATAAAAATATATTTGTGAAATAAACGAGAGGAGTTTCTATATATGAAAGAAAGATAACTCTTTTAATCTTATAAATATCACATTGGAACCTAGACATTTCGAGTTAAAAATTATTTATAGGCCAAATACCATATATTGAATTTTCTTTCCTTTCTCTTTTTAATCTTCAATCTTTCTAACGGATTTATATAAGTGAAAGAAAAGATTTGATTTAAATATATTTTCATTTATTCAATATCCTTCAAAGATTTGGTTTATAAAGAAAGGAATTTTGGACACATTTTAAGATACACCCGGTCCCTGGTTAATCCTAGTTAGACCTTTATAAATTATACATAGAGTTTCTTATTTATGAAGAAAAAGTACAATTGTAAACACGAGTTTTTGGTTAGAGAGCAAAGAAATATGTAGGTCTATCTAGACATAAAACTGCCAACATAATGTCCTACAAACACATAGGACATTTTAACGTGTGCAAGGAGAACGGAGTCACGGAGCAACTGTAACGGGACAATTACTTTAAATTAATTGAATTAAATTAATAAAAGTAAATGTTCAACAATGCAAAGACTAAATATAGATATTACTCATGACTTCCGTTTGTATCATTTCCGTAGTTCACCAGAAGTTGATGCAAAATCATAAGTGGTTAAAGATAATCCCTGTGACTGTTTCAGATTGCAGATATTGTTTAATGCAGGTCAATAAAAACCGATATCGACCTCTACAAGAGTCTATAATTGTATAATATAATATATATTATATAATATAATACAATACAATACAATACAATACAATACAATACAATACAATACAATATAATATAATATAATATAATATAATATAATATAATATAATAGTGATTCTATGTATATTTGAATAAACAGTTATGGCATACGTACCTAAACCCATCTCGTTACCCAAAGCCTAGGCTATGATTCGAGTTTAGACCTAATGAATGAAATCACTGGTTCCACATACAGGGCTTTGTATTGCTGAAAAAGGATGGTTGTCAGTAACGAAGTTTTACCCAACGACGTTTTTTATTTTCAGCTATACAAATCTCTGTGGCTGTTGCAGATTTCAATAAAAAAAGTTGGGTTCATGCAGCATTTTGATATTCACTTACAGTTTGAAATGAACAAGGACATTCACCAAGAATATTCAACGTGAAAGAATATTTTACTTAGGACGAATGTTTTCAGCTACAAAAATGCCAGATGGAAGGAAGCTTCGCGGATCGATCATCCACACTCGGGGCAAAAATTAAAGGGGCCGTTTTTTTAAGTCTTTTATAGAATTAAGTTTAATTTCCTCAACTATAAGAAATTACCTATTGCTCAAGACGTATTAAGCTTATCAGACCTAAAAGGTCAGATGGGCTCGTTGTCCGTCGTCCGTAAATTTTTAAAATTTTGGACCTTAAATTTCCCCCCGAATAGTTTCACCTGCAAAGCTGTAATTGGCAGTCCAAATATGTACATTTGATAGTTACAAATAGTTCGATAATAGTTGATCTGTACAAGAAGATAATTGTCTCGTTGTATAACCGCGTTGTTTTTCATAGAACCACCAAAGTCTATGCATCAGGTTCTATCTCTAAATATAAGTATCTCTCATCAGCTCATCCCTTCCACTCTAGTCAAGAATATAGTTGAATGGGAAAAGCATGTTTTTATGTTCCACTTATCATTTTTAGCGCCGATGTAACTTTTACCTAATCATAAAACATGCCCCCCAACCATGCACACCGTTTGGGATTTAATGAAAAGTGAATTTCTCAAATATCTGTACCCGTCCCTGTTACTTGCAGTTCTTGTAATATCCCCCAGGTTCTGTTTAAGGATTGCCAAGGAATGGTAAAATATAAATAATTGATTCTGAATTCTTATAACTGGTAATAAATAAAGACGCCATCACTTTATGAAGTTTGGTTTGTGTTAATAACCATGGCGTGTCTTACAGTAGACCTTATAGTAAGTTAAAGTATAATTAATCAAGACAGATGAATTTTATTACGCTCTATCAATACATTACTTTGAATAAGATTGTTCTTGCAAGGAAGTGATATTAAGAGGAGGTAATTATGAGAATTTACAATAAACACCGTCGTCCGATGTAGTCAGCAATTTCCCAGTGATGCCATGATCTCTGTATATGTTGTCCCGGTTTGTTCGGTGAAGAATCCGGGTGATCTTGATACCAGTGAAACACCTTAAAAAGACAACATACAATGTGTAAAAACCTTTTGCACAGGGTTGAATAACTGATATGTAAAATATTGGTTTTTTTTTTCATTTTTTATTTTTTCCCATTTTTACAAATAGTATGACTCCGATACATTGCAATGTCTACATGCGCACAATATACAGAATACATCAATCATTAAACAGGACATGGCATGTCGACCAGAATTTGTAGAAAACGTCGATTTTCGAACTTATAATAGCAGAATATTTTGTCAATTGATAGTACTTGTTAAGCTCCTCTAACAAAAACTGAAACTTTGGCATTTTTGAAGAGATTTTATGTTTAAAAATAATGTTTTTAAAAAGGATGAGAATCACGTTGATTGGGTCATTGTTTTTACGTTGGAATCCGAATAGAATCCTTTCTTTCGTGAAGTGTAGATTTACATCCATTTTGTCATTTAACCAGTTTTCAAGTTTTTGCCAAATAGGAGTAACTTTGCTACAGTCATAGAATAGGTGGGTAATAGTTTCTAAAGAACCCGAACAGTAGCTGCATAAGTTCGTATCAATGTATTGCATCTTAAAAAGCCTGTTGTTTGTTGCTAAAAAATGATGAAGAAGTTTGTATTGGAACCATTGAAGATTTGTATCTCTTGAACAGCGAAAAGGGATGCGGTTATAGAGATGCCAAGAGTTTATATCAATTTCGTTTTCAAGAGTTACATTCCATTTTTCGCAGTGCTGATTTTGGTTCAATTTTGTTTTAAGAAGAGCTTTGTAAAATAATTGACATCCACTTACGGTTCTGGTGAGAAAATTTATAAAGTATGGTTGCAGAGGGTTTTCCATTTTCATGGTAGTTTCCAGTTTGATCCCATTTTGCTTGAAAAAGGTTTTAATTGAGTTAACAACTCCATAATACTCTAGATAATTTGATTCTACTTTGTATGTATTTTCAAAATGTACATAAGACATGAATTTACCCGAGTCATTCAGAAGATCATTGATAAAAACTATCCCCTTTGCATTCCATTTTCGATAGAAAATGGTTTTTCTGTCTACTAAGATATTTTGGTTAAACCAAATGATTTGCGATGTACAAGTGTTTTGTAAATCTGCTTCCCCTTGTCTAGATAGTAAGTCCCACCAAGCATTGAGAACATCACAATAAAATTTGTTACGAACAAGTGGAATAATGACATTTCTTAAATTTGGGCAATTGTATTCAAATATAGTATAAGATCCAATTTTGGGTAAGTTTTCTAAAAATAGATTACTACCTTTTGAGCAGTGTTTATAAAAACGTCTGATGACAGAGATTTTTTGAGCTTGAATTATTTCTTTAATATTTGGAGCATTTAGACCACCTTCTTTTACATTACAAATCAGTTGGTCACGTTTGACTTTATCAGGCTTGTTTCCCCATATAAATCTGAAGCATTGTGTTGTGTTAGCTGCACTTTCGACAGTTTTAGTGCATTTTGAAAATAGAAATGTTTGCCATTAGGCCTGTGCACTAACATGTAAAATGTACAACTTATTATAGTGAAGTTGTAACTTGTTAGCTTTATCAATATTCAGTAATGATTGATATAAATAAACCTGCCTATTGTTAGTTTAAAATTGCGATTTTCGCATACAAGGGTCGTTAATTACAAAAGATTGACGAAGGAAGGGTAAAGATTGATGATGAAGGAATAGTAACGTGTTTTGATGGACGGTGTGAAGTTGTAACTTGTTAGCATTATCAATCTTCAGTAATGATTGATATAAATAAACCTGCCTATTGTTAGTTTAAAATTTCGATCTTCGCATAAATATGTAAGAATTATCAAATACTGGGTAAGGCTCTTGTTTCAGCAGGATAATGTTATTTTAAAAAAAGCTTATGATTATCAGTATAGTTTGGCAGAGGCTGGAAGGAAATGTTGGGCCTTGAATGTTGAATTGTTGTTCAGTTATGGTTTCGGTTATGTGTGGTTAAATCAAGGTGTTGGACATATTAATGTTTTTATTTCTTTATTTAAGGAAAGGTGTATTGCTATTGAAGGAAGAGTAAAGATTGATTAAGGAAGAGTTGGAATTGATGAAGGAAGGGTAAAGATTGATGAAGGAAGAGTAAAGATTGATGAAGGATGACTAAAAATTGATGAATGAAGAGTAAAGATTGATGAAGAAAGAGTAAGAATTGATGATGGAAGAGTAAATATTTATGAAGGAAGAGTAAAGATTGATGAATGAAGGGTAAAGCTTTATGAAGGAAGAGTAAAGATTGATGAAGGAAGGGTAAATATTGATGAAGGAAGGTAAAAATTGATGAAGGAAGAGTGAATATTGATGAAGGGAGAGTAAAGATTGATGAAGGAAGGGTAAAGATTTATGAAAGAAGAGTTAAAATTGATGAAGGAAGGGTAAAGATTGATGAAGGAAGAGTAAAGATTGATGAAGGATGACTAAAAATTGATGAATGAAGAGTAAAGATTGATGAAGAAAGAGTAAGAATTGATGAAGGAAGAGTAAAGATTTATGAAGGAAGAGTAAAGATTGATGAAGGAAGGGTAAAGCTTTATGAAGGAAGAGTAAAGATTGATGAAGGAAGGGTAAAGCTTTATGAAGGAAGAGTAAATATTGATGAAGGAAGGGTAAATATTGATGAAGGAAGGTAAAAATTGATGAAGGAAGAGTGAATATTGATGAAGGGAGAGTAAAGATTGATGAAGGAAGGGTAAAGATTTATGAAAGAAGAGTAAAGATTGAAGAAGGAAGGATAAAGATTGATGAAGGAAGGTAAAAATTGATGAAGGAAGAGTAAGAATTGATGAAGGAAGGATAAAGATTGATGAAGGGAGGTAAAAATTGATGAAGGATGAGTAAGAATTGATGAAGGAAGAGTAAAGGTTGATTAAGGAAGAGTAAAGATTGATGAAGGAAGAGTAAAGATTGATTAAGGAAGAGTAAAGATTGATTAAGGAAGAGTAAAGATTGATTAAGGAAGAGTAAAGATTGATGAAGGAAGAGTAAAGATTGATGAAGGAAGGGTAAAGATTGATGAAGGAAGAGTAAAGATTGATGAATGGAGTGTAAGAATTGATGAAGGAAGAGTAACATGTTTTGATGGACGGTGTCCCCTCTTTTGAGACCGTCTCGTATGAATAGCATCCCAAGGAACATATCGTGGAAGAGTAGACAAACCACACCACAGTAAACTGTGATTCAAACGAAATCAACATCATCAAAATAAATAATGCAACCAGGTACTGTTCTTATATTAATCATTAATCTATATTATACAATTAAAGTAACGTAATTCATATGATTCAGTTCCATTAGACAGAATTCCCAAAAGACAGAATCAATCACAACATTAATTAACTGAGCAATGCTGACCACCCCTCATTAATAAATGGACTGACCCAACCCGCCTTATGTTCTAGTATCGACATAATCTGAATTAGACTAAAATTTAGTCTATGAAATATTTTAATAATTTACTGTACCTTCATCCATTATATTTTTTTTCGGGCTCCTAAATTGTGTATGCAGTCAACTCTAGACTTGCTGAATTAGGGCATAGGCTGTATTAAAGGCTTCCTATTATACAGTCATGAAGCAAGACTGGACTTGAATGAATCATTCCTAAAAGATACCAAGTGAAACACCATCCACTCCTACCATTTCTAGGCAACAAATTACCTTGTTTTTAGTCAAAAATGAGATTAGATTTATACAATATACATTGGTTACAGTTTGGACAATTAAGGTTGACAAATTGAATTCATACTTACTTGCTGGTGTCTTATTTCTACAAAATGTGCTGAATCTCTTTATTTCATATCCTATCACTATTACAGGACATTATAAACATTGTGGAGGGTGGTTTAAGTTAATGAAAAATCAACCGCACTGTTGAACTCTAAGTATAAGCATCATTTGATTATATATTTTTATTATGTTAATTTATACAGATTTTGTGAACATATATTCTATGACCGTCACCTCTGGACAGTGTAAATCTGTCCAGATTTTGACCCTAAAGCCAATTTCATCAAAACTTTCCAAATGCAAAGAATAATTGTTTCCTTCCTAAAATAACCCTTTAAAATAAGTTATTTAAACAAAATCTTGATTGAGCAGAAAATGCTACCAATTTTGAAAATAACGCATATATGTGTTGCTAGAGATCCTATGTGAATTGAATAAAATGGTGCTTCATTTAATAAAGTTTATTTATATGTTATTATAATCCATCGAGTGATAAAAACAACTGTTGTATCTTAATGGTGTCTTTTGGGAATTCTGTCTTTCTTTATCTGGGCCGTTCCAATGTTTCCAAAGGGTACAGCCCATGCATGTTACACATGATTAGTCAACCATGAAAAGTGTTGTTTTAAGCTTTCTGTCTTTTGGGAATTCTGTCTTTTGGGACCACACCATTCATATAACTATATCAATTTATATAGTGTTAGTTCCACAACAATTGGCGGTTCTTAAAACGCTTCCTTAACATGTAAAGGAAGATAGATGTAAGTACATTATCATGTAAATACATAGGAAAAAAACTTGCAGAAAAGAAACTGTATCTCAAAAAAGGTGTTCAATACCCACGTGTTACTTCGCACTTGGATTTCATAACAATTCAAGTAATTTCATTAGTTTACAATGATCTTTTCATATTGCCTGCTTTACTTTATACAGGAATTTGTAATCATAACTAAATAATAATGTGTTTCTATAATTCTTCAATCTTTGATAACAAAACTTAAAAAATGTCAGCGCAACGTTTGCTAGGCCGTCGAGAAGCACGTAAACTCCCCTCACGCCATACTCTTTTGCTCATTGAGTTTTGATGGACAGTGTCCCCTCTTCTGAGACAGGATGACCATTTGACAGTGCAGTTGGCGTATTTGCAACTTAGACGTAATGCAGTTGACGTAATGTAGTTGACGTCCATGTATAACTTAATTTCACTATATTGACACCTAGCCACAACTTGGTGAACACGTTTTTAAGATGCAGTTTTAATGCCTCCCCATTTTTATCTTCCAAAAGACAATTACCATCGTCTTTCAAAAGACACAATACAAAGATCCAAAAGACACCAGACGCAATGCTAAGATTATCAGTCAAGATGCTAAGATTCAAAGAACATCGGGCACATGTTTTAAGGTTAAAAAAGAATCGGTCACAATAAATCAGTTACAATGTAAAGATTCACTGGGCAAAAATGAAAAAACCCAATGTATTGTGAAAAAGGAAAACACAAACATTTCGTATAGTATTTTTTAACTCAAAAAAGGAGAAAATATAACTATCAACATGCAATTTTGAAACATAAATTTCTTTTTTTTTAATTTCTGAATGTCACATAGTTAACTAGACAATTATGAAAGACAGGGCTTTACAGTCGAAGCGTACCTATATCTTACCCGTTCTATATCCAAATGTCCTACGAAGTGCGGCGAAGTTGTGACCTTGTTAACCAGTAGCTGTGCTTATGTAACTCATGTGTAACACATGTTGTATTCTGTCTTTATGAATTTTATGTTTTCGCTGATAATTTTAATTGGGTTCTTCTATTCGTACAACGTATATAAATAAGAAGGACAACGTTGTGGTCCGATTCACGTACATATTACATACTATAGCTCCATGCTTCCAATGAAGCAGTTCCGGTCGACAAATGCGTTTCTGGTTTTGAGAGTCATAGAGTTCATTTTGTATCCCAGTGTCTGTATTATATCATTAGTTGCAAAAACCACCAATGCTCTGTTAGTTATAAAACCATATATAGTATAATTTTGAAAATATTTCTGTAAATGTATCATCAAAACCTTATAAGATGAAACCAATTTTGTTTAACGGGGCAGAAGCGTGAGAAAATAACAATGAAAGGTCGTCGTTAAATAGCACATTAACTTTTGTAAATTCGTTTTAGGTGTTGGTAAATATGTGTCTAATAATGTTCAAGCTATTAACGTCAAATGGTGCTGTAATTTTAATGAAATGTTTGCTCTTAAATGTCGATTTGCAAACTGTAAGTATAGTGTCTGTGTTTTGCCATGTAAACTGTATCCTCATTTTCGTTATTGTTCATGGGATAATGGCGTACAAACTGAAAATAAACCTCTTCGCATATACGGATGTCTTGGTAAATCACGGTGTACTTGTCGCTAGGTGCTGACGTTAAAACAAGTAAGCATTGAATAGGTTTGGTAACACATTAATTTAACAATTTAATCACATGATAACATTACATAACACAGACCGTGATGAAAGTTCATTTGTCCATAAATTCATGGCATCGATAAAGCGCAGTGACATATTATACTCCTTGTAGACACACACTGTTTTTTTCTTCTCAACTCAATTGGAAGTATGGACAGTACATATTCTACACCCGTGTTCTTGAATACTCCACGCTTTCAACGTGCCATACACAGCCCTACTATCACACTTACCTACTTACTTCTTCTGTACAGTATACAGATGCTTCCCGGAAGACAATTACTACCTGCGTATTTTAGTGACAATTTCATGTACTTAAAGATCGACTGAAATGACCCATGGCAACTTCGTGATTCATAAAATATGTATTCTAATTTGCCAGTAACTTGAGTTTAAAGTTTCGAAATCGGCCTATAAACAACTTTAATACGGCTTTTTCGAATCACCAGCTAATTAGCACCAGTGAACAGAACTGAACTGGCCCGTGGTCACTGAGGCGTGTCTTGCCGCGTGACGTGCTAGTCGGCGGAAGTATAACCTCCTTAATGAAAAAACAACAGGAAATCTCACAGTCTTAACAGCTGTTTAAACATATCTAAAGTCATCCAAGCAACTCAAACCTCCGATAATTGATGTGAAATATATCTTTAATTATTTGTATTGTTCCAAGCGAAAGAAAGTGTTTTAATATGATGCTATGCGCACTATCCCATGGCATGTGTACATCAGTTACGACGTCTGCCAAATGTCACAACAATCAGACTGGTTTAACTAGTCTTAATTTTTTTTATGACACACAGGTGGCCGTTTTGTAATCCTATTGCATTCAATTTCAATTCTTGATTAAATGGTCTCTAATTATACCTTTTGAATTTTAACGCCTTGGACCCACCAAGCGGAATATATGGCCTGTCATAATGGCGTAACTCTTGGCATTCGACTGCTACTTAGTTTATTGTCACGGCGTCCAGTCATTTTGAAGAAATCAGCTGTGCTGGAAGCGCTTGTAAAATCTCCAATCTCATCATCATCATCATCATTTTGAACCAAAGAACTTGTAGAATATATATTCAACCAATAAATTAAGAGAAGGAGATTTGGCTCATGCACTTCTACGGACGATGACAAACACTTAAAAAAGTACATCGTGAATATCGGGTACCAACATTCTCTAGGATTACATAGGATGTTTCTAACGCTTGCGCCAGGTATGTTTTCTTGTCATTGATTGTTAAATTAAAAGACAGAGATATTGCAACACGGTGTGAGATGTTATACTAGATAACAGTATAATATATGTTAGTTAAATACAAACGAATAATCCACTAAGTACTAAGTTGTCATGAAAGTGAAGTGAAACAAAATTATTTTTTCTATCGTAAACATTAAAAAAGTTTTTACATTCTCTTCCGTTTATTACAAAAACCTTCATTTTTTCGAGACAATTTAGAACTTCATATCGATAAATACATGTTGTAACACTACGTGATATCCCATAGTAATGGATCTCTCACCGACCAAGTTCTTAACCTTTTTGATATAAACCCACCCAAGAAAACCGCGTCCAAGGATTGTCACAGTCCAATCAAGATGTTTTTTACGACTGAGAGGGAAAGTTGATATCATGAAGCAGTTACATATCGTATTTTTGAATTCTTTCGGTCATGCTATTGCCTCTATTTTGCTGTTGAATTAGCTTAAAAATACAGAGAAAATCAAAGGGCTGGACTTTCAGCTGACGACTAGCACGTCACACACTGGGAGTGTCTTCGAGTCATGCTTCGGTGATTTTGTCTAAGCGTTTTCCAGTCTCATTAGGCGGTTATCCAAAACAGGGGTATAAAAGGTCTCCTAGTAGTCGAATTAAAGCGTATATTTTCTCATTTTTGGCTCGATTGGTTCTTATAAGTGAAGCGAATACAAATACTAATTTGTAATAATCAAATTTATGCGTTACTTCTCCTCTTTAACATTAACTTACTTAACATAATGAAACATAACACAAAGAATATATTTTTTCAATGCAGAAGCGACTGTTAACACTATAACATTTCATACCTCTCATTTACCTCAAATTGTTTTGATAGCTCTTTGAAGTGTTTTTAGGGTTAAAGATTCTCTATAAAGTGATCAACAGTGTTAAACATAACCACATTTTCTTTAATACCTATGTAAAGTACTTCATTCGGAATCAAACTTTGTGGGAACGTTCTGTCTATTTTCTCCTTGCCCAAGTTTAAAAGCCTTCCACTTCTGACCTAACGTTCCCACCCAATGATTAATAATAAAGAATCACTATCATACTCATTGATAAATTTCTCCTCTCAGCGCAGTGTAGTTATTTAAATACCCTCCAAATCAAATCTAACTTTCATGAAAGTTACACTTAGATGAACAAGTATAGGTGAATAAACTCTCGGGATGCATCAGAAGAAGTCATATACTGTTCCTTGCGCAGCGACGGGGTTGATGAGAGGTATTGTATCCATCTTTCACGTACGTATTACAATCTGGTGATTATTGTTTATATGTCAA
Source organism: Phorcus lineatus (assembly GCA_921293015.1). Taxonomy (NCBI): domain Eukaryota; kingdom Metazoa; phylum Mollusca; class Gastropoda; order Trochida; family Trochidae; genus Phorcus; species Phorcus lineatus. The sequence goes on along the minus strand of OV121085.1, from coordinate 56,332,835 downwards.
CGGAGTTCGATGAATCTTTGAAGTCTGTGACGTATTCCCGGAGAAACTAGCACTCGTGTTCCTTCTCGACACAACGATAAGTACCATATGTCTGAGTTTGCAGGAGATCGGTGTGTTCCTTGTTGCGCTGTCTGAGTATCTGCACGGGTTCCTCCTTTACAACGGGTTCAGATATGTGGTCCAGGTTCGTCATCTCGATCAATTTCCGCCTGGACAGCACCGCAGACTTAGACCTGCCACAAACAAGTTGCGGCCCGTCGTCTGCTTCTACATTGACAGCAGATGACTTACGTTGAATTAGCTTTCCACGTCTAAGTTTATTCCCGGCAGATTTGGTTCGACCTACCGATGGAGAAGGTGAGGGTTTCTTAACAATAGTATCGGTAGGGTCAAGCACATCAGTATACCACGCGGTGGGGAACTTTTTAGTCTCAGCTTTAGTTAGCATCAACTCTGTCTTCGTTAAAACAAGCGGTCTTATGGTTGGTTTCATTTTTGTTACATGCCCCATGCTGTTGAGCGAGGAGTCGTCGCTGAATTCACTAGTGTCACTATCACTGTCATCGGAGTCCTCATTAGGAATATGCACATTCAGCTTCACAACTCTAGCGGGTGGAGGGGCCTCCGGTCTCACCAACGGACGCTGGGGACGTCCTATATAGGCAGGGGTAGTCTGGGGACGTTTGTTTAGGAGGGTGTGGTGAGAAGATTTCTTCATGGCTTCAAGAGTTCCTATAGTTCGTCTCAACTCCTTGATCTCGCCGTCCCTGTTCAGATGTTGTCTATGCTTGTACTTCAGCAGGATGTTTTTCACGATCCCCAGTTCTTCCGCAAGCCGGTCGTTCTCGAAGTACACGTCACTGTGGTCTATGCGGAGAGGACCGTCCCCGATGTTGCCTCTCTTCTTTGCTTTAGTAGACTCCATGCTTACTGCCAGGCAACACTGAAATGATAAAACCCTCAGTGTCATAGAGATTTAGACAAGCGGCAGATATTAGGTATACTCGCTACTGTGAGCTCCGCACGACCCGTAATGAAGAACGTTATTGACATCTTCGCAATTTAAACTTCTATAAACAGAGATGGCTGTCAGATATATACCTACTTATACCCGCTTACCTGAACCCTCGCTATACTGATAATGTAACTTCGCTTACCTGAACTGTCCCTTTACTTGTCATGTACAATGTAACTGTGGTGGTAGGTACAACAATTTTATGTTATTTTTGTTCTCCAGTAGCTGATCTTTATTCTTGTTACGATCATATCATGTACACTTAAACTGGTTATCTCATCATGGCAATTTAGTAAAGATATCAATATCAATACATAGTAGGATAACGGTAAATTATTCATTATACTCATCAGGACTTAACCAATCTGGTGTATTAGTTAGTTAGTATTCAAAGTGAAACACAAGCCTTATCTTATCGATGCTTCCTCCGAAGAAAAGGTTGATACATATAGACAAGGGGTTGTGTACGAAAGTATGCTGATTTGTTATCAAAACTAGCTTTAATGTTATCCCTTCAGAGGTCCGTTTACCATAACAGCTGGTTTGAAATAGGTATTGGTCGTAAAATCATTTCACATAAAAGAATAGTGGTCTGGCCCAAAATAACCTCAGTTCACGACACAGACAATCGATAAGATTATGTATATCGCAACAATGTCTTCATTCTTCTTTCGGAACTTATCGGAAATCTCCATCAAGTAATCGTCTTCCTGACACCTTCCGCTCGAATTGATTACCTTTACAGACCATGCAATGTTAGGTGACAAGTTTTAGTAACATTGATTGGTGGTCCATATAACGTTTCAGGAAGAGCTAAGAAGGGAATAAAGCATGTTTTACCTATTGGTGGCAGTTGCTGACACCCGACACCGCCTCTTTTTTACCTTTCAAGCGTTAGTATTCTTGTCACCTTACATGCATCAAAGATTATGTCTTCAGTTACAACATTGTGTTTTTTAACAGCTGAATATATTAAAAAATCACATTTTAGAAAATTTAACAATATACATGTGATGTATGAATAATCCTTATAAGGTAAGTATGTTGTTGGAGTCAAATATGTAAAACTTAAAAAATATGTGACTTTTTTTTATCGAAATGGTTGTTTCTGAAAATTAGCATTTAAATGGTTATGAGTTCAGTATAGTGCTTATAATCAGCTTCGAACAGGACAAGGGTGCGTGATAATGACTCAAACGTAAATTTGAAAAATTATTTACAGCAGACACAGCGCCAAGTTATGGCTTGGTAGTGGTGAGTTGATTATATAATAAGTATACATGTAGATGGAACCCATAATTCTTCCCACTTCGTAACATTTAGACTGCCGTCTAAAGATTGTCATCGGAAACAAGTAAATATCGTAGCATTGTCTTACGGATGAACATTGACGTTTAACAATCTCTATGGCACTTTAAACTAAAAGGAAGGTCTGTGTGTTATCAAATTGATGTTTAAACATTATTTTATTTGTATAGTATAACATAAACCATTCCGCATTTTCAGCACCCTTCACCAACAGCATTTCATGAAATCTAATAAAGAGGGATTGTATTCAATCTTGATTTAAACCACTCCCCGGCAAGTACGAAGAACATACTCTACATAAAAATTTAAATGATCTTCACTTTACTAACATTTGTATTATAAGAATAACATGTACACTCAATAAAACCTCATACATATTCGAAAAACTTATATTATTAATGATACTAAATAAAGAAATTTTGATAAACTGATTTTAACATAGCGAATTTAATAATTATAGGCATTCAGATATTTTACAATGTTGAAACATTTCCTACCTGAGTAAAACGACTTCCATTTTGCAACGTACATCATTTCACGGTGGACTAACTAAACTGTTAAGATCCGCACTAATGTGCTGCTGTATAAGACAACGGTGGAGGTGACGTGCACCCCTGTATCACACAACTAGTAAACTCTAATGACAAACATACAGTTGATCAAGCTGCGTCTTGGTGTCCCATCTCTCCTGCATACCAGACTTTGTTTTCTGTACAAGCCTGGTCATGCCGTAACACTGCGTATAAGAAATCCGATTTGTAATAACCACCATATGACAGATGCGCTAATTTCTCGACAAGACTTGGCACTCAATCAGATTAACACCGCATAAGCGCCTTATTACTCGCTGACTTGGGGCTGTGATAATGTTTTGGCTTAGTTTCACCCATAAGGTGCAGAAATTATTATTCTTCTGTCATATGGTCGATTAAACGATTTTTATAGGGGTGTTTCGGATCATGTTGTTTATCCAGATTACAATGTTGTGTTTTGGTGATATTGATTTGATGCGTTATCGAGTTGTTTCCTATTCACATGACTTACAATTCATTTAAAACAGGAACTGGTTTCATACACCAAGTCAGCTTCGTATTCAGATGTACAAAACAATTTCAAACTGTAATTTGTAATTCATAAAAATAAAAGTATTTAAGGATAACAAGGTTCTTTAACGGAATCACCAGATCAAATATTACCTACTCGTAACAGTAATTATGTATACTTTCTGCTGAAACCATAATACCACTCGACTTACCTGAGAGATGGCGTGTCTATCTAAGGATCACAGATAGCAATCCAAGTATAAATTCATTGAGTGACGATTAAGTAATGTAAACTGCTTGAAGGTATACTTGAGCATGTATTGATCCAGTGTTTAGTGTAGGGGACATAGCAGGTACGCTAGGATACTTCACAGATAAACCAGTTCGTGCTGGGGACAAGATAATAATTCATGGTGCATTAAAAAAATTCGGCAAAGGTAGTACATAATTCGGTACAAGGAACCAAGAAATGTGCTATTTTAATAGTTATAGGAATATTGCGAAAGTATGTCGTCTTGTATCTATGCGCATTCTCATATGACAGTGGGTACACGCCGCGGACGCTGTGAACGAGTTGCACACACACAAAATACAAACATACAAAGCGAAAATACGAATATTCAACAAAATAATTTACATGTGTCACGAAAAACCAGATATTTCTTTTGGTTTGGTTAAAACATTCTAGAACAACATGATATCTTTCGTATATTGTTATATATTTGGGATCATTTTATGTGCAATAGTACAAATTCTTGTACTTTTTCGCGCTGATTTCCTTGCGGGATTCGAACCCACACCTTCAGAGTCAGCCAACATAGCTAGCATTGACCGTACCAGCGGCTAACCAACTCGTCTATCTCGCCTCGACAAGAAAAAGAATTTGTACTGTTGCAGAAAGTGTGATCCCGAATATAAGAATGTTAAATTGGTTAACCCTTAATGGCATGTATCTTGAAGATACTTTTATCTTTAAGTTTTGTTCATAAGATTAATTTAACATTTTTTTTCTAACTGTAAAATGTACATGAATTGAAAGGAATCATTTCTCATTAGATAATTTTTCATTGCTCTTGAATATTTTGAGTGATATGAACCAAAGGCATGTCATCAATGAAGCCATACTGTGTTTAAGTCGGTTCAATATAAGGGTGTCATATAGTACACTGCAGCACGATAATTCCCCAGCCTAACGTACAAGTTCAAGTAGATACGACTAGTGATAGAATGTTTGGACATGTATATGCAGCTTAACTACTCGAAGATGAGACGATAGCAAAGGGCCCTGTAGACAGACAAGCCTGTGAATATGTAGCCTATTGATTGGAGCTGAAATAACATATTTCCTGGGAGAGTTTCACAGATGGCTTATCATTCAAAATATGAATAAAAGTTGAGTTAAGGTAAACTCTTGGGGGTAACTTGTAATCTTCTTACGTCACGCTATGAGATCATCTGATTAGCTGTCCACACTCTCGAGTTTGAAGCTAAAGGTTGTTCGTTTGACGTTTGAAGCTAAAGTTTTTAATACACCTATAACTAGCCATGCTCCTGGCATAACATGGGATAAAATGTATCAATAATAAAGTAAATTACGTCTAAAAAGAAACGCCTTCGTAAATATATATGTTAATAACAAATAGGCTTTTATACCAATATTGTGTACCAATCTATAGCTATTATTAATGTAAAACCATGGGAATGTCATCTTTAGAAGATTATATTGAGATGTGTATATTTGATATGAAACTGAAAATCACTATTGCCCAAATTATGAGTAACAAAATACCAAATGTGATATAAATTGTATACCATGAAATTTTACATTTATGAAGAAAGATTCAAGTACAACATTAACTTTTTAACAATTTGAATCAATAAAAGATAGAATGAAACTAAGCTTATCAACCACGAATGAGATTAATGAAACTTACAAGTGACTGCTCCTCCTGTTGCAAGTCGTTCCAGCAGTGTCACCAAGTTACTGGCAACGCCTGTGAGTAGGTAAATCTCATCATTATGATACAGTTAATTGTCTCCAGACCAGTATATACACTGCTTGTACGCTACACAAAGACAACAAGCTCTTGTTACAAGCTACCTACGTATTCACTATGCCGGTTATACGCGCAGACATTGGTCTACAGGCACCGAGTCGCTCTACTGCTATTGAGCGTATCGATGGTGTAGTGTATCTCGTGTGAGACAATAGATGTCCCCCGCTTTGATTAGTCCCCAGTGGAGATTAGTTACATGTGACAATGAGATAAGTATCTCATGGCTGTGACATACAATGGGTTCATATTATGTGGTTAAGTGCTTTTTGTATGGTGTTGAATTGTAAGACAGCCAAAGACAACTCCATCGACCGTCCTCCTGATAGTTTTGCTTCATTAGTCATCGATATTGCTCTCTGAAAACTGTAATATCAGAATAATATCTATCATTTTCATATTAACTTTATGCCCTCTATACACAGTGATTACGATTTCTTAAAGTCTTAATGCTGTAAGTCGGTTCTCTGATCTCTTTAGTGTGATTATATTTTCTTATGAACAATATTCGATTAAGGTCGTAATTACAATGCACTTTTACAAAAGGCAAAGCAAAATCTAAGTTTGCTGTCAAAGAACAGGAACACTAATTAGAGACTCCAAGCAATAAAAGAACACGATTTAACTATAATTGTTATCATAAAGTCATCAATAGAGAGGCGCTTAATTATTTTCATCTTCATAAACTTTTGATTCATGTCCCAGCAATATGCACTTCACTTAGTTATTCAGGCATGTTATAACATTGTCAGCGCTTTTATCATAAGGGAAGGACAGATTATGATGTGTGGTTTGTTATGATAGTTTATGAAGATTTTTCTTAATCCGAAGTTCATATTGTTAGAGTTTTGACTCGTAAATGATATACTTAAATATATTCGTGAAGACGTTATCGATATCGTTATATATTTGATTAAGGCTCATCCTCCCAACAGTGAGAGATAGACAAATATGAAACATTTCGTGTTTACCACTCGGTGGTAAAAGGCGTTAATCTTGCCAAATCGATATTGTTATAAGCCTATATGGAATCTTTTGAGGTATACGACACGGAAGAGAAGGAGCTAATCCTACCAAATCGGTATTGTTATATCCCGTGTAAGCAGTAGAAACGTGCTTTCGGGTATGAACAGAAGACTTAAAATCAGTTTTTTGTATCACGACTTAAACGAAGCGACAGATCTCATTGGTTGCAAGAACGGGGAATTAGAGTTATCTGTTCCTAACTTTGCATCAAACCAATGAGATCTGTCGCTGCGGCCACACACCCCGTAAGGTCAAGGTGACGGGCGGCCATTTGTCCCATCAGCATTAAGTTGGGCGTGGAAATCGTCTTTCGGCCGTCCTCATTAAATAACCCCAAAGATTTATTTTTTAAAGTGAGTTGGAGTAGAAAGGCAAATCATTTGACATCATGTCTGCATAGATTTTATATTGATTGCGTGTGTATTTATTGTAGCATTCGGTCAATAAAGCGGGTGGGGGCGAATGGAGTGTCCGGCCTTTCCATATACTATTAACAGAGGAACAATTTTATTCAGGGGGTGTTCTCAAAAAAAATTTTTTAAATTTTTTAATATTTTTTTTTAATGATCCGAGGGCCTGTGGGTTAGATAGGATAGATGAAGTAGAGTTTGTTCAATTATTGGCTTGTAAGTTATTCTGGCGTCTACAGCTGATCACTGCGTTCGTGGAGAGTGTGGAATATATTCCCTCTATATTTCGGTTTTTAAACGTTGTTTGTCATATTGGTGTAAACTATTGAATATGCCAAATTCTCGGTTCCCTCGGAAAGGCTTTAATATGATGCATCTGGAAGCTTCAAGGGGTAAGACTAACTGGGCATCTAAGATTAAATCTTTGCTCTATACCTATGGTTTTGGCTATATCTGGGAAGCCCAAAGTGTGGTTTTCCCGTCAAAGTTTTTGGCAGAATTTGAATTTAGGTTAAAAGCTATTTATGAACAGAATTGGCATGCCGCTCTGCGTAATAATTCCAAGATGTTTGTGTATTCCCAATTTAAGACTGTTTTCACCATTGAGCCATATTTGGTATCACTTTATCTTGATAAATTTGTTTTAGCACGTTTCCTCTGTAGTTCTCATAATTTAAACATTGAAACGGGAAGGTATCATAATGTTCCTGGGAATTAAAGGATATGCACAATATGCAAGAGTGGTAAAAGTGAAAATGAACATCATTTTTTACTGGTTTGTAACCCTTATAGAAATCTCAGAAACCAGTTTATACCGCATAAGTACTTTGTTAACCCTTCAATACATTAATTTAACCTCTTGCTGTCCAGTTCTAACAAGGAATTGATGAAACGTATTGCCATGTTTAAACTCTATGCGACTAATTATCGCAAATCTGTGGACCAATGATATGTACCAAGGGCCGATGGCCTAAACGAAATAAACGGTATGTTTGTACGGTGGGGGGTCGTTGAAAATTTGCAACACGGATACCGTTTTGTTTTAATCCAATCATAATGTACTGTAGTGCTAGGTTCTGACGCCAGTTTCGCAGATCTGTGTGTCCCATTTTACGGCATAGAGTTGCGGGGAACGGGGAACTCGGTCGAGAAATATAGAAAACTGATTGGATTCAATTAGCGACGCCGTTTCAAAAGTTATCATTCAAAACGCCACAGTTATTTCCGTATGCTTTCGGAAAGCTAAACTTTATTCGAATTTGCACTTTGCTGTTTGAGTCTTCTTTACAGAAAACATTTGCCTTATATAGCGTCTTCATCATTGCACATTCCTGAGTGAAAATAGATATGCTATCCGTGCATGCGGTGTTTTAATTGGCTGAAATATTGCAAGGCAGTTTATGTTGCAATATTTTGTTAATGCCGGAAGCAGTAGATGATGCTATTTTAGAACAGAGGTTGGATAGGAATTAATAACGGAATTCCCTCTGTGGGGAGAGAAAGATAATAACTAAGAATTCACAGGTTTCTTTAAATGACAAAAAGTGTTAACTCAATGTTACGCAACCAGTGAATGTTATGTCCATCGTTTTGACGAGTTGTCTTTTGCTGGATAACTCAGCCAAACCTCAGTCATCTGCATGTGTTGAGGTAGGTTTCCTGAGGTGGTTATTTGAAGGTGTTTATATATCCTCCTGAATTAGTGACTCGCAGGCAGATACCGTACACCCTCGGTCTCGTATCGGACTCGGTGTCTTGTCTTGTTAAATAAACATTTAAACAAAAACTATTTTGCATATTCATTCAAAATTTAAATAATGACATTAACATGTTTTAAATATTACTTAACGTTAAGAAGAAATTTCCCACGGTTAAATGACCAATCCATACGCTTCTCTTCGCCTGCTATGGAAACGTTTCAAAAATTACGTTTACTCACTGGCGCGCTTATCGCTACGTCAAGTTTTCGATCGACAATAATGTCTGAAATCGTTCTAATGTCGGTAAGCAATAGTTATTACTTCTTGATACAATAACACCGTTGACAACTCATTTGTAAGTCACGACATCAAACTATATGTCACTTTTATTATCACAACTATTAATAAATAATAAACTATTATTTCATCATACCAAACACGTACCATGTATAACAAATAGAGTTTATGAAAGAGGCATTGGCAGAGTTGGTATGATAGTAGAGATAGTAGAGATAGTAGAAATGACAAACTTAATTGTACAGTGAATAGGACTAAAATATGAAAATTACCTGCTTGAGACATAAGTATTTATAGGGACTAACATATATAATATGTGAATCTATAGAACAAAGTTGAGAAATCTTTTCCATTTTATAATTCTAAGGTGGAAGATCGCATTTCTTTGCAAAAGTTTTAAATCTATAGAAGTTGTATTGCTAGATAATACTTATTGGAAAATACTTCTAGACTATAAAGTATAGCTATTTAGAAGAGTTTAAATCTATTTGCTCCTTACAAGCAAGGATTAAATACTCAGCATGCAGAAATTCTGCAGGTTTTGCTTGTAAGAAAATATGTATCTCTTTGACTACCGAGATCTCAATTTTGAATCATAATTACAATAGACAATATCTATTATCTCTAAGTTTGTCTTGTAGAATAAAGGTGATATACTCCTATTGTATATTTCTCATAAGGTTAGAATATAAAACTTCATACCGCGTATACGTGGATACATTTCCTTTCAAGTAAACTCATCGGTAAAGGTAACTAATCACTAATTGTAATGACTCTCATAAAGCAACGAAAACAACTTTAAAAACATGATTCGTCATAATCAACCTGTTTTGTGCTTCAAGAATTCAAAGTAGGAGTCAAAAACAAAATTCACAGCTCTCATTTTGATAGTTAGCCAAATATCATTGACAAGGGGTTTATATATTTCTGTTTAGCGATCGAATATTTCTGATTCTATCTGCCATGATCACTCGACATATAAGCGCTCCCGTAGGCCTATAGTAGTTAGTCCGTGATATCACTCACAATCACCCCTGGGAATTTTCATCTTTTCAACCTTTTACTCAAATCACCCCCAACACCCCGACCCTAATTACTGGGCTTGAAACAAGTTGTGGAAATACGTGTTGGTTATGCTGAAATGTATACAGGTCTCCTTTGAGCGCATGCTCAGACAGTTCAATCTGAAATGTTAAAAAAACAATACCTCACGATTGGCTGAAAACATGAAAGTATGAACTAAGAGCTAGAATCACGAGCCACTTTCCTCTAAGCAAGAATCAACCTAGCGTGTTATTAAATGGATTTTAAGGCTCGCAGGTTCAATCGACGTAGCATTTTCATTGGCTTATTCATTAAAGAGCGGTTAATTTCAGTAAAGATTTTCCTGATGAAGATGATAAGGGTGACTTGTGAATGCTATTGGAACAAATGTCCTTGGGTGACCCAGGGTGGTCACTATGTTGTTCTACGTTTCACTTGACAACAGAAAGTAGAGATGAGTATTGTTAGGTTTGAAGCGTCCATAAAATACATAGCATCTGAAGAAAGTCTGTCGCGACAAATGATTAGTTTTGTTGTTAGACATTGATGTTCAAGCAAACAAGCGTCTTTTAAAGTTTCATTTTCATTGTTGCAGTCTGGTATGGAAATAGATCACATATTTACTTAGTTTCTCTATTATCACGACAACTTCATTTAATGGCATCAAACGTTTGAATACGCGACACGCCGGAATGTTGGGAATATGGCACCAGCTTTTAAATGGTGAAAAAAATTTAGGAGTTAGGTACTTGTAATCTTTTAGAAACGTCAACGTTTTGACTGTTAATCCTAGAAAAAAATTCAAATTTTCATAAAATGTTATACTAGTGGTTACTTCTATTAGGTATGACTGAAGCGCACGTACATGTCCATACGTCGTCGAACCCGACACCCTCGTCCTCATAAAATCCCGCACCAGAATGGACAAGTTGTGAAACTTTGTCTTCTGAGTTCTCGAGCTCATTACACATGTATTACGTGCATCACCCTTTGACACGCGAGAAGCACGTGCTCCTGTTTACCTTTTTGTACTTCATTCATTACGCTTTGAAAGGAAAGAAGCATGTGCTCCTACAGTGTATATACTTAATAGTATTACGCACTTCATTCATAAATCAGTGAAGGGGTCCAAAAAATTGACGACATTATAAAGGTTTAATCTTGTAAATTTTATTTGGACCATGTGGGATGTAATTCAGTTACTACCATAGTTTCTGAGTTGTATCGGGAAACATTGCGGACATTTTGTCCCCGAGTTCGTCCTCGGCTACGCCTCGCGATCGGACGGGTCTTTTGGACAAAGTGTCAAATATTTCCCGATACAACTCAGACTTAAGGAGTAACTATTACTTACATTATGAAACCATTCCTTATGCTATGCACTAAATAGTTGTTAATGTTCAGGCCTTAGATTTATTCAAAGTTGTAGCCTATTAATTTGAAGATAACTATTTTTCTCAAGATAGTGAAAGATAGAAGTTTAGATTAAAAAAAGAGTATATTTATAAAATATTCAATTTGAACCAATTTGTTCATCTAAGAGTCCAGTTCAAACAAAATTTCACCTACATAATCATTTTCCAATCTGCCACTTACTATGTCAGAAACGAAACACCCAAAACTTTAATAAAAATTTACGAATAATTTACCTTTTTTAATTCACGCATGCCCTTTTCCTACCATTCATCGCGAACTAGCTTGCAGCACACCTTACAGTTTAAACAGCGCCGAGTTAATTAAAGTGCACAAGGCTATCTTGTTAAAAGATTCGTCTGCATTGTAATTACAGTACGGCACAGAGCCGCTGATGTTATGTGAAGCCTATTGAGCAATTCCCATGTTGAAGTCTACAGCGAGCCGTGATAGCCCCCTCCCAGAGATAATTGTCCCCCTACAGCCTAACGAGCCTTCCAATCTCTGGGTTTTAACGAACAACGCTGCTTTTTAATTCTATCCATTCCATCGCAGTATCTTAACATTGATTTTTTACTCAAGACAGACGAGATTGAGATCACGTGACCGAATGTCGTCTGCTACTCTGACATTTCGGGAGAGGACTGAGAGTTCCAATGCAGTGAAGTGGACGGAACATGGCCTGTGGGGCTTTGGAAAAATTCAATAATTCTCCGAACTAATTTTCGTGGAGGTGAACCCCACGAGGGATGCACGCGCCGCTGTTTGTGTGATCAACATAATGTATTCATCCGCGATGACGAGTTCGACTTGCGCAAGTGACAAAGCCGGGTTCTAAGCGGTCACCAGAATCTAGGAACACGGTCACGCGATTGTCTCTTGTCTAACCAGGACTATTGTTACCCAGCTCTTGCCACCATGAATTTCTACCTTTCTGTCTTTTTGGGAATTTTCCTCCAAATCATTTCCGTTCTATGTCAGGTAAGTTTCTACTTTCCAACTTCTCCATCAATCTTTATGTCATTACTATTACTTATGTAAAAATATGTTACAACTGCTACCTGTAAATGCTTTAAATGCATAGTTCAACAATCAACTCATTCATTGAATCGACGAATGAGTTGACCGTTTAAGATATAATTTATAACATTAATATTAAAACCCTTTTTTCCAATTAATTAAAATCTATATATCAGATTCAATTGAGTGCATATTCGGAAAATATAATATATTCGTAAACAGTGAAAGAGTTCGGTGACTTTGGGTAATTTTGTTGATCGGTAATTTTCAATATTAGAACCTTGGAAAAAAGAAACATGAATCGTCTTTATTCAGTGTCATTAAAGCCTCAATTCATCATTTCCCTATCTAATTTAGCTCGCTCCAATATATAGTATCCCATTCACAACAACATAAGTAGAAGTTGTATTCGTAGTCGTCGTAGAATGTGGTGTAGTAGTAGAAGTAGTAGTTGTAGTCGAAGTAGTAATAGAAGTGTAGGTAAAAGTTGTTTTAGTAGTTATACTAGTAGTTGCTTATTTTGCTGGAGATTGTTGATGTAATATTTATGTTAGTAACAGTATCAACCGAATTTCATGTAAATCAATGATATTTCTACCAATGAACGTCTACAGCACATAGCCAGTTAGTTAACCTTTCTCTAAGAACCATTACGTTTGGATGCTAAACGTGAGACCGCAGTGTCCTGTGTTCCCGTCACCTCCAACACGAGCAATAACGCCAAACCATCAACAGAACCAGGCAAAGTGGCATTATCAGAAAGGTCTAGACTGGAACTTGATAGGCTTTCAAAAGATTTCACGAGTGCTTGGTATGTCATCAAATCAAACAGGAACACACGCTTAGACTGCCTTCATGCAGTGTACGAATCACAAGGGCTACAATCCGCTGTTGTTTTATTTAATACATGTAACGATAGTATGTCTTGCCCCGTTCCAATTTTGTTTTCAGTATGTTCCTGAAAATATGTTATTATTAGATTACAATTTGGTAACCTGTCTGCTGCTTAGAAAAAGACAATAGTTCAGTTATATTAGTACTGACTTCAAGAAATATCACATATAGAAAAGATGCATTTGACTTCTTCTTACTCATTTAATCTATAACTAAGTTTATAATGGTAAAGTGATGTTTGTGAATTATCTGTCGCTCAATTTAGCTAGCAAACTATTGTGCTAATATCCCAGGGTTTTTTCTCGCTCATATCTATCATCGTTGTATGATAATTAGCAGTCTACGTCTACAGTACGTATAGCAGGACAGTTCTGTCGAGAGTACGTATAACAGGACAGTTCTGTTTAGAGTGCGTATAGCAGAACAGTTCTGTCTACAGTGCGTATAGCAGGACTGTTCCGTCTGGAGTGCGTATAGCAGGACAGTTCTGTCTGGAGTGCGTATAGCAGGACAGTTCCGTCTAGAGTGCGTATAGTAGGACAGTTCTGTCTGGAGTGCGTATAGCAGGATAGTTCTGTCTACAGTGCGTATAACAGGACAGTTCTGTCTGGAGTACGTATAGCAGTGCGGCAAAATGTAACGTGATGTAAGTGTGTTGAACACTGTGTAGAGCTATTGCTGTGAGGGAGTTAACCTTTATGTTTTCCCCTCTTATATCAGCCTTTGTCACTAAATTTATGACTAAATATTTCATCTGTGGATTAAAGCTTCCTTAAATATTACAAATATATTTATTCATATGTCAGTCAATAAATCGTTTTTTTCCACACACTGAAGCAAATGGTTTTACTGCTAAAATCCAGCAACGTCTTTATGTGAGCCATTATCCAACTATTATATCACCATCTGTCAAGACAGTTTCCTCTGATGGGTATCTGTTCAGGAGCTGACAGGTATCTTTTATAATGAAGCTAATGATTCTGCTCCAGGACCAATCGTGCAGCTATTGTCTCAGTTCTACCAAAGTGCCTCCTTATTAGGCTTTTATCCGAGCCAAAATAAATAGCAATTCTGAATAGCAAGTTCACAGAGCCCATCAGTCAGGACACATCTTATACAGACAAAGTATCATTTCATAAGAAATGTCTTTATGGATGTATCAACTGCGCATTAGAGCTAATGAGACGTTGCCTGGGAAGGAGACAGTCGTCCCCGTGCTGCCGTCCGCCCTCCTACTCCCGTCTGTAGCACAGGGAGATGGTAACTCTCCTTCATTCAGAACCAGAGATGGAGGGAGCTGATTTCACAGAGCTGGTGACAACCTGACATGTAGAGGCGCTGAGGCGAGATATTGCTGCCAGAAATAAACGGCCGCTACTTTCCGCTTGTCCATGTCATGAATAATTTAATGGCTTTTGTTGCCTGTCCTGTTTTTCCCCCCACATATAACATTTTAATTTCATTATGATAGAAGGTGATTAATGACATACTAATATATGTGCCGAATAATATAATATAATATAATATAATATAATATAATATAATATAATATAATATAGTATAATATAATATAATATAATATAATATAATATAATATTATAAAAACAAATAAAATATTATATATGATATAATAAGATATACATTATATATATATACAAATGATAATACAAAGTCATTTGTTCTGCTTGTGTAACACTAACGTCTATTTCATTAGATAACTAGGCAGGCAATTACTGATCTAAAATGAACGTTATGAGTAAATCAACTCAAGATAACGGTCCCTGTTACGTTTTCTTTCTCACGTGACAAAGAGTATAATGCTCATGTGGCCCTCGATGAAAATAAATGGTTCTTTAGATAAGAGCACTTGTTCATAGTAAAAATCTTCTACAACAGTTAAAGGAGCAGAAGCTTTTCTATCCATCCCCAGGGACGTAAAACTGTCCAAGATTCCATGCACTTGCTCCTAAAAGAGACAGTGTAGATTTACAACTGCGTAGTAGAGACTCTCGGATGACGCTCTGCGCGGCGTCTTGTTTACCTGGAAAACATCTCATTACCTTGTAGATACCAAGAGCAACGTTGCAGTACAGCGGTTACCGGTTATCTGGGGTTCGACTTCGCAAAGTTTCAGAAATATTATGTGATAGATAGAACTAGTTTACCTGTAATAAAATGTTTGTGTAATTTAAAAATTAATTTCAGTGCAGTAAAAAAAGAACCTTACTGCTTCCAGTTGACCCTTCCAGGTTTCATTACAACGAAAAGCAATGGCGTCGCGGGCTTTCTGTATGCATAAATGTCTGTCGCCTTGATTCAGAGGTTGTTTACCTCAAACCCAGGACATGTTGTATATAATCCTTGCTGTATCAGACGTATCTAACTGTCCCAATACATCTGCATGTGTCCATTTGTACTTGCAAAAGTCTAGATAATACCCTCACGAGATGGTCATTATATGGTATTATAACTGTGAAATAAGCATCTGTAGACCAAGTACATGTTGTATATAATCATTGCTTTATCAGACGTATTTCACTGTCCCATCTGTGTCCATTTGTACTTGCAAAAGTCTAGATAATACCCTCACGAGATGGACCTCATCCGTTTTAAAACTGTGAAATAAGCATCTGCAGCGCATATTGGGCGTTAACGGCACATTGTTAATCTTATAGGAGAAACTCTTTTCCCTTTAGTGGACTATCATCACTCACCAGTGGATTTTATTTACTTGGAACACTTCCGTTGGAGATGTAATTCGACTTTTTTTTAGCTTTTTATTTCAATTCGCTGAGCAATGCTATCGTCTCGTTCGTTGGAGCTTTAGTGACATTTATCACAAGTCAGATGCCGTTCGGTGGCCATGTTATTACTTGTCACAACCTTTAACGGTAAGAACAGTTAAATGACTCTCCTTCTCTTGAATCTCGTCGAGTCTCCCATGTGTTTTAGCTTAGTATTTACTCATGCATTTACTCATTTTACATGGAATTCAAAAATATTTAAATGTTTTGATGCACTACATGTCAGCTAAGTTGTATTTCTGATTTGTTGTTATGATACAATCGTTATGTTTGATGGTTGGGTCACTCAAAGCATGAGAAATGTCATAACACATTTCAATAAATTGTTAAAGTCATGGCAAATGTTAATTAAAAAATATGTATCGTATATATACAGTTATCGTTAGCTGTGCCTATTTATATGAATATTGATTTTTAGTATATATTTATGTAGAATTTATTTATGGCCAGGCATAAATGGTCTCTTCTATCACATAAAATGATTATTCCTAAAACAAAATTAAATTGTTTATGAATTATTTTGAATATACATCAGTGCTCGTTGATAAGTGTAATATAGCTGGGTTATAAGTGTTGATAAATGTTATCTGTTAAACCACGATGTAAACAGTTTTTTTCATTGAAAACATATCGTAGATCAAGACGTATCGGACTATATGTTAATCCTACTTCAGGTGGAATGTAGAGAATAACAAAATTGGATGCATATATAACTCAAAGCAAAGCATCAATTGTGAGGAAACGCAGTGTGTCAAAACGCCTTTTCTTTCAAAATAGAATTATCTTATCAGGAAATCTTTCTTTTCTCATACGTATTGAGACAAAATTAGACGAATTATTTACCGTATTCTTATAAGATTAGAAAACAACGTTATTGACCAGATTTCAGTTTGACCTGTTTAGATTTAAATTTTGAAGACATATGCTTGTTGCAAAACACATTGCTGTCTTTTTTCAACCTCCGGATCAACTGTCCCTTTAAAGCTCTGTCGATTCCATCGTCTTTCTCTTAATTTGTTATCTCTGAACTCAATGTTCTTCTATTCAGTTTGATAGAGCACATATAGATTACATTTTCCAGACAGTATGTGTGCACGTCATCAACACGTGTTTGTTATTGGCACACTATGGTCCCCAGTGATGTGTATTAGCATGTTAACGAGAATGTTAGAGCTACACGATATCTAACTCTGCATATTGAATTAGTTTTGAGACTTTTCACTCCCAGTAGGCTTCGTTCTTTGGACTCTGACTGTAACATCTCATATTGGTGTGATTGAGAGCTTACAGAAGGGCGTTAATAACTATTTCCCCTGGTAAGTTGTAGAATTGTTAGTTTCACGCATTTATGTAGGTATGCATTGCATATTTAAAGTGTTGACATAGACTTAAGAGTTTACCAACTATTCTCAATACTATCTAAGTATAACATCAACCGATGCAAAATGAGACAGATAAGACGGACACGATACATTCAATGTTACCGTTCGGCGTCAAACGAGACAAGCGGTTATCATATCCGTGAACTGGGGTTAGGAAAGAATAAAAAATATATCCAAAACATTGACAAGAACCTCTAGTTTCGCTCGCTATTTTGGATTCTTTAAATATTTGACCTAGTGATTGCATGACTCACCCAAGCTGCTCCACCTGGATGGGAGGAATAGCGATTGTAATGGAATTATAGCCTAGATGCAAAACATTGTTACTCATCCTGTAATTTTGGTAATTCGCCTTTTTGAAATGGAACAAGGACGGTTGCTTCTTCTGATTTAATGACTAACTGACGTTTCCCAAATCAATAAGAAGATCCATATTGTTCACTCAAATTGTGTACTGGTGGTTTGGGCTACGTTTGGGTTTTTAAATGTGATACAATTTACAGTACAGTAAATGGCGGTATCAACCATTTGTTTATTCATTGAGAGGGCTTTGCCAGTGGACGATCTTGACATTGTTCCCATATGGACGTACACCTACTTCGCACCGGTAGAAGCCAGACTAAATTTGAGTCCTGTTGTCTATCTCTCACTATGCCTTTCTTTCCGTCTTTTCCCTCATCCTTTCGATCCCTTTCTCCCTAATCTGTCCACTCTCTTTTGGATGCTTGTCATCCACGTGTTTGATAACTGAAATATTGTTCAAAGCACGTTAAACCCCAACTCACTCAGTCACTCATATAAAAACACATATCTAAATACTTTGCTCATAATGCTTAGTTCTTATTGATAATACCAATACAACAACACTTCTGTGAGAGAGCTTTGACTGGCCGTGGAGTGAGTGAGTTGGGGTTTAACGTGTTTCGAACAATATTTCGGATTTTTCTTAAACACGTGGATGACTAGCATCCAAAAGAGAGTTGACATATCAGTGAGAAAGGGATCGAAAGGGTGAGGGAAAAGACGGAAGGAAAGGCATAGTGAGACAAAGGCAACAGGAATTTAGAACGACTCAAATTTGTTCTTCTACTCGTCGACCTGTCCAGCTTGGGTGCCCCTACATGTAAGCGCCCGCTGGCGTAGCCCTCGGGGTCTCTGAAGCATGCAAACCACCACACCAAGATAAGGTATTGAGTCAGGTGGTGGACTGGCAGTGGAAGACAGGCTCTGGCTTGACCACCTTACTGGTCAGATGCAAAAAGATTCTCTGTCTGTAAGCATGACCTTTCGCATACGGACCTTCGCTGAATATTGACATCTTGGCGACGTTTTACAATGACCCTCGCACATTGTAAAGTCCGAGTGATTGTCAATGTGTCCGTCAATGTGTCCATACTGAAGATTCAATGGAATTTATCTGACAGTATCAATGGCTAGTGCAATGAAACAGCATGTCTGTTCAATCAAACTGACTCTATTTCCTTAACATGAAACACAATCCGTGTGTTTAAGAGAAGTGGAGTGATTGGACCGTTTAACAATACAGTATCCTTTTCATAAATATTGAACTCTCTGTAATGACATGGGCGCAGTTGAACAGCGTCGTCATATCTGATCCATGTGTCTAAATCATATTAAGAGCTATGGCTACTTTTATAGTGTCATCCTCCATGGTTATAATTATTGCACTCAGCAATGACAGAGGCTCCGTTATCCCCGGGTGACTCGCCGCTCTGATCAGGAGGAATATTCTCATAAACGGAGCAAAGTCATCCTGTTTTACTTAACCCTCTTGATGCCCGGCAGTTGACGCTATGTACTCGCTCAGTGCCGCTAACATTTTGTGGAAACACAAGATAAAGGTCAACGTCGTACAAAAAAGGTCACCAAGGCGTTACCAATGTTCGGAAATTAATGAAATTTTAACTGTGGAATGCTTAGATGTTTATCACTGGGTCAATGTATTTTTTTGTGAAAAAAAATGAAGTTTAAAATGATAATGCGTTGATTATAAACGGCAGAGGCGTTTTCCACGCAAAAGTTCAATCAACGTGAACTGTTACTCCGTTGTTTCATAGCTTGTTATTAAATTGATGTTTCTAAAAATGTAAATAAATGATTATTTTTCAAGAGAGAAAACGACAGTGATCACGATGGTATGTTTACTTTCTTAATGCGACCGATTGTTCACGAAATAATACGAGTTATCTTTTTGTAATCATTTTGTTGAACATTGTTTCGCGTGACGTCACTGACAAACAAAGTGGGGGAAATGGACTGTGCATGGAAATACCTCCTAATTTTTCACAATAAAGGCATAGTGATTGAAATTTCATCCACTGATAGTTAGTGTTTCTATCTTGAAAATGATGTAACTTTCGGCAACTTTGCAACAGAAATTACGGTTTATTTCTTTTGTTCGCACACAGTATGAGTTTCTGGTAGGTAAAATCTTAGTCTGAACAGCCTATTTGCAAATGCATACAAAACTGAAGATAAAATGTTGTCTTATCATATCATACAATATACAATTATGAATCATAAAAATAGAATTCATAAACTATCCTATTGAATAGATTTGCTCTACTTTTTGGAGTGACAATCCAACAAAATCATTTAGACAAAAACGGAATAAAAAAACATCGGGAACGTATCTCGGCAGTTTTAGAAATGCAGTTCGGTTTCATCCCTTCAGCAAATTAAAAATGTATTTAGCGTGAATATTCACTCACACAGTTTAAATTATGGAAAACAATTATAGAGTATATTCTTCAATTAAATAGTTATCTATAAAAAGAAAACATTCATTTGTCGATTAGTTTGATTAAACTCATGTCAAAATGAATATGTCCGCGGTCACCTCGGCTCGTAAATTAAATTCTGAGTGATCTTACTATATCTTTTAAAGATGAAGAATAATTAAAGATACGAATTATTGTAGCTATCATATGGTTTAATGTTCTTGCTTCACACGGACAAATATAAATGTTAAAGTTGTATTGTGGTTTATTTTCTTATTGCACAATAACCATCAGATGTCCGTACCACATTCGTTCATTGAAATAAGATCTCCCGAAAGTGGTATCTACAGTGTCACAGCCATATTGTAAACAAAACTGACCCGGGAGATGCAATGTAGTCTGCAAAAGTAAACGACCGTTTAACAAATCCGTACGAATCAAATCAGATACCGAGGACATAAACATAGAGAAAAAACAAAATGCTATCCTACGATAGTATTTTCAGGTAATGTTAATAATGTGTTCGCTCTAATCGGGCTCGCAAAGTTGACATCGCGAATCGTGTTATAAAGTTTTTTGCTACGGTCAGATTTGACTCTGACACATGCTTGTGTCGAATCGTTTTGTCATAGGCTGCACCCTTTTAAATTACGACAGTTGGCACATTATAAATTACCTGTAGATCTCAAATCAACGGCAGAAAATTTGTCATTCATTTCTTCCGGCGAAAGAAAATGAGAATGTATCGAAATTTCCAACTGATCATTGGGCATGCTCTCCTCGCCAGCGAGGTAAACCGGGCCATTTTGTTAAGTTTTTATAATGTGTTGGCAATGACCCTTGCTTTTTTTGAGAAATATTTTAGGGAAGGTGTGAACATGATATTACTCTGGCATATGGATATTCCTGTTTAATATTAATTTCTGTACATTTATTTCATGTTATATTTTGAAATTAGATTTAAAGTGAATAGCTTATTGCAAGTTATGAATGATGTTTATTTTCCTATATAGTCAAAGAATGGTGGACATTATTCACAATTGAAACTCATACTTGTTTATCACCATTCTTGGTTTTTCTAAAAGCGTTTTTCATAATCATAATGTGATTTCTAAACTAGATACACTTTAGATTTTGTTAGTAAAGTTGGAATTTATTGTTACATTGTTTTTTTCCTGATATGCATGTGATTATGTACACATGCCATGGAGAGAATTAACCCCCAATTGCAATGGCCAAGGACCATATGTGGCCGTGACAAGGTTTTTGCCAAAACCTTGATTTCTCAATTAATATAAGGTTTTACAACAGAAAAAAAGTTTTATAATGAAGCTATGTTTCTGAGGGATTCTGAGAATATGATTGTCAAGTAGAATTGGTAAAGATTTCTTTTCACATGCTTGTAGAGAATTAACCCCCAGTGGCCATGGCCAAGGACCATATGTGGCCTAGACAGGTTTTTGTGTGATAACCTTGATTTCTCTGTTAATAATAGGTTCTATAGTGCAAAAAGGTAATCGAAATGAAGCTATGCATACAGGGATTATTTTAGTATTGTTGTCAAGTGGAGTTGGTAAAGACATCTTTCTACATGCATTGTAGAGAATTAACCCCAGTGGCCATGGCCGAGGACCATATTTGTCCTGGTGAATGTTTAGTGTGTAAACCTTAATTTCTTTGTTAAAATCTTATCATATTATACAAAAGTGGTATCAAATTGAAGCGATGTTCCATGGTTCTCGAACAAAATGGTTGTCAACTTGTATTAGTGGAGATTTATTTTTAATTCTTGGGTTGCGGATGGGGTAATAGCTGGGGACCATATATGGTCCTGTGGCATCGTAGGGAGTTTGGGGGGAGGGGACCTTATATGGTCCCCGGGCACTCTAAGGGTTAATCCATTGGTGGAATATCTCTTGAGGCTTGATCGTTTTGCGAGTGGTTGATAGGTTCTCTTGATCTGCTCCTATTTGTTTCTTAAAGTTTATATTTTGAATATTGTTAACCTATCAAAAGTTTTACATAGAAAAAATATCATTATTGTAAATTAGAGAAAACACATTGGACAAGAATTTCACCGATGATATTTTGATAGTATACAACACTTAATCAATGAGGTAGACAATTGATCCGAATATTATTTACAAACAATTGGCCTCCAATCCAAACTAAGTCCATGGGAAAGTAGCTGTTGATAGACATCTCATTCGACTGAAGAGCTAATCAACTTAATTCGTTTGACGTTTTGGCTGTTTTGTATTATCTGAACTTGTGGATTATCCGTCAAACAGTTGTTTCTCACTGGAAATTTGCTACGTGACCCAGACATTGCTTACAGTTGGGCCTATAATGTCAAATGTGTTGATGATATGAGAATTGCAAGCAGAGAAAATATGTAAAGACATAGGCAAACGACTGAATGGAAATAATTAAAGCTTTTTCTCCCGGCAATGTTATTTGCTACCCTTGGCTAGATTATGTCATAAACCAAAATTCAAGGGAAGATGATTATGATTCGATATTGATATTGATTTATTAGAATGGAAGATTTATGTAAAAAGATTAATTGAAAAAATCTCAATATCATTACACGGCACTTTTCGACGTATCTATTTATATGACGTGCGTGTAACATCGCTTTTAAAAGTACCATTGGAAAGTAAGGTTTTATTAGGTTAATGCTCAAAGTCTATTATTCCTTTCCATAGCTGTAATTTTTAATAAATGATTATTCGGAACTTTCGCAAATTGATTTACGTCAGGACAGTGGCCGTCCAATATGCACTTAGGCTCAAAACCAAAACCACTTTCCGATGACATTGTGACGTCATAGCCGCAAGTGCTTATGATTTCAGTGTCTTTAAACAAAGAAAACTTCTAGTTATTTTATGTTTCGCCATTTAAGCTCAGCTGGCTCCTTCAGCTTTTCGTGCGTCAGAACATGTTTACAAAAGACCACAGATATCAAGTGTTTGAATGAAGAAACAAGTTATAAACGTTACCATACAATAAAAGTTAGAAAGTTCATTGAAGCCAAGACCTAAACGTCTCAACTAATGAAAATCTCGTTTAATCAAACAAGCAATGAGCGTTCGTCAATAGATTTAGGTCTATGAAAAAAAAAACCCTTTGTCCCCTTTATGAGTGACTAATTAAAAAAATACTTAATATTATATTAGGTAATCAATGACCATATGAATATTCATTTTCTTAGAGCGATGTTCATTTGATTCTAACCAGTTAAATAGTTGATATACCTTATAATTTGCTTTTCAGTTATTTGTTACCGTACATATGTACCTTCAACATGTTATAGTATAACTATTTTTCCAAAATGAATGGCTACTTTCTCCTTTAGTTCAACTAAATTTTGTTTGACAGCGCTTCCTCTGCAACCAACCCTGTAATCATAACATCAACCACTGCTAACCATAATCAGCCAGAATGGATCCATTTGCAAATAGAATTCTGGTCTAATCATTGAATTCTCCACTTTTACGAGCCTGCCTGAGACATAGAGATAGGAGAGTCATTTAAGACTTTAATGGTTCATGTCTGATTACATGTCTCATATGGTAATTATGGCCTCTGGAGCAGGAAACAAAGAAACTCTCAACAAGGGACTCTGGTTACATCTAGTTATTTGATAGTGGCATTTAGATTTGGTTAAATCACAGCTTCTCGTTGATAATTGGCATTACCTCGGCTCGTCCTGTTGGTCAATGGACTTTATCATACAATTTTGTTACTGGCTTATTGAATTTTTTGAGTGTGCTATCTAAATTTCTTGTTAATCACAGTTTGTTAATGAGCATTAAAACTGTTTTAAGAAGATAGAAAAAAGATATTTTCAAAGATATACGTGACACAGTCACTCCTGAGTTTCAGTTTTCAAACAATTCCAGTGAGTCCTGGCATTCGATCCCGGCTTTATGTCAGGAAATATGAATGTCTTTGATAATGCTTTCACATAGTTCCATTGTGTTTTGGGATTTATAAAAGTTTTGTCTAAGGTCTTGTCATCTTGTGCCATTTTTTATCTATAAAGCAACGGTAAAGAAGACATGGTAGCGTGGTAATTTCTCTAATGTTGTTTTAGAACTGTTGTTTTACTCTCCTTATAGCACTTTAACGCAGCGAGGTTATGTTCAGATGTTATCATCTACCGTTATTTGATATAAAGTAATATATCCTTTACTTAATTTTTAAGACCATGATCTCCGTAAAAAAATACATGATAACGATTAACTCACGTACATTTCTCTCCATTTAAAATGATAGCAACTAAGTTCTTTTTTGTATTTATCTTCTGATAAACTTACCTCATCAAACTAAACCTCTTCATTCTCTGATTCAAAGTGCCGAAATGAAGGCGATCCTGTGCATTTAAAGAGGTTACTTTTAAAATAAGTTCACAGACGGCAGATGTTTCGGCAGTGACTTAGCTGTTTCATTGCACCGAACCTTCAATATTTGAGTTTCTTTTAATTCTAGACAAAATACATAATAAACTTGTAATATTGATAAAATAACTAACCTCAATATCTCAATTTTGAATTTAATGTCAGCTCAGGAGTTCAAAACTTATTAGATTGGTAAAGCTACATATAGATATAGGCAAGCTACATATAGATATAGGCAAGCTACATATAGAAATAGGCAAGCTACATATAGATATAGGCAAGCTACATATAGATATAGGCACTTATCAGAAACTGGAATGTCGACATTGTTTACACAAACCCAGTATATTGAGATCAGGTCTAAGACAGTGTCAAGCTGCAGGTTGGACAGAAACAATGTCTTCTTTTTGTACTGAGCCTTGATGGGTCTGTACACAAGGATCAGCTGACAAATGTGACCCAGTACTGATTAATTGACCCCATGGGCACTTTTTGGAATGTCTTCCTCACGCGTTAGTGTCTTGACTTTTGCCAGTTTGTCTAAGCAAACGTCTCGGGGGAACTGATTGAACAACAGAAGGGATGAAGGGGAGCACAGTTGTCTTGATTAAGTTTCTTGAACTTTCAACACTTTAGGACCCTCAGTCTTTGGTTGGTACACCATACAAATGGCTATAATGTTTCCCCGTAGATTTTGTGATATTCTCTTTCTGCGTGACATAGAATTTTAATATTGTCGGTTAAATGGATTCTTCTTGTGGCGGACATCGGTCATTTTAGTATATACATTGACAGCTGTATTTAAACACGTTCATCAAATATTGGTGTTCTTACAAATTAGATACTTCTTGGTGCTTTGTGAAGTTTGGTTGACATGTCAGATGATTGGTGGGCATTGCGAGACCGTCATCAATATATAATGCTTCAATCCAAATCCCTTTATTCTGATATTGTACTATTAGCCTTTTTGATTGATACACAGTTTTGCTGAACTTGCAATTCCTTATACTTAGACGACCATGAAATGAAAGCTGTGACAAACGAGTTGATGTATAAATATGTTTTGTTCACTTCTTTTATTTTTATTTCGATGTACCATTTCGTTAGTTTCTTGGAACAGTTACCGATATCAATTAACACAGTTTACAATCGTTCCAGAAAGTGTTTGTAATCTTTATTCATGGAGGCTCGTGCAAAGCAATTCGAGGTTAGATCTCTAATTTTACGAGGCTGTCTTAGGCTCAGAGATAGCAAGGCTTGTTTGATGCTTCGGCTGTGATTACACATATCGTATGGTAATTGTGGTCTTTGGAGCAAGGAACAAAGAAAATCCGAACCAAACGTTGACTTGATGATAGATATTACACGAATATTTCCAGGAAATATGAGAACACTGGTTTCATAAAAATGGAATTATATCTAGTCTTTCGCATGTATAGTCAGATGTAATAGAGATTACCCGGCCTCTATGTAGTTCCCAGAACAACAATCACTGTGAGTCTTAGTCGCTTTAATAAGATTCATTTTAAAATAAAATTCAGGTCTTTTCAATGAAATGTCCACTTTATTAGGCTGTCAAGGACACAATGACAGGAGATACCACTTAGGAGGTTGATGTTCCATCGGCGATCTCACGTCGCATATGGTAATTGTGGTCACAAGGTCGGAGAACAAAGAAACGTTAGACCAAGGATACTATTGACTGTAATTATAGGTGAAATGGGAACAAACAATTGCTATCTATTTAAGCAACTGATCAGCTGTGTCCAAACTCTTGCCTAATGAATTAAAAATGTTTGTTAAAAGTGACATTCCAATTAGTACTTTATAATGTAAGACACTGGCAAGAGAAAACTCAAGCTTCAAAATAAAAATAAATGACTTAGATAATAATTATGAAAATAAATTATGCAAATAATTTAATTCACAGAAAATAAGTTATCGAATATTCAGTTGATATAATAATCAAACAATTGCTCCTCTATATTCGTGCACCGAGACAAACATGGAGTGACTTGAGCCAAGAAGCGGTTAGAATCACTATCATTATATTCCAACAAAGACTTATAATTCAATCCCTAGCCACGTTTTAGATGTTCATGGTATTTTCTACGATAAAAGCAGATAAGAAAGAACGAACCTTGATAGAACCCTGGAGCTCTTTATCTGCATGCTGTCAGCTTTGAAGTTACATCAAGTACGGAATGTCAAAGATACAATATGATTACACCTACGCAGGAGACTAGTCTGAGAATGATAGTACCTGGCGGTTTGTAATCCTGACTGCTTAGAAGAGTTTATGTGTCTCACAAAGGGTTCAGTGAAGTGTGAGCTTGAAGATACATGAAGGGCAGTTGATTCAGAGATCATAAGGGTTATTTCCATGCCATAGATGTTAAATTATGAACATGCTTATGAAATATACCAATTGTTCTATTCGTTCTTCCATAAAATTCTTTTTTATAATATTTTTTTTCAGGTATTGTTCAAGATCATAACGACTAAACGACCAACACACTTCATAGGTCCAATATACTTTATAGGTCCAATATATTTCATAGGTCCGTGGACAGTTTGACAATGTAGACAAAAAACTTCTTGATATATAACACTAGGCTTCTCCAAATAGATATTGTTGAAAACACTTTAAATCCCAACTCACTTACTCTTAAAGTAGTTTTGGAATTATGAATTTATATATTTGATAAATTAAAGCATGGTTAAATTTGTTGAATAAGTAACAACGTTGATAAAAAGAATAAAGAAAGTAGCGCAGTAATGAACTGATTGATAAGCATTCTAATAACATACGTATACTCATGTGAGATTGATATGCAGCTTGTTTGCCCACAGACTACAACCTTTATGGAAACGTGACACAGGCAGTGGAGTATTCATTAATAGTGTAATGGAGTAGAGAGGAAAAAGTTTGGATGTTTTAATACAGTTTGAGATTCATTATCAATTCATGAAATAGTTGCATCTTATTTCTTCAGCTCTCAAACTAACAGTGTATTTACTATTTGTTGACGTCACACATCAAAGATCACTAGTGTTATTTCAAAAAGAGAAATGTACTTAATATTAAACAGTTATTTTGTGTTTGGATCGGTCGCTTATGCAAAATTCAAAACGTCAGTTTAACAACGGCTTGCTACATTGTGAGGAATATGTCCCATAAATATGTGGAGGACATTACTTTGTCACAGTAGTCTAAATCGAGGCAGGTCTTTGCCCAAGGCAGTTACTAATCTCGGTAATTGCAGTATTTTTAACATACTTAACACCCCACGATGTTTTTATTATCCAGGGTTTACTCTTAACAGACCTAATGTCGAAAAAAGCCTCACTGTGCCTAGTTTTCTTTATTAATTTTTTTAAACATCAAAACTAAGGAGTGTAAATCTGGATACAGCATGTGCACGTGATTGAATGCAATGTATAAAGAGTTATCGAGAGCGCTGGGGCCTTCCATTATTGAAATATTTACCCTTCAGTACAGACACCGTTCAACGTCGATAAAGAAACCTAACAAATGAAACTTTGAACCACATGATGTCAGCATAGACCTGGTGGAGAGACATGGTAACGTCATTAGATGACCACAGCAATGGGATGGCCTAAGATCTTTGTAATTTGGCAGATATGTTTTATACTCTCTTGGTTAAAGAACGTAGTGACCAGTCACGCATCGTTTCAGGTGATGAAACAACATACGATGTTTGTGCTTCTTCATAGTTATATTAAACAAATGTCACAAAAAAGTGTAGATAATGAGAAAAAAAACCAATTTCATCACCTTTTGACTTTCAGCTTTTCTTCTACATGTAGTTTTAGAGAACACAAACCACGTTAAACACAAATCTTCAATAAAAGAGGTTTGATCGTATATGACACTTGCATTATTTGGAAAATTTATTAACATAGTATCAATGAGTAATATAAATAATTCCATTATAATGAGATTAATATGACTGAATATTTGGTACTAGAACCGTGCTCAGTATTTTACTCTTTCACCAGGTGTTAACATGTTTTATTCCACCTCAAGTCAGTGGTTTTCATCTATATCAACAGAGTGGATTTTCATTACAAACAGTATAGGTGTTACATATCTACAGCAACATATGTAGATAGATCAAAGGTTATTCTGAAATAGGATATTTTGTTAAACAGTTATGGAATTTGGTTTCAACTTTATTTTCACGCTAGTACGGCACTAGCGAAACATATGACACGTTTGATAAAAGATCAATGGTATAAGCTATAGTGTGATGATAAGCAGCCTCTAAGAATAGCCTCTCTGCTATTTCTTTTTTACCATGAGTCACCGATAGCTTCACTAGGACATACTAAAGACAGTTCTATCGAATGCAAAGACATTGTAATCACTGTAGCACACAGCATGCTAACCTTTAATTGATGTTTCAAATTAAAGCAAAATAAAATAGTGGTTAAATAGTTTTGAAGGAATCAATATGCAGAGCTTTTTTATCCTTATCTTCTGCTCGACACATGCCGAGACCTCATGTGTATGATTGGAAGGTGTCTGTCAAAGGGGAGCGGCAGGCACCATTTTGGGATGACATTTTCTAGGAGGAGGTGATGAGAAGAAGCAGCACCTTTTTAGAATGGAGGCAGTAAAGGAGGAACAAAGTTCGATTATCTGTTTGCTCAAAGTGTGGATTAAGAAGCACTAGTTTCGATCGTTGGTTTGGTTTTACGAGTTGATAGCATGTCAGAATGTCGCTTGTGGTTTCTTCAGAAAGACCCGAAGAGGATATACTAAAAACTTCATGTTCCCTTCTTTATTATTAAGCTGGTTTTTTTTGGAGGGTTGGTAAATCCCGTCGAGGTCTTTCAAATGTTTTTCAAGTAACATTACCAATCTCAAATTATCCAAACAGGCTGGTGACCTTCCTCGAAAGGAAATTATACTTTGAGGTTGTGAAATTGTGAAAGTAAAATAGTCTGTTTTGTTTTTGACGACACAACTGCTTCTAGCTGTAATTGTCTGGCACTTCGAGTGAATAAACCTTTTCTTACATGACAACTTGCAAGCAGGAGGTAGAATAAAAAAATGTTAGATCATCTGTTCCTTTCTGACAAATTTTTCAATGGTAAAGGTCTGGCACTCTCCGCATCAACTTGTCAATAAAAGACAGGGCCCTTTGTCTGAAAGAAATATCTACGTACTTATGTACATACCGAATAGTTGTATTGGGTCGCTTAGTACATGAACACACGCCTTCCCATATGATGCTGCAACTTGACTTTCGAGGACACCATGAAATGATAATTTGACACTCCCTGATGGTGAGCAGGAGAGTTTCATAAGTTTGCTTATGGAGACCTTGTTATGTTCCTTTGTTCCTATGCGCAGAATTTCAGTAATTTCTAAAATTCATTTCAATCTACATAATGACCTACTTTGACGGACACGTAAGGAGAACAAGCCATATAAATACAACAGCAAGTTCTTCTTATCAACACCAGTTTTGGGAGCCAGTAGTCTGCAGCTCTTATTTCCGTCTATTTACTTACACTTTAGGGGAGATGAGAAAGATGAAAGAGATTGGGGTGACATCAAAGAAAACCGACCCCTCTTTCACACAAGATGTATCGGTCCTAGAGTGGAAACAGAATTGATTCCTAATGTACTAGTGTGAGATATATAAAGCTATTGCGCTTCGGAAGATTGAACCATGTTGACAATATCATCCAGTCTGGTGCTCCTCAAAGACCCCTTGAATGTATATATGTGGTTGAATGAAGACCATTCCTGTATGATTACATACAAGTATCATGTAAATATAATTACACTATATGTGATCTTTTCGACACGTGCCTGAGGTAAATGGTTTGCCATAAGAGATTTTACGTGTGTATTCAAACACCAATCTAAACTCAAATCTGCTGAGAAAAATATGTGAGATTAGTTAAATTGCAACAGAATCAAAGATATTTTAGACACGGATTTTCTGATTGAAGTAGGGTCATTCTCTGCTCGAAGATGTCTACATTTTTAGTGTTATACGTTTTACTGCATACTGATAGTTTAAATAAAAGTAAATATGATACACTGTTGTGATTGATCTATCACATCCCTGTGCGAAACCTATTGATTTAGTCCGTTCGGGTTTAATCATTAGGAAGTTCTCTTCATAATAACAATAGAGAAACAAGGTGTTGGAATTTCTTGATAACTTTGTAAGTTTGTTTTAATAATAATTAGTAATATCCAGTAATTAAAAATCGTTGCTTCTTTCGATTTTCCCCTGAAGATGTGAATGTGTTAACATCTTGAACTGGATTAGTTTTTTTAGTTATAGCATTAGTATTTGTATAGTATATTAATCATTTCAATTGACTAACTTCAACAGAAACACCCACAACTCGAACCCGTGATTAAACTAACTCTTGGCGTTAGTGTTCTTCTAGAACCTTCTGCTTTGTTATGTAAGGGTAAGCCCAAAAGGCAATTCCACGGTCAGAGTAACCTATTGACTAACAAAGTACGTTGCATCTGTAAGGTGTCTGTCTCACAGGAAAATGCCTTTCTATCAGGACCAATATTGCTACATCAGCACAACGTGCTGGAGGCAGATTACATCATGGATATCACCCTAGATCATGAGGCTTGGTGTGATAATGATAATGGCTACACGTGTCTGTTGTAGCAATGTGATAAACACCCTAAAACATACTTGGTTACTGATTGGTTGATATCTGATTGTTACTTTCAGAAGTATTTCACTTATATCATGGCAGATAGTATGATTGCCAAGAGAAAGCCCGCAACACCAATGTGGCTATACATTGCGGTGAAACCTGCGAGCATCGGCAGGAAGCAATCCATGGGTCCTACTGCACTGAAATTGAAGCATTGCTTACAAAGCTTACTGTGTGCAGAACTGTTCTCTACTGCAGACAAAGTAGCCGAGCCCCTGGTGGGATTCGGACCCCGGACCACGTGCTCCGAACGTGCTAACCCCCCTCCAAATGTCCAAATGAAGTGTCCGTTCACCATGTTTTTTTGTGATAGGAAAAAATCCTTTTCATTTCATCATTTTATAAAAGGCCCTTCTTGTAACGACTCACGCAATAAGACTCCTTGAGTCACAGACAACACGTCTCGTTTGGTATTGTTGTTCAAATTCCCAAAGCAAACAAAGAAACTCATGACGCGAGGACCAAATGTTAATGGCAAAATGAGAACAATGGTTGCATGAAATTGTCTTTTTTGAAAGCTTAATCAGTCTGTCATATCATGACTATCAAACGGGTCAAAAAGTAAAAATCAGATAAATTCGTTAAGGGTTACGTTAATCTTCAACAAATAAAATAAGAAACTGTAGTTTTATCTTTACCGAGACTAATATTTACTTCCGAGATGACCCTTTTATTTTCTATGATATAGAAACTCAATAGAATCCTGAAGCCCTTGATCTCCACGCTGTCAACTTTGAAGTCACATCATGTACGGATAGTCAAAGATACAATATGATTAAAGCTACACAAGGGACCGAACTTCGATGCACACTACCTGGCGATTTGTAAACCTGTTAGTGGTGATTGGTGTGGCACAGTAAGGCATCACACAGAAAAATAAACTAGATTAGATCGGTTGTAAATAAAACACTTTCAATTTATCGAGAAAGTTCTTAAACATTGATGGCTACAATTAGGATCGGATACATGCTGGGGTTCACAAGTTGTCATTACAGTTTATTAGTATATAAACAGTGTGGGTGTTCATTACAAATAAGGCACTTTTACATATTCACAGTAACCTCTGTCGTAAGATCCTAAGTTGTTATGTTATGTGATATTTTGCAAAACAGTAATCTCATTGGGTATAAAGTTAGTTTTCATGCTACCAAAGCACTAGAAAACATATGAATCGTTTGCAAGAAATCAACGGTATAGACTAAAGTGCCATGATAAGCAATTGATACGCATGCACGTTTGCCCGATTGTGCCCTGTCAAAGACATACTAAAGACAGTTCTATCGATGTAAAAACATTGCAATCACTGTAGCGCACTGTTTGCTAACCTTTAATTTGAAAGTAAAATGAAACGTCTTTCGAATCAAAGGTTTAATAGTGTTGAAGAAATCCATACTGGACATTTTAATGGTGATCTTAACACATGCCGAGACCATGAGTGTGATTAAGACCTGTCTGTCAGCGGGAAAAGAGGCGGGCGTCATTCTAGGGAGGAATATTTCGAGGAGACGGCAAAGGTGGAACATAGTTCGATATTTCGTGTGCTCTAGGTATGGGTTTATCGGCACTAGCTTCGATCTGCGGTTTGGTTTGACGAAGTGGTAAACATTGGAATCAGGATTGCACATGAGGTTTCTTCTGAATGCCATTAAGAGGGTTCTTCATGGGGGAAATTCGTGTTATACTTGAACTGATTTGGTTAATACATGGTTTGGAACTCTTGTCCATGTTTTAAATATATATTCTTAGATACCTTACCATAGTCTACTTATTGTTCATGTGATGTCTCTTTCAAAATGTAATACATCTCAAGCCTCTTCCCAGAGCAGTGAAGTTATACAAAAACTTCAAGTGGGTTCAACTTGTTGGTCCTAAGCCATAACACCATCCATTCTTTATCCGAGAAATATCTTACATATACATTATCATTAAAAGGTTTCATTCTACAAATTACATACCTTTAAAAGCAGTCTATCATCCAAATTAATATGTTATCATACAAATTAAAGCAGAGCAAATGATCTGAACATTTAATTTCCGTCATTCCACGCCTCCCTCTGATACATGTGTTCTTCTCAGGGTATCTAATTATAGAAGTTCTTAATGTTGCTACGATTAATTATATCAAAGTATTTTTGGGGCATTAATTATTAGTCAGTTCAATGCAATTAAAACAGTGAATTATAAATAATAATAAAGCATTAGCATTATCATTATCTGACACAACTTTTAGAGCGATAAAATACCACCTTCAATATAATGTGAATTAAAACGTTAAGAATTGGTAAAAATATTGCAAGAGAATAGTATGAAACTGATTTTCGAAAACTTCATTTGACCCAAGTAACGTTAAAATCTGGTCATCAGCATAATTGCCTACTTTAAGGCGAAGAAAGCCAATTTTTGGAGGCAGCGTCTTGCAGTCCTCCTTCCGTCTACTTACTTACACTTTCTTGAAGGTAGATGAGAAAGATGAAAAAGAATGGGATGACATCAAAGGAAACCGACCTCTCTTTCTAGAAGATGTAGCCTTCCTAAAGTGGAGACAAGATCAATCTAGATCTTGATTCCTTATGTTCTGATGTGAGATGTATAAAGCCTTCGAGAATTGAAATATTGAACCATGTTGACAATATCATCCAGTCTGGCGCTCCTCAAAGACCCTTTGAATGTGTATTGAGTGAAGACCATTACGGGACGATTACATACAAGTATTATGCAAATTTAAACTATGGTATTATTTCTTTTGTGCTACTTTTTTGTAATTTCAAAAACAAAATACGGTAACGTCTTGTAATTTGTGAGATTACTTTCTCCTAAGGGAATCCGTATTCATTAATGCGATTATCATATCACTTTTGTTAGTGACTATTTACTTCCGTCCCCTTGCTCCTTTTGAAGTTCTATATTCGCCACTGACCTTACTTCTAATCTTGTTTCTCATACAGGAAGTTGCTGCTGTGTTATGTTAACCCTATTGACTTCAAAACCACATTACCCCTGTAAGGTGTCTATAGTTGAGGAGAATGACGTCCTATTTGGACCAATATCGCTACATCAAGCAAAAATGTAAGCTGTGGCCTGATTACATCAATACATGATAGATCCAGAAGCATGGTGTCATGATTACAATAGCTACACACGTGTTTTGTCTAATCTGGTAAACTACCCTTCAAAATAATTGCCTAACGATTTTCGATATAGAAATGAAAAAAACCTTGGAAACATATTTCTGCACCAAGCATAGATAACTAGAAGGTATTTGAGCTAAAAATCTCGTTCATCTCCTCTTATTTTAGATACATTACCGAATTTTTTAAAGAAACCTTTCAGCCATGGTGTATTTTTCATGCCTTGTTTACAAGAAGAAAGAAGAAATAATTTCATGATTTGAAATATCACTAGGCTAATATGATCATGGTTTTAAGTGACCAAACAGCTGACTGAAGGGACGTTGCACTTATTGACGAGTTATACAGATTAATGTTCCACCTATTTTCTTCTTCAATGATCTCTTAAAAACAGCCACTGACCAAACACTGCTTTAAATTGTAGAGCTGATGAACAAAGGTTTTTATACACTTTTCATAATTT
The DNA here is from genome assembly GCA_921293015.1 of Phorcus lineatus. NCBI lineage: Eukaryota > Metazoa > Mollusca > Gastropoda > Trochida > Trochidae > Phorcus > Phorcus lineatus. The sequence goes on along the minus strand of OV121085.1, from coordinate 56,297,958 downwards.
CCTATGTAAAATCATCTTATCATGAAATTTTGAAATTAACACACTTTTACTTTCAGAACAATCTACATGCTTTTGGATCAATAGGTTACACTATGCTACACTACCTTTACGAGGTACATATATAAGGTATGCCGGAGACAAATCTGGCGTAACCACTTTCATATATCTCAAATAAATGATTGATTATTTATTGAATAATTGATTCTATAGATAGTAATTATAGGATAGCATAGTCATTGATATCAAGCTGCATTCGGTTCATATTGTTAACACTGAATTCAGTAACAGCATATTATTGTAGTTTTAAAAAATTAGAAGTCTTTCTTGTTATCATGAATTAATTATGGAAATTTATGTTTCTTAAACTAAACAATAAAATTTTTCTACACGTAGGATAGAAAGCGATCAGGATAATACAGCCAGCAATCGAAAGACAAAATGCACTTTGGAACGGGTGTAACTGGAAATACCGTCCTAGGGAATAAGAGCAGTGGAAACTTCACCTTAAGGTTAATACTGCCATCATTCTAAGGAATTAGATATACATCTAGAATGATTAATCCTTCGTCTTTACTGGCTAAAAATGCTTACAAGGTTGGATGAAGGTTTTTCGTATGTTGTTAAAAACGGTATAATAATTAGATTTCTAGTTATTTGTAATTGTTTTCTGGAAAAGAAGTTGTTTAGAAAATTTAAAAACAAAAGTTAAATAATTCATCTAAACTTATTCTTTTTTCAAAAGGGTGAAATAGATGCCTATTTTGGAAACTGAAATACCGACAATATTGCAGAAATTACTTGTTATGACTCATCGCTTCACTAACAGAATGTTTAAGTCAGACCTGTTAGCATTGGTTCCCAAGTGGAATACGTTGTTAAAGCCCTTTATTGGGTTACGCTTTTACAATGCAATAAAGATGCTGCTTTTTTAACATTCCAGTATGCTACAGAAATCAACAATTGTGAAAGGTATGTTAAGGCTTGATAATGTTACAATTTGAGGTTGACATGCACGCCGTTATGCTCTCTTTTGAAGATAATTTGTTATATCTAAGTATTCTTCTTTGATAAAACGTGTTCCAAAAATCTTGTATTTTAGGCAAAAATCAAAACAGTCCATTGTTTACAGTTTATATTTATCGTGACGTGTCCTAACTACTTGCTGTTGTGGGTTTACTTGAGATTTTAATTGAACCTACAAATTTAATTCTCTTGTGTCCATATGATCCTCACTTTGAAAGCGGTGAGTCATAGCTGGAATATTTGACTGAGGATGTTGCTATTCATATGTCACTTAAATGTGTCTTTATGCCAAGAAATACCTGCATGTACAGGAGATTATATGAATGATCCATGTACGTGTCCGTTTCACGTGAGAACTGAATCCCAGAATTGAACAAGTACTGACCATATGTCCAGATCTAGTCATGATTCAAATTGATACATTCAGAACAGCATACAATGAAAAACTCACAATACCCTTAGGGTCAATTAGTAAGATAAATTTGTAAATAACGTTAACACTGATTGGACATTTTGATCCTCAGTGACCTTTACTTGTTTCCATACACTAGTGATAAGTCTCGACTCTTTGAGGTCAGCACCGGAGAGTTTGTAGCAATAAACCAAGCACAGCATGTCATTTAGATTGTTAGAAAAGAACCCATTGCAATTAAATTGTCCTATGGAACCACAATGATATCTTTGAGGGTATGGATAAGCAAGAGGTTGTTCTTTTGGTGATGTTGGATCTTACCGCTGCTTTTGACACGGTAGATCACCAAATATTAATCGAAAGACTTAAGTCAACACTTGGAATCACGGGTATAGCTTTATCCTGGTTTCAGTCTTACTTGTCAAATCGGACAATGAGAGTACAGATAGATGGGGAACTTTCCATCACAGAAACTTTGAAATGTGGAGTCCCCCAGGGCTCCGTTCTGGGTCCTGTTTTATTCTCCTTGTACATCCTACCACTCGGAAATGTCATTCGTAAGCATGGCTTGAGCTTCCATGGCTACGCTGACGACAATCAACTTTATATCGGAGTCAAACCTGCTTTAATTGAAACATCTAAGTATGTAATGGAGAGCTGCGTTGAGGACATCCAATCTTGGATGTCTGGCAACTTCCTGAAACTAAATCCAGAAAAAAATGAATTTGTTATCTTTGGCACTCGGCAACAACTGCAGAAGACAGTGAATGTAAATCTAGACATTGGGTGTGAAGTAATCCATTCGTCTGATAAGGTGCGTAATCTGGGTGTGATATTCGAAAGAACGCTATCTTCAGAGTCTCAAGCACTTTCTACAGCAAGATCTGCCTCTATTCACCTTAGGAATATTGGCAAGATTCGGTAGTACCTGGACAAAGATACTGCCAAGCTCCTTGTACATGCCTACGTTACCTCGAGAATTGACTATGGTAATGGTCTTCTCTCTGGTGAAGCCGCTCTCAATCATCTCCAGCGCATTCAGAATAGAGCAGCCCGGGTTGTTACCAGGACCAAAACCAGAGAACATATAACTCCAGTTCTCAGGGCTTTACACTGGCTGCCAATAAAGCAGAGAGTCAAGTTCAAGCTACTAACCATCACATACCAGGCCCTTTATGAACCAACATATCCACAGTATCTGAAAGATCTTGTATCATTTCACATCCCAAACAGAAGTCTCCGATCAGCTCATCAGAGGCAGCTTGTTGTTTCAAACACAAACAATAAAACAGCAGAAAGATCATTTGCTGTTGCTGCTCCAACCTTGTGGAACGATCTTCCCCCAGCCATCAGATTTGCTGAGGACAAGAGCACTTTTCGCTCTTTGTTGAAAACGTACTTATTTCATGAAGCTTTCGGACATTAAAGAATTCCACAACCAATTTCCACTGACAGAAGATCTCATGATATAGCGCCGCTGAGCAGCTTTGTTGGAAGACAGGCGCTTTACAAATTCATTATATTATTATATTATTATTATGAGATTCTCCTGTAAGTCCATGAGCATTACACTGAATCATAGCGAGGTGAGTGATGCTGACCATAGAGTTGTTTTCACTGGTAGGAATCACTGCCACAAACTGCCTTTGAGCCATTTATTGGTGTTTTAATCCTTAGTTAAGATAATGTTGTAGAAGTTAAAATCGACCATCGTTTACTGTCATCCTCAGTCGGTCACATATCAAGGTCGCACACATCTTAAACAAACGCGTCTGTCAAAGATAGAAGGGACAAACATCATATTTCAAGAGTGTTTTTAGTAAAGTTGGGATATTGTTCTTTTTTGGTATACTTTTGAAAGGCAGAACTCTACGGACGTAATAACAGAATGTGTATTTCTTCTTTAAATTAGGATATGATTAATAACGATTTCTAATCACATAAAGGCATAAATCAGCATCAGTGACAGCCAACTGGAGACTGAAGCCGGCGCCAGGATGGTTTTGAAGGAGATTGATGGCTTCCTTGTCTCACACCAACACTGCTTGTCAGTCTGAGATATGGAAGGGGAATTACATGTACCAAATACGGTTATTCATGATTGAAACTGGGTTTAGGCAGATTGCAACTGTGGGTTTAGGTTCTCTTCATTCATATCAATACAGTAACAGTTGGTGAGAAGCTCACAAAATTCCTCTATTGCTTCTTTAGCGTTCGAGGCTTCTTAGCAAAGCTAGGACTGTCCGTAATTATATATAACAATAATATTAGTCGCTAACGGTAACGGGTATCTTGATTAGATGTTCTCTTGATGTATACAAGCAGGCGATATCTATATATATTTGGCCTTAAGTGTTTCATTTATTATCAAATTTTTCAAGTGTAACCGTTTCGCCTAAACAACACACCTACCACTACAGACTGTTAAATAAGCTTTGACTCTCCCCACTAAGAGGAAACCCGGCTTCTAACAGTCATCGCTCCAAAACTTTTCTTTAAGTTAGGTGACGAAAAAGTAAAAGCAAATTCAAGGGTCAAAGTGACCTATTGTTTAACGAGCCAAATTGCCTCTGCAAGATGCCTTTCTGGTTGGACCAATATCGATGCATCAGCAAAACGTATCGCTGGCAGCAGATTGCATCGACACATGGATATTTCCTTAATAGATCAGGAGGCATGGTAATCATTGAGGTTCACACGTGTGTTGTCTTATCGGGATAAACCATTCTGCAAGCTGATTTGTTAGTGATTAGACTATATGTTGAAGAAACACTTCATAAAAATTCATAGAGCTTTTATTTGAATGAAGTATTGGTTTCGTTTGAATAAAAAAAACGTTGATGTTATGAGGTTAATACTAGTCTTGTAATTTAAGCATACAATTATGTTGAATACAGAATATGAATATGAAAAGGGTTCAGAACAATTATATGATAAGGTAAATAGGGCGAATTTTAGCTTTACAAAAGTTTTAATGATGAGTAAAGTAATATTTCATGTAGGAGGAAAGTTAACTTTTAAGTACTTTTAAAATGAAAAAAACTTCGCAAAAAGGATATTGTGTTGTTTACAATTTTTTAAATTCCTTGGTGTGACTCATCGCTCACTACCAGCTTGTTCAAGGCGCACCTGTTGGCAGTTGTTCCCGAGTGGGAGACGTTGTCGCAGTCTCTTCTTGGGTTAATGTCTTTTGTTATAGAATAAAGACGCTTCCTGGTCAACATCTTTGGTTCCTACAGAAATCGATATGGTGAAGATGTGTCTCAGAGCTTGAAACTGTTTCAGTTTTGAAGTGGTCATACACAGTCTTATAACATCTCTGTTAGATATCTTATTTCGAATCCAATCCATCGCCCTATATAGAAGATTGATATAAAAATATTCTGTTCAGTATATCTTTGTTACAAAGTTAATGATGAAAGTAAGAGGAAATCAAACCATTTTCTGATATCTTTTATATGTTTGAGTTAGGACTGTTGCACCATGCATCAAACCGGTTATTTCAAGGTTTTACGGTCGCGTTCAATATCAATTACCTAATATATAAAATAAATGTGATTCTAGAGTTCTGAAAGAACGAAGCAAACAGAACTGTTTTTATGCAATGCACTGAAGTCTCAGCTTCGGCCGGAAATAGCAAGCTATGATGATGTTACTGAACTCAAGAACAGTTATTTTTCAACCTAAATCTATCATGCATGATATATTTCCTGAGAGAAGATTGATGAATCTGGTTTTCTAGTTCAAGGGGATTTGAACAGTTAACGATCATACGCCGAAATTTGTTTACGATTCAACGTGTCCTTTTTCAAGAACATCATAGAACAAAATACACCCTAACTGAAAGTTTCAATGAATATGATAAATGTGCAACCTATATGTATGTACAACACGGGCTAAACATAATTATGCTGTTCGATAAGATCCAAGCATTAGCGGGACAAATACTTCCGGAATGATTAATGGCAGGACGTGACAAGGAGGTTGATTACTTGACCCTTGTAAAATAGCTTTCTTTCACGATAGTGTCGACCATGTCTTTTTGCAATTTATCAGATGGAGTCAAGCTAGTCAGGCGCTGAACTGAAATGAAAACAAGCAGTAAAGATTTATTGTTTTGCTGTATTTACATCCGTAGTTAATGTTTTGTAGAACTGTTTTTGTGAACCTCCTACTCCAATGAATTGATATAATCTCTTTTCATCTCCGTTAAAAATATATAACTCTTAAAGATGAATCTATCTCCAATTTGTTTTTTGCTAGTAAGTAATTAGAGATGAAGTCGTGAAAAACAGTTGTTTGTTATTGACAAATACAATTAAAAGGGTCATCAATCAGGTACGTTTCAATTGAGATACGGATGTGTATACAATGGTCTGCAGATTCCTCGTGTACGTGTTTCATGGAGTGACAAAAACATCTGTCATAATTACGATATGATATGAACACATGTGACAGCTTGCGATTATCTTGAATAATAAATGCCGATCTTTGCTTGAAACTGTGCAAAATATGTTTTTTCTCTTTCTGATGGTATAAACTAGTTTGCTTTTGCTCAGTGTGATTCCCTGCCATGCTTTGCATTTCTTCCATACTTCTTTCACATTATTTGTCTCTGTGTCTTTTCAAAGAGTATAAATTATAAAGGTTAACATATACGTCAACTTGATAGTTACCGATCAAATCCTTGTTATATTAAAAAGACATAATGGACGAACACCTTTTACAAAGCAAATAAACAAAAATAGAAGGAGATCTGTTTATAAAAGAAAGAAACGGCCACCAGAAGTTGAAGTGACTTGAGATTAACGAAAATAAAACACAACCATTATTTTTCTGTGAATTGGTAATCATCGCCGCTAGCTGTCAATTACATTCTGCATAAATGATTGAGGAAAGATGAAAGTGGTGAAGAGGAAGTAAACACATATAAGTAACTAGACATAACATTTAAAATGACTCCAAGGAATCAATGATAAGTAATAAAATTGGCTGTTTTGGTGAATGGTTTATATATTCTGGAAGTTTTTAATATTAGGTTCATACGCAATATTTTAACGATTTTCTACTGCTTTGACCCATTAATGCCCAAATTTTGTTTCGAAGTAAAATTGTTTTGCTGTTATCGATTAACGTAAGTAGTTGTTACTTTTTGTTTCTGCTATTATTTTGACATTAAATCATGAACATTGCACTGGCACGAAATACTGAACATTGCCATATCCCGTTAATGGGACAGTGGGTTCAAAATACACCACAAATATATGTAAAAAGTAGACAAACTTGTATGAAAGTAAGTTGACCTGTGTAGGTTAACAATTTTTAATGATTAATCTAATATTCGAGTTGAAAAAAAAAGTTTCAAATTAATGATTATCCTTTTGTGGCGGCAAGAAACACATTTATTTCAATTGCATCGTTAGAGAATGGTGTGTGTAACTGTAAAAGCAACTGTCATTGAGACCTGTCATGTTGTTATGTTTGGTGCAAGGATGCAGGGCTTGCTTACTATTGAACTTGGTATATACATGAGTTGTGATGGCCAATTATTGAATATAACAAGGAATTACTACATCTTTATTCATAAGGACTAGCAAGTGTAACTGAGCTAACAAAATACAAGCGGAAAGATTCACGACAGATGACACTTGCTTCTTGCAGGAATATACCTATTAGTTTGTTGACCCAAACAGTGTGAAGAGATAGTCCAAAGTTCTTCTTCGACTCAAAAGCTGTGCCATACTATGCAAATTTGATTTGTACTAGCATGGTTTGCTAGTTGTGATTGATCTGGAAAGGTTATTTTGCAGTTTTGAGACATATTTGAGACAATGTTTTATAATGTTGCTGTCCTTACCCCTTACAACACTGATAGTCTTGTCGATGGCTTCAACCTATGAGACTCTTACGGTCTGACAAGTCTAAAGACGATTTGAGCAACTCGGCCCTAAGGATGTTTTGTTCATGTTAGTTTGTGTTCAGGTCATCAATAGTAAGTTATAAGTAGAAGCCATGACCTAGATTTTCGAAGCTGTTAGTGCTAAGACAGTCGTATATCAGTGCTAATATATGGCACTAACGATTATCTCAGCACTAATAGTTCTTCGAAAATTCAGGCCCTGGAGCTGATATATGGTCAAATGGTCAATTGCCCGACGTCCCAAGTTGTTTCCTCCTTTTTAAGATTGTATTAGTCCTATGAGGATAGTCAAGCTTTAAAAAGTTATATTCAACCTTCAGCATTGTATCAACTCCATTTCAGTAAAAGTATCTGAAAAAATAGCAACAGGTTAAACCCCAAATCTCTCGTGCCCACTCTCCCATTATTGGGACAAGATTCGAACTCATATTTTATATGTTAATATACATTGCAAAGCAAAGCTCACAGAACCATTTTTAGTTTATGTCAATAACATCAGTATTAAGTCATTTTTCATATATACAAGTTATATAGAACTTGATGACAGACTTTTAATTTTAGTTATGTCATTTTTTCTCGCAGATCGTATTGATGCTGGTGTAAAGTCAACTTCACTTGATGATGTAAATGTCAAACACTCTAATAAACAAAAGTTTCATTTTTGATTTTAATTTATTTAACCATGATTCCGATACCCAAGTCCACGGTCACTAAAAAACGTAAGTGTCCCAAAAAAGACACTGTAGGCAATAATGGGTTAAGTCTGTATTGTGTGTTAACCAAGTAATATGCTTTCAGATTATTAATTCCCATCATACAAAGCACGTCAGTCATAAGTATCCTTATTTGATATACTGTTTCTGATTGACAATAGACCAAAGCAAATGCAAAAAGGCATATGTAAGGTTAGTAAATGTTGTATGAACGAGGGGCACTATTTATTTATGATCAAGCCTAATAATATAAAAACAAAGACAGAGAAGAAACAGCATTACTTATCATATCAAATCCTGTTCTGAACTGAATTTACAATATGTGTATCACCTGGATAAATGTTTGGATGCTATTGAAAGCATTAGTGTTATGGAGTTTATGATTATAAATATGTCTCCATCTTCAAAGGTTACATTTGTTCTCAGAATATAAATTAGTTGCATATTTACACGTATGTTTCTATAAGTGAATGGTCAAGAAATAGTGTAAGAATACTGTTGAACAGTGATGGAAAAAGCGAGAAAATGTCGTAATGCTGACAGAGAAAATTGACTTTAATTTGCCAAATGAAAACAAGTTATAAAGGTCGAGATGCTAAACTGTTAACTCTGGCCCGGAATGGTTGATTCATTAGAGACAATACGATTTAATCAAATCATGTGGTGGCCGATTTAGAGTACATCTGTATTACGAAAGCTATTATAAAACCTTTTTCCTTGTAATTATACAACTGGATTTCAATTGCACTGTGAGATCACAATTACTCAGATCGTTCAGCGAACACAGATATTATAGTTTGCAAGTAAATAATATCTTCCACGTGCCACATGATTATGACTTACAAAGACCATTTGATGATCATGTTACAGAGTTTTCATGTAAATTATATCCGTAGTATCCTTCCCGCATTAAAGATTAAGCTAAGTAAACTTTCATTACATCAGAAATGCCAAGGGTTTAAAAATGACTACAAAATTCTTCACATACATAGCATATATTTAATAATGTAATGACGCATTTCTCTGTAAAAATATATAACCATGGCCTGTACTCGAGGTCCATATATATACAACAGCAGTTTGTTCTTCCAGAGTTTCAAAACTTGAGATCAAGTTCTTCAGCAACAAATGTCAAGAGTCGAGGAATCGGCGGTTATTGAAAGCCATGCTAAGCTCCTAAAGCTGAAAGCTGAGTTTCTGGTCACACGAAACGTTTCATCTCCGCCAGCATGGATTACTATTCCTCCATGTATCAGAGTCTCTGCTCGCATGTCCTCCATGAGACTGTAACTCACGGCTAGTTGCTGGTATCAGAGAGGTTCTGTCAAACTCGTTTAGCTCCAATATCTCGCTGTTCCTCCCGCGGTTATACATGTCGTTCTTTCTGTTCAAGTTCCCTTATATATCCTTATGTGTGCTCTTCACTGAATATACTGAATATTGGTATTAAAATCTGATATCGAAGGTTTGTCCCATGTACAAATATTTTCTTGAATCCTTATCAATGGATTTTCGTCAATGCATTTCATGTTAAACTTCAAGTTATTTATGATGTTTGGTTTGTCATTCAGTGATTCAGTTAATGATTATACAGAACATTATGGTAAAGAATTAACTGTCACTGGTACTTTTTCTAACCATAAGGTAGAGCTTAAGTTATGTTTGGAATAATTTTATAAATTTTGTATATCTGAAGATGTTTTGTAGACAGGAATTTGTTTTCCACATACCTTTGACTAAAGCAGGTAATGTAACCAAACAATGATTAAATAAACTCTCGAAAATAATTAGAATTCTTTCTAACAATGACTTTGACTAACTGACAGTGTAGAGACCAAGTTGTTTTCGCCAATTATTCAGTAAAGAAAATGTTCTACATTAAGTAGGTAGACTGGGGAAGAAAATGTTCTACATTCAGGAGGCAGACTGGGGAAGAAAATGTTCTACATTCAGTAGGCAGACTGGGAAAGAAAATGTTCTACATTCAATAGGCAGACTGGGGAAGAGAAATGTTCTACATTCAATAGGCCGACTAGAGAAGAAAATTTTCTACATTCAGTAGGCAGATTAGGAATGTTCTACATTTAGTAGGCAGACTGGGGAAGAAAATGTTCTACATTCTGCAGTCCATTCCGAGATAATTGAATGTATAATTCTTGTATTTAGAAACAGAAAAACGTCAGTGAAATGTTTTATTAATGCTCATCATTTTATTGCTATTATCACAAATGTATAGCTTCGGTATCATTCCATGTTCCCTATGCATGCTTTATACTTGCGCCAGCCTCAATGATTTGCTAAGATAGGCCTTGCGGCATTTCCTTAACTTTTCTGTGCATGCCGTCCAGGATGATGCGACAAATCTCGTTTGTCCATTGAGAGATCTTATGAAAATTGAAACTCGTCGCCACAGAGGGCGCTGCACACAAAAAATATTGCGGCTTGACAGTGATGGAGACAGGAGCAACTCAAAGTCATTTCAGTGTCGAACTCGCTTGTTTGGTGATAAGTTTGGTGATCAGTGAAGCCAAACACTCAGCAATAAATTAGCTATATATATATCCTTCTGTAATGCTTATTTAGACACAATAAATAAAGAGGGATATTATCATACACTTAATAAATCAGTACAAAACCAACAGTTGCGCGATACAATGTCCAATAACTTCTTATCTAATGTCTATCTTTTTCTTCAAATAAATTCTTTCTAACAATGACTTTGACTAACTGACAGTGTAGAGACCAAGTTGTTTTCGCCAATTATTCAGTACAAGCATCTCAAGTAATTTATCAAAACATAAATCTACCTCTACAAGGATAGTAGATGGTATCCAGTACCATGGAACATCCTTGTCTGATCTGTCCAGTGATCCTAACTCATGTATTCAAGACAAATGGAGCGACCTGACCACTTTACAAGATTAGTGTCTCTCTCCAGTATCATAAATATTGTAGTCTCAGTAATGGCAGGGGCTCGTATGTCCTAGTTGCTCTGACTCATGGGTCTGTTCAGGAGCGAAATGTCATTAAAGAAACAACGTAGATTCATTTACAATGATTGAATGTCTCTAGACGCATCAATTAGCTGAATTCCAATCAGAAGATTATGTTTTATAAAAAATGTTAACTTCTCTAAAGTTGAAAACATCGGCAAAACGACATTGATTGCACATTCGTATGGTTCACATTTGAAAAGAAAGCTCACCAAAAGAAACAGTTTTGAAAATACTGTTGAATGGTATATGCTCTCTGATCAAAGAGAAATACACAAGCAGTTAAGTGATGACCTCTTTTCAATAATATGTAGGATTAACATTTGAAGCTTTGCATATGGAGATACAGGTTTTAATCTTACAAACGATGTGATGGAATAATCATAGTGATTCTTGTCACTATTTGTTGTAATAGTTATTTCTTGATTAGAGGGATATATGATATCGTCCCACAATGGCGAGTTGATGAAACAGGACCCAGACATTGCTACACTTACTGGAACCTGCTATGGATCAAATTGACATTTGATATGCACAGATAATGTCAAATGAGTACATAACCTTAATGGTATTGCAAACACAATTTTGAGTAACAAATTTATGATGTAATATGGAAATAATTTTTGTTTTTTAGAGAATTTGAAGTAACCAGTAATGAATACTAATTTCTCCTTTTCAGTATAATGGCCCATCAAAATAGCAAATGGTAAACGTAGCAATCAATATCTGGGTCACAAAATTAACAAAAGGAATTGCTATGTCATTAAAGCCGAAAACAGTCGTATTTACAGACAATGACTAATCAAAGGTTAAAAGAAATCCAAATTATTTGAAGAAAAAGATATACATTAGATTAGAAGTTATTGGACATTGGATCGCGCAAATGTTGGTTTTGTACTGATTTATTAAGTGTATGATAATATCCTTCTTTATTTATTGTGTCTAAATAAGCATTACAGAAGGATATATAAATAGCTAATTTATTGCTGAGTGTTAGGCTTCAGGGATCACCAAACTTATCACCAAACAAGCGAGTTCGACACTGAAATGACTTTGAGTTGCGCCTGTCTCCATCACTGTCAAGCCGCAAACTTTTTTGTGTGCAGCGCCCTCTGTGGCGACGAGTTTCAATTCTCATAAGATCTCTCAATGGACAAACGAGATTTGTCGCATCATCCTGGACGGCAAGCACAGAAAAGTTAAGGAAATGCCGCAAGGCCTATCTTAGCAAATCATTGAGGCTGGCGCAAGTATAAAGCATGCATAGGTAATATGGAATGATACCGAAGCTATAAATTTGTGATAATAGCAATAAAATGATGAAAATTAATAAAACATTTCACTGACGTTTTTCTGTTTCTAAATACAAGAATTATACATTCAATTATCTCGGAATAGACTGCAGAATGTAGAACATTTTCTTCCCCAGTCTGCCTACTAAATGTAGAACATTCCTAATCTGCCTACTGAATGTAGAAAATTTTCTTCTCTAGTCGGCCTATTGAATGTAGAACATTTCTCTTCCCCAGTCTGCCTATTGAATGTAGAACATTTTCTTTCCCAGTCTGCCTACTGAATGTAGAACATTTTCTTCCCCAGTCTGCCTCCTGAATGTAGAACATTTTCTTCCCCAGTCTACCTACTTAATGTAGAACATTTTCTTTACTGAATAATTGGCGAAAACAACTTGGTCTCTACACTGTCAGTTAGTCAAAGTCATTGTTAGAAAGAATTCTAATTATTTTCGAGAGTTTATTTAATCATTGTTTGGTTACATTACCTGCTTTAGTCAAAGGTATGTGGAAAACAAATTCCTGTCTACAAAACATCTTCAGATATACAAAATTTATAAAATTATTCCAAACATAACTTAAACTCTACCTTATGGTTAGAAAAAGTACCTGTTTCTAAATACAAGATGTATACATTCAATTATCTCGGAATAGACTGCAGAATGTAGAACATTTTCTTCCCCAGTCTGCCTACTAAATGTAGAACATTCCTTGTCTGCCTATTGAATGTAGAAAATTTTCTTCCCCAGTCGGCCTACTGAATGTAGAACATTTCTCTTCCCCAGTCTGCCTATTGAATGTAGAACATTTTCTTTCCCAGTCTGCCTACTGAATGTAGAACATTTTCTTCCCCAGTCTGCCTACTGAATGTAGAACATTTTCTTCCCCAGTCTACCTACTTAATGTAGAACATTTTCTTCCCCAGTCTGCCTACTGAATGTAGAAAATTTTCTTCCCCAGTGTGCCTACTGAATGTAGAAAATTTTCTTCCCCAGTCTGCCTACTGAATACAGAACATTTTCTTCCCCTGTACGGCTACTGAACACAAAACATTTTCTTATGCCATGGCTACTGAATGTGGAACATTGTCTTATCTGGTCTGAATAGCTGCAGCACGATTCTCATTTCAAATTGAAGTAAAATGAAACGTCTTCAGAGGTTTTGTTGTTAAAGGAATCAAAAATGAAGTCCTTTTATTGACCCGAGACCTCACGAGTGTTATGTTATGTTATTCGTGTCTGTCAATGGTAGAAGAGGCCAACACCAATTCGGGGGGTATTTCCAAGATGAAGAAAATATAAGAGAAAAACACAATTCAGGTTAATACCATCGAAAAACACATGTCAACTTTTCCAATATTGTTTCCTTGAATGTCAACGTTCCTGTAATCAACATTTACAAGTTGATAAGATTACTCAAAAATTACAATCTGATAGGGAAAGAAAACTTGCAGGTTGAGAGTAGAGGTCATAGACGATAGAAATACTGTTTTTTTCTGATGATGTTTTTAAAAAAATCTTTAGAAGTCTTTAGAATGGCTTGATTAGAAAGAAAAATTCATGGAATTGTTACTTAATTAAGGATTCTGTGATATATCATTAACTGGCCATGTAATAGAAGTTAAGAAACTTTTACATACGGAACTTCAACTTGACCTCTAGGTGACCTCATGCTATCATATTTTGACCCCAAAAAAGACGGGCTGATATTCTAGGACAGTTTCTCAGACTCTGTGTGTCTACATACTGGGGTCCTGCTTTATTCCTGTGTCAGAACAGAAATCAAAACGTCGTTTAGATTTAATCATATGATGAACCGGAAGATTTAAGAAAGTAACTCCATATGCGATGAGCAATATTAAGTATTAAGTATTAACAAAAACCTAAATGAGGGTGTTAGATATCCAGTTTCTTAGCATATTATATGTTTTGAAAAGCTAAACCCATAAATTTGTTGCCATAGGTACTCAAACAAGAAACATATTTATGAGTCAGCAGTTTATATATTTCATTGTTGAAAAGACTTGTAGACAAGTCGAAATGCGAAGCATCCTGTCATCATTGAAATGATATCGACAGCAAGTGTCGTCTGAAGTATTTCATTTTTTCAAATATACATTTACTTCATGTGCGACCTTTCACCTTTTTACACACCCCCCCCCCCCCCCCCCCACACACACACACACATATATATATATATATATATCATCATGCACTTATGTCATTGCAGATGTAAAGTAAAGTAGAAAAAAAATATGTTTGAAATTTAAACTTGCTGAAACACATTAACACAAGAAATATCTTGATAAGTAACATGGTGAATGGTTATTTTGAGTTCTGTCATTTTCATGTGTGTACAGATTAACTTGTTTCAACTTCCATTCAATGTTGATATTGAAAAGTTGTAATCGAAGTTAGACAAGTTGTATGTACTGTTTGTATAGCAAGTTAACTTCGTAACGGGCCTCACAACTTTCTCACGAAGAATTCCAATTGTACTACAACTAAGTGTCCTTTCTCTTGGGGAAACAAGTTTGTACAAGAAATTCACAAGGGAAATCATTGGGATCAAAACCATTTGCCAAAAGAAAGAACATTTATCAAAGGTTTTTGTCCGAGCAAATATCTTTGTTGTAAAAACATTTACTATATAACTAAACGTTTTCTCTTTCACTGAGATGCTCATCTGTCACACATATTTTCCTAGTCGTGTATTTAGTTCTGAAAATTGTTTTTCCATTTTGTATAATTAGATATTATTGGCATTGAGTGACTGTCTTGTCATCAGTCATGGTACTCAAAGTAACTTTATCAATGGAAACGTTGTCATTATGTCCGGTCATGCGGGTTCATATCAAAG
The DNA here is from genome assembly GCA_921293015.1 of Phorcus lineatus. NCBI lineage: Eukaryota > Metazoa > Mollusca > Gastropoda > Trochida > Trochidae > Phorcus > Phorcus lineatus. Next base: position 56,282,746 of record OV121085.1, on the reverse strand, counting down.
GTTGTTTTCATTGTACCTATTTCACCAAAATGTTCTTAATAAAAGCTGATATGCCTCCTGCATTCATTTCTTAGTTTCCTTGGATATCATTTATACTGATGTAGGATGATTCGAATAGCTATATCAAAGCAGACATATGATGATTGATGTAATGAGAAACTTTGCTCAAAGATAGCATCTTGAGTCTTGTATTCACACTCAAATCATCAAACAGTGTTCTAATTAACACCACACATCTCACTCTCAGAAAGAAAGTTACTGAGTCTGTGACCCCTGTATAAAGGAGGAACGGAGGGTAATAAAGATATGGAAGCGTAAAAGATTGCCAGTTAAATAAAGGAATAAATCAGCATCAAGGACAGCCAACTGGAGACTGAAGCCGGCATCAGGGTGGTTTGGTAGGAGATTGATAGCTTCTTTGTCTCACACCAACACTGCTTGTCAGTCTGAGATATGGAAGGAGAATTACCATACACGGTCAACCATTATCAGGTTTTGGTATTAGAATGTTTCGTCATTAATATCAATAGAGAAACATGACTGGTCCTTTTCAAACTTGTTTACATTTATATAAACAGAATCAGTGTTGTGTTGCAATTGATACTTTGATAAAAAAAAATTGTACAAATCTTCTGAATTTAAGAAATGGACATCAGTTTTCAGAAATGTAAGTGTCATAATGACATTTTTAGACATAGCAACGAAGTTAAACACATTATCCTAACGCAGAGAAACGTCTGTAAGCAAGTTTGGTCTTTCATGTTTTCATAATATTATCAATAATTAGGAATTGATCAGCTTCAACAGAAACGTTGATCTCAAGAAAGCAATCTTTGGTCTCTCCCGAAGGCAAAGCTCTCCAAAACTTTCTGCTTAGTTAGCTAACAGAAAGTGTTAAAGGCAATTTTAGGGTCACAACAACCTATTGACTGACAAACCACATTGCCTGTTTAGGTGTCTGTCTATCAGGAGAGAGTCTTGGACCATATTGCTTAATCAGCACAATGTGAATCTGCAGATGGGTTGCATCAAGACATGGATATCGCCTTTATGGAACGGAAAGCATGGTGTGATGAAAATAGCAGCTCCAGCCTTGTGTTCTTACTTGTTTATACATCGTGTGGGCTGTTTGGTCTATATCTGATCGTTACTTACTGTAACGATTTTGACTGACAATTTATCGTACACAGTGAACATTATATTTACAACAGAAATAAGTTTCTCCCTAAAATTATTGATCTTCTTTATGTTGGTGTGTATGTACAAATTGAGTTACTAACTGAAGATGAAATGTTGTCTGTCTTTTCTGGAGGTGAAACACCAATAACTGATCAAATAGATGTATTGCTACGGGGATGTATGATAGTACTAATTAGTACAAACCTGTATTCCCTGCACATTCAAGTGTACATTTTAAGTATTTTTGCGTTTGCTTTGTACATATGTTTCCTCGTAAACGTTATATGTATACGTGCATAATGATCTTCTGATTGGACCTGCAGATAATAAAGAGATTCATTCATTCATACATAGGAAAATGAAAATATCTTAAACTAGTGCATGCGTTTGTGGTACAAGGATACTCTACCCTTCATAATAAGATCAATGTTGCATTCTTCACACAGGAAAGCAATAGCTAAATATCTTACTTTTTTCTTGTATATTGGACGCATTACCGAATTTGTCTGCCCTGGATTGATATTCATTCCGAATGTACAAGTCAGAAGGAAGAAAGAAGCAGTAATCTTCTCAGAAACTGGTTGTAACCATTAACTCAAACAAGGGACGTATCTCTGTATCTCTGCACATGACAATACAGTAATAGCAAGGACGACCATAGAGATGATAATTGCAAGATAGCAGAAGACGCTTGCTCTCACTTTGATACATAATTATTGATGTTATGGCGCATTTTGATTATACTTGATATATATGCTACAGCATGTAATTGTGGTTTTTGAAATAAGGCAACTACTCATTAAATCGGTGTTATCTGTTTTACCAGGCAATTATTGAAATGAAACGAAAAATATATATTCACTCAGTGACACGATGTCAATTTACAACACGTATACATAGCCTGAAAATAAATACTAGAGTAGCATTTGACTGGGCAATTAAATAGTACGAGGGGATATAAAAATTTCAATTATCATTAAGAGTATAATGGTGAATACGACCAAATGGTCACTGTAGCATAAGTGGTCTTGTCTAATTCCTGGGTCAACAAAAGTCTTTTTCGCGACAGCCAGTTTAACGTTTGTTAACCAAATAGCACAGTACCCCCTATTATGGAACAAAATGAGGCGCGCGGTGTAATTAAGTTTTTACATTTGAAGGGCTATACTGCACGTCAAATTCATGATGAGATGAAATCTGTTTATGACAATGGCAGCCCATCCTATGACACTGCTGTGTGATGGAAAAGGAGTTTCCAAACAGGCCACATGTCCCTCGCAGATGAGCCAAGAAGTGGACGCCCCTCACTTACTGATGACATGGATGTCATCAAGAAGGTTGAGACGCTGGTTCAAGAAGATCGCCGCGTAACTCTACAGATGATATTGCATGAAACAGGTCTGAGTTATGGCAGTGCATGGAACATACTCCATAACCAGTTGCATATGTCCAAAATGTCAGAACGCTGGGTTCCTCGGTTACTGACTCCATTGCATAAACAGAATCGAAGGGACACGTCACGGCAGGCATTGGAGCTTCTGGAACAAGACAAAGAGGATTTCTTCAGACGTCTTGTTACCATGGAGGGATGAGGAAACAAAAGAGATGAGCAAAGAGTGGAAGCATGCTAGGTCACCACCTCCCAAAAAGGCCAAGTGGAAAAGTCTGCAGGAAAGGTCATGGTGTCCGTTTTTTGGATTGTCGTGGAGTCATCTTGACGGATTATCTAGCTAAGGGTCAGACCATTACTGGAGCTTATTACTGCAACCTGCTGAGCAAGTTACTAGATGCCATTAAACAGAAGCGCCGCGGTGTAATCACCAAAGGTGTACGCCTGTTAGCTGACAATGTCCCAGCTGCTGTGGAGGCACGGCGATGTGGCTTTGAAATCTTACCGCATCCCCCTATTCACCTATCTTGCACCAATTGACTTCTGCTTGTTCCCCGAGATGAAAAATTCACTTCGTGGACGTCGTTTTGAGGACTCAAATGACATCATTCGAGATGTGGAGTCTTGGTTTTCCATGAAATCAGGGGTCTTCTATTCATATGGTCTGCGCAAGGTCAAGAATCGTTTGGAAAAATGTGTATCTCTGGATGGTTACTATGTGGAGAAGTCTTAAAAACATGAGAACAAAATAAAGTTTGTACCTTTGATATGTGTCTGTTATAATTTAATTTTTTTATATCCCCTCGTACAAAATGCAGATATTTACTGAAATCGTTTTTGTCATCAATTTGTGCATCTAAGCATTTAAAACTAACAGTTTGATTGATAATTCGAGCAACATTGGTTTATATTAAGTTCTAGTGCTGAAGACGATTTGATTTTTAGATGTCCGGTAATTTAAATATTTCCTGTAAAATTAGTAAATAATACTTCGTAAACTGACACCTTGAAGAAAAGAACTCTTCCTATCTTTACAATATTGTTGAAATTACTTGTTATGACTCACCGCTTCGCAACCGGCTTGTTCCAGGCGGACCTGTTTGCAGTTGTTGGCTAATGGAACACATTGTGGCAGTCTTTTATTTGGTTAATGCTATTTTCCATTACATAATGATGCTGTCTTCTTGACATTCTACAGAAATCGATAATGGCGAGAGTAATCTTAAACGTTATGTGACAGTTTTCAGGTTGTCATAAATCCGCTAATAACATCTTAGCTGGTATTTGGAATCATAGCCATTGATGTTGTCAGTAATAATGTAATCAGATTATGTTAGTTTCCAAAATCATATCTTTCGTGAAAGGCAAAAGCAACCCATTGGTTTACAGCTTTTATCTATCTGGGTTAATAATTGTTTGGTCAATAATATGATATCATATTCTAACGATACTTCAATAATAATTTACTCATGTCAATGTAAATCAAGAAAGTTTCCTCAACAAATTATGCTACAATGGGGAGACTTATATCTTAACAATGCTTTCCATTTTGATTCACCTATATACAAATGATCTGAGAAATCCTGGATGGAGGAAGGCAAAGCAACATAAGATGCTTTTACCCTATGGTGCAATAATACACACTGACGCTACACGCATGCGCAAACTTTAACCTGAACCTTTATAGAGCAAATAAATGGCATTCCAGTATCATGGCCTCGTGTCGTCTCTCCCCATGAGAAGTTATATGTTTATCTCTGCACCTAAGAATAAATGCCGATATAAGAGTTCCCTATAGATAACATTTATCGATTCCTGTAAGAATCAAGCCTCTGAATGAAACACACAAATGTCTAAATTCAACCATGGTTAAAAAAATTACCATTATAAGAGTAGCATGTATAAATATTCCACTAATGAGTTTCTTGATAGAATAGGGACACGTAAATATGGCGACTGAATCATGATATGGCCTCGGTGACATCAAGTCAGATTTATGCTATAAAAACAGTGATTGTATAAAAGTATTTTTGTTGACGTAGCAAACCTAAATCAAGAAGGTAATAAAATGGTATAATCGCAAGCTGATTTTTGGAATGAATACAATATTCTGCAAAATTTCGACAATGTACGTGTTTTGTCGGCCATGCAACACTTTGGTATGAACATCCTTGGCAACTTGCAGTGTAGATATTTTCCGAAATAGCATGAATCTGATATACAAAATAGGAAAAATATCTTGACCATGTCAAGTTTATTCTTGAAGCCTATTGGTCACATTCCAAAAGATTTCTTTACTGGTAGTTTTCAATCAAGTCCCGTTGATTATGCAATGAGACTCCTACATCACCATGGCACCACGTGCTTTTTATGAAATATTTTGCATGTAAAGAGAGAACAAAACTTTATGATTATGTGTCACCCATCAGGACTGAAAGGAGACATATTTCTTTGCCATATATTATTCAATTATTTAGACATATATCTATCGAAAAGCCTGCTAGAATTTAATCAACCATGTTTTTCTTTGCCACCAAATCACGTATTTAAAATATGAAGAAAAAATATGTGTATACATGAAAAAATTGATAATTTTTTATCTGGTTTTCTTTTAAAGCATGGTGTTTTTTTAGTTAATATTTATATGTTTGTCTTCTAGGGTTAAAAGTTTTAGAAATATACATTTACATGGAAATGTGAGCTTCTTGTTTTAGTAGAGGTTATAGAAATCATGTAAACCACTAAACATATAAATGAAAATCATCGGAAACAACTAAAAAGTCGACATGATATATTTTCTGTTTAGTGCGAATTAACTGCAGTTTGCTCTATGGTAACAAAACATACAAAATGCAAGTGAGGATAGTACACTCCGCCTAGAATTCGACATCACAGATGCAACTTGTGCTATCATGGCTTCAGCTTATGTCATTTGTTTCAGAAATCAGTTTCTAATATAAAACTTCATTTCCTGTTTATTCTGAAATTTGAGACAATGGCAACCACCAATGAGACAACAGTCTTTCTTCATTATAATCTGTGTAACTATCTTTGTATCCTCCAATTGCAATCACATAGAAATTCATTTTATTGGCACAGTAATTGAAAATTACAAAATTTAATATTTATATTGTTTGAAAAATGGAGCAATAATTGGTGACTCTTATGAAATAATCGTATATTGAAAAGAATTAACCCTTGACAGGCCATAACAAACATCAATGAGCTTATTCCATCCGATTCTCAACACAAGCATATAACTTGTTATTTGTTTCAATCAAAAACCGTATGAAACACCAGATTGCTTATTGAGTTTCAACACTGGAAATTTCAAAGCCTTTACAAGAAAATGTCATGGTTCGAGGAATATGCAGTTATGGAAATCTATGAGAAGCTCTAAAGCTGGCATTTCGACAGTGGAGATTCCATTGGCAACAAATGTCATAATATGAGGAACACGCAGTTATCGATAATTTAGTTAAACTCAGAGCTTCGGTTCTTGCAACACGACACACGAAACGTTTCATCTCCGCCAGCGTGGATTACTATTCCTCCATGTATCAGAGTCTCTGCTCGCATGTCCTCTATGAGACTGTGACTCACGGCTAGTTGCTGCCACCAGGGAGGTTGTGTCAAACTCATTTAGCTCTAATATCTCGCTGTTCCACCCTGAGTTTACTTGTTATCCTTCCTTCAAATATCCTCAGTAATGATGCTCACCACTACATGAAAATGCTGAGACCTGGTATTTAAAGCTAAGGCATGTCCCCAGAAAATGTATCTTGAACATCGTGGTCTTGAAACAAAGGGTTCTTGCTTAGTATGCTGAACTTGAAGACGTAAACACTTGTTTGTCCCCTGGCAGTACATTTTCTACGATTCATAACTATTTTTGCCATGGAATGGTCAATGTCGTGGAATAGATATCTGCGGTTTGTCCAATCTTTCCAATCAATGTTTAATTTCATGCTATCAATACTTCATTTGGACTAACAATGTGTATTTCTCACAAATACGATTGTATGCTTTAGAATATCTTATAATTGTCCTTTCATCTTCATCTTGTAGAAAATACAGATGTATTCTTCTGAATTTTTTTATCTAAGATTGTGTTTTTAAAAGGTTCCTCATTTACAGAATTTTATAAAGCTTCATGACTTCTAGAAGTATAAGAAATTGTTAATAAGAACTTTTTATTTGAACATCCATGTGTAATGTGTGTTAAGTTACTGAATTAGTACACCTTTACTAGTGTCAGCCACGCCAGTGAACGTAATGAAGTAATTGAACATTTAGAGATATTTGCAGATGACACTATAGGTCTACCATAGATCTGGCGATATTCGGTAATTGCACGCGAAGGAACCGAGCTGCCGACACTGTCAAGTGATTAATGTCTCAATTAGCAGCCATGTCATTTAACGTTCAGTTGTTTGAACGAAATATCGTTTTTGATATACTTGATTTCCAATGGTCAGATTATATTGAGGTTCCGGTGGAACTTGTTTACTTCTTATTTCTATGTGTCAGCAGCAATGACAATTACAAAGTGGGTACTTGTGAAAAACAGGAATCGAACATGGTTCAAAATAACAGCACAAGCTTTTATCATTTTCATATAACGTGACAAAGTATAAACATAAGTGAAACATTAATTTCTATTAGATACAAGTGTTTAAGTTTCTTTGTTGTTTTTGTCCTTCCTTGCTTAAATATACTTTTCAATATTTCTGACATTTCGACAATATAGCTTTATTAGTTTCTAAAAAAAAGCATTAATATAATGTTGGTAAGACCCTAATGTCTGTAATATTGTGGTTGGTGAAGTTTAGATTAAAAGCGGAACATAGTTAAGAATACCATAACCAGCAGGTAAAGGATACAGAGCCTGACTTCCATGTACGGTGCGTACCGGAGTATATATATACCGGAGTGGTACAGGACGTCTTTGAGTCCACCCGAATGTTATTTTCTTCTTATGGATATTTGTTTTCAACACTGCAGGTCTGATATATAAACTTTCCCATGTAAGCAAACATCAGATAAAAAATAACCCAACATTCATTCCATTGCTAAAGTAAAGAGGAAAAGTAATTTCCACATTCCGTGGAATCATTTACAGTTGTAATGTACAAGTGCTACAATCGTTTAATAGACGTGACAAACACATGAGTTCTCAATATCCAGAGTTGCTCTGATTTCGATTTTCTAAATTATTTTACATTCCTATGCAAAAGCGATATTTGCCAGACAGCATTTGATGGCCGACATATCAAGATATATGTGATCTATTTCACAGCACACTTAACCAATACAGTTATAAATGATTGATAGAGTCTTCTCTGAACGTGTTTTACATCTCCGGTTTCTGTCTGTTTGATTGTATAATTCAATTGTGATTGTAAACTAAATTCGATCAATGCTCTGCTGAATGTCAAACGGTTTTGCTGGGTTTAAACCAAATCAAGTTTTATGGTTTGCTATTCCTCGTACCATTTGACAAAGAAAAGATTGCGTCTAGAGAATATGTTTTATTCCAGCTGATTAGATTTGCTGAAAATTGTCTGTGTTTGACCTTAAAGAAGTTATGTTCTTTTCTGAAATGATGGTGTTTATTAAGTTGTTAAAAAGAATGTTGGAAGAAGTAAATCGAGCTAATGCTTTGATTAAATCAGACGCAGTTCAATTGAATAAGCAAATATATGAATAACCATTGAGCCAGTTCCTTTTACTTAAGGACCAGACATCCGCTATGTGGTCTGGTTTCACATGTAATCTTTAGTATACGTTCCCAATCACTTTGCTAATGACTTTCGTTTAATTAAGAATTTCAAAGATGAAATTTTTTTTTCTTGAACGAGCAGCTAATTATCGATCATTAAATTACTTTCAAATTTTTTTTCACTACTGCTATACAGTAACATTCATATTTATTTCTGATTGAATATTTTTATCACGTCAAAAGGAAAAGGAAACATATCTCATCGTATATGTGATCATGTTTTTCCAAATTTAAATGATTTTACTTTTATTCTAACAGCTTTCCTTTGATTTTATTTTCAGTATGCCAGAACTCATTATATGAATATTTTATATTTTGATCGTAATCTTTCCATGCATGTTTCCTTTATGGAATAATCGTTAAATATAAGTGAGAAGATTTATATACAAATATTGTGTACGAGATGCGTTTAAAAAACAGGAATACAAACACGTAAGAAACAAAAATTAACCTGTGTTTACTAAGGTTATGTATATTTTCTAGGGATTTATGTGAGACATGAACAGCCTCACATCCACGTGAGAGAAGACATGTATATATATAGTCCGGACTCATACCAAGTGGTCATATTCCTGTTCCTAAGAGTCCTGGGCATAGATTTTCGAAGCTCTCTAAGTGCTAAGGTAGACTTAGTCATAAGTGCCATCAATTAGCATTTGCCTACGACTATCTTAGCACTATGAGAGCTTCGAAAATCAGAGCCCAGGAACAATACGCGATGGATGTAAACCTCGCTTTCCTAAATACAGCGATGGCAGCTTATGTGCTGAAGATTACATTACAGAGTGTTTCTTTGATAAAACTTTTAGCTTACTTTGGAAAAAGGGTTATAATTCAGTATAATCCGTACCAAGATCACAGATTGAAATCATGATCAGCTTAAGTTTAAAAGAGTAACAGTTAGATCTTCATTCTTCCTAGTACCAAGCTACATATACTGTCGGTTTAGCTCATTACCACAGCAGTTCCGAGGTTGTATAATACATACTCCAAAACAGACTCTGTAACATGTTGTCTAATACTGGTGTAATCTTCAGCTTTAAGCGATTTTTATAAATTGATAACTAATTCTTATAAGGGTATTTTTGTAGCGCGTATATCCGCACTGAATGAATCACCATTTATCAGAAACATAGCATTGAAACTTTAAGAAACTGTGACGTATACTGTGTCGTTTTTTTTAGTTTGACTAAAGATATGTCAGCATATTATATAGCGGGAAGTGGAAAGTATTTACTATTCCCTATCTTAGTAAATATCATAAACATCATTACAGTTATGAATGTTGAAACAAAGAAACACAAACACGCTATTCTGGCCGCTCTACTCTCTAGACGGACAATGATGCGGATGTCGTGGCACCAGTCTCTATCAATGGCTGATTTAAACCTTGCTGCCAACCAGTCAAAATTCATTTTGTGAGTGCAATGCCCTATTCGGCGAAAAGTTGCAATTTTCAAATGATTTCTCATTGGACTATCGCAGCAGCCTTGGCGACACGCACAGAAAAGTACGATAAATGCAGCAAGGCCTATCTATGAAAGTCATTTGGGCTGGCGTAAGAATAGGCTATGCGTGGGAAGATGATGTCTTAGAGGAAATAGTTGTCTCTTCCACGATGGAAGCTAGGCCATCTCACCGCGTGAAATTAACTCGTCCATGACTACTGCAGGGCCGCTGGCTCTCCCGGAGAAGGTCACGAGACAAAACTGATCATTGTTGTGCAGTTTGCTGACAATTCATAGTACTCTTAATACTATGTGGTGTATTTCCGCTCAATATTTCAGAAGCGTTTGTATGGGAAAAAAGCAACTTACAAGATGTATGTAGTTTTAATACCACGGGATGTATTTAACCTAAGAATGGCAAAAGCATATTTTTGCGTATGATAAAACAGCAAACAAAACCCTTGTAAAGCAGTTAAGATACATTGTGGCAAAGCAAAATGAACTCATTTTTAGTACTCAAGCTTTCCTTAAGCCACACTTATGATATAGTTACTCTGTACTCGCTGATGATCAAAACATTCACAGCTTCCAAAACAAAGATTTAGAAATACTAATTCGTCACCAATATATCTCAATTCATAAATATTACTATGTCAAAAGAGACATGGACACGATCTCCCTTATTGCTAAAACGAAGTCGTATCATTGTTATGATAACAATTAGATAATGTAAGTCTAATGCAATCCAATAATGATTTAAGCTGACGATGCTTCTGATGCAAAACCTTTTTTCACTTCGTCATCACCATGCCTCCATAACACATCTTGTCTTTGTTACGAGCCCCAATGTGAATTATTGCTAATCAAATCATATTCCAACTTAATGATCTGACGGAGAGCGGGCGGCAAGCTCTGTGTGGGATCTGCTGAAATGTCTAACAAGTCTAAACACTGATTGAAGAGAACGTGGAAACCATGAGATGTCTCGTCCCAGGACCCCACTGCAGACAATATGCTCGTTAATTAACCGTGCGCTGAAAGTATGGCAAATCACTTCTCAACTGCATCAGTCGACACAACCATGCTCCTTGGAGACAATCCATGAAGTTATTTCTCAAATCGTAAAATAAGGCGTCATCAGAAACAAAGGCTTATCAATATTGAAGAGATATTCTTTGTTTTGCTTCCGGAACTACAGAAACTTATTATTTAACTTATTACTTAAACGCGTAGTAAGATAATGGGAATAGTAGTGAAAGTAAATAAATTAGTTCACTGAATACTCCATGTAATGTTTTCATGAACACAGAATTTGAAGATTAGTCAATGATAGGGTGACAATGTATACCGAACATAGGACTCCACACCATGAAGAAGAAGTTTTCCACACCATGCACATACTGTTATAACATTCCTCGAGTGGTTTGAGAAAACATATATTTTGATGTTTTGACACCACTGATGAACATCTGTTTCGCAACATACAAATCATATTTAGCGCAAAGATCCAAAGAAACACCTATCACCTTTGGCTTTAGAGGAAAACAAACGCTTTATGAATGAAATCTGTTATTCATATATATATCGAACCATGTTTCTTTGAGATTATATAAGAAAACTTCAATGAATGAATAGGCCGAACACTAAAATAAACCTATACTAACGAACAATTTCAGTAACAAAGGGAGTGAAGCCCTTTATGTACGTATGTTTGACGCAGGAATGACGCATTTTCATCTCCGGCTTATATAACTTATATAACACACCATATAAGGGGAAATAATCTGTACCACCTTTTGTTAATTTGTAGTATATCTTACTGATTGCCAACCAAAGTCATCAGGTTATTTATAGAGTATATGGAATAAAGAAACATCTTTCTACAAAATTTGCCAGCCAAAGTAGAAACTCTTCAATATAGTAAATACATTGACCTCGTAAAATATGGCCTTGACCTTGAGAAATGGTATAAATCTGATATGATATCTTCAACTTTTCGTTTTGTGTTGTAAAAACAACTAGCATTGTAGCAGGTTATAACAACTGTTGCAGCGTGGTCCTTATATCTTCCAATATGAAATTTCGATTTTGTGACAGGTTATTCTGTTTTCGGATTGTTTATATACTAAATAAGGGATAAACAGGAAGCATTTAACCGGAGCCTTCAAAACGAGTTATTCGTATTACAGGATATAGTGAGTGAGATATGTTTTGCGTCGCTTGCATTATATTTCAGCAATTAAAAGCGGTAATTTAGGATAAGAATAATTTAAAAACCCTCTTGCACGAGACTCCACGATGAAGAAATATGAAACATTTAATATACTAACACCTGGACTGAGCAAAACCCTCGTCTAATGCTGATGTTCGCCTCAAGACAATGATTTATATTCATTGTTTCTTTGATTTACATTAGTGGTTTTGTCAAAAATGAAGGTTAGAATTTTAAAAAAATCTTTAAATCTTCAAATTTCAAAAGATTTAATTTCGAAGTTTTAATAAAGTTATTACATTCATTCGACGAACTTGAAAAATCAAAATGTTTGAAGTGTTTAAAATTAATTTACTGCTCTTGGAAATAATCTATCTTAGGAAACCTATCATTTTCAATCAATCTTTAGAGAAAATATCATGTCTTTGATCTTTTAATGACGTAATTCAGTTTAAATAACAGGTATTCAGAAAACAATATGTTATCTATCAATTAACGTAATTAGAATTTTGTTTCATCTACGTCTTTTCATTTGAGGTTAGTAAGTACATACTCAACTAAAATTATAAAAAAAAGATATGCAGTGTAAGAAGTAGTTCGTTTCTGAAATAAACACACTTACCAGAGTCAGCAATAACACAATACACCGAGGCAGCAAAATGCCGGTGAAGAGAGTTGAACAGACAATATGATGATAGCTGACAATGGTGAATCTCGGCACGCCGTGCCACAAATAACAATGAAATTAACTTAAACCATTGTCTGGAACAATGGTTACAGTTCAACAGAGTATAGTCCAGGAAGGTGTTTATAAGTGTAGATAGACAGCGTCGCAGTGACAATTATCGGGTGGACAGTGACACATGTAAGCACCTAGTGGTCGGACTGACCAGACAGTCCACTGTTATAGCCACATGACATTCTCGCTATTGTTAATACGTCTTAGTACGTACTGAAGACAACCTTTTATAGAGTCAGGGGCAGTGGGCTGTATTATGAACAGAAGATGGATTCAGGAGTGAACGGTGCATTCTTTCTATAGATTAGGCTATTGTAGGAGCCTGTCTGCTGAGCGCCATACGTTTTTATCTCATCTCCAAACTCAAGTTTCTCTTGAAAAAAAATTTGATAGCAGATACTGAATTTTCCTTAATCTTATCATAGCAACGGAGTTTGAATGTAATGCGTTACTAATTTTTTTGATTTCCTATTCAAGACAGTCGTTTACTTATAAGTGATCGTTCTCATTTTATTGGTAAAAGCAATCATTCGAAATGATAAGAGAAGATCATTGGACGGAAGATACATATCAAATAGCTATGCCGTCCAATCATCTCAATACCCTCCGTCAAGCACCCTGGGAGTTAAAGATAGAGTTTGTATCACCCCTAGTTAGGACTGGGCTGGACTTTCTCCGTGATCTGAGGATCTTGCACAGTGAATATGCTCCTTAAGGAACCTAAGGGATATCGTATTCAGCGTGTGATTAAAGATCACCTATATAGCGTCGAATAGCGTCGTAAATATTATTTGAGCAGTGCGTGAAATACTCTTTATATTCTATTATCTTTACTGATATTTGAACTTAGTTACGACAAAACGCATATAATGTTAGACTATCTACTAACTAATAGAATATTAGTCATCAAACTTGTTAATCTGTTTCGTCATGTTTAAAAAGTTTTGCTGCTTTTTCTTTTTCTTTCAAATGAATGTGAGCAATCATTTTCAAAAGTCCTTCTTTCAACAATATTTGACCAACGTTTATCCTTTTCTACTTGATGTGGAAATGTTTTCATAATATAAATGTTCAAATAGAAATACTCACAAACGTCTTCGTCGTAGAGTCCTTTATACTTCAATAGCTTCGGAATGTATTTCTTGCAAGCACCTTGTTTGATTGGATATTCCCTATAGCGTTTCTAGAGATCTAAAGGGAACGTTCTGAGCTTTCGGATCTGTCCTATAGTACCTTGGTAATGCTATTCTGTTGCGATGTGAACGCTCGAAAGTTTAGTCCTTGTATTCATAGATACTTTAATGTACTAGAAGTTAGTAATCATGCCTCAACTACCTCAAAACTGTTAATCATTTAAGTAATCAATTCATTGGTTGGCTATAAAACGTCGCTGAACATATTCATGGATTTGTTATCCACAGAAACCTGTTTTTTCGTTTGTTCAATCATCGTATTATAATTTCAATTATTTCGATTCGTCTTGAAAAGAGTCAAGAACACATGTCTTCGCACTGTTTACGATGAAATTTGGCGTCGATTCTTGTCTTTCGTGAGTGCCAGTCTTGAAGACCGATGAAGTTACCCTTCTCCAATGTAGGTAATTGCAGGAACATGATTACGAGGGACCCTGTCTCCTGGGCCACCATTTAACCAGTTTTACGATCTGAAACAGTGGTCGTTAATCCGTTGATTTGATTCCACCAGACAAGGGGGTTGTGAAGTAGACAATTTGAAGCTTTTGGGATGCTCCTTGAACTAACGCATCAAGTTTGTGTTGTAAATACATGCTCATGGTATTTATATGACACTGATTGCATCCAAAGATGAAGATGAAATGTAGTAGATTGTGGTCAATTTCTGTACGTAATTTCGAATTGTGGTCTTTTCGAAAATAAGGAACAGGACAACTTTTCACTATTGCATTAACCCATTAATAGCGTTTTGATTACATTATCAGCAATGTTTCATGTAGTTACAGAAGTCTCAGAAAGTGGAGTCTTAGAACTGATGGTAAACAATATCCAATTCATCCGATAACATCCAGACAACATAGGATAAAACTAGTCTAAAACTGGGAAACTTTGTCGTTTCATAAACTATCTCTTTGTGAATTTCCTTATCATTAGATACTGTAAGATGTTTTCTTTTGTCATTTTAATGTCAGAATGACCGTTGCGGTTTTATCTTAGGCCATTTGTATCGATTCAAGACGAACGTTTAATGTCGGCCATTATAGACAAAAATACCAATGAAAATATAGAAATATGAATAAATATACACAGAAAAACATCCGTTAGAATTACAAAGATGAACAAGAATATTTTAATTGTCAGTGTTGGAAATAGCTGACTGTCCACTATCCACTTGCTGGCTAGATACAGATAGGTTAGTGCTCTACTTCTCTCAAATTAGAATGGGCTTGCGTTTGTTTCAATCTTCAAGCCCTTGCCTTGTAAAAACTAAACAGTATTGCGTCTACGGACGACAGCGCATGCCGGATAGCTTTATTACGTTTTCAGAATATGCCAAATTAACCCACCCTATAGTTACGCCATCGTATTGTTAGTTTATAATTGATATGAATGGAGATTTTGAAAACGTGTAATTTGTAATTGCAGAACAGTACCAACAGTACGGAGAGTGACGACACAGGAAACACAGAAAATGGTGCCCACAGTCTCATATTCACAGGCGTTGTCATAGCAACGGCTACAGTTCTTGCACGCCTTGTCAATTAAGGTAGGTATTTGTTTGTAGATAAGAGTCTTACCTATCTGCAAAGCATATTTAATATTTGCATTTGGCAACTTAAAGATGACAAGTCAGTCCAATGTCAGGTTAATTTAGTAACTTTCAGAAGTAGACCATGGAGGACATGGAGATAGAAAGGGTTAGAGTTGGTCGTTTACGAGTCGTGTTGGCACTTGTTAGATATGAATAGCTTTCCTACTTCAGAAAATCGAAATAGAATGGTGGTATATTTGACTTCTTTGGGCGGCATTTCGAAGTTTCAAGTCAGTAATAAGGGAAAAAGGACGTTTTTTGAAAATTCTATTTCTTCAAATTTTCCCAAATAAAACATTCGTTAGTGCCAAAAGCATTATCTTTAGAGGGTTATTCATATCATTACTCAACCCTGTCATCTGTGGTCCTAGAAATAATTATCGGGTTTTAAGCTAAAATATCTGGCAGCAATTATTGTGTGAACACCTTTTGATCATTTGAGGTAGGGGAGCAGATTTCATTAGCGTAACTGAATATGGTGTGTCCGTTTGAGAACTGCTTCTTTTGATTAAAATCACTGTCTTGCAAATGGAAACAGTTATTTCCGTTGTTAAGAGATCACTTTCCATTTTAAAAAATATTTTACTGCCCCTTCAAAACACATATTATGGATGACAACGTCTTTGTTTTTGGAACGCATCGTTTCAACACAGCTTCTTGTGTCGCTTAACTCCGGCCAGAGAAGTTGCATCGAAACGTCGCGTTCCCAGAATAAAGAAGTTACCATCCATGATATGTATTGAAGGGGCAGAAGCACATTTAATTGGATGGTGTAGATTCTAACTGGAGTAGATTTGATATTTAACGATCGTTTTTTTATTTGTGAGATAAAAAGTGTGTAACCTCTCTTGAATGAATTGATTGAATGGGTTACAGTTGATAGTTCACGAGTTGTGTTTTGCAATTTTGATATATGTATTGTTTACCCTCTAACCCGTTTTACCCCTGGAGATAGATTGGGGACGAGTTGTTAATATACTTGTAGCGTTGGAATTTGTGAGATATGAATTATGTAAGATCTCTTTCTATAGAATGGGATAGTGTTTGTTATTCATGAGTTGTGTGGACACTTGAGAGATATGAATTATTAATCTCTGGGTATAAAATTGGTATTGATATTTCTCGACTTGTTTTTGCAGTTATGAGATACGACTTGTGTAACCTCTCTGGGGATGTTATGGAGAGTTGTATTGGAATTTGTGAAATATGAAGTTTACTTGAAACATTAGATGCGTGTAAACCAAGAAATAAAAGATTTCAACTCCAAGGAGTTAATAGCTGTACCATTAAGTTGTAGAATAAACGTTTGACTGGAAGCCATAACGATTAGAGTTTCGGAATGCACAGCTGCGCCGTTGCTGTTTTCACTTTATATGAGTCTAATTATGTTTATTTTTCGTGGCTTAAAGTGACACAGAGTATGTTTTAGGAGTTTTAATGTTCCTTACTAACATATGACCTCAATTTAGTTCAAATCGCCTACCTAACTCGCGCCTTTATCTATAAAATTACCAAATTAAGCTATTTTTATGTTTTCATTGAAAAACGGCCATATAAATGTCAGGACGTTGTCATTGTGTCTGCTGTAAATAAGTTTCCAAAATTACGTTTGAATCATTGACGGGCGTCATTGTCCGGTTTTCGATCTATATACTGAACTAAAAAGCACTAAGATGCTAACTTTTGGAACCAACCACCACTTCTCGATAAAATAATACCATTTATGAAGTTTGGCATATTTGACTCCAACAACATACTCTGTGGCCCTTTAATGCATCTATAATGGAAGACATGTAAACTCTTTCATAATTGATCTCGAAACAACGATTTTCAGCAACAATAATCTTGTTTACGTTTCCAAATTGTTTCGCACAATTTGATTTAATGTTTCGGAAGCGTGAAATAACTCGAGAAGACGTACTTGTAAGTCATGATAAAACGCCGTTGGTTTCTAAGAATATGAGCCTTAGGTTTAACTAGGTTGTGTTCTTAGCTCAACCAACTGGACGCTGCTACTAGGTGCTTCCGTAGGGCTCAGGGTCATATAATGGCTATGGGGATAGCAACTGAATTTTACGTGCATGCCCCGTCGTCATTGCACAGCGTGATTACAACAGCTATCCTCAAATCATTTTAAATTAAGATAAAATCATGTTTGATCTGACATTGGTAACATTCATTCAAAAAGACATATACAAAAAAGGTGTTCTTGTAGAGACAAAACACTGAACTTATAATAGTAATAAATATATAATAGTAGACATTTTAAACATATAGTATACACTTTTGCACCGGTAATAAGTACCTTCCTGCCCGCCTTTGATAGATGACCATCGATTTATAACTTCTTTTATTGCCGACTGCGTCGTTTCCACACTAACAATACCAGAAGATAGCCTATGCCTTGTAGCGATTGCCCAATACTTAAACATTGAACTTTTATTCAGACTTTGTAAATTTACTCTTGGTTCTTCGATCAATATATTCACTTCCGAAATCAAACACTATGCATGAAGAAGTAATTGAATCACACAACGATCTTCTCATCTTTATTATCGTGTAATGTATTTATGTAAATATTGCTCCCGCTAAGACGTCTGCCATACACGAGGAATTACTATCTGTGAATGATGGTTAGAAGCGATGCTGCAATGATTAAGCCCCACGTAATACCTTCGCTCTGATAGCTGTTCCCATCTCCGCCCCTGGGGAAAGAATCGGTAATGTATATCATCAGACTCGCCTACTTCTGGGCGCCCTCTCTCGGCTGATGATTGTCAGTTAGCCTGAGTTAGGTGACGTTTTTTATTCACTGTCCTCACGCTGTCTTTGGAAAACGATTTTATTTCATATTATTCGGCATGACTGGTTGAAACGTGCATTTCCTGTTTGTAAACAAGTTTTCATCATATGTTGCTTTTGACTAGTGGTATAATGTCATATATAGAGGATATTTGACATTTCTCGTCGAATACCATTTATATCTCTTGAGTGAAGTAGAAATATACATAAGGAAAAAGGTTAAGCACCCCCAAGTTTTTCACCAGTACGTTTTGTCTGAGAATAAAGAGGACCACATTGCAGTAAAAGAAATTGTATGGTATGATAGAATCATTATTTTGCAATTTAAGAACATAATTTCATTAAGATATCGTTTCGCATATTTTGAATAATTGTAGTGATAGAAATTGATAATTTTGAGATCAAAAGGTGAATAGAATATGTTCAGAAAGTCAACATGTTTTGTTTTAATGTGTATTATTCCATTATTCCTATTCCAATTATCAAACTTTATTATGGATCTCTTAAGCAAAAGTCACTAGTTACAGCAGTATGGACCTCCAAAATATCATTTTTTGAAAAATGACCCATTCATTAAAAGGGCAGTTTTAACCGTAACAACGACTATAAATCGAAAAGAAGTATAGGGTTACTTAATCAAAGTTAAATATAACCACCTTTATTCCAAAATCGTCTGGTTATGGCCAATGAAATATGGTTATTTTCTTATCTAATACCTGTTAACAAAATTGTTGTTCATGACAACTAACATCAGAATCCATCGCATACTTTTGACAAACGGACGATAGTTATTTTGAGTGAAAAATCACTGATGAGTACCATTACGTTTTGATCTTAAGTTCTCAAAATGTCATCATGTATGATGATTTTAAAGATACTAAGTCACAAAAACTTTAGTTTCTATGTCAAGGGGATCCATATAGTCATATTGTCGTATTTTTCTCCACAGATGCATTTTGCAATTTTGAAAATAGGCGGGTGCTTAACTTTGTTCTCAATGTATATATATCATCATGATTGGCGCAGCCACGAGTATAAATATAATTTCTATTTCACACTACGGAATGTACACGGTATTCAACGAGAATTGCTGCGCCGCTCGGGAAAATGTAATTTTCTACTTCACGAGATGATGTAGATATGCATGGTATTCGGCGAGAAATGTCAAATGTTCTATTTTTCCCAAATGTCGTAAATGACATGAATGGGGTAGGAAGATCACTTCCCTATCGCGGCCTATATGCACAATAAATTGTTATCTTTATGACTTATCTGAAAGGAACTGGAATTGGCTTTGAAGTGATATTTTGTACTGCAGGACAAAATGATTGCATCATTATGAACTTGAAGAAATGAAGTGTTGACCTCGTCACAACCATTTTATTATAACAATAACATTATAGGCGGTTTATCTACGATCGCATATATGCTTTTTCCTCATCATTTTCTGTAATAGCATACATATTCGACGATATTCTAACAGCCTTGTTTCATTATTTTTTTAACCATCAAGCGCACGGGCCCCGCTAACATAGTCCCCTATGTATAGACTATTGTCAATAGTCTATACATAGGGGACTCTGTTAGCGGGGCCCGTGCTCAAGCGGTGTATCTCCAATACATGTTGGTTCATTTATGGATAAGTTTATCCGTTCTTTTGAAGAAACTGTACCAGATATTTCTCAGTCGTTTCAAAGAAGAGCATTAACAATGTATGAAAATGGATGTAAACAAGTGTTTTATTTATTTTCAGATTGCTTCTGTCCTAATTCGTGGTCTGTTGTGAAGGCATGCACCGGCCATCTTGCTGTTCCATCCTGCGCTACTCCGCCCCAGCATTCGTCATCCGGGTTCTATTGGCTCCATAGATATCAAGCTTTTTCACTCTGGACTCACTGCGTGGACAAATTTTCATTTTCATTTTGGAACATTTTGGTAACCGTTGGGTGTTTAAACAAATTTCCGGTTCTTCATTCATCAGTATGCAAAGTTGGTCTTCTTCGTTCCGTCTCGTGGTATCTCTTGGTTGTATTTGTATGTATGCATCTGCGGTATCCCATAACGTGGAATAAAACATTCCATTTTTAAGGACGAGTTTGAGTTTTATTTCTTTGTGGTGAGATTTTGTTCATACTTATCCAATAAAGTAAATAACACTGAATGAAATTCAAATATTAGCACTCGTACAGTGCCTTCACTCAAAACCAAGACAAACAGTAGGGATAATGTATTGCGGAGGTAGATAAAACCAATGTCACTCATGGGAACTCATTTGCATTACAATTCCCCTGTGCTCAAACCAAATCTCGATAATTGTGTTCACTCAAAACATAGGCAAGTTTCGTTTTCATCCTTAGTGCCATCTTCGATAACTGAGGTAAAACATAGTTATAATTATCCATTACTACGCTGGAACCAAGGGGGCTCGTTGCGATCATTTACTACCTCATGTTGCTGTCACGTGTCCAATCAGCTGTCTACGTAATGCTCAGCGTACCAGTGTTATGGCTCTTATTAAAAGTTGTTATGACACCACTTCGCTTTATAGATACACAGTAAAGGCATCTGAAGATACGCCTTTCCATGAGGGATGTTATCCTTTTAGCACCAGAAAACCAACTTCTGCTCTCGAAAATATATTGAAAAAAATTTCAAAATTTAACTCTGTTGTCACGGTTTGTACCCTTCGTTGACTTGTTCGCTTATCCCGACTAGATATCTATTTTTCTATGCCTTTTCATGTCTATCTAAATGTTATTGCGAGAAGCGAGGCCAGCAAAAGGATAAACCGGTAGTAAATTCATCGAGTTAATCCTACTATGTATTCAGGGTATAAGTGGAATCTTCTCAAAGATGACAAGGTACCAGAAATGAAGCAATGAAAGTATGGTTTTCCGAAACAGTAACATGATTTTCACCTCGTGTTTTAGTACTTATTGATTGGCTTAATCATGTTTGTTATCAATGTGACTGCGAACTATGGAAAATCCTTCTCGTATACATGATCAACTTTATGACACGGTTGAAATATAGAAGATAAAGAAGATGAACTAATGTCTGTCACTTTTAACTTACCTCAAATATAGGCTCTCGAACGGATAATTATACACAGCTATGAGATTTCGGAATGAACTAGGTCACATTTGGTCAATACGGTTGTATACGTCGCACGTGTCCATCATCACATCTAGGGAAATACATATAGAGAATATTTTGACCTAACCTTCACCGGCTTTGGATGAAAAGGAACAGAACAGTTCATGTTGCAGGACTGTAGCATGGCCAAATTAACATATTAAACAATTTATCTCCCTCAGTTTCTACTTTCCTCTCTTTTATCTGAGCCAACATAAGGTTCACCACGCTAAGTGTCAGGCAAGAAAATTCACGAATTTCTTAACACTTTACACTTATGAAGTAGCACATTAATAAAAAAAGTTTCTTCTGCAAATGCACAGTCGTGCCCAAAAATAATCTTTATCACATATTCGCAAATAACATTTTTCAAATCTTAAATGTCAAAAGATTATTTTGTTAGTTTAATGAACCATTATTTATGTTAAATGAGGAAGTCGTATGTAGAGATGACAAAATATTTGTCTCGTAGTAGAAGTACTATAATATAGCACTTCGAAACTTGAAGCACTCGTAAAATATAATTGGAAGTACTTTATGGATTATGAGGTGGCTAAGAAAACATCTTAACGTTAAGTGGCAAGACAAGATACCCCATAAAACGGACAGCATCCACACTAAACTAAAACTTCCCAAGCGAGATGACTGGACATATATGTGGCATGCCAGACAAACGCCTGCCAAAGCAACTTCTGTGGGGGGAAACTGTGTAAGGTTAAACGTGCTCTTGGAGGCCGGCGCGAATGGTACAAAGACACCCTCTCGAAAGCTGCAACCTGAACCCCTCAACATGGGAATCTTCTTCACAATACCAGCCTTTTTAATGGCGCTATTCCTCAAGCGAGGTGTAAAAAAACACTTTGAAGAAAACTTTATCTAAGATGTTTTTAAAAAAATGCTGAGAGTGCAAGGGCAAACAAATTCTTCCCCCTCCTCCAACAGCCAGCTTTCCATCACCAAGTTTACCTGCTACATCTGTAACTTGTCATTCCTTGCCAGAATCGGCTGGTTCAGCCGTCTCCGCACACACTAACAGTGAAGTAATGGTCATCTTCAGATATGAAGGACAAACTAAAACACACTGAAATATTCAGAACACAACCTGCTTACTTTTGAACGCCTGCCACAGTGACGTCACGAACAATGGTTTCATGATGTCACAGATGACGAAATAGGGTAACTCGCGCTGAAACAATGGTTGCTAGGCAAAGACATTTAATTCACATGTGCTCATATTGAAAATATGTCATCACTTATAATCCATGAAATAGGTATATATATAATATGCTACTATTTTAAAAAACTAGTACCCATGTACCCGTTATTTCATTTGATAACAGCTTGTTTTATAACAAAAACTGTCAAAACTTATCATCTTCGGCACAAGCAATGAAAATCAAGCACCAGTAATCAAGCACTAGTAATCAAGTACCAGTAATGAAGTACCAGTAATCAAACACAAGTATAATCAAGCACCAGTAATCAAGTGAGGTGAGGTGAGTTGGTGTTTAAACGCCGCTTTCAAGATTATTTCACTTATATTGCAGCTGCTAGTATTATTGCAGGGAGAAAGCCCGCAACACCATTGTGGCTATGCATTGCGGTGAAACCTGCGAGCATCGGCTGGAACTAGCCAACCATGGGTGGCACTGCGCTGAATTTCAGTGTAGCATTGCACCCAAACCTGACTGCATGTAGAACAGTTCTCTACTGCAGACAAAGTTGCCAAGCCCTTGGCGGAATTCCAACCACGGACCTCCTGATCCGAAGCTGAACGCGCTAACCACTGCGCTATCCCGCCCCCCAGTAATCAAGTACCAGTAATCAAGCATCAGTAATCAAGGACCAGTAATCAAGCACCAGTAATCAAGTACCAGTAATCAAGAGCCGGTAATCAAGTACCAGTAATCAAGCACCAGTAATCAAGTACTAGCCACCATGGCTAAGGTAAAGCTAACATACTAGTCAGTCTTCATATGAATTATAATCTTGGGCACTTGTTTCAATTGTAACCTGCCGCATCTATATACATCCACATAGACCATTAAGTTAGTCTCCACCTTAATGTACAATTTCAAAATATTTCAACTTCCTAGCGTTAATTGTTTCTATGAGTTTTCATGTATGGTTTGAGGTTTGACATTATGTCGGACAGTCAAGATAAAATCAACCAACTTCAGTCTCCAAATTACAAAGAAGTTGTTCTGAAAATTTAAGCTTTCAAACTGTAATAGTCAAGATATCCTTTAAAGAATAAAACATGTTGTAAGCCACAGCAAATGTCAACTTTATTGCTGATAATGTTTTTTAAGAAAACACTAGTGGAGACCTTCTAATGGCTCATGGAAGTTAAAAACCCTTTGTGGCCATATCCTACATGTTCCCTGGATTAATCTACAAATATAGACCTATCTTGCTTTGTGATCAATTTTAAGCGCATCAAGAGCACAACATTCTTTCACCTGCTCTCTCTATGATTTAACTCTTTAAACTATTTATGACTTGGGTCCCTTACTGTGCTATGTCTTTGGGCTAGACACTGAATCCACATTGCATGCAGTCCACCAAGCTGTTATATGGGTACCTGAAAATAGGGATGCACGGACCTATCCAGTTGGGCTTATCACTAAATAGCTGCTTTGAAAGTAAGCTTTCTTCACGGTAATGATGTAGGTAGCACTTGTAAAAGGATGTATAAGTACATGGAAAAGGCGCCATATACATTTCTACATTATTTATTATTATTAAAGTGCTTCTTTGCTGTTGAATCCTGTTGTCAGAATGGTTACCTGATTCTGTTCCTGTAAATAAACATATTATTTGCATCTCACTAAGATGATTATTGGATTTTCACTTTTAACCAATCAGCCCTACAAGATATAAAAAGAGCCCATGCGTGTGATGAAATAAAACATTAAACTCCACCTAACATGTGACGATCCGTTTACAATTCATCCAGTAGTATCTTCAAAGGAACAGACTTCTATTTCAAACTATTCCACCTAAATCTATAAGCAATAAAATCACGCCAGGATCTACTTTAACAGATTTATTCATCACACACAGACAGACAGACAGACATCCCTACACACACTATATCACAGGTCCTCTATGCACTCTTCTGGTCAACTATCCAGGTGATCTAGATTGAGGTGGGGAAAGTTTGCTTGTTGTTCGAACCATCGAGCCACTGACAAGAGTTTCTGTTCCTGGAAGTGGTTACCGATGAACTGGAGACCGATGGGAAGGCTGTGTGATGAAAGACAAGCTGGGACATTGATTGCTGGGATACCTGTCAAGGGAAACAACTCTGCATTGTAAATGTCTACTTGAATGTGATCACAATGCCTGCTCTGTAACAAGAGATTTGATTTGAATATTGCACAACATGCAATGAATGGATACAAATGAGATATCAAAAACGGTAACTTATTTGGCTTACAAAGCTTTTGCATTGTTGATGAAAATTGCTTGAGAAACCTACTTGAAAACTAACCACAACTTGACTCCAAAAGGGTAACAGATTGCCCTGTGGTAAATGATAGCATGTCAATCATCATAAGACATCTAGAGCCACTGTAGCAAGTATTTACATGGAGAATAAGACAGGACTTATCAATTGCAAAAACATAAATTAATTTCCCTAACTAGAATTATTTGAAGGTGTGTGAACACAAAACGTTTTTTGCTAACATCTAACATCTAAAATCGAAAGTGACAATTTATTGTATGACTTATGGTAATTCAGTTGAGTAATGTTTTATTTTGTGAAGAAATATTTTTAACATTTTCCATCATTTGATTAAGAAAATCTGCACATTACAAAGAATGTGCGATAATGCCTTTAATGACTGACCTGCCAGGTTGACAGCTGTGGTATAGACGTCATGCTCCTCCGTGCGGGTCCGGTTGTCCTCGTTGATGAAGTCCTCGTATGACGGTGCATCTCCGAGGGTGGTCGGAGTGAGAAGGACATCGACCCCGGACCGGAAGACTTGCTTGAAGTCATCACTGATCAGTCGGCGAACTTTCTGTGCCTTGATGAAATATGCATCATAGTTTCTGCAAGGAAATCGATGTGTTGTTAGTTAGTTGCATGGTAAAGCTTTAAATATTTTAATTAAATACATGGATCAAATGACTGAAAAGAATAAAAGATGATTATCTATGAAGTTTTACATTCAAGTTCACTGATATATCAGCACTGAAAGATAAGAGATGACCAATAAGATTTACAACAAGCAATGAATTTACTCTCATATGTAATGACTTGTTTCTGTTAGATGTCAAAAATCTTTAAATACATTTAAGCAAAAGCAAATGAATAATATAATACCGGTAAGTTGTTTTGGTTTTCACACATTAAAAGTCAAGACAAGATCTGCTAACCTCCTGAGGAGATACCAGTTACCGGTGAGGATGCGTCTCCGGACCACATCGTTGAAGCCCTCGTGACGAGTCTGAGCGTACAGCTCTTCGGTCGAGTCCTCATTGCTCCCTCGGTGACCTGGTTAGAGGGAGAGTTATGAGGTGAGGTGAAATGGGGCTTAACATTGCACCTAGAGGGAGAGTTATGAGGTGAGGTGAAATGGGGTTTAACATGCTTTCAAGAGTATTTCACTTATATCGCGGCTGCTAGTATTATTGCAGGGAGACATCATTGTGGCTATGCATTGCGGTGAAATGTGCGAGCATCGGCTGGAACTAGCGAACCCTGGGTGGTACTGCACTGAAATTCAGTGTAACATTGCACCTAGACGGAGGGTTATGTCTTGATAGTTTGTGGAAAGGAATTTGACAACATTCACATTTCTACATACATGTGATCAACATACAGCATTAAGTCTGAGGAGGAAGCTCTTCACTGTAGTTTCCATGCCAACCGCTGCCACTGGCAATTACTTAGTGAAAGCAGCAGCGACATTCCATATTTCACAGGGTGTTTATCAGGCAGACTTGTGATTATCATTTGTCCATTTTATGATGTCTTTATTTTATATTTGAATCTATCAAAGAATACCAAGCAATACTAATAATGAGTAAATCATAATCTAGTTTGAAAGGACAGGAGTGAACTGTTAATGAAAACTTACTGTTAACTGAACATTTTCTTTTCACATAAATTTGCCTAATGATATTGTAAATAATCTTAAAACATGCATTGTTAGTGATATTTCTTGAAAGAAAAAAAAGAATTTTTGTGCTAAAGCTTAAAGTGGTTTGCAGGACAAAATAATCTTACAACCCAAATACACTGAACTTCATTGCATGAAATGAATTGAATGAAAAAGACAAATAAAGAAAATTATTCACCAAATTCAATGCCATCAAAGCGCGCCATGTTGGAGGCCACTTCACAACAGCAGAGGACGCTATAGCAGAGGATGCTGTACTGAGTGTGGGGCAGCGACACCTCCCTCACTCGCGCTCCGGCATTGTCAAACATGTCTGCTGCCCGCCGCCATGCAGTCAACACGTCAGGGGAAGTATCTGGTGCATAATATTCCTGCAGTTTAAAAGAATACTTATGAACATTTTTTGTTAAACATTGAAAGGGCCTTACCTGTTTAGTTACAATTTTAAAAGGGTGTGCGTCTTTTAACTTTGAGTGATCACGAGCACTTATGAAAATCCTGAGAAATTCTGTGCAACAGAATGCAGAGGCGGTTTAAACATTTCACATGCTATATCAATGAAACCTTTTCCTAGAGGCTGACTTGCAGGAACTTATTTTGTAAACCAAAAGAAATTTGATATAAAAAGCAAAAGAGTGAATAACTCTTAGTCTTTCAAACTGACCTGTACTCAGGCTGATTAATCCCAGCAGTCTAAACTCACTTTTGGAATGCCTATCTGTAAACCTTTGACAGAGAAGTCATCAGAGAGTTGAACAGGGCTGAATGAGTCTGTCACGGTGGTGGAGTCATGTACGTCATGTCCAGCTACTACATCTACAGCAAGCAACAGCAAGCAACATCAACAACTTGTACTTCTAACTTGTCTCACACCATTGAAGTAATCAAAAGGTGGCTAAAATCCATAAATAAATCAGGGGGTCCGTTCCACCCCCCCACCACCCCCCTTTTGAAAATTAATTAGTATCAATTATAGTAAATCATATATAACGTAACAATGCCCCCCCCCCCCCCCCCTACCTAGCTGTGAATTCTAAATGATGACCGGATAACAGTTAGAAAGTCAAAATTAGAATAACTAACAGGATAAGGACACACAGAAATCTCCTTACTAAGCACTGCCGCCGCGTCCTCCACTGTCCTGGTGATGATGCCAGGGACGTCCATGGAGTTGACCAGGGGAATGAGACCGTATCGGGACAACAGGCCATAGGTTGGTTTCAGTCCAACTACTCCGCAGTAGGAGGACGGGTTCCTTGTTGATCCACCAGTGTCAGATCCAAACGCACTGGAGGAAGAACGGACATCTGTCATAATGTCATATATTGGGTCACACTTTCTGCATTAGTACATATTCTCATAACTTGTCAGGAATCAGTAACCTTTGGAGATTGATACCTACAACCAAACATTCAATCATCAATCGTCATCACTGACTGACATGACATCATACCAACTGAACCACTGAAACTTTGGAAAAAAAGAGGTTGAACAACTGGTTGTTAGGGATTTTTCTGAATGAATTAACCCTCTGACTCACTCAAAAATGAGAAGGGAAAGGTCCATGTTTCTAAGTGGGTAAGCTGTTAGTGCTTGAGTCAGTAGAAAGGAAACTGTTATTAATAACTAGAATATCTATTGCAGATAGCATAACAGTTCTTCACATGCACAAAATCAATACTATCAACTTGATTATATAATGTAAGTGAAAATGTGTATAAATCAGGAGTTAAATTTTCTCACACAAAGGATGCTCCAACTGCAACAGCTACTGCACTTCCTCCAGAACTTCCACCTGCAATGTGCCAATCAGAATCAAGAGATTTGGTCACATGATCAGTGGAACTGTCTGTTGATTGGCCGTTTCCAGCAGTTCTGTGTTTTGTGAAGCGATATTTCCAGGGATTTATAACAGGACCAGCTGCGCTGTCAGTACTACCTGAACTGAAACAGAAAATATTCTTCTCCTCAGCAATAAACATCGACTTAACATTGTTATATAATTTGATTACATCAAGTCAACAACCTTGATCTTTCCACATTGTTTTGCTTTTAAGGCCTAAAGATTTAAATAATCTGACATATCACAAATTTCAGTTTACAAAAAACATTAACGATTCATATTTTATCTTTGCTACTAAAAAGACAACTTTGAGAATATAAGAGTTGTCTAAAGGCCACATTGATAGAATAAGATTATGAAATAAACCAACAATAAAGTAATCATTGGCATTTCAAAGAAAAAGTTCAAAACAATTCTCAGAACAGTTGCCCGCTTGCAGCAAGAACATGCAGACATTATTTCATACATTGATAGGAACATTGTAATAAATATCCCTCATAAATACAATCTAAAAGTATGATCTTTTGTAAAATGTCATGGTAAATTTCAAGAAAAATCTCAGTTACCAGACCAGAGATTGGGAAAGGCAGGGGCCATGGGCCATTTTGCACATTGGATGAAAAAATTGCCCATTAAAATTATACATTTTACCATTGCTACAAAGGCCATTCAATATTTTGATAAGGACTTAAAGCCCTTCAAAATGGTCCATTGTCAAAGGTGTCTTTCCAAATCCCTGCCAACCTGAAACAAATGAGGACAAACAACAAACAGAACTTATTGAGATATATTTACCCCATAGCGAATTCATCCATATTTGATTTCCCGATGAGTACTGCACCCTGGTATGTAGTTCGTCGGACCATAGTTGCGTCATAGGGAGGAACATAGTTCTCTAACATTCGAGAACCACAGGTGGTGGAAATACCCTTGGTACAAAAATTATCTTTAAATGCGATCGGAACTCCTTCCAGTTTACGTGCAGGTTCATCTGGGGAAAAGAAACAACAAGGTTATGGTTAACAAGTGTACAAAATTTGGTTGATTAAGACGCATCGGTTTTTGAGTAAATTGACAGGACGGAAGGATGGATGGACAGAAGGACAGATCGACGGAATGACCGCCCGCTTACTTCGCAGCAGGGGTTCTTAATTCATAGCGGGGGTACAATAAATTTGATTTATTTGATTTACTTCTTTGGACCACAACAATATTAATCACAAGAGGAAATATTATAATACTGATTTTGACGCAGTAAGCGCCCTCTCGCGAAAAGCGCTATCTACCCACATTTGTAACTCACAAAATTAAGTTGATTGTGGTATCTTTTATCTAGGTACTGAAATATTATACCAATAAATTCATATCTTCAGTGATAATTTGACAGATCTTAAATCTTTTCCTACTTTTTTCTAATCTTGAAGCTGAATTGGTAGCGGCTTGTCGAGCAGCTCCAGGTGTCTCTGTAATCAGGTAGTTCAGTTCTTTGGTTTTATTGTAGCGCTCCAAACACTTCTCACACAAATCCTTTGCTGAAATCTTCCCATTTCTTAAATGAGCCAAGACCTGTCAAACAGTAAGAGATATAACACTTGCAAAAGTTACATATCTAAATGTATTGGCAATATGCTTGTAATCTACCCAAAACCCACTTTATAACTCAGTAATAATAAAACAAATATAATTTCAATATCATCATATTGATTTGCGTTTGGTCAAACAATTACACATCCTAAATCATAGTTAACGTTCCAATAAATCACCAATAATACCATGAACACTAATAAATGGGTACAAATCCCTGTGAATGAGACTGAGACAGTCAGTGAGAGTGACAAGTTTCACATGAGATGAAACGTAGTAGGCCTATTGCTACTGATGCCGTCAAGATCTGAAGATCACCGATACAGAGATATTTACTCCGTCAAAATTAGTTTAACTAATGTGCAAATTATATATAAATCGATTCAAATGGTACATCTAATTATAATATTAATGCGCAAAAGCAAAAATTATAAAAACTAGTCCCAAAATTGCAAAGATACAACAAAATTCAATGCCCAAACCTCTTTGATTGTCATTGAAAGCATGGTTCCGGTTTAGGTCAGGGGTCATACCGTACTCTTCTCAGCGCCATGCGAACCCTATACATACGCATATGATGTTCGAAGCTTTCAAGGCCTGCCACACAAGGGCACAAAGCTTTCAAAACAAATAAAGTAAGTTGCATGATCAATAAGAGTTTTAAGATTAAAAAAAAAAAAGCTCGCAGATTTCATTTGTTACGTCACAGTATATAATAAATTGAAAATTAAAAAAAAACAAATATCTTTAATTTACAGTATTTAGAATACCTTACCATAATTTTTAACTTAACCAAATGCTAAAGCCACCAGATTAAATAAAAATAATTAAATCTAATTTTCCGGAGAATATAAAAGTGTCAGCTATGAACAGAACGAATTATTTGATTTAGATAATTATATCTTTTTAGATTATATACATTTACATTTCTATAATTGCGTATGAAATATGAATGGCGTATGAGAAGTAAATAATCATAAGATTCTTTTGTATACCAGTTTGAAAAGTACCAGCTATGGTTAAACGTTTGACAATATTTTGTTTTACAAGTCAATTAATATTTGAAGAGACTACATCTATAATATATACGAAAGCAAAACGGTGTATTCAGGTTGGCGACAAGTTAATTTTGACAAATATTAAAATGTTAAAATATTCTTACATGATAGATATATTGTTTTCGCGCAGATGCACCATTGCCGACTACATGTTTGATATTCATATCAGAAACGTTGGCGTGTAGCGCTCGCTCTTTCACCTGCCTAGAATACACAGCAGCTCACGTTTCTGTGTTAATTGGGAATTTTAGTCATTAATGGTGGACAGAGCTTCGAAAAGGACTACTTTTGAAAGGGTTACTAAAGTAAAATGCATTTACCAACTACTTTGGAGAGGTTACAGAGAATTTCAATTGTCTCCTCAGATACAAGCAATATAGACGGTAAGATCGAGTTATTCATTTGTTCATTTCTTATGGTTTATGATATCTAATACATGTACTGTAATATCATACCGTCTTCAAATGATCGTCGACAAATAAAACAAAGCACAACCTTTTAGATGTACATTGTTAAGGTTCAATGTGTACATTTAATTATTATACCTAATATCATGTAGCTTTAGAAAAATCACACCTGTACGTTTGGATCTATTTAATGTTATTTCTAAATAAAGAAAGGTAAATCTGTGACAAGCTGGCTTTGGCGTGAACAAAACGTTATGGGGACGGCATGACAATCGTTATTTTACGTCCGCTTCGTACTCTACGTTCAACCGTAAGTTTCTCCAAAATTTCACCTACCGAATAATATAATTAATTTGAAAGCAGCGTATTGGGAAAGTTAAGATAGTAAATCTTAATGGAATAACTTTACAAATTGTAGTGGTAAAGCTGGTCAACACGGTCTAGTAATAGGAAACATGCAGGAGAGAGTGTTCCATGCAATCATCCATTCGTTCGTTCTTGCAGTGTATATTGTTACTTTAACTTCACGCCTGATTGAATGACTTTAATTAGAGCAACAGTTCTAGACATTTCGTAAAATATAATCTACCGAATACTCAAAACGTTTGAGAATGACTTCAGCGTAAGACTAAAATGGTACCTTCTGCTAAAAACAAGTTAACATTTTGATTTCAATTCAATTCAGTTTATTTCCGGTACTGAAAGGCCACAGGCCTGTAGTACAATACATGCATATGTTAATATGGGTACTGAACATTTAGTTCACAACAATAAAGCGTAATTTATATCATGTTTCTTAATAGATTCTGATCTAAATAACATTGCATAGTAAACAAACATGGACAGATTTTGCAGCACTGTATGATTTGTGTTATTCAACAATTCTGCGAACTTGAAAAAGTTAGATGGACAAGGAAATATCTTTTTATGTATCACTTTCTTTGATAAATGTAGACAGGGCAAATTGAAACAAAAGGATATCCATCTTCCATATCGATAAGATCACAAAGTTTGCAAATTATATTTTTACTTTGGATTGATTTGAAAAAGTTCAAAACAATTCCATTCAACCACTTTTTGAACCATTCATTGGTTCGTTGTGCTTTTCTGAAAGCACCACTAAATACTATGCTACGGGTGAAATGGATAGCATGATAGCCTCTCACGCCGTTAGCCAGGTGATACCACAGGCCCTCGGATCATTAAAAAAAATATATAAAATTTTTAAAAACTATATACTATTAACAGAGGAACAATTCTATTCAGGGGGTGTTCTCAAAAAAAATTTTTAAAATTTTTAAATATTTTTTTTTAATGATCCGAGGGCCTGTGGTTGATACCCAATAGTCAGACGCCCCAATAGTCATTTATAAGGCTGTTTTAGATTTTCATGGAAAACCAGTATTTGTCATATATATGTCTTTGGACATGAAAAATTAAAATTTAAAACATATCTTCTTTTTGTCATTTTACAATCTTTCTTGCCAAGCGGCAACAAAAAGTTGGGTATGAGTTGGGGTCAACTGCAGGAAGGATCCACTTCTGTCATTGTTGGCCCTGCTGTCGAACAGGTGAGGCATTTGTTGGAAGGTTCCATTTTCTTAATGGGTAGCAGCCTCTGTAAATCTGTTAAATTAAGTGTCTGACAAATGGGCGCCCCCGCTAGCCAGGGATGGAATCCCGGTCGATATACCAAACCATTGTGACCTGGGCCTCACACTATCTGTGCTCCACATGTGCAGGGCATTTTGTCCACGATGCACTCAATTCACCCAGCTCCATTTATAAATGGTTCAAATAGGCTGTACGGACTTCAGCTTCTTTAAAATAAGATATCTTCAGGGTAATGATGTAGGTAGCGCCTTGAGCTGATACTAGTACTCGGAAATAGCGCCACATAAATCTCCTAATTATTATCATTATTTATACAACTAAAACTCTTTGCAACTGTTTGCGTCGTCTCTGAAACGTCTTACTTAGTGTCGTTGTTAACCAAAAGTACTTATTTAATTAGTGAATGTGTCATTCCACATCTTTTCAGGTTATTCTTGAATTATACAAAAATATTCGAGTTAACTTAATTTTAGACAAAGCCGCAATAAGATAATAGTGCTTCTTCCTAATAAAATAAGAAACGTAACATAGCTTGTGAACACAATGCAATCAAAGATGATGTTTGGCAAAGGAATTCGAAAAAGAAGTAATATTTTTTTCTCTCTATTGTTTAGCTATGCAATCGACTAAATATTGGTATATCCGTTCTTTAAAAGGCAATCGCATAACCAAATATGGTATGAAATTTAAATACAAACTGTTGTAAATGGTTGACAACTGAAACATTCACACTGTAACATACATACTGGTAGATGTTTATCGCACAGACAGTCCATGTATGTATATATACATGTATATACCTATGGTGACAGAAAAGAATTGTTGTTTTGTATTATTTTAATAAATTCAACTGCACGAACAGTTCCCACGACATGCAAAGACGATGTCAACTGACAACATCACTCCCTGAACTCTGAACTCATCCTACTATTAACATAATGACGTCACCACCGTTTGTACAACAAATGAGGATGCGTTTCGTAGAAGGAGATGAATGTAGCGTTCGCGATCGACACTAAACGAGCATAATAATCAAACGTGATTATTTTGGGAAACATTCGCCCAAATGCAACCAGGTTCATGAATCGCTGGTCCCTGAATCCTTCGTTGCTATTGTACCAGCATTGAGGGGTTTGTATAAGCCGATCACATAGCCTGTTTCATGGTAGTGGCAGCGGTAGGTATATATTTACATATAGTCTAAACAAGATTTACACAAGAGAGTAAACATGGGCTCGATGTCGGCACTGGAGCAGTTGAACAAAGTGACCATCGTCAGCTGCGACAGCGGAGACTTCGCGGGTGAGATTATTGTGCATTTTTAGCAGTTAGTGCTTTTCTTTTTTATCATCACAACATACTCAACACAATAGGTAGTGATTAATTTGACATCAAGTTATTTTAATTAAGAAGCGAGAGCATAATAATGATTTTCACAAAGAATCTTCATTTTTTTCTTTGATTTGCCCGAAAACCTTCCCTTTACGATGCAATTCACATTTCATATGTCATTATTGAATTCATCTTACATTTCATCTGGCTCCATCGTCAAGCCAACAACCAAGCACAAATAGCTCTAGGGCCTCCAAATAGTTTCCCATTAATTGATATACAATGTTTAATACATCTCGGAACAGATGTTTGTAATCCATCGCAATGTGGACTAGCAAAAATGTATGCTTATATATTTCAAAGTGTCATACAGAGACACTCAATATGCCGACGATGAAATTGTCAGTACATGTAGCCCATATATTGTTTTCTCTTCTTCCTTGCTAATACTATACTCTCCATGCTCATCTACACGATGTCAATCACTTCAATCTCATTGAAATCAGATGGAACATATCACTCGCAATTTGCTGTGTTTCTGAGGTAGAACCAATCACTCTTACCTCAATACGTTTCATTATAATTTCAATGTGTACTTCACCATTTTGTTTTGGGATACATTATTACAATACACTTACAGAATTTACCAATTTGATTACTGTTAGATATGCTAAATGTTACAGCAGAGTGTGTAGGAAATTCTGTATGCTACTCTCTCAAAATTTACGCAATGATAAACTTGATCATGTTAATAATGACAATGATTCGGTTTTGTTGTATGATCATGATATATTTGTGTGTTCAGAATATTTATATAGCCATATGATTTAAGTTTAAACCAATGCAGAGTCAAAAACTGGTAATGAAAACAACGCATGTAAAACAACTATCCGAAACAGACAGTTACTGTCATCACTACAAACAGTTGAGTTCCGCACTCGTTCTTTATATCAAATATCTTACTATTGACAATAGATGTACTATGTGTAAATTTAATATCAATAATAATAAGCGTTTGAATTTAATTGGATAAAACAATTAGAAACTGATGTCAGCTTTGAAATTTTGTTTTTAAAAAAAAGAATGTTGTCAAAAGCATTGTAAATTTAGTGTATTGGTCACGATCACTACCTATCAAACATACGACATTGTCAAAACGAGAATAGTATTTGCTTGGTAAATTTACATATACTTTGACTCTATTTATAAGTCTAAGATTCTAAATATAAGCCATGCCCTTGCATCTTTTCCTGTGTCCACTCCGTATGCAGCGTCTACCTTTGTCGCAGGAAGGTGCAAATCATGCTGTGCCATCCAAGAGAGCATTCATGTTGGGTCAACGAATTTATTTCTGCTTGAAGTTTTCTGAAAAAAGTTCACTTTTTAGTATTCTTTTTTTGAACATATAATTGTGACGATATGTCGTGGCATCGAGAATCGTTATACTTAATCCGACGGTATGCTTATTGGTCTCTGTAACGTGATACGTAACGTTGACATTAGATTTTTTTATTTCAATAAATAATCAAGGTGTTCGTTAATCGTTACTTTATTAAAATATCCCAGAAAAAAGTGTATCGTGACATGGATCGAATTTAATCGTATCGTTATGAGATAACGTGATACGTATCGTATATCATATCGTGAAATGACTGTATTATTACAGCTCTAATTAAACAAGTACACATGTTTTGGGGGGTCTGGGTTATCCACTACATATGATTATCGTGATGACTTATGAAATGAAAGACATAGTGAATCTCTACTGCCGGGTTCATCCAACGCTATCGGGATGCAGGACGCTGGGTTCCGTTATCTCTGGTGACTTCCGTCCGCTTCAGATGTCGTAATACATCCCGAATCCTCTCTCACTTCACGAGATAAAGTTTGTGCCATGTTGATATGAAATTCCCATATAAAATCAGGTAAATGGTCCGATGGTTTTCACTTGAAGGATGGTATACTAAATATCCTACCAGAAGCAGTTCTTATTCACTGGCTGATTTCCAAGTCTGTTCGTGCTATGTCTTCGTAATTCCTCGCATCTCTATGATTAGTACATGTTAATGAAGTAACAATGAGTACAAAGTTGCTGTTACATATAATAAAGGATATTATTTCCTTACTTCAGTACCGACTGTTGATGACAATTACGATTTAAACGCTAATTGATCGAGCAGAAAATGAATACAATTTGAATGCAAAAACTTTAGGATGAAAACCGAACAGTGTACCACAGCTAGCGCTCGCCAATTTGTCAAACAAATATTTTTTGAACGTTTTAAAAAAGAAGAAAATCCACATAATTGGCTTGATTTGTCCACCAATAGTATAAATTGATTGGAAAGAACATGATAGTTTGTCTTCGGTATAGACATGAGACATTTTGCTTATTAACCTTTAGTCAAAATTGTCATGTATATTTGGGATGAATGTGTTGAATTTCAAGTCATGTTCTACAAAAATCTGTATTTATTTCAACGTGTGTAACATTGTCTTAAGATCTTCTGAATGCTACCAGAGTCAAATAACAAAGTAATAACAGAATGGTCAAGATCTACCCAATGGAATATTCCTCATATGCGCCTCTAGGTAGACAGTCGACTCACGTACATGTGTACTGAAGGGGTTATTTCTGTCATGTTTCTGTTAGTTTTGATCTCACAGCGTATTGATATGTGTTAGAAATGAGCCTAATCTCGTTATACTGTGTCAAGTAATACCAGTGTGCTAATTTGGAGGGATTATCGTCAAAGATAACCAGACTCTTGTACTTATTGAGTGTATTGGGGCCTAATTTCGATGTTTATTATATTTCCATCGGCTAAACATACTACTTAGTTTGTTGATTATTTCTGACATAAAACGAAACTGAACTGTCGACTAACGTTACAGAAAACAATTCTATCACATTTATGGTGTGTCAACAAATCCTGTTCGCAGCGAATATTTACACTGTTATTGAGGATATGTCTCCAAATATAATTCGTCATTTGCAAACAGTTCTTAATGTCATAATTAAGACGTTTTTCTTCATACCAAGATGCGTACTTGATGTTTCATTAAGTATTTCAAGTAAACACCCTGCTAACATAAAGCAGATGAATCTATAAAGTAGGTCATATTTTGCCTTGTGTTTTTATCATTGGTTTCCATTGATCTAAGTATCGCTTTTTAATAGTCATTAAAATTCCAATACGGGTAGCCTTATCTTCCAACGCATGGCCTATTCTTAAAGTCATAGAATCACAGGGCAACTGAGCATCCTTAACGACAAGCACAGAAAAGTAAGGGAAATGCGGCAAGGCCTGTCTTAGCAAGATATTTGGGATAGCTAAAGAGCAAAGCGGGGTAAACTGCAATCAAATTATTCAAGTGATTTAATTGGTTTGTTTTGTTTCGCTTGAAATGTCCTCCTATCGGTCGGAATTCCGTTTAAGCCAGTTCATCCAGCGTTAATGCTCTTAAAACTCATTGACCTTGCTTGAATTCATATATATTGTCAACAAGTTCAATCTTGATCGAGCACATTGGTCATTTATCACTCAAGACTAAACGTATTGTCCCCATTGTAAACCTTCCTCACCTGTAGTTGTCAAATAAACCATACATTTGTGAATACATCGGGATGTGTCGATAGATCTATATTTTATGTCTCTAAATGATACCGATCACGTAGGCCTGTATTTTTCTTATCGATGAAATTAGGCTCCTACTTGAATAGGCCATTATGCCATTTGACAGTCACGATTGCCATGATAATTATATGCGATCCCTAGAACGCGGATTACCAGAGATGAAACACATAATAAATTAGAACTTAGAATCACGAGACATAAGTCATATGTGGTGATATAAAATCAAAACAACTTAACGTTTCATGTCCAAAAGACATATATTTATGACAAATATACTAGTTTTCCATGAACATCTAAAAACAGCCTTATAAATGCACAGAGGTGTAGATACCACGTCCAATATACATGGATACTAGTTATATAACCTAACAAATGCTATCAACTCTTAACTGCCTTCTTGGCTGTTTTAGATAATTAAGTCTCCAAAATTACGTTTGACTATATATTTGAGGCGCGCCACTGTCCGGTTTTCGATCATAATTGCCACGTTCTATCTTCATATTGTCACTTTTAAAAAACCAATAAGCTTTAAAATGTGTCTTTTTGTTAACAGTCGATACTTCGCAATCAAATGACAATTTTTGACATTGATTAAGTTTGGCATATATGACTCGAACAACTCACGGAGTGGCTCTTTAATTAATTTGTTTTAATCAAAACATTAGGCCTATGTGTCCTTTAATTCTTAAAAAAAAAGTATGGACGGGAATTCAAGTGACAACAAACAATATTTGAAAAATAGATAGCGTGGATACGCAAACTTCTTGCAGATTATAATAGTGCAAGCAGGGATCGTCTATACGATCCCTGGTGCAAGGTAGAGATGACGGGCACCGACTCAAGTTCAATGCCACACCGCATGCGCAGAGTAGTCGGAAATCCGCTTTGAAGTCTTCTGCGGGAAATCGTAGCACACACTTTCGCGAATCGGGGCAGCTGAACACAAACTAATCATGTCTGACATCAAAAAGCAAGCTAGGACAGCTCTTGACCAGCTGAAGGAAAACACAATCGTCGTTGCCGACACCGGTGACTTTGAAGGTTAGATTCCTTGTCAAGTCATCTTTCGGCCTTGTGCTAAGAGTGGGGAGACGAAAATAACTAGGCTAGGACTCTCCCGATAGCCGGATGACTATGACCATAAATTCTCGACTCCATCTATAATCGCCAAATAGAATTAACTTATATTGTATTGAATTTTGTTGTTGAAAAAGCCACCATGTCATCAGTGTTTTCTTTAATTGTTTTCCACTGACATCATTAATAGCGGTAACACATGTCGCAGTGACACAGCGTAAAGTATCATGTTAGGGCCACGCAACATGGATAAATATCAGCAGTGACTGTTTTGGGTAGAGAAGAAATGATTCCACAGCTTAATCTTATGACAGTTATGTGGTCCAGGGCTTTTTGACACAACCAATCAAAATATGGAACAGAAAGTTCCACTTATTCAAAAATAGCAAATACTGGCATTATTATATCAATTAAGGTATCATGAAGAAGTCAATAAGATATCTAACATGAAAAGCTAGGCCACTGGATCATTAATTACTTAAGCCAAGTGAAACTTCTTTCTCGACTCTTTTGATAAGGTATTGATCATAGTGGCTATTTTTTCTGTTATGAACAAAACTAATTAACATTACTAATTACATCCCAAGTCAATTACTTGTTTTACACATTTTTCTGTATTGAAAAACATTTCTAAAATTTACGTGGAGAAAATAACGAAATAGTTTATCAAATATAATGCCATGAAAAATTATTTGATCATTATAAGGGCTGAGTATTGCATCAGATTTCGTCTGGCAATATATTGCGATATACAACTCTTGTATCACAATAATATTGCAATGCCAGCAAGCTCCATGTCAACGTTGAAATGCCGTTTGACTTAAGTTGACCTATAATTGTATTTGATGCAATTTAATTTTTTGCAACGTGGAAATCTGATGTTCTTTTCATGTTAAATACATGAAGTCTGATAACATAACTAGAAGACGTTTTGGCAAAGTCAGTACTCAGTTTTCAGCAAGTGGGTGCCATAGCATTTGCATTTACTATGTGGAACTATTGTACAGAAGCACTGAATGTGTCAAGACTTAAGCTAGCAATCTATGTCATAAAAGGTAGGTATCCTCACAAGTAGTGATGTAACGATTCATCGATAGTATTGATGTTTACATCGTCGACTATGCGATACGAGTGCATCGATACATAACACACTAAGACAATATATTGGGATATTGATGTCATAAGGGTGCATGATATATCAAGCTGACAAAGTTTTAATTCTATTTTAGAGATAGAAGTGATTAGAAAAACAGCAATTATGATAATATTTCTGATATTTTATGCTCAATTTCATAGTTTCAGCTAATATTATTGACTGGTTGGTAGCTAGAAATAACATTACCTTTTTATGTCCTATCTATACTTCTTTCATTAAGTGAAGAGAATCAGGATACGTATTTTGTCGGAACCATGGTAAAGTGATGATAATCATCTCAAAGGTTCCGTAGCAATACTAGCGTGATGTATCGTTTCCACTAATTATACTGGAATTGGGATATAAGTAACAGAATGACGATTTCCTCTGTCAATCTGGCTTTTAATTGTTAAAGGGCCTAGCCATATCATTAATGTTGTACTTCATTTGTTGCAGCAATGAAGAAGTACAAACCTACAGATGCAACCACCAACCCCTCTCTGATATTTGCGGCCTCAGGCATGCCGGCCTATCAGAATCTTATTGACGAGGCAATCAATCATGCAAAGAGCTCCGGCGGGTGAGTGCTGTCTGCAGTC
Organism: Phorcus lineatus; assembly: GCA_921293015.1. Classification (NCBI taxonomy): domain Eukaryota; kingdom Metazoa; phylum Mollusca; class Gastropoda; order Trochida; family Trochidae; genus Phorcus; species Phorcus lineatus. Next base: position 56,241,853 of record OV121085.1, on the reverse strand, counting down.
TTCTCATCATTCTTTTTTTGTTTTCATTCAATAGGCTTTTTTAATTATTGTTAATGTTTCGTATAGTCAACAAGTTACATCTGCTATGTATTATCTTTCACAAACTAAATAATGAAGCTGGTGTTCAAATTGTGATTTTTTTTTGGTACGTCGTTGCATTTTTTAAAGAGTTACCCTTGAGGCACTTGACTTCTAGTGCCTGACTTGCCGGCATCTGGTCCCCCAAAAATAGGACGCTCTTGTTTTAATGATTTAATAACATCATTAAAATGAAATATATATATGGAAAGAAAATATATCTGCATATTTACAAATGATTTTTGATAAGACTTTTTAACAATGCCTTGTAATGCTGTAGCAAGGTTTTTCGCATTCGTAGTGCCAATGAATAGCTTCATGTTATATTTTTTCCTGAGTGTGCGCTCTCATTTATCTAGCAGTCAAATCTAAATGAAAATAATGTTACCTTCAGTAACGTATTTCATCTGGGTTATGTTATACTCATTTAATAATAACATACATGTTTAAACTGGAATGTACCCTTAAATTTCATTTCCACAAAAAGTACCCTGATGGGACTGTCCTTTTAACTGTTGTTATATTTCCTACTGTAGAAGCCTCGATCAGCAGGTGACTGAAGCCATGGACAGAGTTTGTGTGAACTTTGGCCGGGAGATTCTCAAAATCATCCCTGGACGTGTCTCCACAGAGGTCGATGCCAGGTACTATTTGTTATACAACTTACTTTTACTGTTACAAAGCAAAAGTTTGTTTGTCTTAAACCTGAAGAAAGACAAGTATATGTTATGGATGAACAACTTCATTATTCACAATAACAACATTTTGTAAAAGATTCTTGTACCATTTTCAAGCATATATCTTACGATTAACTGTAAATTGGTAAATATTGCTATTCATCTGTGAATTAAATATATTATTTTATTTTTTTGAACTGAACAAAGTTATGTCTAATAAGAGCAAGTTTCATTGTCTTTGATAAACAATTGTGATGATAAGAGCATTTATTACATTATTTATCCTTATGGAAAGATTATTTTTCCATCATAGAACAAAGCTTACAATGTTATTCAAGTGAAATACTTATGAAGGCATGTATACACTAAACCCCTTGTTTCATCTCCATGAGGATCAATTCTACATTCCTGCCAGTTAATGATTGTCATTGTGGTTCTCTTTCCTAGGTTATCATTTGACAAGGCTGGTATGATCGCGAAGGCAGAGAAGCTCATCGGCATGTACAAGAAGATGGGCATTGACAAGGAGAGAATCCTCATCAAACTCTCCTCCACCTGGGAGGGGGTCGAGGCAGCCAGGTGAGAACATCTTGTTAACGTAGCGTGCTCGATGTAGTCGAACAACAGATATTAACATTATTACTTAGTTGAGTGAGTATAATTCTTAAGATTATTACTCAATGAAGAAATGAACATTCCAAATATATATATTTGATACCTGCTACTGTTTGTCAAAACCCTCAGCGGGGATTATGACTAATCTCCAGATACATTCACAGTTATTTTCACATAGCCCAGACACCTTCATTTGCAAAATGATTGAAATGGGCCAAACAAGGGAAAATAATTCCTTCATTTAACGGATTGTCCATGGATGAACATGTAACGCATTGTTTAAACACATGCACAATTGATTTGTTTGTTCTGTACAACAATGTTAAGAAATATCCTACTTACTGTAAGCCAATTTGTTTGTGTTCTAGATATCTGGAGAAGGAGCATGGAATCCACTGCAACATGACCTTGATCTTCAACTTTCACCAGGTTTGTACTCTATGTGCCAGTCACTTGTTTACAATCAAGTCAATCACATCAAAAGTTGCGTAACACTTGTAATATATTGTTATTGTTAAGCTAATGTTAAGGATCGACTGTTTCGTGAAGTAGTTGCTGATATTCTGCTACATTGCTATGCAGATGATCTTGCATAAGACCTTCAGTCCTTTTATCATGTGACTTTTTTTCAAATTAAAAATGCATTCCAGAGAAGCAAGAAGAACTGACTGCTTTTTGGGAATTTACTACAATTTATATATTATATTATATTATATTATATTATATTATATTATATTATATTATATTATATTATATTATATTATATTATATTATATTATATTATATAAGTATGTAAATGGTGTTCTCTGTTATACAGGCAGTTGCTTGTGGTCAGGCTAATGTCACGCTCATCTCACCGTTTGTCGGCAGAATATTTGACTGGTTCGTCAAAAACACAGATGAAAAGTCATTTGAACCATTGAAAGACCCAGGTAAAAATATTTTTGGTAATGTTCATACATCTCTTTCATCTCCCAAAGATAGTGGGTGTAAGTTCAAACCCGTATCTTCTAGAAAGTAAAAAATGTCAATTGTCTGCCCAAATTTGTGGATGTAGGTTCATTGATTTTTTAAAAATTTTACCTTCAGGAGTAAAGAGTGTCACAAAGATCTACAACTACTACAAGAAGTTTGGCTTCAAGACGGTCGTCATGGGAGCCTCATTCAGAAATGTTGGCCAGATTCTCGGTCTGGCGGGATGTGATCTGCTAACTATCTCGTAAGTCTGATGTTTCATGTACTATTCACAAGGTCACTACAACTGTTTGTGCTTTCAGGAGAACTTATCAGCTTCTCAACGAACAAAGTATAAAGTAATAAATACTACTTATTACATCATTTTCAATTGGATGAAGCTTGTTAGATAGTTTTCATTGGAATTCATCCACAGTGATGTTAAGCTCTTTGTCACTAGTGTGGTGATATCTGCCATTTACGAGTGTAATACTCCAGAAAGCAGCGTTACAACTAAATGTTACCTTCCTGTTGTAATCCTCTGATGTGATTTCAGACCCAGTCTCCTGGAGAAACTCAGCAATTCAAATGAACATGTGACAGTCAACTTGGACGAGAGGTTAGGTGAGTGATCTAGAACTGTTCTCCAGATACATCTCGAAAACAAATGTACACAAATTTGTACAATTGCGAATATTGTGATTACAAACATCACAATAAAACATTACAATTATTTAGATGGCATTTTTTATAAAAGTCTTGTTTGTTCAATCTTGTTCACAGCTAAGGAGATGGATATAGACGAGGTGAATGTTGATGAGAACACCTTCCGCTGGGAGATGAACGAGGATCAGATGGCCAACGATAAACTCGCCGAGGGGATACGCAAGTTCGCTGTTGATGCCGTCAAACTGGAGAATGTTTTACGAGAGAGGCTCACCAAGTAGACAAAGTTCTTCCTGCCTTCACGAACAGCATTCTCAATAATCTCTAGGGCAAATGTTCACCAATCTCTTCTCCCCCGTAGTTCCAGACATGTGCCTTCATTTAACACCAAATATCGCTTGGATGTAATGTGTCAAATGTCATGCGCAATTTGTGAGTTGTTGACAAATTAATTCATAATTAGCCTAAGCTATAATTACATACAATTTAAATTCTTTTGAAGTTTAATAAATTAGGTACCACAAGTAATTGGGAAGACTCAAAATCTAAATTGGCTGTTGAATGTGGCTGTTAATTTGCAAAATTTGGAGTCATCAAATTCAGACAGGTTATAGCTAAGGAAAGTTATCTCCCCTTGTTTATGTTTTATGCAGTAATTCAAACCTGACTTATCAATTCAGGGGAAAGTGATCTGTGTTTGAAACAAGTTTTTGACCTTTCAAGCAAGCATTGCTTGTGGTTTGAAAAATCAACCAGCCCTCCAAACATTTTATATGCCCTGCAATATGTAGAAACTTTGTGCATCTGATATCACACAAGCGAGGTTGGCGTGACCTCTTCCATCTAGCTCCATCTTAAAGTAACCAGCAATCAGCTGGTGAGTGAGTGGTCAGAGTGTTTTCCATGAGATTATTGAGATTGTAAAAACTGATGCCTTGGGCTAATGGGACAGGTTGCTTGAATGTGACAGTACTTTGAAAGCTGTAAGATAATTATATTGGGGATCGTGATTCTTAATCTTGATGCTGATGATACTACCAAGCTTGTTATTTTACCTTGTTTTAAAAATTATTTTCTGTCAAGGAGACTGATATTATGGGATTTCTTGTATAGACTACCCATGAACATATTAGTTACTGTTAGAGGATTGTTATTTCCCCAAAGGTAAATACTTTTAATCAAACTTGCCCACATCTTGTCCATCAAACTGGTGCAGCACATCAGAGTTGTTATGTTAATGATCAGCCACTGCTTCCTCACAGTAAATTTCACAAACCAAATAAAACTGTAATCGACTTATTTATTTCTACTTATTAGCATATTAACAATGTTATTCACCAATTTTGCACAAGGTGCTTGAAGATATAACAATAACCAAGAATATTGCTTTGGAAAGTTTGGAGCTTGTATAATTATGCAGTAATCTGTTTCATAAGCATACGTTTCATCCATGTCAATGATAAACTGTTTTTCCCTGTTTTATGTATGTCGTAGACATAATATTTAGTTAAGAAAATGATTTGTATATAAGTCTAAGTAATTAATGATGGAGCTGGTACAAAAATGGAAATCCACTTGTTGAAATGTTACAATAAATAATTTGAAATGAATTCTTGTTGTTTCTTTCAGCAGAAAGAGTACAAAAGTCTATTTCATAATTGGTGCTAAGTTTTGGCAGAAACAATCCAACCCAAATTTTAGCATCAAGAGTACACTCTTTACTCATGAAATATTTCATTAGGAAAACCTGACCCAAAATAACCTGCCCTTGATTTTAGAAAGACCAGGAGACACAAGAGGACTCTCGGCACAAATTATGAGGAATGTGGAATTCAGGCTTCCACAATTAAAAAACTTGGTATGAGCTCAACTGATACTTTCTACATGTTAAAGGGGCTGGTTAGCGTTTTCGGCTTTGGACCAAGAGGTCTGTGGTTCGAATCCCGCCAGGTGCTCGGCAACTTTATCTGCAGTAGAGAACTGTTCTACACACAGTCAGGTTTGGGTGCAATACTACACTGAGTTTTAGCGCAGTACCACCCATGGTTCGCTAGTTCCAGCCGATGCTCGCAGGTTTCACCGCAACGCATAGCCACAATGGTGCTGCAGGCTTTCTTCCTGCAATAATACTAGCAGCCGCGATATAAGTGAAATACTCTTGAAAGCTAAATGCAAATGGATAAAATTTAATATTCCCAAAGTTTTGAAACATAAAAACAAGGACAAAATTACCATAAAAGATACACATTTTATTCAGTAATAGTGAAAACATATGAAAATACATGAAATAGTGAAATGTTTATTAACTTCAGTCTCTGCTTACACTTAATCTAGAAGATAATGACACGATACAAGTCTATAATCCCGACATTAATCTATTAACATCAATTGCAAGTTAAGGATTCAAAATTATTCTTTGAACTCTTTTTTCTACCAAATTTGCAGTAAAAATTATTAAGTTTATTGCATCTAACTTGGACCTTGTTGTCCATGGCAACCATTCTTGAAAGAGTCCTGTTCATTTTCGATATTTGTGATGCAAGAATTCTTTGAAAATCAGTTTTTAAAAGGTTACAACTTAAAATTTTATTTAGCAAAATCATTGACGGTAGAAAACTAATATATTTAAACCAATATATTCCTCCAAGGCCTCACGGACAAACTGTTCTTTATATTTCACGACATAACTTAGAAAATTTAGTAGTAACTATAACATATAACAATCAGAACAATCGTAAGCTTTCAAGCTTGACGCGACACATGAAGATTAGACGTTAAATCACAGAAAGACAGAAGGGAGGTAACTCCTGACAAGGGAAGATCTGATTTTATTGCATACACTGAATGGTTCAGTGCTTTATAATGATCAACTGGTCATCATGTGCAAACAGTCTTAACAGTAGACTCATATTTCTAAAACATATCAATTCTAAATATTTTACTTTTATTGATTACTTTCAATAAAAAATTCATTATATGCTTTCTTCAACTTAATTCAAGTGTAAGTTGTAAATGATGAGTACAACATCAGATTTACTTAATACTCAATAAATGTGGGTAAAAAACGAAAACAAACCTACAAAGTACAAAGGCTCTTAGACAAATGAATTGTGTTGCAATTGTCAGCTATTAAAATTCATACTTGATATAAACAACATTAAAATCAAAACTGAAAGTTGAAAGATGTTCACAAGTTTGTAAGGCACAATTATTGGACAAAGCCAGTTAAGAAAAGATTACTAAAATCAAATATGAAGATACTTACAAATTCTAACTAGTTGTTACTGTAACCTAAATTTGACTTGTGATCTCACATTACCAGCAAAACAAAACATTATGTACATCTTGTTTTCACTATAAGTTCCTGATTTTACAGCCTGAAAGTAAACTCTAATGACAATTGAGAATTTGAGGCATTAGAAATAAATCTGTGAGGTTTAATACATTTGAGAACACAAAATGAAAGACAAAAGTGGTATGACACTTAAACCTGAAGTCGAGAAGGTTTTTTAAAACTCTGATTTAGACAGCTACCATTCATATGATGTACCAAGTATGTTTCTTGTCAACAAACATAAATAAACATATGAAGATACTGACACGAGGATTGAAACATGAATAAGGAACTTTCATAAAACAGTTTTTGAAACTGCACTGGAAGTTTGAGAATTTTTGTAAGAAGGCAACAATACTTGAGAAGATTCCAGCTTTCTTCAGCCAACCTGCCACTGAAACATGAAATAATGTTTCTTTCTATATTCATGAATAAAGATTATCATCATATCAGTGTATTTTAATACAATACAAAACTATAACTATTTTTGATATATTACAAATCAAAGTAATATCAACTGGAATGGTCTCGACAACTGACATCAACTGGAAGGATCTGAATGTGATTTGTATAACCCAAAGAATGGTTTTAATTGCCAATATTGATATTTAAAAAATTTATTTTTATAAAAAAACGTAGCATTCCTTCTATTCAAAGTTTCATTTTACACTTGACTAGAATCCAACAGAACCACAATGACACAAAACACATGATGATATGGATCTTTGTCTCCATATTTTGTTGAAACTTATAACTGGTATTCCAGAAGTTCATGTGATAAATGATGAGGAAATTGTTTATGAATTAATTACTTCATTATTCTCTGAAGGCATTTAATTAAAAAATTGTTTAATGCTTGTCAAAGTCAGAGTTAAAGTTTGAACCATACCTCCAATTTAAAATGAATATTGAAACCTTGCTTTGAGCAGAATAAAAGTAATTCATATTTCATATTCATTATTCTTTTTAGCTATTCCTATGTTTCGGATTCAATAAATACCTATTTAACCTACCCTCATGCCCCCCTCCCCTCCCCCTTGAGTTTCTGCCTGTTTCTCGATCTGCTCTCGTCTCTGTTGTTTCCTCTTCAGACCCTCTGGATCCTTCACCCCTCGGCCCTCTATCTCACGCTTCCGCTTCTCTGCAGCTTCCGCTTGTTGCCTTCTCCTCGTTTCCTTTCAAATAAATATCTAATGATATTTTGCCAACTACTTAATTACAAAAAAAACAACACAACAAAGGTTAGTAAAGTTCAATTTTGAATGTATTTTGAAAGTATCAAGATTATCTCTCATTGTTATGGTTACCTAATGACATCAGATTACAATATTTAAATAAGAGTCATTAACAATAGTATCATATGATTATCAGTATTTCAGTAAAGAGAATCTAATAGTTCTTCATGAAATGTCGTATATACTACATTATTATGATAGACACAAACCTACCATATAGACCTACAGATGATGATGATGACATGCTTAGTTATGTTGTTTTAATTAAAAAATCACTTCTTGATTGCAAATTATAATGATTACAAAAGACAATATGGAGAAATCAAGTGCCATTTGAACAGCTTTCATTTGCGTTCGGTTATCAAGATAAGAAAGAGTTCTCCAATATCAGTATTTGTTAAGAAATTGTTGATCATATTGTAATAACTATGATCGAAAACCGGACAACTCTGCATTTTCAAATTTTACTCGGTAAAGGCATGAGTTCAAGACACTTACAGGATCAGGTTGGTCATAATCCTCCACAGATCCCCCAAGGCAGGGTAGACACATACCCATTGTGGCTCTAGACGGCTTGACTGTTAAAAATATGAGAAATATACCCTATAAATGAATAACAGGCGATCACTTCCGCTAAAAAATGTAAACATCCGGGCTGCGTTTGAGCAAATGTGATAGCCTATATGTCCGAAAACTACACTACAAGGCTTTTTAAACCCATAACATTTATTTCAAATCGTAACATATCTTGTGAAAATACCGATGAATACGGTTACTGTTGGTGAGCAATACGCATCTATATTTATACTTTTAATTAGCAGATGTTTGTGTTCATAAAACAAATAATTAAAGCTGCCTACAAACTATATATCCTACATTCTTTAATTTTTAAAAACTAAATCATGTCAAGTCCTTGAAGTGCAAGTATCCAGAAAATCTTGTCTTCCGAATCATTTTATTTGCGGCTAAGGATTAATATGATAAACCGCACAAACAAAATTTAATGTCGGTTATTTTAATTTACATCTAGGTCTTCCTATAACTTATAGGTGTAATTGCAACAACACCGAAATAGTTTATAGTAAATAATAACCTGGTACCGAGCAGTTATGGCAAATAAACTCGCGAGACCGTAGCCCGAGCCGAGCACGTGACATGGATCCTCGTTAGCTCAAGTGGTAGTTCCAGCGTTGCTTGCCAACAGTGAGGGCCCGGGTTCAATATAACCTTTATAAATCTTATATTTCTAGCTTGTTGAAATTACAAAATTTTCGAAGTCCATTTGTTTGTACACATTGAACATCGATCTCATAACCGACCCAGGTGTTTAATAACTGAAATGTCATGTACTCACTCATAACCGACCATGGTAGAGACTTTATGAGATAACCAACCTGCGCACGTGGTGGTTATGGCATATAACCTTCAAATAAAACAAAAGAAATAACTTCCCGAATGGTGTAATACAATTCTTTCATGACGGCATGCAGTGTCCTGGTCAATATACCTTGTATTCACGATTTGGCATAATAACACACAGTAACATTTAGAAGATACTCTCAGCAAAACAATTTGCATTAAACATTTTATAGTAAATATATAACTTCTTTAGCTTGCAATACTACTTTATCGATAGGGAACATGAACAACCCAATCGGTGCATCGATATTAAGGTCATCTATCGATAGTTTCGACAATATTATGGTTCTTGGATCGGAATCTGTTCAAACTTACTGATAAGTGTATTTCATGATAGTTTAATTGAATTCATGGATTAAGATGAAAAGTCTTAACTTACTAACGTTAAGTTATCACAAAATAGACAAGCTGGGCGCGTTCAAGTATATGCAGGGTCAGTGCATTATCCGTAATAGGGGTGCTGCAGTGTACTAATATGTCTACGCATGCTTTTTAGTAGTAACACTGAGAATGGTTCAGTTGAAGTGGAAGCGAACAAACAGATTGTAACCCCTGGTTTAAGACTGTGGATTTATAATGAGCGACCCAATACTATATCCATCGCTATAAGCTTTTTCTTCGTTTTCATCACGCCACTTCTAGCACTAGCAAGCACTGACACATAAAGGCGACAGTATTCAACAGTTTCAACCTGGTTCTTCATCTTCTATTAGTAGATGGTTAAGAGTCCTCTTTATGGTCACAGGAAGAAGTAGAGGTAACGTCAGCAACAACAGTGTCAACATCACAAGATTCAATAGCGAACAGCAACAGCAGGGACCCTCGACAATGGCAGTATTAAAACAAGAAAAAAAAACAAGTATCAACCAATTATTTTTGTTTGACATTTTATAAGACACAGGTAACATGTTAATCAAAACCTTTAAGCACACTTTTGGTCAGAATGAGTTCAATATGTCTCAATGTTGAATCTGTTATGCAAAGCATATGCACTTTTTATACACAACTATTCTGAGGATGTGATGAAAATTTGCCATTTTTAGCATCATGAGATCAAACAAACCTGTCTATATTCGATAACTTTGTTAATAACGACTGAAACCACCACGTGCTCGTAAGCAGTCGACACAACGACGAGCCGTCGATCAGCCGTCGAAAAAACATCTGGGGAATGGCCTGCCTCTCTGCCTTGAAGATTATCAGGTTGCCTATGATTGTCTGTCACACGTCTGCCCAACTCATCCCATGCATGCTCAATTGGTGCCAAGTCAGCAGATTATGCAGACCAATCCATTCCTTCAATGCCATTTTGGGTGAGAAAATCATTAACAACTCGTGCTCTATGCAGTCTAGCATTGTCATCTTGAAGAACAGAACCTGCCCCAATTTGACGAAGACTTGGGATGACAAAAGGCTGTACAATTTCGTCTCTGTACCTGATACCCGTCAGATTTCCTTGGACGACGAAAAGAGGAGTCCTGTGATGTACCGAATTCCAGCCCACTCCATCAACGTACCACCTCCAAAGCGATGGCGTTGTCTGACGTTAACTTAAAAAAATATTTCTCCTTGCCGCCTTTAGACGCGAAGTCTGCCATCATTGAACTGTAATGCAAATCGGGATTTATCAGTGAAAAGTACCCGCCCCATCGTCGCCGTCTGCAGGCTCTATGACGTGTGCACCAGTCACGACGTGCTGTACTATGACGTTGAAGAAGAGGTGGTCGAACCGCTTGTCGTCGAAATCGAATGTTGTGAGCTCGCAGACGATTTCTTATGGTCTGGTCCGATACCTGAACATTATTTGCATTTCACAGTTCATCTCTCAGACATCTCTCTGTAACAACGCGCTGACGTAAGGCCATTTGAATGACATGCCGGTCTTGACGTTGCGACGTTGATCTTGGCCTACCAGACCGTGGGCGATTCTGAATTGAATTGGTTGCCTGGAAACACAAACACACTCCCAAACACACTCTTGCAACAACCGATTCTCTGCATCATTCCTCTGTGGAAAACCCTGTTGAAGCCACGCAATGACTCTTCCTCTGTCAAGTTCACTCAGCTGACGTCTGACCATGTTGAAATTTCAACTGAGAGCAGCACGGCAATGGAAGGTTTTTTTATGTGTAAACTGTTCATGGAAAATGCACGCGCAAGGACATAATCAACTCCAAAAAGTCGTACCCTACTGCGTTTGGGCGATGTAAACAGTTTTGTCGAGCCTTGTTTTGAGCTCTAGTTCATGCTTCTAAGGAGACTGAACATATCTTTTTGATACCTCTAAGTCGACTTCGGCCCTCTGAACTTTTCATTGTTGATTACAAGTCAATTGTAAAGAATAATAATTAGTGCCTAAATCTTCTTATGCCTTAGAATAGCCAATTTGAACCAAAAACGTGTTATAAAGTCTTTAAGTTAGGTTAGTCTGAACTTATACCCTGTGTATCATTATAATCTATCATCACATAATCTTTATTTTATATAACCTCTTTTATTTATCATCTTTGTCAAAAGGAAGGTAAAATAACCCAAACTAACCAGACGGGTTCAGTAACAGAGAATATTCTAAATCTTAATTATTTCTGATTTCTGATCCGTTTACAACAAAATAGCCTATTCTTGCATTAGACATCAACAATTCGACAATGTTTCAAACTAAAAATACACATATATTTATGTTTATAATTTGCATTCTCTACATGAACATATACTTCTTGGTTACTAAGTATGAATTGCATACTTAAGAATATCCATAAGGCGTTCTAAGTGCATACGTTACGTGGATATATGCATTTAACTGTGTTGTTCAATGTTCATACAACATCTGTCTCTTAGTAAATTAATTTATAAAGGTCACAACGGCTTTGCTCTAAAAACATGTTTTTGGTGATCCTAGATTGTTTTCATGTATATTGTGAGAAATGGAATCTGACTGTTAGTAGTACTAAAACTAAGATTGTTAACCCCCGCCAAACGTAGTTGGTGGGGGATATTGAAATGGTCTCCGTCCGTCCGTTCGTCCGTTCGTCCCGATAATGTTTCCGGAGCACAACTCCAAAACTGTGAGACCTAACTCGACGAAACTTGGTATGTGCAACGGGCATCATGCGGAGATGTGCCTTTTGGGGTTTTCAACTTCTTTGCATTTTTATTTTTACCCGTTTCCATGGAAACGTAACATAGGATTTTGTTTCCGGAGCACAACTCCAAAACGGTGAGACCTAGCTCGACGAAACTTGGTATGTGCAACGGGCATCATGCGTAGATGTGCCTTTTGGGGTTTTCAACTTCTTGTATTTATTTTTCTAAGATACTTGTGACTGTTCAAATACAATAATATGCAGGACAGTCGGGTTAAATGTATCACAAAAATGCATCACCAATATTTAAAATTGGTAATAACAAGTCACTACAACATCATGATTTCTTAAAGGTTGTTTGTAGAAAAACAACATGATCACTGTTCAATATTCCACAACTAGTATCCTTAACTACCCTTTCCCTTTGGCGGGGGATATAGCTGACTCTGTCTGCTTGTTATATTTGGAAGTGGTACATGTAGGGTATATAAATTGTCATTTTACTATGGCGATGAGGGAATTGAAATAGGCGAAAGTTATAATTACCTGGTTTTTGATTTTGACAAAAATGGAAATTTACTTTCGGATGAGCTCCAAAGGTTACTATTATAAAAAGGCCCTACCATCATTAGATGGATATATTTTACTACCTAAGTATATAAGTTATCCTTTATTAAAATTCAGAACATCTAATCAGTGAAGAAAAACGAATAATTTCTTATGGATAGTCAACTTCTTTATTGCATGAATTGCGACGTTTCGGTGTAGATACTAACACCGTTATGAAGCAAGTGATACATATGATTCGATGAAGGCAAATATATACATAAATGAGATGATGTTTTTACAATTAAATGGTTTGATGTACATATTGTTTTGATAAGGAGTGTTTACAGTGGAAAGTAGTTTATACAAGGAACAAGGTTGATGTACATGATATGATAGGTTGAGTAAAGAGATATAAAGATATGGATTACTGCTGATTGATGTTTATGAGATGATGATAAGCTGGCGGTATAAAGTATCCTTGATCTCTATTTAAAGAGGGATAAAGCCGTTTGATATTAATCGCTTCAAGTGTTTTTCTAATCTTGTAATCTGGATGGTTGGCTTCTAGGATGCTGATGTTGTTCCAAAGGATGCGGTGGTCAGGGTGGGCTTGGGTGTGGTCTGATATGGCGGATTTTGAATCCTTCTTCTGTACAGAGGTTTGGTGTTCTTTAATTCTTAGTTGGAGGGGGCGGGACGTTTCACCAATGTAACTTTTCCCACAGTCACAAGGGATCTATTCTAACCTCAAAGAAGGAGTCTAGTGAAAATTTAAAACAATTTTGTTAATGTTTGAATATTTTACAAACTTATATGTCTTGTACTAAATCAGAATGTGTCCGGCCAAGGGTTGCAGTTGTATAAAACGAGTGATATTGAGATTTTATTACTATTTTTGGTAAATTTCAGTGATTTAGACTGGGTTTTGAAATGAAATTTACACTAACCCATCGAAATGGAGTACAGATATCTGCTAGTAGTCTGAGGAATGTGTCAAGGAACAGGCATTTCCCCGTAATTCAGTTGGTCAGGGATACACCTTCGAGGTTGTTATAGTGAGCCACGCTCACCTTTTTGCTTGTTGTTAATAGATTTGGTGACCCGCTGATCTTATAAGGGCCACAGAGGCCAGACCCTATCAACCTTTTCCGTCTCTTTTGAAAAAGAAAGGCATAGCAACCTACAATTTTGTGTACAGACTCCTAAGTTTATCAAAAGTATGCAGATCTAAATATAGATTACCAAAAGGACATAACTCAATTGTTATGAACTTTTTATACATGCCACTTTCTGTTGTAAAGTATTATGTTACAACTACATGTTTATAACTTATATACACATATTATATTCTATTGTATAGTTTCAGTATGTGAGAAAGATTATTGTCGTTGTACATTCTTACATCACATTAGTCAGATATATATGTGTTTAAATAGTGACATTTATAGTGACAATATAGCATGTTAAAAGATAATTTGTTTTCCTTGTATGGTTTACTTAAGGTCCCCCGAGTGTTGAATATCTGTGTTGACAAGTGTAGCGATATGATATGTGTGAGGTATTGATTTTAGTGAGGTATTGATTTTAGTGAGGTCGAGTTTAGTGATTACCTGTATGTGGCATACACAGAATGCTGGACGGCAAAAACTTTCTTCTGCTATTTTGCTGTTTATCTTTTGCATAGACTTTATTTATTATTTTCTCTTTGGCCATGGGCCATTTTGCACATACGATGAAAAAATGGCCAATCAGAATTAGAAATTTTATTCATGCTACAAAGAGGAATGGTCCATTCAATATTTGGCCTTTGTTAAAAGTATCTTTCCCAATCCCTATTCTTGATTTTATTTATCGGTGCAGGCGAGACATGGCAATAAGGTTATTTATCTTTGCGTCGTGACTATTTTTAACATCAATATTAAAATCACCAACAATGATAGTACCCATATCAATCTCCAATCGATCATCGGTCGAATGATCTATCTAAATCAAATACTGATCACTTATGTCAACTCAACAACATAAGCCAAAAAGATAAATTATCTCTGACGAACTTCCATCTATGTTATCTAAATTATCTATTTCTTTGACAGTAGAATGTTTCAACATATTGTTCCTTAGACCGACAGATACATTAACATTTTACATGAAATACGAGGGTAGGAGTATAGAAATGTAAATTGCCTTGAATGACTAACATTACAAACCATTAATTCAATTTCGTCTCGAAACAAAACAGTGAGAGGATAACCAATCAGTTAAAAAAATTCTGTTCACTTCTATCAAGTAATATATGTTTTTTTAAAATACATTCATCACACATTCCTAATGTTGATAGGATATTTTATGCAGGCTTTATTTACATAAACAGACATATTATTCCACTTGTCAGAAATGTATTCTGGAAAAATGTTTTTATATGCATGGACTTATTTTCTTAAAACTTATGGCTCCACTAGTAATGATGTTACAGAGTGTATGACCCAATCAGTATGGTATGATTATAATGTATCTGTAGACAACAAATACTTAGCCAATCAGAAATGCCAAAATAAAGGTATTTTGTATATAAATGATTTTATGAAAGAAAATGGGAAAATGTTTATTAAGAATTCTGTGCATTTTATGATTTGGACATTAACTTGTTTTTTAAAAATTTCAATGCGAAATGCAATTAAAAAGTTTTTAAAATCAATCTCACAAGGAAAGATTGTTAAGATTTGTGGTCCAATTCTACCTTTCAATAGAAGCATATTATGCAGTAAGGAAAAGGGATGCAAATATTTTTATAAAATTTTATTAAATGCAAGAGATATACTAACAGCTAGTTCAAAGAGATGGATGAACATTTTCAAAAAGAATTATATATGTGAAAAAAAGTAATTACAACTTAATAGCATATAGATGTAAAGTTCATGTAAGTTTAAAATGGATGCAGTTTGAAATATTACATAATATTCTGGCTACAAGAAACTATTTGTACAAGATTGGATATTGTGAATCCCCTTTTCGTTGCTTTTGTGTGGAGGAAATGAAAGTATTGTACATCTACTTTGTGAATGTAGACATGTAATTGAACTATGGAACAACTTGGCAGAATGGCTTGGTACAGTAGCAGAAGGAGAAATTGTTTTACAAATGAAAATATTCTTTTTGGATTTAAAGGGGCAAATAATAATCCTTTAAATGCTGTTGCTTTGGCTGCCAAACAATCCATTTATAATTCAAGCAGAATTAATAAATTTTTATACAACAAAGCCCTTCAGAAAGAAATCATTAAATATTACCAAACTTCCAAAACAATTGCTTTCTCAAACTGCAACTATGCCACATTCTACACATTTTGGTCAACCTTTCATAATCTTTTCAATAAATGATGTTCATAGGTTAGTTAAGTGAAGTATATCAAATGTATGTTATGATTTGTCATGGTAGATAGGATGAATGTAACAGTGAAGTGCAGTGGTACCTACTTAATGTTTGAATTGAAACTTTGAATAATATTTTGATACCGATACAGATATAATATACAATTGTCATCCACACCCTGTTTATAAAACACTGTTCAAACTGAAGAATATGATATAAATAATATATATAAAAATGAAAAAAAAAGAAAAAAAAGTAATATATGTTTTTCATCTAATTTATATTCAATTTGAAAATGCTTAAGGGATAGTTTCCCTTCTTCAGATTTACTTTCATAGATAAAATATAATGTTCTAAAAACTAAAATTAGCATTTACTCCATTTAATAAAAGGCATAGAAATTTGTTAAGGCTGATTGATCCATGTTATCAATACTGTCGTAGCTATTACAGATCCCAAGAGGTTACTAAGTCCATCATCTCTTGACTACATGACACTTTGAATAAAAAGGATTTTTATTTTCTCTTCCAGATTTAGAAAAGAACTTCACTAAGGATTATTTGTCATATTGATTAACGTATATATCTTATATGTTATTCCTCACATCCCACCTGATGAAGAAGTAATCATTTGCCCCGAGCGTCGAGTATTTTACAATAAAGAAGCGTTTTGAAGACATCTTGCTGTTTTGAGGTTAAAGAGTTCTAACCTTTATCGTTATATTGACTTTAAAATGAAATATACACCACTTATACAGAATATGACATTAGAAAGTATCTTCTCTACAATGAATTAATGTTTATGTTGTTCCTTACTGCAAATACGTCCACCTTTTTATAACTTTTGTACATTAATTTTAAACGTTGTACGTTTCCATTCATCCCCATGTGCTCTTGAAAGTATGGATCCATATTTCATGTTTGCTATATTAAGTATTGTTCTTGGAAATACATAATCATGTAATTTTCTTGCAATAGCAACGAATAGTTATATTATCTCATTTTTCAAAAATGACTCATGGGATTGATGTTAAATAAATCAACGGCGAAAATTCTTCCATTTTCAAATATAATGAATAGTTACAATAACCTAAGATAAAGTATTTTAAAAAATTGACACTATTGGTAATTTTTCAAAGCCCAACTCCGTTGTACAGTGTAACTTAACTGCACTTTATGAACTTCACTTTACGACCAGATATTATTCTCAAGTACGCAGCGTTTAGAAAAATGAAATAGCTTTTCTATCGATGATTCATCCTAATTTCTCATTTACCATGCCTCTCATTTGAATATTAATGTGTTTTCTATATAAAAATGTTGTGACATATTTTTAAACTCTTGTCGGGAGTTATTTACAATATTGAAATAAAACATAAGAACGTAAATGGTCCGTTTTATTATCTCCAGCTAATTTCTTTACTATAACACACTGGAGTTTTGATAAACTTACCATAGTTACATTTTTAATATGCTTTAGTGTCACTTCTGACAAATGGTTTTGACAAGTAGTTTTTAAATTTCGATTTTAGTGTTTTAACATTTTACTATACTTACTATTTACTATATTTTCGATCTTTTAGTGGGGTCTACGGAAAGTTTATGAGAAAGGCGTTGTGGAGCGGTTTAAAAATGTTACTATATTGTAATATTATATTTTTTAAGCTATGAAGTTCATTTCTTTAAATAAAATGTCAAATTGATATATATTCAATATGTATGATAAAATGTGAAACGTTTATAACTTTTATAAATCTTGATAATCCCATTGGACTGAAAATCAACATTGAATATATATTTGATATCAATAACAAAATATGAAAAAATTAGACAACTGAAAACTTAAGTACATATCTTTTTCAGTTTTGTCTAATATGATTGGTAGAACAATTGCGTCATTTCAGTTCAATCCAGTGTAATAACATATTAAAAGAAAAGATGAAAACGATAAAGATTCTTGGGTGTCTGATATAAGGAATATTTTATTTATTTCTGTTTCTATGCAAAGAGTACACGATATTTATTCACAAAAAGGACATTGTCAAATATTATTCTCAAGAATTTGGTGTCATTATCTAAATATAAATCTTAACTTGCTCCTGAAAATGTGTAACTTATTCACAGTATTGAATAATTGTAAGAAGATCATTTTTTAAATCATCATTTCAAAACTTATGTCAACATTCTTATAAAGAACAGCGTTCAATATAATATATGCGTTTATCTTAATTCTGTTGTGAAGGATATGCTGAAAATGAATTTCGTTTACCTTTGATATGCAAATATTCCCTATGTTTCAGAAAAAATGTCCTTCCTATTATTTCAAACGTGTATTAGGTGAAGAATTATTGACCAGTTTATTAAGTTAATTCTAGAAACATCAGTACAACTTCTGATAATGTTCATCAAAAGATTTTGGAAATACGACGAATATTGCCTGAGTTACTGGGTAATGTTTCTGTCCGTGTGTCTGAAAGACACGAAGAAAAAAATATTTTGTTAAGTTTTCAGTATCCAAACCCTAATAAAATAAGACAGCCAAATTGTTATACATGAGTTGAAACTTACAACCTTGAAATAGTTTTACATCTTTGCCATTTAAATTGTTAATGAAAATGATCGTCAAAAAGACTAAACACATATGTTTTAATGCTGCTTTAATTATAACTGGGACAGTCTCTAATAATACAGTATTAAAAACAGTAGTGTTGTTTTAGATAAGTGTCAATCTTTGTATTGTCTTATAAAGGTTGTATCATTAACATTTAATGTAACTTTACCATCTGCATGTCCATTCTTTGTTCATTCTTGTGATTCAATGCAATTTTCTGTATTTTTCGTCGTCTTTAGTTTGTGGTATATTCCTAAGTTTTAATTAACTTAACCATCAGTCAGTCCGTTATTTGTTATTTCATATATGTTACATTTGTAAAAATATTTTTGCTCTTCTCCGTTCTCACTTATTTCAAAAGGTTGCAAATCTTTGTATATATGCATGCTGTCTTCCACTCCGATACGCCAAATCTTTCGGAATGACTGCTGTATAAATATCAACATATGGCTTTTCTACACAAAATGTAGTGATCAATCTGATAGAGAATATATATAACTTTCATTTCTACCAATTTCGCAAGAAATAAGAAAATAAACAGAGAATGTGTTTTCTTGTCATCTTTTATTTAACAGAGTTTAGAGTTTCAGATATACGTATACTATGGTATATATACATTTCAAACTTAAAACATTGATGATGTATAATGAATCACTCAAATATTGTGTTTTGGAAAACACGATTGAAATATGAAAATAATAACCGTACAAAATTAATGTCTTTGTAATACAGATCCACTAAATATATAATAATGTACAATGCGATTTCCATCATGTTTTTCATTACATTTGATTTAATTCTGTATTATAAACTTAACTTAAAAATTTATAAAATGTATATTTACAAATAGATATTAGGTCATTCTTCAATCATTGTTAAATGATCCAGTGGCAACTACTTCTGTTTTTATTTCTTGAATTACATCAGATCAATTTGGCAATTCTGTTTAACGCTTGAAGAGAATCTAAGATTAGTTTTCCACAACACTGTTTAACGAAAACAATGAAAATGATAGATATCCTCTGTGACCTAATAGTCTATATCGCGTTACTGTCGTATTTATCGATATCGCTGGAAACCTTATCAGCATGCGTAGTTCTTGAATGCGGAATAAAAAAATTGACTCGGCTGTTTTCCACGCAGTTCAATAGCTATGTCGGTTAAAGTTTTCTTTTTAAGATATATTGAAGAAATAGAAATATATATGGTTAGCTTATCTAAGTAAGTCGCTTTGTGCTTTTAATTCGGAAGTTGATTTGATTGGTTCTGAAACCAGCTTCATCCAATGACGTTATGAACTGTTAAGTAGTTGTTGTGAAAGTACTACCCACGCGCATTCTCGCGTCACTGATGAGTAAATAAAATGGCGGAGAGTTGTTGATGGCTAACCGGGATGCTTGTGTTCAAGTGAATAATCGGTGTTTATAGGTAATAACAGCTGTGGAAACCATGGGAAAACTGTTGTTTAGAATATAAACTTTCATTTTCTGCTTAACTTATGATACTTTTCTTAAATGGGGATAACTGTGCAGCGATACAGAAGATGACTATCGGTGATAGAAATGGCTCCAATCTCGGATCGATATGACTGATGGTCCAGTCGCAACTAAAACAGACTGGTTTCCGCGTGTCATCTTTGATAGGTCCATGTGCTAACAGAAGTGGGATGTAAAACTTTTATTATTTTCATTGAAAGTGTGGCGTTTAAATACCCTGGACACAACTTTACATTGTTTTTACAATATGAATGCTTGTAAAATAGTATTATACGCAAGATTAATCAAAAGAGTAAAGCACACATGCTTGTAGTATGTGACAGTTTTAATTAATTGAACCAATGAACGTATTCTGTAAACATGTACGTGACAAGAATTGGTTTCATGACTTTGTATTATTATCTTTTGAAAATAGAAGTGAAAAGTAAAAGTTTTTTATGTTTGAAAGTTGTAAACAGTAAATTAATGATGATTTATTATTTATCAAGGTAAATTCTTCTAGACTTGTAGTATTCCAACAAGTTTTATTTCAAACCCACATGATGAAATGATTGTTAAACTGAAATTAGTTACATGCGATATGTTGAAAAAATTTTCTAATAAAGCTCAACACTGCTTAATTTTCATACGCTTAGGCCTTAACCTTTATACCACTGGTTGCAACAGATATTATTAAATCACATGTGCTCAAGTTAGAATTTGTAAAGAAACATTAACTGTTCATTGGTATACAGATGACAAAATATGGTTAAGGAGATTAGAAATGCTTAACAAAGCAGAAAAACTATCTACACATAAAAGGACAATTCTATCTGGGTGTATTTTGAGGAAACAAAATTCAAGGGGAATTCCCGTTTATACATGTATGTGATTAGTACATGATCATTACATGAAAAGACTTGCTAAAGCATTGCAAGGCATTGTTGATTAGTATTATTATTTATCATTTGTACATATGTGGATATTCTATCCATACACAGTTTAATTTTATAAAGTTGAAAAACAAGTAAAAGATCATAGATCTATTTACCCCATCATACCTCTTGTTTTTACCCTTGAGATATTAAGATAAATTTGACAAATTCTGATGTATAGTCAATGGTTAATGCAAAAGGAGCAGTGTAAGTGGTATGCCAAATTGTACAAACCGTACATTGTGTCAACACAGGTCATGTGTCAAGCCGCATACATTTTTCAGGTAACTTATACCGTAGGTCAAATGCAGAGTAAAAACAGCTGCTTGACTCACAATTTCAGAACCAGATTTGGCAGTAAAAGACATCAGTATTTCAACGTAGTTGCAAAGGAATTATTGTAGCCTCATTAGGTACATTCAAGAAAAGCATGTGTCTCTTTAATTCTTTGATTTATTAACATCTTAAAGTGAGATACCTTGTGTCTTAGAGTTATCCTTGATAAATAGCAAATGTTTTGATGTGCAGAGTTTTTATACAGGGTGTGTTCAGGCGGTTCTGTACACCATTTTGAAAACACTAAAACAATTATATTTGATTTGAAATAGTACCACATGGAACACTTTCATGCGCTGAAAAAATATTGTAGAAAGAAAAAGAAGTTTAAAAGATTATTATTCTTTTTCCAGGGGTTTATAGATCTCGAAGTCCAAGGTCGCTGCCGTAAAAAAATTTACCATTGACTTGCTTAAAAAACCATGGCAGTTAAATGACTTGCCTCTTTTTCTACACAACAAGCTGCTACACTTACTTGACTTTCTACAATGGTTTGCGACTTGATTAAAGAAAATACTGCAAGTCTATGATTTATTGATTACAAATTGTGACAAAAAGATTTTTAGCCTCTGCCTTAACCCTGTATTTCACATTTGATTTCAGATTTCTGTTTGCCAAGAAGTTGCATCAAAACTAGACATGGCAAACACATCCAACTCTAAAGGTTCTTTTCATCAGTATGAGTTTGGAGGTGAGCCAGAATAAATACCCTCATGACATACCAATAATGACCTACCAGTAATTTCAGTGAAAAAAAACAAAACTTCTTCCATTTAAGGTTAAAACTTAATAAATGTCTTACAAGATGACAATAATGCTTTAGCGTTTTGATTATATGTACGTGTATATGAATGCTAATCCAAATCAGGTTTTGTAACCCTAAATGATATGTAAGTACCAATATTCTATAATTTGCAGGAAATTTCTCATGGGACCATTATTTGAAAGAAAACAATGAAATTGCGGCACCAGCAAGCTGCTTTAAACAAGTAAGTTTGGAAATTATACATTGCTTAGAGCTTTGCAATGAAACTTGAATCTATGTTTTGGTTAGTTGCCATGTGGTTTCCTTTCAGTTACTGATATCTGAGGTTGTAATTTTTCAGTGATGGAACCTTTCATTCAAATGTATACTTTGACTGTTAGTATTATTTAAGCTTACAGCAACAAGCAAAACAAGCCCTTATCCCATAATATAAAGATCCAACAGTTGCCTCAGAGGGGGCTTTTGTAGAGAGAATTTTCTTCTACTCTAAAATTAGACCCATTAGTTGATAAATTCATTTCTACGTCATTTCCTTTTGACATTACCCCTCTTAGGTCGCTGTCAGAGATAAATTCATACGTACCATAGAAAACTAAATTTTTTATTTCAATCGGATTGAAAAGCATCAGTTAACAATTTTGCAAAGTAGATTCTTTTATAGAATTGCTCAACCAATAAATGTTCCACTTCTTTGAAGTTCTTTCCCTTCAAAGTAAAGTTGTTGAGTTGAGGCAACATCGTTGTATTTTCTTGTCCAAACATGATTTCTCTGTCAAATCATGTAAGTAATGAATGTTCCAGGCGTCAGTTCCCCCGACCAATGAGTTCAAGGTGAATCACAAACTAGAGGCGGCTGACCCGCGGAACCTGACGTCCATCTGCGTGGCTACAGTGGTAGGCATTCAGGGGCCGCGCCTTAGGCTAAGGCTAGACGGGAGTGACAACAAAAATGATTTCTGGAGGCTCGTAGACGCCGGTGACCTTCACCCTATTGGCTACTGTGAGAAACATGGAGGGCTTCTGCAGCCCCCACTCGGTGTGTAGATTACATGTGAGAGGTGTTGACGAGATGTTTATGGAAATTGATTGGTATTTGTCTTCATGAACTTTTCTATTTAAGACTGGAGCATGTAATACATCAGTACAAGTTGTGAAGACAGTTGATCTATAATGTAGGTTATGTTATGAATTGCAGTTCAACGTTTTGTTATTTCCAAGGCTTGAGTGAGATATACACCAAAAGTGTTATTTTCAGTTTAGAAAAATGGAAATGAATGAAATGGTCTAATTCTTACTAAGGTAGTAAAATGTAGTAATATAAGTCAAATGATACTAATTTACATTTCCCGACTATCGGTTCATGAAAGAGCAAAGTCATTAATGAAGCATGTCGTTAGTCGTTTGCTATGTGATGCATTTATCTAGGATACCAAATGAAAGATATGTTTGCCATGTTGTCACTGGTGTTTGGTCTTCCTAAGCAATGAAAATCAATATTCACAGTTCATGATGAAATATAACTTTGTTACTTGTCATACCAAGTGCTTGCCATGCAAGAGTATTACCATTTTGACATGGTAATGACACTGATAATGAATAAAACAAAAGAAGCAAATTAAGTGTAGCAGTTTAAAAAGATTTTTTAGTCATAACCAGCAAAATGTGATTGATTGATATAAAGTTTTGTGCAACATTGCAATGCTGTAAAAAATGTGAACATATGTAGAGAAAACTAAAGGACCGTTTAATAACATCTTTATATAACGAGTGAATGTTTTGATATTTTAGAGCAAAAGCGAGTTAGATACTAATATCATTATCAAGTTTCGTGAAAATGTAATTAAACAGGACTGAGTTTAGTATTTTATTTATTACTAGCAGAATTATATCAAATAAAAAGGATGAAAATTGCTGAGATTACCACTGCTGCAGCGCTGCTAACATTGTGACGTCATACAAGATTGTGACATTGTGTGACATCAAGCAGCACGCGATGTTATGACACAATGTGTAATAATAATGTAGATTTATTAACAGGTGTATCTCCAATGGAAGACTAACAAAAAAGCTAATTGATATTTAAGGTTTCATGGCAAATCCCTCCTCATGGCCGATGTTTTTGAAGAGGTCATTGAATGGAGCAGAGATAGCTCCAGACAGATGTTTTCGAAAGGTAAGAAATTCTTTTGATAATCATTCTTGATGTTATGTGCTTTGATAAATTTTGGTCACATATTTACTGAATTTTGTTTCTCTGATCTTTTACCTGCTGACATAGTATAAATCCATTTATGTCAGTAACTTGTCAGTGTATCAGTAGCTCCTGTCAGTGGGTTAAGCTAGTTTCAAAGGGGGTGATGTGCGTTGGTTTACCTTTTATGTGTGATATTTATTTATAAAGAATAAGAAGGGGGTTGAGCACTTACCTCCTTACTTCCTTTGTGGACATAATGATATCCTGAAGTTTAAAATGTTAAAATCCAACAACATGCTTCAGGAACAAATTCTATTTCTGTTTTACAGGAGCCATCAGGTCCTAAAACGAACCTATTTAAAGTAGGTCAGAAACTAGAAGCAGTAGACAGGAAGAACCCCCAGCTGATTTGTCCAGCTACAGTCGGGGCGATAAACGGGGACCAGATCCACGTGACGTTCGATGGCTGGAGAGGAGCGTTCGACTATTGGTGTAGATACGACATTCGTGATATCTTCCCCGTAGGCTGGTGTGCACAGAGTGGACATCCACTGCAACCACCTGGACAGAAAGGTGAGAGATTGTTTGTCTGTCTAGTTTATTTACACGATTAATTCCAAATTATGGAGTTTAGATAAGTTTATCCATTGGTATGTTGTAAATCTTTGTTGATGATAAATGAAAACAGACTCTTCTTTAGGCTATTTTTTTTTAGTTGTGTTTTATTACGAGACCATCGTGACACCATAACAGTCACTGTCAAATGAATTATGACAAAATATATCTGGAAATATGCAGATGATAACAAGTACTCGGCATTGAAAGTATACTAAATAATTATTTGTATCAAGAAAAACTAAGAAACATTATTTAGTGTCACATCACAAATATCTCTCCTCTGTTTATCAGGAGTGCCCCAGTACAAGATCAATGATTATTTTGTTATAGTACAGAGGCAATTTGATACACATTGTTGCTTCTCTGGTGTGTTGCAGGAGTGCCCCAGTACAAGATCAACAAGATGATGAAGGACCCCTCCCTCCACCTTGCGGTCCCTCAGACAGTGATTGCCAGCCCCTCCTCACAGAATGGGGGAATGAGCCGCACCCCCCAGCCCAGCCCCACCAGTCCCTCCGTGTCCCCCGAGAAGCAGCAGCTGTCCCCCCGTGAGGCTGCCTCACCTGTGGTTACCGTCTCCGAACCCGACACAAGCTCCTCGCAAAGCACGGCAACAGGTGAGATATCACCTGGCCTGGGACTTCTTCATAATGCAAACTTTACTGAGATTGATCGCAACTCTCATGACATACATTTAGGTTAACTTTGTATTTTGGTGCCTATGAAAGGAGCCCTTGGCACTTGGCCTTTACATAATCAGTTTCATAACATCGATTGCATCAAAGAACCTATTATGAGATTCAAAACAATGTAAATCATTCCATAGGAGAGAACTCCAAAATCAAAATAACATCATGCTTGAAAACATGTTTACTCTTGTTCAGTATTGCAGATATATTTCACCAAATTGCAAATTGGAACATTGCAATGAGTTTTTCTGTTTCATTTCAGTATGTGTGTATGTCAATTCCTCCTGTCGATTTGGAAGTTTCATGAATCCGAGGAAAGTGCAGAACCTTCCCAGCCAGTTTGGCCCGGGCAGCTTGACACGGATCCTGCGGGAGGTGGTGCAGGGGCTCATAGACAGCTCGGTGCAGGAGAGACTTGTCTACAACATGGTCAAGGAGGGCAACGGCAAAGTGGTGGTCGCAGGTCGGTGTTTCCGTGTTTGTGTTAGCTTAATCCTCTTGTCTACTCAGATTTCTGATAGTCTTGCTGTTTCAGTGTGTAGGGACACTAGTGTAACAATTGGAAGTCGCAGGTCGGTGTTTCTGTTAACATTAGCCTCTTGTTTTCTTATATTAATGATAGTCTTGCTGTATGTACACCAGTGTTAGAAACAGGAACACTTACCTTTAGTGATCATATATTGTCTTTAATGTTTTTTGTGATGCTTCCTTGAATTGTTTAATAAAATAGTATAGGCAGTATTTAGGGGTTAAACTTGACTCTGCTGGGCCGAATTTCAACTCTGACATACTTAAAACATCACTGAAAATCAGTGGATTGACTCTTTACCTACAATCAACTATCAATGTGGCTTGAGTTTGAATAAGGTTCTGGGACATAACGCCTAAAACGGCTGTTTGTGTTTGACCTAATGACAATGAAAATAATTTTCTAACGCCTGCCATTTATCTTAAGCAGCAAATCATGGATCACGGACACTGTCGAAGCGGGTGATATCAGTGGAGAAGGTTTCGAGTTTCTGGAGCTTCCTGGAACGGCTCCAGGAGGACCTCGGGTGCTGCGAAAACTTCCTGTCTAGTCAGCCTGTAGAGGGAGGCTGTCCAAAATGTTCTCATAAAACAAAAACATCGGGTAAGTGAAACTTCTTTAAAAAAATGTTACCCAAAAGAAAATAATGAACATCACAGATAAACACAGTAAAAGTTGAACAAGCAAGTCAAGTAACTTTGGGGTATTTACTTCATTCATAATGTCCTTTGACTTGAGATTGTTTTGTTTCTTTGGTGTTGATGTCAGTTATGTTTTTTACTTGATTTTTAATTGATGTTACACTTTATAAGAAATATTTGTTCAATGAAAGTGGACTTACTGCAAGATTCTAATCTCTGTTAGTCAGGCTCACACTGTGAAGGTTATTTGCTCAAAGTAAGCTCAAAATCTCAAAATCAGATGAAATATATAAGAGATGATAATCCTCTTGTGATTCTGATAATTCTTAGCCTCAAAATGTCCTTGTGATGTTGACATATAGTTTTGTGCTTTCAGGTGACCAGGACCACTTTGACTTCCCGCTGATCAAACCCCCCAGAAGGAGATGGTCCACGGAGTCAGGAGACAGTACAAAGGGATCAAAACCTCCAAAAGTTGCTCGCAGATCGTACTCAACTTACGAAGCAGAAGGTAAGAAACATGCTTGTAAACAGTAGATGTGTATTAGCAGTAGAAGCGACATCTTCGATGGATTAAACAAACACTGGCTCAAAACTATGTAACCTGGCAACTTAAAGTCTTCAAGTTAAACCTGTTTTGTATCACGCCAATCCTATAATGGGAAATTGGCTTTTGGTATTGCCCGTTGACAGGCATGATCAAGTTGTCAAAGATTTGTATTTCAACAAGAATTTGAAAACTGAGAACACAAATCGAGCTGGATTGAACATCAAACAATGAACCAACGACTTATAAAAGAGTTTTTAAAAAGCTTTTTATTAGAAATATTTAAAAACAGTGAAGGCCTTATATGTTCTTCATCTAAAGCTTCACGAATTTGTAGGTAAACCATGTATTCTTTGTTTAAATATATATGAATATTTGGATGAATATTATAATCACATGGTGTATGCTGACATGAACCCTTCAATATCTGCAGCTAGTTCCACAACAGGTGATGTCCACACAAGCATACGTCCAAGCAAACCATCAGGTGATGCGTCCGAGTGGTCAATAGATGAGGTCATCAACTTCATCAGCGACACAGACTCCGGCCTCGGTCAGCATGCAGAGCTCTTCAGAAAACATGTGAGTTGAAGGAATTCAAGTTGGAAGCAGCTGTATTATTTGACCAAAAAAATTTAGCTTTGTTGCTAACAGTGTGCTGAATCTGGAAATCGCATACCATTTTCATGCACTGCTTATTGATGTCACAGAGATGAATTATTGTATGGTAATAATTGCAGTGGTTTTAAATTGAGTTGCACTATACATTGCTCTTTGTGTTACCTCCCCTTCACCAAGCAACTAAAATGTCCTCAAATCATCACTCTTTAATCAAAGTTTTCAAAACACATTTTTTAAACTTAACTCTATTGAAGTTAAAGATTGAAGATGAGCCTTTTTCTTTTCCAGGAAATTGACGGCAAAGCCTTCCTCCTTTTAAATAGTGATATGATGATGAAATATATGGGACTCAAACTCGGACCTGTTCTCAAATTGTGCAACATTGTGGAGAAATTAAAAGGAAGAAAGTGAACAATTTCCAGTTGCCATGGTTTCCAAGTAATAAGTGATGATGTCAAGGGCAAGCAACAAGGGCAGATAACTGAGAAAACTTTACAGGGCAATCTTTGTGTGCAAAGGAACTTTATTACCAAAGATTAAAAATAGTTTTATATTTAATACTTTCTGGAGCTCAGATGAGGAATATATCAATGAACAAAGCTGCTAGTGATCTTCAGAATATTTGGTGATTTGCAAAGTCATCAGTTTTATGAACATCTGTCTTTAAAATAATATTTTATTGAATCAATTTGATGAATTTTCTACTTTAAGTCTCCTATTTAAAGGCGGTCGTGATTAGGACAAAATGAGAGGAGTGCATGAAAATGTTTTCTGTGTTCTAATATGAATTGGTGGTTGTGTCAATTCATGACAAGAGAACTGAAATTTGGAATTTTGAAACTGAATGGTACTCCTGTTTATGAGAATTTTAACCTGCATCAGAAATGCTACTAGGAAGCAAATTTTTAAACAAAAGTCATTATTGGATTTCTTTTAAAGAATTGGATTCATTTATATGTTCATATGTGTTGATGTTTTTTTTTTGAAAATCGGATTAATTTGAGGAAAACTTGGTGGCAGTGCAAGAAATTAAACTTTCGGTGGTTGTTGTATGATAGTATACAGTACAAGTTTATGGAGCAAGGGGAATTATTTCACTAAGATTGGTAATCGTTAACAATTCACTTTTTATTCCTTAATTTGATCATTAAATTGTGTATCAATGCCCTAATCATACATATGTCACCATGTATGGTCATTAATGTACATATGATGAATGTTAGTTCAGACAGAAGAAACTTCAAACACCTTTAAAAGGTCTGTTATATTATGTTACATAGTGTCTTTAAGGTTATGTATTTTCAGTAATAAGTGGATCCTCCACAAATCAAAATCAACACTTTGGTACAAGTGTCTAATAAAGTTAAAGTCCCATTCACAATGGTCCAAAAGTTACTAAGTTGCCTCCATTGCCTTTTCCTTTCCTATCTTTCTTGCGTATTGCCAATTCAGAAATGATTACATTTTCACTTCAGTATCTCTAGTGATTACATTGCCATAACCTGACTTCAAATCTTATTTATTTGTTTTGAATACATGAAACATTTTGGATGGATGAAGTTTCTCAGTTAAGTGTGTTTTCAGTGAAGAAAGCATGGCGTTAGGTCCATATAATAGGGCCTATATGTATACTTTCGATATTTAACATATTGTCAACAGTTAGATGAGGAAAGTTAGATATGTTGATCAATGAGATACTGATGATTGTTTGATAGATATCAAGATTATAGGCCTGGTACTTTTTTCCTTGACAAGTAAGCTGTTTTGTGCTCTAAAAGCCGACCCCTCATCTGCTGTATTGGATGCTCTTATAATTGTAAGTAGCCTTTCAGACTACGAGTGTTTATATTTGAATAATTTTTGTCATGGCCAAAGGACTAGCGATGAAATGGAAGTTTTTATTTAAGAAAACACTTATCCAAACACTTGTTATTAGGTTTATTTTGAGTACTATTGGAGGTGGGACTTTAACTGATTGTACATAAGGCTTCAGCCCTCGGTTCTGTAACATTTGTCAGTGCAATACTGCTTCCACTGCCATCATTCATCTCCATACCTGCAATGATTGTGTACCTTGAAGTCAGAATCTCATCACTGGTCATCCCTCCCCCCATGTTTCAATCAATGTACTGGTTTTCAGCTCGTTAGGCCTGTAAGACCAGATGGTATTTTGAAATAGCCTTGCGTCTGTCCGTCACGAAAAGCTGCAGAGCCAATGGCTCTATTTCATCCAAGGACTTTATCTATCGTCCCTGTCATCTTTCATTATCATGCCAACACTTCAGCTTTCAGCGTTAACTCAACCTAATGTTTAAGATATAAACTAGGTTTATCAGGTGGTCAGTAACTATAACAATAACTGTAATTGTTTTGTAGGGACAGAGGCACTCTATAGATTAATATACTCTCAAATCTGATGATAAAAGTAAAATAAAGTAAGTTCTTATAACAAGTTCTTGATTAAGTATATCCTATGGGTATCAAGCCTGCAGTTTATATTTATTGTTCAATAGCTCCTTTTTTCAGTAATTATAAAACAAGCTTCATTTTGCTAAAACATTATAGGAGATTTTCAATTATATGTCAGTTTGTCAACACATCCATGATATTTCACATTTACCTCATATTTATTTCAACATGGACTATTTTTTACATTGATGAAAGATTTAATTTATTGATGCAATGTGTTAGCATGGCTTGTGTTTGCTTGTAGGCACTTCTTCAAGGATTTCAACTGCTTGTATCAAGTAGAGATTCATTTATTCCTCCTCTCCTTGCAATAATGTTATAGAATATTTTCTGATACAATAATGAACAAATTTGATTTTATTCATCAATATTAGTGGAGTACATGAATTTTAGTCAGTAAATAATTTTACAATTTGTTCTTTTAGTGGTTAACATCAATCTATCTTAATTGGGTTATATGTCTGTTAAGATATAATCATTAGAATTGAAAATGTTAAGTTGATAATGTATAATAAGTTTTGGTTCACTAGTTCTTGCTTGACTTTGTAAATCTTGGTAACTGATGTTTTGGAGAAATGTTATTCAATCTATGTTTATTGGGTTATATGTTTGTTAAGATATAATTACTAGAATGGAAAATGTTAAGTTGATAATGTATGATAAGTTTTGGTTCACTAGTATTGCTTGACTATTGCTTGATATTTTGGAGAAATGTTATTCAATTTGATGTACGGTAAATTTGCAAAAAAATCAAACAATGCATAACCTGCAACATAAATAAACCTGTCGCTTTCCTTAAAATGAAAGTGAAACTTGAGTGTATGGAGACAGTAATTAAAGTAAACTAAATGAACTAGTCTGTTCAGGAAGGATAGGTAGACTTGCTGCCTTTCTGCCCTCCTGAACACAGATGCTCGAAGGAAAACTGCTGACACCTGAAGCTAGCTTACATGGAAAGCATGTATTTAGGAGTGTATGCTAGGCCAACTAGTTGGCTTTTTTAATGTTTTCGCTTCCCATGGTAAACACTTGATGACAGGCAAATATAATCTACTATCATTTGGGTAAGCTTTAAACTTTTGTGAATTCTTTGATTAAAATTCATTCAATTAATTCAAAAGTAAAAATCTAATCTGTTATTGTTTAATTCAAGATAGAGATATGTGCCTCTTTTTTAAATGGGAACATTATCTTCCAACATAGTGGTCTTCTGGGCTGAATCAGTAGATAATTCAAACATCTTTGAGTATGTGTTGCAATTGTCATCTGAACAGCCAGGTGGAACCTTGGAACCTAGGCTCTGACACAACTACTAACCATAGACTCCATAGTTTGTTCAATTGTTAGCACTCCTGCATGGAGAGTTATTCCAGACCTCAAGAGAGAACTATCTGTATCATTTAAAACCAATTTGTAAGGAAATATTATTGAAATGGTAAGTTCATATAAGTGTGATAAGAGAAAATGCTATTTAACTTTATTTTGAATAGAAATTCTTCTTAAACAAATCAATATATTAACTCATTTACTTCATAATGTTGCATTCCAATTTCAAATGCATATATTATACTCATTTTGCTATCTATCACTAAAATCAAACTCAAAAGAGACCGAAACTTGATGTTATATAACCGGAACTCCTGGTGTGGTAAGACAAATCAATATACAAAATAATTGCTTAGTTTTATCAAGCTGTTCACACCTTCATAAACTGCATTGTAAATGTCATTGCAGTAGAGTTCTCTAATGTCTATTTTGCCTATAGAACTTACGTGATGTGTTTAATCCAAAACTACTTGTTGCTTTGACCGCTAGGGATCCTGCTGTAATATTGCAATAGATAGATTGGAAATCCGAGGCCAAGTTTGGATTACCATAGACCATGAACACGTGTTCATTAGTTGAATTTGGTTGTGAGTATCTTAACCTGTCTATGCATTTTATTGTTTTACTCTTGCAAACTGTTCAGTCATCGTTCAGATGAGTTGTTTCTTTCCTGTACATAATCTGCAATGCCTTACTTGTTCTTGAGCTGCATCCTGCTAAATCAGCGTATATGAATCCGCTCTCCCTCCTTCCCAATACCCTGATCTCTTTCAAGCCAAAACCCTCGTATCGCTAGCTATCCAACCATACAATGAGACGACTCGCATTCAGCAACAGCGGCACAACCCGGCTGGAAAAATCCGTTGAGTTCAAGCTAGTAGGATTTATCCGGAAGAGATCAGGGTATAAGGAAGGAGCGGAGCCGATTCATTTACGCTGATTTAGCAGGATGCTTGAGCTGTTACCATTTCGCTTCTTAGGATGCCGAGTGAGCGAGCAACGTTTGTAGTTAGTGTTAGAATTATATTGTCTCAAATGAAGTTCATAACATCATGGTTCTCTTCAACTTCCTACGCAAGACTAACCTCATGCCAGTTCAAATCTGATCAAGCCGCATCGAATTCCATCACAATTTCTGTGTTAACTCTTTAGCTTACTTGATAATCCAGTCAGAAAATATACAGAGGTCGATGCTTTTCTCCATGTAATCATGTCACAATATTTTGGGCAATGAGGCAAGGCTTGATTGTGATAGTTATCTACACTGGCGCGAGTTGGTCATTGCATGGGTAGTTGACTTCTCCAGCGAGTATCTAAATTGATCAAAGTTACAATGTTGCTGTTTTGATTGTTGAAAGTTGTTAAGCGAAGTTATGTTTCTTAATTTCATGTCTTTGCTTTGAAGTTCATACAATGAAATCCCGTTTTACTTGAAGGCCAAACCAATGAATGATTGATAATGATGTATACCTGAATGTTTGCACCGAACCCGCTGCCAGTCCTGTAAATGTGATCTCATCGTCATTAATCAACAGTTGTAAATAAACAATTCATTGCATCAGTTGCATTTGTATCATTTCTCCAGTGCTTCTTTGGTTAGCGCGTTCGGCTTGGGATCGAAAGGCCCGTGGTTCGAATCCCGCCAGGGGCTCGGCAGCTTTGTCTGCAGTAGAGAACTGTTCTGCACGCAGTCAGGATTGGGTGCAATGCTACACTGAATTTCCATGCAGTACCACCCATGGTTCGCTAGTTCCAGCCGATGCTCGCAGGTTTCACCGTAATGCTTAGCCTTAATAGTGTTGCGGGCTTTCTCCCTGCATTAATACTAGCAGCCGTGACTCTTGAAAGCGGTGTTAAACCCAATATCACCTCACCTCACCTCTTTCACTCGAACCTGGATGTTTCTTCATCTCCAGGTCTGGTTGTCTTTTCACAAACCTTACACCTTTGTTTTAACGTTTCATTGTTCATTTAGAGGCTTTTGATTCTTTATATACGTTTCCTGCTTGTGAAATTTTTAAACACATGATATTAGCGCACGGGAATTAATTTTGGTCACTGGTTAGTGATAGATCTTTGATAGTTGATATGTGCATCCCTTTGAGACGAACGTTCAGTTGGGACCCTTATCTTTGTGTAAGATACATTTTCCAATTATTATCTTGAAGTCGTGAACATTTCAACTAAAAAATGCTGTTCGACTTGGTACCAGCCATTTCTTTTTAGGATTCTGTCAAATAAGCACTTTAATATCATTAGGATCATTGTCTTCTGGCCTATACCCTATATGACCTACAGTAATAAATTAGCATGAATTAAAGTGACATAAATTATATTTCTGAAGTAAAATATGTCTGACATTGTCGCTGGAGTTATCTAATAGTGAAGAACTCCTATGGCTGAAAAAGTCCCCTTTCAAGCGTCTCTGTTCTGTATATAAGGACACCATTATCTAATATTGATCATATTTCGTAAACAATCAATGTACCGGAACTGGCATACGCTAATGTGTTTTGTTAGGAAATAATCTATAGCTGATAAATAGAAAAATTTGGTTAAAAGCTTTTATCATGTCATATAAGCAGTAAACACGTAAATTGCCTTCAACACATGTACAAGCCCATTGGTCAGTTTCCATGAAAATAATAAATTGTTATTGCATATGAGAGAATATAAAAATCTAGTGGGATTATTCAGATTGTGATCAGCATGTATGATACATCAGCATGTATGATACATCAGCATGTATGATACATCAGCATGTATGATACTTGTGAGAACCTGTCAAATTCAATTACAATTCATGGAACATACTCTGTCACGTTTATGACCATTGATCATAGGCTTTTGCACTAATCACAAGTTTTCTTTGATCCCTAAGACAGTTGGCAATTTTTAGACGTGGGATTCTTTAGAAAGCCTCTCTTAACCTCTCAAACATATTTATTTCCCAAAAGGAGGGACCGGATTCGTAAACAAGCAAATGCTTATACAATACCGGTCCTGGCATATTAAACATAGAAATGGTGAATATACAGTAGGAAACATGTATACAAGAAAATTGTGCATTGTCAAGTACTTTTTTTTAAGACAACAACGGTTTCAGTAAATATGAGAATGTCAATCTGCCTAAAAAAATAAAAATAAAAAACAACAACAAAGACTTACAACATCGATTCTAGTTAAATATTATGACTATGCTATTTGGAAGCTATTTTGAAACAATCTGCCTGTTAAATTTATATGAGGGATCGTCTGGTCTCTCGTGCTAAAAATAGATTTTTGTCATGTTGAAGTAAGGGATATAGAAGGGATCATATTATCGAAATTTCGATTTTGTTAAATTTCCAATAGAATTTTGACTCTCTGAGGAGAAAATCAGCACAGTCACATTGACTTAATGCAAAGGAACAAACTTGACTAATTTTCAAAGCAGTTGATAACTTGTAAAAGATTTTATAGAGAAAAATAAAAAAATTACCCCTGGCCATTTCTGTGACCTGCCAAAACTGTTACGGTTAATTTCGGGGTATGATAAACATTTGCCTTAAAGACGATTGGTTCTGCACATCTGTATTAAGAATTCAACATCATGCGTTTCTTTTAAGCCATGCTACGATACCTAAAAGGCATCCAAAATTACATGATATTTGCTCTAGTATACCCAAGTATGTGAACAAACTTTTCATATGAAGCTGTAGTTTGAATTTCGTCCAATCAGAAAGTAAATTGCGCTTTTTAGCAATTAAATGTAATCGATTATGTTTTCAAATCAAACTCCGGGTTTCATTGTTCATCCATGGAGCATCTTTTGGCCTGTTGGTGACAGTTTTATTTGGTATATATTCATTACATAAGTTAAAAATCTTAATTTTAAGCATATCTGTAACTTCATTAACATCATTTGAGGAAAGTATTGTATTCCAGTCAAGAAAACTCATCAGAAAGGTCTACAATATCAATTAAGTTATAATCATACATATCGTACAACGATGACAAAGAAAAATATACAATTATGCATAGCAGATACATATCTTGCATAAAGATGTTTTTGCAACATGGGAGTCCATGGGAAAATGATGACCTTTTCGGAGAAATCTTAAATATTAATTAGTTCCTGTATTAAACTTTTTTAATATGAAAACATGTTATAGTCAACATAATCATCTTCAAGAAAAAGGTAAAAAATATGTATGGTACTGTGGGTTTTTAGCCGCTACGGCACATCATGTATTCAAACATTTCTATTAAATTATCATTATTTAAGCTATTTTTGGACTAAAAACATGCTTTCTCGTACTCATTATCTTAAAATATACCTGAACGCATTTATACAAATCATATTCATTCAACTATATCTACTTTCTAAGAAAAACAGATAATAGAACTTGCTCAAATAATAATGACAATTAAAATTGCTAAGTCAGCAAAATTATGAATTATTTCAAAATGAAAATACTACGTTTCTTTACTTAGATGAATATTAAGTCAGAAATCATCAAAATTGAGAAATTACCGCTTCATCTTGGTTTATTATATAAGAACATTATGATTAAAGGTTATTTGAATTTTGTAACTGTGACTTAGGAGCGAACATCCTTAATACTGTCCTTACATATGCCCTAAGTGACGCTTAACATATAACGCCTCAAAAAGTACAATTATTGTTTTTAGCAAAAGAAAATGCTATGATGTAAACCTTCACTGTAGACTTGGTGATATCCGAAGCAACAACTTATGGGTGTTCTGTTTAAAAGTATCCTTTCTACAAAAACTAGAAGTGAAAAATATTGTCAGAAAGAAAGACAGAATGTTAACTCACTAAGAACTGTGGATTAATTATAATGACTTACATGCATTCATAAATATGGATAAGGATTTACTCTTCAATTGTAAGTTCGTTACTTACATATTCATTATAAGTAACGGGTGTAGATATTGCTTTGTGTTTGCAGGATGAAAACAAATATGTCATACACCTTTTTGTATTTAATATTGTCAGTATACTTTCAATTTGATAATATGCAGACATTATACCCTTTACATATTACATGAAACTATGAATATAGAACAGTTTTTTGTATGTGAATACAAGATCACACAATATGCAGGAATTCACATGTCACATGCATTTATAAGCATGCAAGCTTATCAATGTATAATCATGCACATTCGCACAATATACAACCATTTCTATTAATAGATGAACTTAAAAACCATATAATCTCAGTTGTGTTGTCAATACACAAAAACATAAAAACACACAAAAACACAGATATTCTGTCACTCAAATGTCACATAAACTTTACTCATAAAAACTTATGTATATAAAGCATTACGTTATCACACATTCTTTCAAAAAATGCACTTCATTGTGTTAATCTCATATTACATGATTTTATCAAAAAAGAAAGAAACAAACAAAAACTAACAAAAAAACCCAACCTTATTTAAACATACCAATGCATAATCACATAATATATATATTATACATGTAATGTACTACAGGCCTGTGGCCTCTTCAGTACTGAATAAAGATTGATTGATAATCACACAATATAGATATATTGCTATCATTCACCTGTCTCATAAATTTTAAGTTTGTAAGTGCAAAAAACACAATCATTTTCACATCCCACTAATTCATAAACATATAGACTAATTTATGTATAATGATACACAAACAAATAAAAAATACATTTAGCAATTTCATTAGTCCATGAACTTTTGAAGATACAAACTCATTTATCAGTATCAAGACCACCATTTTATATGATGAAATGCTGTAAATTCATTAATATACAAACTCAATCACACAATCACATAACAAACAGACATTTAGCCATTTCGATAACACATGAGCTTTTGAAGATACCAACTCATTTATCACCTTCAAGACAATCATTTAATATGCAAAGATTTTGCCACTCATCTTTCTATGAATTAATAAGCTTACCAACTCAATCACGCAATCACGTATCAAACGGATATTGAACCATTTTGATAGTGCATGAGCTTTTGAAGATAAAGACTCATTTCACAGTATCAAAACCATCATTTTAAATGAAGACATTTTGTCACTCATATATTCTTTAGATTTATGAATATACAAACTCAAACAAAATGCAGACATTTCCACCATTTACATGTCACATTAGTGTGTTTAAAAACATACAATCTTACTTATGTATGACCCTGTACAATCACATAACAGGCAGACATACAGACACTCACATATCATATGAAGTTTTAAACATATAAACTCATTATGTATGTCAATACATTATCAAACTCATCACTGCCATTCACATGTCACATAATGATATACATATACAAACTAGTTTATGCATTATATGCACTGATTGTGTCATTCGCATATTCTATGAATATATAAACGTGCAATTATACCTATGCAAAACATCTTTGCTCGGCATTAAGATTTGGTCATTGGTGTTTAAGCACACACTCACACAACATGCAGACATTCCGTTCTTTATATGTTAAAGATAATCCCCAAAAAGACGAAGTCTCGTTTGTGTAAATCGAGACACAAGAGAATGATATGTTTACATGTTCGAATTCAAGCACATTTTCGAATATCAATTTGATGTCACACACTATATAGACATGTTATATGATTTTGTCTAGTCTATTGCTAACCTAGGAACTATCCTGGGAGAGGTTTATGACCATTTTGAGTCTGGTAGTCTCACACACTTCCTGAAATATAGATTCATTTGATACTTTCCTCAGGGAACCGTCTTTGAGTTTTATGAGAATCACTCCTCCTGAAACCCAAGAAACTTCAATTTTTGTCTCATTCACAAGGGCTCTCGCCCTGCGAACAATGGTTGCTCTTATCCTAGTTAGATCTTCATTAATGAAGATTCTTATGGCGTTTATGGTATTGATCTACCTCTCAATCATATATTCATTGCATTACAAAGATTCGTGTCAATAAGCAACAACCATGTAGAGTGACGATTTTTATGAATGTAATGCTTTTTGCGGGAAATGAAATTTGCGGGAACTGAGAAATAGTGTTCGATTTCAACAGGTAATAGGGGGGATATGAGATCGGTGACACCTGTCTTTAAAAAACGTGTCAATATGGTTAAGTTATGAGGCCAGATGGCATTGCCCGAAGTCCGTCATCCACCGTCTGTTCACCTTTCACATTGTCGACCCCTAAACTGATGCATTCCCACAGCGGAGAGTTTATATCTTGAAATATGGGTTTGGCAGGGTTCCTGTCCTTAAATGTTCTTTCAACCCCCAGGAAACAAATTACGCTAGTATGCTCACATAGGTGAAACGCTCTTCATTGTTTTCCCCTGTAACATAATTATATTATAACTATCTAATTATACTATCTTAGATGAGCTACAGAGCCAATGGTTCTATTTTTAACCGTTTGAGTTGTTGCCCACCTTATTTATTCGTCTCTATTGCAACGGGTGTGTGGGGGTGTGTGTGTGTGTGGGGGGGGGGGGGGGGGGGGGGGGGTAAATAAGCGTAGGAAATAGGCAAATTCAGTTTCATTTTTGTGTCTTATTTTTTCACTGGGGGATGGAACGTGTCCTCACCCTTCTTGTACTAATGATTTCTCAAAGAAACTCCTGACCTGGAATACTACTTAATGTGTCCCGGGATTAGACCCCTCGAATACTTACATAGACACGATCAGCCCTGCCGCTGCATTACAGGGATAACTTGTCCTGGTCTAAGGTAAGGAAATAATCCGATTCACTAGATTTCATGTTTTGTTGACATTGTTTGTAAATAATTAACTATTGTATAGTGAACAGGTTCTATGGGTTTAAATCTTCTTTATTGCATGATTGTGACGGTTCGGTGTAGATACTAACACCGTTATCAAGCATCACTTGCTTGATAACGGTTTAAGTATCTACATCGAAACATCGCAATCCTGGAACTTGGTCTCTATTCATCTCACCAACTTCTAAATGCCTCACAAATAAGTAATTAACTATAGAAATGAGATTCGAATAATAAACTACTGATGATTCAGCAAAAATCAGCAGTTGTAATCATGTCATAATTCAATGCTGATTCTCTAACTACATATATAACGGCGTCATCGACAAACGTTTAAGTAAGTAATAATGATTATGAAATATTAATACATAAATCTTCACAGGTAAGTTCAACTATCAAAGTATCATCATCTCTAAAACAGTAACTAAGATATTTTTCATTATGTATTCCACTACTGAATTCCCCTCAAAGAAAACATAGACTTTTACAAGGTTAAAATGAAGTATCATTTTATATCATGGTATTGCAATTATGACATAAAACATCCTGTGATACGATGTATTTAGGCATAATCATCACTTTTCCACGAACCAGAAGAATACAGTCTGATTAAAAGGGTCCTAGTGGAGAAGATAGCCTACACATATAGAGTTCGAATCTCGGTAGAGTCAATATTTTGAAACTTTTATTCTTCGGAACATGGTTGATTTTAATCAGACTGCAGAAGAATAAAGATTGATGATGATCTAAGCACTTTTTAAGAATCACCAACATATAATAATCTATGATGATCCCAACTTGACAGAGCCAAGATGAAGTTTGACGACATCCTGGTGGAGATAGGCGAGTTCGGCTTCTACCAGAGGCGGATGTTCCTCATCTCGTCCGTCGTGGCCGTCATCTCCGGGTATCAGTGGATGTCCGTCATCTTCCTCATGTACATCCCTGACCACAGGTCAGTGCTAGTGAGCCACCTCCCTCTGCAGTTCTTATTAGACAAACAGTATTATGGTTGCATTAGGACTCACCAATGCAATAAAGTTAAGAGCCGTGAGCTCTTCAGTTCACCAGCTTTTGTATTTTTGATGTTCAAGATACCTGCTTGTTCTCCGGGTGAAATACATCACCAAAACTGTCCAGTGTAAGTGCACTAGATAACATAGTTAAACATGTCAGGTCTGATGCGCTCAAAAGACAGACAGATTTTATTGTATAAGATTTTGTTTATTTGAATTTGTATTTCAATATAAGTGGACTTGAGGCGATAGTACCCTATAAATCGCTGACAAACTCATCTGCTCAACATGCAAAATTAGAGGGACACCGACAGATCAGTTGATACCGTTAACATTTATCATGTGATACTCATTTTGTAAACTGTTCTGTAACAAGTATACATGTGCAGTTATGGCCACAGCCTGAATAAATCCCAGCTATAAATGTATACTTTTACCTAATTCTTGGGTAGTTTATCACGATTTACACGATTTTTCAAAGATGTGTATCAATTACAGTAGACACATTATGAATTTTTTACAATGTTGTACAAAATTGTTACCCAACACCCTCCCCCACCCCAATACTTAAGAAATAGCCATTTTTTAGGGGACAGCGTTAACCCTATTTGGTTCATACTATTCGTAACTCGATGATAGCAAATTCCCGTGATTTTGCCAAGCTACAAGCCTCGTCAAAACTGTCAAAGAACGACTCTGTGTAGGGGTAGTCCCCCATAACCCCTGCAGCCCATTACCCCTACAGCTTATCAAAACAAGTTTATGGTCCACTGCACTGCTTATCTCTAGCTTGTTACCTCTTGCAACACAATGGACTCACCCAGACTGATTCTATATTACCTTTATCTGTACAGATAATTGGTACATAATGAAAACATGGACATGGTGACAATAAAATAAGAATTTCTTCAAAGGTTGGTTGTGTAGTCATCCATAATATTGTCTGTATCAATAAAATGAGAGTATTAAGGAGGATGTGCAATTACAATTTATCATAAATTATTCATCAAATTATTTCTCAATAAAGTAGCCTTATATAAATATTTACCCAAGTTACACAATATCGTTACATTATTACAACTAAAAAGGGGTATAAACTTTATTACTGATGGACATTTGTAATAATAAGGTTTGATATATAAGATTCTATAGTTGATATATTATGGACATTATACGGATGCATAAAATAATATACTGCCGACATAACAAACAAAAACGAATAAAAGAGATTCGGGATTCAATGACATTGACATAGTATCATTATATATGGGAAAGAGCGCCTTCCTACCCTGATCGGACAACTGCAATGTAGCCTTCGAGAATAAGTTATTATAGTTAAAAACTGTTCCTAAATATGTAAAAGTATCGTCAACATCAATAACCGTACCATTTTAAAGCCAGTTTTCTGTCGATTTAACTTTACCACCTTTTTTGAAAACCATTATCTTAATTAAAAATATTTACCTCGAGTTACGCTCGACAAGACCTCCCCCTGCATATAACCAAGATTATTGCTAAAAAAAACTGACTATCAAAACAAGCAATCCTCACAAAATATCTTACATGAAAATATAAAGAACGAATAACCAAAAATAACTTCCCTCTGACACCCAATTTTGCCATTTTATACCATAATTTACACCAATCAATTGAATCAAAAGCACGTTTAAAATCCACAAATGCACAATACAATCGCTTATTGCGACTAATCAGTGAATGGAGGGCAAATATAGCATCAACTGAGCTAAGATTATAACGAAAACCAAAGCATACAAACATGTCAAAGCATATTTCATATTTTATGTTTAAATACAATTACTTCAAATCTAAATTAATTCCTTTATTTTCATATGTTCATTCCATCATATTCCATGTTGTCAATCAAAATGTCACAAACATGTCTCCCTGAGAAAGCCGCTCCACACTACCACTTGATCGAGATTCGAACTCTATCTGTCAAAGCTTTCTTCTCCCCATAGAGTTTTCAGTATTTTGAATTTTTTACTCCTCAGAACACGGTCGATTTTAATCAGACTGACTTCTACTGTACACTTAATCACCTGTAAGGGTGAGTCTATTAATCCAAATAGGTAACTGTCTGTGTTGTTTTAACAAGCTGTAGGGGAACTGGGGTGTAGGGGTAATGGGCTGTAGGGGTTTTGGGATATAACCTGTGTAGGCAAAGCAGCATGCTGAGACTATAGCCATGCTTTCGTTCGTTAATTATTTACGTATACAGTTCACACACCACAATGGTATATCATCCTTACTCCAGTCTCTCATATCCCTGCACGGGTGGCTCATTGTTTTAAATGTATATATTTATTTGTCTATTTTATTGTAAATTTATGAGGTGAGACTTTAAGAAAACATCTGTCTGTCTGTCTGTCCTTACTCCAGATGAGGTGAGGTGAGGTGAGGTGAGAAGATTTGGAGACAGCTCACTGCCACCGAACCAGGGGTAGTTAATCCCTTATAAAAACATGCCCCAAAAGTTAATCTCTTGTCATAACATGCCCCGCATGATCCCTTGTCATAACAAATAGCCAGTGGGGCAGGTACCCCCGGTTAAATGCCGCTTTCAAGAGTATTTTACTTATATCATGGCTGCTAGTATTATTGCAGGGAGAAACTATGGGTTACTCCAGTTGAACTATAATGTTTATCATAAGACAACAGCTGTGTTAGATGAATTTAAATTAGCCGTTTGCTTATTCCTGCTTATCATGCTTAAATGAGAAAGTTTTGTTTTATTTTAGATGTGCAATCCCCTCCTTCGAAAACGACACTTATGAAGTTCAAAGTTCAAATCACGCTGACCTGATCAACACGACCATTCCCATGGTAAGGAAAAGCCTACATGCGACGTACTCACAGTGTTTCCTCTACAACGAAAGCAGAGCTGGTGTGAGTTCCGAGAACAACGCTACACAAGTCGAGTGTTCCTCCTGGGTGTACGATACATCCGTCATGGACGTCACCGTCATATCAGAGGTACAGCTAGGAACATGCAACCTCCATCAATCAACATCTTAACTCGTAACGTAGTGCACCAATATGATCATATAAATGAGTTTGAGGAAAACGAGTCTGAAATTGGTATGCATGCTCAAACACAATTGTTGCAATGGTAGTTCTACTTTTCAGTTAAGTGTACATTTTACAACTTCTGCGGAAAGGCATAATTTGCAACATTTGTAATAACTGACCTATTTAATCTTGCTGCATGGCGCCAACGCTCGTGCTATGTGTGCAGCGCCCTCGTCTTCGAGTTAACCTCGAGAATATTTCTGATTGGATTATTATGATCCGTTGCAGCACACCGGAGACATTGCAAAGCAAAACTGATAAACTGCAGCAAAGCTTAAGTTGGCCACAGATCGAGACTGGTGGGAATTATTCCTTGCGGAGGAAGTTAACATGTTAAGGAAGTCAAGCTTGATATTCTTTTGTTATTTTGAGAAGGAATTCATATGCCATACCGACCATTAGCATTGGTTGGTTATCTCGTTACCCACGTAGTTGGCCATTAAGATATATTCCATACGTAATTGACTTAAAGTTTTGGACTTTAAAAAAGACACAAAGTAAAGCTTGATACAGAATTATAGAAGGAGTCGAGCATATGGCCGCATTGTTAAAGCCTAAGGCCATGAGTCATAAAACATAAAAGTATTAATAGAGTTTTTTTCTTAATTGAGCTTGAGAATGAAACAGTGCTTTTTCATAGACACGAAATATTAAGTTTAAACGTAAGAATATTCTAAGAGGTTTTGTGATTCTTGCCCGGAACATCAACGGATTGAGCTACTTCGGTTGATATAAACGAGCCTTTTTGTTAATCTAATGAACATTCGGATATGTGTCTGTTATATCCTTATGCTTTTGTTTCTGAATATTTACAGAAAAATTGAAAGATTTTGCTTAAAATCCATGCTGATGTAGAACAAGAAAGCTGTAAAACAATCTCTGAACTGAGAATATTCTAAGAGTGAATCTGGACTCGGAACACTAACGGATTGAGCAAATTAGGTAGATGTAAATGATCGTGTGTTTTGAGTATACATCAAGAATATTGAAAGTTTTACGAGTTTATTCTGATTGCAGTTTAACATGGTTTGTAAGAACGAAATCTACCGATCTTTTGGCACCATGCTGACGTTTGCAGGGGCAACACTTGGGACCTTTTTTGTTGGAGTGTTTGCAGACATGTGTGTGACAATCCATTGAAATATCTATCATCTATATATATATCCAATATTGAAGCTTTTAAAATGAAGATTATAAGTTCATATTTT
Source organism: Phorcus lineatus (assembly GCA_921293015.1). Classification (NCBI taxonomy): domain Eukaryota; kingdom Metazoa; phylum Mollusca; class Gastropoda; order Trochida; family Trochidae; genus Phorcus; species Phorcus lineatus. The sequence continues at coordinate 56,197,025 of OV121085.1, read as the reverse complement.
TCGTTTCAGTTCTTTGAAATATTGGATGACTCATGTAAAGTAAAATAAATGAAAGTTACATAAGACAATATATAAAAAGTAACATAAGACATTATATAAGAGTGATCATTGTGCATATATTTTCTCCAAAAATTTCGTGTTTTTGTTTTCTGTCACAACTTCCTTTAATTACTCATCTGAAGTTTAATGCACTCATAACAATCGATTTAAACTATGCTTTACATCCGAATACTCCCGCTTCTAGATTCGGACGTAAGTTGGCCATGTTGGCCTCTGTGCTGTTGAACATGGTGGCCAGCGTTGTCGGCGCCTTCGCCACCAGCTACGTCTTCTTCATCGCAGTCCAGTTCTGTTTTGGCTTCACCTCAGCCGGCCTCTACATGGTTCCCTTCGTTATAGGTTACTGTCCTCAAACCATTGGTCTATATTCATACACTGGACAATATATTAAGGGATATCTTTAATGAGAATTCTGAAAATATGAACTATGGTGTATACATTTATTGATACAACGATGAATTACCAATCATAAAATACGTGAAGTATACAGCAGTATAAAAGGGTAGTATAAGGCTTAAATAATAGAAAACGCTATTTATCCAAATCAATTTACAACTTTGTAATGATGAAATTGAATTAATGATGGAATATCCACAACGTAACAAAATACCATATTTCTTATCAACTTTGCATTTTAATGCTGTGTAAAGGTCATATATAATGATAATGTTTGTAACACTTCTCGCCTTTAATGAACTGAACCCGCTTTGATGAATTGAACCTGCTTTGATGAATTGAACCAGCTCAGATATCAAATGGTGTCCACGATATTGAAGCCTTACGACTGATTGGCTGAGATAAAAGATGGCACGACTTAAATCAACAGTACTCAGATCAGGAACGCAGAGTGTTACACATATTTTAACATGATTTTAATAAAAAAAGTATTGTTCATGCCAACATAGCAAGCAATATCCATCTCAACGTACTGTTGTAGCCGTTGAGATAACGGGCAAGTCTAAGCGGACGCTGATCGGGATGGTGATGAACTTCTTCTGGGTGTTCGGGATGTTGGTCCTCACCTTGGTCTCCTACTACATCACAAACTGGCGCTATCTCAGACTGGCGCTAGGTGTTCCCTCGGCGCTCTGCGTCTCCTACTGGTGGTAAGGCATGGCCACACGTTTCACAGTGTATATCACACATTTTAATCAAAGTCTTGTTGCGTATAGGTCACCTTGTCGAACTACAGCTGCATATCAAAAGTTTGTTCACTTACTACTATATGTTCATGTAATTTAGGTTTGGTTTGAACGTCAATGAAATACCTTCAGCAGAACTGACAAAGGACCTCCCATTGTCAAAGTGTAAAATAGCCATTCTTTAACTTAGTGTTGGATTGTCTACTCTGTCGTGCAAACTTCGATTAAATACTCTATTTCGACTCACTGAGAAAAAAATCAATAAACTCATAGAGACTTAATGCAATCAAACAAACATGAATCTGTTGATCACTTTTAATGGATTTTGTAGAGAAAAATAAAAATTGGTGTTTTCGAAATTTTGACCGCTGGTCCCATCAGTGACCTGCCAATTAAAGTCTTTTATGGTTAACTGTTGGGTACGGTATACGATTGCGTTTAGGTACAATGGATCATCACTTCTGAATTCAAAATTATCCGTTCCTTTTTCGCAATGCTACGACGCTTCAAATACATGCCACATTACATGATATTTGCACTAGGATAGACAGGTAAGTGAACTTTTGGTTTGCAGCTGTACACTCTTTTAAATTAAAACAAAACCAGGGACAATCATATTATTCAGCATTGTCCTTAGCTGCTCAGCTAAGGGTGTCAATTTGGCCTTTTCCTGGCAGAAGAGACCTTTCATAATGGCAAAAATATCCTATTCATCAAAATATCAAGGGAGACCAAGGCAAAATGACCAAGGACCCCCTCTAGGAACAACACTGATATCAACCCTTTATTATTTATTAGGTACTAGGAATGTTTTTGCTGCATGACCATTGCTTGATTAGGTTCTTCGACACACTGAACCTTATGTGATAACTCATTCTTGACTTCTAATACCATAAACTTTATACCAAACCGTAATCGTATAGCTTCTGTTAAAAGAAATTGAATTGGACCGAACACTATTTTCGATTCAAGTAAAATGTTAGAATTTTGTTACATGCCAACTCTCTCAAACCGATATTTTATTTCCAATATGTATTGAAGGTTAATCCCAGAGTCTCCAAGGTGGTTGATAGCCAAGGGTAGGCATGAAGAAGCCAAGAAGATTATCAGGAACATTGCCAAGAAGAACCAAGTGGAGATAACCGAGTCTTTACTGAAGAACGTCACGACGGAGGAGAGTAAGGACCTCGGTGTTCTCCATCTGTTTTCTAGTCCGAGGCTGATGGCTAGAGCGTTGATTGCTTTCTTTAACATGTGAGTTCAGAGAAAATCAAAGTTATCAAAATAATTCATTCAATATGGCATTGTTAATTTCAGCTCAGTTGTTAAGGTATTTCATAGCATCGATAGAAAGGTTATTGATATAAGTAAGTGCCCTCGTTCTCACATGCCCTGAATAGCAACTATGAGCGCCGAACTGCAGTTCACAGTGCCTTTAATGTCGATCAAACAAAACATGTTAACATTCAAATTGAATCTTTCGCAGAAGGGAACATTCTGAGAAAACGAGATTGCAGTTACTTTTTCCGAAATCGTTTGGTTGAATAGTTCGATTTTGATGAATTTGAATTACACTACTGCGCTATGGGCCACTTTTGAAATATGGGTGACAAATGATAACCTTTACGTGGTGTCAATGTTGAATTGAAGAGCTAAAGACTGTTTCTATAGAGTGAATATTTAAGAAAATCGACAAAATTTTTACTTTTCTTTCCCAGGTTTTCTGTGGGCCTGATGTATTTTGGGATCAGCCTGATCATGGGCAATCTGTCTGGAGACGTCTTCCTGAACTTCTTCTACGCCTGTCTGATGGAGATATGCGCCTACGCACTAACCATGGTGTTCATGTTCCGGGTTGGCAGGAAACCCTTACTTGTAACAGTGATGCTGATTGGTGGACTCTCCTGTCTGGCCTCTGTATTTCCGGTTCTGTATGGAAACGGCTGTAAGTAGATGATTTCACTTTACTGTGTCTCGGGCAAAAATCCTGAAAATAATGGTAACCAAACTGATCGAGCAGAAAGATGGTTAGTTCGTATCAGGCAAAGATGTTCGTCTGAAAGCGTCCTTTTTCTCGTGTAACTTCCATTTCCAAATGTATACTAGTTAACTAAAAACATTTCCCAAGGTCTAACTTTTGTGAATACAAATATTTTTCGAGAAAAGATGAACAATGGAGAAAAATGGATAACAAGCTACAGCAGGAACAGGCTTCTATTTCATTTATAGTTACAGTTGGTACGACAGGCAATCCACATGTTCAGTAAAACCAAATGACAGAAGAAACTTATTACTGTTCACTATAGTCAGTCAATTTTGGAGAAAATGAATTTAAAGTTGATATTGATTAACACCAAAACACATGCAGGCCGGCAGGACGAGGGAGAAGTTTTCATTATAGTACCAAACCACGGCTGGTAGAATCCGTTGCAGCTTTGATCCGCCTCGTTTACACCTTACTTAATGAAAGATTAGTCCACAAAAGAAATTGTAACTTAAAATACAATATTATGTCTTAGATTTACACAACATTGAACTCAGTTACATTCGATACAGGAAAAGTCTTTACACCAATTGTATACATGATATAAATCCATTTGAATTAAACGTAATGAGTAAGAATGTTTCAGCCACAGGATGGATACTGGTGGCGATAGCAATGCTTGGCAGGTTCTCCTCTGCAGGCGGTTATTCAGTCGCTGCTATCTACATCAGCGAGATCTTCCCCACCTCAGTCAGGGAGTCAGCCATGGCTATAGCTAGTGTCTTCTGCAATGTTGGCGGGATGGTTGCACCATATATTGCTGATTTGGTGAGAATGATTGGATCTGTTAGGTGATAATTCTTAGAGAATGAATGACTCTGTAAGGAGTCAATTCTTAGAGAATGAATGGCTCTGTAAGGAGATAATTCTTAGAGAATGAATGACTCTGTAAGGAGTTAATTCTTAGAGAATGAATGGGTCTGTTAGGAGATAATTCTTAGAGAATGAATGACTCTGTAAGGAGTTAATTCTTAGAGAATGAATGGCTCTGTAAGGAGTTAATTCTTAGAGAATGAATGGGTCTGTTAGACAAACATTTTGTGACACATATTAACATAACTTTTTATGTTTACCTGTCACTATGCAGTTGTCGTTTCCAAATAATGATTATTATATACTTTCAACAAATGAGTCATCCTGATAGAGAATATCGTATATTCGTATTCATGTGCAAGAAGGATGAAGACAAGTTTATTGATGTACAACTTCTTTATTCGATGAAGGCGACGTCACGAATTTAGTTTCTATGTCGAAACCTCTCCTTCACATTCTTCATTTCTGATTCTCTGTCGTTTCAACTGAGTATAGATTGGCCATAAACGAAGTACACTGCAATATAAGTTGAACATGATGCAACGTACAACATGTGTATTTCTATCCTAGGGCATTCTGGTGGAGGGCAAGCTGGCAGATGCTCTACCCTTCCTTGTGTTTGGAGTATTCACTGTAGTTGTAGCTCTGCTAGCATGCTTCCTTCCGGAAACCAGGGGCAAGAATCTTCCCGAAACTGTAGCAGACATTATACATGCAAGGTAATGTTTTGCCTTGTTGTTGACAGTCAAAAAGTAAGAAAAAGGATATTTACTATTTCAGGTGTGTATAACCTGATTGTATGATATTTTTAAGGGGATTATTTCTATTTATTATTCGACTAGGTTTCTCAATGTTTTGATCATTTAGTATGAATCGCGTTTTAAAACAAACAATCAACAACTTTCATTCAATAAAACGATGAACATTCCATATCAGCTAATAACAGATTATGATGCCAATTGAACAAGTGAAATGAAAATTACTTTGAAATAATTCGGATCATATCAGGTAAGTATGTTACGTTCAATCAGTATAAATCTGCATAATTTTTTTACATGGTTTATTAGTCTTTCTTATTTCTGAATGTTACCCCTAGGATCAGCCTATTGTCAACTTTCCCGCGAGGTCTTAATCACACCAGTCTTCATCACATCCTGCTAACTCAGCGCATATGAATCCGCTTTCGCTCCTTCCTTATACCCTGATCTCTTTCGGGCCAAATGCCTCGTATCGCTAGCTATCAAACCAGCCAATAGGACGACTCGCATTCAGCAACAGCTTCACAACCCTGAGGTTTAAGATAATAGCATCACGCTTCATGCACAACGACATTTCATTGGCTGAAATAATAACATGTGAACTAAGCCCCGATCTTGGTTCAAGTGAAAGCCATATTTTGCAGAAAGTTTGCAACCACCAATACGAGGACTACCATGTTCTGTCGCACCAGACTTCACGCAAAAAAGTTTGGGGAAAATACTACAAGGTTTAAGTTAAGACGTAAAAAGGGCTGGCGCGGGTTACGATTTGAGGGGAAAGTTCGAGTTGATAATCAAACTCATCATGTCACTCTTTCAGGGACACCGAAGACGTGATTGACAAGGCTAAGAAGAACCCCAGCGACAGAGAGCTTAATGTTTAATTCATTAAGGACTGGCTTCATAGACTTATGACATGACATTCTTCAAGCATAGCCGACCGTCCGTTATTCCTGCCGTTTACATTTCCTTTTCAATCTCTTTTCGAGAGAAAACCCCCAAAAAGAATAGAATTTGTAAACAAATTGAGGGACAACAAATAAAAATATAGTCGCAAGCGACGACAATGACAGGATTCAGCAAAATATGAGCACCCGTGGCTCTTGGGGGCAAACTAAGTGATTTTCCAAGTTTAGATAGCGTTTTGAAGACATTTTTAGTACACTGCAGTTGATTTAGCCGTATTGTGAAGCAAAATGACGTTTTGTATACGTTTTCAGTACGTAGGAGCGGAAGTGAGGTTTACACGATGTAAACGGCCTGCTGCCAGTTGAGGCAAGAGAGCAACAACATCAAAATGTAAGGGGTATGTGGAGGGGAGGCAGTGGAGGTTTGAAAGTTGAAAAAGGGCCAGTGTTTTCCTTTGGCGAGATCAAGGGCTTTGCCGACACTGGAATACAGTTCCCGAATGCTGGTACATAGGTTGAGGATCTTAATATATGTAATTAATCAAGACTATGTCAATCAGTCGGCTCAGATCAGTCAGGCAAGCTTTTATGCTCGCTTCTCTGCCTGTCTGATCAGATTTTGGCAGTTATTGACGCACTTGTATGCCTTTTGGTTTTCTCACACACGTCGACCATTCGTGCAGTCGTACGGACTTTTGCTCCAAAGAGCGATTTCGTCCCTCTGTAGACTGTCAATTACGTGCTTGTTTATAAGACATCAAAGAGTATTTCTATCAAACTTTGCCCCATGTCCGTATATCTTGACAGGAAGGGTGTTTTCCTTCAACTTTTCAAATTACCCCTTGCTAACGCACTTATCGAATCTTGCTACAAGAGCAATGTAGAGTTCTGCGCACGTTCTGATTTGCCTTTAAACAGGTGGGAGGGCAAATTTGGGGGGGGGGGGGGGGGTGCATATCTGCATTTTATCACGCTAGAGTGTGTTTCCCTTCAACTGACTGCAATTTAACCCTTGCTAACGCACTTAATTGACATATACTAAGATGCAAACTTTGACTCTCTCTTGTGAACTGAAATGACTGTTCGCGATCGAATTTATTCTTGATTCTTAAAGACCTCAATCATGTCTACCTCTCATGCAAAAATCACGTAATTCGACAACTAGGTATTTGAGTTTTCTGCCCTTGAATATGCTAAAACGAGCAAAGTCGCCTGACTTTGAAGGGTTGCTGAGTAAAAAGTATTAAAGTTTGAGCAAAAATTTCACTAACGTTTTCTCCTCAGTACTTCAGCTACAACATATGTAACTTTCAGCTCTGAGATGCTAGTATCTTCGGAGGAGAAGATTCTCAAAAGTGCGTTGGGTCCGGACATTTCAAAAAGTCAAAAAAAGTAATATGGCGGCGTAAGTATGCATGCTACGAAGTCGCCATGATTGACTTTTTTCCTCCAAATGTAATTGCCTATCGTTCAAAAAAAGTTTCAGGTCTCTAAGTGCATTTTGAAATAAAATCCCATGTTAATTTTTGAAAATTTGAGTGGTACTGTGCCTTTAACGCTTAATCCGATTAAGCCTAAAAGCTTATTAGAACCCCTTCTCATGAAGTTCTACCAGACTGCGAAGTTTGGCTGTTGTAGCTTTAGCGGTTTGGGCTAAATCGCGTCCACAAAATCGGTGAAAAAAAAAAATATAGTCGCAAGCGACGACGACAGAATTCAGCGCTGTAAAAGCACATTCAGTACAAACATAGTCATGTTAGCAATCAACCCTGAAAGTTTCATGAAGATTGGCTCACGCATTAGTCCACAGCAGCATGTTTTATGTGAACAAGTTTCGTAACCAAACTGCGATTATTGCAAAGAAGTTGATAATGCTAAAAAACCATGACACATACGAATTCGTCATGATTTACTTTTTTGTTTGAATTGATATTACACTTCTTTCAAAACAAGTTTCAAGTCTCTAAGTCAATTTTGAAAAAATACCCCATGTTAATTTTGAAAAAGGTATTTTCCCCGATTTTGATCGATTATTGTGAACGAAAATGACTGTTCGCGACCAATGTTTTTATTGATTTGTAAAGTGCCCATAGTGGTTTCACATTCCTGAGAAAATGGTGCAGTTGTGAGTCTAACGTTTTGAGTTATCGCCCCTTGAACATGCTCACATGTGCTAAGTCGCCCGACTTCGAAGGGTTGCTGAGTAAAAAGTATTAAAGTTTGAGCAAAAATTTCACTAACTTTTTCTCCTCAGTACTTCAGCTACAACATATGTAACTTTCAGCTCTGAGATGCTAGTATCTTCGGAGGAGAAGATTCTCAAAGGTGCGTTGGGTCCGGAAATTTCAAAAAGTCAAAAAAAGTAATATGGCGGCGTAAGTATGCATGCTACGAAGTCGCCATGATTTACTTTTTTGCTCCAAATGTAATTGCCTATCGTTTAAAAATTGTTTCAGGTCTCTAAGTGCAGTTTGAAAAAAAATCCTATGTTAATTTTTGAAAATTTGAGTGGTACTGTGCCTTTAACGCTTAATCCGATTAAGCCCAAAAGCTTATTAGAACCCCTTCTCATGAAGTTCTACCAGACTGCGAAGTTTGGCTGTTGTAGCTGTAGCAGTTTGGGCTAAATCGCGTACACAAAATCGGTGGGAAAAAAAATAATAAAACACGCCAATAACAATAAGGATTCAGCAAAATTGCTGAATCCTTAATAAAACACGCCAATAACAATAAGGATTCAGCAATTTTGCTGAATCCTTAAAAATTTGGAGGGGCTAGGCCTTACACATACTTACTTTCATATTATTCTTAAGAACAAAAGGCATATAAGGCTATAATCCTGTTCAGACTCGTATTGCAATTGGGCTACTGCATTGTACAAGTGTTGCCTTGTGGCTGTCTATCATGCGGGGAGTCTCCTGTAAATTGATGAGAGTAGATTTCGAAAGAGTTTTTGGGGGCAGAGGGTCGGGGGCTTGGATGGTGGGTGGCGTTATACAAATGTAATCATATTACATGTATTTTGAGTATTGAGAAAACTGTTACACTATTTGGGACTTTAGAGCAACGTTATAAGGGAGTGCGACATACATATGTTTGATTTATTATTTCATCTGCTGTCTAAGGCTGAGTATATAAAAAATAAATTAGGGAAAAAAGTTGAATATTCTTAAAATAGATGTCTTCAGTGACATATACTTTCATAAAATGAATCAATAAAAAAACTGTAGAAATACTGTCCATGCGTTCTTTGTTGCATTTGTAGACATTAATTCCCAGAACAATAATTGATCAAGTTTGTGTTTTCTTAACGTGACGACTCTTCAATACTTCAAAACGTCATATAGCATTCTAATGTTCCATAAAACACTTAGACCTTAAAGAGTAGGAACTCTTCAAATGTTGGGGGTTGGGAGTGGGGACGGGAAGACATGTTTAACACCCCCAACCTCCAAGCCAGGGCGCCTTCCCTTCGAGTACCTCTACGGTAGTAGCCCTGCCTTCACTTGCGGGGGCATTGTTGTCAGGATTCTTGACAACAATGGGAATTGACGTCATCAATAATCTCGAACCAAATTGTTATTTTACATACAAATAATTTGGTTCGAGAGTATGTTTTAAACGTTAGGCGTATGAAATTCTATGAATATTACAAAAGTTTGTGGAATTTGCTTCAAATATAATTTCCTATTTGATGAGTATATGGTGTACAATTTGTTACGTTTCAAAAATTCAAAGACAACTTAATAAAATAACAAAAAGTTTCGTTTGCCGTGCTCATTTCTTGAGTCGTTGTTCGGAGTTGCATTGTGAATCCTATGAGTTAGGAGCTTCACTTTTAGAGCGTGACATCAATCGTCGGTTGCACGCGCTGTGTTAGAGCTTTTTCACCTTGAAGCCTTCTGATGGCAGCGAGTATATTAGTGACGTCACGGAGCGGATACTCGCTGTCTGGAGCTAGTAACACCCCGTGACAATATATGACTTGTGTATCTGTTCAAAATGATTGTCGTAAAAACAGAAAAGAACATAATTCAGCGTTTAGAATATAGTTTAAGGGCTATAGAAAAGACTTAATATCATTTTAATATCTTAAAACATTGAATTATTAATCCCTGCTTGCCAATTTTGAAAAGATATGTCTGTTTGACGTTATAAAACAAAACATCGCCAACATCAGTGCATATCAAAACATATTTGATAAGCTCATGAAAGTTATAACAATCTGACATATGACAACCAACTACATGTTCCGCTTTCATCTTTTACTCATAACACTTTGTCACATATGTGAGGATAACGATGATATGTCATTTTCCTTAACTAAATCCAGTATTTATGTATCATCCCAACTGCGGATCCGCCCGATCTTAAGATGGGACGCGTCCCAACTTGGGATTCCAAGTTGGGACGTCCCATCTTGAGATGGGTCGGGGGATACTAAAAAATGTTAATAATATTCATATTTTATAATGAATTGTGTCAGTAAAACATGTTTTTAGATAATTTTGTTCTATTCTTTTCACATCTACGAAGAACATTTGATTTGATGTTCATTTACTTCACTTTCTGACTCGGTTTCATCTGTTATCGAGTACGAACGATTCAACACTACTCAAACAGTTATTCAAAGTCCCATTTGATTACTGATTGAATAACATTTGTTAAGCGACATAACAAAATCAGATCAATATATAGAGTTATATTTAGATAATAGTTTTCAGCATTTTTCAAACGACCAATACATGCGTAGATCGAACAGCTGTAAACAGAGAGAAACCAAACGGCTCCACATTTCACAGAGACATATTTGTTTCTTAGTTTCTTTACAAAAAGGTAGTATCAACTTTTAACAAACAAAGATATGAAGTTATTCTAATACAGATCCAAATTTTACAACACTAGAGATAAATTGCTTTTTAAAAAATATATATTTAAAAAACGTACCTGATACAAAGAAATGAATAATCCATGCAAAACCCTTCTATAAGCAGAAATTTAGGTACTCTCCATCGTTACAATCCAGCACTGAATAGACTGAATGCGTTAATGTGACAGCTTGGCATGACAGAGGACGAATGATTGGGCACCAATTTGCCCACCGTAGGTAGTGTTAGGCTAAAACAACATATGGAGACACCATAAGCCCATGTTGTTTTAACAAATTATTATCTTGTTTATCTACTTGGCGACTTGGTTGATTGTATCAAATGTGAAAAAAATTTAAAGTTCCTATCAAATCATATCAATATACTAAAATCTATCTTAACGGCGACAAATCTTTGTCACAGAGTGTTAACGAATTCCTAATAATATCTGTTTATCATTTCATAAATGATACCAAACGATTTTAAAGCTCTTTTCTTAAAATTTGTACCTAATGTATGGTAGACAAAGCTTAATATAAATTTGAGTTTAGTAAGAATAATTGCAAATGTATATTTCCATCAATGTACTTGATATCTTTATCATTTTATGTTTGTTTCAGGAAAAGAATTTATATAGGCATTTGCTGGCTGTTTGTTCATCCTTTTTCCTTTTTGTATATATATTCTGAATTCTGTGTAACACATGTTTTATGGAAATAAAATACTGTTTAAATCATAGTATTATACTTACTAACCATTATATGATTACATATATTGCATATTCTCATACAATGAAATATGATAATATTTTACAATAAGCAATGACAGTTTCAATATCAAATTTGTATAAGCAATGACAGTTTCAATATCAAATTTGTATAAGAAATGACAGTTTCTATATCAAATTTGTATAAGAAATAACAATATGAATCATTTTGTCCTCAGAAGATAACACATTAGTACATGTATGTCAGCACAAAATAACTCGATAATTGTTAGTATATCAATAAAACTTCGTTCATGTGTATTTAGAAACCTAATGCTTTTTTTCGGGGGGGACATGTTAAGTAGCATACTTAAGATAACAAAACGATTAGTTAAGTAAACTTTCAGCTGTAAAACAACAATATTACACTGAAATGTAATTCTTCCCTCTCACCTACTAATCTTATTTGACTTAGTTAATCAGTTGGTTAACTTATTAGCAGTAACAACACACAACAATTCTCTCAATTCAACGCTTCTAACAAGCCTAGATAGACGCCTGTACATATAAAAACAACCTTTTCATACTGATCGAAATCATATGTTACCTCGGGTTAAGTAGAAAAAAATAATTTTACTCAACTCTGTACCCTGGTTTGTGTCAAAAAATCTTTTTGAATAAAAAAGTTTATTAATGAACTCAAAGTCAAACTCCGTTTATAATCTTCTTGTAGTATTGATAAGAAATGAGTTGAAATATTGTATTTCTAATGATGTTAGATTTCATTTTGGTTACTTTACATGATAATCGTTCTGTTTAAGAAAAACATATTTTGAATATATTCAGTTTGGCCAAAAAACTTTCAAAAATAACAATAACAATAAACATAAACATTTTATCACGTCTGCTTCCTATCAGTGATATTGCCGATAGGGGCCAATGCCTTGATAAATAAGAATGATAATCATTGACAAAAACAACAAACGCGTGTACCTTAGTGTTACATGCATGCTCATATACAATTGGTACCCATTCTTGTCACTAATTGGAAGGTGACACACAGGTATTAGTGTCTTACACCACTAGGGCATGTTATGTCCATTGTTCTGACAGGTTGATTTTCTACGTAACTACACGAACAGAGGTTGATATGTATTTGAATAACTCCCGAGTATGCCATTTGACGTCTCCAATTAGGGGATATTAACACCTTTAATGAATGTTATGTCAAATGTTCTGACTGAAATCACCTTGTACCTGCTCGACTGACGTGACAGTCAAAATTTCGAAGTTTTACAAATAAGAGTAGAAAGGAAGAGTTGAAGCGCGGTTCGAACGCGAATCTTCGGAACAGCGAGCAGCGATCTTATCCATTCAACCACGGAGACTGCGATAGTGATAGGGGTGCATTTTGTCTTGTCATCTTCCTTCATGTTGGGTTTTTAAATACTATATATACAGTAATAGTAAAAGATGTGAAAACGTTATTTTACGATGGGAAAATATTTATTTCGTGTTTTCCACGTGGTGTAATCTCTGTCAGATACCTTACGTCCTCGGCTTCGCCTTGGACTTGGTATCTTCCCTCGAAAATTATACATCGATAATTTTCAAATATTGTCTCTCGGCTTAGCCTCGAGCCAATATTTGAAAATTCCCTCCGTGATAATGTTGTATTTAAAGCAAAATATGAAAACGATGTGCTAATATTTTTATCAGATGCCATACGAAAGGTTATGTCTAAATACCCTAGGGAGGTTATGTGGAACGTTTTAATTTAAAACTATTTAAATTGATCCTAATTGTTAGAAAATGTTATCATACCTATCAATAAACAAACCCACGTGGTGTAAAACGTTTAGACACCCCATCACGGGAGTTATGGATTAAACCTCTCGACTTCGTCTCGAGGTTATAATCCATAACTCCCTTGACGGGGTGTCTAACCTTAACATAACCGAACCGGATGTTTACCAAAATACCTTCTTTCGGACCCCCTCTCCCCCCTCCACCCACCCCACACCATCCTCTGAACTACCAAGCAGGTATGTTTGCCATTTTCACCACGACACTGATCAGATCAGGTTCGATCGGAAATATGAGGAGGCATAACTGGATTTATTTACTGGATATCTTATAAGCATTGACGGAACACCACTTATAGGTTAGTGTTTGTGAATTATGTTTAAGAAACATAAAGTCTTAGATTTGACTATCAAACACAATGAGTACATTGAAATCATGATTAACGGGACGGTTTATGTGTAAGAATTTGAACTGATTACAAGGCATTAGCATTCTTGGTATTCAGTAAGAGTGGGTTTTGAGCGTATATTTCTTTTTTTTTATTTGCTTAAAATGCTGTCACAATTCAAAATATTTAAGAATATAATGAAATAATTTATAAAATTTTGTATAAGAATTACTTTTGAAATCGTATTGTACTATGATGAAAGACTCGTATGCGATGAGAGATAGATATAGCCAATAAGTCATGAAAATCAACATAAAATCAAAATATCTTTCGAGGGCCTTACAGCGCTGATCTAAATGATACATGTTATCATGTTATTACTAAATTCAACATTAGAATAAGAATATTATGAACATGTTAAAGTATTCGCCGTCCCATCTCAAGATGGGACGCGATCCCAAGTTGGGATGATACATTTACACACACGCAGTCGTGTAGTAATAAATACATTTTACTTCCCATCCTCACCCTGAATAGACTTTTTAGATGCAAATTTATCAACCATAAAAAAGAAGAATTAATTTTCTCAATAGAATAATGATATTTCAAATCCCGAATGTTAGCACCATGTAACCAAATAAAAACAATTTGTAAGAGAAAAATACTATGCGCAGATTTTAATGAAATTTTGTAATTTTAAAATATGTACAAATTAAGTTACTCAATGAAATAAGATAGGACTGAGCACATAACCTTGTTCTAGTCTCCTTTTGATTAATCAAAGAAAATCCGGTTAAGCGATATTAAAGTATGCAGGTTCCCATGACCTCGAAGTTTAAACAAGATTTGGAGAGTATCCAGTAAAGCGAACTTATCGCTCATAAAGATAAGCTGTAATGATTCGACGTGACCTCCAACTAAAGGTCAAGTTAACAATTCATGCTTTAATTGCCGTGAACATAAGTGCAAAATATGAAAATGAATAGTTAATAGTTATATTTACTGAGGCTGTCAAATGCTCTTGTCCACCTTTATTTCTGCGCACCCTAAATTTGGGTGTAGGTGTTTTCGTAGACACTGTGGTTTCGTAGACAAAAATATCGGTAGATTCGTAGACAGATTGACGGTGGTTTCGTAGACACTTGGGAAAATGGTAATATTATAATTTTTAGTCAACATTAAACATCATTAATGATGGGATATTATAATTGTATCTTCGATTAAACAAAATCTGTAACCAAATTAACAGATCGATGCATTTAGGTAATAAAGGAAGCCCATAATTGTTGTTGTTTGTTTTGTTTTATTTCTTTGTGAATAAATAAACAAATTAGGTAAGTATGGTAATATATAAGATTTACCATCAATCAGCGACGATTGGCAGATTAACAACTAACGGGAAGGTGAAAAAGGTGAGTCGCCGAGAAAGCAATTTACAATCAAAACATCTCACTATACACTATTACATCCTGTACTGAGATGTGTAGGTTAATACTTTTTGTACAAACAAATAAGGTATATAAGATGCAAGATTGAAAATCAATGTCATTCTGCATCAACTATGGCTCTCTGCGTTGTATGTACGAAAGAAGTCCGACCTCGGCAACATGCTATCCAGTGCGACACTTGTGAAGAATGGCAGCAACGAACTGGGACCAACCTAGGGAAGCCACTATTGGTAGACAATCGTGGATTTTCCTACACCATCCCAGTATGAATTTAATAATATAGATTTTAAAATTTAATAACGATATACAGATATACATATATATTATTATTTATAAAATAAAGGAAATACAGGCCCGTAGCACCAATTTCGAGAGTGGGGGGCTGAAATTAGGGATTTGCTAGCTCAGTGGGTTGGGGGGAGGGGAGGGGGGGGGGGGGGGAGAGAATAACGTTTATTCTTTATAGGTCATGTCAGATTATTTATTTAAGTAAGAAAAACACCCGCTTACAACGTCGGTGAGACCAGATACAGGCATTTAATGTTCACGTCACGTTCTCAATCTGCAGAGAAGGGTCAGATGCCTCATGAAACTTATGATATTCTATTTTTTAATACAAACATTGAGATAAAGAGCTACGGGCCTGATCTAAATGATAATTTCTTCACAAAATTGTTCATTATAGAAATCTCGCGCGTCATAGTTTTCTCAATTTCTTCGGGAAGTGTCAAGAATTAACGGACCTCTCGGACCAGTTTCGTACCTCTGCAAACAAAATAATGATTAAAATGATAAAATATAAGTATTCCAACATCGGTAATGAATAATATAACTTAAAATAATAATAAATTCAAATTTTATAATGTGTCTACGAATCCACCGTTTAATCTGTCTACGAAAACACCGTGTCTACGAAAACACCCCGTCTACGAAAACGTTTTGTCTACGAAATCACTGGTTCCCCTAAATTTTCACCTCGGCTTTCATACCTCAATAGTTTGTTGAACTTTGTTTTTATCAGATTTTCGACGATGCAAATTTGTTTTCAATCTCAATAGACTAAGGTCTCAATCTACACCACGCAAGTCGAGTAAGACATGAAGTCATGAGTTTAAGGCAAGCGCGGGTGCATTATCAGTACCAACCAAAAGAATGCAGTTCACTTCGAGAATGAGGTCAGCACACTGCACCTCCCCAGAAGCTGAAGGTTTGTCCTCTGTCCTGATGTCTCGTGTTCACTAGCAAGTATGCTGTACGCGTTGCTAGATACAGCTTGGCTTAGCGAATGCGCGGCTGTGAGGGTATATGAAATAGCACGCCATGTTGAGTCGGGGGAAACAATTTCCTTTACGTGAAGATTCAGATCGTTTGTCTTTTGATTGGCCAAGAACTATTTTGTGATCAGCCGTTGAACAGCACCAACAGGCAAACGTTGAAAGACAGTGCTTTTTCAACTTTGTTCAATGTGCACCTTAAAGGTGAGTGGAAAGTGTGCATGTGTTTTTATGTGTCTGAAATGCAAAATGCAACTCGTATTGAGATAACAACAGATATTTATCTAAACGTCATTAGGTTATAAGATTATAATGAATATAGAATGTTAATGTTGGCTGCTGATGTTTTCTTATTTGTCGACCTACAGTCTAGAGGTATTGCTGTTTACCCTACTCTTACCCTGCCCCTCTCCCCCGAAAAGGAATAAGAATACAGCGCGTTTATAGACATGACCCTTGTGCACTGAGAGATACCTTACTAGATGACTGCGGTATGTCTCTTGGTAGTATCCACGCTGTGATTCCAACTTTTTTACTTTCGCAAAATGACATTTAAGATATTTATGGATTTTTTCTTCATTCTCCCTCTTGTGGGACACTCGCCTCTCATGCTTCCGCGTGAACCTTGTTAGTTTATTGTATGACCCATCGTGAGCCCGGCCTGAGATTGTTTGGAGGGTTTTGAATATCAAGATAACATACGAGCAAACGATTTATGGTCCTTTTGACAAAACATGATTAAGTCATAATAATTAAAACAAGATAAAATTCAAATTTGTTTACAGATATGTTAACAAGTGTTCACTTAAAGTCAATCAATTTAGAATTTGTGTTATCTCGATCATTGCCACTGACATTATGTTGTTTGTTACTCACTGTCTACAAGTTTTGTTCTGTGTTAAATAAATAGTATGATAGTTAATTGAAGTTTTTCGAGGGAAATTCCCTCGGCTAGTCACTCTAAGTTCTTACGCAAGTTATTCGGCATGCTTTCAAAACAACAGTTTCTTAAACCGACAAAATAAAAAGATCATTTCCATAAACATTTAATTTCATATCATCAAACTGATTGAAAAAAGATACCCCATTATCGCTTATATGATTCTAACGATTATATACATCAAATTGTGTTATTTCTCACATAGGTAAAAGTGCAATATACATACGTTAACCTCTGTTTTAATTTGATCACTTGCGGGGCTAGAAGTCGAAAAGCCTGACCGGATGCAAGAACACTTAGTTGTGCAATCAGCGACTCTTTTCAAAGTAAGTACTAATTTTCTGTACGCTTAGGGAAACATTTGATTTTATACACTCATCTTCGATGATATAGGGTCAACGTTCTTTTGATTGTCCATTTATAACCTATGTCCAATGTAAGATGGACTCTCTTTACCCCCTTCTCAGTGACCAATCAGATACGCCTTAATCGTTAGGAAAACTTAGATATATTGTTCGCAACGGGTATCCTACATATATTAATGCATACTCGTGAGTGCTCGAAAATAACCTGGGTAATTTCAAAAGGAAACATGGAATCAGCGAAGACACCCACGAAGGAAAACAAGCGAGTGCTCCGTCGGGAATCCCCACAAAGAAATTTCGATGGTTCACCAATAAATCATTCAATTCAATTTCTTGTCACGCCTGCACTGTTTATTGACAAAGAGGAGGTGTGTCATGATAGATGCCATATGCTTAGTACGCTGTATATACAAGCGTAGATAGCTATATCTAGAGGTTCCCTGGATTATCGAGGATGCTGAGCATTGAGTTGTATTCAAAGAGCTTGTACACAACTTACCCGCACGAAGGCCTGAAACATACAGCCAATGAAATGAATAAGTTTGACAATATGTGTAATCCGTACCGCGGATAAAGTTTTAAAAGTAGAGCAATATAAACACAATATCAGTGCACGTCTGGATGGAAAACTTGCCACTGAATTGCCTGAAAACATAAAATGATTTTCGAGTTGAAATTGCACGTCAATTTCCTCAACACAAGAGTAAAACATGTTCCATGGTATCTTTTGAGAGGCCTTTCAGCCCAGTCGACCAAACAGTTTAATTGGCTTTCTCAAATCAAGGACGGTCAATATGAGAACGAATTGTCCTTATCGAAAATCCCATTAGTGATAAAGTGTAGATTATCGGTACGGCTTCATGTACTTAATCTTGTAGGTACCTTGCACCTTTAGTATCAAAGTTTTCACATTTGCTCCTAATCAAGCTTTATCTTTGAAACGTTAAAAAACTTAAACCAATTGCAAAACTCGCTAATGCTACGAGGACAATTCCTTTAGTAAAGGAGGTCCTTAAAAAAATAATTGTCACTTTTTCAAACATTACCACCAAATTAGAAAATAGTTAATTTGGGGTTTAACTCCGCTTTCAAGAGTATTTTATTTATATCATGGCTGCTAGTGTTAGTGCAGGAAGAAAGCCAGATTCGCTACTGTGACTATAAATTTGTCGCCAATGGTAACGTAAGCCATGAGAATCTTGTATCTTCAAAAACTTTGCTCATGGGAGATTTCATTGGCTCCTTGGAAACTTGCCCCACTGAGAATTTTTAATATGAATTCCAAGAGCGGAGAATAAGTTGAATGAGAATCTTGTATCTTGAAAAACTTTGCTCATGGGAGATTTCATTGGCTCCTTGGAAACTTGCCCCACTGAGAATTTTCAATTTGAATTCCAAGAGCGGAGAATAAGTTGAATTTCGTCTTTTTCCAAATGAAAGTTTTCTGATGACATCAAATTTACCTATTCTCGTTTCTAAATTTAAGAATTAAAAAAAAATAATATCGTGATACATTTACATACCTATTGCGTTTTCAACCATAAAAAGTATTGTATTGGTTTATTTTCATTTTGTCGTAAAACATTTAAATTTGTCATTTTCAGAGGCAACCATGAAATACGACGATGTACTGGTTGAAATTGGGGAGTTTGGCAAGTACCAGAAGCGTGTCTTTCTACTCACGTCAATCATAGCCGTTGTATCGGGCTACCAGTTTATGTCGGTCGTGTTCGCCATGTTTATACCAAAACACAGGTAAGATGATATCAATTTCATACTTTTTTATTTGAAGTTTTTATTTCCCATCAATTGTTACATTTACATGTGCAAGTATATGAAGTAAATTATACATATTGTTTCTTGTAATACATCTGTTGTTACATTCACATGTACAAGTTTATGAAAGAAATATTGCATAATGTATATTGTCTATTAAACATATCATCAGGTACAGAGCTATAATCAAATCAATGCAAGGTTAAAATTGTTATTGCTGTACAACACGTTCACAATTAGGTTACTGATTGGACAATAAATCCATGAACAAAGTGTGGAGAGATGACCAAAAGGCAAAGAACTTGGACTTGGTTTTGTTTGTGAAGGCAGTAAATTTACAAGCCTGGTAGTATTTTAATATTTTCATTTGTATACATACAAAGTTAAGTTTTTTACCTCTTCTGCTCATACTGTAGATATGTTGTTTCACTATTAAACAGATTATATTAAGTGGATTGTTATCCCTTCCTTTAAAACCAAGAATAATAGTTTCTGTTGTTAAGTCAATATTTCGTTCTGCCAAATTTTTAAGCCATTTTGCCAACTCCTTCCTTCCACACTTTATAAGAATGGACAGAATCACAAAGTAAATGGACCATACTCTCTGGCATCTAGTGACAATTTCATACTTGATTATTAACCTAACTTTGGATACGGTTGTCAATAATGTTTAATAATGCCATACCGATGTTGTTTTTAAATTATTTTGAACAATGTGAATATCTGAAGTAAGTATGAGAATATTCCAGATATATACTATAGAAAGATTGGGGTCACATGTATTTGCTGTCATTTATAGAATCGTAGAGTTTACAACATTCTCCAACTCAATATGTATTCACCCTTAGACATTTTTGATATTTGGAAACCGCACCCTCAGAAGCAGGCAACACCCCCAGCACTGACCTTGCCAGAAGCTAACCAATGCTGCTTTGTGCTCTGAGGGTGAGGGTTCGAATCCCGCAACGGATTCGACCAGAACAAGTAGATTGCAGATAGTGCGATCCCAAATATATCAATGTTACATTGGTCACTATCTAAATGGCATGTATGAGCTAAGATTCATATCTGTAGCAAAATTTTGAAGTTCACGGTCTCAGTTTCAATTCTCAGTGTGCAAAAACCGACTCAGTGATATCTATCCTTCACCAATTAATCAAATTATCACTGCTGGTCTGGTAATGATTATTTCATAATAGATATGTCAACAACTCTGGACGTGTTACATGTCAAAATAAGACAAAAAGCATTTGCGGAATGTGTGAAATTTCATAGTTTTTGACATGGAACTCATGATCTTGTCTGAATTGAATCTGAAAGTCTGAATTAACATCGTAAAATTTAATAATATCCATCTTCAGTTTCACGTTCTCATTGTCACAAAGAGTGCATTTTGATTTGCTACAGATGTGCAATACCATTTTACGAAAACGACACGTATGAAGTTCAAAGTTCATACCACGCTGACCTCATCAACTTGACCATTCCCATGGTAACGAAAAACCAGGAGCAAACTTACTCTCAATGTTCAATATACAACGTGACCGATCCCGCGACAGTGAACTCAACAACAGTGGAATGCTCCTCTTGGGTGTTTGATACATCGGTCATGACTTCCACGGTTATATCAGAGGTAAGACCTTTTTTCAACTTTTCAGTTTGATTAATGTCTGAAGTATATAGAGGATTTAGATAAGTGTCTGTAGCAGGGGTCACTTGGTAAAGCGATATCCAGATGCTGCTTGGGTTCGAAATAGAGTTTATGTACTTACTGATGCCATTTGAAGATAGCATAGTAGGGTTGAATAGAATAGATATAGATGCATGCAAATTCAATATGTCACACATCATACATAACATGCACATAAGCGTTTGAACTATTCCATGCAATGACACGTAATTCATTAACACAGATGTTAACATCTGCATCAGACATGAAATAATGCTCGTGAAATACATGAAATATATGACATGAGGAGTTAACCATTGGCGTTACATACACCAGCTACAAAATTATGCAACTTTAATGTAACATGACACCATTAGCGAGAGTAAACTGTCACAAAACATAATGATGAGAACAGATACTAAGAGATAAACCTAGTGTGTTTGAAAATCAGAGACATGCTATACTGGATTGATAGCGAGTAAATTTTAAATTGAAACCGAATTTCAATTTAAAATTTACTCGCTATCAATCCAGTATAACATGTCTCTGATTTTCAAAAACACTAGATCTATCACCATTCTACCATGGGGATTTTGATGCTGAACTCTTTTTCATAGCGAAATGCACAGTGTAAAATGTTCCGACTTCCGGAGACAAACATGAACTCGTCTGCATCGGGGATTTTGCGTCTTAGTATTGAACTTAAATTAAACCGTTAACAAAGTTAAACCTATTAAAGCGTGTTCACGAAATGGTTTTGTCATAGTATGTAGTACAAATGTAAATATCAAATTGTTTAAAAAGTCTTTTTTCTTGTTTTGATAGTAAACAAAGACCGCAACACCCCTATGACGCTAATAGATGACTCTAACAGTAGACCACTATGACGTCGTAAAAGGGTTTATGACGTCAGAAGCGCTCGCGAAATGACGTCATTGTTTTGTTGCCGCATTCGAAGGAATGATGTTGCATGCCCAGTAGCGGGAAGCTTAGTTCACTCAAACTTCTTATTTTGTAAAAAATAGGACATAAAATTAAAACCATTTGCTGTCTACGTGTAAACACACGAACACAAATACGGTTAATTCCTTTTGGAAAGAGATTAATCCCACTTGCAAGCGGAATATCGACTCTGAAGTTACCAGTCGGATAGCTGGAAGTCAATGTATGTATTGATACATTGAAAACAGATTTCGGGTAAACAAAGCGACTTCAATCGTGAATTGTTACCCTGATACCCAATCAGAATCGAGTATCCAGCACTTTCATGGTAGAATACAAAGTATATACGTACAATGTTGATAAGCAGCATATATAATATAGTTGTAAACATATACCGAAGCTTAAAAAGAAATGCATTTGTCTACTGAAACATAAACAAGAAATCAATACCAGGTAGGGTAATTCATTTACATTAATGCATATACTATTGCTAAAGATATGCTAAACATTAGGATAACATATGATATATACAGAATTACTAATACGTTAAGTAAAATACATGGAAGCTACCTTATTGGTATGAAATACTAAACAAGTCAGCATCAATGGTAAACATTAACACTGTTCATGCATAATATGACACAACCATTACGTGTGCCAAATGTTATGTAGTAAATAGCAACCTCCGCTGAGGTTGATATAGAAATGAACGCGCGAGCGGTAGCGAGCGTGTTCATTTCTATATCAACCGAGGGCGGAGGTTGCTATTTGCCTTACACATCGTGGTTAAGAAATGAAATTATTTTATTAAAAAAATAATTAAGTAGTATATAATGACCGGGTGACGAGCGATTATGGCAAAAAAATTCAAGAGGGTGTTAGCTCGAGATGAGTTTTTTTTGCTATAACGCGAGGCTAAATATTTGATTCTAATGATTAGAAATTGACATAACCTTACACCTATATATTTTCATTTATATATACATATACATTTATATATATACCAGGGGGAAAACAGTACAAACATGACACAACAAAATGAACAGTCCCACCCAGGGATCCTCGTTAGCTCAAATGGTAAAGGCGTTACTCGCCAGCAGAGAGGTCCCGTGTTCGAATCCCACTTTCGCTAATGTAGAGTCTTATATACTGAATTTGTAAAAGTATCAAAATTTTACAAGTCTAATCGTTTGTGTAGGTTGAACATCTCATAACACCCACCTGCGTATGGTACATAGCCTTCAACTAAAAACAAAGGACATTATAACCGATTTGAATGATATGTGATAGTGCCCTAGGGCGATATGGAGAAACAACCGATGATTACGTCATAAGAGGTTGATATGAGAATGAACCAATGTTAAAAGAATGGGAACATATCACACCTAGGTGTGTAAACATTCTTACACCATACATCATGCACAGCTAATCGTAACCATATATGTTACGCTATTATTTAGAAACTTATCTTATCTTTTTTGTAAACCTATGACCGTGATGTCAACAATCGCCATAGCGTTAGCAAATAGCAACATAAAGATCTGAAGACCTCCTATAATCTGAAAACCTCCTGTAATCTGAAGACCTCCTATCTCTATACACCTTTCACATTAGTGAAAACCTTGCATGAGTTACAGTAAGCATGCATCTTATACGTACGCTTCTCTAACAATAGACATAACAAGGTATGAATGAGGTGGTCAACTGTGAAAGAAGTCGGACAGGAGGACAATAGAAAAAGAGCTTAGAGCTTGATTGAACGCTTATATAATGTACACAAGCATTTTCATTATAGTTTGGCCGCTTTATTAGATCCCTTGAATAAAATGATTTAGAAAAAAGCCTGTATACATTTAAAACATGTTTGGAAAATATGTTTGATGCAAGTCATCACGAACAAGAGCACAAGACAGCTATAAATTCCTGCGCCGTCATTTGCTATAACTTTCCAAAAATCAACTTAATAATTAATTCGCTTAATGATATGAAAGAAAGTGAAAGTGATTTTGATAACCCATTATCATTTTGATAAAAGTAAAACCCATGTAGTTTTATCCCGAATTGGGAATATCTTATGTTACAAAGTGATACTATTTTGATTGAAAGGGCAATCGTAGTTCTAAAAGTGTAAAAGAGATTCTAATTTTCCAATGTCTTTGTTTGGTAGATTAATGTTTACGTCCTCACGAAAAATCGTAACCCACCCGACTTCTCATATCTTGTGTTGTTATTGATTACGAAATGATGGAATACGAAGAGTGGTTATTCATTTACATCTCATGTGTCTCCTATCATTCACCATGTATCCTTTATTTTGTTAAGATGTGAAATATGAAGGTTTTTTTTATGGAACTGTGTCCAAATAGTTTTATTTTATCTCTTATGTTTAACTCAGTTCAACATGGTTTGTTCCAATGAGATCTACCGTTCTTTCGGGACCATGATGTCGTTTCTTGGAGCCACAATGGGAACCGTCGCTTTTGGAATGATATCTGATGGGTTTGTGAATAATACTTAATTACTCTCTTCTGATTACATTGTTGAGTGGTTGTTATTATTCCTGAGTTGACAGACTCTAAAGTACTTGGCATAAATGATGTTTGAATTTTGAAAGGACAAGATAATCTAAAGCTCTTCCTAACATCACTTTATTCAATAGATATTTATGTTATGCAAATACATGATGAGATAGTAAATTCTTGCACACACTAAATGCATAAGAAATATTTCTTAGCCATTATAAAATGTTTGAAGTAGACGTACGTTAATATTAATGTATGCTGTTTTTTCGACATTATTGAAGTGTGTTAGGAGAATACAAAATCATGAAAATATTTCATACCTTGTTCACGATCGTACATATTTTCAGGTTTGGGCGGAAGAAAGCCATGATGACGTCAATCATATTGAACCTGATCGCAAATTTCGCAGGTGCATTTGCTCCAAGCTTCTTTTCCTTCATAGCAATACAATTCTTTTATGGTTTCACTGGCCCTGGTTTCTACATGATTCCGTTAGTTATAGGTAAGTGAAGAAGCGAGACCCAAACTTAACAGACAGGTAGCCGTAAAACCTTTATTCTCGGACATGTAAAGCAATGCACTCATCACATTACTATAGTAAAGGGTTAGTGTGTTAAGTTAAATTTATATTTTCAAAAAACCACCAGTATATGGTGTTCGTTTTGTAAGGAATCAATAAACAATATCCGCAAGAACGTTTTTTGTTTTCTATCCGCGTTAAAGTTCAGGTGCCCGTAATGAGATATGGTCTCTTAGTTTGTCTCATCCTCACGCCATTTGTTAAGCACTACAAACTCTTGTGATACGCTGCTGAATTCGTCTTATGCTAGACATATCATGCCCGTTCATGTCAAAAAAAATAAATAAGAAAGGTACATTAACAATTTACCGGGAAATTTCTTCTTCAATAATAGATTTACTAGAGGTGGCACGTGTCAGATTACCCGATAGCTTAAATTCATGTGAAAGGATCTCCTTGCCTTTGCACCTATCTCTCCATGACATATATTATCTTGAAGGTCTGGAAATGGTTGGTCCTTCAAAGCGGACATTGGTTGGCATGGTGCTGAACCTCTTCTGGGTCACCGGACTCTTCGTGCTCGCCTTGGCTGCCTACCTTACCAGACACTGGCGCCATCTGCGAATAGCTCTAGCGGTTCCGTCAATTCTCTGCTTATCCTATTGGTGGTGAGAATAATTTTAATATCAATGATGGTTATCATCGTAGTACTTCTATATACGGCACACGGCACCATCACTTCTATTGCAAATGGTGACAAAATAAAGTGGCTGTCTTTGAATATAATTTTATTGATCAGTTATGTATTGAACAATGGATCAATAGGCCTAAGTATGCATCGTGATTGTTAAAATCTGCCGATAACATTATGATGGCTTTTAAAAATCTGTTTAGACTTTAGCCGTCAAACTTTATTTTGTTCCGTTTGAGCTCATATGATTGATGTTTATCCACAAAAATTGTGTTTTAATTCATATTTTAACCGATTACTGAACCTAGGTTAATGCCTGAATCCCCAAGATGGCTAATAGCCAAGGGTAGATATGAAGAAGCCAAGAAGATCATCAAAGCCATTGCCAAAACGAATCAAGTGGAGATAAGTGAGTCTTTACTGAAGAACGTCACCACCGAGAAAGAAAAAAGTTTGGGAGTTAAACATCTATTTTCAAGTCCAAGACTGATCGTTCGAGCCCTCATCGTTTTCTCCAACATGTGAGTAATAAGAACGACTATTTCTATCTTAAATAGAACGAACTTTAAGGCGAAGTTTTCTTCCTCATGAATGTAAATCTCTCTACTCAAAAAGGGTCCTTGATCTGAAAGCTATATAAATAAAATGGTTCATTTTTACTTGTAACTCCACTTGTCAATATTGAACTAAATAAAAACTTTAGATTGTGACTTTTATGTTTATGTATATGTATGTTATTTCATAATTAGGGACGTATCAATGAAGTTGTCCGATAAATAATTTTCGTTGGTCATTCAGGTTTGCAGTCGGGCTGATGTATATTTGCATAAGTCTTATCCTGGTCGACTTATCTGGCAACGCCTTCTTGAACCTGGTATATTCGGCCTTGTCTGAGATCCTCGCCTACACTATCACCATGGTGTTGATGTTCAGAGTGGGCAGGAAGCCCTTACTTGTAACAGTGATGATGATTGGCGGAGTGTCCAGCATTTGTGCTATATTCCCAGTTCTTTATGGTAACAGCTGTAAGTTATCCATCATTTTGACTAGTTTTGCTCAGCAGAGGATCGAGATTCTCTTTTCCAAATGAAGACCACCGCTCGCCTTTGTTTCACCTCTGTCACTCGTTACCGTTTAACACTAACCTTATATTTCCTTTCATAGTTTCCCGTACAGGCGTGAAACAGGTTCCTCTTTTCTTTCATGGCTAAACTTCAATTTCAAATATAACGATGTAAGGTAATCATTCTCCGTAGAATACTTAATGAAATTGCGGTAGTGAGGTCGGCGCTCTGTGTTATGATAAAGATTCAAGTATA
The DNA here is from genome assembly GCA_921293015.1 of Phorcus lineatus. NCBI lineage: Eukaryota > Metazoa > Mollusca > Gastropoda > Trochida > Trochidae > Phorcus > Phorcus lineatus. The sequence goes on along the minus strand of OV121085.1, from coordinate 56,170,066 downwards.
TTTCAGAACACATAAGTATATTTAGATCATTAAAGAAAAACCTTGAATTTTTCTCCTGTTTTGAAGCAACTGGTTGGATACTGCTGACTATAGCCATGCTGGGGAAGTTCTCATCCTCGGGAGGGTTTGCTCTGTCCATGATATACGCCGGAGAGCTGTTCCCAACCTCCCTCAGGGAGTCTGCTATAGCACTGGCAGACAGCTTCTGCAGCGTGGGCTCTCTGGTCGCTCCATACATCGCCGATCTGGTAAGATCTTCATTATTAGGTTAACAGACCCATAGGGTAAGGTTTGATTATGTAATGGGAAGACAATCAACATTTATCGGGTGTCTTCTGTATACTTTACACTTGTTTGAATTGACTACTTATTTTTGAAAATTGCTTTACAGTGTTTAGATAGTTGTCAAATTCTTTGCTCTTTTAATCTTAATATTATATTTCTTCTTCGTTATGAAAAAGAAGGCAAATTGACTTAATTTGAAAACGCATAGAAATCTGTTTTGAAAAATGGTCAGCCCGGCTTTATCATTACAAGCCTCTGTTTGATGCATTTATGGTAATTAAAATAATAAATTCGTATTAATCAAGCCCTCTGTACTTGATATTATTATCCTTGTTACAGATGTCAGTCTCTGTATCAGAACGGTATGGCTTGGTTATCAAAGGTAGCATATGCTAGTTTTATCATGTAAGAATCCACGAGTTGAGTCTATTGCAGAGTATACTCGTCGAGGGTGATCTGGCAGATGCACTTCCCTTCATTGTGTTTGGAGTTCTAACTATGGTTGTCGGTCTACTGGCTTGTACACTTCCGGAAACCAGGAACAAGAGACTTCCGGAAACACTCGAAGATATGCTCGGAACCACACGGTAAAACATAATAACACCTGCCTGTAGATCTGATATCATTGTGTAATTATTTATTGTCAACATTGTAAATATTCCTTAAAATAATATCAAATAACCATTTAGTAAAGGTATAAGTAAAGAAGAATATGGACTATCAAAACATTGTTTACCTCATATGAACGTTATAATATCTGTCAAGATAATGCGACAGCCATTTTCGATACGATAAGTAATTGACTGGAATATCGTTTATAGACAGAGAAGTAGGATAAGAACTTTTAATTGCACAAATCATGACGTCTTTGATTGCATACTTGGTCCTCTAGCAGGTGTGATATTGAGAACAACAAATTATATTACCTGATGAATCAGTAAGTTATACCCCGAAATGTCGTTGTTTTTTTTATCTATATCAAATATATATCAATGATGTGTGTATTTCAATTCATAATTCCATTCAAAGATTAAATAACACTCTTTCCTTCACATTTGATAAACCATTTGATAAATTACTGTACCACATTTCCGTCATGTTCCAGAAACAATGACGCTAGCCTGCACACACTCGTTCCTACAACGGAGGAGGATCGTGAAATGTACCCAGGTCGATCATAGATCCCATATACGTCGTGTTTTGATATAAAAAATGTGTAAAATTTTGTAAACTCTATACTCGTTTTTGACTAAACAAACTATGGCAGGATTCGTTATTGATGAGGCAATCTGGTAGAAATATATGTACATAAAGCGTCCTGTCATCCTCTTTCTTTCACGTAAGACTTGCGTTTCGCCTCACAAACATACTGATGCTGTCAACCGGTATTCAGCAGATGACAGATAACGAAAAGATCTCCATCACGTTGATATACTTGTTTTGGGAAGTATTTCACAATCCAAAAGATCACTGTTAATATTGTGTCATTGATACATTTAGTTTATCTAAAAAACAACTTTCCAGCGGGTTTTTTGGGCATAATCACAGAAGTGCTTTGTCAGGTCAAATGACAATGCTATGTTGTCAATACTTTACATCATTACAGTGACGGTACAGTGATAGGTGATGAACATTTTATTTAACACGTATATTGTTTTATTTCTCTCTCTAGTCTTATTTATATCATACTGAGAAGTTGTTTTAGTTGTCTGCAAACGATTGCCACCTCGCGTGTAAGATAGTCATTCTCGTCCATGTTCAACAAGACTATTTCGGACACCTTCCTACACTGATAGTGGAAAGACGACGAATCGAGCGAGGGAGGCTCATATGGCCAGGACAAGAGAAGAAAGGTAAGGAAATGAGAACAGCTAATGTCATCACACGGACAAGAGTCAAAACACTCACATTCACTGATTCGAACATCGTGGACACCAGTTTTGCAAGAATAGCTAAATGCCTTTTCAAACCTTGAATACTTCACATTATCAAGCGATTTTAAAGCGTCAGTTACATAGGAAAACAGCGTTGTGTTTTCTATGTTTTCTTTGAGCATGCATGTGACACAGTCGACACCAGGATACAGTTCCTCTAAATAACACCGGTCAAGTCTGGAGGCCTTCAGAACAGTCACATTCTCTGCTTCAGTCAAACTGTCCACCAATGCACCGATGGCTTGAAAACACACATCAGTGGTGGATAGTTCTGTTTCTGACCTTTGGTCAAGAAATTTCGTCCACGCTTTCAAAGCTTTCAGAAGTTCAGGTCGCATCCTTTCAGGAGACAATGGACAGAGGCCCGGTGCCAAGTGAAACATGATGGCCTGGGACTCCATACAGCGAGACATCATCACCAGACCTCCTGAACATCCTACAAAAGAGACATAAAATAGACTTATCATACTACTATAAACCAATCACAGAAAATCATACCAACTCAAGATAGTTTATCGTTCTTAACGCGGCTTGGTACGCTAAAAAAAATTGTATACAAGATCTTGCGAGGTATTTTGTATCTATTATTTGCGGGGACTGCAGCGTCAATGACAACATAGCTGATGCTAAAACAAAATTCAGTTCAAATTTCATTACAAATCAATATATATGCAGTCAAACGTCTTGGTAAAACATCTGCAACAACGACACTTTGCCCATACGTATCGGTAACATTTAATGTCACGATTAACAAATACGGAACGTTTTATTGCTTATCAAAACTAGACAATATGCCTTGTAACACTTACATCTATTTCAGCCTCCAGCGTAGCTACTACTCATCGTATGGAGCACTAATGAGTGGTATGGTTAGAGAATCAGTAAGAACTGTGTAAAAGGTATATGTGAATATGTAAAAGGTAACACATATCTTTAACATGTACATGTATATATATCGATCTTTCATTTCTTTATAAAAGTCAACAACTACATTACCTATGATCTGCTTTAAGCTTACAATGCATGTAAACTATCAAATATTTTTATCCGCCGAATTTGTCACTACAATGGTGCGTGCTACGTACACTCATTATTACCGCAGTGTAAGAAAACAAACTTTCCTCCATTTTCATTCGCAGTAGGGTATACGCTCTCACACTGTCATCACATTTGCATTTCACATCATATACTGGAAGTGACATATACGGGAAGATTGTTAACATTATGTATTGAAGATCCTAGTGAAGAGTACACATTCATTGCCTGTTCAAACAGAGTTAATGAGTATATACACTATAGATCAAAAGTTAGTTGTCACAATGTTGTTTTTGAATTCAATTTCAACAACGAAAACTAATAGAATCTTTTAAAAAATTCCTTGATGCCCAAAACCCAGTTTAAATGTTTTTAAGCCATTTAAGTCTTACATACTATGATACGTGACTTCACAACTAACAAAATGCAAAATATGTCCCAAGATTATTTGTCAAATGTTCATAATTTTTCATGTCTTGGCAAATACACATTGGTTGTTAAATGATGTTATGAAAAACTAATTAGATTTTGAATTAGAATTAGAATTGCAGAAGACTTCAAATTCACCTAATTAGACGAGAAAACAATGAAATAAACAGTTTCATTTTGACATGTTCCCTCTGACACTATGTGTGACGTAATGCCATGTGGTTCGTAACACATCTTTCAATTGGCTAATTCACTATCAAACATTTTCAATAAAATTTAAACGTTTCTTTTTACTTATTCATGACTGACTTCGATCCGTTTTTAGATAGAAACTAGTCATTAAACTTACTTCCTGACGCTTATTTTCTGACAAAATTAGTATGCAATCAGAGGCATCTGTTACAGCCAATGAGAATTGTGTTGAGATTTGACAACAGTTCGAATTCGTCTCGGGACCACGTTGTAAACACGGAAATGATTTAGTCAAAGAATGTCACTTATACTTAAAGCGGGACATGAAGTATTCCCAAACCGGACTCGGTAGCTTTCAGCAAGTTGCACATGCTCTTTTGAATGTAAATAAACAGCCAGGTAAGGTTCCTACATTTGCGATTTCATCGTATATTTTCTCTCTGCAACCAAATGTTAGGACAAGACTTTTAATATGTTCAATGAAAACGTGTATTTAGATGATATAAAGAGCCACTCCGTGATTTTCATAACATATCATTTACCTGTGATACGAACATAAATGTCATATGTGGTGATATAACATCAAAACATCTTAACATTTCATGTCCAAAAGACATATAATATGACAAATACTGGTTTTCCATGAAAATATAAAAACAGCTTTATAAATGCACAGAGGTGTAGATATCACGTTCAATATGCATGAATACTGGTTATATAACCTAAGAAACACTATCAACTCCAAATTGCCCTCCTGGCTATTTTAGATAAGTCTCCAAAATTACCTTTGACTATTTGAGGCGCGCTACTGTCCGGTTTTCGATCATAATTGCAACGTTCTACCTTCATATCGTCACTGTAAAAAACCAATAATCTTTAAAATGTGTCTTTTTGGTAACAGTTGATATTTCGCGATCAAAAAAAAAACATTGATTAAGTTTGGCATATATGACTCCAACAACTCACGGAGTGGCTCTTTAAACAGTTTGGTTGCAGTTGCCTATAAGGGACTGCGACTAAACATAAAAAATATACGTTTTCAAGGTGAAAAATCGGTCTGCAACCATAATTTTCATGATATATATCATTGTATAGATGTTTATCTCAGCTATAAGAAAATTCCCATTTGAGCTTTTCTGAAGGACCAGGTTGCATTATACAGTAGTTTTAGAGACTTGTCATTCGGACCCCTCGATTACTCCTAGGCCTTATTTTAGTGTAGCGTGAATATATTTCCTGAATGCTATTTTTTGTGATTTATCGACCCTAGCTACGTCTACATAATTGCAGGGTTATAAAGTGGTAAAAGGTCAAATCGAGTCTTTGTTCACTATAATGCACAAGAAACATGTAGAGAGGTACGACCTAGATTTCGGTCATCCCTTTCACGTCATATGAAAGAATGTTTCAGTGCATATGCCAGGTTATTCACACTGTGTAACGTTGTCGCTAACGGCAGGGCTTACTATGTATCCTTCTTTTCTTCTTTTTTTTTTACGGAAATGCTTACCCACTTGATCGTTAGAAAGTCCTCATTGACATGAATGCACGTTCTGTGTAATAGTGGAAACGCTTCCAAGGGAATCTTCATGGTTCATTACCTGAATGTGTAACTCGGCATTGAATTATGTGAACCATGAAGATAATTATGTTGGTGAATGTGCCTTTTTTTACCAAAAACGTAAATTTGTTAATTGATTCCAATTTAATTTACATAATTGCGACGTTTCTGCGCAGAAAATGATTGCTTTGGTAAGGGATAATAAAAAGTACTAATTGATTTGCAAAGAACAATTCATATCTATGTTAAAGTTTTTCTATTTTTATGAATAAATATACCGTACATTGTTCATATGTACACATGTGGCAATCACCATATGTACAAAATAGCAAAATGGTGATATGATAGAAATATATATCTATAAGAGATCAATTTCGGGAGTTTGAAAAACTTGGAGACGTTTATCAAGAAGAGATGTAAAACTGTGAATTCTAAAAATTTTTTTAATGAGAAGAAAATATATGATTTTTGGAGTTGAGATAACATTTATGATTTCTAATTTGTTGATATGTTTACCCAACATGATGTGTGTTTGCAATAGAAAGAACAACAATTAAGCCTTTTATAAAACGATTAGGATTCCATGTCAAAGGTTATGATGTGTAAGAATCCGGTTTATGTATGTAAAATATAAGTGAGGTCGTTATAGACTCGTCGCATGCAAATAAATATTGGTATCAGTATTGGTTAATGCAGTTTGGATTTTTATTCAAGTAAAATTGTTAGGATACGGACAATAAGTTTTTAGTTGACATACATATTTTCATCTTTACCGTTTATACAACCTTTGAATCATTACGATTATTTTAAAGTTTTGGTTTGTTGAATTGACAAACATACCTCGCTCATCAGCATGTCCACCCATGGCTTTATACAGCAACTCGAGGGAAACCCAGTAGGGAGGGCACATGAACCTGGCTGTGTCGAGTACTAGGATCAAATCCATCTCGTGGTTGTAACCCCCTACACATGAGAAATGACAGCCCCCTTCTAGACCCAATGCTGTTCTCGAAGAGCGGACAACCACAAACACGTCCTCTCTCGCCGTACACTTCTTAATAATATGTCTGAATTCGTCTACACTGAGATCGTCATTATTCGTATGCCTGGAAACGATCTTCAGAGGTTTTAACGAAGCCAGGAATAAGAACTGTAAAAGAGTGAGTTCTGTACGAGGTTCAGAAGAAATCTCGTTTTCAAGCATAGATTGTCGGTACCATCTCCATGGATACCTCCACTCCACGCCAGGGTCGATGTCCAATGCATTCAAAACCATCTCAAAACATGCCAAGGCACTGCAGTCGGGGTTCAGCTGGGTTGTCAACTGTTGCATCAGCGTGAAGTAGCATTCCATATGTGGAAACTTTAGTGATCTTTGAAAGATTTTCCGTCCCTCACTTGACGAGAAAGGTATGCAAGTAGCAGGCAAATTAGAGCGGTGATTGTTTTCGTCCTGATGGCCCCCTTCTCTTGAAGACATATCGCCTGAACCACCGAAGCAAACATCCCTCTCGGCCTACTACTAATGTAATGTGAAAAAACAGCTCATAACGCCTACTCTGATGCTTGGTTGAGCGAAAGATCAATGGGGTATTCAGACCATGACAGCCTATAAAATTATTCATGCATTTCATGGTAAGCAGATATACAATGACTTCTGATTAGGTTCATTGGGAATCGTGTGATTAATTAAAGGGATGAGGAGTTCGCTAACTGACAATACTTGGTTATTTGTCAACATATATTATCAATATGCAATAACTGATCACATTATAAAAATTATCACTAAAACATCAACTGCCATCATTCATTATATTTCAGTACGGCACCATCTGATAAAACCAATTTGTTTTTATAGCAAACATTTATTGGTCATTTTCCGTTACTTACATTGTATGAGTGACTACATGTACAAATAATAGTTTCTTACTTCTATATATGTTCAACAAGCATTCAAAGTAAGTGGTTTTACTGTAAAGAAAGGCAAATTATTTTTATACAACCCCCTGCACATTTTAATTCTCTCCTAACAGATGTTATTTGATTCATTTTCCCCAATTGAACAATAGAATAAGTTCTCGGAATACCTAGAAATACGAGATCCGGGTTGCATGTTCTCACAGTTATGGGTATTTATGTATAATTATACGTACAATCGGAGACGTTGTTAGAAAATAAAACACGTGTGATGTAAGTCTTATTCAATAAGATAGAAATTAAACAGACTAAATCCATAATAAATTGCCTCCGGCCATGTATAAAATACTTAACCTGTTTATAAAGCCATTGTTTGGTCCAGGAGATAATATGGCATTACACTCAGGGTGGCGTTATATCCAGGTGAGACAGTATGAGACTTTGGCTTCAAAGAAAACAAGTAATTGCTCTGTCATTGCTTTCAGTCTCATGTAAACATGAAAACCCAATGCATTTAGCAATACATGGAACATCAAACTTTTACCTGAATGTTTTAAGGAATCTTTAACTGACACCTGTGACCTTTTAGGATATCTGCAAAATATATAGCAAACCTGACTAAATGAATGTTGTCTTCTGGGTCACCCGGGACATGGTTGATTGGTTTGGGATGTCCAAACTAATATACCAGTAGTGTTTTTCTAATGATAGCCATTATAACCAGGAAAAAGGAACTGTTGTTCCAAAAACCATTGGCATATGTCATTATATCTAGTTTGGAATTACAACCAGGGGCATTATAACCAGGGTACAAGACAGCAAGGATGTTTTACCAAATTGTTTATTTCTTCATTGAAAAGCTTCATATACATATGCTGCCAAATTTCTCAAATCTTTAACGTTATATCATAGGACATAATTCATCCATCTAATGAAGGGGTAAGAAGTAGCCCAGAAACGTCGTGAAAATAAAGAAAGAAGTTGTCATCCATAACATTGTCTTGTATCACTACACCAAATTCTAAATACCTTTGAAGAAATTCATAGGACGTAGTTGTAAGAAGTCATTAACTGATGGTACATTGATGTAATATTGTTATGAATATTTCAGTCCAGAGTGGACATTTCATAGTAATAGTCTTTTCATTTTTCTTCGATCGCTGGTACATTTTCCGCACTTTCTGTAATTCGCTGTACCAGTTGCTACCGTGTCTCCCTACCTCAATATGACGCGTCTGGGCATTAGATGAGGTTTGGAAAAAGCTCTTCTTGATAACTTTGATAAGATAATCTCCCAACTGATGAGACGATTTGTATTTCTTGTACAGGTAGAGTTATGGAGTGAATTTTCGCCGTTAAGTTATTTTGAAAGAAAGTCGAAATGTGGCCTACCTGTAACTCAGGTCTACGTGGTGAGGAATGATTTGTGAAGTCCTACCGAGCCTTATAGGGAGACGATGACAATGAGTTTCTAGCGCCTGTTTCTAGCGCCTGTTTCTGTCTTAAAAGTTTGGATAAAGTATTGCTGTGAGTCCTGACCAATTCTTACTAATATCACAGATTTTCGACTTTTTAGACGTTTAAAATTAATTATAATGTAGCATTAATAACATTTATAGAATAGAAAATTTCAATGACAATGCAATTAAAGAATTTTGCAATTTTTCTGGAATTAAAACAAATTAACCGTCATCTGAACCAATTAGTTTATATATTTTATGACACATAGCTTGTTGCTCTTCACATTCCATTAACAAGCTTTCATAGTGAATAATAAAACTAAGTGTTATTGGCGCAGATTTAACTGAATAAAAGATGACAGCTTGTACGCATTTGTGTTGGATCTTCTGTAAAAGAGTTAAAAGTTTTCCCTAAAAATGTCTTTTCCCAATAGCATTGTTGGCGTAAATATAGCATGTTGGATCTTCTGTAAAAGAGTTAAGAGTTTTCCCTAAAAATGTCTTTTCCTAATAGCATTGTTGGCGTAAATATAGCATGTTGGATCTTCTGTAAAAGAGTTAAAAGTTTTCCCTAAAAATGTCTTTTCCTAATAGCATTGTTGGCGTAAATATAGCATGTTGGATCTTCTGTAAAAGAGTTCAATGTTTCCCTAAAATTGTCTTTTTCTAATAGCATTGTTGAGGTAAATATAGCATGTTGGATCTTCTGTAAAAGAGTTAAACGTTTTCCCTAAAAATGTCTTTTCTTAATAGCATTGTTGGCGTAAATAAGGTCCGTAAATCTTTTTCCATAAAAAGCAAACACATTGATTTGTAAACCATCGCTTGCAATCGGTTACAGTGGTTCTGTATTAGAATGCATCAGTAACGTCTAGATTAAACTTGTTTTCCATTACACAGATCGCTTGTCAGTGACTCTTCTGCAACTTAAGATGTCATTAGAAACAAGAAGAGTTTCATTTCATTTTCAAATCAAAACGTCAAATATACTCACATACTATTTAAAAATTAATATGTATTTCTGTTTGTCAAACCAATCTGATGTAAATTACGAAATACGGGAATTTTTATTGTTGACATATGTCGGTAGTAAATGAAGTAGTCAGAATGATTGAGTATTAGAAAAAGAACCGATAAAAATCGCTGTTGTGTTTCGTGAAATACCCTATTTAGAGTTAAAAGGGGTACCGAGTATGCTGTCAGGGTCCAATACCTCAAACTTTTAAAATGGTTGAATTGTGTTGAGAACTACTGGTTGTATCTGAAAATTAGCATTTTAATGTATATCAGTCTAGTAAAGTGAGGATAAACAGCTTAGAGTTGTGTTTATTGATCGGAAACCGGACAATGGCGCGTGTCAATGACTCAAATGTAATTTCGGAAACAGCAGACTCAACAACAGATACGTTATGGTAGTGTTGAGCATATCACATAAGTAGTATACATGCAGATGAGATGTAGAGTTTCAACCACGTTCAGGGTTCAAACGAGTACAAATCCAGGTTTTAAGTCCGTTTTGGTCATTGGGGCCCGATTAAAGCATGGATGTCACCTTCAAAAGTACTGTAGTTTTTGAGCTGATACAAATATTTTATCAGATACAATTAGGACTGCGACATAGACGAGTAATTTAGACATTGTGGGAGGGAGTTATTTTGTTGTTCAAGTTAATGAAAAACGAACCCTAACAAACCAACAACTGATAGCAGATGGAACATAACCGTATTTGACGGATACTGGGATACTGGAATCTCAGACAGAATAATTACTGGGTCTCACGTCGAGCAGAAGACAGTCGTGCAGTGGTCGCAAAATGAAGCAAAAGGACGAACGTGGTTTAAGAAGAATAGTTAAAAAATAGTCAGGCGGAAACATATTCGCGTTTCAGAACAAAGCAGACGCATTGTCGCTTTGAAGAAGAAAGGAAGAAGCATCGGTGGTTTTCAAAGATGCATTTAATTGCCGAGTTGCAGAGATATCAGAAGCATATTGTCAGGTAGTAGAGATATCAGAAGCATTGCCGGGTTGCAGAATAAAGGAGGAAGCATCGTCGGTTTTCAAAATAGAGATGAAGCACTGTCAGGTTGTAGAGATATCAGAATCATGGTCGGTTTGCAGAGAAATCAAAGGCACCGTCAGCACGAGCCCCCTTTCTCCACTTAAGTCTTGTGACTTTCTTTTACATCCATTGTGCGTCCCTTCTGAGGCAACAATCTTCCCCGAGTGATGACTTTATGTGCATGCGGCATTCAGTACCATGCCTTGGGTTTAATTTTGAAACTAAAACCATTTTTTTCCTTCTTTAATTTTATAATTGTTTCAAGGCGGGTTATTGTGTTGACATTGAGGACGGTATGTTGTTACGCGGTTCAAGCGTGCGTCCATTTTCCCGCGTCTCCTCTGTTGTACTTTTATAAAATGTCACCAATTATTGTATATATTGAAAGTACATGTTATGTTCTTTACATTCATGTACTTATTTCCAAGTGTTTTATGTGTTCAAAAATCTTTTTCATGCTCCATTTACCAGCCATTTTACATGAAGCATTAACATGTCAATGTTCATGTTATATATTTGTAATTACATACCTCCGTCACAAGGGTATACAGATCATTTGATTTCCAATGACCGCGTACTTTATGAGAAACTTACCAGGTGCCATAGGACTCTCTTCCTCTTCAGATTAGGCTCTTGCCGTCTTTAAAACAGATCAAGCGACAACTCAAAACGCCTTGTTGAAGATCTGTTATGAAACCTAGCTCCCACATAACTCCCAAATCCTAACTACCCTTTGATATAGATCTTGTAGCTCCTATAGCATGGATCCAGCGCAATATTCATTTATTATTCCTAACGTTTTATAAAATATGGAATAATCGTTCAAAAAGCATAACACAATATCCCTTTACTAATAAGCTTTATTATTCATAACAGTTTATATACATACAAAATGTAAGCAATGGAAACATAATGATTTTTTCCAAATGAAATGAAGTACGAGGGGAGGTCAATAAGTTTATAAAGTGAGTAATAATACATCCCAGAAAACATCATAGTTGAAGTCATTATTGAGATAGCCCATATAACAAAAGTTTACAAACATAGACAACCCTACCCGATCATTTACTTGAGATTTACAGCCTTTTGAACACAAGTACCCGCTTCTAAAACTGAGCATCGTGCGGTTATCAAGTTCCTCGCGAAAGAAGAGGTGAAAGCGATAAATGGGAGAGAAACTCCTTAATATGCTATTGTCGCAGCAGGGTCAGCAGCGTCGCAGCTCCTTGGACGACGACCCTCGGTCAGAAAGGCCTGGATGATATGGTTTCACGGGTCTAGGGCTTAATCATGTCCGATCGTAGAGTAAAGAATAAAGACAAATGAGAACGTGCATCGAGGTCCATTTTGGGATTATTTAGAAAAGTACAATCGGTATCCTAACCATTGGCATGTTTTGTAAACCCTTCCATGAACCTATTGACTTCCCCATGTAAATCTATTGATTAATATATCATCTATGCAACTCAGGTGAAAGACCGATTATGTGCACCAATGAAAACACAAGACAAGCACAATTTAATGCAATTAATCTGTGGTAATATAAATTGTAAATTTCTTCGGAAGTAAAAGGTTTTTATTTAGCAAAGGCCTCACTAAATGTTAGAAGGTAATGTTTAATTTTGATATATTTCACATCGTTTATGAATTAAAATTACAAATATAACAGTCAACTAAGAAATATCAGACGACGATTATAATGCATTGCAAGGCTAGATTAAGTATAATTACCATATTTCTCCACACAAACGAAATAGTCCGCATGGCTTACCAATAAACCCTCGAAACCAGGACAACCAGAATTACTGGTTACTTCCTATAAATGATACATCCCATAATTCTCACAGCACATGTCTGTATTCCGTTCAGTTTCCGAACAAAGTCTAAGACATAGACGTTAACACACACAAAAAGAATGAATTCGTACAAATTTGGAAATCGGAAATAACCTGGTACAACTTTGGCAGAACTCGTAACAGTCCCAGCCAATGGCTAATTTAAGTCTTGCTCAAGCTCTTTCCCAGGAGACTAGAGAAAAGGCACAGAAAAGTTGAGGGAATGTTGCACGCTTAAACTAGCGGCCGATTGAGACTGGTACAAGTTAAACACTACACAATATATACACTATTTTAACATTTAGAAATCGTTATTTTATAAGACAGCTAACCTTTCCTATGATGAATAGTAATTTTCGAATCGGGCGAATAAATTCTAACCTTAAAACATAAGACCAAAATGTAAAAGGTTAAAAATAAAAAATTACAAACCTTATCACTTCCCTAAACTAATAGAATTAAAGATATGTATACAAAAAGTCGGACACGTTTACAGGTTTTCTGTAATTGTTTGGGAAATTTCTCAGCTTAGAAAATGTCTGTGTACAAAAAACACTATTTTGTCAAAGATTAATTAATTTATGAAAGATTTATCATAATACACCTATCGTAAACGAATATACACAATTTAAAAGGGATCGGACAAATTGTTTTATGCAATCGGTCGGGAAAATTATCAGCTTATAAAATGACTATGTACAAAAAACACTATTTTGTCAAAGGTTAAGTCATTTATGAAAAATTTATCATTACACCTATATTAAACGAATAACAGATATATACACAATTTAAAAGGGTCGGACAAATAGTTTTATGCAATCGGTCGGGAAAATTATCAGCTAAGAAAATGTCTATGTACAAAAAATACTATTTTGTCAAAGGTTAAGTCATTTATGAAACATTCATATTTATACCTATGTTACACGAATAACAGATATGTAGAAAATTTAAAAAGGGTCGGACTAATAGTTTTTCTTTAGTCGGTCGGGAAAATTATCAGCTTAGAAAATGACTATCTACCAAAAAAGTCTTTTGTCACACATTAATACATTCATTAACAATTCATCACGTCACCTATCCAAATTGAATAAAAATATGTACACAGATTAAAAAGGGTCGGACAAATAGTTATCTGTTATCGTTCTGAAAAATTCTCAGCAGAGAAAACAGTATTTTTTCAAGTAATACATACTTTGTAGTTTATTCTTGACCTCATTCAAATGTGAGAGATGATAATGTAATGAAAATTATAGGACGAAAAGCTTTTCTGAGACAGGTCGAACAAATCCTGATCGTAGAAAATGACCCAGTGCCAAACATAAATTTGTCAAGTAGTAATATGTTCGTGAAATCAGTTGTAATTTATTAACGCAACCCAAAATTATTATGAACTAGTGGAATGGTTTTTAATGGATAGGGGAATATGTCATTGGACGGACTTAATAGTACTAAATACCTTTGAGCGTTTTGAAATTGGAGTAGATCGTTTTGAAAATCCATGTATGTTTGATGTAAGATTTTGGCTTCTCCACATAAATATTGTGGGATTTCGATTTTCAATTGAAAACGATTAACTGTCAAATATTTATATACATTTGTGAGATATTTCCACTTCTTATCAGCATATAAGTTTTTCCACGTTACCAAAGACACTAAACATTTCAAGAAAATCACGAAATCTTCATTTACGAATTCTATCTCAATTAGTTTTACTGTAACATTATGAAATTAAAATCAGTATAAAGTGAGCTAAAATATACAAAATAAGTAAAGGAGCATATAATTGGTACATAAGGTGGAAATTAAGGTAAGGATTATATTAAGCCATACAAGAAACAAGTGACAAAGTACAAATACGGGAGTTTAAAATTATCAAACGTTTACGCAAAATATTTTCTTCCTTCATAAGTCAAAGGATTGGAAAAAAGTTACTTAGTTGGTTAACGTATTCCTTTTCCCTTCCTTAATTGAATAAAATATGTTAAAATAGAAATAGGATTGAATACAAATCATTTGCTGTGTGAAGATCAAGTGACAAACAAAATAATTTAAAACAATGGACCATGCAGATATTACAAAGGATCTTTCAGATTATGTTTAACCGAAAAGAGTTTATATTAGTATCATAATCATTATGTGTCATCTTGAGACTTCTCAATATAGTTGACGATGTCAGCATTTCCACCCTTCAATGCGAATCTGTAACACGTCATTCCACTGTTATCCTTCCTCCGTAGGTCACACCCGGCGCGGACAAGAGAGAAAAATACGTCTTTGTGCCCCTTCTCTGCAGCAAACATAACTGGAGTCTTCCCTCTTGATTCAGTTGCATTAACATCAACATCATCCTGTGCTATGAGTGTCTTTACTATGTCGACGTTTCCACCGATACTTGCTTCATGCAATATTGTGCACCCGTTTGTTGATTTGATTTTGATATTGCTTCCTAGATCAAATAGATATTTGAAGGTACCAAAATCACCTCTTCTGGCTGCTTTCATTGCTGGTGTTTGACCCAATTTGTTTCGAGTGTCAATATTAAACAATCGTTGCAGCTTTTGTAAAACCTTGACTGACGTCGAAACATGTAGAATAGTATTTCCGACGCAATCAACGCAGAGTCTATTGCATCCAAGCCTAATTAAGGTGTCACAGGTATCGTCCCTTTGCCTCCGTGCCGCGATCATAAATGCCGTTCGCCCAAACTGACCTTTTGACTCTATTTCACATAGGTTTACCTTAACGATCATTTCCACAAGTTCAACATCCCCTACAGAAGCTGCAATGTGCAGGATATTATTGTTTGAAATATCTGTTAAACGAGGATTTGCTCCTGCGTCAAGAAGATAATGAAACAATTTGTGGTTTTGTTTGCTGACTGCAATCATCAACGGAGTCCTTCCTTCATTTCCTTTCATATTGACGAACCATGGATACTCCGTCATCATAAACTCGGCAACCTCCAAACTTCCAGACAAGAATGCAACATGGAAAGCAGTATCTCCTGAACTGTTGCGTTTGAAAATATCAATTGTCCGGCAAAGATATCGTACAATTTTCAGATTATTTACTTTTGCTGCATGCATGACTAGTGTCCATCCATCTTGACTACTCATGGCATCCCTTTCAATAACCTGTTTAAAACTATCACTGCTAGAAATGGAAACAGTTTCATGTGACAACAGATTAGGTTCAAACTGTTCCTGAGGACTCCCGGCCATACTTTTATCAATACGAGATGTAACCAGTTGGCTCTGACTTATTACGTCTGTGGAAGTTTGATATGCTTTAATCAACATATCAACAATGACCTCGTTGTCAGAACGAGACAAACATGCAAGTACCAGTGGAGAATGACCATCTGCGTCTACAACAGATAGATCACTTTCAGGCAGTAGAATTTCCACAGCAGCTGTATGGCCTCCCATTACTGCCATCATTAAGGGAGACCTTGACCTAAATCCTTTCATGTTAATGTCAACATGTTTCCTTCTAATGATATGACAAACCATATCTGTTTGACCTTCCGCGCTAGCAAGATGAAGAATTGTGTTTCCATCACCATCCTGCAGAGATGTATCAGCCCCAGCAGTGGTCAACATATCGAGCATTCTGATGTTCCCTGTAAGTGTCGCAAACATAATAGGTGTCATTCCATTGCATCCACGACAGTTTATGTCAAAAACACCAAGGGAAATGATCTTCTTCACAATACAAAGCCTCTGAGTGCGACAACCTTCGTGAAGTACATTGTTGCCAGCTGTGTCACAACTGTTCCATTTTGTGGTAAATGGTATCAGAAAATCAACTATTTCAGTTAAACCGAAGGTCACAGCCTGCATCATTGGTGATCGTCCCTGCTCACCTTGTGCATTGACATCAAACAACTCCTTTGATAGAAGACATTTGATGTATTCAACATTTTTGCCAAACAAAGCATAATGTAATGCTGTGTTTTTGTTGATGTCTGTGAGGAAAAGATCACATCCTGCGGACACCAAAACGTTAAAAAGTGTTTCATTTCCAAATATGGACGCAATCATCAAACAACTTCTTCCTGTGCTATTGGTGCTGTTGATGTCGACTTTGCCAGAAGCCAAAATATGGTCAACAACTTTCAAACAGCCACTTAAGCACGCCATATGAAGAATATTGTCATCATTTCTGTCTCGAACAGTAATGTCACAGCCATATTCCTCGAGTAGAGTAACTATCTCTAGCTCTCCTGCAAGTGCTGCCATCATTACCGGTGTTCTTCCGTACTGACCCGGTAGATTTACATCCTGTTTCTTTGAAAGAAGTAGGAAGCGTGTTAGGTCTACGTTTCCAGACAAACAAGCCAAATGTATGAGTGCGTTCCCCTCGTCATTCTTAATAGAAGGATCTGCCCCCTTCGCTACTAACTCAAAAGTAATATCTGAAAATCCACGCTCCTCGGCAACCATGGCGGGTGTCATACCTTTTGTATCTTTTGGATCAATAGATCTTAACTTGAAATGATTAATCAAATCCAAGACGACGGACGAATGACCATGTAAGGAAGCTAAATGCAAGCATGTCTCACCCATATTGTTCGGTATTATTAAACTGGCTCCATGTTGAGAGAAAAATTTAATTTTTTCAACGTCCCCTACTGAAGCAGCAAGCAACAGCAAATCCTGCATTATTCGACCATAGCCTTCACTATCCACCTGAAGCTTTGTGACAACCATGTCCACGCTGCTTTCAGATAACTTGAGATCTTCTCGTGTCAGATGAAACACAAGGCAGTCAAATATGTCCTCATTTGTCAATAGCCTATGGTTCAAGACTGTTCTCTGCATATCGACACATGAAGACTTCATACACCAAAACAAGAAGTTTCCCCCAATTGGATCCTCGTATTTGAAGAAGTTCCCAACACTACTTTCTAGTTTCTCAATGAACAAAGCAACGTTGTTACTATTGTTATGTAGGACTGCGTGTTCCATTACCGTTTTCAACTGCATTTTCTTGAATTCTTGCACAAGATCGTTCATGATTAGGTTGCTGTTAGATCGTGTTAGATATATTGTCCAGCACTTTCCTGTTAATGAGTTAGTCATTCCAGTGTCCCCATCCTCCACATGTTCAACCGTGCAATGTTTCCAAAGAAACCCAGGAAACATATTGTCCATCACGAACACAGCAGCATCATAGATGACCTCATACTGAAAAGACACGATGTGATAGGATTCCTTTAAGAAAATCCCATACAGCAAGGGTAATTCATCTCGGAGGTTTTCTATTCTTGTCCCTGGGAACATTTGTATAAGCAATTTTGTCAAAGAATCAACAAAATCATTAACTTCTATCATATCTTTTACGTATAATTGGCCCCCAGACAACAATAAAATCATGAAAACACAACACTTCCTTTTGTCTTGAAAAAGGGTTCTTAATAATAGTTGGTAATGTTTGTGGGGATACAAAAAGAACTTAAGTGGATCAGTGACATTGCTGTCTGAAAACAGTTTACATAGACCTGGAAATCCTGTGTGAGTTTGACTTTGCTGTGCTACTGTCGACACTTGATCACTTGTTAATCTACTGGGATTTTTGCGCAGAATTTTCCATTTCACAAAATTACAGTGCTTCAGTTCCCAAGCTAGATCCACTAGCTGTTCCTCTAAAAACACGTCACTCTTTAGCTCTATACTCTTTCCTTTCAAATTAAAAGAT
The DNA here is from genome assembly GCA_921293015.1 of Phorcus lineatus. NCBI lineage: Eukaryota > Metazoa > Mollusca > Gastropoda > Trochida > Trochidae > Phorcus > Phorcus lineatus. The sequence continues at coordinate 56,151,659 of OV121085.1, read as the reverse complement.
AAACAGGTAAACAAAAATGCACTGTCCTTTTTCTCTTTCTTTCTTTCCATTATCTTTTCAATTTCATATTTTACTCTCGACGAACTAAAAAGGTTTTCATAAACATAAAGGTTCTTGTCTGTTTCTGTAGCGGATAGAGATCCGATGGTATTGTTTGAAAAGTCGTGATAGCAAATGTTCCATCGTTCCTGCGAGAACTCGTGACACAGTGCCAGTGCCATGGTAGTCTTTCCATCTTTCAGTGACCCGGATATTGTTGCGCTTCTCTTGTCTCTGAGCAAACTGGCGGCTTGTATATATGCCGGGGTCCTAACACAAATCCTCTCTGCATTGTAAACCATTTGTTTGAAATCTGAGAACAAACAAAATCGGAACAATTTTCAGACATGATACAACAATTTTGACTCAGATTCGCCCTCTAAATTTGGGTGTTTTTTTTTTCTAACCACCATATGGATAAGTTTCTAACGGAACATTAATTGTAGGGAAAATAACGACTCTACAGGTCAAGGCTATTGTTTCGATCTTATTCTAACAGTCATATATTCCATCTGCTCGATACTATTATTACAATGTCTGTAAAGGAGTTCAATAGAGTGAAATACAATTGCACGGCATTAGATAGCTGATATGTCTTTAAATTTCTTTATGATATCTTAAAAACGTAAATATCGAGCACCTGACGTCGATAGAACACGTCTCCCACTCCCGTCTTGCTGTCCTGATTCGCTGGTGAAGGCGTCGTCTAAAACATGTGATTGACGTGATTGTAAACATATTCAAAATGTGTGTGGAGTAGTGTTGAACAGTCGCATGTTTAAAAGGGCAATCCCACGTGTTTAAAGTTTAAAAGTGATAAAACCAAAACGAAAATAAATGTTACCAAAAGTCAACCTCTTTAAATCATACAGTTCGCACACAAACGTTAAGCTTCACTAATCCATTACCGACCTCAAATGATTAAAATGTGTTTACACTGTAATGCACCCCAGCAGTTTTAGCTAGATACATGACAATTTCTTCTACGACTACGGATAATCGGGTCGAGCAATGAGCTATATTACCCGCCGAAGATACTGCAATCGTCATAAACGTACATATGCTGTAAAAAGATTGAAGAAATTCCGAAAAACGTACTATTGCCCCTTTAAGTAGTAAAATCACAGATATGTTGCAGCTTTTAAAAAAAGACCAATTTCGACAAATACATGTTGTCCCACATTTTTTTCTCAATTATAACGATAGCTCCTTTTGTAATATGTTTCTGGTTGATAGTATAAATATCTTTCTCTTGGCTGAGAATGGTAAAATCAACGATATCAGCCAGAAATCAAAATATAAACCGTTTTTGTTCTTAAAAATGATTTTTAAATGATTATTATATTCATTGCATACTAGTATTTAGCATTTACAAAAAGTAGGGGATACTTGATTTTTAAATGTTATTAAAGTGACATAATAACTCTGACGAAGAAACAAATGACAAAACGAAATGAAGTTCCACTAAGTAAAGCACAGATGTCTGATGGCCTTTTACGTCATGGAAGCGCTCGTTTCGACGACGCCACACCCTCCTACGTCTATCCAAAACTCAACAGTGAACCTCGAGTCATCTGAAAACATCATGTTGTTCCAGAGTCGATTATCCCAGTGTTGACGCTCCCTCCACCAACGACGTCTTGCCTGAATGTGGTGATCTCTCAAACTAGGAGTCACGCGAGAACGTCGGGCGTGAAGATGCCCACAGTGCAGTCGATTCCGAATCGTCTGGCCATTCACTCTCACACCAGTGTCTGCTTGTAGCCGAGCGCTGATCTGATTTGCTGTGATGAAACGATTTCTCAAGGCCAAAGTACGGATAAATCGATCCTATACTTGAGTTGTCGCCCTTGGTCGACCGGAGCGTGGTCTGTCGTTTACAGGGTGATACACAGTATCTGAACCATAATCTGCTTATGACAGATTGAGAAACATTCCTCGTCCGGTCCACAACCGCATGTGTTGTGCCAACCTATAGCATGCCAAGGGCACGTAACCTTCAATTTTGGGTAAGCCGACGCAAATCAAACTTTGTTTCCTGGTTAAACTGATGTTTCCACCTTCGAATCCAGTGCCACAGTGACTGTTACATTCAAAGTCAGAGTCGTGCAAATCTTGGGTTCGACCCCCATGATCATCCCAAGCAACACGTTCTTACCATGCGGTTCCTTTTGGTGCGTTTGGGCGCCACATGTAACTTGAAATGTTTCTTCTGTAAGGTTCTATAGTGAATTTTTTCGTAGTCATTTGCATATGTTAGTAGTATGTCCCAAAAATCAAATATACCCTACTTATTTTGAATAGTTTATATTTGAAACGCTACAGGAACATATGTTTTGGAAATAAAACTAGCACTATTGTAAACAAACTAAGGGGAAATCAAACGCATGCAACCAAATAAGCGATCTGTAAACGTACCTGTTGAAAGTGTCTCACATGATTCAACAATGCTCCTCTGGCTGAGATTTATTTCTTGATGATCTGCGAAAATAAAAACGTTGTTAACAATTCTTTGGATGTTTAGTTCTTTTACTTTGAAAGAGCATTGGCGGAAATGTGGATTCTCGAGGATTTTACGTTGCTTCACCCAGTTGTCATTTGAACTTGGAATCATGAGGATGAAGAAATAATTGTATTAATATACAAGGACAAATCAATAAGTTCATGGAAGTGGATATAAATCAGAAAACAATTGTTGTGATATTGATTTGATTTTCTAATACAATCTCCCTGGACCTCGATGCACTTTCCCAATTTTCTTTGAGACTCTCTATGCCCTTGCGGTAGAAATCTTCTGACTGACCCATCAGCCAAGCCTCAGTCATCTTTCAATGTCATCTTTCGATGTCAACGGCAAAGATAGCGGTAGTGACCTGTCGCGTTTGAAGAGAAGACTATTTAAAATATTCATTTCAATTGTATTTTCAGGCATATATTTATTTTGATATGGGGTTGATCTATCACGTTTGTGATCGATCGATATTTACTGTAGAGTTTGTAAATTCATAATTAACATAAATACGAAATCATTGTACGAATAGAATTGTAAAGCTTTTTATAATCATTATTTGAATTTTGCATGTTTCTCATAAAAATGTGTCCGTTTTCAAATATAATTATCGCGAAATATTCATTGTTAAACTTTGTGTAATGGCACCATCGTTTTGTGTTATGTAGGAGAAAAAATGTTATAATATTCAAATTTTGAACACCGAAAGATGAGATGTGTGAAAACTTGATGCCGACTAGGTTATTTTCGAAAATATCAACACGGCAGTAAATGCATCGTTCAGTAAAATATAATTATATTCTGCACGTGCCAAACGGGGAATGTTTTAATTTTTCTATGAAAATCCATTGTGACAAGTTCTCAGCCTTTCTAGGAATTTTATCAGTGCACTAAAATGTTTCTTTAATAAAGCAGCTACTGCTTATATGACGTAAAACATATGCCTAAAACAGGATCATTTATAGAAAGAGAAAAAACATTACTTACCTGAGGCATACGGCCCGATTAATTGTTGAAACTTTATTCTTGTTGTTGTCAGTGAATACCTGCTAATAATCCAGCGCACTAGATATACGTATAATATAAAACTTTCGCTTCGATTTTTCTTGGTCATAAGGTATCAAGACTGGACGTAGGTTTCGAATGTAAACATCGATTTCACTGACTGAAGGTTAGCAGCTAGTAAGGGCGGTAACTCGTGATGACATTAGGTGTGGCTGCCCTGGACTCGTGCAACCATATCATCAGCAATGGTTTCAACTAAGCTGACCATTTCGAAACAGTAGAATATTTAGGTGCTTCCTTCACATACATTTGTCATACATTTATATATTTCGGTCGCGTTTATCCCTTCTTTCACGATGCTCAGTTTTCGAACTATCCACGACTACAGTAGGGAACCTGCGATCTATAAATCTCAAGTAAATGGTCGCGAAGGGTCTTTTATGTCTGTTAAACTGTCTTCAGATGGCTTATCTCAATAATGACATCAACGGTGATTTCTTCAGGGGTGTATTAATACTTACTTCTATGAACGCATTGACTTCCTCTCGTAGTAATTGAATTTGTTAAAAAATAAATATGAAGCCATATATGAATTTGGTTTAAAAAACGCCGATCCGGGCATTTACGAGGGCTATGTATCATCATGATTTATTGTCAACAGGATGTCAATAGCTTAGATGATATTTAGCGACCACGTCCAGGAGATATAGTTCACACTACTCTGGTTCCGTGTAATCCGCATCATGCAAGTGACTCAAAATACCAATATATTGAACAACTGATGGCACCATGACGACGACACATTGATGTTTTTCATGTTTGAAAAGTAATAGAATTTTTTAACAATAGGGAGGATACAAACCTCCAGCTTCTAACATTTATAGTTTGTAGCTTGGACGCATTTCGTTTATCTAAGGACGTCACCATGTTGCGGAAGAGCAGAGGCCAACCGTAGTATAAAAGCCTATCCATGGTTGGCTGAAATTTTATTTTGAACCAAGACTGTTTGATTTGCTGGATCATAGGTCATAGCGCATAGGTGTTAATGGGGTGATAACTTAGGGCATGTATTTGGAGCGGGAGCGTATATGTATATATATATATATGTATGTATGTATACTATCCTGAAGAAGGATGTTGACAAAAGAAGCACGAACGTTGTATAAGCTTTGACGAAATGAGACTGATGTAGACCCGGTTTTTGTTATTTTGTCTCCCTGGTTTTTGACGCAATTAACTGATCTTCGGATATGTTATAAAGTTTATTCGACCAGTGAAATATATAACTGTTGTAGAAAGTGTTAGTATATAAATAAAGCCATATGTGTATGTTCATGTTGACGTTGTTTACTTACCACTGACTGGTGATAAAGCGCTTTCCCCGGAGGATGAGAATGGGTCTGCAAAGATGCTCCGGATGTTCTCGTGAGAGTGGTACAGACTGGAAGCACTCGATTCTCCGCTGATGCTGTGGTCCATTTTTATTTATGCCAACTCAACATTTAACAACTTAGATTCAATGTATGCATATAAGAACAAATGATGCAGTTCTTGATATTCACACGTGAAGAAACATGTTTCCGCTTGGGCGATGAACATTTCGTCTGTGTTCAGCACAATTTGAACATCGGAAGCTCAGTCTAGAAAACCATTCCTCACAACTCATCCGCTTTATCGATCCTTCCTCTATTTTGTAGGCTCTTGGGCCATCTTTATCGTTGAAAACAATCCCATCAAAGTATCTAACGGCAACTTCAATGACAATCTTTTTGGGGTCAGTACAGGGGTATATTCCTATCTCCACCAAGTCTGCCGGAGCTTTGCCAAATATTCCGTCAGACGATAGCACTGACACCTCAGAATGTATCTTTTCATAAATGTGTTTCTTTACGTCTGCTACATGAACTTTTGGGTGAAGTTCGATCCCAAGGATTTTGGGTATCCTAGTTGTGTACGGTAATGTTTTGTCTTCTTTCTTGCTTTCTGAAATTCCTACGTAATATGAACCGCCATTTTCTAGTTTGGAAAATGATGTGATGTTGTCTCTTAATTTGAGATCCACCCATATATAATTCACAAGCGATTTGGCGTCTGTAATCAAGCCTTGAATTATTTCCTTCTTAGGTAGAAAAGTCTTTAACTCTATGTTTTTACATTCATGGAGAACCTGGGTATCAGGAAAATCTATGCCTTTTAAAACAGCTCCAAGTTCTTGTGATCTTCTTTTCTGAAAAACTGAAATGATGTTGAGGCAGGTCGGTCTCTCGTTTTCAAATTCACTCCTTATTTTCGTATTGAAGTCCACAGTGTATATACTTTCTGTCTTCTTCACGCATATAGTTAGAAAATCTGTTGGAATATCAATCGAAGATGGGGCATTCTCCGATAACCAGGATCGTTCAAAGCACTCTACAGATGGGAGACCATCCTCAATTCTATATCCGGTGCTGTTACCAATAAATTCGTCGAAATGACCAAGATATCTATCAAATTTTTGTTGATTGTGAAGATGGGCTAGAATTGTACCACCGTTTGTGTTCCGTAAGGATGATATCAGTTTTTCAAATTGCTGAAGTCTTTCCCTCCTGTATTTCTTGTCTTTGAGTTTTTGAGAGGCAATGTCAATATGGACAATGAAAGTATCATCAGTTGAATCTTTCAGCAGTTTTCTCAAGGTTTTTTTCACTTTTCGACATTTTTGACAATTACCTGAAACGTCAATACTGAATAATTAAGTCAGCATACAACAACTGATAAACCTTTTTATCATTAACGTCAACTGATTTACGGTTTAAACGATTTAAACAATCATATCGTTATTTGAAGTAAGTATTGTATTTCAAGTAACGAGGAAGTTATCACAAAAAACTAACAAAAAGCTGTTAACAAAATATCAATGATCATATTTTCCTCAATGCACAATATTTTGAAGAATATGAACACAGTATCTCACTTGTTTCATAATCCATTTAGAGACTGTACACACAGCATAATTAAGTAACACACCAACGGGCTATAATCTCTTCTCTACACGGCTACTCGTTTCGTTTGGCAGCATCAAGTTTCTGAAATCAATCGCTTGAATATTAATGTTACTAGTGACACGGAGTATGTTTCATGATTCGCGTGTGGCTTAAATAAGAGTCAAACTACCTTATGCCCTGTGTTATCTTCAAATCACCGCTACAATCTACCCGGACTACGCGCACATCTCTATATTGAGCTGAATAATATCCTACCTGTAAGGAATCCTAGTAAGATATATGCTGACGAGTGTCACATGTTTAACATCCCATGATAGTGTTATCATGTTAACTATGTGATATGACGTTCTAGTAAACAAGTGATACCGATTCACGGGTCATATGATAGATATGAGTATAAAGGTGAGTTAATACTTATTGATGTAGTAGTATGGCTAGGTTATCTCGTATCTTCGCACAGACAACCAACTATTGGGGGTGCGAGTCTCAACCTTTTATTACGATAACAATAACAATAGCAAGAAACCCGCTGCATGACAGCATGTTTCTTAGACAGGCAAGTCAGTTTTAATTCATATCGTGAGGTTTTCTGACTATTGAAATTCCAAATCCTCAAAATAACTTCCAAGAATATCCTTATCAAAAACACGGAAGATAATAGGGGATTCTCAATATCTATGCATGCATACGACCTATGACCTCAACTCCAATCCGAGGCTAAGGCCGATTCCTACTTCCTGGTTCGAGTAATGGATGCACTTCGATAGTACGATTCGCTGTGTATTTTGAATTTCCTTCGGCTAGACACGATTATATAAGCATGAATCAAATTTATATCAGGCAATTTCAGACATGAAAACATGTCGAATGGCAATAAAAACGAAAAAAATGAAGGGAAGTTCACCAAGGGCTGGCTTCAAATCTTTGTTTCTGATAGTAGAATTTGTTATAAATTCAATGATATTTGAAGGGAGATTTGCATTCGCATTCGGTCCGTGTAGGCAATTAGGCATGGGTGCATTTATAATAATCACAGTGCCAATTTCTCTTAATGATTTTGCATAAAAAATCTTCATGAAATAATTACAACTCGAAATTTCAGGCACAAAAAATCAAGGATCTTAAAACTGTTAAACCAAAATAATCAAGTTGTCGAACCGTCATGTTTACAGCCAATGGTAATGAAGATACTGAAACAGATATCAAATTTTTCTGAATTTCTCAAAAACACAAACTGATTATGATAGGAAGAAAAGTGATATATCATATACATAGGTGTTTTATTAAGAATATATCCATGCATAATTATTCAGAAATTATAGATTTAAAAATCACAAAAAGAGTTCAATATATAATTTATTTAAATTGTTTTTATAATAAGTGTTTGTAAATAATTAACCTTTACATGTATTGTACTAAATAGGGGGAAAATGTTCATATAAATTCTATTTTATTCATTGGTTCATATAAGGTGGTGAATAATTTGAAGGGAGTGATTGATTTAGTTAAGATATATTTAGGTAATAATCCCACATTTATAACTGACAATTCATGTAGACATTAGGTGGATGCTATAAATAACTGGAGATTAGCTGAGTGATTTTATATGCCTTGGAGATAAACACATTAAAATAGTGTCTCAGTACTGAAGTCATGAATTCAAAAAATCCTAGTTCATGTTTTTGACTGTCAGTTTTCAAAACTTACTTCAGCTTTTTCATTGACAATATATAAGGAGTGAAAATTGTTTGTTCTTTTTAGTCATAATGATATATTAGTGTCAGTCTAAAATAGAGTGTAGATATATAAAATATAAATTCTATTCCTAAAATCAATGGCTTAATTTCTTTAATCTACTTACTCCCTATACATTTAAAAGAAGTCCCTCATTTTCCTACTAATTCTGATACATTTAATTAATCGGCCTTTAATAAAAACAAAATACATGTAATAAGAATTCCTTATTCAATTTAAACAATTCATGTTTTATAAATACATGAAATGAATACCCTCACATGACCTTGTAATAAATATTTTGATCTCTTAAATTCAGAATAATATAACACTGATTATTTTTTCGAATGATTAACAAAATTTCCTCATAACAGTAATTTTTGTTTACCAAATATGTATTTTTATTACATATTTATATATGTATTCATTATGCAAAGGAAAGCTCACCTTTTTTATTTGAAAATAGTTAGCTTCTGCTTTTAAGTATAGCTTGTTTTATGAATAATAATATTAGGCCCAAAAAGTAGAGAACTCTGGGAATGATTGAATGGTAGGCTAGAAAAATGTTTTTATCTATTTATTTATTTATTTGTCAGCTAAATTAAAAGTCATTTGTGATTTCATTAGAAACTAAAAAAAGTATGTATTTTAATCATTTCAAAGGAATAGTCCAATTTCACATTGGCTCTTATTTATATCTGTATTTCAGCCCCCTAATTGAAATTCTGGTTTGTTCACATTGCCTGTACAGGATGATCCATTAGTAACTTTCTTAGTGGGCACATTAAAACGGCAGACAGTTTTACGGAGAGATAGCTAAATCTGTATCATTTTCTAGCTGAAAACAAATGTGTATAATGAAAATACTTCTTGAATTTTTTGGCAAATGTGACAATCATTGTGAGTATGTTAAATCTGAATTTTTCAAAACACTGAAATATTTCAACGACAATGCAAAATGGCGGTAAACCCGGAATACCCCCCGAATATACGTCGAGAGAAACTAGAGCTGCAAGTAAGATAATTTTCTAATCTCTGCTACCACAGGAAATGTAACAGCTTACCCAGCAGTTGATTTTAGCGAAATGTTTAACAAACAAAGCATAATTTCGAAAAGGATACTGACTTGACAATGCTGTAAGAAATAACTTCCAGGTGTAGAAGCGGCCTTAGTCGTTTTCGATAACATGCACTCTGTTTCTGATACCTCATAAATATTCATGAGGAAATATCAAGAATCCCCTATAATCACAATAATCCGGTCCAACTGAATGTAACCGACTGATTTAAAAGTCTAAACCTGAACCTTACAAAACACCTCACGAGAATAGATAGTTAGCCAGACTGTGAGAGGGGAGGAAGTGGAAAAGGAGATAGTTCACTGCAAGAAAAGGTGGGGTTTCCTCATGCATTATCCGGCATTAAACCCTAAGAGTTTAATGCAATTTCCTCTGGAGGAAACCCTAGGCGTTTAATGACATTTCATCAGCATTAACCAGGGAATTTCCTCAGCGAAGGAAATGCCATGAAACTTAATTAAACTAGAGGAAACTGCAGGAAATGTTTGTGTTTGTGTCAAGTTGAAAATTATTATTTGCATTGATTATGTGTTGAAGAAATGTTTAGTAGAGATAACATGAAATAATAAGTTATGTCCTGTTAGAGAATTTTGGTGTATCTTTGTTGTACAAATGAAAAAAAAAAATACTTTAACACTCTGAATAAATATTAATATATAAAAATGTTTATTAAATTACATAGATAGTGATAAGAAGCATTAATTGAATTTTATATTCTAACCATATGCTCTACTAAGTGAAATGGACATTAATAAAAATTAAAGGGTTTGTACTGGTGTATTAAAGGGATAAATGGTACCTTTCATTCATAGGCATAATCTATACGTTACAACGTAGAAATATGATTTTAGTTTTTAGTTCAATTCATTGATGTGATCGTTATCGGAGACATTGCGTAGCGCGGTGACAAAGCTTAGTAAATGCTCATGTCTGTGACTGAAGACTACATTCTAAATATGTTCTACAAATGAAATGCAAATAAACCGTATATACATAATTTATACTATCAAAGCAAGTATACTGATAGTTCAGCTGCAAAACAAACATATGAAACGTACCTTTTTCAGAGAATGTATCCATACAAACACAAATATCCAAATCCTGTTATAAGTAAGAGCACATATTCAACTATTATGACTGATCATTGATAGCACAAGTGGACGGCAGAAAGTCTAACCTACCACGACCAAATTTTTTTCACATTATGACAAATCATGAACAAATTATATGACTGTCTAATGCTTACTAAAGTTCATTGGTTATTATTTAGCCCCTGAGATCTCATTGGACAACTTGTTAATGTTGAGTTACTTTTTGTTTTTATAAAGCAGTCACGTGACGCGCCATCCTAATGACAGAGATTTAGAGGGGGTCACCTCTCTGCACCTGCATGTGTTTATACAGCGTCCTTGACATCTATCTAACGAGTGGTCACCGTATGGCACGTAATTGGTCTGAGTGACTTGTCTGAATGGAAACAGACACTAACAAAACAAATACCGTCTCTGTGAAAACAATGCTTTATTTCTGTATAGAATATATGTAGTGAAAATAAAATTAATATTTACAGTTCATAGATGTATAATTGTTTTCAACGACATTTGTTTGCAGTTTATTTTTGTACAGACTATTACAGTTTACCTATGATCCATGATCATTTGTGTGTATCATTGCTATCATTGATATTCTTTTGAATCACCTATCAGTGAAAGAAAGGGGTTTTGGCGCTGATTTAATAGGGACTGCGTCTGTGCATGTCTTCATTTTTGTCGGCATGACTGGTGTTTTCCGGTTTGCAGGAACCTATACAAATAATTGGTACAGCTTGTTTGAAACAAGTAGACGCTTAAACCCCAACCCAACAACAACGAACAAAGTTTAGATGTAAACAGTTTATCGTTTACGCGAAATAAATACAAGCAATAATCACCCTTAAAATAATCAAGTAATGAGGCAAAGAAACAAGGTGACAGTTATCTTGAAAATGTATATCTAAGTATATTTCACTTTTTGTGAATCTTGTACAGATTCCTAAAGTGATTCGGTTCATTACCGGGAAAGCAACATTTCTGATGTTTAAACTAACAGACCAGGGGATTATACTGGCCAACTGCATCTTGCGAACAATAGAGGTAATTGGTGAGTTAAAATCGAAAAGTCAATCAGTGAGTAGTCAGTGCCTTCAGTCAGGGTGAGCGAAAATTCGTATATATTCATTTCTGCATTATAACCAAACGTTTTAATCCATTAAAACAACGTAAGTTACCTTCGGTGAAACTTCAAAGGGTTTTGACTGTAATGACAAATGTTGCTTTCATTGTAAGACGCAAGAGATTCAAAGATCAATCAATTACTACTTTTGCTAGTAAAAATTGATATCTATCTGGAATCTAGATAAGATATCACAGACATTGTATTTAAAGCAATTTAAAGCACTATTTCATAACAATCAGTAAGAAGGGATTAATGTAGAATTTTAAAGATAATTGTGCTCTGTGTTTATACCCAAATCTATCAAAAGTGTAGGGGAAATACGTCATTACAACTCTATACAGAAAATCAAAATTTCTTACTAACCTTTCTTTCTAACCTGTGCTTGAAATGTGTCTTTCACGGCTAGCATTGAACTCACTACCTATAAGAAATTGATATGTATAGCGACAATGATTCCATAATAACAATTCACAGATAATATCTACCGCTTCTATAATCATCTGTCAAAGTTTGGTGCCTAATGAAAATCTTAATTAGCAACACATTTTCCTATTCAAAATAACAATGCATAATAAATTAGATAATAAAGTTAGGGATGTGATTCAAATGTAATTGTTTATAACATGAATTATGATAATTTCACTTATTTACATATTGATAAAATACTTATCAAAAGTTAAATATCCCTTACTTATTATTGTCCAAAATATAGATAGAAGATATATATTTCATGTTATACGATATCATGGGAATAGGTTGCCAGAAATATGTCTATATTTTGAAAAAAGCATGTCACATGACATTATTTTAGATTAAATTTTGAAACTTGGCATAAACAAATAGAGGCCAAAAGAGCATTGAAGATTGATACATAATTACTCTTACCTGACCTATCTGAGGCGTAGAAGACAGCTTTCATCTTTGTATTATTTCTTGGAGCAAAACTAGTGAACAGTGGTATACGGGACACATCAAAACAGCATGTGGTCACGATGATATTCAAAGTGAGTGAAGGATTTTAATACGTTTAATTGTTTTCATAACTATTATCATGAGTGGGCTCGTTAACCTTAATCCTCAAATCTCCATCGTCAAACAACAGGAAATGTTAAATACCGGGACAGTTTTACAAACGTCTTTCTCAGGTTGTTGCTATAAAGATTTTGATTATATGCTTCTCTGTAGATCACACATATTATTTTTTTCTTATTGGCATCTACATTTAAATGAAATATATACTACATACTTCTTCCTTTCCATATTCCCCACTCTTTTAGACAAAAGGAACACACTGTGGATAACATAGTGGAATTTTATACTTGATAATTTATTTATTGTTTTTCGAAGAATATGTTGTAATGTTCAATAAATAATTCAATTTGCAGTTACTATTTACAAAGAATAAACTTTTTACACCAGTTAATAAGTAAAAGTAACATCGTTCCAAAGCACAACTCATATCAATTAACTTTAAGCATCAGCCAGTCATTAGGCATCCCCTACAACTTTATGATAATGTTGATATCGCTCTTGCATTTGATTACAAAGACGTTGTTTACTGTTCAATTTATGAAACAATAAATAAAACCAAATCGAAAAATCTGTGTCATTTCTTAACTGCTTACACAATGAGGTAATTTTGCTGACGTTGTTATGTTAATCTTTATGTGAATGGGAAAGTCAATTTAGAAAAGGAGTTAAATAACCAAACGGATGTAAATAATCAAAATTTCACCGAATATTTCCGATCTCTTGGTAAAGCAAAATCTTACTTACTTACTTAAGTTGAGAGTTTTACGAGCGCTTTCAAGCGATAGCTGATGTCACGCTCGGGCCGCAGCCTTTATAAAAGAGTCTAAAGTTTTGATAAAAAAGTGGGGGGTATTTTTGGAAGCCTGATCTAAAAGCTGGGGGGGGGGGGGGAATACTTTTTTAAATTATTAGAAATTTGGAATGTTTGGTATGCCTAGGTTAAGGGAGTTGAGAGGGGAGGGAGAAGGGGGGGGGGATGGAGATGTGGTATATTGTGTTGTGATTTTTACACGGGCCTCCTGGCCCGTATCTAAAACTAAAGCAAAATGAATAGCGCTGATTATATAAATCGGCAGTGGAGATGGGCTCTGGCACTAAACAGGTTGAGATGCATACATATGGTCGCTGACACTAATTGGCATATCTCCTTTGACTAGGTGACCATAAAGCACCGAAAAAGTCAATTGTCGTAAACTAATTACCTTGGCGTCTCAATGTCTGAATGAAGGTAGGACTTGTTGTCTGTAAGAACTCTCGCTTTCCGATTGACTTTAATCATTATTATTACTAAAAGAAAAAATACTGCCTGATATTTTCAAACTCTCAACTCAAGCAAGCAAGCTAATATTGTTGCCTTAGAATGATCTTTGATATGATTTGATGCAAACTTATTTTTATTCAACAAACTGACTATCGATTGATATAGAAGTGTTATATTAATACCTTTCCAGTTATGTATTCAATACATATATCATTGAAATAAATATAATCAGATAGCAAGGGAAAAAATCCTATGTATTCAACGAAATGAATTATTTGCGTGCAATGAGATTTAATTTGATGTAAGTCCGATACAAGAGACAATTGAACATTCTTAGTAAATGTAAACTTCTTCAAGATATTTGCTACCAGGAATGGTCCATGTCAATTAATAATTCAAGGTATCTAGAACACTACTCTTGTCATAAATCTTTGTTAGAACCCGAGTTTTATATCATGAATTTAGAAGATAAATCTTTAAGACGGGCACTATGTAAATTTAGAATTAGTTTACATGATTTTAGAATCAATTCCCTACGACAAACAAATGGTGTATTGATAGATAATAAGATAAGTTTTTGCAGAAATTGTAACTCGGGCCATATTGAAGATGAATTTCATGTATTGTTTGTATGTTCAATGTATTCCCATTTAAGAAGCAGATATTTATCTTTTGTATCACTACCAGTTAGATATAAACAACTTTTGTCCCATCTGCTAAATTCTAAAAATACTGATGTTATTAAATCTCTCGCAATCTATTTAAAACATGTATTCCTTGTAAGAAATGTCACCGCCACATGTACCACTTAATACTTCAACTGTACTTGTACTATATATAGGCCTTTAGGCCTGAAATACTGAATAAACAAATCTGAATCTGAATCTATAAACTTCATTTCTCATGTTTGAATTGTATGGACGAAACAATGTAATGTAATGACCCGATGCATTAATTTTTGAATGAACACATTCATTGAAATAAGCTACCTTTTTAATATTCACGATTATTCAATATTGATTCCTAGAGCGACTTGGTAACATCAGTTTCTTTAGGTGGTACAGTATACAGACTAATTAATACTTTCATTCTCACAACGTTCTTCATTTTTAATGAAATCATTGGCATACTATGGTGGGGAAAAGATGCTCTTTTGTATATTTAACTTCTGATTTTAATCTCGTTAATTTTTGTGTGTCAGGCACGTCTGCTTAGCGCCTGTCACTTCTATTGGTGACTCCCTCCCACACGCACCCGTATCCTGCCCAACAAGTTTATTGTCAAGTTGAGATCAGAGAGACATCCTTGATTGTCGGCTAGACTAGTTAACGAACTGTTAATTACCATGGAGCATAAATGTGCACCTGCTTTCTCACAGTTCAAACAGAGACCTGGAAAGCTTATCGGTAAGACCTCAACGAAAAGGTAAGCTGTAATATTAGATTATATATATAAGACCCTTTCAAATGTGATGAAACCTTTATGAATGTCTGACAGTCACCAATAACCATGGGATGCGACAGCGGAAGGAAAAAGGAATAATGACTTATTAAAAGAAATATAAAATATCTTTGAAAATGTTATGAAATCTGTTGTTGAATGATCCAAACATTTACTTAGTTTACTGTTAGCACATCGTAGAGTTTAAGTATTTTTAATGAAAGTTTTCTTACATTTGATATCATTTAATAACCCGAAGGTGACTCAGGAAAATAATCCCTCATTTCACTATATATTTAAAAGAATTGATATACGTTAGTAAACAATTTGTTACTTTTACAAACCTATCATCTGTGAATATATTGTTCTAAACACTGTGTTCGGGAGAAGCGTCATCATCGTCGATTGAGGTTAACAAATAACAAATAAATATGTTTTTGGACAATTCAATTTAACCGTTTGGTTCAACTATGATGTGCTTGTGGTTCTATGTCTAATAAATTGACCTCCGAAATGAATGTTGTTAATAAAATAACGAATTGCTAAACATACTAAGCTTGTCAAATAAATTGTAAACTCGTTTCATTGGATATATTTATATTATAGTTCTCATTCGACTTCACAATGAAAATCGCATTCTTGATTAAACCAATAAGGGTCACATGTTATAATCCGATATTACAGGGAAAATAGACATGGGCATAGCGGGAATAATTTCTGTGTCTCACAGACCGCTGAATAACAATAAAAGCATCCCGTCAGACGCTTCTGCCTAGTGAATGTCACCCTTACCCCCCCCCCCCCCCCCCCACTCCCTCCTGCTCCATTATCCACACTAATTGCGTCCAGTTAATTACCAATTTGAGATCAAAGAGGCATCATTGATTGCCGGCTAGTCCGATTAACAAAATGTATATTGTATGGGCTATTCTATTCGCTGAAAGCAGAAAAGGATATTAGTAAACGAAATTATTGAAATAATTTTTTTTAAAACAGTGTAAATAAGGATAAAGTATACTTGTTTTTTAATGCAGGAGTAATATGGATGCAATGACTGTTAACAACAAAAACATTGTAATATTCATCTTACTATAATGTTATTTGATACATTACTTAACTTTTGATACGCATTTTCTTGACCAGTCTGCACTGTGCATTTGAGCGTCCTTTTTATAAACAATTGGCCAGCGAAGACTGGTATGTTTTGAGTCACAACAAATAGTCGAAGGCTTAAAATGAATTTTTGTAAGGAAAATTGGAAGACGCTTTCGGATGATACGCTATTATGTACTGAATCTAATATCTAACAGAAAATAAGTATTTGTACTTAGTTAACGGGAGTATAGACAGACAGACAGACAAATATTTGATTAAAGTCTCACCTCTTTGCATTAAAAACATTAATACAGGTAAACAAACATAGATTAAGAGCCACCCATTGAGGGTTATGAGAGACTAAAACAAACCAAAAATAATCATGGGCTACATACGATAAAGCGTAAAACATGTTACACGGTACCATATATTAAACTCTATATAAAACAAAGGATATACTGTGTCTTAACACATTACTGACTAAAAATACGTTTATGATAGGTACATGTATCTCGAGATTGCAAAATATACTGTAAAAATTGTTTGGTCTTATTATTATATTTGTTTGGTTATTCTTAGTTGTTTTGTGTATCTTTACATTATTATTAATCATTCCGCGACCATTTGACTCAACCTCATAGTGTAGTGGTTTGCGTGCGTCAGACACCGAGAGTTATGCCATGCTATGCAAAATTAAAACTTATAAATAAATAACTATTAAAACTATGTTTTTAAGGCTTCAATCTTTTACTTAAAATCCCCTTTACGTCTTATCTTTTTATCACCTTGTATTTCAAATCATCGCATATATTCTGCTATTTATTATCTATTTATCTATAACTTGTATACAGTATATATGTGTTATTTTTTCGTATATTGTGTCATAAGCCAAAATTTGGCTGGTTGTTAAAAGACTTACGTTATATATTATATAATGTTTTATCAAAGTGCTTGATTGACTTGTCACACTTAGATAAACTATTTCTGTCTGTCTGTCTATGCCAGCCGAAGTTAACATGCTCGTGGCCCGGCGGGGGAAAACCTACTGTCTATCTCTCACTATGTCTCTATTTCCCTCTTTCCCTTATCCTTTCCGTTCTCCCTGATCAGTCCACTCTCTTTTGGATGGATGCTTGTCATCCGCGTCTTTTGATAATTGAAATATTGTTCAAAACACGTTATACCCCAACCCACTCACTCTTTTCATCCACCAAACTACTGTAGTAATGAATCTGATAGTATTATTCAGATACAGTTATACATATTGGCACTTGGTATATTTTTCTCGGCTTGTTTTGATTAACGTACTATATGTCATTCAAAGGTCATGTTTGACCTCCTCCTTTCGACTTCCTTTTCATATTTGTAAATTAATTGACCGTGACTTACCCCAACAACTGCCCCTTGCATAATGGCAGCATCAGTAGGCAACATTTTTTCTGACTAGATAATTTACAAAACAAAACATTCTGTGAATACTCAGTGTTATTTGAACAAAGTTACAAGTCGTTTATTTTAATCAGAATATAAATTGTAAACAGTATCCATTAAATACACATTTGCCCATCGTTTAATGGGAACTACTTATATCAAATGTATAATAACTAATGATTACGCCAACAGCAAATACCGACATAAACTAGAATGAATCTTAAGTATGAGTTTTTGTATACAGTTCAACACAGTTTAGAATAAGTATTATGTAAACATGTCTTAGGTCATAATTACGTCCCATACAACGCCCATACCAAAAGGTAAACTGAAACTAGACGTCTTGAGAATAGTTTCTGAGCTATTATACCATCTATACAATCGGTGATATACCGAAATCCAATGGCGAATAGATAATACTTATTTGTACTTGATCTGTAAAATAGAGATTCAGGTTCAAACATTAATGTTCATTATAATAAATACGTCACAATATTTACGATGGCATGATACACTAGACAGTACAGGTTTAGGATTGCTGTCAATTTGATGTCTTTATACATAATTAAAGGAGCCAGACTGAATATATCAATATGCCTCCTTAGAGGTATAGCAACAAGATAATATTACGCCATGTCCTTCAGAATGCGTATCTGCATCAAAAGAAGACCCTTGCATATAAATAGCAGGGTAGTCGTGTCACTTTATCATAATACACACCCTGATATACATAACGACCACAAATACACATCATTGCTCCCACTGTAATTGCTGGTAATTAAGTAAGAGAATCACTTGGTGCAAAATACAGAACTGGTATTGAATTAAAGTGATATTCAACAAATGTCTTTATTCAATTTGCATGTAGTTTGTATATTGTCAGATATAATGTGTGTAAGAAAGGCTACTTTGAAAGATTATTCCCAAAGAAAAATGCAGGTAATGATAAGTCATATTTGATTAGTGTTAAGAAAGAATATTATATTACGTGTTATTAGTGCATATTAGTTTAAATTTATTATTATTATTTGTTTACCTTCTACATATTCCTTTTTGTAAACATGTTGTGACTGTAATAGTTGTATATTCAATGATCATACATAAACAAGTTGCAACGTTTCAATCATCATTTTGTTATGTTAAGCGGAATCAACACATGGTTTTGTATCCAATATTTATACTTTTGTAAACTATTGGACTGACTGATGTAACAGTTTTTGCAAGTCATGTCAAATAGATGTCTAAATACTAATTTTGACGCTCATGTCAGTGATTTAACTACAGTTGACAAAACATTTGATAAGACGGTTTTTTGAAGATCTAATTGTATAATAAATCCAAAATAATATATAACTCGGCCAACTTGAAATATATTTTATATACACATTTTGATTTGTAATTAACATTTTAGGTTATCGAGCAAATTGTCAAGTCAATAATCATATTTCGTTTAATCTGCAACATCAATGCTTTATGATAGTGTGGAGTCAGATTCACTACGTTATCTAAAATTTTCCAAAGTTCCCCCTTTCCTGCCACGAGTTTGAATAAGTTAAGACTTCTGTTGTTCTACATTTAACCTTTGAATTTTGTTCTTTTGTCATACTTGCACTAGTAATTGTGATGAAAATGTTTGACAATGCCATTCAAACTCATGATATTAACGTCAAATTACATATCTTTGAAGTTGTAAATCAATAATACCTTTTGCATATTGTTTTTGTAGAAGTAAAGAATGTTTTTAAGAATTTTCAATAATTTCCTCTAGTTTCATATAGTTTAATATAATTTCCAAGCGTATCATTCGTTTGGAAACTAGGCGTATACTCTGCATGAAATTATAGGAAACTGTCAGTTTCCTCTCGTATACTGTAGCTGAAATTCGGCATTTCCTTCTCATGAAACCTCATTAAACTACTCTATTTTCTCCAGTGGTTGTGGTACAGAGTGAGGTATAGGTGACGGGGCATGGCCCGAATGCAATGGCTATTGTTAATAAAAACTAAGGATAAAAACCCAGCATAATCTGTAGCTTAGAGGGAAAAGGCAGTCACACCAGTGCAATTAACCCTAGTTAGATATTTAGAAGAATCGTATCACTAAGATGCACTTTCACCAGCACAATAAATACTTGTTGGTCAAATAGTAATATCATACAGGAACCGGAACCTGCGTAAAACTCAGAGGAATGGCCTGGCAGAGGGAACAGATGGATGCGATCTCTGACGGATAGAAATACGAGCGTAATTGGGCCAATTAAAATCTTTATTACAACATTTTATACCCTAATACCTATTAAACATAAATGAGCGCCCTTTTTTTCATAAAACCCACTTTATGGCTTAAACATATTTTATATCGTCAAAATTTAAACGGGATTAGCAAACCAGCAACTACTTGCTTATATAAATGCCGGTTCAAATATACAATTACATAAACAGTGACGTACACATGGACGAATGAATAAATAGTAAACAGAGTACTATAGAATACTTTAAATAAAACAATAAATGTTTACAAAATTATTTTATACCGCTGATATATTGCTGTTTGAATGTTTGAGCAAGGAAAGGCACATAGAAAAACGTTAGTTGAATTTCGATAATTTCTTTGATAGGGTGATAAAATTATGAACAGATTTCAATAGTTCAAGTTTATCCCCTTGCGATGAGCCCAGGTGACCAAATAGAACTGAAGACAGATTAAACCATTTTTTAAAGAAATATGCATTTGCGTTTACGTCATTACATTTTTGGACAGGTGAGAAAGAAATGTAACGCGTCTTCAAAGAGATATCCACATTTATATACAGGGCTATTAGATATGAATCTAGTTAACCTGTCTCCATTAAGATCACTACACCCAAGCCGAATACGAGAGTGAATTATTAGGCCAATTCGTAATCCATAAGAACTATGGAAGTAGATTTGGGTGGCGTTTTGGTTTTTAAGTTTATATTTGAAACCCACTTTATTCGGGAAGGGTGAACATTGATATAAACCGGGTTAAGTTTTCGAAAATATGTGTCTTTAAACATGTTTTCAACTACTTTCGAGACAATGATATCTGAACAAAATTACAGTCTGGCTTTATACCAGGTGACTCAACCGCTAACCAATTAACATTCTTATATGGTTTTATTGCGAAAGGGCATGATGAAGGTAAAGAGCTAGAGGTTAGGGCTGTATTTTGTGACATAAGTAAGGCATTTGACAAGGTTTGGCACAAAGGCATCATTTCTAAACTTGAAAACTATGGCATCTGTGACTCTTTTGAGCTGGTTTGAAAGTTATTAAGAAAATCGAGTACAGAAAGTCATCATTAATGGATACAGTTCCAATTATAAACCTGTACTTCCTGGCGTTCCACAAGGTTCCGTATTACGTCCGTTACTTTTCCTCATATGCATAAACGATATAGTTGATGGCATTGATAGTCAAATACGCTTATTTGCTGACGACACTTCCATTTACGTAATTGTCGATGGTCGCGATATTGCTGCATCGTGTCTGAACGACGACTTGGCACGCATAGCTATCTGGGCAGATAAGTGGCAAGTTAGATCCAACCCTGATAGAACTGAGACAATAAATTGTTCTCCAAAACAAAAAACTGATAAAATTTCTACCTTGAATATGAATGAAATCCCAATACAAGAAGTCGAAAGTCATAAACATCTTGGCATAACACTACAGAATAATTGCACATGGAAAATTCATATTGAAGATATTGTTAAGAAAGCAAGTCCTATGATAAATTGCCTACGAGGTCTGAAATACCGTCTCTCAAAAAAAAACCTGAAATCATGTACAAATCCTTTATATTACCGATATTTGACTATTGCTGTCGTAGTATACTTTATTCAATTCAATACTTAAAGGGCACAAGCTTATAGTACAAATATGTTACAAATGTAAAATAGCATTTAACATGTCAAAACACCTTCACAGGGAAAAATTCTTACACATTCATGTCAAACATATAATACATTTACAAACATACAT
Source organism: Phorcus lineatus (assembly GCA_921293015.1). NCBI lineage: Eukaryota > Metazoa > Mollusca > Gastropoda > Trochida > Trochidae > Phorcus > Phorcus lineatus. Next base: position 56,129,832 of record OV121085.1, on the reverse strand, counting down.
AAATACTATCTATGTTATCACAATTTATCGTTAAGAAACGATCAGTCAATAAAGTATACAGTACAATTATATAATTTAGATAGAATTCTTTCTAAGTAGCATGCCATGATAAATAAAAAGTTAATTACTTGCGGATAAGAATACACTCTATTGATAAATCGAGCTGTGAGCACCTGAAGCGTATTTAAAAGGCGAATTCAAAATTTTATTATTCTTGCTTTAGCTAAAATGTGAATCGGATATCTTCCGCATTCTCCGTATACCATACTACTAGGGGTATTTGACTTCACTCCCAGAAATGTTTACATGCATATAAGTGTATTTGCTCAATAACATCAAAATTTTTAAATCCCCACACTTCTGATCCATACAATAAAATCGGAAGAAGTGTCGAGTCAAATATTTGGAAAATGATTTGTAATCAATATCAACATGTTTATTAATACTTTTAATAGCACCAATTAATACCCTTTTGGCCTGAGTGGAACAATATTTCGCATGCTTTAAGAAGCAAAGGCGATTTGAGACGTAAACTTATAACAGCTTACCTCCGTTTTTTAATACTATAACTTTAGTTTTCTCCATATTGATAGTTAACCCTGCAACATCACAATAACGTTCTAATTCAGGTATACGTCGCTGTAACCCGACAATACTCGTCGAAAATAGAATCATATCGTCGGCAAACAGCAGTAGGAACAATTCTGTCATACACGGGTGTAACTGAACGCCATGAGAAGAGCTATTTTGAATCATTGAAGCAAATTCATTTATAAACATGAAAAAAACAGAAACGGGCTTAAAATACTACATTGATTAGGGCCAACATTGCAAGTAAAGCAATCTGAAACTTCATGGTTATTCCTGATACACACTTTTACATTGTCATAAATGCTTCTTAACAAAGTATTCATCTTAGGACTTATGCTGTCATATCTTGGATAACTTATCGATCGATCAATCTGGCACTCTCGAGCGATTACATTTAGATGCACTCCGTACAGTATATGGTGCTGTTCGTGGTACTAGTCATCACAAACTATGCATCGAAACAAATTCAAAACCATCGAAAGATCGAAGACAGGATATCAAATTGATAAATTTCTACAAGATGCTAAACGTTCTCGCACCAGACTACCTCTGCAATCTAATTACTAATACTGTCTCCGAAAACAGTCACTACAATTTAAGAAACCAGTCCAAGTTACAGACAACGAACTGTGCAAATAATATGAACAATCTTTCCTGCCTGACACGATAACGATGTGGAATTCATTACGTGTGGAATTCATGCAAGCAAACACCATAAGTGAATTTAAATCTCTGCTGAAAAATGATGAAGCAAATAGCAATTATCTTGATCTGAATTATGGAAGTCGTTTTTGCCAGATTATATATAGTAGACTTACGCTTGGGTGCAGTAATATAAACGCTGATAAAGTAACGTCACAATCAACGTGATTACAACTGACATTCAAAATCTAACCTGAAGAAGCCATCATGGCAGAAAGCGCTTGTTAGCAAATGTGAATGTGAATATGTACCTGATTCTACAATAATATTATTTTATCTATATATATATATATATAGCTTTGGTGGTAGGACGATTTTAGTTTAGCCAAGAAACACAACTTGTCGTGCTTTCTTGGGCAAGTCTGAATACTCCTGGCTTTCTTTCACGTCGGGACTGCGCGTATAAAGGCTGCAGCCGACTTACTATCACGATATATCTACTTGGCGCTCGTCGAGTTCGGTCGTGTACAGAACTGTCTAGCTGTTGCTAGTGCGAGGACTCTTGGACGTTGGCAGTTGGATTGGTGAGGTCAATATTCCTTTATTTCTCTGTTCCCTTTTGGAGTATGTGATCACTTCCATCCTAGGCTTACACTTAACCTTACCATCCCCTTATTTTTATAAGTTCTACTATACCTAACTGGTTGCCTTATTTATTTCCTCACTCAAGCATACTGATACATTTCGCATAAATAAATAAAAGATCCTTCACCTCGTCTAAGGGACGCGGACAAACACAGACAATTCAGCAATTTCCTCAGCATATAATCAGAGAAACCTACATGATAGATGATAATGACATATACTAATAGTGTAATGATACCGTGCGTATAAAACATATTTATGTATATTTAAATAAATACAACGATTTGTTAATAACTTTGCAAAAAGTGTGAGGACAATATATTTTGAACTTCTCTACATGTCATTCCCATTTTCCTTCAGATGATATTCCTATTGCCTATGTCAGGATGCCAACCTTAGCACGATAACTGAGGTATCTAAAGATGTGAAACAAATCTTGTCAAGAAATGAATCTCAGATGCGTAAAGACTTAATGCTTAGAGACCCAGAATTTAGTGAATTCGAATTGTGTATTTGTAATTACATACCTCCGTCACAAGGGTATACAGATCATTTGATTTCCAATGACTGCGTACTTCATGGGAAACTTACCAGGTGCCATAGGACTCTCTTCCTCTTCAGATTAGGCACTTGCCGTCTTTAAAACAGTTCAAGCGACAACTCAAAACGCCTTGTTGAAGATCTGTTATGAAACCTAGCTCCCACATACCTCCCAAATCCTAACTACCCTTTTATATAGATCTTGTAGCTCCTATAGCATGGATCCAGTATTCATTTATCATTACTAACGTTTTATAAATTATGGAATAATCGTTCAAAAACCATAACAAAAACACGATATCCCTTTATTATTTATAACAGTTTATATACATACAAAATGTAGGCAATGCAAACATAATGATTTTTTTCCAATGAAATGAAGTACGAGGGGAAGTCAATAAGTTTATAAAGTGAGTAATAATACATCACAGAAGACATCATAGTTGAAGTCATTATTGAGATAGGCCTTAAAACGAAAGTTTACAAACATAAACAACCCTACCCGATCATTTACTTGAGATTTACAGCCTTTTGAACACCCTCTTCTAAAACTGAGCATCGTGCAAATATCAAGTTTCTCGCGAAAGAGAGATGAAAGCGATGAATGGGAGAGAAACTCGGCAGTGTGAAGTTGGTTACTTATTCCTTATTCCTTATTCGATATTCAAATTTTCCATTTACTTATTCGAAAAAGTCTTCTGAGGGTACCAAGGAGTGGTTGTACCACCTTGTATGTATACTCAAATAAAAGATAATTCAATTACCTATCCAATGAGGTATACTACATTTTTATACATAGAGGCGGTCGTACCGTAAAGTCACAATAAGCGTTACTGTGTCAAAATGATAATAAACAACTTCTGAGAGTATCAAGGAATATTTGTACCACCTTGTACCTATACTCAAATCAAAGATAATTTAATTACCTATCCAATGAAGTATAATACGTTATAATACATAGAGGCGGTCATACCGTAATATCACAATAAGCGTTACTATTTACCCAAAATGGTAAACAACAACTTCTGAGAGTATCAAGGAATATTTGTACCACCTTGTACCCATACTCAAATCAAAGATAATTCAATTACCTATCCAATGAGGTATAATACATTTTAATACATAGAGGCGGTCATACCGTTATATCACAAAAAGCGTTACTGTGTCAAAATAATAATAAACAACTTCTGAGAGTATCAAGGAATATATGTACCACCTTGTACCTATACTCAAATCAAAGATAATTTAATTACCTATCTAATGAAGTATAATACGTTATAATACATAGAGGCGGTCATACCGTAAAGCCACAATATGCGTTACTATTTACCCAAAATGATAAACAACAACTTCTGAGAGTATCAAGGAATATTTGTACCACCTTGTACCCATACTCAAATCAAAGATAATTTAATTATCTATCCAATGAAGTATAATACGTTATAATACATAGAGGCGGTCATACCGTAAAGCCACAATATGCGTTACTATTTACCCAAAATGATAAACAACAACTTCTGAGAGTATCAAGGAATATTTGTACCACCTTGTACCCATACTCAAATCAAAGATAATTCAATGACCTATCCAATGAGGTATAATACATTTTAATACATAGAGGCGGTCATACCGTTATATTACAAAAAGCGTTACTGTGTCAAAATAATAATAAACAACTTCTGAGAGTATCAAGGAATGTTTGTACCACCTTGTATTTATACTCAAAGGAAAAATAATTCAATTACCTATAAAATGAGGTATAAACGTTTTAATTTATAGAGGCGTACGTACCGTTAAAGAACAAAAATCGTTTCTTTGTACTCAAAATGTTAAACCGTGAATCAGTACCCAAGCGGAAATTCTTCAAATGTATTAAGAAGTTGGTGTATTAATACAAGACAATGTTATGGATGGCAACTTCATAACTCATCTCACAGAACGTTTCTGGACTACTTCTTAGGTACCAAGGTGTATTTGAACCACAGTGTAAGTATTCTCAACTCAGAGATACATTTATAACCTATTCCTTTTTTGCTCAGTTATTGTATTTTTACTTGTAAATAATAATAAACAGAACTATGTTTTTTCTGAATTTTCGGAAGTAACGATGTCTTGCTTACAAAAGAATATCGGTACATTTGTACCCTGTAACGGTATCCACCTGTAAGATTCAAAATTTCTATTAAGTCAGATGTAAGACATTTGAGGCAGCCATACCCTTAAGTCCATAGAACAGGGCTTACTTTAGTGTTAGCTTGACGGAAATGACGACTTGTGAGGGTACAAAACAATAAAAGTACCACTATATAAGGGTATTCAAATAAAATATAAACAAAGAAAACAATTGAAGCAGTAAATGGTTAAAGATCTCAAGAAGGAGGTAAAATGTTCTGCAGTGTCGGCAGTAATATAGTCTAAAGATGAAAAGAGACATTTGTATCACAATGTAAAGATGTATTGGTACTCATTCGAGGATTATGTATCTATATCCAATTAATTATACAACGTAATTACAAATAGAGGCGGACATCCTTTAAACGCTATAAAATTTCACTAATGAATCAGATCATAGTTATATTTGACCCGATGGTACAGAGCACCATGTAAGCGTATGTTAATACAGATATTTTAATCTCTCCCCATCCCACCCCCCCCCCCCCCCCCCCCCCCCCCCCTTAAAAAAAAGAGATGTAACGTTACAACGCATAGAGGCGGTCATATCGTAAAAATAGATTAACGTAAATAGTCAGATTCAGTTTTTGTTGTATCTGGAACAACAAAAATATTTTATGGATGTACAAGTTTTTTATTTTCACAATGGAACAACAATGTTTGAGGTTACCAAGGAATTTTTCTACCATCTTGATGTTTACTCAAATAAAAAATAATACGTTTATTTCTCCTAAGATGTATGTTGTATCATGGTACATTGTGGCGGTAATCCCGTAAAATAAAACAAAACTTATATGTGACCATAATGTTAGTTGTGGTCAGATAAAAAACTTCAGAGACAAAAACCAAAAACTAAGCGATATTTTAACTGTTTTTATAATGACATTGGTCTCGTTATAATACATAGACGAAGTCACCCTCAACATTAAAAAAACGAAACTCTGTAGCCTCAAAATACACATTGAATCATCAAAGCACCAAAGATGGACACATGGGACAACCAAATACAAGCACCCTAGATACACACATGTCACCATTGGGAGCAAGAAGCACACATGGTACCACAGGTTACAACCATCTAAGATGCACACATGGGTCACCTGTAATTTACTATTTAAAAAATGGCGCTATGTTTGCCAACATTAATTATTAAAGGTAGATCCAAATTTTGAATGATCCCACATTTGACTAGGGTACGACAACATTTTCTTTATGCGCACAACAGAATAGTGAATTGAATTAACGGGTATATATTCTTAAACTTGTATTGTAAATTCTTAGTACTTCATGTCTTCTGAACAAGGACATCAACACCAACAAAACGGGTTTAAAACTGTTAACCAAAATTAATTGTTTAGTGTGATTTTTAAATAAATGCTTTGCCAAACACACAATTTTAAGAAAACCTTTACTCCAATTTCTAAAATCTATATTTTCAGTTTAATCTAGATTGACATCTAGACCCCATTTCATGCTTTTCTGTTCCGATAATCTATCTTTCTAAAACAATTAAAGTTTCACCAGTAAGACACTATCATATCATCAGTATAAAAGAAGTACAAAATATCAAAAACCTCGGACAAGTGAATACTTTCGAACGTTCAATTCCTGTAAGTTTGCAATTCAACAACAGAGAGAAAAAAAGAAAATATTTGAAGCACATGTCTCTATGACGCCACGTATTTTGTCAAAATAATGAGATTGAGTTTTAGAAATATTTTAAACTAGATACTGTAGAACAAAAATATTATATTACTATTGTGCTGTATCCAGCACGAAACCTACCTTGAGACTTATCACAAAAACTTGCCAACCTCTTGTTAAGTATAAATGTTAAAGGTTGCCAACAATATTACGTTCCTGCAAGCAAACACCATAAGTGAATTTAAATCTCTGCTGAAAAATGATGAAGCAAATAGCAATTATCTTGATCTGAATTATGGAAGTCGTTTCTGTCAGATTATACATAGTAGACTTAAGCTTGGGTGCAGTGATCTAAACGCAGATAAAGTAAATAGATATATTTCAAACACTCCTGAATGCGCTTGTGGGTATCACAATGAAGATGTTGTACATTACCTGTTTACATGTGAGCTGTATATGGTTGCCAGAAATAATTCATTTTTCTATGCAAATGGCTATAGCCTCCAAAATGTGTTATACGGAACACCTCAAACAGCTAATGACGTCAATTTGCAAATAGTAAAGTCCCTTCATCAATACATCATTAAGACCAAACGTTTTGATAAGTACCGCTAATAGTGTTATTATAAATGAAGTCAAGCTGCAAAGAACATATATATAAATAAGCACATGTTGTACAGATACTTTATTTTGATTGTACTTTATGATGTCATATTTTGTGTCTAGTTCTTGTGTATTAATTTATCTGATGTATGTACTGGTGAGGCATTAGCATAAGCAGAGTTTTGCTTGTTTGCCGAACCAGATTCTTTATTGAATAAAAATATGTTTAAACCATATTACGTTATTCCTCTATAATGATTAACGTATGTTTCTTGCCTTTCTTGTTGAGTGGTAAGGCTAGTATCCTAGGCCATTTAATGGGGAATTTCCTGTTGTTCAAAACAGTATTTAACGTAACATGCAAAAAGGGTATGAGTAAGGATTTACCACATTTTATCATTTCTGTAGGTCTTGCATAATGACCTTGCGCTTTGACGTCTATCAGATTATTAATGGCATAAATTACTTCATTTTGTTTCATCTCATAGTTCACGGTATTGTTTATGGTCTCATCATTTTTACAGGCACAACAGATAAATATATCACACTCTGCTAGAAATGAACATTCTTCTCTAACATGGCTTTGGTCAATATTGTTATGACTTATGTTCATAACGTTTTGATAGTGATCGACTCAATGATTTTCTGTGATTTAAAGTTGCTGATGTATCAATTACCAGACATTTAATTTGGTACAAAAATTCGATGACATCAGATCAATAACAATTTTCTCGTAATTGCTGAATTTGGTGTGAAATTGTCGAAGAAATGAGTTAGTTAGATTTTTTAAATTCTTTCAATATGTACCTCAAAGTTAGATTCTAAAACAATCTCATTAGGTTAAGTTCTACATTCAACATCATAGCTAGCGCTAGTGAAAAGTTTCCAAAACGTTGCTTGTCACATTAATCTGCATATGACATTATACATACTACCGCATATACCACATCATTGATATTTTCATAGAGGTCACTTTTTGTTCTTAATTCCATATGCTTCAAGAGAAGTATTTTAACGTTCGATTAAGACTGATTTTTCGGTTACTTCTTCAATCTATACGTTGCACGACTGCACAATCTTGACATTCGATTAACATTAAGGATCTATTTCATATTAAAGTTTTTTTTGTCAGGTTGAACAGCGTTTGCAGATATAAGAACTGTAAACATCTTAAGTAATTATATCGATACATTTTTATAAACGTAATTCATGTAAAACATCCAAATTTCATAGTCGAAAAGGTTTTGCTGTGACAGCAATATTTGATAAGAAGAGATGGGTGTCAACATTTACTGACATCGACTCATTACTGAAAATAAAGAAACATGAAAGAAAGCCGTTTTATTTAGTGCAACCCCAATGAGCACAAATAGTTACCCGGAAACGTCTCTTTTATTGAACAGGATGCTGAGGTTCCATTTTGTTCTGATAATGCAATAGTCAGAAGAGTTTTGAAATTTGGAAGCCCCTAATGTTCTCAGATTGCCTACATTACATAGACAGAATTAAGGAAGTGGTTATGTTGCAAAACCTTCTGCCAGGTGTATATGTTGTTGTCGTTGTGAATGATGTAATCGTTTTGGTTTCCTCTCTGTACATTAAGGTCCGTCATCAAAATAAATCGAATATATATTGAGGACTCTTTAAAAACATTGCTCAAAATAATCAACCCTTTTAAATGTCTAGGATCACTTTTGATTGATAAGTTAATCGGATAAACACAGGCACATTGAAATAAAAATATGATGAGATGTTCCATTCAAAGATTTGAGGAATTTTGAGGCTGCAGAGTTTCGTTTTTTTAATGTTGAGGGTGACTTCGTCTATGTATTATAACGAGACCAATGTCATTATAAAAACAGTTAAAATATCGCTTAGTTTTTGGTATACTTAGAAGGTGTTATCAGTATTGCTTGGTTGTCTCTGAAGTTTTTTATCTGACCACAACTAACATTATGGTCACATATAAGTTTTGTTTTATTTTACGGGATTACCGCCACAATGTACCATGATACAACATACATCTTAGGAGAAATAAACGTATTATTTTTTATTTGAGTAAACATCAAGATGGTAGAAAAATTCCTTGGTAACCTCAAACATTGTTGTTCCATTGTGAAAATAAAAAACTTGTACATCCATAAAATATTTTTGTTGTTCCAGATACAACAAAAACTGAATCTGACTATTTACGTTAATCTATTTTTACGATATGACCGCCTCTATGCGTTGTAACGTTACACACCTCTTTTATTTAAGGGAGGGTGGGGGGGGGGGGGGAGAGATTAAAATATCTGTATTAACATACGCTTACATGGTGCTCTGTACCATCGGGTCAAATATAACTATGATCTGATTCATTAGTGAAATTTTATAGCGTTTAAAGGATGTCCGCCTCTATTTGTAATTACGTTGTATAATTAATTGGATATAGATACATAATCCTTCGAATGAGTACCAATACATCTTTACATTGTGATACAAATGTCTCTTTTCATCTTTAGACTATATTACTGCCGACACTGCAGAACAATTTACCTCCTTTCTTGAGATCTTTAACCATTTACGGTATGACTGCTTCAATTGTTTTCTTTGTTTATATTTTATTTGAATACCCTTATATAGTGGTACTTTTATTGTTTTGTACCCTCACAAGTCGTCATTTCCGTCAAGTTAACACTAAAGTAAGCCCTGTTCTATGGACTTAAGGGTATGGCTGCCTCAAATGTCTTACATCTGACTTAATAGAAATTTTGAATCTTACAGGTGGATACCGTTACAGGGTACAAATGTACCGATATTCTTTTGTAAGCAAGACATCGTTACTTCCGAAAATTCAGAAAAAACATAGTTCTGTTTATTATTATTTACAAGTAAAAATACAATAACTGAGCAAAAAAGGAATAGGTTATAAATGTATCTCTGAGTTGAGAATACTTACACTGTGGTTCAAATACACCTTGGTACCTAAGAAGTAGTCCAGAAACGTTCTGTGAGATGAGTTATGAAGTTGCCATCCATAACATTGTCTTGTATTAATACACCAACTTCTTAATGCATTTGAAGAATTTCCGCTTGGGTACTGATTCACGGTTTAACATTTTGAGTACAAAGAAACGATTTTTGTTCTTTAACGGTACGTACGCCTCTATAAATTAAAACGTTTATACCTCATTTTATAGGTAATTGAATTATTTTTCCTTTGAGTATAAATACAAGGTAGTACAAACATTCCTTGATACTCTCAGAAGTTGTTTATTATTATTTTGACACAGTAACGCTTTTTGTGATATAACGGTATGACCGCCTCTATGTATTAAAATGTATTATACCTCATTGGATAGGTCATTGAATTATCTTTGATTTGAGTATGGGTACAAGGTGGTACAAATATTCCTTGATACTCTCAGAAGTTGTTGTTTATCATTTTGGGTAAATAGTAACGCATATTGTGGCTTTACGGTATGACCGCCTCTATGTATTATAACGTATTATACTTCATTGGATAGATAATTAAATTATCTTTGATTTGAGTATGGGTACAAGGTGGTACAAATATTCCTTGATACTCTCAGAAGTTGTTGTTTATCATTTTGGGTAAATAGTAACGCATATTGTGGCTTTACGGTATGACCGCCTCTATGTATTATAACGTATTATACTTCATTGGATAGGTAATTAAATTATCTTTGATTTGAGTATAGGTACAAGGTGGTACATATATTCCTTGATACTCTCAGAAGTTGTTTATTATTATTTTGACACAGTAACGCTTTTTGTGATATAACGGTATGACCGCCTCTATGTATTAAAATGTATTATACCTCATTGGATAGGTCATTGAATTATCTTTGATTTGAGTATGGGTACAAGGTGGTACAAATATTCCTTGATACTCTCAGAAGTTGTTGTTTATCATTTTGGGTAAAGGGTAACGCTTATTGTGATATTACGGTATGACCGCCTCTATGTATTATAACGCAGTATATCTCCTTGGATAGGTAATTGAAATATCTTTGATTTGAGTATGGGTACAAGGTGGTACAAATATTCCTTGATACTCTCAGAAGTTGTTGTTTATCATTTTGGGTAAATAGTAACGCATATTGTGGCTTTACGGTATGACCGCCTCTATGTATTATAACGTATTATACTTCATTGGATAGGTAATTAAATTATCTTTGATTTGAGTATAGGTACAAGGTGGTACAAATATTCCTTGATACTCTCAGAAGTTGTTTATTATTATTTTGACACAGTAACGCTTATTGTGATATTACGATATGACCGCCTCTATGTATTAAAATGTATTATACCTCATTGGATAGGTCATTGAATTATCTTTGATTTGAGTATGGGTACAAGGTGGTACAAATATTCCTTGATACTCTCAGAAGTTGTTGTTTACCATTTTGGGTAAAGGGTAACGCTTATTGTGATATTACGGTATGACCGCCTCTATGTATTATAACGCAGTATATCTCATTGGATAGGTAATTGAATTATCTTTGATTTGAGTATGGGTACAAGGTGGTACAAATATTCCTTGATACTCTCAGAAGTTGTTGTTTACCATTTTGGGTAAATAGTAATGCTTATTGTGATATTACGATATGACCGCCTCTATGTATTATAACGCAGTATATCTCATTGGATAGGTAATTGAATTATCTTTGATTTGAGTATAGGTACAAGGTGGTACAAATATTCCTTGATACTCTCAGAAGTTGTTTATTATTATTTTGACACAGTAACGCTTTTTGTGATATTACGATATGACCGCCTCTATGTATTAAAATGTATTATACCTCATTAGATAGGTAATTGAATTATCTTTGATTTGAGTATGGGTACAAGGTGGTACAAATATTCCTTGATACTCTCAGAAGTTGTTGTTTATCATTTTGGGTAAATAGTAACGCATATTGTGGCTTTACTGTATGACCGCCTCTATGTATTATAACGTATTATACTTCAATGGATAGGTAATTAAATTATCTTTGATTTGAGTATGGGTACAAGGTGGTACAAATATTCCTTGATACTCTCAGAAGTTGTTTATTATTATTTTGACACAGTAACGCTTTTTGTGATATTACGGTATGACCGCCTCTATGTATTATAACGCAGTATATCTCATTGGATAGGTAATTGAATTATCTTTGATTTGAGTATGGGTACAAGGTGGTACAAATATTCCTTGATACTCTCAGAAGTTGTTGTTTATCATTTTGGGTAAATAGTAACGCATATTGTGGCTTTACTGTATGACCGCCTCTATGTATTATAACGTATTATACTTCATTGGATAGGTAATTAAATTATCTTTGATTTGAGTATAGGTACAAGGTGGTACAAATATTCCTTGATACTCTCATAAGTTGTTTATTATCATTTTGACACAGTAACGCTTATTGTGACTTTACGGTACGACCGCGTCTATGTATAAAAATGTAGTATACCTCATTGGATAGGTAATTGAATTATCTTTTATTTGAGTATACATACAAGGTGGTACAACCACTCCTTGGTACCCTCAGAAGACTTTTTCGAATAAGTAAATGGAAAATTTGAATATCGAATAAGGAATAAGGAATAAGTAACCAACTTCACACTGCCGAGAAACTCCTTAATATGCTATTGTCGCAGCAGGGTCAGCAGCGTCGCAGCTCCTTGCACGACGACCCTCGTTCAGAAAGGCCTGGATAAGCCATTACAGATGACATGGTTTCACGGGTCGAGGGCTTAATCATGAGAACGTGCATCGAGGTCCATTTTGGGATTATTTTGAAAAGTACAATCGGTATCCTACCCATTGGCTTGTTTTGTAACCCCTTCTATTAACCTATTGACTTACCCATGTAAAATCTATTGATTAAAATATCATCTAAGCAACTCAGAGGTGAAAGACCAATTATGTGCACCAATGAAAACACAAGACATGCACAATTAGGAGATAAATCCCTTCTGTTTTTTATTTTGGGGTTGTATGTATGCATTTTTCACCCCTAAATTTGAAATGTTTATTTAGGTGTGAAAAATGCACGACATACAACCCCAAAATAAAAAACAGAAGGGATTTATCTCCATTCTAACATGACTAGTTAGAAATATAAGGAGGAACTAATTTGCCTTGCGCAACAACAATGTGATTAGGTCGAACCAGTAAAGACCGGTTCCGCTTGCTTGCGAAACTACGGTACAGTTCATTTTCAAAGAACACGCTTCAATAATACAAAAAAATATCAAAACATAAACCAACAGGTTTTAAATCCTTAAGTATTTATTTCATTGAGGATAAAATCAACAAAAGACAACACAACCGGAATTACTGGTTACTTTCTATAAATGATACATCCCATAATTCTCTCAGAACATGTCTGTATTCCGTTCAGTTTTGCGGACAAAGTCTAAGACATAGACGTTAACACACACACAAAAAGAATGAATTCGCACAAATTTGGAAATCGGAAATAACCTGGTACAACTTGGGCAGAACTCGTAACAGTCCCAGCAAATGGCTAATTTAAGTTTTGCTCAGGCTCTTTCCCAGGGGGCTAGAGAATAGGCACAGAAAAATTGAGGGAATGTTGCAGGCTAAAACTAGCGGCCGATGGAGACTGGTACAAGTTAAACACTACACAATATATACACTATTTTAACATTTCGAAATTGTTATTTTATAAGACAGGTAACATTTCCTCATACGATTAAATTCGTGTGGCATATTTAAAAATAATATGATGAATAGTAATTTTTCGAATCGGGCTAATAAATTCTAACCTTAAAACATAAGTACAAAATGTAAAAGGTTAAAAATGAAAAATTACAAACCATAGCACTTCCCTATACTAATAGAATTAAATATATGTATACAAAAACAAAAAGTCGGAAACGTTTACAGGTTTTCTGTCAATGGTTGGGAAAATTCTCAGCTTAGAAAATCACTATGTACAAAAAAAACCCTATTTTGTTGAAGAATAATTAATTTATGAAAAATGTATCATTACACCTATCTTAAACGAATAACAGATATGTAGAAAATTTAAAAGGGTCGGACAAATCGTTTTTCTGTAATCGGTCGGGAAAATTATCAGCTTAGAAAATGACTATGTACAACAAATTCTATTTTGTCAAAGGTTAAGTCATTTATGAAACATTCATCTTGACACCTATCTTAAACGAATAACAGATATGTAGAAAATTTAAAAGGGTCGGACAAATCGTTTTTCTGTAATCGGTCGGGAAAATTATCAGCTTAGAAAATGACTATGTACAACAAATTCTATTTTGTCAAAGGTTAAGTCATTTATGAAACATTCATCTTGACACCTATCTTAAACGAATAACAGATATGTAGAAAATTTAAAAAGGGTAGTCGGTCGGGAAAATTATCAGCTTAGAAAATGACTATCTACCAGAAAAAGTCTTTTGTCACACATTGATACATTCATGAACAAATTGAATAAAAATATGTACACAGATTAAAAAGGGTCGGACAAATAGTTATCTGTTATCGTTCGGAAAAATTCTCAGCAGAGAAAACAGTATTTCTAAGTAATACATACTTTGTAGTTTTTCCTTGACCTCATTCAAATATGAGAGATGATAATTTAATGAAAATAATAGGACGAAAAGCATTTACTGTCAAATATTTGTATACATTTGTGAGATATCAGAATATATGTTTTCACGGTACCAAAGCCACTTAACATTTTAAGAAAATCACGGAATGTTCATTTAAGAATTTTATCTCAATGAGTTTTACAGTAACATATTGAAATTAAAATCAATATAAAGTGAGCTAAAATATACAAAATAAGTAAAGGAGCATATAATTGGTACATAAGGAGGAAAATAAGGTAAGGATTATATAAAGCCATACAAGAAACACGTGACAAAGTACAATTACGGGACTTTTAAATTATCAAACGTTTACGCAAAATATTTTCTTTCTTCATAACTCAAAGGATTGGAAGAAGGTTACCTTAGTTGGTTAACTTATTCCTTTTCCCTCCCTTAATTGAATAAAATATGTTAAAATAAAATAAATAGGATTGAATACAAATCATTTGCTGTGTGAAGATCAAGTGACAAACAAAATAATTTAAACCTACGGACCATGCAGATATTACAAAGGATCTTTCAGTTGATGTTTAACCGTAAAGAGTTTATATCTGGCTTATCAGAATCTTTATGTGATATCTTGAGACTTCTCAATATAGTTGACGATGTCAGCATTTCCACCCTTCAATGCGTATCTATAACACGTCATTCCACTGTTATCCTTCCTCCGTAGGTCACACCCGGCGCGGACAAGAGAGAAAAATACGTCTTTGTGCCCCTTCTCTGCAGCAAACATAACTGGAGTCTTCCCTCTTGATTCAGTTGCATTAACATCAACATCATCCTGTGCTATGAGTGTCTTCACTATGTGGACGTTTCCACCGATACTTGCTTCGTGCAATACTGTGCACCCGTTTGTTGATTTGATGTTGATTTTGCTTCCTAGATCAAATAGATAATTGAAGGTACCAAAATCACCTCTTCTGGCTGCTTTCATTGCTGGCGATTGACCCAATTTGTTTCGAGTGTCAATATTAAACAATCGTTGCAGCTTTTGTAAAACCTTGACTGACGTCGAAACATGTAGAATAGTATTTCCGTCGCAATCAACGCAGAGTCTATTGCATCCAAGCCTCATTAAGGTGTCACAGGTATCGTCTCTTTGCCTCCGTGCTGCGATCATAAATGCCGTTCGCCCAAACTGACCTTTTGACTCTATTTCACATAGATTTTCCTTCACGATCATTTCCACAAGTTCAACATCCCCTACAGACGCTGCAATGTGCAGGATATTATTGTTTGAAATATCTGTTAAACGAGGATTTGCTCCTGCGTTAAGAAGATGATGAAACAATTTGTGGTTTTGTTTGCTGACCGCAATCATCAACGGAGTCCTTCCTTCATTTCCTTTCATATTGACGAACCTTGGGTACTCCGTCATCAAAAACTCGGCAACCTCCAAACTTCCAGACAATAATGCAACATGGAAAGCAGTATCTCCTGAACTGTTGCGTTTGAAAATATCAATTGTCCGACAAAGATATCGTACAATTTTCAGATTATTTACTTTTGCTGCATGCATGACAGGTGTCCATTCACCTTGACTACTGAAGGCATCCCTTTCAATAACCTGGTCAAAACTATCACTGCTAGAAATGGAAACAGTTTCAAGTGACAACAGATTAGGTTCAAACTGTTCCTGAGGACTCCCGGCCATACTTTTATCTATACGAGATGTAACCAGTTGGCTCTG
Organism: Phorcus lineatus; assembly: GCA_921293015.1. NCBI lineage: Eukaryota > Metazoa > Mollusca > Gastropoda > Trochida > Trochidae > Phorcus > Phorcus lineatus. Next base: position 56,113,676 of record OV121085.1, on the reverse strand, counting down.
ACTTCTTACATCTGTGAATTTTTGATATGCTTTAATCAACATATCAACAATGACCTCGTTGTCAGAACGAGACAAACATGCAAGTACCAGTGGAGAATGACCATCTGCGTCTACAACAGATAGATCACTTTTAGGCAGTAGAATTTCCTCAGCAGCTGTATGGCCTCGCATTACTGCCATCATTAAGGGAGACCTTGACCTAAATCCTTTCATGTTAATGTCAACATGTTTCCTTGTAATGATATGACAAACCATATCTGTTTGACCTTCCGCGCTAGCAAGATGAAGAATGTTGTTTCCATCACCATCCTGTAGTGATGTATCAGCCCCAGCAGTGGTCAACATATCGAGCATTCTTATGTTCCCTGTAAGTGCCGCAAACATAATAGGTGTCATTTCATTGCATCCACGACAGTTTATGTCAAGAACACCAAGGGAAATGATCTTCTTCACAATACAAAGCCTCTGAGTGCGACAACCTTCGTGAAGTACATTGTTGCCAGCTGTGTCACAACTGTTCCATTTTGTGGTAAATGGTATCAGAAAATCAACTATTTCAGTTAAACCGAAGGTCACAGCCTGCATCATTGGTGATCGTCCCTGCTCACCTTGCGCATTGACATCAAACAACTCCTTTGATAGAAGACTTTTGATGTATTCAACATCTTTGCCAAACAAAGCATAATGTAATGCTGTGTTTTTGTTGATGTCTGTGAGGAAAAGATCACATCCTGCGGACACCAAAACGTTAAAAAGTGCTTCATTTCCAAGTATGGACGCAATCATCAAACAACTTCTTCCTGTGTTATTGGTGCTGTTGATGTCGACTTTGCCAGAAGCCAAAATATGGTCAACAACTTTCAAATAGCCACTTAAGCACGCCATATGAAGAATGTTGTCATCATTTCTGTCTCGAACAGTAATGTCACAGCCATATTCCTCGAGTAGAGTAACTATCTCTAGCTCTCCTGCAAGTGTTGCCATCATTACCGGTGTTCTTTCGTACTGACCCGGTAGATTTACATCCTGTTTCTTTGAAAGAAGTAGGAAACGTGTTAGGTCTACGTTTCCAGACAAACAAGCCAAATGTAAGAGTGCGTTTCCCTCTACATTCTTAATAGAAGGATCTGCCCCCTTCGCTACTAACTCTAAAGTAATATCTGAAAATCCACGCTCCTCGGCAACCATGGCGGGTGTCATTCCTTTTGTATCTTTTGGATCAATAGATCTTAACTTGAAATGATTAATCAAATCAAAGACGACGGACGAATGACCATGTAAGGAAGCTAAATGCAAGCATGTCTCACCCATATTGTTCGGTATTATTAAACTGGCTCCATTTTGAAAGAAATATTTCATTTTTTCAACGTCCCCTACTGAAGCAGCAAGCAACAGCAAATCCTGCATTATTCGACCATAGCCTTCACTATCCACCTGAAGCTTTATGAGAACCAAGTCCACGCTGTTTTCAGATAACTTAAGATCGTCTCGTGTCACATGAAACACAAGGCAGTCAAATATGTCCTCATTTGTCAAGAGCGGATGGTTCAACACTGTTCTCTGCATATCGACACATGAAGACTTCATACACCAAAACAAGAAGTTTCCCCCAATTGGATCTTCGTATTTTAAGAAGTTCCCAACACTACTTTCTAGTTCCTCAATGAACAAAGCAACGTTGTTACTATTGTTATGTAGGACTGCGTGTTCCATTACCGTTTTCAACTGCATTTTCTTGAATTTCTGCACAAGATCGTTCATGATTAGGTTGCTGTTAGATCGTGTTAGATATACTGTCCAGCAGTTTCCTGTAAATGAGTTTGTCGTTTCAGTGTCCCCATCTTCCACATGTTCAACCGTGCAATGTTTCCAAAGAAACCCAGGAAACATATTGTCCATCACGAACACAGCAGCATCATAGATGACCTCATACTGAAAAGACACGATGTGATAGGATTCCTTTAAGAAAATCCCATACAGCAAGGGTAATTCATCTCGGAGGTTTTCTATTCTTGTCCCTGGGAATATTTGTTTAAGCAATTTTTTCAAAGAATCAACAAAATCATTAACTTCTATCATATCTTTTACGTATAATTGGCCCCCAGACAACAATAAAATCATGAAAACACAACACTTCCTTTTGTCTTGAAAAAGGGTTCTTAATAGTAGTTGGTAATGTTTGTGGGGATACGAAAAGAACTTCAGTGGATCAGTCACATTGCTGTCTGAAAACAGTTTACATAGACCTGGAAATCCTGTGTGAGTTTGACTTTGCTGTGCTACTGCCGACACTTGATCAGATGTCAATCTACTGGGATGCTTTCGAAGAATTTTCCATTTCACAAAATTACAGTGCTTCAGTTCCAAAGCTAGATCCACTATCTGTTCCTCTAAAAACACGTCACTATTTAGCTCTATACTATTTCCTTTTAAATCAAAAGACGTGCAGGTTAACAAAAATGCACTGTCTTTTTTCTCTTTCTTTTTTTCCTTTATCTTTTCAATTTCATATTTTACTCTCGGCGAACAAAAAAGGTTTTCAAAAACATAAAGGTTCCTGGCTGTTTCTGTAGCGCATAGAAATCCGAAGGTATTGTTTGAAAAGTCATGATAGCAAATGTTCCATCCTTCCTGCGAGAACTCGTGACACAGTGTCAGTGCCATGGTAGTCTTGCCGTCTTTGAGTGACCCGGATATTGTTGCGCTACCCTGTCCCCTGAGCAAACAAGCTACTTGTTTATATGCCGGGGTCCTAAAACATATCCTCTCTGCATGGTCAATCATCTGTTTGAAATCTGAGAACAAACAAAATCGGAACAATTCTCAGACATAACCAAAATCAAATATCCACTCAGATAGACTCATTACATTTCGATGTTTTTCTAGCAACGAAAAGGGTTTCCGATGATAAATCAATTGGAGGGGAAAAAACATTGCCTATGGTACGAATATGAAGATCAAAGAGATCATTTTTCGATCTTAATTTTTACAGTCATATTCCATCTCATCTAAATACTACCAACTGTTTAACTGTATGTCAAGGAGTTGAATGGTTAGAATGCATTACAGCTGCACAGCATTTGATCGCTGATATCGATGATTAACACCTTAAAATTTCTTCATCATATCCTATATATAAATATCGAGCACCTGAAGTCGATAGAACATGTCTCCCACTCCTGTCTTGCTGTCCTGATTCGCTGGTGAAGGCGTCGTCTAAAACAGATGACGTGGTCGTGATTATATTCAATATATTGTTGAATAATCTAATATCTAAAGGGGCAGTAGCACGTGTTTAAGATAAACAAAGGGAAAAAAATAAAAGTAAATGTTACGAAAAGCAAGTCACTCTTTTTTGTAATCAAACCAAGCACTTCTAAAACAACAACGTAACCTGTTTGGTTAGATGCACTAACCTATTACCCTACCTCAAGTGATCAAAATGTGTTCACGCTAAAACGCCCCCTGCAGTTTTCCCTTGTTACTTTATACTTTGTTCTACAACTATTGATAAAGGTAATGAGGTGTTTGACCTTCCGAAGATAATCCATTTGGCATAAACGTATTTGTACTCGGGAAAAATTGAAGAAATATAATTTCCGAAAAACGTGTTATTGCCCATTTAATTAGTATAGCTTTAACTAAATGACAATTTTCGACCAATACCTGCATCCCACATCATTTTTCTCAGCTTTAATGACAAGTCTTTATGAAATCTGTTACTGGCCATGGTTAGTAGCATTAAAACCTCCTTTTTGTTGAGAATAATAAAGACAACTATTGGTTTATGATGAAACATATCATTCATGCATCCCCTAATCAAAATATAGAATGCTTTTGTTTTTAATTGTTTATACTTATGTACCCGATTATACTTAATGCATATGTATCCGAGACGGTACAGGAGCAGATGACTTGGTACTACGACCAGCACTTCAACGGCTCGTACATCTAAACTATCTTTTCAATTTGACTCTAAACCCATTGAAATTGTAGATAATTATATACATATCTTGGCATCAAGTTTCATCGCAAATTCGCAATAGGAGATTTAACTTTGCTATGAATGATTTATTAGCAAGCTAGCCATGTTCGCACTACTGAAGAAAGCAAGAAACTTCAATCTGGCACTAGATACAATTATTAAGCTTTTCGATATAGTGATATTACCTACTGCCCTGTATGGAAGCGAAATTTTGGGTTATGAAAATACTGTAAATATCGAACTATCGCAACTTTAATTTCTTAATTTTGCTACTGGTTTAAGATGATCTATTCCTAAATTCATCGTCTAAGGTGAATTGATTCGTTTTCCTGTTAACATAACAATAGCTAAAAGGATGATCACATTTTGGCATAAATTAGAAATCGGAATTTCTTCAATTAAACTTTCAGCGTGTGTTCTTCAACTGCTAAAATTAGACAATACCCTACATCCATATAGAAATAACGCATGGTTACATCGCATAAAAAGTATTTTAAAATCTTGTGGTTTGACGTATGTATTTGAAAATCCGTTTCAGTAAACAGTGGCTAGTCTCTTTGGCATAATCCACTCTAAAAGATCATATATGATATTAATAAAAGTTCAAAGGGATACTATCTTAAACCGTACAAAGATTTGCAATCCATTGAAAATACCTCCTATTACCCGATTTTTCTCTCTCGGCCTATTATGTCATTTAGGACTTCGAATCATCATGTACCTGTAGAGACTGGAAAAATGCACCGCAAATGAAACAGAAATTGCAATTTCGGTAATTCACCGGCCATTGACGATGAACATCCTTACTTATCGAAATGCCCATCTTTTGATGATTTAAGATTCCAAAATATACCGATAAATTACAGAAAATGGCCGACTATTGTAAAATGTTAACAGCTGTTTACCGTAAATAACTTTTCAGTTGTAAAAAATATGTCAAGTTGTATTAGAGTTATCAATGATACCATAAAAAGATAAATACTTAACTTTACAATGTTTTTTGTTACCAAGTGATCACTAAACAGTTATTGACCTCAAGTGAGGTTGATCCAATGATTTATCGACCTTGGACATGTGATATTCACAGAGGCGAAGCCGAGGTGAATATCACATGTCCAAGGTCGATAAATCATTGGATCAACCGAGCCTAAAGTCTATAATTGTTTTATTATATTAATTATGTCTTGAATTACCATTCTTCTACTATTTCCGGTAGACCGAGATTTTCAAAATCTATTTTTATCCACCAGAGGTGTTTGGATTGTGATATCAACCTCTCGCGATCCACACAGGTTGACATCGCTTGACCTCATTACTGTCATGTGACCAAGTAGGCCAATCAGAAAGACGGAAATAATCCATTCATATAATAATACTTCTTATTTACTTAAGTGAAACTGTTGTTTGTAGTGTTCCTGTACCACCAATGTTGGTTTGTTGGAATAAAATATTGTTTGATTGATTGTAAACAAACTAAGGACATGCAACGAATCAGAGCTGTACACGTACCTGTTGAAAGTTCCTCAAATGATTCAACAATGCTGCCCTGGCTCAGATTTATTTCTTGATGATCTGCGAAAATAAAAAGATATTTAAAATTTCTCTACATGGGATATTTAATTCTTTTATTCGAAAGAGCATAGGCCGATGTGTGGATTATCAGAGATTTTACGTCGCTTCACCAGTTGTGATTTGAACTTTGAATTATGAAAAGCTTCCTGTACTGGCAAACTAATAGAAATGGATCATAATTAAGTATGAACCCAGATAACATAGTTTGAATGAACGAAATTTGGTTTGAAAAACACCGATTCAAACTTTTGCAAGGTTTATGCACAATCACCAAGATCGGTTGTCCACAGGATATCTATAGCTCAGATGATATTGAGCGATCTCGCCAAGGAAATATATTTTTCACAGAAGATTTTTTCACAATTTTCTGATGTCGTAATCTACATGATATCAGAGACAAATAACGTAACGTTAATATTTTTCATGCCTCCTTGTCAATATCTGACCATGAATTCAATTTTAGTCAATCACAGACCCGCACATACTTTCTAACCATTCTAGCCATGACAAGTTAAAGTGCTAGGCCAAGACACGTACCATCAGACTAGCTCATTCTGCCTCCATCCGTTCCACTTACATAACCTTGGATATAACCTGACTGAAAGCTAGGTACGCACTGTGACATATGATCCATGACCTATCAGTAAATAGTCAACCAACAGCAGAGATTGAAATGTGAATCGGCAGTCTCAAGATTGCATTGCCTTGTTCAGCTTTCTCAAAAACAGTTTTGTTCAAACAATTACAGCGCCTACTTTGATTAAATTTGAATTACATTTGCTTTCATCTCGCTTATCTAAGGAAGCCAACTGTAGTGTAAGGCTACCTGTCGTTGGCTAAAATCGTAATGTGAACAAACGCGATGAAACTGTTTGATTGGCTAGATAATAAGTCACAGCGCGTAGTTATAATGAGGTTACATTGCAGGATATATATGTTATGTGAGTGAAACCTGAGACAGACTGTTGACATACGAAGCACGTACGTTGCATAACATCTGACGAAATGAGACTGATGTAGTTCATGTGTAAAGCAAGTATGTGGATGTTCATATCGAAGTGATTTACTTACCACTGACTGGTGATAAGGCGCTTTCCCCGGATGACGAGAGTGGGTCTGCAAAGATGCTCTTAATCTTTTCATGAGAGTGGTACAGACTGGAAGCACTAGACTCTCCGCTGATGTTGTGGTTCATTTTTCGTTATGCCAATTCAACATATAACAACTTAGATTGAAATGTATGTAAATGAAACAAATGATGCGTTTATGGATATTCACACGTGCAGAAACATGTTTCCGTTTGGACAATGGACATTTCGTCTGTGTTCAGCACAATTTGAACATCGGAAGTTCAATCGAGAAAACCATTCCTCACAACTCATCCGTTGTATCGATCCTTCCTCTATTTTGTAGGCTCTCGGGCCGTCTTTATCGTTGAAAACAATCCCGGCAAAGTATCTAACGGCAACTTCAATGACAATCTTTTTGAGGTCTTCACAGGGGTGTATTCCTATCTCCACCAAGTCTGCCGGAGCCTTGCCAAATATTCCTTCAGACGATAGCACTGAAACTTCAGAATGTATCTTTTTATAAAGTTGTTCCTTTATATCTGCTACAGGAACTTTTGGGTGAAGTTCGATCCCAAGGATTTCGGGTATCCTAGTTGTGTACGGTAATGTTTTGTCTTCTTTCTTGCTTTCTGAAATTCCTACGTAATATGAACCACCTTTTTCAAGTTTTGAAAATGAGGTGATATTGTCTCTTAACTTGAGATCCACCCATATATAATTCACAAGCAATATGGCGTCTGTAATCAAGCCTTGAATTATTTCCTTCTTAGGTAGAAAAGCCTTTAACTCTATGTTTTTACATTCATGAAGAACCTGGGTATCAGGAAAATCTATGCCTTTTAAAACAGCTCCAAGTTCTTGTGATCTTCTCTTGTGGAAAACTGAAATGATGTTGAGTGAGGTGGGTCTCTCGTTTTCAAATTCACTCCTTATTTTCGTATTGAAGTCTACAGTGTATATACTTTCTGTCTTCTTCACGCATAAAGTTAGAAAATCTGATGGAATATCAGTCGAATAGGAGACCTTCTCCGTTAACCAAGATCGTTCAAAGCACTCTACAGACGGTAGACCATCCTCAATTCTATACCCTGTGCTGTTACCAATAAATTCGTCGAAGTGACCAAGATATCTATCAGATTTTTGTTGATTGTGAAGATGGGCTAGAATTGTACCACCGTTTGAGTTCCGTAAGGATGATATCAGTTTTTCAAATTGCTGAAGTCTTTCCTTCTTGTACTTTTTATCTTTGAGTTTTTTGGACGCAATGTCGATATGGACAATGAAAGTATCATCAGTTGAATCCTTAAATAGCTTTCTCAAGGTCTTTTTCACTTTACGACATTTCTGACAACTACCTGAAACGTCGGCACTCAAAACTTTAGTCACCTTATAACAGATTGTATGGTCTAAAACGATTTAAACAATAATATTGCTTTTCGAAGTAAGTATTGAATTTCACAAGAAACTAACAAAATGCGTTTATCAATTTAGCAATTATCATATTTTTCTCACTACGCAATCTTTAGAAGAATATAAACACAGTGTCTCACTTGTTTCATCATCCATCTGGAGGCTGTACACAGAGCATCGTCAAGTGTCACACCAACGGGTTATAATCTCCGCCCTTCGCGGCTACTCATCTAATTTAGCAGCTTCAAGTTTCTGAAATACGATTGCTTGAGTATTAATGTTGATAATAGTTGTTGCTATTCATTTCATTAAACTTAATCGAAGGAACATGCTGGTATTTGCATTTTTTTTCGTCAAAACGGGTATCAGGCAATTTATAGATAATACGTTCATTACGAAAAATACGAAAAATTCTTTGTCACTTGATGATGAGAGAATTGAATGAATCGGCTATTGTTTCGGTTTTTTGTTTCGCATTTTTTTGTATGCAGATGATGAAAATGTATCTTGAATATTGTCTCCTTTGAAGTTGGTAACATCGTTGAATGATATTTCCTTAGAGTTAAACATTACTCTCCTTTATTACAACAAATGTATTCATCTTTCTTCATAAATTATATTGTTTAATAACCCAACGTGACAAATGTACAAAGGCAAGTCACTAACTTCATAGAAGTGGATATATATCAGAAGGAAATGGTTTTGATATCGATTTGATTTTTCATATAATCTCCCTTGACCTTGATGCACTTTGCAGAGTTGTCTTTGAGAATGTCTATGCCCTTACGTTAGTAGTTTTCTGACTGGCCTCTCAGCCACGACTCGGTAGCTGTCTGGAGTTTAACATCATCGCCACATATTGTGCCACGCAAGTGTGAATTCAAATTGCCAAACAGTTAGGAGTCGTTTGGGGCAAGATCTGGACATACACTTTTATTAAGAGGCTACCTCTGTCTATTAATGAATATTTCTAGAACTATAAAATTAAGCAGTCTAAAATCATCTAGATTTATCCTTCGAGTAGTTATAACTCATAGTCATCGACAATAATTTTCATTGTATGCTTATTCACTATGTCAGATTTAAAAAAAAATCATTTATGTTGCTTTAGGTCAAGAAATGGGAAAAGGTTACATTAATTTAATTTAGATACAATCTAATATTGCGACACTACGTTACACAGATTATAGAGATCACAAGGCTCCTTTACTCAAGCCTATCTCTAGATCTCATTGGCTTGATGCAGATAACTTCAAGCAGTCACACTGCGCGTCTCGAGAACATGAATAAGATCAAAAGTGTTTTCCTCGATGGAAGTTAAAACTCCTATTATCTTTCAATTTTACAAAGAACAAATCGAATTGATTTGCATATGTTCGTAAATCAAATAAAAACGGTTATAGCATCTCAGTCTTTGATGGAACAAAGGTCAATATCAACATCATATGTACATATGACCAATACATGAATAACTAAACCTCCTTTCTGTATTTGTAACTCTTTTGGTGTTCTTACATCGACCTGTTTATAGTTTATGGTCAAGAATTAAAAAAAGTATTCTACGAATATTACAAACTAAAAGACAAAACGTTTATTCAATGTATCTATTTCAAGCAATAGCATTTTGAATTGGTCTCGCCTATTAAAGCATTACTTTAAGGGGTGAAAAGATTGCTTAACGAAGATTACACGGTGGCATGCCATTTGACCAACAAACAGAGCCAGTGTATATTGAAAGCAACGTACGATACATTCATTCAGAGATTTCATTTTTAAGAGATTGGGCATACATTATCCTATCATTCGGTTTCATATCCGTCGTTATGTCCTCTTTAATTTTTACATTATACATAGAGATAATGACCCAGAGAAGTGAGTCAAAAGGATTTTACGAGCGAGTGTGAATTTGATTAACCGAGCGAAAGCGAGAAACACACACAATTTGCACGAGTTTCGTGAAAGTTATATGACACATTTGCGAGTGAAATCATGAGTAATATAAGTATGTATACCAGGAGACAGAATGGAATGTAGGGAGCAGTAGGGAGCATGCAGGGAGCAGTAGGGAGCAGCTCCAGCATTCCTGCTCCAGCATTCCTTCCTCATCTATAGATAAAAACAATGACATTCCTATCACATTCCATTGAATACAAGACACTGCTCCCTACATTCTAAAGGAGCAAAGAAACATTCCTTATCTTAACAAACATTCCTATCACACATTCCTAGACACATTCCTATCGCATTTCATTGATTACAAGACACTGCTCCCTACATTCTAAAGGAGCAAAGAAACACAATGACCAGGGCTCCTGCATTTTTAAGGAGCGCATTCCATGGATGGAGGAGAGCAATCCATGATTGATGTTACATAGTCCAGAGTGGAGTTTGAATCACTGTCACTGCTTGAAATCACCATGACACAGAAGAGTTTGGACATAAGTCGTATGAACATTTCAACTGATCAGTTACTTACCAATGTGTTTCAAGAAGTGAAGGATATAATGGAAACTCAGTTACATCTACATGAAACTATGATGAAGACAAGTGAGTTGTATAAAACAACTTATACTGAGATGACTGAGCGAATGAAAAACTTATAAGATAAACTTCCTTCAACATCACCAGCTCTCCTAGGTTTACTGTTTGACTACACGAAAATGGCTACAGCTTCTACCTCTGTACCATTGGAAAGAAAACGAAAACCAACTGACGAATCTCTTCCAACAGTCATAAAGGTTAGAAAACCAAAGTAGAAACCAGGGAAAGCGACCACTACTGCATGTGGCAGTGCAGATTCTAGAAACAAAAAACAAAAATTGGATTATGAACCATTTCCTTCAGCTTAGAAGGTTAGAAAACCAAAAAAGAAGCTGGAGAAAACACCTGCAAAGCAGAGGATTAAAAAGGAAAAATCTCCCTCCAAAATCAAACAAAAGTAAGTTATTTTATACAATATTACACGAAATGCTTTAATTACCTATCCCTTTTTGATATATCACATTTTCATATCTGTTTCTTGATTCATGTTCCTTTTTTTTCTTTTTTATTGCTAGGGCTACTGACACATGCATCGAATCATGGTCTCTTCTACCCCATACAGCAGATCCCATTGCTCCACAAACTACTGCAGATGATTTGTGGTTGGATTACACACAACATATGGAAGACATTGAACATCAAGAGAAACAAGACACAGAGGTGGATGTTACCGGTGATTTAAGAGTAGATGATCCTTATCAAGAGGATAAACTGACTCCTCTTCAAAAGAATTGCTCCACATGTTGTCACGATAATGTGATGTAATATGTGAGTTGCAATAATGGACAAGTACTGTTGACAGTGTTACGCCTGAGTAACCACATTTACTTCAGTAAATTAGAGTGTATCTGTTGATATGTATTAAAAGTTTAGGCAACGTATTTTACATTGGAGAATAAATATAATTTAATGCCTATAATAATGATTGAAAAGAAATAAGACACGACACAAGTGTTACAATGACAACAGACATCGTAGTAATGCATTGTATGTCTTTTTCTCTCGAGGTTATCAAATAGTGTTGTGTTTTTTATACATGTCTTGTTCCTTTTTGGAATTTGGATATATAGGTAGTTGTTTAAAACTCTCTTTTCCATCAGACAATATTGTTCACACAGAACAAAGAATAAACAGAAGACATTAGTTTTATAAACTCTTATTCATTTAATACAATGCGAAATTGAGATACATTTGTGATTCTACACACAAACATCCGCATACAGTCTCGGAATTACAATTATATTTGCAATCGCTAAATAAAACCTTTATCCGTCACAGAATAAAATTTAAAGTCACTGGCCTATGCGATGAATGTTCTTAGGTTTTATCCATGTTTTTTATTCTCCATTTCCGTGGTCCAGGAGGTCCTAGTTTCATGATTCCTTTGACATAAAGGGAAATGGGGTGTTTCTTATCCTTCCTCTTGTTGAGGTTATGTGTTTTCAAGATATGAACCTGGCTTGAACTGGGTATGGGCATCGAGTAAATTCTAGGACAATGTTGAGACTTTCTGCTAGTTTAATTTCCCAAAGCTGTTTAATTTTTCTGTCAATTCATTCTGTCGTCCTGCCTTGTCGCTGGTATTTTTGTCTCCTGAGTTTCATCACGTCTTGATAGAGGGTATACACCCGCTTCCAGATACGTTGCAAGCCCACGTTCTGCCACTCCTCGGCTTCCGTATCACTGGCTGGCCACCGGCGGGGAGGTTGGTTAGTGGGACGACGACGACCACCACCTTTCTGAATAGGATGCTGAAGCTCGTCATCACACTGTCACTGTCGTAGATGACACGTTTCCTCTTGTTTGATTTCAATCCCCCGTGATGATTTGCTGGACACCACGTTCTGATATGCTTTTGGAGCGGGATAAAGTCGTCGAATAAGATCCCGCATTCTGTGCATGCCGTGGCCATGGTGAATGGTCCTGACTCTTAGCTGGAAATGGAAGCTGTTTCAAGAGAAGGAGACGTGTGTTCAGCACGAAGGTAACGAACTGATTAGACGTCTTGGGATGACACAACATCTTTTATCTCACGTTGTTGGTTATGTAAGCCAGTTTGATTGTTTGTTAGATTTGATGTCAAAATATTAACGTGAAGTCTGTTCTTTTCGCTGGTGCCAGGTTTAAGATCAATGGTTAAGTTTTCATAAGGTGTTTCTACAGCTGTTTCATAAAGACTCATGAATTTAGATACATCATCGGGAAATATTCTTCTGGCAAACACCTTAATCTGTTGTCTGTCCACGGGGAAGTTGAACAGGGTCACATAATGAGAGTTGAGAGCAATGTCACGTGATTCCTTGCCTCTGGGAAACAGGTTTTGCAAGAGTAAAAAGATCATTACATTCTTATGGTGAGAGGTTTGGATAAACAGACGAGAGATCTGTTTATCATTCTTGGCTCCAGCCAGGAAGTCGTCCGGGACCAATACGTTCTGTTTGTGGTCATCAAAGTAATGTTCATCCTCGAGATTGTAAGGTAGGCCTTTCACAAACTGCACGTAAGGTAAGACTTGAAGAATATGGTCGTACAGAGGCTGCCACACAGCGTAGCACCAGATAATTCTATCTGGATGGGGTTGGACTAATCCCTGCCATAATACATTGAACATGAAGGTCGATTTACCGGATCCGCTTGGTCCGACCAAAAGACCACAGGATGCTATACGAAATTGGAATGTGCTTGTGAAGGTGGGTGCAGATGCGGTATTGATGAAACTGAAGTATCCGTTATTAACGGCGGCGGTGGCGGCGATGGCGGTGATGGCGGCGGCGGTGACAGCAGTGACCGAGGATTATTCTTTATTGGCGGCGGCGGAGGCGGAGGCGGTGGCGGTGACCGCGTTAGAGGAGACAGGGCAACTGTGTTCGAGTATATATTCCTCCTATGTCGATGCATAACATCTTTTCTTGAAAACTGCTTCTGACAATCAAGACAGGTCACTGCCTCCATGGCGATCTAGAATGTATATGGAGTTAGAATGCCTAAAGCTTCCTTTTATACCCTTCCTCAAGCCTCTGTCGTTTCAAAGCAGCTCGAGACCGATTGACAACACCTTGTGTGGTGGAGATGGGGCGTATTTTCACTACAGTTGGTTTGCGCTGCTTGCTTCTTTTCCCCTAAGGAATAGCCCGTTTCGTCTTGACTTGTCTCTTCATAGTAGTCTTTGGTTTCCTGGGTTTTATGGCCTTATCACAGGTACTGAAAATGTCTCTGGGTCTCACCACTGACGTTCTCTTCATTTTTAAGTCTGATCTGTCTGATGGTCAGAGAGAAAATATCAATGTATGCCTCCCTTGAGTGTGTTTTATACTGTCTGGTAAACACCACAAGTACACAGGGCAACATGACACGGGGAAATGTTCGAATTTAATGTGTAAGTGAATGTATGCATGTTTTTTTTATAACACGGGAACTACAGTCGTATTGTAGTCAAAGGGAGGAAACTCCAGTCACCTTTAAAGCGCTGTTGAAAGATAGAGCTGCAAGAGTTTCCTCCCTTTGTGAGTATCACGAAACCTGACAGTGAAGTCTACAATGATCACTAGAAACGATACAGTTAGTCTACACAATGATAGTCTACACATTCGTAGTCTACATATTCGTACGTACGCGTACGGGGAAGTGTTTGAATTTAATGCGTATGTGAATGTATGCATGTTTTTGTTATAACACAGGAACTGCAGTCGCGTAATGTAGTCAAAGTCAAAGGGAGGAACCTCTTGCAGCTCTAGCTAACATATGTCTTTTAAGTGTTGGCTGGAGTTTCCAACCTTTGACTGTCGTGAGAGAATTTGTGTACGGTGATAGTAAAAGTCTGTGTTGGGAGTTGTTGCGGTCTTTCTACTGCAGGTTAACTCAAATTTAAAACTATTCGAGAATTTGTACATGTTGAAAACACAGATTTACACTGTTGCAAATTTAAAACTTCATGTTTTGTATCGCGCCAGGGGCTCGGCAACTTTGTCTGCCGTAGAGAACTGTTCTACACGCAGTCAGGTTTGGGTGCAATGCTACACTGAAATTCAGCGCAGTACCACCCATGGTTCGCTAGTTCCGGCCGATGCTCGCAGGTTCCACCGCAATTCATAGCCACAATGGTGTTGCGGGCTTTCTCCCTGCAATAATACTAGCAGCCGCGATATAAGTGAAAGAATCTTGAAAGCGGCGTTCAACACCAACTCACCTCACCTCACCTCATGTTTTGTGAACTTTTTTGTTGAACAAAGTTTATGTCTATTAAGGTTGGATTTTTCTTATGTGTAAATCTCTTGAATAATCCCTATTCTCCAGGCACAAATTATTTACAGCTTGGACTTAGACCTGGTGATTTTTCAAGGCGATTATATAACTTGTGGAATAATGAAGATCACACAACCATTGTTAATAATAATATTTTAATTCTAATTTCTATATATATATATATATATATATTATATATATATATATATATATATATATATTTAAAAAAGGAGAGTAGGTTTCTCACGTGAAGGAAAGTTATATATAAGAAAGAGTAAACATCGGATGGTTCTGACTGGATCAATCTTCTTTAATACGATACGATGAATTCATTTCGACCAGTGTATCGGTCTTTTCAAGTATGTACTTGAAAAGACCGATACACTGGTCGAAATGAATTCATCGTATCGTATTAAAGAAGATTGATCCAGTCAGAACCATCCGATGTTTACTCTTTCTTATATATATATATATATATATATATATATATATATATATATATATATATATATATATATATATATATGTATCATCCCAACTGCGGATCCGCCCCATCTTAAGATGGGACGCGTCCCAACTTGGGATCCCAAGTTGGGACGTCCCATCTTGAGATGGGACGGGGGATACTAAAACATGTTAATAATATTCTTATTTTATAATGAATTGTGTCAGTAAAACATGTTTTTAGATGATTTTGTTATATTCTTTTCACACCTACGAAGAAAATTTGATATGATGTTCATTTACTTCACTTTCTCACTCGGTTTCATCTGTAATCGAGTACGAACGATTCAACACTACTCAAACATTTATTTAAAGTCACATTTGATTACTGATTGAATCACATTTGTTAAGCGACATAACCAAATCAGATCAATATATATATATTTATTTTTGGATATTAGTTTTCAGCATTTTTCAAACGACCAATACACGCGTAGATCGAACAGCTGTAAACAGAGAGAAACCAAACGGCTCCACATTTCACAGAGACATCTATGTATCTTAGTTTCTTTAAAAAAAGGTGGTATAAACTTTTAACAATCAAAGATATGAAGTTATTCTAATACAGATCCAAGTTTTACAATACTAGTGATAAATTGCTTTTTTTAAACATATATTTAAAAAACGTACCTGATACAGAGAAACGAATAATCCATGCAAAAAAAACTTCTATAAGCAGAAATTAAGGTACTCTCCATCGTTACAATCCAGCACTGAATAGACTGAATGTGTTAATGTGACAGCTTGGCATGACAGAGGACGAATGATTGGGCACCAATTTGCCCACCGTAGGTAGTGTCAGGCTAAAACAACATATGGAGACACCATAAACCTATGTTGTTTTAACAAATTATTATCATGTTTATCTACTTGGCGACTTGGTTGATTGTATCAAATGTTAAAAAAATTAAAAGTTCCTATTATCAAAGTCTGGTTCCCCAACATTTTAGATATTTTCAACTAGTATGAACTTGGAGTTCATTGAATATTCCCTAGTAACTCATTTCAATATACTAAAATCTATCTTAACGGCGACAAATCTTTGTCACAGAGTGTTAACGAATTCCTAATAATATCTGTTTATCATTTCATAAATGATGCCAACCGATTTTTAAAGCTCTTTCCTAAAAGTTGTACAAAATGACATATAGGTATTTGCTGCCTGTTGCTAATCCTTTTCCTTTATCCTTTTTATCCTTTTTCTATATATATATTCTGAATTGTGTGTAACACATGTTTTATGGAAATAATAGACTGTTTAAATTATAGTATTATACTTACTGACCATTATATGATTACACATATTGCATATTTTCATACAATGAAATATGATAATATTTTACGATAAGAAATGATAGTTTCAATATCAAATTTGTATAAGAAATGACAGTTTCTATATCAAATTTGTATAACCAATAACAATATGAATCATTAAGTCCTCTGAAGATATTACATTAGTACATGTATGTCAGCACAAAATAACTCGATAATTGTTAGTATATCAATAAAGTTTCATTGATGTGTACTTACAAACCTAATGCCTTTTTTCGGGGGGACATGTTAAGTAGCATATTTAAAGATAATAAAACGATTAGTTAAGTAAACTTTCAGCTGTAAAACAACGATATTACACTGAAATGTAATTCTTCCCTCTCACCTACTCATCTTATTTGACTCAGTTGACTAGTTGATTAACTTATTAGCAGTAACAACACACAACAATTCTCTCAATTCAACGCTTCTAACAAGCATAGATAGACGCTTGTACATATAAAAAACAACCTTTTCTCAACTCTGTACCCTGGTTTGTGGCAAAAAATCTTGTGAAGGTAAACAAAGTTTATTAATGAACTCAAAGTAAACAAACTCCGTTTATAATCTTCTTGTAGTAATGATAAGAAATGAGTTTATGAAATGGAAATATTGTATTTATAGATTAGCATGAAAAAATTGCCTTTGCAATATTGAATATCTTAACCGAATTGTGTTGCAACGGTAGATCGTATTTGTTTGACTTTGTGTTGTATGTTTGATGGTTTCAAAATATAATTTCTATTGGCGCGGCATTAATATAAGCTTCCAGATTGCTATTTTCTTTTTTTGAAATGAATAAAATATGTTTAAACCATAATTTCTCTTGTACATCTTGGAAACTAAGTTCTAATCTTTTAAAAAATCTATTAAAGAGTCTGCTATTTCCCCATAAATAAGCAATGGACGATGTTAGATTTCATTTTGGTAAATGTAATCGTTCTGTTTATGAAAAAAATATTTTGAATATATTCAGTGTGGCATAACAACATTCATCGAATAACAATACACTAACAAAAAAACATAAACTTTTGTTGTTGTTTTAGGTTAGAGTTTGATCACGTCTGCTTCCACCTATCAGTGATATTGCCGATAGGGGCCAATGCCTTGATAGATATGAATGATAACCATTGACTAAAACAACAAACGCTCGACGTGTACCTTTGTAGTGTTACAAGCATGCTCATGTACAATTGGTACCCATTCTTGTCACTAATTGGAAGGTGACACACAGGTATTAGTGTCATAACCGAACCGGATGTTTACCAAAATCCCTTCTTCCGGACATCCCCCCCCCAAACCCCTTAACCCCCTCCACCCATCTCTGAACTACCAAGCATGTATGTTTGCCATTTGCACCACGACACTGAACAGATCAGGTTCGATCAGAAAGATGAGGAGGCATAACTGGATTTATTTACTGGACATCTTATAAGCATTGACGGAACACGACTTATAGGTTAGTGTTTGTGAATTAGGTCTAAGAAACCTAAAGTTTTAGATACTACTATCAAACATAATGAGTATATTGAAATCTTGCTTAACGGAACGGTTTATGTTCAAGAAATTAGCATTCACTAAGAGTTGGTTTTGAGTGTATAATTGAATATAATTTCTTTTTTTTCTATTTGCTTAACATGCTGTCACAATTGAAAATATTTAAGAATATAATGAAATGAAATAAAATTTTGTATAAGAATTACTTTTGAAATCGTATTGTGCTATGATGAAAGACTAGTATGCGATGAGAGATAGATATAGCCAATAAGTCATGAAAATCAACATAAAAACAAAATATCGTTCGAGGTCCATAAACCGCTTATCTAAAGGATACATGTTATCATGTTATTACTAAATTCAACATTAGAATAAGAATATTATGAACATGTTAAAGAATCCGCCGTCCCATCTCAAGATGGGACGTCCCAACTTGGAATTCCAAGTTGGGACGCGTCCCATCTTAAGATGGGACGCGATCCCAAGTTGGGATGATACATATATATATATATATATATATATAATGTGTGAATAAAACGTGATATCATAATTTTAATTCTAGGATATGGGCAGCAACACAAACACTTAAAACTTGTTTATTGTTTTATATTTCACAATGACACATCAGTGTCATTATAAACTTGTGCATAGAAAGTTTTCCATGTCATGTCACAAATTTCAGGACATACAAAGTATGTCTCAATCACATATAGGAGGTAACATGTGCAAAGTGTCAATGGCATTATAAACTTGTTATATTCCACAATATCACATCAGTGTCATTAGTGTTACACCTGTCACAAATTTCAGGACATACCAATAATTTAAAAAAAAAAAATTTATATTATTTTTTCCCATTTTTACAAATAGTATGACTCCGATACATGGCAATGTCTACATGCGCACAATATACAGAATACATCAATCATTAAACAGGACATGGCATGTCGACCAGATCTTGTAGAAGACGTCGATTTTTGAACTTATAATAGCAGAATATTTTGTCAATTGATAGTACTTGTGAAGCTCCTTTAACAAAAACTGAAACTTTGGCATTTTTGAAGATGTTTTATGTTTAAAAATAATGTTTTTAAAAAGGATGAGAATCACGTTGATTGGGTCATTGTTTTTACGGTGGAATCCGAATAGAATCCTTTCTTTCGTGAAGTGTAAATTTACATCCATTTTGTCATTTAACCAGTTTTCAAGTCTTTGCAAAATAGGAGTAACCTTGCTACAGTCATAGAATAGGTGGGTAATAGTTTCTAAAGAACCCGAACAGTAGCTGCATAAGTTAGTATCAATGTATTGTTTTCATGAGTGTCCATGACATACTACGTTTATATGTCACGAGTGATATTAAGGCACGAGTGTCGTAAACATAGGATGTCTATATCTTTATTCCATACTGAGAGGCCACAGGCCTGTAGTACATAGTACATAGTTATACATTTACAGGTAGTAACACATTCTTTCTAAACATAAACTCTTTGTGTATATATTAATGGACAACTTTTCTAAATGAGATTTACTTTGGTTATTCATAAGAGATATAAACTTATTAATATCAGGGTGCTTATAAAAATATTTCTTTATGTACATAATTCTTAAAGAATTGTATGCTGGGCAAACACATAAAAAATGATATTCATCCTCGACTTTATTTAGATCACACATTTGACATATTCTGTTTTCTCTTAAGATTCCTTGGTATCTCCCAGTTTCAATATATAAATCATGAGAAGAGCAACGTAATCTTGCTAGTGAAGATTTGTATTTTCTTATCGTTAAGACCGAAAGGTAATGTTCTGAGTAGATAGAATCTTTAATCATTTTGTAGTAGAAACATTTGTTAGATAGTGAGAGTGAGATTTTGTTTTAAGAAGAGCTTTGTAAAATAATTGACATCCAGTTACGGTTCTGGTGAGAAAATTTATAAAGTATGGTTGCAAAGGGTTTTCCATTTTCATGGTAGTTTCCAGTTTGATCCCATTTTGCTTGAAAAAGGTTTTAATTGAGTTAACAACTCCAGAATACTCTAGATAATTTGATTCTACTTTGTATGTATTTTCAAAATTAACATGAGACATGAATTTACCTGAGTCATTTAGAAGATCATTGATAAAAACTATCCCCTTTGCATTTTTTCTGTCTATTAAGATGTTTTGGTTAAACCAAATGATTTGCGATGTACAAGTGTTTTGTAAATCTGCTTCCCCTTGTCTAGATAGTAACTCCCACCAAGCATTGAGAACATCACAGTAAAATTTGTTACGAACAAGTGGAATAATAACATTTCTTAAATTTGGGCAATTGTATTCAAATATAGTATAAGATCCAATTTTGGGTAGATTTTCTAAAAATAGATTACTACCTTTTGAGCAGTGTTTATAAAAACGTCTGATGACAGAGATTTGTTTAGCTTGAATTTTTTCTTTAATATTTGGAGCATTGAGACCACCTTCTTTTACATTACAAATCAGTTGGTCACGTTTGACTTTATCAGGCTTGTTTCCCCATATAAATCTGAAGCATTTGCCTTGAAAGTCATCAATCAATTTGTCAGGTGGATTGGGTAGAGCTGAGAAAAGATGGTTTGATTTTGGAAGGATTAGAGATTTTAATACGGCTATTCTACCAAGAGGTGTAAGGTTTCTAATAGACCATATTGACATAAGGTTTTCACATGTTCTTAATTTGTCTTTATAATTCAATTCAATCATATTTTCTAAATCCACATTGAATGTAATTCCTAGTAGCTCAAAGTCACTCTGTTCCCAGTTTAAGTTCCATTTTTAAGTTTCATTTTCGAACGTTTCTTTGAACCAACCCAAATAATTCTAGTTTTATCAATGTTGACTTTTAGGCCAGAAAAGCGGGCAAAAAACTTCCAAATTTGAATCACTGCTTGCAGGCTGCGTTCTGATCCATCTAAACTGCAAGACGTGTCGTCCGAAAATTGGTTGAGGAGATATTCAACATTGCCTATATTAATTCCTTTTATTTCAGCATTATTACGTATCATTATTGCCAATATTTCTACACACAGTATGAAAAGATACGGTGATAATGGATCACCTTGGCGACAACCCCTGTAAATATCAAAGTTAGATGTTCCGAATCCATTTACCAATACACTTGATTTAGGTTCTTGTAGAGAACCCTTATCCACTGTCTAATAGATTCTCCAAAGTTGAAAAAGGTAAGTGATTTTTCAATAAAACACCAATCGACCGTGTTGAAGGCCTTTTCGAAATCTATCAATAATAGAAGTCCCGGAATTTGATATGTATCCGTAAAGTCAATCAGATCATAAATCTGTCTGGTAATATCTCCTATGTATCTACCAGACATGTAGCCTTTTTGATCCTCGTTTATCAATAGGGCCAAAACAGATTTAATTCGTTTTGAAATAGCCATTGAGCCAACTTTATAGAATACTGATAAGAGTGAAATTGGGCGCCAGTTTCTTATCAGTTGTTTTGGCTTATTTCCCTTTTGGATACATGTAATAAGTCCTTGTTTTTGTGATACTGATAATTCTCCGTGTTTGTATCCATAGTTCAGAGAACTAACAAGGTATTTTCCCAAGTCTATCCAAAAGAATTTAAGAAACTCAGCAGTGAAACCATCAGCACCAGGGCTCTTATCATTTTTTAAACATTTAAGTGAAGCAAGAAGTTCATCTTTACTAGGTTCCTCTTCTAGTTTAGATGCTATTTCATTATTTAGTCTAGGAGTAGAGTAATTTTGTAGTAGATCCTTTAAGTCAATGTCTGAGACGTCATGTTTATTGTAAAGCTTTTGGTAGAATGATTTTACTTCCTTTTGAATGTCAGTTTGCGAGTCAAGAGTACGTCCAGTGGAATCTTCTAGTCTTGAAAAGGATTTATTGAGAAAATTTCTTCTTTCAAAACTCAAAAAGAAAGAAGTTGGCTTTTCACCTTGGTCTAACCATACTGCTTTGGATCTAAGAATTGAGCCTCTGGTTTTAGTTTCGTATAAGTTTTCAAGTTCTAGTCGAATAGTGTTTATCTCAGTAATTATTTTTTCCTTAGTAGTTTCATTTTTCAGATTAATCAAGATCAATTTCTTTTTCATGTAAAATATCAGAGATGTTTTTCTTTCTTAATTCTCTCCTTTTTTAGAAATGAAGAATACTTATGGGTTTCCCCTCTTATCAACAACAGGATAGTTTCGAAAAGAAGTTGATCATCAATGTTGTATTCATCCGTAGTCGTGTCACTTTTATAAAAAGCATCCGTTTCAGATATAATGTTTTTAACTTTACTAACATAATTTTTATCCCTTAATGTGTTATTAAACTTCCAAAATCCTTCATCAGTATCATTAGTGTCACACCTGTCACAAATTTCAGGACATACCAATAATACCACACATACATACATATAGGGAGGCACACATATATGGGGAGGTAACATGTGCAAAGTGTCAGTGTCATTATAAACTTGTTATATTACACAATGTCACATCAGTGTCATTATAAATTTATACATAATTTTATGCATAATGTCAATGTTTTCTAGAACAGTGTCTGTCACAAATTTCAGGACATACAAAGTATGTCTCAATAACATACAGGGAGAGGTAACATTTCAAAGTGTCATGCACAAATGCACACGTGTGTGCTTAAGATATGTCCTCGTATTTGCTCATAAGTCTCTCCTTTCTCAGCGTATCCACTGTCTCTCTTAGCTGTAGTGGAGTCTGATGTTGGTCGGTGATGTGCGATGGTGATTTGCAAGTTGATTGAGTGGTTTACCCCTCCGACTACAACTAGCAAGACATCTTCTCCAGCTACTACTGCTACTGCCAATGCTGTTGTCCCCATGATTCCATCATCTAATATCAATACTCTTGCTACAACTACCAGTGCTTGTTCTTCAACCCCGATAATCGCTCAAACTTATACTATCAACACTCCTGTTATCATCCTTCATACTACAACTAACCATGCATTTGCTACTATCCTTTCTACTAAAACCGCTACATTCTCCTCTTCTTCAATTTACAACCCTCACTTTACACGCAACATGAGAACCACCGATGTTAGTGTTGACAACGCTTCTGAAAAGACTATTAAATCAGGAGCCATCATTTCAGGTATCATTGTTTTACTTGTCATAAGAAATCGTCAGGTTTTAATTCAATAATTCAACCAAAAAGCTTTGATATAAGTTATTATGATGATGATGACATTAATGAAGAAGTCAATACTTCAGAAACCACGATGTGACCTCTACCCTCCCTTTCTAACCCCACTGTTTTTACCCTCTGTGCACAGTACCCTTTCACAATAACGGTGACGGAGTCGTGACACTGCACACGATAGTCGATCAAGGTGACATACTACACAGCAGGTACGTGTACATGATAAGGATTCTGGATCAAGCATATTCAAAGGTCTACTCACAAATATTTTGATCAAGGTTGTTACCTGCTCCCACATTCCTGCTCCCACATTCCTGCTCCGCATTCCTTCTCCCACATTCCTGCTCCGCATTCCTGCTCCCGCATTTCTGCTCCTACATTCCTGCTGCCGCATTCCTGCTCCCATATTCCTGCTCCTACATTCCTGCTGCCGCATTCCTGCTCCCACATTCCTGCTCCCACATTCCTGCTCCCACATTCCTGCTCCGCATTCCTTCTCCCACATTCCTGCTCCGCATTCCTGCTCCCGCATTTCTGCTCCTACATTCCTGCTGCCGCATTCCTGCTCCCACATTCTTGCTCCTACATTCCTGCTCTGCATTCCTGCTCCCACATTCCTGCTCCGCATTCCTGCTCCCACATTCCTGCTCCCTACATTCCATTCTGTCTCCTGGCATACATACTTAAACTACTATGATTACCGATTTCATTCCATTTGAATCGTGTAGAAATATCCAGAGCACGGCCTGCTTATTTTGCGACCCGCTACAGCCTTATTTGGAACGAGTGTTTTATGACGTCGTTGACCAGGAAATTCGGTCACTTGCACTCAAAACATGAATATATGTGTTTACTTATGTTTCAACCTATGTGTAATACAAATGAAAAGACACGCTATGTACTAATGATAAGGAAACGCAAGGTCTGTTCGAACATTGAACACCTCAGACGCAGGCTCACAGTTACCCGTTGTGTTATGTTGACATGAGGAATGAAAGACCTTTTACCTTTCTCGACACGATTTAGTAAGGGCGCCTCTATACGTACCCTACTATCAAATATGTCCTTATTCTAGCAGGCTATAGCAGTTTCGGAAGTGCGATGTGACAGTTTGGTTGTGTATTAACCCAGAAGTTCACAGTTTTTGTCATGTTAATAGTTAGTATACGTTACTTTCAAAAATCATATTGAGGTTATTTACAGCGATTAAAATATCTTTGATTCTTCTGAATGAGGAGTGACAAGTGACGTCATGAAATTGAACATTAGACATTAGACAAATAAAGGTATTTTAGTTCAACATAGAAAACCTCTTATGATTATTGTTGCATATATATCATAACAGCTAAAATCAAATAACATCCTCAATTTAACAGTTTCAGGTCAACCATAAAAGAGTTGACAAGGGAACACGTCTATTATGTCACTTACCTCTGCATGATAACATACCTGATGGAGTAGTTGTGAGGTGCGGTAAGTGGTTAGAAATATTAATAGAGTTAGTCCATAATAGTCGATCACGCGGAGGACGATTTATAATGTTTACTATGCTGAATGATTCACGCGTGTTCTCGTCGTTAGGGGTAGGTAACTCCTAGCTAAGATAGTTTCGATTAGTTTATATACTAGTACACTATCCGGACCAGATCTGCTATTGAACTAAATCACGTGCTACTTGTATGGAATCAGGGGAAGGTATATACTGTTACTTGCTGCAGTAGTATCTGATATTGTTGTTATGTAACAATTATGATTGGACTTTCTAATGGACAAGTGAATCAAAATAACGGTATCATAGGATGGAAATGATTGGAAGTGAATAAGAACTAATTGACATAATATATTCATTTCATTAATTGTTTCTGCATGAAAAAAGATTAAAACAAATCCTTATATTTTTTTGTATAATATATGATGTAAATAACATGGATTTAAACTTACAAATGTACTTTTATTGAGAGATCCTGGAATTTCACAAGCGAAAATCCAAATGATTATGACTGAACTGAACTGAACTTTATTACACTCAGGCTGCAAACTGCAGCATAAGAGGTACATGGATATATATACAATGATACATGACACATTACAATACAATGAAAGGCTGACATGCTATTCTAAGGTGTTCACCGTGTTGATATTCGAACGTTTTGAAAGTGTGCCTTTTCGCATGAAAGAAACATAAAGTGACTTGAATGCGAAATGTATAGCATTCTGTGTTTGAATAATCTAGGTATTATAGGTAGAGCGCCTTCATTTCCTCGAAAGTTGAAGAAAAATGTATGCATGAAACGCTTAACAATACATTAGTAAAAATCAGTAAACAAATATGAAGGTTGTATGCTATGAGGCATACATATGAACTTAGTAATATATATATGAATAATGTGATGAATATGTTAATCTAAAAATATATTTGAGAAATTGTTTCCATTCACGAGGCGCTATACTTGTTATTGTCGAACGTGGTGAGACTTCCACCCGTATCCCCTGCTATAAAGTAGAGAAATGTTGGACAAAACGAACTTTAACTTACAAGATGATTAGAATTTAACAATTATTAGACATAATAGTGAATACATATTTCCAAAAAGTTAAGCTCAATTGGGCTCGAACAATGCCTTACTGTTAAATAAGGAGAAGCGGCAATAATTGCGCAGTTGTAACTGTTGAGAAGCCGACGGAAAACGTAGTTAATGTAGGTAGTGTTGTAATGTTCTTTAAAAACCAAATTGTGAAACCTTTCCTCAAAATAAAGAAATTGGTCACTTATAAAAAACTATTAGAAAGGGATGATATCTTTCAATAGAAACTATTTCTTTTCATATAATGCCCTTTTCATATAATATCATTTTTCATATGATGTTATCGGATTATTACTTTCAAACGTGCTATATTACAATCGTTTGCTTTTCTCGTCCAAGAATTTATTTGATTTTATTCTTAAATTGACCAACAAAACCCTATTGTGCTACACTCTGCGCCCTTATAGGATACTGTCGTGATGAAAATAAATGGAGATAATAGAACACATGCAGATAACGATAATGTCACTGATAGAAAGTACGTATTTTCCTACGGCATATTATAAGAGGTTAAACTCAAAATGTATTCGGAACCACCATTAACGAATGATAACCATGCATTTTCCATAAGGTGATCCGGTATGGGCTAAAGCTGTCAGATCCAGATATCATCATTGTAACCCCGGAAAACCAATATCTGATGACCAAGCTCCTCCAAAAGAAGAAACACCTGAAGAACAGCAATCAACTACGCCAAAATCTCCATTGAAAACGCCCTTACACAGGATTATCTCATCGCCAGACCGAATTAACAAACACAAAATTTTAGAAGGGGGCAAAAGTAATGTGGACAACAAGGAATTTTATGGATAATCAACTTCTTTATTGTACTGGTAGCGACGTTTCGGTATAGATTCTTATACCGTTTTCAAGCAATTGCTCCGATATGCTCATATGTTCCGATGATGTGAATCCGAATCCTTTTCTGTCAAATGATGATACCTTGCAACCCGATGGGTACAGTTGGTATGGTAACAATAGCTAAATAACACGCGGCAACTAAACGTTTATTGAAAAAAAACCCTTACGTATTCTGTTGATATTTTAGATAGTGAGGATGAGAACATAGATTAAGATAACATCAATCAAAGGCAAAAGCTGTTGTAAAGAAAATGGTGTATGCTGCTCCATCTTCTTCTTCGCGGCCAATTGACGATTCACTATTTTTGAAGACCTTTAGAAAAGTTGTGAAATAAATAAAACTGGAACTGGTTTGCTAGACTATAAATCGAGACTTGGAATCGGTAATAATTTTATTCAAGGAGTAGATCAGATTACTAAAGGGTAATTCCATTTCAAATCGACCAAAATCTGAGGATTCCCCCAGTTGATGTCATGGATTTTAGAATTTTTAGTTTTAATAGATGGTACTCTATCTTCATTGAAGGGGAAAGTAGGAATTTTGCTTATACTCAAAATAATTTGTGATTGGCATTGTGTTTTAGGACATAGGGGTCTATCAAATGTGATGGTTTTGAGATAAACCCCTAGTATATTTCGTTGTCTCTTACAATTACAGATTTTGACTTTGAGATTTACAATTTCTGTGTCAAATTGACATTAGAATGACTGATCCAATAATATAATATTTTATTGAAGAAACCTGTATTTATATGGTATAATGACAAGACAAAAAACCTCAAATTTCTTTACAAAATTTAGAATTTCTGTTGTTTTGGTCATTTTCTCTTTCCTTATTTTCGAAATGTAAGGTTTGTGATGCAACGTTCCTTCTATGATTAGTCTCCCCGGGGTATCAAGAGGTGGATGCTAGAAATTAGTGACAATTTGTGTTGTTGTCTTGTCACAATGGCTTACTTTATGTACCTACTGTTTAGAAAAATGTAAAAATTGCCCCTATTTTAAAGCTGCCTGTAGAAAAAGGCGCACCAGCTAGAGGCTTCATTTTTGGCACATTTGTAGATTATTGTCTATTTTATAAAATATCAAAATTTGGCAGAGGTAAAATTTTCTGTTCATCTTCTGTAGGTGATTAAATAAAGCAACCCTCAGATCATTTTACGGACGCTTCACATTGGTTGCCTTGTCCATGTTTGAGAAATTTTGAATGTTGTTGTGAAGTGATTTCATGATAACTTACTTGATTTAAAATCCAATTGGATATCAACTAACCATATAAAATGTCCTGAAGCAAATTAATTACTTCCGAAATGCTTCGAAGCAAACTCTTTAAATTTTTGGCAAATTGATTTGTGGCTCTCGGGAGAAAGCTTGAAGTATCTCAGGCTGATGTCAACGTCAACTTTGGAGATGACATGATCAAAAGGCAGTGTCACCTTTGCCTTTCGTCTTGGAGTCTTGAACGTTTGGGGCTCGATTTTACTTGGAATCAGAACATCGATGATCATGTCCTCGTTGTCTTCATCTACGGATATGACATTTCCAATTGTCCAATCATGATCGATCACGAGAGCAACGTAAGTTCCTGGTGTTATCTTAGTTTTCCTTACTTCTTTCTTTCTAAACGTTACTAGTGTCGATTCAGTGCTCTGTGACACACGTTTAATGGCCAGTTCTGTTGCACCTATCGGAATGAACGCATGGTGGCTTCTTGTCCCTGGAACTGTTGAGCATGATGAAAAGCGCAAGTCTTGGTTTTCAGTTTCTAACTCAATCTCTTCCTTTGAAACGAACAATATTTTTGTAGCAGGAATGGAAATCACTGCCCAATCAAACAGCTTCTGTGGCGTTGTAATTTGGTTTTGGAGAGGTGCTTGAAGACTTGCTTTTGCTGCAAGTCTTTTAATTGTCCCTCCTATTCCGTCACAAGCATTTTTGCCATGGCTTGTTGCAAAAAAATGCCACTCTGCTTTGAGTCCAAAATCTGCTTCATGAAAACAGAGATTGACAAAGTTTTTGTAATTTTTATATTGACTTGCTGCTCCATCACTGAAGTACATGATCTTTCTGATCCCCGGAAGGCAAGTTTTCACGTGATGTAAGACATGTTTCAGAAACACGTGGACCGTCACACAGTCATGCTTCAAATGGTCACTGATGACTGCTACACTCAAATGCTTCAGTTCGTCATTTTGTCTGTGGTATACGACTACTGGGTGAACAGTTGCTTGGGAATTGTCCCAGTGGAAACCCTGGACTGCGTCTTGTACAACAAAAGAATAATTTTCCGCAAAGTCCAGAAGAATTATTGCAGTATCGTCATCCAATTGATCTTTGAGCCTCGCCATGAAGGCTGACTGAGATTTTGCAGTGAAATGATGAACTGTCAAATCATCAATCTTTCGTAAGAGGACATCAAGGAAATCTTGAGGACTTGAGGATGTTGTGTAATTAGGTTCGTTCTATCGGTATGTACCCAAACTTTATGAAAGATTTCATCCTCTTCATCTAGACCTCTTTCCTCGAGATGTGACTGGATAACACTTTTCAGTGCATTAATACCAGGACAGTTATCACAACGGTACAACATGCATTCTTGTGCCTGGGTGTTGCATACAACCTTCTGTAGAAGTTCCTGAATATTTAAATTCAACCCTGGCAATGCAGCAAGCATCAGTTTGACATTTTGATGTATCTGACATACACACACTGAATGTGTACCAGGAGCTCCAGAAGAAATACACCATTTCGGTCTCAGTTCACAAAACTTTGAAAATGAAATTTTGTAGAGATTGCTCGTCTCTTCTTTAAAAAAAACATAGAGTTCTTTAAGATTTCCTAAGAGTAATCTTTTCTGTTTGCGAACCTTTTCACCATTAATGCGAACACTAACAAACTCCTTCATACCTGGACACTTTCGAGAAATGTTGTCATTTTCAAAATACTGTTGAACTCTCGATAACACGTCTTGAGGAAGAGGGTGGCCAATGTAGGATCTGGGACTTGCCATAAATCCACATTGTTTCCTGAGAGCTCTGCTTTGCTTAACCATATATCTAGTTGTACCAAATTCATTCATAGTTTGTTCTATTGTCCAACATGAAGGAAGCATTGTTAGAATTTGCATTTTGACAGATCGTGAAGATGATTTAAATTTTGTTTTCATTTCTGTTATCAGTTCATTGAAATCTCTGCATTTTGGACATTTGGTTGAAGATGGATAGAGTTCTGATGGGTTCATATCAAATGTTTTTGCAACTTTGGTGACAACTGCTGATTCTACTTGGGCAACTTTCCGTTTGAGATATGTCTCACGATCTCTTTTACTGATTGTCTGTGGATGAAAAGGGGTCAATCCTTCAGCAGTCAATCCAGGATTGAAGGGTTCCAGTTGCTCACTGAGCTCTGTAACATTCTGCTCAACTTCGTAGTTTGGCTCAAGATCGGTCACCTCTGATTGTTTTCGACCAAGTTCGATATAACACGAGGGACACAACTTCTGGCCAGGTTTAACCCTCTTAGAAGCAAGATCATTAATGGCCGTAACTTTCAGACCCTTTTTGCGAACGGTGTTCAAATGCTTTTCGAATGGGTCCACACAGGATGTTTGGTAAAGAGAATACTTCTCCAGGAAGTATGTATGATGATGAAAACATACAGTATCTGTGTCAGTGTTGTTCACCATATCTGCACGAGCACACAGTAGACTGCGTTCATTTTCTGTAAGATTACCAATTGTCAATAAACCTGTTCGTTTTGTGTATGCACTTTTATGACAATCTGTTTTGGTTAAGTAACCAATTGAACATCTCTCCAACGCCATATTTTGAAACACAGAAATGTGATACAAAGAAATTATAGTGATAATCAAAGTGATTTGTTAATATATTGATTAGTATCCATTGCAACTTAATGATCACAACCATCCCGGCTTAAAAATAAACTTCTTAATCAATGAACTAAAGATTGATACCCAGCATCCGTTTAATCAATTGTCAATTATTAACTAACCTGTCAAACTAACAAGTTAACAAAACAACGAGACACTGGCAACAAGCGACTGAAGTGAATAGGAAGTGATAAAAGAAAGGTATGTTATTCTCCCGATCCGTGTCAGAGTACTAGGAAAGAACCACACCACAGTGCCTCGTATGTCTTTCATTTGTGCAATTTTGTTTTCCGCGAAGCAGGTTACGTTTGGGTACATTTTCTACTTGTCAGTCAGGAAATTGATGATCACCTAACATGACAGAAGCAATGTATTTTGAAATATGTAGTTGACAGAAACATTCACTCGAACGTACCTTCCTTCGCAGGAATTGTTTGCCTATTGTCTCGTTAAAAGGTGAGTGAGTTGGGGTTTAACTGCTTTGAGAATATTTCATTTTTTAAGCACGCGAATGTTATCATCCAAAGGAGGGTGAAGGAATGGAAAGCAAACGGAAAAGACGGAAAGAAAGATTAAATTGTATTGTTTGCATCCTACAACGAAGGAACAATACAAAATGAAGCAACCTTAAAATCCCTATTTGATTTTTAACAGGCTATATCTTTTAACATTTATTTCTTGAAAACAGGAAATTTTACCCTCGGGATTTTTTTTAGAGCTAATATAATGAGGAATAAACTGTAAAAATTTCATGACTGTGTGAGGTGCGCCTTTTTGCACAGAGACAATTGAATATAGTAAAATTTCAGTGTTTTGCTGAGGGTGGGTATATTTAAATTCACTCAAACTAAATACGGATGGATGAAAGAGTATAGGAATTATGGAATGGGCTGTCTGATTATTACTTTCAACCTTCATACACGTTAATATCACTTAAGCCCTCACATCTTGTTGATATATCTTAAGGAAAAGGGGCCATTTTCTGAAATTGCTTGAAATTTGACCCAATATGTAATATGCAAACTTCAGGTTATTTCTAAAATGTCTGAAAACCATATGTGTACGCCGCTACAGTATTATATCTACAACACATTGACAAAAAAATAACTTACAGAAGTAAACAAAATAAATTTTTGTGAACAGTTTTATGAAAGTGGTGTATTGGCGAGAATTGCGTTGTGTGTCACAAATTTAGTCCCCTTACGGCAAAACCAATGCAAACTGAAAATATTTCGTATTGTTTTTGTAATGTCCTGTATATGTACTCTGTTTGGTGTGAAAACGAAAAAAATCGGTGACATCAACTGGGAGGCTTTGGTCGAATCGACATGGAATGACCCTAAAAGGATATTCATTAATCAAAATAAAGTGCTTATGGAAACCTCTTTACAATTTTTGTGTCATAAGTTATATGTGTGTTATCAATTGACGTATGCATACTTGATAGAAGATAGTTATTTTGCCGTAGACAATTGCAAGCTGCAAGAAACGCAGCGAGGTACGAGGGACAAGTTTTTATCTAATTTCAATGAGATTGATGTATCTTTCATTAACAAATTCGTCGCCAATAGAAAGTTCATCATGTTAAACGAACGGACCGCCATGTCACTAGTGACGTCGTATGACCAGACGTTTTACAATAGTAATACACAACTTTGAATGACAGATATCCGCTCATCATCAAAGGAACAGTTTTATTATGAATTATATGTTAACACAGGCTAAACAAAATCAAAATCGTTGTTGAAAATAATGTGATTTTGCAACCAAATAACAGAAAATACCAAAACAGTAAGTAAGTATGATATCCTTCTCAACTTCTCAAGTACTTTGCTCTGTACACATAGCTAGACTGCCGAATAGAAAAATAATAGTTATGCATCTGTGTTATGCATTATGTAATTTCGAAGATATATCATTAAACATAAACAGTTACATTTTATTCGATACCTTTTCATCCTGAAAAGCTATTGGTTATAGTATTTTCTATTGTGCTTTTCTATCCCTTCTTATAAATGGTAGTTTAAATACAAAATTAAGTTTAGACTGATACAGTTGTATATATCATATAATGGGCAGTGTTATCGGTGCAATAAACCCATTTTGTAATCATGTTATCAGGGTGCCTATTCTCGAAACTATCCTAGACCTAAGATATCCTAACTTTGATCCTAAGCTTTGGGATAAAATCCTAACCTATTCTGGAAAACTATCTTAGCGCTAGGATATCCTAACTTAGGACAAATACTAGGATAGCTTTTGACCTGTCCTAACTAAATCCTAGCGAAGACAGATATGGTTTGGTATTTGTTTTTAAACATGGCCGCCTTGTCAATCGGCGATTGTGTTCGCATCGACACAAATTAGGCAAAATAAGGAAGTTTATGTAAAAATGACATTACATGATAAAGAGATTATTAACTTCGTATGTTTTTATATCGTAAATGTCACTACTTAAACAATAAAAACCCGAAGAACCTAGCCTGTTCTCAATCATTGAGTGAAATACATGTGTCCATTTCCGGTGGTGTTCACACCCTGTTTACGGCTCCGATATATGGTGGCAGAATCACAGTCAATGTCCACAAATCACCAAAATTCTCTCCTATACTCGAAAATACATAGGAATATTGCATCTATTGAATCCGACAGCAGTCAGGAATGACGTACAATGTGTTCAGTATAACGCGGTGCGAGAACTTTTGAACGTGACCTGTTAGCGTGTTCCTGTGTTGTGTTGCTACGCGGGTCTAATGTGACATTTTCATTTTCAAATGTTCTGAACGATATTTAATATATCTGAAACATTTATGACGTTTTGTATTTTGTGTGATGTTTTATTCAAACAAAACGCGTACACTGTTGTTGTAAAAGGTTTGACAAATTGGACTATATTTTGCCCTTGTGTGACGTCATTTTCCTATGACGCGAGATGGAATGTGAGTTTGCCTAGTGATGACGTGGGTATATTCATACGCCCTTTTCGTTTGTAGAGGGGACAAAAAATACGATACAATACAATACGCTTAATACACTATTTATTGTTCTTATAGTAATATTTACGATATCAAAACATACTCTGGTAATAATATATATTCGCAACGTCAAGTTAATGTTTTGTTTTCGTCTTACTAACATTGAAAGGAGTTATTTCTATTGCATATTGCCAGCCTTCAACAGAACATATTTTATTGCCACGATTCAAATTTTCGCAATTACCAACGATATCATATTTCTGTAGGTAGAAGTACATGTTCTTTAAATAAGCTTTTAGCACTAAACGCGAACTATTTTGATCTGTTTCCAGGTACCCATTTAAACAACCGGCTGGATTAAGTGCAATATTGATTAAGGACCTCACCGAAAGACAAAGCATAGAATGAGACCCATATAATGCAAATGTTTGGTGTCCTCCGGGAATCGAACTCCTGCCTTTGATGTGAGAGGCTATCACGTTAACCACTTAACCACCGTATCCTCTTGTTTGGTAGGTTCTAAGGAATATCAAGCACCAATATACATTAGGCTTGAACAGATGGCCAGAATACATTCTATTTTTGGAACTTTGGCTGACCTCTCGATTACCTTAAACAAATTACAGCACGACGGTCTCGAAAACCGATTACCATATTTGAGCATTCCTTTGTGATGTAAAGGAAGTATATAAATTGTTTCGTTTTTACACACGAGAATGTATAGAGATGTTGTGATGTATATTGAGTAGCCACTCTGGAAACGATAAAAAAACCAAATGCGGAAATTTTATGATAAGTAAAATGGGAAACAATAGGCTCCTTCATTCCCTTCATACACTTCCTACGACTCGTCTACCGTAGCTGTACTCAGGAACATGTGAACTTTGACCTTGAGCATTAATTATCAGTCCATGGAGACTGATATAGACCGTCCCAGCATGCAATGGGCGCCGAGCGGTCAGAGGGTAAGTGCACACACTGTCATTTTGTCTTATATCTGTGTCGTATGTGTCTGACGTGTATACTATATACCCTACCCGGACTCAACAACAACGTGCACAGTTGACACATCAACGACCTACTGGTGTATAAGATGTGCAGTGGATGTTTGTTTAAACATTTGACTAGGATGCTATACATAGTTGGCTACACTGTGTCAGAGCAATTTGTGGAGCGTAGATGTACTTCATACATATACAGAGGCTTCTATCTCATACCGTACATCTGTCACTTTCTGACTATACGCCACAATGTAGAACATATGATCATATATATGAATTGTATGGGAATCGACACATGTGATAAACACATTGTCATGGCCATTCCATGGTTCAATAGGATCCGCCATATCATTCTGGAAAAGCACCTAACAGTCACAGTTTATACTTTATCGGTGCTTGTTGAACAGCTTTTACACCAAAAATAAGATTTTATAGATGTTGCAGTAATTAATTTGAGCTCGTGGGAGTTATGCTGACATAATTTTATTATTATTTAGATGGACATAGTTGTGATTTTTCAATGTTGTTGGTGGAGTCACCGATGATAAAGCAAGACCACACGATATGATAAGGACTGAGTTTATATATCACGATGACCTAACACAACTTCAGAATTTAATTGAAATTTTAACTAGATAACTAGAAAACAAACATACCGATTAGCATTGCAGAACGAAAAATGTAACATTTTTTACAAATGAAAAAAAAAGAATTTGCTCTGTATAAATGCTGAATGCTAAATTACCAAACTAGTTCATTAATTGTTTGTGTTTGTTGAATTGAAAGGTGAATGCCAGTCATCATATCATGTAAAGATCGATAAAAAGTTCAACTTAATTTTTTACTGCCGTATAAAGCCTTATAGAAAACCTTTGATCGATTCACGTGTATAATTCGTTACATAAAATCTGAAATGTACTAGTACTGTGCTACATCACAAAACTACTATCAATCATTAAGGATTAAGAGTAGATATTATTACAGAAGCTCTTTGAACATGTTTAGCATTTAGACGTTGTTATTATCATTTAATTATCATCAGAATTGGTAATACATGCATCGCTATGTAAAATAAGATTTCTCTCACAATGTATTTCAACATTTATCAAATTGTTAACTTGTTGCGTTTTTCGTTGCGACATATCAACCGTGATTCTTGTTGTCTTTGTCGTTAATTCACACACGTTATCCGAATGTTGTGGGTGTATTGACGTCATCTACCTCTCAAGTGTATGAATATACGATCCGAGGGTTATCGGTTCGGGATGTTTGTTCACGTTACATTGAGTCAATAAAAAAAGGTTGTCTTAAACGGGACACTGTACTATATCTTCTTGTGAATGTCACCACCTATGCATTTAATTATTAGAAGAGTTTATTTGTAAGATTTATAGTTAGGTCTACTGTATAATGTTTTCAAGACATTCACTGTGTGTGTCAAGTTTCTACGGAAACCTGTTTACCGGGAATTTGCACACAGTGATGTGAAATTAAACTTTTAAAAAAATAACTCAGCTAATAAACGTAACGTGCTTGAGTTATCGTAATCCGGGTCAGGAAACGCTCTGCGGTATGTATAGGAATGACCCAAACTAACATGCTAGAAGGATATACTGTTTACGTAGTAACACTGGGAATGTTGTATACAGAGGGTGCTAGAGTTACTGTGTCTACAGAGTAGAAGAGAATTCATATTGTACAAACAATATACACATAAAAGTAGACTTGTGCTGCTCACGATTTCGTGTGGATCTTAGAAGCAATCGGACTCTGCCGAAAGCATCTTACGTGGGTAGGTATCGGTATATACTTCTGATATGTGTTGTATGTAATTTAATATATTTATGAAAGGATGCTTGTAAATTGTTAGAATTTAATCCTTGACTGGAGGAGAGAGTTGTTTCTTATAAAAGGGCATTATTTGTTATGGGAACTTGTTGGAAGGTTGAAATCGACCAGAATGTGTTTCTCGTAGTGTGTGTGACCTATTTTACCCTATGTTACTACAACTTAACCGAAGACACAAGTTAACTTCCCCTCAACTTCCCTATTTAATATGCTCATTGTTTATTATAAAATGTATTTATATTTCTGCAAATATGGTTTCTATGTGTAAATCAGT
Source organism: Phorcus lineatus (assembly GCA_921293015.1). Classification (NCBI taxonomy): domain Eukaryota; kingdom Metazoa; phylum Mollusca; class Gastropoda; order Trochida; family Trochidae; genus Phorcus; species Phorcus lineatus. Next base: position 56,076,939 of record OV121085.1, on the reverse strand, counting down.
GTATTTGACCTATCTTCGGTTTCGTAAAAGTAATATGACACACGGGTAATATGAAAAAGTGGGTCCATTGTCCACGGGAAGTGAAGGGGAAAGCTCACTTCCATTCCAAGGTAGGAGAGTTTAATAATTCTTATTTTTAACGAACTTTAAATGGGGTGAACAGTCTTGTTGGCTGTAAAAGAGCCTTTAATTACATGCCGGTAAAGTGGTTTGATTGTCGAGATTTGGCGTATGGGTGAATGAAGTACCCGGGTTTAAGACCGCATATCGCGTAAACATTAGCATATGAAATTTGAAATTTAAGTTATTTTTTCATATGAAATTTGAAATTTAAGTTATTTTTGTAACAGTTAGTTGACACTTTGACTTTAACTGATAATCAATAAATTATCCTTTATATATGTGAAGAGGGATATATGTATCAAAATATCGAGATATTAGCTAGCCAGGGTCAGAGGACATAAGGATAATGAGTGGAAAATGCTCAGGCCATAACGGCATTCTCAGGATAAGTTCCCGGGGAAGCGAGATTAAATCACATTTGAGGAAATAACGAGAAATGTGTCCACAGAGAACACTATTGTGACGTCACTGTAAGTTTATGCAAATGTTCCGCAACTCTACGGTCAAAACGTCCTTCAATGGTGCACGTTAACGTAAATAGATGCTTGTAACTACAGCTGCATATAGAAAGTTTGTTCACTTATCGCTGAATCGTGGTGCAAATATCATGCAATGTCGGGTTAATTTGGAGTAGCAGCAGTATAAGAAAAACAGTTTCAATTGGCTCTCGAAGTATTTTATTATTATCAAATTCAGGTTTGAAAACATAATCATGGAATGCAATGGAGAAGTTAACCCTGATGTCCCCAACACAAACTTTACGCCAGCTCTGAAGGACAATCCCTCCAAGGATGAAGATGGCGACATCCACGTGTACAAGAAGCGATGGGTGATGCTGGGACTCTTCTGTCTCTACTCCTTCAGCAACTCCTTCCAGTGGATCCACCTCAACATAATCGCTAATGTCATGCTCAGCTATTACAATGCCAGTCTACCAGGCGACTCCCTCCAACAGGAAACAGCCGTGGACTGGTTGTCTATGGTCTACATGCTGGCCTATATCCCGCTGATATTCCCCGCCACGTGGCTGATGGACAGTAAGGGTCTAAGAGTCTGTAACATTGTGGGGTCCTTCCTCAACGCTGTTGGTGCTTGGATCAAGTGTGCCAGCGTCAGTCCTGATAGGTTCGGTGTCCTCATGTTTGCTCAGACCATATGTTCAATAGCTCAGATCTGGGTCTTGGGGATGCCTGCTCCTCTTGCCGCCGCCTGGTTCGGCCCGGACGAGGTTTCAACAGCGACCTCTATCGGAGTATTCGGAAACCAGGTAACATTTGAATTTTTGGGAAATAACATAGGTTTGGTTTTGATGATCGATATCCATTAAGCCGTAATGATGCTTAACTTATCATTGATAAAAGAATAACCTATTTTAACACCATTTGGGAAAATGGTATCCTTGATGGTCAAAAAGACCTTGGAGAATGAATGAATATTTTCTAATGGACACAGAAACAAATCCATCAGAGAAAAATACAAGGTATTTTGCAATTATTTCTAGCTAGGGGCAGCTGTCGGGTTCCTCCTACCACCTATGCTGGTGCCGAACGACCCCGATCTGAGTGTAGTGGGAGATGGTCTCAGTCTCATGATGTACATCACTGCAGGGACCACCACCGTCATCTTCATCGCGATACTCATCGGTACTGCTCTTGTTAATGTTACTGTAAGGTTCTCGATGTATTGAGTGGTGTGAAAATTACCTAAATGGCGGTTTTAATCTGCCCTGCTGTCGTGATGGCTATTCGCGTTGTAATGATCAGTATGAATATGACCTTCGATCGTCGCTGTCATTACTTTTTCTGCTGTTGTTATTGTTATTGAAATGTCGTTTAAATCGTAAGGTAAGTTTTATTTATCACATTCTTCACTATACTAAACGGTGCAACTGCTGTTATTGTTACTGAAAGGTAATCACGACTTGTTTGGAATTTATTTACAAATTCTACCTTTTCAATAGAATCCACGGTATTAACTTAATTCTTCATTTACCAGGATTTCGGGACCACCCACCCAAACCCCCCAGCCGAGCGCAACTGGTGGCCATCCAGGAGACAGAGGGGCAACACTACATCAGTTCACTTAAACGTCTTCTAAAGTCCGGGCCTTTTATATTGCTTGTTATCTCTTACGGTAAAATTGCCCATGGCGAATAATTTTCTTTGAGCTTAATCAAGAGGTATTAAGCATTTAGCATTAGGATTCGTAATTGTTCATCTGAAAAAGGAACAGTCTGAAATATTTCTGTAACAAACACAACAAGTTGATGGTTTATTGATACTATATTATATGTAAATATGGTAAGATTAGGTACGCCATATTATTTTAAACTAATGATAAATAATCTCTCAAAGTTGAATTTTTATGCTATTATACAAATATAACTCGAATTGTATTTCGTAAAATTTCACAAATATCGTCATCCTGCTACATCAGCGTTTTAGCCCGAAGGATATCAGGGTATATGATGGAGCTAGGCGGAGACAAATACGCTGATGTAGCAGGATGAAATATCGTCAAACATTAATGTTCATCTACTTTCTTTCACATTTTCATTTCAATAACTGCAGGTGTCAATGTTGGATGCTACTACGCTATTGCCACGCTGCTCAACGCCATTGTACTTAATTACTTCCCGGTAATAACATCACGACATACGGGAAACGACCAGTTTCCTTAGAAATGTCTCATTCTCTGAAGTTGTCAATATGTTATCTGAAAATGTCATTCTGTGATACAAGAAAGGAAACAAAGCTTTCGCCTACACTTACGCATTACGTAACACCATCCGTATTGTTATTTTGATTATATAAAAATATTATGTAAATTATATGTAAAATATAAATAACTATAATCTTGGGATCTCTTTCGTCTTAGACGTTATCCATGTTTCCTTTGTAGGGCGAAGAGGTGAATGCGGGGAGAATTGGACTCACGATTGTCATAACCGGTATCGTCGGCGCCATCTTGGCCGGAATATGGCTGGACAAAACAAGAACATTCAAGTCAGTCGTATCCTTAAAAACACAATTACACATATTGACACTTTTGTCGTCAGTCTAGAGGGGCTCAGAGTATGTTGTTGAACTTATATTACAAACTTCATAAAGGGTATTGTTTGATTGAGAAGTAGTTGTTTCCGAAAGTTAGCTACTTAATGCTTTTAAGTTTCCCATCTTTCAAAAGGCGTTTTAAAATGAACTCAGGACAAATGGTAGGCTCTAAACATATTTTGGCACTCACTTCAGCGACATGAACAAATCATGAAGCCCGCTCTGTGTCCCTCTAATCTATATCATAAAAAACGGTAAATGTCGAGGCGCACAGATTCAAACAACTACAAAAATTGCCAAGAATATATATCCTTAAAAGAAACACTGTTTCTCATACGAGCTTTGATTAAATTGATTTAAACCGCCTGCAAGTGTCAATTATGTTACCTTTATTCATATTCGTTAAAATGGCCTTTATGAACTATATCTTTTCAATCAATGTATACTCTGTTAAAACAGTTCTTCGAAGACAATGTTAAATTATTGTTCTTTTTTACTTGATTTTATGGTTTAGGAATGACCAACTTTTTATCCCCCACCGGCGAAGCCTAAGGGGGATATTGTCTTGGCGCTGTCTGTCCGTTTCGAAAAGGGTGTCGTACTAAATCAACTTCTCCTATAGTTTATGATCAATCTTACTGAAACTTTATACAATGTTTGTATAACCATCATTAGCGCATCTCCCCGTTTCGTCGCTTTGTATTTAATATTTTTTTAGTTATGGCCTTAGACTTTTTCAAATGACACGAAATGAATTCCCCGACAGTTTTCTATCAATCTTCTGAAAATTTAATAAGCTTTGGCAATGCGTCTTTGATACGCATCTCTCCTTTTGGACGCTATGCATTTAATATTTATGGAGTTATGGCCCTTGACTTAGAAAGGTCGACTTGACTTAAAGCATATGGAGAGTGTTTAACGAAAGGTAACTTCAAAATGTTTGCTTGAAATCATGATCGACATAATAAGCAACGTTCTATTTAATGCAACATTCAATTCCCTCAACTAATGTGGACCCATCTTAATAACTAGAAAACCTGATTACCTATTAATTACCTATTTATTGGCAAATCCCATTATTTATCTATGCGAAATGCGAGAGTGCCTAGCATATCATGACTTGAGCCCAAAGGATAAATCATGTTAATATATATCACTAATTTAATAACTTTTCAGGGGGACATCACTCGGTATCTACTTCCTGTCAATGGCATGTATGGTGACCTTCACCTTCACGATGGATACAGGCTACATTTGGGTCGTATTCCTCACTGCAGGTGCAATGGGGTAATGCAATATGACAAATTATGTTGAATATTATGTGGTTTGTCACCAACAAATGTCAAAATATTATAAAATCATAATAAATTTGCTTTACTTCCTTCAATGGCGATTTAATATAGTCTTTGAGAGTACGACTTTAGTTCCATTTAATAAAATTCTGCAAAACTCAAAATATGACATAAATGCTTTTTCCGGGATTACAAGAAATTGGAGAACCAATTTTCACGATCTTCAACTGACATTTAGGTTCTTCATGACCGGCTATCTTCCAGTTGGGTTTGAATTTGCTGCTGAACTGACATTTCCTGAACCCGAGGGGACCTCTTCCGGGCTGCTTAATGCGTCTGCGCAGGTAAAGAAAACTCGCGCATCCTACAGTTTACATTTGTCAGTCTGTCAGTTTACATGTTTAACAGTCAGAAATAGAATCTGTTTATTACTTGTTAAAATATATATTCTAGTTGATACTGCGATATTCCGTAGTCGTTTTGTAATTGGTTAGGAAAGGTGATGTTTTTATTGTATGCATATGATCGTATTTATGTTTCTCATTACTCATTCTATTTTCATGAATAAATTCCATCGATGTTCCCACCTATGACGAAGTAGTAAAACCTGCTTAACTTAGAACGTACATGAAATGTTTCAGCACTGTGAGATGAAATGTTATGCAAACAGCGAACAGATTTGTGAACATATGTGAAAGGCACATATCCCAAGCATGCACATTAATCTAAACAAACAAAACCCTGTTTGCTGGTTAAATCGGGGAGATGAATAAATTAGGAGAGAGGCAGAGAACCTATATGCCTATAGCAAAGGCTGTAAACGTAGAATTTGATCCAAGGTAATAACTTTCTGTTGACAGCTTCATTTATTCTCATTGGAAACGGATATTTATATCTATACATATAGTTGACGAAAGATAAAGATAAACTTTTTTTAATTAAAGGTCATGTCCATTTGATACATTTAATGCCACGAGTATGTCATTATACGATTGTCCATTTACGCATGCGTCAGCAACTGCTAGCCATTATCCTTATCAAATTATATAAATTTAGATCACGTGTAGCTGACATTTGACATATCCACATTCCTTATTATTTCCTCATTAAGAAACATTTATAAAACATCATCATATTCTTAGCTTATTTCATGTTCTGTGTAACTTGTGTTAAGTACTTAAGGTATTAGTCACGCGAAATCAAAGCTTCACGTAATGAAACCCATTATTGTATTTAGATATCAAAGAACTGACCCTAAAATTAACATAATAACAAGTTGTCCTTATCTGTATTACTTGCAGACGTTTGGCATCATATTCACCCTGGGAATGAGAGCAATGATGAACAGAATAGGCGTTCTGTGGGCCAACGTCACGGTGTCCGGGGTTCTGCTGCTGGGCACAATCATGACGGGTACGCGGATTTACATGTATCTCTTACCTTGATCCCTCTATGCAACAACTTTCCTCACAGGAACATCGGTGCATTCAAGTACACAAGCAGGGAAACTCTTTTGAAATTTGTTACATGTGAATAAGAATAAAGAAACTGTCATCAAACGAGCAAAATTATGAAAATTTGAATATACCAATGACAGTTTTAATTCAGAGCAGACTAAAAGTTTAAAGTAACAATAAATACTGAAATAAATAGATTATACTATATAAGATGGCTAACAAAAAGGTAAGTTAAAAGTTATGTGCGCCAAGGCCTTGTAAAAACAGGAGTTGCAAGGTTGAATTCTGTCAAAAACGTAATTCCTTGATGAATCCGGTTGTGAACAGATTGCGAACTGTAGAGACATATAGCGCAGCAGAATGATCCCAAAGTCAAATATAGAACACTGATTTGATCTGGCTAGCCTTTATATATATATATAGATACACGACTTCCAGATTCTACCGTTTGTAGAAAGATCTCAAAGCAGCCAAGAAATACATAAACAGGACAGAATTCGAACTTTAGGGCAAGAGAACTAAATAAAACAATCTGGACTAAACTAGCTTACACTATCAAAACAAGTGTCTGACTAATAAAAAAATGAATTAAAGAAATAATAAGAAATACAAACACAAAAAAAGGCTGAAAGGTACGATATCGTATATTGTCAATTTGGTAAACTAGAGCGATGTCACTGTCAATATATAGAATGTATTTCTTGTTTGAATGTAGAATTTATAATGATCTGCGCTGTAAATATTTTAAATCTTTACCATATCACATTGAACAGCAATGTTTTGTAAATACTTTAAAATGTAACAATCTTTCCACGACCATAAAGTGTTCAAATTACATTAAGGAAGCATTTTACTGCGTTCCCAGTACACGTGAGTGTAAATTGCCACAACTGTATAAATACACATATTTGTTTACTCTGTATTGTACGTGGGCCTAAGGCCTTTTACGAAATAAAATTGATTGATATCTTATAGAATGTATTTGGGCCACGTCAATACATTGATACATACATTTACTGTGTTGTAAGACATTTGGGTATAGTCTTATACCGTTATCACGAACTTAATCCGCTAAACCAGAAAACGGTATAAGATTCTATACTTACACGTCGCTTCTGTCTATTGAAGAAGTTATGTATCCATAAAGTCTTGTTATATTTAAACCACCAACTTCTAGAACGCCTTTCAGACAGTTTATCAATCAAAGATAACAACAAGCATTATTCTGTACATGTTGCAGGTGTTATCAAAGCCGACTATAGGCGACAAGTAGCAGGAGGAGAAGCCAAGGTGGGTGTATTGTGCTATGCGTAATCTGTTTACCTCGCAATATCGTTACTTTAAAAAATAGTTAAGATATATGCCCACGATGTATTTAGTATTTCGTTTAATGCTAAAGACTAACTTTCATCTAGAAATCTCATTGCTTTTCCTCTGTCCTCTGTCTGGATGACACTTAACAAGTTATCATCGCTGTTAGGGAAAAAAAGTTAAGTAAGAAATTGGAACATAAGACGTTGCTAGCTTTATGTCAATAGTTCTCTTCTTGCTTTCAGGGACACAGACTACGAGAAGTATTTGGGGCGTGCTATAAGGGTGAATAAAGTGTCTGGTAGAGGACTGGACATGCCTGGTGAGAGGAAGAACGTCCAACATGTCTGTTCAACCTCTGATGATTGTGATCTGATGGGATTCATAAATGATGTTAGAAATCCATGGCATTATTTCATTTTTCACAACACAAGTGTCATTTTCATGCCAATTGTTTCTGCGAGTTGATCCGTTTATTCTTTTCCGATTGGATCCGCCCTTTGACTATGTACAACTGACACAATTTTGATTTTGCATCGCATCTATTTCAAAATTCTGGGTGTCAAGATAGGGTTTCTAATAGATATGCACATGTATATGTTAAACATGAAACATATTCCGTTTGTTTATATTACCTGTATGTTTGTTTTTCGAAGGAGAATTTAGTTACATTTGTGAGTTCAATACACAGCGAGGCAAGATATATATTTGAAATAACTGTAAACTTAATATACATATTGCATGGTTGTCTAATTGTCGTTTATTATCCACAGAAGACGTCGCTAGTGTTGAATCAAGCGAAATCTTTTAGAAGATAATAATAATAATGTGGATATTTATATGGCGCCTTTTCCACGTCCTAAGACATGCTCAAAGCGCTGCCTACATCATTACCCTGAGGGAAAGTGTACTTTCAAAGCTGCTACTAAGCGCTAAGTCCGTACAACCCTATATTCAGGTACCCATTTTAACAGCTGGGTGGACTGAGTGCAATGTGGATGAAGTGCCTTGCCCAAGGACACAACACAGTTTTGGACCCAGGTCACAAATTTTTGGTGTCTCCACCGGGAGAAATTGTAACGTCACAATGTTGTTGTGACAGTAAATCTATCAAAATACCCTATCAAAATACCCTATCATCATCAAGTACAAAACCATCTATGAACTCAAGGACCGACAATCCTGTGATATCAAAAACGTGTCGTAAATCACGTCACTATATTTATAACGCTTAATGACACTTAACATTGTGACGTTACAATGTTATGACATCACCACATTAGATGTCTAATATGAATTAATTTCATTGAAACTATGAAAAAACATAATTTTCAACGGTATATAGAATCTCAATCTCGGCTTTTCTGACTTTATTGTTATCAACACCTCCATTAAAGTTACATTATGTTCTTCTTCAATCCTCGAAAATGTGTAACTTATATCGACACGCGTTAATATATGTGATATCAGAAGACCATTGGTGAGATTCTCTATTTATTTACACCCTTCTGAGGGGGAAACTGCGAATTGTTTTTCTATTTGTTTCAAAATCAAACCTAATTATACCTATAACTAAGTTTTAGTTTCAAATTTAGTTTAGCTTTACATTTCAAACCATTTTAAACTATATCATTCTGCATTCATTACGATAAACGATTTCTACCAATTACGATAGAGCTGCATGTCAATCTCCCCTTATGTTTGACGTTCTTTTGCTTATGTTTATAATAATTCAGTTTTAATTGGTATAAAATAACTCAAATAACTAGCATTCAACAACCACGTGGGTTTCGTGTCCATTGCACGTGTGTATGACAAAAAAGTATTTCAAGTTTTACATAAATTTAGAAAGAAAGAATATGTCTGAGTTTGCTTATATTTGCAATTGTAAGTTACTGTTTATAATTATAGTTTTTATCATCTGCAAGTGCCTTCCCCAGTAGTAAATGAAGGACACTATTTGACCTTCCATTTAATACCATTTTATTAAAGGAGTTAATGGTTATGAACAAGCGAAAGCCAAATTATTCACGAGTTTGAATCAAATGTTAGAAAATTTAGTACTTTGTTTCATTCTCATCCACATGAATCAAACTTTATTTCTAATATCATTCTATTCTATTTACATTTTTGTGACTTGACTACCATTGTGACGTTGGTGCTTACATTATGACGTCGCAACGACACACCATTGTGACTTCATTCGGCACCGGTAACATTACACTATTTTGATTGTTGTATATATATATTACATTGTAGTTTCTTACACGGTTTAGTGCCAATAAGCGATATCTCTGTTGAAAGTATCGCATCATTTTAATCATTTTAATTCAGTTGTATCAACAGGTCATACATTATCGTCCCAAATACGTTTTTATCAGGATTATCTCCGTTCTAATGCTTCATCTTTGGGAAATTTGATGTTTTATAAATTCAATTCTGAATGTTTCTGTTTTTTGCTTTTTACATTTCTATTAAGCATGTTGGTAGTATGTTTATCATTCACGACGTGGAAACGTTTTATAAATCTGGACTAATACCATTTCGATGTTCTTGTTTTATTTTTCAAAATTCTTTTCAGTTGTAAAGCATATGAATCTTCTTTTGAAACTTTTAGAAGAATATTCATGTATTTTACAAACATTCATGTTTTGAGATATTTCATGACAAAATGCTAATGTGAGGTCATCAACGCACATTAAAAGGCAGGAGAATGCACTTTATCGTATCCTTCATTGCACTAACATGCCTTCAATCTAGCACGATCACGAAAGAAATACAAATTGCATAAATGTGAAGGGATGTATAGGTGTTAAGGCAATTACTGTTTTGAACATAGAAAATTAAAGCAACCTTTTTGTGTACCAGAATAAATGTTGCTGTTGCTATATATAGTGTCAAACCTCTGTAAGTATATATTATCCTTGGTTCATTAGGAAACGGATTTCTGTACCATCTTTTTTATTTTATCATTTACGATAAATGTTCACAACTGCTGATATTCCTGAACACGTTTTGTGTACAAATGGTTTTCTAAATTCATTTCCTTTATTTTCATTCTTTTCTTGAAAGATGTTTGACCCCTTTAATCATTACTTGGATAAGTACAATTTAGGCCCTAAGGCTCAAAAGGCTAATTGCTTGACAACAACGAAGTCCCTGGTTAAGGTGATTTGAAAATTGTTTTGTATTCATCAATCAAATTGTGTGTAAAAGTGATTCTCTGAATTATGAGTGATATACAAGATATATCTATCTTTATATCATAACTGATCCATGAGTGTTTCAAATCTGACAAAATAAATGTAGGTCCATTGATTAAGCAGAGACAAAAACAAAAACACGTAACAGGAAGCTTATTAGAAGCTTGATTACCTTACATCAACATAAACCTCATGCACACAACATTACTGTTACGATACTGATAGGTACATTTTACAGAGAAATACATACTAAATGAATCTCCCAATGAATTATCTGTCATATGTTCAAGAGTCAGCAACCGGAGCGACGATTAAATGGAGCCTACTTTATTTTACTTTTGACTTTTAAGAATGCTTTCATTTTCTACAATGAGGTGATTAGTAAATATACTTGGAAAATATCAACTCGAAATTTGCTATAACAAGGACAAACCGTGTATGGTACGTGTACGTGTCCCATATGTAGTTAGAAACATATTACAGTAATAAACGGTATAAGAACGGTGCTACAAAATGATAAATCCATGATTAAAGAGTACATTAACAATTCAAATTCAAGACAAGAAGAGATATTTTACTAAGCAAAATTTCAAAATTTAACATTCTTAACGTTAACAGTCTTACATAAATCATCCTTTATCTTTATTTATGTAATAGAAAGAGCTTGTACTCAGAAAGGTAGGACTCGGTAGCGGTGTGAGTCTAATGCGGTGAATATATATACTGCTGCTGTAAACGTCTATCATCACATGTCCACCATACTTTTTATAGCCTTAAATATTTGCATTCAACATAAATAGGTCCACAAATACGTCTTCGTTGAAGTTTAAAATGTCATGGAAATACACTTGTCATTTTAAAAGATTTACTTGGGTGTTTAGCTTGGAAAATGTTTATTTTCAAACATGGGTTTTACAGCAGAAGGGGGTAAACCATTTTGTAGTCAGACAGACAGACACACAGACAGACCCTCGGAATATTCATAGAAGGATATAAAACACAGAATGAGTGGTTTGAGTATTTAAAATACAAAGTTCATAATGGATGTGACGATCCAATTTTGGCTGCTGAATATACTGAATATTATTTCGTTCTGCCTGAAACAATCAGATGGTGAGTACCCTCGTTTTTTTATCAAATAAAAGACAGGAAACAATCAAACGGCAATTGTCCCTTTTAAGGGACCTTTTTTAAACTTAAAACATCTGCCTTTTTAAAGTACCAATTGTATGTAACTATTATGTTGTATACAGTGAAATAATATGTACATTTAACTGTTAGGTTGCAATTTGAAGACTGAATGTAATATAGTTCAATTTAGTTAACACGACGTATCAACGTTGTGACAGTGTTGAAACACAGGGCAGAGGAATTTAGAGTTCGACGTTCATTTCACTTCATGACCTTGACCCTTGGCACCGACAAAACCGGGATGCGTTGTGCGAGATAAGTAAACGGTTAAGTGTGCGAAATTGCCTACTAGTTCAGTCTAGAGATTAGTTTCTAATGTGTTTCTTCCTCAGATGAGAGTGATAGTTTGCCTTTATGAACACGTTCAGGAACTTCAAAATTCACTGAGAGACAAAAGGGAAGGTATCTACGGTAGCGTCATCAGACAATTGAAAGCGGACCTGAAGTGACGTGTACAGTCAAGATTTGACTCCGCAGGAGGTCATATTCGATACTGATGCTGAATCTAGTACTTAATTAAACATTTGATAACTGTTATTGTTTTTAAATGTAAAATACTAGATGATAACATATCAATTGTAGCAGAACATTGATACATTTTAAATACTGCTTTTGGTAGGCAGACGACACGTCGAAACTAACAAAATGTGATACCCGTCTTCTGTTGTGCCAGAACAATACAAACATGTTAAATCATCTAATGTTTTCTTAAGACCTGTACGGTAAGTTCATTGAGTGATATTTTGAATTCGAAGGAATTTCCCAAATGTGACTTCTCAATATATACTAGTACATATACCTTTCTGATCCGATCACAAATGTTCAACGCTAGTAATGACTTAGAAACCAGGTTGAATTCGCTGTTTGGGACTAATTCTGAATAAACGCATGCTCAGTTTGTTGTTCAAACGTTGGCTATTACCAACATATTGAAAAAGAAAATCCACTTTTAGATAAGATAGTTCTCACATCTGCAGCACGTGAATGTTGTCCACGATCATCTTATGATAGAGCATTGAAATGCCTTGCGAAAAAACAGGCATTCTTTTAAATCCCAAATTTCATTTCATTTGATATATGGTGTCCTTAATCAACAAGTAATTTCAAAGAGATTAAAAATGGAAAATTGGCTGTTTTGGCCGGGCCTGCAAACATCTGTACACGTCGTGGAGCAGTAAAATCGATTGAATACTTATGATGTGTAGCAACATTCATAGATTTCACAAATATTCCAATAAAGCATGTTTTACACATATCAGCTAAAAGTTTATTCATAAACTGAAAAGAGACTCAGGGCAAAGTCTTGTTTTACAGCGGCGGGTGTATCAGAAGTTTGATTAATATTGTTATCAAAATTAGAATTCAACAGAGTCATACTTATTTTCCCAAATGATATACATTTTAATATAGCATCTTTTAGAATAAGTTGAATGTAAAATAATCTACAAAACCAATATCTCTTTTCAAAATCAAAGGAAGCGAAATTAGATTGACCTTTAGGATATATAACAAATGTACAATATATGTACAACATTTGAGCAGAAAAAGTAAACTTATGTAATTATGAATACTTAAGACATTTAACGTTTACGTTAAAAACCTTTTTTTCCTAATTCAATGTACCGTATTTGACCTCAGGTCTGAACTTCTGCAATGGTACAACGTCAAGGTACGGGGTGAGTCTCGTGTACAACAACACCCTTGGTGTCACTCGCTGCAGTTGCAGGCTGCGTGTGGAGAACTCAATAGCACCCACGTTAAACTACACCGTGAGGGTTGGACATGCTACAACCGAGTTGGCTGAGGGTGGCGGGTTCTACAACCTGTCCCTCTCATCCGGGAACTTCACAAGAAGCATCATCAACGTGACCCTGCCAGAAAGGATGCTCATTCTTCAGGCGCCCCAAAATGTGGGTAGTCGAGTTACCTTGGATACCGGGCACCTAGCAACCAGCCCTAGAGACTTCAGGCTGCGTATCTTCAGTGGTAATAGTTTTGCATTAATCATTGCTCTGCAAGGCGAGGTATGATACATGTATTTTAATGACGTTTTTTAATTCGACATGTTTTAAAACCTTTCTGAGTGTTAAGGTGGGGGATGTTCTAGAAATATCAAATCTATTTTGCAATACAATATACTTACTGTTACCGCACACACACAAACATTTTCTTGTTTTAGTGGGCATTATATGTCTTTAAAATGACTTCTTCTGAAAAGAATTTGTTCTTGTATATCATGTGTTTCACTTATGTATACAATATACAAAATTATACAATATTTTGGATACTTTTATATTCTGAAGACTTTATTAGACTTGTATTTTAAATTCACTTATCTAAGCATGTTGTTGCAGGAAGTAAACGCACCAACATAACTGTGACGTGCACGACGCTATCAGATGACAGACCTGGTAAGCACTGTGACAGCCAATAGTTTTATACACAAAACGCTAACGTTTACTTGCACATCGAGATAAGAATTAAAACATAGATGTTCAATGGCTCTAATCCACCATTACAAGTGGATGCCAAACCATTTGGTTAGATTTATCTTTATATTAATTTTTTTCAAAAGATCACTTTCGATGATTGTATTGGTTATCAAAAATTGAATATAAGGTAAAGAGAATTTCATTTCACAATTTATGAAACTGTACTTTGAATGCAACCAGGTCATGCATCATCCACAAGCAGTCCATCAATGACCCCACTCAGTCCAGCTGTCACACCAGCAGTCTCCATGGCAACCGCGACTACACCAACACCAGCCAGCATCAACGCGTACTCCTCATCCTCCTCTAAACCAACAACGTCTTCTTTTCACGGTACAGTCTCACAGTCTAAGAGTTTTCCATCAGTGATATAGACAAATAGCAGTTGTAGTGTATGTAGTAATTGTACAAGTATCAAAGGATGAAATGAGAGAAACATATTTGACGTTTAGTAGTAAGTGAAGAAGTAGTTGTAGTTGAAGTGACACGGGCATCAATGGCAGAGTAGTAGTGGTATTTCATATTGTAATACGAGTTATATGTTTTTAAGTAGCAGTAATAGTGGTTGTATCTGTGATAATATTAGTATTGGTAAAAAGTCGGTAGAGTAGTAGGAAGAGAAAGATTCGTAGTGTTAGTAGTAGTAGAAATAGCAGCAGCAGTAGTAACAGTAGCAGTAGCAATAGCAGCAGTAGCAGTAGTAGTAATAGTAGTGTTTTAAATGATAGTGTAGTAGAAATAGAATAAGTTGCAGTTGCAACAGTAGGGTATTTAAAGAGCCAATACGTAAGTTGTTGGAGTCATATATGCCAAACTTAATCAATGGTGTCATTTGATCGCGAAGTATCGACTCTTACTAAAAAGACACATTTTAAAGCTTATTGGTTTTTTACAGTGATAATATGAAGGTAGAACGTCGCAATTATGATCGAAAATCGGACAGTGGCGCGCGTCAAATAGTCAAACGTAATTTAGGAGACTTATCTAAAACAGGCAGGAGGGCAGTTAGGAGTTTATAGTCTTTGTTAGGTTATATAACTAGTATCCATGTATATTGGACGTGATAACTACACCTCTGTGCATTTATAAGGCTGTTTTTAGAGTTTCATGGAAAACCAGTATTTGTCAAATCTATGTCTTTCGGACATGAAAAGTTAAGATGTTTGATTTTATATCACCACATATGACATTTAGGTTCGTATCAAAGGTAAATAATATGTTATGAAAATCACGGAGTGGCTCTTTAAGTACATAACACATCACCACGTTCAAAGAACTCATTAGCATAACTTTAACTATTCATCAAGACTGGATAAACTGACAGTAATTTATATCTCAGGAAGGGTAAGTAATGAGTCGCGTCATGAAGGATGTATGAGAGTTGTTCATGCGAAACTATAACTTTTAGGGGTTTTGAATGGCTGACGTGGCCTATTCAAAGCTTTATTGAGTGTGTGCAATTTTGTGCATTTCTGAAGAAATACAATCCCTATATATAAATGTGGTATATTCATTTCGGCCTACATCTTAAGTTTTTTTATATTCGATGTCAAATGTATGAATATTTTACGCGTTGTATGTAATGTAAGTGTAAAGATTAACGATGTCATGTCAAACTGTCACACTGAAGTGCAGGTCACCTGCTTTGATTAAGGTATGCTTGTTTGAATATTCAAAGAGCTTTTTCATTCAGCAAATAAATTGGTTATTGATAATTTACGTTCAGTAATTTTAATATTTAGTACACCTAATGTAGATGAGAAAGTGGCAAGTTCAAAAGACTTTAAGCATTTAAACAAATGGCGTTAAGTAAAAGAAACATCAACATAAATTTTGTCTTTAGTAATATTTTACTAAGTTTCTAGTCGGAGTAGGCAGTAAGCACTTCAAATGATATAACATTTAGAACAGTTGGAATATCAGGAAATGTAGACTGAATAAAGCACTCACGACATGCGCATGTCCACTGCACCATAAGATACATTATTCATGTGAAACATTAATGTATGACTTATTATTTGAATATTTCTTTTCCACCAAAAAAGAAAAATATAATTGCTGGCACATTATACATTCAAGCGCGGCAGAGACAGATTGTAATTTTAGCCATTGAGCATTGAACTCTCTGACGATAAGGAATTTAAATGACATTGTATGTTTTATTGTTTGAGTTCGAATTGCCAGCTTCCTTTAGATTGACCGTTAAAGTTAATATTGTTTACAAAACATATTGAACGAGAAAATGACATGTTCAAAATACTTCGTTTTTGAAATTTCACACCGTTTTATGTATTGCCATTTTCCAAACGTTCGTTGCCAAACATCTGTGCACATAACCCTGTAACATGACCAACAGTTTACTTAATAACTAAAAAATAACTTACCAAAAGGTTCAAAAACAGATACCACAAAATAGAGACAAATTTTTCAGTTAAATTTACTTTTTCATAATGATTATTAAAATTCTAAGGATAAGTTTTAGCAGCTGTTAATCAATTGTTTGATGATGCTTGTGCTGAATGGATTTTGAATGTATGTTTCTGCAAAATTAGAACTCAACCATACATGACGAAAGACACAATCTTGCACGACTCTTGTTAAAAGAATCGTGTTTCAGGTCATGGTGATGTCTCTCCTTGGACTGTAGCTGGTCTCAGCATCGGAACCATCCTTGTCTCGTCTATCCTAGTGCTGACCATGATCGTCTATAGAAGAAGGTGACCTCAATGTAGTAGTAAATTTAGCTACCCTCCCCGAATTTAGATGTCATTTACGTTCTTCTTGGATGTCTAATTGTGGTTTTTAAACATCTTAAACATCCTCTTACGTTCAAAACATTTAAATTTTATTTCATGACATCCTTCATTGGGTTATGATTCTAATTCGAATGCTCTCATTCGAATGACATTTGTTCCAGGAAACTGCGAGCACTAAGTGAAAAAGGCTGCCGACCACTCCCAAGACAACCAATGAACTCCAATACTAACCCACAATGCTGTACGACGGGACATGTGTCCTATGTAAACGTCATACTGACCGGTCTCTCCCAAGAAGACTCAGGCTACTACAACGTAGAAACAAAAGCCGATGAGCAGTTGTACGAGAATATAGATGCATTCGGTGAAGACGAATATGATCTCGCATGCAGCGCCTTCAGCACCGGCGAACCGTGCTATGCTGAAATACCTGCATTAAAGGCTAGAGAAAGGAGGCCAAGCGCATCGTTAGTTTACCATGACAACTCGTCTTGTGACCATCATCAAATGCACAACATCTACCTGAATGTGGCCAGTCTTGGACGGACTGATGACCAAATCGTTGAACAGCGTAACGACTCACCTGTAAAGTCCGCGAAAGACACAACAGAACAGTCGAATACATCGTCAGATAAGTCCAATAGATTGATCGAATGTACAGAAAACAAAACCATGTCAAATGATATCTTGGTCGAGCCGGCTGATTCCTTATATACGTTGGCCGGAAGGTCGTGTGACTCTTCAAATGTTGCAGCTGACACCTTGATTAAGCCATCTGACAACTCGAAAACGTACACGGAAGCCTGACAAGGTACAATCATTCACACAGGAGCAAACATAAACTGAAGTACAACAGGAAGCCTGACAAGGTACAATCATTCACACAGGAGCAAACATAAACTGAAGTACAACAGGAAGCCTGACAAGGTACAATCATTCACACAGGAGCAAACATAAACTGAAGTACAACAGGAAGCCTGACAAGGTACAATCATTCGCACAGGAGCCAACATAAACTGAAGTACAACAGGAAGCTTGACAAGGTACAATCATTCACACAGGAGCAAACATAAACCGAAGTACAACAGAAACTACACACTGGGAGTGAGTTTGTTTATTAGACAAAACAGGAACATTTTCGAACATTTAAAATATTTAATATAAAAAAAACACGTATATAGTGAACCAATTTCATTAATATTGCATGGACATGTGGGAGTGTTTTGTTCAAAACATCACTTCTCTATATCTGTTTGTGTCCGCTGGAGATATATTTTGATATTTACATGGATAGATCAGGCGACATTCCGTTGACTGATTTTCATGAATAGCGGAGTAATTATCGGTTGTGACCCCACTGCAGTCAATAAAGGCATAGACACATCTTCTCACGGAAAACGGTAAGAAGTCGGATGACGTTATTCGGGGTACGTTGCCCTTCCAGCTGTTGTATGGTGACTGGTTGCTGTAGGTCCCGTGACAGGGTTCCTGCTGATATGGTGCCCTAGCGCCGTCGATACCGTTTAACGTCATGGTGTCGAATCTATATTGCGCAGATGTAGTATGCGCAGATAACGGTATTCTGCGGTCAGATGTCTGGCCAGTCTGATAAGGCGATGAAGGAGTTCAATGGCCGTGTGTATGGTGCAACCAAACGTTCTTGTAATCTGGCTGTTTAGAAACCAATCTTTTGACATTACGATGACTCTTTCTGCCGCTGTAAAACGTGGCATTTCCTTCTGCTTTTTCGATTACCTGAGTAGCGTATGATCGAATTTACCGGGTTTTTTTGGTACTCTTAACGTATCCAATTCATGTACAAATGAAATGACATCGTTATTTCTGAAAAAAGTTACTTTTCCGTAAACTGATATGACTAAGTTGCGTTTTGGCGATATGTTTTCATTGTTTCCATTCGTTACATTAGGATGAAACATTAAAAATATCTATTTTACAAAGATTATATCAGAACTATATCTTTAGGTATGTCCTTTATTTTGTACTTCAGTATATAAATGTGCTAAAAGTTGGCTCAACGAAGACTGCTTCGTTGATATATCATTGAAACACGTACATATGGGTACAGAAAAATAAATAAACTGATATTTCGTAACGTATCGTTATTTTGGAAACACAAATGTATTTTGAATGCTTCGTATAAATATATACACACATGCACGTATATTCCCAATTGTTATTCATTGGTCAGAAATACATTTTTGGAAATGCTCATAAGCTCCTGTTATTTATTTACGCTGTCCTCCCACTTCAGTATAGTGAAGCCAGGAAAACCCAGTAGGAAACAGCAAGTTAGACAATAGCAGATTATCTGATACATTGTTTATCGTCATGCAAAGGAAAACCTACTTCAGCTAATGTTTCAGGAAGTGTTTCTTAATATCTTATAAAAGTTGAATTGTAGTACGTGCCTTTTGACACAAAATAACATCCTCATTACAATATTTGATTCATATCCTTGACATGAATCACATGTTAAACAAAAAATGGCCGATACATGCTTTTTGCCTAAAACAGTATACTTTGGATTGTGAATACATAGGGCAATATTGAAATACCTTTGCTGTTCAAATCTTTGGCAGTTCAAACACATCGTATTTGATTGGTGGATGAAGATCAACGTGGCAAGAAACTAAAGATTATAAATGATGTCATCATTAGCATTTTGTTCTTTCATACAAATTTTCGTAGTTGATTTCAGGTCAATTGCAAAAAATGATAAGTATTTCATTATATCGATGGAAAGCTAAAGTTAATGCCTATGTCCTCATATACCTAAAATATACAATTGGTCCTTGGTCACCAAACAGGCTCTTCTTGTCCGTCGATGAAAGCTTTACCGACTACTTATTTACAAGTGTTTCCATGACGCTTTGGTGAACATGAATATATTCCGTGTTTTCTGCTGTACTTGTATTCCATAAGAGTAACAGTTATGATATTTATATTGCAAAACATTTAGAAACATGTGCCCCTGATATGTTTTCCATAAAGCTGATAATAATATATGATAATAATGTACATTAATCAAAAACATTTATCCGCATTCTTCAATATTAATGGAGAGATATAAATCATGTTACCTTCTTGAAGATTAATATAGCAATTGTAAAACAACGTTTAATCTCCTTAAGCAGCAGTAATGCGTCAAACAAACTGAGAAGTTAAACAAACTGAGAAGTTTGTTTCAATCATGACTTCGTTACCGTTTATGAACACAATGAGGCATGTCCGTGTCTGGAAAGTTTGCTCTGAAAACTCTTTTCCCAATATATAGGATCTCTTATCTACATCTAAACATTATGATCTGGTACCCATATGCATGCTATCAAAAGCAAATTAATCAAAATAGTTTCACATAAGATTTAAATGTGTCGAATGCTACGTTTCAAAATTGTGCATAAAATCGTGTGAAGTTCATTACGACTAATTTTTTACTCCTTTCAATGACCAAAGCTAACCATTGACATTTGCAGTTTAGAAATTTGATCGGTAATTGTTGTCTGTTGGTAAAGTTCATGCTGTCAGCTATGATGAGAAGAGTTACTCCCCTTAGTCTAGTAGACACAATTTACAACATGACAAGATACGATTCCGCTCGTAAAATCCTCGTAGTTTACACAAGAACTGGTGACTGATATCGAGGTTCGAGGGGTGAAGTGATCTTGGGTTTAATGCCGCCTCCATGAGTACTTTACTTTATGACGGCTGCTAGCTTGTGGCGTAGCATTGCGGAGAAACCTGCGAACATATGCTGGAACTAACTAACCTTGGGTGATAGCGCCCTGAAATTCGGTTTCAATTCGAGGTATAAGAAACAACAAAGCGTTTTCAAGATATTTGCTTTATTTTCAAGAAAAGTATACCTGAGCATGGCTAAAACTGGGAATTGAGGTAAGGATACATAATAATGCATCACCCTGTTTAACTGGACTGAGCTCGTTTCTTGCACGTCGACATGCATGTGGTCGACTCCCGTTGATTACTGTGGCGTTGCTCTGAAAGAAATAGAAAAAGTCGTCGTATACATCGATAACATCTTTATGCGATTTAAACTATACATATTCTCTTTATAATGCATATTTCTAATGGGATATGGATTCACATGGTATATTCGTTTTCAAACTGCATATTTTGAATACAAAACGTCTTGCAACTGGAAAAATTAATTATTTTCGTGAGACGACTTTATTATCCTAAAAACAACGTGCTCCTGCCCTTTTAAGCTTGAATAAGTAAATCTAAGTAAAAGCAACGTACGCTTGTTCACACACGAAGGCCAGTTTGTCGGTGCAGTAGTGGTCGGCCCACTCGAAGGAGAACATCTTGAAGAGGGCCAGGCAATCTTGGGCATTGCTTGACGTGTCATCTGGCTGACCCGCGTGCCAATCGAAATACGTGATCTCTTTCCAGGACTTGTCCCATCTAAACATCCCCTCCGTCAGCATATCGTTGCCTCCGATCCACACTCCATTAATATCAGCAACTGCATTAATTGTAAAGATTAAGAAAAGACAATAGGGTTGTAGCGCTATTCCCTAAAGGATGCATATAGATTTATATGTGATCCACCGCTATATTGTCTTTAAATCGTAATATTTAGTGTTTCAATTCATGCTGTAAGATTTCCAACAATCAAATCTCGTATATCAAGTTAACTAGTGAACAATTATTTATATACAATTATTATACTCGAATCATTTCGAAGATGTCAATCACCTTCACAGATTTAAATGAAGAATATCGTAACAACATCTTTTCATCAATTTGCAGATGATGAGTAGTTAAGTGTCTGTCAAATCTCATCGGAATGAGCTGGAACTTCTCACTCATACTGCGCTGGGTTTCTGCTCCTTAGTGACCTTTGCATTCCAACAACTCCGCGAGAGGTCGCGATTGATATCCAGTGTGCTTCTGTTTGAGGTGAACGGTGACCAATGGAACAATACTTAAGTCAGAAGCGCAGCGAGAGGTCACGATTGATATCCAGTGTGCTTCTGTTTGAGGTGAACGGTGACCAATGGAACAATACTTAAGTCAGAAGCGCAGCGAGGTTCAAGTGATAGGTTCGAGCTGATTTCAATGAGATTGTTTTATTGTCGTGATATTATCTACTACAGCGCATGTTCTGAAAGGCATTTTCGTTTTCGGGGAACTTCTACAAATATGACAGCGACACTATCATTATCTATCCGTTATGGCTAGACGGTAATGCTAATGTTAACAGATCTTATAATTTTGGTAAAAGCTTTTGTGCAAACCATTCTGTAGATAAACAACATAACACATCAAAACATTGTAACCTAGTATCAGCTTATCACATGACGTTGCTAATTCACGCATCTCAAGCGCTGGAAGTACTAGATACGGCAGGTACTATTAGTGATGCAGTTTTGGTGTTGAAAAGGTAGACATAAGTACTTATACATACTATTTTGCGAGTTGAGAAAAGATTTCAGTTCAGTATTCTCAAACGTGGATTCTATTTCAACTAGATATCCATTCCCGTAGTTGTGACATTGAGCCTGTAAACAAGTTGTAATTCATAGTTATAATGTTGTTTCAACAATGCTGATATCTTGTTGAAATCCATACATGACATAATAGTCAAAAGTGAAGTTAAATTTGTTTGTGATATTTTTGTATAATGGAACATCTTACATGTCAAAATTCACATTATTGTTATTACATGGGAGACACATGCTTAAAAGCTCCGTTTAGGACCTTTCCTTATGTCAGAAACCGTTCTTTTCTTTGTAACTGCATTTTACTGTATGGCGTCAGTTATGTACATATTAGCAAGCAATTCAAAAATATATTTAATTATATCAGAACTGGACGAATGTTAACACTACGTACACAAGATTTTCGGGATACCCTACTTAAAGTTTGCATATCAATAATGATACACAGTGTATAATGATAGGTAGAGTAACGATAGAGAAACGTAAGATAGCATCCACTTCTTTAATGGTCTTTGTAGATCACGTTGCTTGCTTACAAGAGTCACTACTCGAATCGAGGTTCTTAGATGGAAATTTTGTTACGCTCCCCGCTACCCCCACTAGTACAAATGTTGTAACTACGGCTATGCAAGGACTTGGGCCGTGAGATAAGCAAGTTTATAACAAGAAACACGAATATGGTATCGGCTAATCTAGTAATATTCAACTGGGGAGGGGGATAATCCCTTTGGGTTCATCACATTCCTGGGCACTTTACGTATGAATATAATATGTCAAGTTTTCACTATTTTCCAAAATGAGGGTTTGAATCGAACCCCCAAGCACTTGCCACTGCATGAGACCATGTAGTAAATTCATTCAACTTCTATAGCAACACTCTCATCCTCATATAGAGCGTACAAAATTAAAATATTTTTCAGACGTCAAAACAGTTACTGGCATTTGGAAACTGCCTTTAAGTTAAATACGCCCACCTGTTTCTCGCCATTAGGTATTAATGGATGACGGTTTAAAAAAGCGTTCAAGGATTAAGGAAAATAAACTTCCCACTGGATTATATCAAAATGTGAAGCATACCGCAGCATCGATGAAGGACAGCTTTTGGTTGAAGAGGGCGTAGCAGGATGATTCGTACTGTGTCCAGCTGGTCGGGCACCCCGCATACGCTTAAACATCAAGCTTAAACATCAATCGATCACAATTTTCTTAATGTCCGTTATTTAACATTTCGTCTTCCATCACAATTGTACTTGCATTACAGTTATTTTTATTGATAATATGGATATTCCTTAATGATTGAAATATGATATTGACTCATTCGCCTTAACCCTTCGAAGAATATATTTTTTATAGTTAACAGTTAACTCATAATTTCATCCAAATTAGGCTTTTGGAAATTATTTTGGAACTATTGGAATATTAGCCTTGATTTGAAGTTCTGTTTGATATGTCTCGTATCACAAAGATTTGAGGCAAGAGTTCACATATTTTGTATCATGTCATTAAGAATAAGCGTGTGTGTCAATCTCAGATATGTATCTGTAACACTGCGTTGAACGAATTAACACTTTTACTACTTTTACAAAAGCCAATAAGAAAATAACACCATTGATAAGAAAAGAGCCTCGGAAGAATAGGCATATTGAATCCAAATGTAGAGTCATTAGTTGATAAGGTTTACCTAATTGTATTTATCACTGTACTAGTTCATTCAAATGCAATATTTCACACAAGAGGACAATAGACTTCTTATAATAAAATGACATATTCCAACCTTATTATTAAGTTTTTATTTTTAAATCTTTGAATTCTCACTGTTTCATATTTATTTTGGACACAGTTTGATATCCACATCTCAAAATGATTTGGACCCTTTTAAGAGGAAGAATATGCCGTTACCTGCTATATATAATGGGTAAACGACTACCAAACGATGTACGAGGTGCTTCATAGAACACATTATGTTGACTATGTTAGTATCACTTAGAATGACCCATAAAGCACTGTATTTGTACAAAGAATAGATAGGAGAGGGCAGAGAAATATCGTCCCTGTACACAACACCAATCAATGCATGAAAAAAAATTTGACGCTGTTAAATTAGACAAGTTCCGGATTGTTGTAATTTCTCGAGATGGCATTAATTCATTTACCGAACTCTGTACTCTTACAATATGAACCTTGACAACAGGTTTCGATTCAATATTTTATGTTAAGGTAGATTATATTTCTTATCGTTAAATTCAATTATTTCTGACAAATTGGTACATTTGTATCCATATATCTTTTAATCATCAGAGTATCCCGAAATACATTAATCACAGTACATATAACATTGTGTAAACTCACCAACTGAGACTACTAGCGACGAGAATAGAAGAATCAACGACATGTTTGTACTAGACCACAAGACTATACAGTCCCTAACAGGTGGCATGTTCAGAAAGATAAAATGAGCTGGTGTGTCCAGTCTTCAATCACTAACATAGAAATTCTGTTTTAGCTGAATGGAGAACTTCTATTGCAATTGGTTACTTAGTTAAATTCCTTTTGAAACGGCTTTAAGATGCACATATGTATTAAATAACAACATCATTTCATCTAAAGATTATTAATGAATAAATTATGTTCCGAGATTTTCGACTCCAAATACGTCGGGGAAAGATTATAATTATTGCCATGCACAAGTATTTTGGTCGACTTGGACACTTTAAACCAATCAGTTAGAACTAGATGTAATATTATACGTCCGTTATTACATCTAGGGAATACACATCTGCTCCGTGTCGCCAAGAGATAGCTGTCCAAGCACTTCGAATCGCGTGTCAATGCGATTGTTTTGCCATTATTGTGCACCTTGATTACAAATTCCGATTACAACCGATATATTGCAGTGATTTTTTTTGAAACTATACTGGTAACACCAATGTTTTGCAGATATTGTTGATGGAATATTTGTGTTTTGTGTATTTCTTCATTTGTACAAAATGAAACCAACAAATTAGGTCACACAATCAGAGAAAACGTGTTTAAGGATATACAATTTGTTCTTGAAAAGCTTATTTAGTACCCTCTTTTTATTGGTCGTTTCAAAGTTCATCAATGGTCAACTGAACATAACTGTTATTAACTATGTAGTTAGAATAGACTCAAGAGTTGTATATTGAAATATCCTCAATCGACTTTTTGCCATTTCACAATACTCAAGAAAAAAGTTTGATGATAAATCGTTAAACGATTGAATAAATGTTATCAAATTATGACGAAATACGCCACATATAACGATTAAATACTATTTCCAGCAAACCAGATGAGTGCGTGCTATTCACTCCAGCCATCGATCCTCAACTCACGGTGACAGGGCCTTTCATTGCACACTTCTAAACAGACCAAAATAAGACCGTTTATCGTTAGATGATTGTCGTTTAGGTTTGAGAGTGTAAATGTTATCTTAATGCGCTTATTCTCTCTTTCGAACAACTTAAAATCCCTAATCAAGTAACATTTCTTCTTCAATTCTGGATCAATGAGGTATCATGCGATGTCATGCGATATCATCAATGTTTACATTTAAAAATTTAATTCAGAAGCAACAATGTTCTTTACAAAATGCATTAGATACTGACTAACAAAGAGAAATTATAACATGAGGAGATGTGTCATATGACTTTTACGAAACGAGTGGTTTTTTAAAAATATTATCCTAGCGTGTGAAGTCATGTATTGCACTTCCAGGTATAATGATTCGTTTTCACAGTTTCGATTCAATTAAAATCTATTGCACATATCCAGAAAACGGCCTGCTTTCCTCGCAACGGTCCGCTCCACAGGCGTCATGAATAATGGTCTTTTTGACATCACTTACAAAAAAGAAAGGGAACCCGTAAATAAAACATCGTTGCCAGGTAAAAATTATATGTGTACGCTACTGCACACTACTTCGGGTCATAGAGCTTGGGAGATGGATCGAGCAACTTCGTCCTATTTACTTCTGCTTCAAAAGTCAAAGTATCTGTTTGATGCAATAAAAGCAAATAGAGGTGTCAATGTAGAAGCGACTCTAATCTGAAGCCACGTGGATCCTTATTTGTTAAAGCTACCGTTTGGAAGCCCTCTGGAGACCATCCTGACAATGATGAGGAGCGACCACGTGACCCTCAACGGACGTCGACAATACAGGTTTTTGACAGCTAACCCATTTCGAACTTTGACTGCACAGATGGGCCGATGTGGTTGTCAATGATGTTTTGCTGATGTTGACATAACGATGAAGTGACCATATGATGACCACTACAAAGACAGTCATAGATGTTATTAGTGGTGTTTCTCTCTTTAATGCACTTTCTTAGGTTCAAAACCAGCTGTAAGTCAGCAATAACCTATTTCATATGATTTAACATTAAAGAACCTGGTCGATTTGATTTTAATAATCATACAACGAATCGTACATCGGTCCTATTTTATTTGAGCTAATTAAGGAAGTGATGTCATGTGGTCAGCTATGTGGTCTTGTTATGTTTAGTTAGTCAAAGTTAAAGTTAAAAAGAAAATTATAACGGTTTCACAGGATATGCCACTTTTTGCGATTTATTCTAATGATTTGGTTCGTGTATTTGTAGAATTACCCGAAATTTACAAAAACAATTAACCTAAACTTGATAAAAAAGCCTTTTCATATCAACTCGTAGCACCGATGAATGGTTCCATACTATGTTTTCGTTTTAGGGAATGGGTGAGTTTTTTGCCAAAATTTTCTGATCTGAAGCTACTTACAAGACAAATAACCATTCCATTGACAATCACTCTTGATTCAAATTTCCTTATTTGGTGTCAGTAATAAAGGGATTGCATTTGCTCTCGACCATACAGATGTAATTTTCACAAAATTTGTCAGATAATCAAAGGTTATATGATAGAATAAAATCAAAATCGTTTATCTTGCATCAAATGATGAGAACTCTATATAGCGTGATTTTAAAGCAAACAAACCATAGTGTGTTTCTTCCGCTAATTACAACCGTTGCTCTTTAGGATATGAGCAGAGGGAATCGTTACTCTGGACTCACTAAAGTATGGAGTGTCTCGGTTAATTCACACGTTCGTTTGTCACCATTTTTGAATGTAGAAGGAACTCATTAAAACCGAAGATTCTAAAGAGACACATTCTGTGTTGGAGTCAAATGCAAAACGTTGTCATGTTATTAATTTAATACTTTATTCCAACAAACCACCATCGGTGGTATATGAACTTTACAAATGAAAATATAACATAGGCGGGGGGAAATATTCCTTGGTTTTAGTGAAAAGTATAATCGTATATTTATCCTTCTACCGTATTATTGATAATTCTTATAAAACATGACATATCCTTGACACTGAATGATTATTTACGGTAATTAAAAGTTTAAATTTCACAAGTGTTGGCAATTTTCTGTAATACAACTGAATATGATGTGCTCTTAGTTTATCAAAATATAAGCATTTAACAGATAATGATAAATGATGTTATCGAGGGGGACTGAATGATGCTAAATACATAAGGCGTTATGACGAAACAGAAGTTTGCCATTATATTTTCACGTGTTTATTTTAATCTTCGCTCTCTTTTCAGTTCTTGCGATTTTCCCTGGGCCTCTATTCATACCTAAAAAAAAAGATTAAAAAGTTACAAGGGTAATTTACCATTTAAATATTGCTCCTCATTGGTTCTGTACAACACTGAGAAGATTGCAGATAAGGCAAACATTAGTATGATTTTATCTAAGGATCTATACACATTTCAATTATCATTGAAAACATATCATTCGTAAATTTTGTCCTGAAATACAAAGGTCCTCTATTAATGTAAGTCACTGAGTCAATATTGAAGTTGGTAAAATAAATCAAATGGATAAATATCTAATCTTATTAAAATGAAAAATAAATTGCTTCACTACGTTACGCGTATAGATATCACCAGGCTCCGTAACTGGAGCCGTCAGGTCAACCTGTGATCATACAAGTCAGCCAATCGGCGAGTTCACCCTGTATGCTAGGGTTGCAGGCGAACTCTACTTCACTTGTAACAATGAAGATCTTAAGCACTCGGAAATGAAAATTTCCAACTTATGTAAATAACTAGCTGCATCGATATCCGAACAAATTATCTTTTGATTTCCCCTAGTTCGA
The DNA here is from genome assembly GCA_921293015.1 of Phorcus lineatus. NCBI lineage: Eukaryota > Metazoa > Mollusca > Gastropoda > Trochida > Trochidae > Phorcus > Phorcus lineatus. Next base: position 56,048,410 of record OV121085.1, on the reverse strand, counting down.
TTTATTGCTCGAAAAAAGTCAAATAGCATCCCATGGAGTTATCTTTCGAAAAGCAATCAATGCACACTTCAGCGAAATGCTCATTCTATTTAAGCTTAAGTAAACGGGATCAATCCAAATTGGTACTTTTTTAATTAGATATAATGTTCAATAAACGTTTCGTCTATTTATGTCCTTGAATACTATTTAAATTCGTGAAAAGAATTAACTATAGAAATGTTGATGACAGAATGACACCATAACAGACTGATAACAGTTTCCTTGTTGATTATAAATCAGTCGTATTCGAAGTACTTACGCCAATTAGATTCACCCTTGTTCCGTCATTACTGTGCTGTTAAAACTGATTCCATTCTTTACCACAGAACGAAATGATCTATGAAAATTACTTGTTCTGTGTAAAATCGAAAGGTTATAGCCGGTTAGTTATCAAATGTTGAAAACCCATGTAACTTCATGAATGGCCATCGAGAGAGGCGCATTTTGATTGCTGAAAGTTAACTGCGTCAAGTCAATGACATCAGAAGCTAAAACTGAAGTCAAAGGTCAATCTGACGGATCGATTTATTGGGCCGTGTAAAAACTATAATTCGCGTAACATAGAGCAATGATATTAGATCTTATTAAAATGAGATTGATCTATATATATATATAAGGTTTTATACTTACGGCCTCTCACAAACGATTCCACTTTGACGGTTACACAGAATGTCGCCCCACTTATAGTCGAATGGTTGGTACATGACTACACAGTCCTCGTTCTGGTCATCGTAGCTATCGGGTTGTCCCGGACCCCAGTCAGCGAAGGTGAAGGGGCTCTGTGTCCGGTCCCATACAAACATATCTTCAATTAGTTTGTCATTGGCACCTAGCCACACGGTTCCAATATCTGGTAAGGAACACAACAGAGTTTTTCTGAGAAAATGTCATGACAAACTCATGAATTGTTAAATGTAGTCTGCCCAAAATATGTAATATTTCTATTTTCCTGATTAGACATATATGACTCGACTTTCCGTCAAACGCAAAAAGGTATCACTGATACTCGACCTCAAATACATTTGCGGCATAACACATACATGTACAACCGATTAACTGCCAAACAGTCCAAAACATAATTCGAAACTTATCGTGCATAACAAAGGTTACCCGAGCTTGGTCCTCTTTGATCATAGTAAATTATCATTGCTTTTCCAAAGAATTAGGACCGAATATCTAAACTTATAACTTATATTTTATGAATTTGATATCTTATCAGGTCTTGTTGAGAGGACCTCTAAACCACCTTCTCCCATTAAACTGAGATAAGCCCATCTCAATTCCTCTCATGAACCCGTGGTAACCTGACACCCAACAGTTCCTACCTCACCTCGACCATTGTTAACCGTTAACCTTTTTAAACATATAATATTAGAGACCCGCCTCATTTCTCTGTTATGCTAAAGGCCTAACAAAACGAATGTGATAAAGAATTCTCATTCGAATCCCTAATATGATATATTTAAAGTAAAAGGCAGATAACTAATTTTGATTCATTGTTTACTTAGATTTCTTACTCTAGCTACAAACTATCTATCCTAGCTATGTAACAAACAAACGTTTAACAGTATTTGTTTGAAGAATTAAAACAACTGTTGATTCATACTCACGATATTTTCGCAAGTCTGCTTTTATGCGTTCGTCTTCATGCTTTGTTTCTATTTCAGCCAGATAGGAATTCAACGCTTCACAATATTCCTGTTGAATGCACTCAAGGTGAAACCAAGCTTTCATAGTTCACTAAAAACTTTATTGCTCAATCAACACCTAAAATTTACATTTACAAGATAATCATTCCTTGTTATAGAATTAAATCATTAATGTATCGGACTGTTATAATTTGTATACGATTCTTGCTTCGATTTCAGCACACCTAACGGAGGTCATGGACTACCATATTTTCAATATTTTTTTATAAACGCAGCAAATACATGTAGGAAATAATAGAGATATTACAAAAAGTAATCTCCTAGATCTTGAATTGTGAAAACACGTGGATGTTATAAACTCCTGCAATATTCAAATAATTGCATGGGCATTGTGAATCTTAGTCATAACCTAAGCATAGTCTTAAAAGGTATACCTGAGCGAAGATACGCCGTTAAACATTTTTGTGTTTGTTTTGTCAATTCGCTATCAAACTGTTAATATGTTAATTTTACTGACATCAATGTCATGATAGTATTTATAAGTTTTACATACCACCGCTTCCTTGTAGGTAACAGTAGTGTTAGAGTATGCGTAGCAGGAATTGCCATGTCGGACCCAGGACGCCGGACATGCGCAGTAAGCTGAATCATATAGTGACACTATTATGTTCTTTACTGACGAATTGCCTGGTGGCCATCTGTATCTAACTGATGCTTTGAACTTGTACGTGACCACAACGTTAGTGTCGTTGTCGTTCTAGATGGTTGCGTTAAAAAATTAGTAATGAAAGGCATTTGAGGGAAAATATTAAGATTTGTTTGTAATGATAACTACAACCATCGGGTAGCGAAGTGGACTAGGTTGAAAAAGGGCTTACCAGTAGCTATTAGCGCAAGCCATGAGAAAACTACAGACCAGCAAGCCATTATCCTCTATGTGCCTGTACTCTGTGGTGTGTTCTCTTATCAAAAGCTATTTATATGCTGATAATTGCATAAGCGTCCTAGATAAGGAATTCAAATCTGTTTATTTTCAGGTGTAATTGCTCTCTAACTTCAACAATAAATATCAAACCGCAGTTTAAAAAAATCACGTCAAATCAGTCCCTTAGCGAATATTTTTTTTCAAAATTGTAATTTGAAGATAATTTCATAATTTGAAGATCATTTCAAGTTTACTTCTGGCAACTGACATTTATATTAACATGAAAAACATCGATATTCACATTTTGATGGTTGCTTTTTCGTCAAACTGCCTACAGCGATTAGAAATGTTTGCAATCAAAACGGGGTAAATTAGATTTTTGGCATTTTAAGACGTAATAAAAAGGCTTGTTTGTCGTTTTTGTGGCAAAACTTCTCATGTATTATACCTAAAGCAATTCCATTTGGAATCATTAAACCGACAAACACCATTGCTGAACCTCTTTCTGCGACATCTCCTTACTTGAATTTCAAACCGTGTTGCAAATAAACTCCTCTCTACACAGATGTTTTAAAACTTTTACCCAAGTGCATAATTCTAAGGAATGACAACATTGATAGTTCCTCCACCCATCAACAGAGACAAACTTAACTTATCTATATATCTTTAAATGATTGGTGAAAACCTATTATTCGTGTCTACAAAGTATGCGTAAACCGTAACGTTTCCCATTCTGATAGCAATTGAGTAACAAATCTGCAGAGACGTATGAAATAGATTTGGTAATACATGTACTTTCACTCACTCGCGTATTTCCGGTTTGAAAGGTGCAAGTAAAAGTGGTATAATTGCCGGAGCTTGTCGACACAAACACCACATTACTCATGAGACTTTCCAAAAAGGAAAACTGTTTTGACGGAGTAGGTGTTCATAAGTACTTTATCTATTGTTTTGCTTGGCTGTATTAATCAGAATTTTAACCAAAATATGAACAGGAAACATTTCATTCCATCCTAACATTTTGAAAAAGATATATGTGAACAGCATATATAGAATGTGATGCAATGATAATATAGTTCGATCGGTTACTTTGTGTAAATGCGAAAGTATATGGAAGTTATACTTTTGAACCTCGAGTTTGACCTTATCTAGTCAACACGAAACTGACTATATCGCTTAAATTTCAAACTCTGACCTTACTATCCTTAATTAAAGATAATGATGAACTCTTTTCATAGTGTTTGGAGATGAAAAAGGTGTTATATATAGTCTATCTTGAAACGGGATAAAAACTGTCCAACTCACATTTGAACTTATATATATATAAATATAAATATTCGTGAAAATAAAGGTGCACAGTGTAAAGCTTACATTCTTACTAATCTGGTCATTCCAGGAAGTTGAAATGCCAAAGGCGCAGCTTTGATTGATCACAAAACTTTCCGAGTTCAATTTCTCAAATACCCCCGGGTCATTAGATTTTGATAGCTGCTCACACACCCAGGGCAGGGGAATGACACTGACACACTGATGTGCCCTAATAGGAAACACCTAAGACCGGAGATTGAATCCAGATTTTTTTGCTTTGTATAAATAAGGTTATTTGGTAACGGAATTACGTTCCTTGTATTGATGAGATTTCGTTTGTTATCTGACTGATAATGCACGCGTGGGCGGGATTTCGAACTACGTCAAATTATAAATGATATTGTCAAGACATGTTGACTTATCTTAGTCTAAATTATGGAGTTAATTGTTCTTTGTATTGGATTCTACATATATAGAAGAAACTCATTTACTCATAATATCGTAACAGTCAGCATAGCTACATTTTCTTCGAACAAGAATTTTGGTTACATTGCATCACCTTGATAAATAAATACAATACGGTAACGATTTTTTTAATTATAATCTGCTCATTTTTTTATAACAAAAACGTATCAGAAAACGGAATCATATTATTGCTACATTACCTGTACACGCGATAGAATGGTGCACGATGGCAAACAACTAGCCTCATTCTTCCCATGACACTTTGCTCTCAGCATTATGTATCTTAACCTAAAGGTTCTAACGCACAGAAGGATTCATGTCTTTATTTTTCATATTTCTCACATGTCAAGTTTAACATAATCTACACATCACTTATATCATTACATATCTGGAGTACACATAAAGTAAAATCAACGGTAGTACAGATTTCTACGAAGATCTATTGACTCAGTATCAAATACTTTTTTAATGAGCAAAAAATAAACTTTGCATCTTAAAAAAAGAAGGTATAACATGTGTGTGTAAAAACAAAGGGCAGGATACAAATAGTTAACATTAATGTTTATGTCTGAAATTTTAAAAAACTTTTAACTAATTTTACTTTTCAAATAATTACAAAATTGCGGTCATGTGACCTTGCTGTTTGTACAAATGCACGTGGATAGGTGATGATAATTAATTCTTAGTACATCATCTAAACGCAGAAAAACACTAGCAGAGCATCGTAAATGATGCTTGGAACTTGCGCCAAACGCCATGCATCAGCAACGTTTGAACTGACACAATTTCCTCTGTGTTTCACTTACGATCGTGTTGTCTGATAGTTGTCAGGTCGAAGGCCAATGCAACCAGGGACATGTTTTATGGGGATTCCATGTACCTCCCTCACAATTACGGATGAACGTCACGGGTGTCCGTTACCACAGGTCAGTGGGTCAACACGGCCAGAATGAAAATATATTATGTTCGAGGATATCAGATCCATTTGATTGCTCAATGAACTACTGTACAATTATACAACGCTAATAACTATATAGTGCCAGCATTGAGAATCCGTGCGTGATCGGTAGACTCTTACGATTAGTCACCTTTTGCAGACTCAAACAGCTTTCAAATACATTTTCATATAACCAATGCTTCAATAATCAAGAGAACCGTCAAACATTGTTATCAGGAACCGTCGTGAGTCTGAATATTCGTTAAATTGCGCATCGATTATGATTCTGGACGAAACAACAATTATTTTTTGAATATAGTGACATGACCTCTTGTGGATAAATTAATCTTGCTTAACAGACTTCAGACACTTTACTTAAAAACGGTTAATGCAACGTCAATTATTTATTTTATAGCAAAATGTAGTATCAAGTATCGTAAGAAACAAATGCTGTCTAGTGCAAAATGATTTTACAGCCTTTCGGTTTACATGTATCTTCTCAAGTTTCATGTTTACATGGAAAGGTAGTTTATTTATCCGAAAATATAAATTCAAACATCTGTGAATCTTTAGTAAATGTTGTGAAAAAATCTAACGACGACTTTTTCCACAAAAAAAAGAAGTTAAATGATATTTTTTTCTTCTTATTTTTTTTATGTTTGTTTTTATTCATTTGTAAAACACTTTGCAAACATATGCAAAGCGGATATCGAAAATACATCACTCTATCATATGTACGAATGTAAGTTATATACACTATGAGACAAAGTATATACATTCAAAAGGTAGATATGTATTGTTCTATTCAAAGATGTTCAAAACATCACCGACATCTTGTTTCCGACTTTTCTTCACGCATCCGAATACCTTTGTTCGGACACAAATAGGGACTGTTCAGTTGCATGATTGGCATACAGACTTTATCTCGCCCGAACTTGTAGCATCAACGTAAGAAACCATCAGTAGTTTTCTATGAAGTCCTTCAAATCGTCGACACACACAAGCAGGTTCGTGTTCACCGTGTTTTGAAGCAAGAAATGTCCAGGCATAGCTACGTCAATTAATTTGAGAGACCACTATGAAATGAAATATTCACTGTTGGCGAATGGATTGGGATCTGCAGGAGCTGATGAGGTTTCGTCCATTTCCACCAGGGGGCGCCTGTCTGCAAGAGGTTCCCTGCCCGACAGAGGAGGCGGGAGAGGAGGTCGGTCGCCAATAGGAACATCAAAGGCCTGGTTAACAAAGTAGGAGAGAGACCTCCTCCTGTTCCCCTCCTGGTTCTGTTTGCCGACAGGAATAGCCTCGTACTGGAGTGAGTGCTGGGAGGCTCGTCTCTCCTGACTGACATCAGGAGTCACCGGGATTAGGTACTCGTCCTCATTCTCCACAGTGCTGCAGTCACCTGCCCGTCGTAGATGATCCTTGTCTCCGTCACCAAACGTAGCCTCGTATCTGTTTTCAACGTCCTCTTCCTTGTTTGACCTCAAGGTCAAAGTCGACGTAGAGGACGGACACACGTTATCGTCCTTAAAGCTAGAACACGACATCATAGCGTACGGTTCAGAGTAGATGGTTGATCCGTGATCCGAGTCTGTATTTTCTAAGTGTTCAAGGCTTGAACCTAAACCGCTTTTCTTCAATGAAGGACTGTCCATCCCAAGATAACAACTGTCTCTGGTCACTTCCGCCACTTTAGGAACCTCTGGTATTGGGACTACTTTAGGTTCACTCTTCCTCTTCCCGTTCTGCTTGGGCTCGTAGGTATCAGAGTAGTAGGGAGCTCTTGTCTCCATGGGTATACTGTTTCCCACCGTCACTCCATTCATAGCGTCCTCCATCTCCACGTATATCTTAGGGTCACGGGAACTCCGCCGGGTCTGAGGGACTCCGTCCACCCCATTGGAAACAACGCTGTTTTTCTTCTTCCCTTCGATCTCCATCGTTAGTTTCCTAAAACGAAGTTGTTCTTTTATAACATTGTTTTACACGATATGTCGCACATTATCAATGTTATCGTTTCTATTTAATGTGAGACGGGATTAATGCTTTGTATAAAAGGACATTGAACTCTTTATTCAAATAAACGTTTACCATTTACATACGATCACAAAAAATACTGAAAATAAAAAAGTACTTAATTTTGATTGATTGCGATATCAAAACAATATTATACAGTTCTGACGTCATTGAAAGCTCAATACACGATTGATATGTCTGTTACCTCATGTACCAGGGGAAACCGGCCAGGGTAATGGATAGCACAACCACCAATATGAGAACACCGAACAAGATGGCTGCCACGAAGTCCGCATCTAAACACATAAATCAGGTGATTTATTGACTTATTTTGAAAATGATGATATATGACAAAACATATCCCGTTATTAATTCTGTAATAATGTTGTTGTAGCTAAGGTTCTACCTCATGTCAATTGTATAAATCAGTATTGATTAACCATAATTCTGCTGATATCGAAATCCCAGATAGAAAAACGAATTGATAATACACATGTTTAAGAAATGGACTACTATCCTTGATATCTTTAGTTGAACGTAATTCCTCTGGTTTAGATTCCATGATACAATGCCAAATTCACAATACTAATATCTAATACCATTATATAAGTACGAGCATAATCGATAAATCTGCGTTTAATGAAACTTGTAAGATTTATTACCGATTCCTTCGGCGTCCTTCACAACGACATTGAAGATGTCCGGGTCCCCTTCTTCAGCGTGACATCTCAGTACAAGTGTAGAGGCGTCGTTAGCTGGTGTAACATAGCATTAAATCCATGGTAAATCTCTCTTCAGATCCAACGCCCCAATCTACGTTTAGTTCATGTTCAGAAATCTTTATTGTACTTGAATGGAAAATAATCTCATAAAAAGACAACGAAATTAAAATCAATGTTAGCCTGGAATATTAACACTCCGGGCAAATGGATTACTTTGACGTTATTACACATTAATTAGATCAAAGCCTATTCCTAAGTTTTGTGACGATCAAGTTTGATTGATAATAGCACATAACGGAGGAACGGTGGGCATTACATCACGTTGCGAGTGGTCGGGTTTGGTTGCTAAATGGGATAATCATGTAAGAGGTTTTAGGCGCAAGTGCCACTTGCAATTGGATTTTTAATCTTCCGTGAGAATATTAATCCTACACTTCAAAAGCCCTAAACCTAATTGATTTTGTGTTGTCTTTGCATCATGTGAACCTCACACACTGTACATTTTTTACTAATCATCACGTACACCATTAGAAAGCAATCGTTAGAGTAAAAGAAGATGATTGCTTTACGAAAGCATTGCTCATTGTTTTTTAAAGGGGTTCTCAAATAAATACTATTTCACTTTATGGAAGAATGTATCGCTTAAATGTATGGATATCGAAAACAACAAAAACAAATAGTTTATACATGTAGTTACATCAATTTGAGACCTTATCCATTTGTGATATGTCGATAAAAAATGTCATAGCAAACCAGTCAAAGTAAAGTAAAACATACTCATAGAAATGTTGAAAATAATTTATCATACATAACAAACATATATATATATATATATATATATATATATATATATATATATATATATATATATATATATATATATATATATATATATATATATTCCTTTATAAAACTCACGATTTCCTGAATATTGATTATGTATCTCCAAACACATAAAACGCCTCTGCACATTACTTTAAGAACAAAACCCGTCATATCGAAGAGCTAGAAAAGTGAGATTTATCGAACTATGTACACCTCATCTGTATCGATCAAAACACAATACCTCTCTGAACAACGCCCTCGTATCCAATCTAGACAAATCTGAGAGGACTGTTTAGATCTTTGTGTTGCTAGTATGCCTCCCTAAAGCACATACGCTTATAAATAGCCTTCGAATTAATTCTGACATCTGTGAGAGAATACAGAAAGCACATAGCACCCCTATGAACATTACCTTCGAATCCAATCCAGACGTATCTTGGAAGACTGGCATCAGAGAGAGACAGCCTGACGGTGACGGGAGTTGTGGTGTTGAGCAGTGACTGTTCTTGTTCCTCGTCCTCCTCCACTTTCTTGTCATTGTCACACCCGAATATATAGGCCGTGTCCTTGTCGTATATACTCAGCTTGGAGCACTTGTTGTCCTGGGTGGTACCGTTCAGTCTCATGTACACGCCGTACACCTGAATGCTGGCCTTCTCGTCCTGCTTGGAGGAGTCCACGGTACAGGAACACGTACCCGATTTAAAGGCAGAGTTCCTTGGGTCAAACACGGAGAATGTCGACTCGCCTCGGACCGTCTCCACAGAACAGAAGTCGGCTATAGTGGATCCTAATTAGACAATCGCATAAATAAATTAACATAGGATAATAAAAATAATGATAAAAAACTATTTTTTCTTCTTATTTCTCATATTTTGGATATCTCTGAAAATATTATGGCATAGATATCAACAACTATTAGCGTATTTTTTAAAAGATCAGATGTATGATGGTACCTGTATCATAATGATGAATCTAAAAAGTTGTGTTAGGAAGAGAATGTCCTTCTAGATCGGTATCAAAGATGGTTAATGCATTGACATAGAGTTCTAAGTATTGGAAGGGGTTGTGTCTTTATAGTCACATTTTAAATATTCAGTCATGAAATTAAGTTGCGCAAGCACCTACTGCGCAATAAACTGAAGACGTTTATCATTATTAAAAAGTAGGAATTACCCGCAATGCATCTGTAGTACAGTTTCGAGTAACTGGAGACCTTCACTGTGGAAGCGGAACATGAACCTGACGTCTTGGGACTTGGAAAGGAACACCTGGATTGGCCGTAACAATCCTCTACAATCTGGTCTATCCCTGCTTGATGAAAGGGCAGTTGGCAGTCCCCTCTTGTCTCGGTGTCACAACAAGACGTGTCCGTGGCATTATCACAGGTGTTTATTGAGGGGCACCTTGACGCCGACTTGAAGCCGTACACAGCGTGGTGAACTGCTATTCTCTTGGACGAGTCGCACGTCAATGTGTGGTACTTGTCTTTACACGGGTCCGTGTTGAAACACACCGTCTCTGTGTGGATCTCTGTCACGCTTTCTGGAAGACAATTGTCATTGAGAGAAAAAAGGATGGACTTACATTTTGGGCTTTCTGCTGTCATTTCTCATAGTCAATAACTCAAATTGTAACTACATTAGTTTTTCTACTACGTTGCGTACCAAGCGAACCATCTGGTAGGGAGTCTCTGTTTGAGAATTTATAAACAAAGTCGGACATATATGAAAAGTAGAATGTTTCCATATTAATCTATGTTCTTGGCACCAGTTCCTTAACATTTCTTGCATTTCGATTATAAAAGAAACATTAAATTTAAGTCTGGAAACGAAAACTATTTTACCATTTAAAAGGACTGGATCCCGACTTTGTCGGACTTATTACATCGGGATTTTAATTAGCCATGAATGTGCGACAAAGGCAAGATAAATGGATACGATGTTGTATGTATTGGAAAACACGATAAATCATTAACATGATAAAAGAGAAAGCTTATACTCAGAAATGAGTTTTTAAATATTACAGATTGGTTTATTTAGAAAAGCTCGCTTTTGTCAGACATTCCACTTTTTAAAGTCCTCCTGAACATGCATTGTTTGTGTTCATTTATCTTGGTGTCTTATTTCATATCATTTCACATTCACATCTACATGTATTTTTGATAACTTTCATGCAAGATATTTTTGAAAGTTAACTACGCTTTTCAAAATGGTTCCTTTTGAAATAAGTAATGAAATATAGAAAAAAAATCGTTTTCGCTTTATCAGTTTTAAGCATAGCCATCAAACATATTTGAGCTAATGAAACGATGTTAAACAACAGATTGAATTGTCACACATGGCATTTAGGAAGACATTAATACTGATCAGCATTGTATACAAACCTATTAACAACATAAGTTTAAGGGATTGAGGAATATCGTGCATATGGGCAAATTGACCTACGTATAGTGTAAGTTTGTAAGGGAAATGTCTACAGTGTGTAAGCGTGATTGATGATGAACGAGTCAATCCGTGTGCCTGCTCCGCTCGTTAGGGGAAAAGCTAGAAGCGCTCTCGCCCCCGGCACTGCGGTACCGAGCCACATCCAATTAAGAACATGTGTCCCTGCGAATTATAACACATTTGTACCAGACATAAATCAGGATTATTGTTAATGTGTAATTAATTATTTCTACATCTTATTCAGTGTCTTTTAATGAGTTAATGATAATATATTACATCACCGATCATTTTATGGACTCAGGGAAGGTTGTAAAATGATTGAGGTGCTGAATGAGTGGGTCTATTGTCGATATATAAATATTGATTTTACTAATAATGAAAACTAACCGTTTCATGTATTTAATAAAAAAACAATCGATTTAAGTTTAACGACATACAAAATAGTATGTGTCGGATTGATTCATGTTATCTTTACAAAGTTCATCTCTAATCAACTTTCTTTCTTTAGGAACTAACGGAAGGTTGTAAAATGATTTAGGTGCTGAATGAGTGGGTCTATTGTCGCTTTATTAATATTGATTTTACTAATGTTGAAAACTAAATGTTTCATGTATTTGATAAAAAAAAAGCAATCGATTTACGTACAGCGACATACAAAATAGTATGTGTCGGATTGATTCGTGTTACTCTTACACAGTTCATATCTAATTGACTTTCTACTAAATAATGGTAGCTGCATTACAAAATGAAACTATCTTTTGAGATTGTTTACAGTGTAGAAATGAATTTTACTCTAGGGAGTCCACTTTTAAACGAAAGCATTATTCAAGCATCCATCATTGTCGTAGTAATTGCTTCTCTTAGTGATAAATATAATCTAATAAATTTGATTTCGTCAGTGATTGATTGAAATTAAAGAAATTACGTTTAAATGAAATAAAAGTACCGCAAATGAAATATGGAACGCCTTTTTCAACACAACCTTTTCAAATAAACGATGAGAGAAAAAAACGCCTCATGTTTTAATGGACAATTTCCGGGAATAATTAATTGGATATAAGTTCAATATGTTATCTAATGGAAAAACGAATGACAATATTTGAAGCAGAAAAAAAAGATTCTTAATTATATTTTCGTTTCATTTCATCAGCTTATTTTGATAATTCTCTTTTTGTATTTAATGATAACCGATTAAGTTCATAGTTATGGAATGGAAAAATGGAAATCAGAAATAACATGATGGAAAATAATTTCGACCATGAAATACCTAACAACGGCGATTGTACTAAATTGAATGAGAACCTATGAAATTAAGATATCAACATGGCAAATACTATTTAAGTATTTACTTTGTTCATATAATTTGGCTAAGTCACAATCTGGATTTTGTTTTACAAACAAGTTATAGGGACACATTTAACGCCTTTAAACTTAAGTATTGTATCCCGTGTAACACACAACAGTAATTTCACAGTAACATCGGTAATTAGTGCCGTGGGGAAAAGTAAGATTTTTGGAAAGTAAATAGTTTATCCACTCACTGATAGTGAATAAATTCCTAAAAAATAAATGCATTAAGAAGAGTTATAAGATGGATGTTGTTTTTCTATTGATGTTGTTATTTCAATGTAGATTTAGTACTAGTTTAAAAAATCCAACTCAAATTTTGATAACATAATTATACAATACAGTAAAGTTATATTATCGATGTTCTTGTTCTTTAAACATGTTTTCAAAATGTCAATGTTAAAAACTTCCAACTCACCAGTAAGTGACAAAAGTCCACACAAAATAAATGTACAAAGTAAAGTGACACCGTAGACGATCCGCTCCATCTGTTACAGCCGGTGTTACTTGGTCATTCGATTTGACCGATGGTCAGGGGAACCACAGAGCGTCTAATGAGGTTACCTGACTGACATTGAAAAGGTAGATTAAGGATTGACTAAGCAAATGACCAGTGGCTAGTGTGCTTTTGCTAAGTGGCTGAATCTCGCACCTGTCCAGCTAGTGATCCGTTCAAGTGAGGAAGTGTTACGCCTCGTGCCTTCTCAAGAGTCAGTTTCCAGGTATACGTCCAGCACTGAGGGCGATATCACTTGACAGCTTTTACGTCAGGGAAGTTGCAACATGCCTTCTAGTTCATCCCTTCGGTCACGTGACTCTAAAAAGTGTGGATCAACTATACTTTTTATTACCTATATCGTCGTAAATATTTATTTTGAGCTTGTGATACGGTGAGGTACAAGACCATGTTTAACTTATTACATAAGGAAGTTATCAATCTTATAACACAAACGCGCACACACGCGCACACCCCCCCCCCCCTCCCCCACACACACGTGTATATACATGTATATATAAACTATTAACAAGTAGAAAACAATATTACCGATGCCCTCTTATGTTTCTTATAACAGAAAAAAATTCTATTCAGACAATAACAAACACCGAATCCTTAAAAAAACCTTCGTATTCGATCTTAAATATAAGCTAAAGAGGACTTTCAACATATCATCCAATTAAAGTTTTCCCAAGGCCCTCTAATATATCATACACTTTTCAATAATTAGAAAATTACTGAACATGATAATTAGAAAGGACTTCCAGTTCTACAACTTGACACTTCAAAGTTTACAAAATTACGGTTATCAGATTTTAATCAAGGAAACAATTGTATATATTCCGTTTCTCGATCGACAACCTGAGTTTGATTAATTTACAAGAGTTGACCATAGAAATATAGTACTCTTTGGATTTGTATATTAACCAATTAGTCTATGCAAATGATAGACTAAATATATTCTGTTGTTTTGTGAGAGTTCCTTTGAGCATGGCGACACAGAAGTGTTTTATGGTGCCCAAGAAAATTATATAATTAGATTGTGTCTCTACGTACTTTTAAAATGCTAGTGCAAGTTTATTTTCTAATCCAAGAACTTTCTTTAACTTTATTACTCCCAAGAAGTGTTAAGATGGATGTTTAACATTGTAGAATAGTTGTGATGTGGTCATAAAACAACATCATAGATATGTACAAACACACTACTTCAACACTCTCAATCTACTTCTTGTATAAAAGTCAATATCACCCTAACAGATAGTTGTGCCAATGTATTAGACACAACACTGAATTTAATTGTTGATTTTTTTCAGTGTTTTAATGATTTTATTCTGAAGTTGTTGCAAAAGAAAGTTTGTTCAATATCTCCACTCCCTCTGAGTAAATACCTAGGGGGATCTTGTCTGTTGAAAGTACATGTAGACGTGATATAGAACCCAACACTCGCTCACACACATGGTAAAAACACTTGACGTTCACGAATTATCTGTCTCAAGTGCTTCAATCTAAATTCCATTGAAACCTGAAGAGAATGACATCCACTCTTTTAAACCACCACCGGAATGGCTTTCCGAAAACCAATAGAATCCTATGCCTTTTTAAATAGAGTTTCTTCAAATTACAACCGCTGTTGAAAGTTTTTCTTGCCAATCTCATAAAGTTACTAAATAACCTAAGGATATTGAAAAACATTATTCAAGCGGTAAGGATTTTGTTTACGTCTTTGGTGTCGGTAGAGTGTGAGTTAGATTGTCATTTCAACGTACTTTTCAGATTCTCTAAAACTGTTTCACAAATCTCTTTAACCTATAGCCGAACAGCAACCATTTCAAGGACGTTCGCATCCTGTAGGGGCATTTCGGAAATCTAAATCGATTTATTTTTTATCTTGTTCATTAGCATGTTTTTAATTTGCCAAAGGGGTTCAATTGGCTTTGCAAACGTTTAATGTGTATATATTATGCATGTAGATCTTGAACGTTCAAGTGTTAATCAAGCGGCAACGTTGAACCTATTCAAGAAATCTCTTCTGTGGCCTGTGTGTTACATTCACTACACTAATGATTCTTATAACAACAATTTACAATATTAATATCGAAAATAAACCTTAACGGAAACTGTTGCTTCACCATTTATATCATACTAGTTGTAAGGTCTTATTGATATTCAAATATTATACGAGACCAACAGGATGTGATTACCATTTGTTTCTAATTTTCAAACCGCAATAATGCCGAACTTCGAAGTTGACACATAATCCTAAACGATGATTGGTTGAGAGCAATGTCATAGGTTCATTTCCAATGAACTCTAAAATAAATCGTTCATACTTGTGTGAATCTTTTCTAGCCTATCTAGGTCGTGTGATCTTTCACCGGAATTACTTTCTCGGTTTCAACATCGAATCTAGCGACAAATTTATATAAAATCTGACTCACAGTATTCGTCTTTCATTATTCATTTAAATGAAGAAATTGAATATAATCATTTGTTAGATAAATGATTTTACATGATTCTTAAATAAGCATCGCTTCAAGTTTTTTGGCTCTTGAACTGAAGCGAACACTTTTAAAGGGATATTTTCTTAAGGGGGAGTTAGTTATATAGCTAGGTCTAAAAGGGTTGGTGATTCATATTTTCAAACTGTGAATTTTTTTATCTCAAGGTTAAAACATAAGTAATGACAGATTAAAAAAACTTCTCTCCCGCTTAAATCACTTTTGCCCAGCAACGATTGTCTGCGACGCATACTATAATTGTTCATGACGTTACTGTAGCGGGCTGTCCAAAGGGAATCTGAGCATTTCTCGATTTACCCCTTCAATTGAAATGAATTTGTAATAAAGAATATATCAAACTTGGATGTGTGCTTAGTGACATACGAAATCGTAGAGATTTGTGGAAAACTCTCGCTCTCACCTTGGAAATTACAAAATCACACTCGTTTCGTAAAGGCCTATTTTACACTTCTTCGGGTAACAATTTTTATGTACTGCGTGTTTTTAGTAAAAGATAATTCGTTTGGGTCTCCATTTTATATTGATGTGATATAGCCTTGAAACAACTTGAGGTATGAAAACTACTTTGAGTAGCGACAAAATCACTGCACCAAATCGGAATTCGACACATTAAAACGTTAGAAACAAGGTGGTAGTAACGTCAAAGCTGTTAATGCACTACCATTCAGTCATGTTCTATCATGCTCAATCATATCGTGTCTTCACACCACATCTGCATGTATTAAACGACTGTCAATGCATCATAGGAACAGTCAGGCAACCAATAACCGGAAATGACGTCAACTGTTGCAGCTGCACAGCTACGGTTTGATCTCGTGCAAATCTTATTCCCAGATTTAAGCAAAATCGACTTGGTGCTATAAATCACCCCCTTGATCTCCAGTAGTGTAGGGATGTAGATACACTATAAAATCGATATCAAATTGAACCATTGAACCAATGATAATAAAACTACGCAAGCTAAGACATCCCTCAAACATCGATTATAGAGATTTAAAAATTATCAAAACTTTTGCAGCAAAGATTGCCTGTTTGAGGTTGTTTCATTTTACCATATCAGAATTCATAGCATATAAGTTTTGAACTTTTCTGCTATAAATTGTCCCGATCGATCTACCGTCGAAAGGCATGACCCTTTAATGAATTCGATAACCTTATACAAACTACATGTAAGACAATGTCATATCACAGCACTACTAAGCACTAAGCTTTGAGCATATTTCATATCTTGTCTTGATAACTGTTCATATGTATTAGACACTGACTAAACATTTACCTTACAAACCTTTTTATAAATTTTTGTAGTTATTAATGTAAGCATTCCTCGCATACTCGGATACACACACGCATACACACACGCAAGCGCGCATTTAATCTCATAATTAAGGCCATAAGGCATAAACTGATGTATCGAGACTTTTTTATGTAACAATCATGCAGGTGATAATTATTAAATTGCAAATGAAATACGCCCGAAATGCACAATAACAGGTATTTATTTCGGAAAATCGTGAATACTAAAACGTCGAATAGACACCAAATGATAAAAAAAAATTATGTACAGAAAATATCTCTTCAGATAAAGATATAAATATAGCTGCTACTTTTCACCGCGTGTGTAGGCTGCAAATTAAATGCCCACGGGAGAAACCTATACATCTGCAGAGAGAGATTTCATATTTACTTCACAGCGTTAAGATTATTTCACCATGGGCCATTTTCCTAAAATACGAAAGCAGTCTCAATGGATATAAAAGTGCTTTTGAAGTATAGGAATCTTATCAATTATCGTTGGCTTAATTGAAAGCTCAAAATCGGAAATACGCATTTTGTTGAACATATAATCGGTCATGAAAACAGAAACAGGACATAGTTGCATGTCGATGCGAAATGACTGGACACAATTTGAATGAAAGTCAGGATTATCTATC
This sequence comes from Phorcus lineatus, assembly GCA_921293015.1. NCBI lineage: Eukaryota > Metazoa > Mollusca > Gastropoda > Trochida > Trochidae > Phorcus > Phorcus lineatus. Next base: position 56,030,781 of record OV121085.1, on the reverse strand, counting down.
CATGCTTACATGTAAGAGACTCCTATCAGCAGTTAAATCACTGGTCCATGAAACGAAAATAACTGTTATACTTTTTCGTTCACATTGTTGCTAGAACTTGATATTAAGTCATCGAGAATCAGGTTTATAACAAAATAACTGAATAGAATATCTATGTTTTATGCCATTGCTACTATTTGGAATGAATTTCAGATGGAAAGAGCCAAAACATTCTAAATACGGTATTCAACTATCATTGACAGTTAAAGAGGCAAAGGCTAGTTTAAAAAAAGGATGTTTCCTTATAGACACTACTTCCTGTCAAATCATCTTCATCTTCAGAGGGTTAAATACTCAACCCCGGTCATCTGTAGTCGAAGAATTGATTCACTGGTATCAAGCAGAAACTACTCGTGTGAACACTTTAATCTTCTAAAACAATGGTTTCTACCCCTTTCAAGTTAAAGTATAATAAAAGAATTATCCTTTTTTAAATTAAGATAACATAATTTTATGCACTTTCATATACATTGTATCTTTCACATTTTAAACACTGGTGTGATACTGATAATGATGGATAACTTTGGATTACACTATATCTTCATTTGTGGATATCAAGAGCTATACTTTGCCTTAACCTGGCTGCAATTGCCACCTCCAGAACAATCATACTAGGCACCCATTTGCTTCAATGGTTTCAGATGGGAACAATTTGAACACTTACACCGGATGACACCTCACGTTACACTATTTTATTCATTTCCGAGTTCGGAACAACGATCAATTCTTTTAAACATCAGTGTTTCAAGGGATGAGATGACCAGCTCATTCAGCGAGCCGCGCCTTTGTTGAACTTTAATAATAGCGGTCAAACTTTGATATTAATGAGACCACAGCAAGCAATGTATGGTGTAATCTCAAACTTCTCATAAAATAAATGCACTTATCTTCAAAACAGTGTTACATTATAATCTATTGTTGATTTGTTGTTGTAGTGCCAATATAACAGTTAATATTATACTGAAATATAACAGAACCAGATTGCCATACGGTTGAAGGATCCTAATATTAAAATTATATTTTAAAACAGTTGCATATGTGTCGTTCTTTACTTGGGGTCAGCTACTGATCGGATACTCCTTGTGCGTTCTCTAATGATTTACCACTTTGTAGAATTCTATCCAAATTTCGATGTCCAAACTTTCTGTTATGAATAAAACTAGGGCACCGTATGAAATGTTCTAAAGGAGTAAGACTTTATGTAAAAGATGTCATTGAATATTAGTTACTGAAAACGATAGACACTCTAAAGAAATTATTACAAACAACTCAAAAATCAATCTTAAAAATCTTTTAAAGCTACTCTCGCTAATCTCTTTATATACATAATATTACATACATGTGAGTTAAATGTTTTGTTTTTGGCAAAAGGCCTGAAATGAAAACATAAATTTTTTCAACACATCTCAAGAAAGTGGCAATTTTCAAGTTCGGATTTAAGGAAATCTTCATTTAGAATTTGTTTGCAAAGCATTGAATCTTTTTTCTTATTGGTAATCTTCGTACAGACTACCAATCAGGTGTGCTATACCGGTTTAACCACGTACTTTCAGGATCCCACTGATGAAATCTATTGAGAAATTCAAGATCAATACCAGTGTGACAGGAGCCTGCATTCAACACAACATTGTGTACCTTTTAACCGCAAACATGATTGTAGCATACTGATTAGCAAACAGGTTCGTCTGGTTATATCCATGTCATATCCGACACATGTACAAAGCATGGCGGGAACCCGAAGTCAAGACGTATATTCTTGTTCAACGCTTATCTGCACTAGAAAGACGGGCCCCGGATGAGTTTTCATTGAATTTGTTAGGACGGGCAACTTGTAAAGAGTAGGCGAAAATATTGAAGGACTAACCACTATCTGAGATTGTTTCAGAGTCAAGTAGAAATTGTAGTACGATGACTGACAAGATCTAACGTATGGTCCATTCCTTGATATTTACATGCGACATATCATATTTTTTTTTAAAAAACGCCTTAAGAAAAATGTTGTCTTTTTTTCTGTCACACGTATCTTAAAGACAAACAGTGCTGCCACAAACTAACACTGAAAAGAACCCTTTCATATAGATAGCCAATGTGTATTTTTAAGGGAATTTATGCTTACTGAGTGTTATATTGTAAATATTTGACTATTTTCTATTGTGACATGAAAACTGAACTAAACTGAACTTTGTAACACTCAGACTGCAAACTGCATCGTAAGAGGTACATGAACCTATACACAAGTATGCAACATACACTAAAATACTAAGATTAAAAACACTTGATTCATTGACCAGACGTGTTATGTAAGGATCATAATGTCACCACCTGAAAAAGGACGTAATAAGGTTATGAAACACTGATAGTCTTTTTAAAGTTCCCAGCTAATTGGTATTAAGAAGGGTGGTCATTTTGCAAATAATTGGTGTCTTATAATTTTATTTGTAGATATATTTTTCTCTTTTGAATTCTAATTTTGGACACGTGACACCTACAGTCAATCTTTCATATGAAATTAGATCATTCATCAATGGTTTTCTTACAAAAATCGAATGTAACAGGATCAATCTATAAGAATTTTGTCCTACAAAGCAAGAGACCTTAATCACCTCGTGCATATGGCGTCCATGACACTATTACATAGTCCTAACTAAGGTGACCGTTGTTACAGTCTCTCACACTCTGCGATCAATGCCTGTGTCTTCATTGCTTCGTACGTGTACATAAGGAGCTACTACATCAACGTCTTTGATGGCGATTGCATCACTTTATCTTCTCTGTAAATATGCCAGAGACTAATCTATCATGCTCTTTATCGCTATCTTTTGTCACGTAAGAACAATTGCTTTGTTAAATGAATGAACAATATAGTGTGCTGGATATATTTTTGTAACATAACACATGAAAACATTGTTCATTAGCAGATTTCTGATTAAAAATCCCTGTTCCTGCCTTCATCATTATCTGCTTAAAAGTTTACTTTTGCATTTTTTATACAATGTATATGCTTTGAAATGTATCTGTTTTTATAGTCGCTTTAAGAGAGTGATAGAAATGCATCCAAGTACTAAAGTATCAGTTGTCATGACATGCCCTAAGGGACATATATCATACCTTTAGGTTTGGAGTTGATATGGAATTTATACTAGAATGTCTGTGGTTCTGAACTTCTAATTGACACCAACGGGTCATAAATGATCATATGCAGATGAATATCCTTTCAGATAACGGGGATATGATATTCTTCATCACATGTGTAGGCGTCAAATTAATTGCCTTGAGGTAGAAACTGACACATCCATATTCAAAGGGGGATTCACCTTACCATTGCCATCTGTCTACAGATGCCCCGCCCCCTCCTCCAGGCCATTCAGTAGAGTAGTCTAGTGTTGATTCTATGTACATAGTCACAGCAATCAATAATGCTTGAAATCTTCAGTGTGTTGGTCTTTATTCAATTTATGAATAAAAGCGAGCGCCATTATATTTTACCACGATGTGCTCCCCTACAGCCTGATGGAGCTGTAATGAGTATTTGTCAAGATCTAAACGTTATAACCATGGTATCGTGCATTCCATTTTACTCTTTCTCTTATGCAGTAGTACCGTACAACGTGCTCTCTATTGGCTCTGGTGGATTTCTAATATTCTAGTTTGGCATTGCTTTGTTTTACGAGAAAAGTATTCATGTGACACGAATCTATGTGAAAGAAAGACCTTTATAATAACAACAACAACAACAAACGATTAAACTTTAAAAATCTTTTGCACCTTCTTACTTAACTTTCAAACTATAGTTTGGTTAAACGTCATGTCGACATATTTTCTCCGGAACAGAACGAAATCTCTGACAGCACTATGGCCGTGCAGAGGACAAACATAACAACCTCAACTATCGGGTGATTTGTTATTTCAGAAGAGAACAACAGCTATTTCTAACATTTTAAATCATCCTTAATTTGGTAGGGAATAACATTTCGTAATTCTCAAAATACCTATTTCTGACCTAGTTTTAGATCATAAAACATATTAATAGAAAACAGAGTAAAGGTGTTCAGGTTATTCTGTAGATGTGTTCTGATGACTGTGAAACGCTCTGGGATATCCTTCTTCTTCCCATGGTGGTCAATTCAAACAGTCTCCAGGCTGCCTAAATTAGAATGTAATGCATCAACGTCTTTAATGGTTGTTGCGCGAGTTTATCTTCCGACAAATTAAAGGTCCAAGGCTTTGCAAGGCTCATGATGGCACACCAATCACCAAGCCCTGTGTGGGAGGATCATGTTTTTCTTTCGTGTTTTGTAAATGTATGGATAGTGTAACAGTGCCTTAAAGGTTTATTGTTTATCGTAAAGCACTGCAAGCTACAAGTACAAGAATGATTAGCAATGTGTATAATGTTTTCAGCGTAAAAAAGGGTATCTTACATTTTGTTTCGATCTATTTTTTACTGTTTGGTGAAGGGATTTGTAACAGTTCATACCTACAGTTTGAGCCATTTTACCTTTTTTTCTACCATGACGGAAAAAATTTAACTGAATAGTCTTCTGTACGTATAAACTAAGTAGATACTAAATTAGTAATGAAAGCAAAATGATTTTGTAGGGATAATTCGTCATATAGCCTACTCTCGGTGAAGTTGTATATTATGGATAAACTCAAACAATACATTACCCCACATTCGATCAAGTAATTACTGTGAGATACTTGATATATACGATTTGACTTTCACATCTTCAGGAGATCGTAATGGATGATAAAGCTATCGATAGCCACCCTAGAGCATGCAATACGAGAAGCTCGATCCGTCTTCATTACTGTTGCTACTTACTGAAGCAGCCAGACAATGAAAACGTTAGATGTGTTGGTATCATATCGCAGTATTTTACTACAATCAGCAATACCATTTACTGCTCTTGTAACAGATTTCAACGGAATGATAATACTCGCCCCTGGATGTGTACTATAACTTTTAAGAGGTATTCCTTGTGGTGATTTTGGATGTAGACCAGGATCGTATGCTGAATGATAATGAGATGAGTAAAAAATCTCATTTCATTCATTGTATATAAACTCAAACTTCATTTAAGGAAATTGATTAGTTGGGAGGGGGGGGGGGGGGGGGGGGGCGGGGTGGATGGATGGGGGTGAAAAAATTCAAAGAGATAATTGATGGAATATTAATAACTTCTATTTTATATGAGATAAACATGTAACTACTCATTTGAAAATAATGTCACACAAATAAATGTATATATGTTCAAGTTCGATCCTTTATTTCGCATTGAAGAATCGGAATCAAAATTTTTTGGGGTAACAATCCACGCTCTTTCCACAAAAAAACTGACTGTAGTCAGCGCTTAAGCGAACAAGTCATATTATCTCTGCAATTACGGTGCTCTCCTGCGCTCCTTATGCTGACCTTTAATTGACGCTATTGAACAGGCCTCCTTCCGTCCCTCTCATCGGTATTAAACGCAAAAGATATAAGAAATAGTTTTGGTTGAAATCACTTGAACATCTAGTCAAACTTTGTATCCTCTAGTAATACCATCAGTCACAATTCATCTAAGCAATTTTATGCATGATGACATAGATATCGAAAGCTAAACCTCGCATTTTGATGAATTTGCATATCTCCGTCTTCGAAAATTCTTTTAAAAAATTAAGAAAAGATGCGCACTTTTAAATTTTAAAATCATATGATTCCTTAAATGATTGATCAATATTTTAAATTACCCGAATATAATATCTGTACATATCTGTTTTCCACAATGAAAAGGCGTTAGGCCATGTCGGAATGCCTCCCTTAAGCTATATCCTTGCCTAAAGCAACTTCATTCGAGGAAGAGCTACTTTCCTTTTATTACTTCGATGAATAAAAATGGACTATCCTATTGTTTTTCACAGAATCATAGGAAAAATCTTTAATATTTCTGAAAGAAACCGATATCAATTTATTACTATTTCATGATAAATAAAAAATATTGTTTTTTATTATACTATGAAGGCCTATATGGTTCTCTATGCTAAATAGTTTGTCCGACGTTAAAGGTTACTTTTGTCAAATCATTAAGAAACAACTTTTCAAATGACAGCCAATAATTTTCTTTGTTTAATATTTTCCCAAGGAATTTAGATAAATAACAAGTTCGAAATTACATAAATTGGTCTTATTGAAAATATTCACTTACGAACAAGAAAGTTATTGAAAGTATGATGTTCTGTTTTCCAGTAGGCCAGATATATTGGCTGGAATAACATACACAATATTGGAGCCTTCAACTATGTTTCAAATTACTATTACTAATCTCCCCCTCCTTTCCAATCCAATGATGTTGCCCCAAGCTTGCCTTTGTTGTTAGAAGCTGTTGTCCCTTTAGATCATTACTGAATACACTGCATTAGTCATGAGGTATATAAGAAATGTGGGAATTGTGTACACCGCAATACGATTTCATCCACTTGCCGATATCTTTTGTACACACTTCTTGTGCTAAAATTCAGTTTCTTCACCTATGTAATACTGTGTACATATTCAGATGTTAGCCACGCGTATCAAATGTATGTGCAATTGGTATGCTAGACGCGTATCATAAGGAAGTTGCTCGGCACTTCAATTGTCACCTAAACACTGTTGCAGCTAATTGACAAACACTACCGTCATTGATAACGCCAGACAGATGACTTTATCAACCAACCGCGGATAGGGCGTCCATGAGTAACGACCTGCCCATGACAGATGTATACGATGTTTCACTTACGTAGTCGCGTGCAAACTCCCGTAACAATAGCCAGAATCATTGTCAACTTTCAGAAGCCAGCTACATGATTTTATCGACCAGCAATTCCACTGCAGTGGTCCAGAAATCACATCATATATCCTCTACTGACATTTAGGAACGTCTTCTTCATGATGAGTCTAGATTCAACCTGTCACATTCTCATGGCTACCCGTGTAATTTAAATTAATCGTTTTAGTTAAGGTTCCATATAGATATCGGGTGGAATAACATCTACGAACCGAATGGAATTTGTGGTTGTCCTGGACAACTTCACTGGTGGTGGATACCGTGACCAGATTGTTGCCCCTGCCATCTTTCCCTTCCTTCAACGCCATGGTCCTGGCGTTATTCTGCTTATGTTTATGCAGCAGAATAATGTTGTCCTGTCATGGCCTGCGAATTCACTTGATCTTTTTCCCATTGCACACATATGGGATGAAATGGAGATTACGTCGCAAGCTCCAACCTTAAACGACGTTACGAGAGCTGATCGCAGCACGCATCAGGATTTGAAATAACATTAATCAAGTCTTCATGATACTCATGGCTGGGTCGATAAGGCGTACGCGTCGTTGTATTTCAACAATTAAGGCAAATGAAAGACATACCCACTATTTAGGGTTGTAAATTATTCTTTGACCCTTGTGTGTTCGTTTGCATCTAGGAAACTGTAAAATGATTCAGTGCGAAGTTATTTTTTACACCTAGTATAGTTGAAGCGGCTGATCGGCCGATAATGGATGGAAAACTATTGATGTTAAAGAAATCAGGCATTTATTCTTTTTGTTTATGATTAACGTTTGGATATGCCAACTGACAAGAAGTCAATCTAAGCATTGAGAGTATCATGATTGATTTACAAAGCAAGTAGTGACTTTAAGATCATCAAGACAACATCGTGCAATGGCTTACAAAAAGACATCAGTTATCTTGTTCTGCCGTAGGTGTAGTTCAGCACATCATCTGAGTAGTTGTCTAAGTAAAGGCTACATAATTGCTCTACTAATGATTCATGCAAAATTAAATGTATATATAAATATTTCTGAAGGCATAAAATTAATTTGTCTGTTTCAAACTTCTTTGACCTTTTCAATGTTCATGTAACATTAACCTTTTAAAGTTTGTCTGAGTCATTGTCCAGCCCACGAAATTAAAATGATTTAAATGAATCGTTTTGAGACACTGTTATGATACTACCCATGTACGAGGGGACATCAAAAAGTTTCAATTATCACAAAGAATGTACTGGTGAAAACGGATCACATGGTCACTGAAGCATAAGTGATCCTTGTCTAGTTCCTGGGTCAACAATAGTCTTTTTCACGATATCCAGATTTACGTCTGTTGACCAAATAGCACAGTACCCCCTATTATGGAAAAAATTGAGGCGCACAGTGTAATTAAGTTTTTACATCTAAAGGGCTATACTGCACGTCAAATTCATGATGAGATGAAATCTGTTTATGACAATGGCAGCCAACCCTACGACACTGTTGTGAGAGGAAAAAGGAATTTCCAAACAGGCCACATGTCCCTCGTGGCCTCTCTTAGATGAGCCCCTCACTTACTGATGATATGGATGTTATCAAGAAGGTTGAGACGCTGGCTCAAGAAGATCGCCGCGTAACTCTACAAATGATAATGCATGAAACAGGTCTGAGTTATGGCAGTGCATGGAACATACTCCATTACCAGTTGCATATGTCCAAAGTGTCAGCACGCTGGGTTCCTCGATTATTGACTGCATTGCAAAAACAGAATCGAAGGGACATGTCATTGGAGTTTCTGGAACAAGACGAAGAGGATTTCTGCAAACGTCTTGTTACCATTGATGAATGCTAGGTCTATCGATATGATCCTGAGACAAAAGAGATGAGCAAAGAGTGGAAGCATGCTACGTCACTACCTCCCAAAAAGGCCAAGGTGCAAAAGTCTGCAGGAAAGGTCATGGTGTCCTGTTTTTTGGGATTGTCGTGGAGTCATCTTGACGGATTATCTATCTAAGGGTCAGACCATTAATGGAGCTTATTACTGCAACCTGTTGAGCAAGTTACGAGATGCCATTTAACAGAAACGCCGCGGAATGATCACCAAAGGTGTAGGCCTTTTAGCTGACAATGCCCCATCTCACACTTGTAAAGCAGCTGCTGCTGAGGCACGGCGATGTGGCTTTGAAATCTTATCGCATCCCCCTATTCACCCTGTCTTGCACCAAGTGACTTCTTCCTGTTACCAGAGATGAATAATCCACTTTTGCCACGTTTTGAGAGGTGGAGGCTTGGTTTTCCATGAAATCAGGGGCCTTCTATTTAGACGGTCTGCGCAAGGTCACCAAGCGATGGGGAAATGTGTATCTGCGGATGGTTACTATGTACAGAAGTCTTAAAAACATGAGAACAAAATAAAGTTTGTACCTTTGATATGTGTCTGTGATAATTGAAACTTTTTGATATCCCCTCGTAGGGCTGAGACGTTATCGGTCCTCATTACCAGGCGGCTGTTTCAAAGTAGTAGTGAAATCAATTATTATGGACATAACGTCTTTAAAATGACAAATTGCAAACGAATCTTTACACTTAATGACTACCTGCATGAAAACCCCACTTGGACCCAAAATTGACAAATCAAATTATTGACTAGTAGACTCAAAGTGATCTAAATACACAAGGTGAGGTACACAGATCCTTTTTCTGTCAGATAAATGCGATTTGTAAGACATTAAATAACTTCAAATGTGCCAATTTTTGTTATATCTAATATCATGACTGCCTGTAAACTCATCAGAAAAATTAAGAACAACGTACGTACTACTCCGATTACTACTGATTATCCGACTATTCCGCCTGCTCCAGAAAATAGTTTTATCGTTCTCTCAGTTAAAAGGTTGACAACTGTTTAAGTTGCATCCCCGTAAAATAGTTTACAAATTTCTGAATGTTTTCCTAATACTTCATCTACTAAGACTTTGAGTCTATCTTATCTATAATTTTTGCACCTATTGTTCTCCTATCGTCTAAGAGAGACGCGATGCAGAATTAAAAGCGATTCTTTGATAAATTCAGTTGTACTTAGGAATTCAAGTTTTGAATAGAAATGATGTGATTTATACGGACAGAATACATTTAAGAAGGAAGATTTGAATAGGACGTGCACGCAGTTTCGCAAATTCAGTTAACATCCTCATTGTGATATCTCAGTAGATTATTATAAGTGACAACAATCGCTTTTCTGACCTCAATTTTGTGAATGTTGATCAGATTGCAGTGTGATAAACAAGAATTACTTCTTATTTGATATAACATTATCTATATTATCATATCAAACAAGTTCAGTCAAATATAATAGATTCTTTCGGGGTAATATTTATATATTTGGTGACAATTTTCTCAATATAATGTAATTATTTTCAATCCTTTCAGTTCAAATAGAAAAGAGGTAAATTAGTTTTACATTAACAAGACAATGAATTTTTTGTCTTGATATTCCGCGCACCTTGTTTAGACTATAGCAGCAGTATGTTCGATCTGCCCTTAATCAAGTTTGGTAAATAATGTGTATCAACTGATAAATGAATTATTATTATCGTAAAAACATATATTTATTTAAAGAATGGTATGATAGAGATCTTTAAAAGTGAAATCTACAGATAATAATGAACATGCTCACCACTGCAGTTTTTTAGTTTCTATGTCAATACAGTCGCTTCTTCATTCATAAATCTCTGCTTGGAGGGGTATTCATGCGTAATTTTTTAGAAATAAATTGTCAAGAAAATGTTTCCAAAGAGTGCTTATCTTCAATTGACTTGCACTTCATGTTTTTTACATTTTATATTTTACAATAGTGTCTGTAACGCATCGATCAGAGATCAAAAACATGCAAGAAAAAGCTAGAGCCGAACAGAAGATATTCATCGAGTGCTGTCATGTACCCACCCATTACAAACTACGTTTATCTTACACTGAGCAGAGAATGCAATATATTTCCCGACCGGACTTACTCTTGACGTCGATTTTATTTCAGATTCGGAGAAGTAGTGCTCAAAAAATGGAAGCACTTTTAAAATCTATGAAATTTGGTTCTATATACAAGTAAATGGTGATGAATATCTCTGAGTCTAACGATTGTCACAGCATAAAGTGATGATTGCAGATTGGGCCCAGTTCGACTCCACACTGTAACTAACCTGATCAGTGCAGAGTGATCAAATGGAAATGTATTTGGTTCAGTCCTCTGGGGAGCTAGGTGAAGACAGGGAGGCGCCCCCATACCTCTCAGTAGATTGGTACTCATTAGCTCAGTTGTCAAGGGAACAGTCGCACTATACCTTTTATAAAGTGAATTTGGTAATGTAGTTTTAGATTTACAATTTATACGCTCTGATCTTGAAAAAGTGCTGAACAAGCTTACTAACATAAACCTTACGTGACAGCGTGAAATCGTAAACATTATTATTTAAAACTATTCTATGCAGAATATCAATAAAACCAAGAACTGTAGTGAGTTAGGACATCCATGAGCAGGTAAAATGGTTTCGTTAAAAAAGAGTTATTTTAAAGGTCAATATCTACATTTTACTTTTCACTGAAACACTCTTATTTCACTAACACATGGCCCCTAACATTCTATTGCTTAAACAGGTTCCAATAAATTGAACCAATACCTTGAATGATCAAGAAGGACTTATTAATTATTCTATTATTTTATCCAGTTAAGAAAGAGGATGTCATTGGTATGTTGAAAGGCAACAGGGTGTATTTGACTAGTTTAAACAGGATTTGTGGACATATTCTATGCAAATTTTTGCCGATTTCACAGTCGTTCTGCCATTCATCCATTTAAATGTGTTTTAAAATTATACACCACCCGTTTAGGACACAATAGCAACTATTGATAGATGAATAGACAGATTGATTGATCATCTTTATTTCCTCCAAAAATGAGGATTGTTACAAATTACAAGAATATCAAAAGTAGCATATACAGTAAATTTGAATAAAGTTAGTGGTGAAAGATTTGAGTGACAGACGGTTCTCAACTCAGATACCTATGACATAACTTTTCTCTCATTCTGTGAAATCTTAATTTCCAAATTAAGTAAAAGCACCTCAGAGTAAATAAGCAATAATTTCCCACTTAAAGACCCACTTTACCAATGGCGGATGGGAGGGTTATCCAACGATAATTGGAGGGGTCATTTCCCTTCCTTCATGTATTCAAACGATATTCCAAATATCATGATTCTAAGGGATATATTCATACCACCGTTAAGATATTATTAAACAAAACAACAATTGACAGGTTAGTGAGCTGACAGCAAAGTTAATTACACAAATTAAGAGGGCAAGGAGATCTACCGTACTTAAGTTGTCTTAAAGAAACAATAATTAATATCATGTGTAAATGAAATATCCAATACTTCATGGAAAATATCTTGTGTTTCATTGACAATCGAAGAATTTTCCTCACAAAACATCTGTTTCAAAATTTAAAATCATGAATCACAATCAATTATTGAAAAAAGAAAACTGTAACTTCCGTGTTATTTTCGGTAACAAAGTGTCACGAAATTATATATGTTAACAGATAACTATTTTACTTAAATACAAAAAAAGACTCATTAACTGAAATTTAAATTGAAATGATTCTAGTATTGTGAAACTTTTAAAAAAAATATTACAATTGAACTATTGGCACTGTATGAGAAAAAACATTATCAAGAAATGGAAACAGGAAATAAGAATCCTCAGTCTGAAAGGTATAGGACATGTTGAACAATTAGACTTTGCCTAGTTATTTCCAGTCAAGTAACGAATGAAACCGAGCTATGTCTTCTCTCGTGGAAATTGAATATTTGAGAATGTGTGTGTTTTCAACCTTTACAATTGTCCTTTGTAACAATGGCAAAGTCACGTTTAGATAAAATCTTGAGAACCCATTATGTTTTCAATTATTTATATTTTCAATGACGAAATATTGATAACCTGTAATTCATATACAGTAATAAATAAGTTGTGAAAAATAACACGTGTTCTAAAAATGATTTAATAGAATATGCCACTACTCAATACGCACGTGAACACATGTTTTCCATAATAAAGATGTTGTTATTCAGAAGACATGATGTGTCAATACATGTCATACTAGTCTTCTTATTCAATTACTATAAGCATAACACACGTTGAATAAAACTACAGGCAATACGTTCCGATTCCCCCACTTGTACCCTTGGTCGATCTAGGTCTGTTATGTCAGCACAATAACTTGTATTATCATCAAATGCCACTCAACCTAGATAAAATTCAAATGTAGATAAAATAGATTATAATAATCGTCTGAATGTACTATGATGTCACGTAAATCTAAAGAAAGGTTTATATCACCTCTTAAATCAGCAGAAATGGCAACAAAAGATTCATAGACTGAAAACTAGTCTCGTAAACATCCCTTCAATTTGAGGGTTTGAGAGAACTCAGGTCTCATTCCCTTTAGACCAATTGTTTTTAATCTACTTCGCTATTCAAGTAAGGAGCCGATACATCACTGTCTCTGATAGTACCAGCACCACTTTGTTTCCTGTTGCACTAGACTTGGGAGGGGATGATAGAACTGTCAGTCGTTGTTTCTCAACAACCAAACTTGGTTTTAGAAAGCTACAACCTTTTCACATCTATTCCCTCTTGTCGGGCATGGTTCAGCCAAAAACGTCACGTAACAACAGTTATATATATAGCAGCAAATAAGGGACCCGTCCTGCCGCTACATTCCACTGAGTGGACATATTGAAAGATGCGCCGGGGATAATTTTAAAATGTTCCCCTTCTATAAAGTCATGTCAAACAGCGATGAACAGAGAAAGATGAAAGAACATTTTTTCATTAAACTTTTTAAGCCACATTTTTAATGAAATCAATGTCACCTAACTATGTCCATATCTAAAAACTGCTATTAGTATTATATATGTGATTGATGTTAAGTTAATGACGACACCAATCTGTGGGTACGCATCGATTTTCATGAGTTATGCGCCACTTGTTCTGTGACGTCATAGCATGGCAACGTCATAAAGACCCCATGATGATCACTAAATAGTGTGAAACCGGTCGGGGATTGAAATCATTTCCAGACTTTTGTTTTTTGTTATATATATATACGGATTGTTAACGCTATACCATTAGCAACACAATGTTTAAGTTACCCTGATGATCACTATGTTGTGAAACCGGTTGGTAATGAACTTATATGAAAACTAGTCTTCAGTTTGTTATTTTTTAAAGAACATTTGCATTTACTTAGCGGCAATGGAACAAAACTTGGCATAATCAATAAATCTTACCTAATCATCTTACACTTAGCTGACATGTACAATCAAACTCTGAATGAGATTATGAGTCAATCTTATATACACACAGACAGTCATTCTGTCCCTTGTCATTACAAAACTGTTATTTATCGTAAACAAATAACAACCTTCAGTAAAGTAGAATGTTGTTGATAATAGTTAAATGCTATTTACAATCACATAAATCTGGATTAAAAACTTTGCAAATAATGACAGCGTTAAATAATATGCGTATAAATGGCAATGCATGTAAAATCTATGTACACAGTGCTTTATTGCAAACTCACTTAATCATCATAAAATTAGTTGTATTTTCAAAGTGGAGTAATTTATTGTACTTTTGTATTTTTGACCTTTCTGCGCAAAAATGAAAATCTGTATGTCTTGTTTCAATAACAATTATTAACAGTTTTGACGTTTCAAGTAGTAAACCTTTCCCCAATTATAAACCTTGACTGAATACTCCTGGTGTCTGAATGTTTTGTTAGTCGAAAGAAAAATAATTTTTTTTGTATAAATGCAATAAACTTTACTGTCTACTGACTAAAAAGTCTGATATTCTTTTGAAACTTGCTCTTGAAAATAAACGCAAATGTTTCTTGATTTATATTTGAATTGACAATAAATTAAGCACTGTTTGCTTCTTCAGCTTTATATTAGCTTACGAGAAGATGCTATTTCCTAACATTTCAGTTCAAAGGTTTTCGCAGATGTCCTGCGGTCAGTTTGCCATACCAATACCAAGTTAGACATGAAATATTAATGAAGTCTCTTTACTCATGGTAAAAGTTGCCATTACTTCACATATCATGATCAGCCTGCAAAGACACAAATATTCCTGTATAATTTACATCACATCAATTTCCTATTACCATTGACGATATGTTTTTCAAAATCAAGATGTTAATGTTGATTGCATATTACATCTTCTACTCACTCATGAAATCGATCTCATCCTTCCTCTGCCTCATGACAAAGTTTTAGTGGATTATTGCACATTTATTTCATATCCGCAGGGATCACATTAACCAGATAACATATCGATAGACCTAATCCCCATTGATTAGTTAAACCTTTTACCAAAGCATTATTGTATTATGCCAATTCATTGAGATGGATAGACAATGCTATTTATGTTTCAGTTTCCATTCTACTGTGCAAAACATAATGTGATGTAAATTCCTTTTTGAACAACATAAGTCTAGAGCATCATAATAATAACTATGACAAAATTTCACTGCAGGATTACAAAAGAAAATTTCCTTATCGAGGCTAAAGGGGTTTTGGTCAAATGTTCGGCAACTGCTGAATCTCTTTGTCAATTGATTTTGTGAGGAGGGCGTAATGGTTTTAAATTACTGCAACAATCCATCTTTCGATATCTCGTTCCGTGGAGGCGTGACCGATTAAAAGCATGGGAGTCGAGTTTTGTAAGAGGTAACTAACTATGATGTGCTCCATAGCTATGGGAAAATGTTTATCAGCCCTTTTTCTTTGTCTTTGAAAACAATGATAACAAAATGGTTGTATGTGGCAAGACAAAACTTAACTAACCCCATTTATCATTCTTAATACTAATGTCAATAACAGCTGAAATTGAATGCCTTTGCTGTCCGTATAAGATTATGTCATATGCCAGCCTCACTGATGACTGTCTGACCATGAAGCGAGAAAAGATGGCATTGCACTCGTGGGATGTGGTCACAGTCTGTAAGTTGATTAAGTCATTTAGTCAATGTCTGAATAAGCTATGATCTCGGGTTACTTTCTGAACTCTAGTAATGCCAGAATAATACCTAAGGAGAATGGATTATTCTGACTCATGTCAATTACCTCTGAGACGATCCCAGTAGCTGAGCACTTCCTGCAGCATGTCTTCGAGCAGTCTGTCCTTTCCGGCTGAATGGAATATATTTGCGATTCAACGGCTCACAGATCAATACTCATTCTTCCCAGTCAAATTCGGTCAGAAATGGATCATTAATTGGTTGCAACAGGAATTAGTCCTGCAGTCAGCGACATTGATACAAGACAATGTTATGGATGACAACGTCTTTATTTATTTCATACGACGTTTCTTGGCTACTTCCTGCACCTTCACCAGGTCGATGTCGTGTGAAATAAAGAAGATGTCATTCTTACCGTAATGTCTTGTCTTGTATCACTACACCAACTTCTAAATTCCTTTGAAGAATTTCAGTAACGGACATTGCTTTTTAAACTGAAAATCCGTCTGTTTCCTGTCACCGTTCAGAAGTGTAAAGTTCACTCACTCGTGCGATTACCATCATTCATTTTTTTCTGCTAGACGTTTTTTTGTAAAGAGACATATGGCCAGTCGTGTTACAATCGATCGTGTTCAAAGGAATAAAAAAAATATCATCTCTATCCACCGGATGGTTTTCTCTGAACACAGTCTGCCCCTACAGGCGTACATGTATGTTCACATCATTTCGGTTAGCCAATCACAAGGTAGAGACAGAAAATGCGCCTATACGAGGTATTGTCAGACCTTAAGGTGTAATCCATGAAAACAGTATGTATCCAGGTATCCAAGGTCGATATTAATTAGACTGAGACGGAAACTAATGCACAGCTACATATGTGAAATTGCCATTCTTCTACTTATTTGCGGATCGTCTGGTCTCTCGTGAAAAAAATAAAATTTTGGCATGTACATGTAGAAATAGACTCCGACTTCACATCCAACAACGTATTGTGAACGCATAAGTGTAATCTGACAGACATATCAGGTAGAACAACAGTAACAAGAATGTCTGAAAAATTACAAAGAGACTTGACAATAAATTGAGTTGGTGAGTGAGTTGGGATGTATCCAAAAAAGAGATCAGGGTATTAGGAAGGAGCGAGAGCGAATTTAGCAGGATGTCTACAGAAGGACTTGTCTCATTACCTGACTAAGTTCATTTCCTGGTGTATGCGCCAAGAGAGACGACCATGATCTGCGGCGGCAGGGAAGACCGTAGACATCTCTCCACTTCATCCCCCCGTAAATGATCTAGTGTATACGCAATTTTTCATCAATTAAGAGAAGGGATCAGACAATTAATTGTCGTAATCGAAAATCTGACCTCAATGGGTTTTTAATTTATCATCACATAAAAAAATCAAAATTTTTATCATAATTAAAATCATAATTATTATTTATCAATTACTTTTAAGGATTATTTAAGTCTTTTAGCGTTATATCAGCTGTTATTTGCTCTACTTGTGAGTGTCTGACAACGTTGGCAGAATGGTTTACCCGTTACTATATCGATATGAATAATTAAGGTTCATCAAGTGATGGATCCAAGTAGAATGATGACCTACAGTGCCATGCCAAAAGTATTGCAACAAACCTGTTTGCGGTCCAGTTCATGAAAGTAACGAATGAAAACGAAACACTCGCATTTGATAACCGCGTTACATTGCCAAGTGAAATTTGGCAGGATAATATTTTACAGTCTGCTTTTTCATATAACGCCGTTTATGACGTCATCGGTTATGTTTACGTCAGTCGCGTGCCTAGCAGACGACATGGCTCGTAGCACGAAAGAACTGTCAGCAGAGCAAAAAGAATTAATTATTGAGTTGCATCTAAAAGGTTTGAAGAATAGTAAAATTGCAGAATTGTTAGCAATTCATAGATCTACTGTTGGGAGAATTTTGAAAACATTTACTCACGTCGAAAGCACAGAAAACAGACATCGAAGTGGTCGGCCTCGTTTGATCGGGTTGAGGGGAGATAGGAGACTTTTCTGCGTTGTTCGTAAGAATAGGCGACGTTCCCTTTCTGATATAACTGACAATTTCAATTCTCAACATCATGTTCGAGTTTCCAGCGGGACAATTCAGAGACATTTACATCGTGTTGGTATAAAAAAACGAACGATAAGAAAGGGTATCACTATTTCGGAAGTCAATCGTCAGAAGCGTGTCAGGTGGAGTCGAGGAAAAGTTACTTGGAGACTTGATAGGTGGAAGAAAGTGTTATTCACAGATGAAACTCAAGTTGTATTGGGAAAAAACAAAAACATTTCAGTTTGGAGAAAGGCCGACGAAAAGTGGCGACCAGAATGTTTGAACGTACTGAAACGTCCCGTCAGGGCAAGTGTCATGTTTTGGGGGTGTGTCAGCTACAACGGTGTGGGTGTATTGGTTCCAGTGGAGGGAAATATAAACTCGGCAAAATATATTGATGTTCTTGAAACAAATTTGTGGCCTGTTGTAGCAAAAGAATATGGAATCAACCCTGGATATTTCAAGATGACAATGCGCCCGTACACCGTTCTCGGGAAACCAATACCTGGAAAACGGATAATAATATTCCTGGAATGGACTGGCCTGCACAATCCCCAGACATCAATATAATAGAAAATGTGTGGAGGTGTATGAAAATTAAACTTCAGAAAGACTGTGAAAACATAAACTCTCGCGAAGATTTGATAGCCGCAGTTCAGCGGATCTGGTCTAATCTCCCACAAGTCTATATTCGAAGTTTATACCAATCAATTCCGAAAAGAATACGAAGTGTCATTATCCAGAAAGGATATATTACAAAATACTGACTAGTTTAGGTAAGTCAATTCAATTATTCAGCTTTTAGAACGACATTGTATGGAGTGCATTTGACTCCACACCGGTGACGTCAGACATGTTTGTTGCAATACTTTTGGCACGTCACTGTATTTGTTCACTGTTTGGAAGTGATGCAAAGCAATGAGCTATTCTCGTTATCATCTCACAACCAGCCTACTCTCACCCCTTCAATAACGGGCTAAATTCATTGGTTTCTATCATCTATTCATGGATATGAGTTAAACTCAATCATAAGGGGAAAGCACTACTATTACAGTAATCACTGCATTGATTGCAAAATTAAAAATGACTATACTAAATCCTGCTTGTTTGCCATAGTGACATCTAAAGTCTTTATCGCCTTATTTTGAAACATTTTCTTCATTTATCAAACTTTAGGTTTCATTTTGTGAAATGACTAGACTACGCGCAATGCCTATTTATAAGAAATGAAATCCGGAACTATAACTTAAAAATGTTCTCTTTTCCTACATACATTTGTAGAGATTCAAATGTTTATCTCTTTTTCATTTTATGATAAATATAATTATTTTCATTTTCGTTAAACAATATTGATGTTCAATTAAATTATAATCCTGGATACGATATTTACAGTTTGAGTATTTGATCTGTCCTCACTTATGTATCGTCTATAGTAGAACATGCTCGCGATTTGCATTTTACATTATCATACAGTCCACGGTACGAACAGGTAATATACAGGTAACAAATTACTCGAAATTGATGTTGACAAATAATCTTGCTATCTCAA
Source organism: Phorcus lineatus (assembly GCA_921293015.1). Taxonomy (NCBI): domain Eukaryota; kingdom Metazoa; phylum Mollusca; class Gastropoda; order Trochida; family Trochidae; genus Phorcus; species Phorcus lineatus. The sequence continues at coordinate 56,011,268 of OV121085.1, read as the reverse complement.
AAGTGTTGGAAGGATTACTGAAGATGAATAACATTTTTCCTAAAGAAAGAAATCCTTACAATATTTTGTATTTTGTGTATATAAATAAAGACTATCTTAATTCAAATTATAACAATATGTTAAGCATAAAAGTCTTTATGTTCGTGAAAGTATTGTTTTTACCTTTGTTGCAAAATTATGATTCGTTTTACAAAATAATTGTATTACTTTTTTATTCCTGAATCTTGACTTACAACATTTACACAGTTTTTACAAAGTTACATTTCCAAGTTAAAAATAAATGTAAATGCAAATTGTGTTTGATGCCTAAGTCTGACTTTACTGTCTTTATGATTTATGTGACACTCAATCTATCACAAATCTGCTTTGTGTGTCTGGCCAGACCCAACACATCATCTGATCAATAAATGAATATAGGGAATGTATCGAGATTGAGATGTCGCCAGTGTGACCTGTCCTTCCTTAAAAAATATTTAATCATAAACGTCAGTGATATTTGATAAAAATAAGTATCGTAATATGAATTATGGATGCTCGTTTTCTTTACATACACCATTATAACATATTAGAGTATTTTTCCTCATGTGATATCTCTATTCATCATTATAAATTTTAAAACATGGTGATAGATGTGTCCGAGAACCACCAGGAGAAACAAGCATATTCTATAACTTTTGAATCAAGTCAAGTTAATGCATATTAGGTCCTTAGGATATTGAATATCTAAAGTAAAGCATGGTCAAATACCGAAGGCAACAACAAAAACTATGAGTAACTGGTATGAAGATGTAGTGAACAACATATTGGATTTTACTTTGAGTGGCTAAACCTACTTAACGCATAGATAAAGAAATTCTATAATGCTATTTACAAAGTTGTAAGTGAAGGCTTATTTGTTTGTATGTGACAGCCAGACATGATGTCAGATATCAGAATAATCTGGTCAGATTATTATTAAGTTGGTAGTTTACTACATTTTCACACAGACTAGCAGTGTATCCAGTAACGCATATGAAGCTCTATTGGACCGTGATGTATGGTTCTTCTGCATTAACTGACAATACCAATTACTGAAATACGATTCAGTGTGATGGATAATAGAATGTTGAATGTATCCGACTTCAAGTAGACAACATCAACTATTTTGTAAAATCTAAAGGTCAAGTGTGTTTGATGAGGCTATGAACAGGATGCATTGGGATGTTCGGCTAATCCCATCGATCCCAAGTATAACAATACTGAAGAGTTAACAACTGCGTTAAACACAGAATTATAATACTCGTTTCGTCAGTAATAATTTGAAAAACTTTATCAAATCACTTTAATTAATCTTAATCAGGGTAAGGACATACAATCTTTGGCCGGGATAATGCCTGTGTGTGTTCTAGTAAATGGTTAGTTGATCAAAACAAATCATCATTGATATTACCATAAACTTTGTAATAAATAGAGATCAGTGGCCAAGTGTTCGTCCGTATCATTAAATGATTATATTGTGCTTGTCTATAAATCATTTTGTTATTGTTATTACGTTACAAATATTATAAAAGTTCATTTTGCAGAAAATCATTGGTAAGTCGATCACCACATGGTCGATATAAGCAAGTCACAATTGGATAGGGATAAGAATTGAATAAATTCACCGTTAATGTTGTACATCATGAAATAAGAAAAGAGTTAGATGATTTGATAGTTGACAATTTTCCGACAAGACAAGATAACATAAAGAAAGTTTACAATTATGATATGAAAACAGAGTTTTTCTACGTTTTCATTACCTCAGTTAATGACAGTAACGGGGAAAACCGCCCTTGCTTGAATGACCCAACTTCGTCGGATGATACTACTAGTGAGAACCCGATGCCGGCAAAGGGAATGTTTTTATCAAGGACATTTCAGAGCTCTTTTTGATTTGTGGGTTGTATCCTATGACTGGAAATTGCGGTCTGTAGCATGTTCCACACATGCTCGATAGGGTTTAGAACTCGCAAACCTGTCAATGTGGACACATTTCTAAACGGCAGGGACGGGTATTATCATTCACAAGATGAAGTTGGGCAAAACAGCACCAGGAAATTGGTCTCACGTACACAATGAAGATCTCATCCCGGTACTTGCAGTCGTGTATTTTCCCATGACATGCATTAACTACTTATTACTCTCAAACCCTAATTGATTCAAAGCCTAACGGTCATTTTTAATAATGAAGGAATCATTAAATGGCTTTACCTTTGCCATACATGTTGCCTCCTGTATGTCTAATCGACCCAAGGACTCGTCAGTAGAGGTAACTGGAGCCAAATTGCTGTGTACCCAAGTGACATGATTGTATGAACAATCCAACACACGGCCCTTTTTGTGTGAAGGCCGGTAGTATAAAGAATCGCCTCGATGGATATGTTCACCAAGTTTATAAGATTGCTTTTGTACAAGGTGAGATGAGGTGAGATGAGTTGGGGTTTGACGCTGCTTTCAAGAGTATTTCACTTACATAACGGCTTTCGTGGCTATGCATTGCGGTTAAACTTGCGAGCATCGGCTGGAACTAGCAAATTATGGGTGGTACTGCACTGAAATTTAGAGTAACATTACACGCTTTTGTAAAACAATGACAACCTTTCCTATATAGAAATGTTGTAAATGAAGTTGACTAATCAGCTTTTCTTCATAATAACTTTTTCGAACAAACTCCCAGTAACAAGCAGAAAACTTGAAAAATATTTTGGTTTAGCTATAAATCTAGAAATTGGTATTATCGAATGTTGGATATCAATGATTTATTTTATTTATCATCACATGAAAAGATGTTTCACACTGCGTGTTTTACTTATCATCGTGTGTTAAAGATTCATATCTACACTACATTTACAGTGTACCTATATCCGATATGTCGGAGACAATTCTAGCATTACCCAAAAGAGGCAGATGGTAAAAAATTCAGAATTTCATATTTCCTCAATTGAAATAATTTTGAGAAGGAAACTTTTATTGGAAATTTATAATTATTTAGTCTTAGCAGCTTGGACCCAAGTGTTTCACAAATCAATGTCATATGTGTTCTGGCGGGAATATAAATATGAAATTTAAGTGTGTGATAGAAACATTGTGTTTCTTCATCTCCTCCAACAGTGATAAGTATAGCAACAAGATGATTGAATGTGTCAAACTTAAAAATGAACGCCTATTTACACGTGGATGCACCAAGTTTGCAAGTAGTGAAACAAACTTTTGTAGCTGTATACTCCGAAATATCGTGAATCTCACAATAAAAAAAATTTTAATCCAGAAAATCTTGTTTTCTTAAAGAGATTAAAATGAGAACAAAAACATGCATACATTCTTGCTGTGTGGGTTAAGATGAAGAATTTGCTAACTTTTAACATGAGTATAAATAGAATTTGAAAATTCTAGACTTTAATGGATATTTTAAAACAACCAGAAGCCATGTTGTGCAAATCTTTTCTTGAACAGAAGAAGAAAACTTCCAATCCCTTTTCAAAATAAAAGAAATAATCTAATGTCTTATTTGATGTGTCTCGAAGGATTTCCATTACACAAATTTGCCTGATGGTGTTGAGTTTGGTTCATACGACCTAACTAGGAAAATACCAGTTGTCACCTTAACAAATCCAATATCTCCCACTGTGCTACGTGCGATTTGCCTCACTGTATTTGAGAATGTGCGAAGTGGGTCATCTCAAAACTAATTAAGTGGCAAGAATATTCAATTAGCATAGACCGTGACATGTACCGTTAACTTTAGCGTCTGCGCTCTCATCTCAGTATCGACCTAGTCAATCGTTTAGGTCAAACAAATGATGGAGACAAACAAAGTTTCTCACGTTAAGTTATATAACTTTAAGGTATTTCAGTCAAGTTTAAAAATTGTATTCTTAAAATTCAAATCATATTTGTCTAATGACTCTTTTATGAGCTCACATGACTCATAAAAGAGAAGAAATAATATTAAGGGCTTGAATTGGTTTCTATTTGTCTACTTTACTTTAATGTCATACGTAGATGATAATGATAATAATCATGCATTTGTAAAGCTCCTAATATCCACCTAAAGATGCTCAGTGGCCCTAATACAGTGATTAAACTGCAAATATATACATAGGTATCTACTGGTACACAGAAAAAACAGGTGCGTCTTAAGCTGGGATTTAGATTTGTCTTCAGTGGCTGTATTTCTGAGGTATTGAGGAAGTGAATTGCAATGCTGAGTTGGGTTGAGTCAAGAGAGGGTCACTGGAGATGTAAGGGGAGATAAGTTGGTTGAGATACGATGGAAATCATCTTTATAGAGACATTCATAAGGAAGAACGAGGATTTGAAGGTAATTCTTGTGGAGATTAGACGCCAGTGGGACGTTCGAAACAGAGGGGAGATGACTAATGTTTATGTCACAGCGATACGCAGATATTAATCTAATAATAAAACTGCAAATATAGACCAAATGAAGATACAAATAAGTACATAGGATGCTCTTAACTGATCAGATTATTTTTTATAGCATCCAAAAACCTCTAGATAATCATACTCTAGCTTGAATCAAACACCATATTAATTCATTGGTCCTTCTTTGAGTGTTGTCAAAATGTTTGTTAAAATCCTAACCTCATTTAAAAACTCATTGGGAAATATTTAATCACATGTCGTCTGACTCAGCAGACAAAGTGTTTACCATAGATACCAGTTTTACAAAGTTACATTTAACTTTTTCAAAATATTAAGTATGCAACTTAATCTTATAACGTTTCATTCATCTGATGCATATGATATTTTGATGTTAATACATACATTGCCGTCTGTAATTATGCAATCGTTTATGGGAATAAGGAGTTGAATTGAAGTAATCATTTTCATTTATCTTTTGTCGAGCTCTTTCTAATCCATCTTTCAGGAACAGAGTGAATGTTACTTATACCTATAGTAGTTTCTTCTAAAAGGATTTCAATTGACATTTAGGAGGCAGGATAGCGCAGTGGTTAACGCGTTCAACAACGGATCAAGAGGTCTGTGACTCGGCAACTATGTCTGCAGTAGAGAACTAAACGCAGTCAGGTTTGGGTGCAATGCTACACTGAATTTCAGCGTAGTACCGCCCATGGATTGCTAGTTCCAGCCGATAACCGCAGCTTTAACCGCAATGCATAGCCACAATGGTGTTGCGGGGTTTCTCCCTGCAATAATGCTAGAAGCTTTTATATATAAGAGAAATTATCTTGAAATCGGCGTTAAACCCCCACTCGCCTCTTCTACATCTATGTGAATATAAAATTTGGTAATTTAATTCGAGTGTCTTTGTTGTCTAAGGATTCTAGTGAACGATTACATGACAGGCCTTACAGATAACTCTGACCATGAAATGAGACAAGATAGCATTGAACTCATGGAATGTGGTCAAAGATAAGCTGATTCAATCAATCGTTAAATAATCTACGATCTCTGTTTGCTGGCTGAACTCTAATAATGTCAAGATAATACCCAAAGGAGAATGGACTAATCCTATTCTTGTCCATCACGTCTGGCCAGCACAATCTGCAGCAAGCCCTTGAACAATCTCCCCTTCACGGCTGATTTGAATATACTTGAAATTCAACTGTTCATATGTTTGTACTAGGTATTTCTAATCAACATAAACCTACAGAGATAAGCAAACGAAGACAGTCTAAGCCACGAGGCCTTCCGATCATCTTACCGTTATGTGAGATTAAGTTTTTGATGTAAAAAATAGTCCACGTATCAAAGAGAGACACTGCGTTTGTACTTGTGGCATTTAAAAGCATCGAACTGTTTTTCTCATTTGAAATCCTGAATAATAAAATCAGCAACATTTATTTATTAATGCAGTTTTTGCAAATCATTTATTGCCTTGTGTTTTAGTTTTGAATGGTTTAGCATTATCAATCAGTCAGTTGATGTAAATTATACAATTGCATGTCATAAAACATTTTGGATTAAAACTAACTTGAATCACTCTGAAGTGAACTATAAGTAATACCAGTCAACGCTTTTATAATTAGTTGCATATCTATTGTATCACTGAGCCATCGGCCTTATATACTATATAAATACGTAATAAGGTCATCCGTAAATGCACTTTATCCAATATTTAAACAACAAACTACTAGCAACAGCTAGTTTACCAATGAAATTCTTACATCCTTATGATTCTTATATCCATTTGTATGATATATTCATGAGTTTATCTGTGCCTCAGTTTCCTGAAAACATATTTTGTTTGAAATATTTAAATGTGGTGTATGTTAACCTTAAAACATTATTTTAACAGAATCATGCCTTTACTATTTCAATTCAATTTAATGTATTTTTGTCCATGCGTAAACACATTTTCTCACAGAAGAAAATTAATAACAAATACATTTCCTAGAATAGTCGTTTCAAATATCATTTTAGTACAATCTCATCCGTACGCAGTAGCTTCACGTGTGAGAGTGTTTTGGCGAGTCCAATTTGTCAAAAACTGATACAGATACTCTACTCAACGGTATCCTCACATCTTTTACCGAAATGAAAAAAGTGAATGTACGGCTGTTATCAAATATCTGAGTTTAAAAAAATACAATCCAAAGGAAATTAATGGGGATATGTTACAAACATTAGGTGACTCTGAGTTTGAGTTTGAAAGTGTCGGACGCACAGACCATGTAGGAATCACAACATAATGCTCAGGTTGGTTTGAAAGTTTCACATGAATGAAAAGTCGGCGATGACCTCGATTGATATGTGTATAGATTTGTTAAGTTCACCATTCCAATCTCAAGCTCGCTGATGGACAACCTCGCTGAGATCCAGTGAACCGAAAGGCAAATGGCAATTCTTTTGACTTGTTTATGTTTTTTTCGCACGAACATTTCATTTTTACGAGAACTTAATTGTTCCAGTCCAGAAATGACTTTGATTAGTGGGAAAATACACTGAGCGTGTAAAAGTAGGGTTTAACAAACGTAGGGTAACCTTTGTTTACCTAATAATGGGACAAGGGAGATAATTCTTAGCAGTACGTCGCCTCCTGTTACTAGGTTTGCGCGTGACCAAGTTTAACATAAATATACCTACGGCGCGTGACCGCTTTTGGCCAATGAGTAGCCGAAATTGCTGTACGAGTCGAGATAAATTCAAAATACGCATTTTGCTTTCACATAATCTCTCTTTAAATTAAACTGAGAATCAATGAATTAAGTTAAAAATACTTTTTTGTAACTCTGTTTTATGTGACTCTCAATCTATTACAAATCTGCTGTGTGTGTCTGGCCAGACCGGACACATCATCTGATCAATAAATGAATATAGGAAATGTATCGAGATTGATCCGTCTCTAGTCTGACGTGTCCTTCCTTAATAGCAGTCGTACTTTCATTCAATCTAGAAACGTCATTGAGATCTTATAAAAATAAGTATAGTGATATGAATTATGAGGTGATGTGAGGTGATATAACGTTTAACGCCGCTTTCAAGAGTATTTACCTTATATCGCAGCTGCTAGTACTGTTGCAGGGAGAAAGCCCGCAACACCACTGTGGCTATGCATTGCGTTGAAACCTGCGATCATCAGCAAGAACTGGCGAACCATGGGTTGTACTACACTGAAATTCAGTGTAGCATTGCACCCAAACCTGATTACGTGTAGAACAGTTCTCTACTGCAACCAAAGTTGCCGAGCCCCTGGCGGTATATAAATTATGGATGTCCGTTTTATTTTCATACACCATTAGAACACATAAGAGTAATTTTCTCACACGTGATTATGCCACTGTTCATTAAAATGTACAGCTAATTAGCATTTCTAAAATTTAATTTTGCAGAACTGTTTTCAGATCTTACATCTAACAAATGTTCAAGTTAATTTTAAACGTGATGATAGATGTATTTATAAAGACGAACCTCATACATAATGAGATGTATAACTTTGTGTTAAGAAACACTCTGAAACTCTGATTCATATTAAAAAAAGAAATTTCTCACATGATCAAATACTGCAACAAGCAACAACATCACATACGTTTTGAGATACTGATACATTGAAAAGGAAGTTCTATAATGCTATTTACAACGACAATTTTAACTCCAAATTAATAAGTGAAGGCAAAAGTTTTTGATTGTGAGAGCTAGACATCAGATATGTACAGTAACATCCCTAAACCTTTATCGGTACATGATGTGCGTTTCCTCTGCATTGTGTATTGGCTGACAATGATAAATACGATTCAGTGTAATGGAGAATATTATGCCTGAAAACGACCTGATGAATGTATCCGGCTTAAATTAAACACTATCAACTATCTTGTAAAATCTCAAGGTCAAGTGTTTTGGATGAAGCTGTGAACTGGCTGCATAGGAATGTTGGGCTTATCTCATTAATTCCATTGATCCCAGTGAACCCATTGATCCCAAGTATAATAGAATTAAAACCTTGATAAATACAGAATTATATTACACTTTTCGTCAGTAAACACTTGAAAAAATTATTTAATCACATAATTTTTTCAGATTAGAGTCACAAAGCCTTTGGCCGGGATCGGATATTGGCTCTACTAAGAAATAATGTGTTTATGTCCTAGTTAGCCGTTATTTGATCAAAACGAATGATCATTGATAATACCATAAAAGTTGTAATAAATAGAGATCAGTGGCCACGTGTTCTTCCGTATCATTGAATGATTAGATTGGTCTTGTCATTAAATTATTTAATCATGAAATAATTATAGGAATTTCTCAACATTAACACTATCGTGGTCGTAAAATGTTGTTTAAAATGGCTTTAAGAGGTAAATCTGACTTGTTAAAGGTAATACGTAATTAAGATTATAGGGGAAAGTTAATTTTGCAGAAAATTATGGGTCGACCTGTACATAGTCGATATAGCTCACAATTTGATTGGGATCACATGGTTAGAATGAAGTTAATTCACCATTGAAGTTGTAAAACATAAGATAAGAAATTAAACGAATTAGAGAAATATGATTGTTACAAATTTTCAGACAAAATTTTAATAAATCACATGGAAAGTTCACAATGATAATGGGAAAACAGTGTTCTTTTCATTTTCCTCAGTAGGAAAGTTAATGAGGTGAGGTAATTTGGGGTTTAAGGCTGCTTTCAAGAGTATCTCACTTATATCACGGCTACTAATTTTATTGCAGGGAGGAAGCTTGCAACACGCACATTGTTTTTAAACGCGAGAACATTGGCTTGAACTAGCGAACGATGGGTGGTACTGCACAAAAATGACAATACAATGACATGCAGGTCGTTCCTGATTATTCATAACACCTTAATTGATCCTAAGTGTAACAATCATGTGTGCTGATGACTTCATCATTAAATTCATATGGCTATCTTTGCCACACTTGTTGTTTCCAATTCCAAGCGATCTAAGGAGCCCAATTGCTGCGTGTCCAAGTGACATAATCATATGACCAATCCAATGCATGGCCTGTCAGATGCAAACCATGCCCTTCTTGGGTTTAGGGCGGTGGTATGATTCCGATTCGCCTCAGTGGATACGTTTCCCAAGTTAATCAGATTGCTAAAGTATAATAATAATAACAACCTTTATCATATCAAAATATTATAAACGAAGTTGCCTTGTCAACTTTTCCCATCATCCCATTTTCCAATAAACATGCGACAGATACATTCCTCCTAAAACTTAAGTAACTTGACTTAGCTATCAATCTGGAATTTGGTATTATCGAATATTAGGTATCAGTGATTGTTTAATGTATCATCACATGAAACACAAAGTTGACATGTTACCTTGATCCGTGTGTTACTTACCGTAGTAACACATGGTGAACTTTTAAAAACATTGAGTGCCTATGGATACATTGAGTTTGTAAACACTGATGCAGAGTGTATATCGTGAAATAGGCACTTTAGAATATCTGGCATCAAGTGTTTTTTCATGTGTTATGACATGAACAGATTTTTTTTATCTGTCTGTGCCTCTCATGTCCTCTTTTTAATTTAAGTATGCATATTGTAGGAAGCTGTCAGTTTACCAGACCACCATTTAACAACCTTAACGAAAAACAGCATGCGCAACTACTGATGCTAAGTACAGGAATAGAGAAGAAAGGGCAAATGCCAATTAATAAGTCAATGGCGCAAAGAATCTTTGGCAATAAAAATAAGCGGCAATAATGATCGTTGTATTAAACTTAAAACATATGGCCTTCTAGCTTAGAACTGATACTGATAAGGAATTTGAATTGATTAAGAAACGCCTATTTATATGCTTTGATAATTTTTCTTCATATGATTTAACGTCAATAATGGCTGTCGATGGTGGATGAAACACATGTGTGACATGTGAGACATAGCACTCGCTATCATTTTTATTAAGATGAAAAGAAAGGGTTTTTGAAGAGTATTTAGGATCCATTTTTTTGTAAAAGTCTAAAGTTGATACATAAAGTCGTTGCATTGTAGAGTCATTCGTCGTAAAATATCATAGAATCAATATCATTTTATTATAATCTCTTCTTGTTGTTCAGTTAAGATTTTAATGTTGCATAAAGCCAAATACAGACACAATTTAAAAAATAAAATATATTAATCTTTCTCTAAAGACGTTTTAGTCTTTGAAAGACATTTATAAATGTTATACATAAGATTTTTTAGATAACAGCTTCTTTATTGTGAGATTCACGTTTCGGAGTATATGCAGATGTTAACTGGAAATCCCTTTTGTATTACATTCTAATCAATCTCTTTATTTAGATTTCTCTACTATTGTTTCATGCTATGTTGTATATATGTACCCCAATTCATATTCCCTACAACCCACCCGGCCGGTGAAGGCATAAGCATATAGCTGCTGAACAAAAGTTTGGTACACTGTTAATAATTTCTTATGTAAAATCATCAGTTTTGGAAATTTTAAATTGTCCCCAATTCTCAACAATACAATTTACAGACTGACTTAAACAACATATGTTAAGGGTTCATATCTACCCTATATAAACAAGGTGTATATATTTCAAAAGAGACATGGGATAAAATTTCCAAATTTCAGATTTTCATACTCTTCAATACAATTTTAATCAAACGCATTTGATAAATTTATTTTAAAAAGTTAGTTTTTATATGATGTCTAAGTATCTGAAAAGAAAACGATGTTTCGTTCACCAGACTTTTGGCAGAAATATATCTGAATGAGTCAAACTTAAATAAACCCTACATACAGGTTATTTGCACTAAGTTTGCAAGTAGAAAATATTTTTTGTTCAGCATCTTTAAGAGGTATTTAGAAGTTGGTGTGATAAATAAAGAACAAGTTCTATCGATTTACAACTTCTTTATACATCAACCTAATCAACCGTATTAACTATTCAACATAATTATCTCTCTGTACTGCGACCTTCTGAATTCCCATTTATGTATAAATTCCCTCTCAAATCATACCAATTATCACTTGCTTGAAAAAGGCGTTATTATCTACAGCGAAACGTTGCAATCCTGCAATAAAGAAGTTGTAAATCCATAGAACTTGTTCTCTATTTTGTTCAGCACCTTTATAATCCTTTGTATCGAGCCAAATACACAAATAATTTCTATGAGGAGAGATATTATTGTTTTTAACTAAAGACGCTAGAGTCTTTGATGGGCATTAACAAGTGATATAGATTAGGAAGACAAGATTCCCCAATAACAACTTCTTTATTGTGAGATTCACAACGTTTCGGAATAAATGCAGAGTTTTACTGGAAATCCCCATTGTATCACATTCTCATTTAATTAGGTATTTGTATTTTGTATATATGTACCCCACCTGATGACGAATATGTTCCACACCGTCCTGAAGCTAACAAGAAAGACAATTTCTCCAGAAAATCTTGTATCAAAAACATGCATCACTTTTGCTGTGTGCGTTCATATGGAAACTTGGCTAACTTTTAACATAAGTTAATACATAATGTGAAAATTCTAGACTTAAAAAATAACCAGAAACCATGCTGTGCAAATTTTTTCTTTAAAAAAAATTAGAAATATCCAATCCCATTTTCAAAGTGAAATTATCTGATGTCACGAAGGCATTACCATTTCACAAAAATGCCTGATAGTGTTGAGTTGGGTTCATACGACCTAGCAAGGAAAATACCAGTTGTCATCTAGACAAATCCGTTATTTCCAACTGTGCTATATGCGATTTGCCTCACTATATTTGGACATGTGAGAAGTGGGTCATCCCAAAACTAATGAAGTGCCGGGAATATTCAATTTGCATAGACCGTGATATGTACCGTTGACTTTAGCACTTGCGCTCTCGGAATCGACATAGTCACTCGTTAAGTCACACAAATGATACAGACAAATACATTTCTTACCTTAAAAGTCATACCATTTTTATGTTTACCAGTCGAGTTTAGAAATTGTTTCCTACATTTTCAAATCACATTTGTGTAATGATTTTATGCTTTCACATGAGTTTTAACAGAGAAGAAATAATATCAAGGGCTAGAATTCTAATAGAGTACTCTATTCCGATGTGTGCGTGATATGCAGATATTAATCTTATATTATGATTTAAAGTTAACTTCAATTATCCTTTATAGAATCCGAAATCCTTTGGATACCAATACTTTCAACTTCAATCCATCCTGCTTAATCAGCGTAAATGAATCCGCTCTCGCTCCTCCGTAATACCCTGATCTCTTTGGGCTTGAAAGAGATCAGGGTATCAGGAAGGAGCGAGAGCGGATTCATATACACTGATTTAGCAGGATGGATTCGACCCAAATATCATATTAAGTCAACGAACTGACCCTTCTTTGAATGAGGGAAAAATGTTTGTTAGAAACTTAACCACATTTAAAAAGTAATTGGGAGATTTTATCACTTGCCGCCTGACTTAGCACATACCATGTGTATACCATAGATACCAATTTCACACAATTACATTTAACTATTTCAACTATTTCTCGTACACTTGAATCTTAAAACGTTGCATGTTTTGAATTGTTGTCAGTTTCTTTTTCATGTATACATCTGATATCTAGATGTTGATATAGACATTTGTAAGCATAGACATGACAACCATTATCAACGTACTCTGAAATGATCATGTACTGGATGTTCATAAAAGCAATGCAATTCTGCTAATACGTCTAACCCAGAAAGAATCGACCACTGAACAGGGAGAGGTGTCCCCATTGTCACTTAACACGTGCTCTATAAGAAATCACAGGTTGAATACATCATTTGATCAAACCTCGGTCTTCTTTGGGGCGGGAAAGGGTTGGGATACATCCTCGAAGCTTCCAGGAGCAATGGTCCCGAAGGATGATTGCAGTGGGGCATTGTTGAGCCCTTCAATATTAGATATATTGCAAGTCAGTTATTGAAACATCAGAGCTTAAAACCAAGGGAGTACAACAGGAAATTGATGTTAGTTTTAAAATTTTGGGACTATAAATTAGGACATACATGTAAAAGTTATTTCCATACAGGTCGAAAGAATGCGTTATCAACCTTAGCTCACTCTGTCCGCTAAAAGGAAGAATTGGTTTATTCGAACATGTGGTATAAACTTGGCCTATATTTGCTTAAAGAGATATGCAGTAGGTCAGTAATGCGATGTTAATCATAATCATTTTATTCACTTAATCCCCTGTGTTCAGAAGTGCCTTCCTTTGAATTTCAAGAGAGATGTACAGATGTAAATAAGTTTGGTTCTCAAAATATCTATACAAATTTATAAAATCCATGACATATAATGTTTATTTTTCGTGAAAAGAGTAACATCTCGTTTCTGCAGTACTTTTGCAAAGTTTCAAACTAATCCAAGACTCCATCAGTCAGAATATGTTGTCTGTAGATACGTAAGTTCCAGACATGTACTGTCAGATAATGGGAATAGGCTATACTTAAGCTTGAGTAATATTATCGCGTCGTTCATATTTGAAGGAAGAGACATGTTTCATAATTGATTGTGATTGTATTATTAACCATTCCTAAAGCCAAACAGTTTCATATTTCTTTTAGGGAGAGTAATATTTTCCTTTGTTTTCAGTAATTGTGCAACCATCAAAGTAATACCGATCTTCAGTAAGAATTAATAATTATGTTTCTGCAGGTACGCAGGTTCCAGACTTTTGTTGTCAATTCATGGATACAAAGGGTACTTCATTGAGATTTTCTAGTGTTCCTTATCTTTGTAACAATCATTTGCCCAAATGGGATGTGTAAGCAATGAATGGTATTCCCTTAACCTCATACAAACCATAAATATGGACACATCAAGTAACGCAAATTCTAAATATCATAATTTTAACTCAAATGATTTAATCTTATATTTATTGCATGTATGACCATTTGTCGATGTGACTGACGTGGATGAATAAAAACCGAAATCATAATTAACAAACATTTTCACAGCAGAATTAACAATTAATAATACCAGACATACAGTGCCATTTACACAGGTTTCTAGGGCCTTCACTACTTGCATCACTTCGTATTTCAACATCCAAATTATTTCAACTTGTGTTAATTATAAAAACAGTTTACCTACGATGATGAACGTTTTAATCATTATTACAAAAGCTTTATTTCTAGAGCGCATATAATTATGATGTTCATTAAGCGATGGATTTAGGTAGAATGATCAGCTATTTGCTCATCTTGCTACATCAGCGTAATTGAATGCACTCATCCAGCTCCTACCATGTACCCTGATATTTTTCGAGCCAAATCCCTCGTACGGCTGGTGCGGCTTGATGTCCGTGGCTGTGCTCACCTGTTTTTGTTTCAGTCAATGAAATTTCGTTATCAAAGGCGCTTGAAGCTACTCTCTTGAATTTTACATCCGGGTTGTAACACTTTTGCTGGATGCGAGTCGTCTCATTGGCTGGTTAGATAGCTAGCGATACGAGGCTTTTGGCCTAAAGAATATCAGGGTATATCCATGGAAGAAGCTGGATCAGCGGATTCAATTACGCTGATGTAGCAGGATGCCATTTTCTCAGTTGTCGTAGCAATTGACCACCCCCGTATTCGGCTTTTAGTCAGCACTTTATAATTTCTCTTTTAGTGAAGAGAGTGAATGCTTCTATTACCCATGATACGTTTTCCTAATGGATTGCGCTTAAGATTAACTAAAGACTGTGTGACAAAAAATCTATTTATTTGTCACGCATCCCCTTTTTCATTATCCGACTGTGATAGGCTTATCTGAAAATTCGCGAAAAAGTTTCACAAGTACTACAGCTTAAAAAGGACATAGAAAGAAGAAAGAAAGAAATATGTTGATGAATTGTCAACTTCTTTACATTTGGCTGATTTCGGCGAGTATGATAAGTAATGTGCATTAGGTAACACTATTCCACATAGTGGTCAGGACATTTAGTCGAAAAGTCGATGGGTTTGGTAATGCAATTTTGTAAATTGATTAATTGTTATGATACAATTGTTTAGAGAGAATCATGTGTCTTGAGTGATGTTAATTGTACGAAGACAGTCATTACTATTGCCACTTCGATTCCTGATGGCTGATGAAACCGAGATGAAACCGATAAAGTCAGTTTATTTGAGAGATTATCCCTAATACAGTATGTACCCTACCCTAAGGAAATGTTGACCATCGCCAAAATGGACTCGGTGATCGAACGATGAATAAAAGTGTTGTAATAAAGTTATCTAATCTATATAGTTATGCACTGGCGTGTCTTTGTTGTCTTTCGGTGCAAAATTATAACATCCTTATGCTTGTAATGGGGATCCATTCGTATGATATATTCATTAGTATGAATTCTGCATCTGTAATGGAGTATCCTGCAAATTTGTAACATTTTATTTCATTTTAAACTAGTATTACTTATAGTTATCTCAAAACCTTAGGATTTTCAAAACTTCACAAAATAATAAGCAGTAGGCTCCTGTCATGTATTGCATCACAGCTATATAATTCTATTAACTTGTTTAATCAAGAAATGTATTAAAACAAATTCATGTTAATCTTAAATTTCCTACTTATTGCTTTTGATGTAACCGTATTATCATTTCAAAATATTTCAAATTAAACATTTTCATACTTTCTTAAGTTAATGATATTGACAATTCTCAACAACATTTACAAAACCTTCGAACAATATTGTACTTTGTAATAAGTAATCAAATTGAGTTGTGTCAAGTTAGTGTACTGTGTGATGCTCAGTCTGTGACAAATCTGCTCCGAGTGCCTGGCTAGACTCACCACAGTTGATGATCAATAAGGATATAAGAGGAAACATATTGTGGTTGATCTGTCCCTCGTTTGACGTTTCCTGTCTTATTGGCACCAAGCTTTCATTTATCTAAAATCGGTATTGTTCTGTTACAACATATTTTATATTTTTTATTATAAGTGCATTTCATTAACCCTAACATTTTTGTTTCTGTTTTGAAACTTTGAAATACTACAAATTCACACAAGAGTACATCAGATGAAAACATGCGGGGACGTTTTCAGTGACGACTTGTCGATTTTAGAAACACATACACTGCAACACTGAGGGCATCTTAATATGACAATGGTAGGTATCTAACCTAATAATATTTTTTTCTGATTTGGTCACCTTGTTATAAACCAACCTCATTTAGTATCTTTATCCGATTTGTCATTGAATGTTTTCTCGGAGTAATGCTTTCAATTCAGGCTGTAGTGACCTTAACGCTCTGGATACATGTTAATACCTTGATTCAGAGAGTAAAATAAGCGCTTTAGATTATTTGGCATGTCACACATAAATGATTCTTGAATATCTCATCAGATGAACAGACTGTTGTCAATCTGTCTCAACATTTTCAAGTGCTCGTTTACATCATTAGGTACTTCAGACATATGATTCTTAAATATATCATCACCTGAACAGACTGTTGTCAAATTGTCAGAACATTTTCAAGAGCTCGTTTAGATGTATGAATATTAATATGCTTCGAAACTTTCAGCTGTACAGCACACGATAAAATCATAAGGAGAAAGGTCGAACCGGTGCGCATCGAATGTCAATTAATCAGTCAATGGCGCCGACAACTGTTTATGTGAATCAATTTACGTCAACATTAAAGGGTTGCACGGACGTTTAGATGAAAAACGCATTACCCTAAATTTGATTTCCTTGTTGTAGATTATAATGAAAAGTCATAATGATAATAAATTTCAATGTTATGTTATGCCTTTCTTTAGAATTGTTTTTTTTAATCGCAGCTGACTTGTAAGACTAGTGTAGATAGCAGGATGGCAATTCAGAGAAGTTAAATGAAGTAAGAATTTATACAACCTAAAGTTTACTATTCTTGCTATGATTTAGTTCTACTTTCAGGTTTTAGTTTGATAAGAGTTGTGGAACTGTCATGTTTAAAATGAAATTGAATGTCTTAAGAAATAAGATAATGAAAAGGAGGTTTGATATATCATTCCAGGCGTTTCTAATAGTCAACATTTCTCTGATGGCATGCATAGATAACAAGCAATATTCAAACTGAGCATTCTATAAAAACATACAAATAATATGAACATTTTATCTATTAATATATTTTACGTTTTATCTATTGTTTAGGACAGTCCTATTACACTGCCAATATAAAAAATATTTTAGATGTCATAGACTACTTCTGGATATTCTTTCCATTCATTTCATTGTTCTCAATGAAATATTCATTGCGCTTATCTGGTTTAAACAATATTTATTTCAGAAAAGAGAAAGGGATTGGTAAACAGGCTAGCAGCGTATCTGAATGCCTCTCCCATACATACATACATACATGTACATATATACATTTATACACCATATCTTAATTCATCATCATTGAAGTTAGCAGATTTTATGATAAATACTTATAGATTAAACAGAAAAACGTTTAGTAAGGGTGAAATATAAATGAACAGATTTAACAATCCTTTCATTGATTTCGTCAGAATAGGAATAATTACCAAATAAAACAGTTTGAATATCATCACCATAAATGTAATAGAAACACTATGATCGAAAATGAGAAAAAAATGGACAAATAAAGAGAAAGGGAATGGCATTTTCATAATGGTGACCGCAAGGGCAGCTTGACGTACTTTGTAAAAATCTATCAAATGTAGCCAAGTCTTAGTTTACAGTGAATAATTTGGTTGTATCTCCTTCAAAAGTTTCTTATAATATGATGTACATTACATGCTACATTTCGATCAAGGTGTTTTTACACAACTTAACCCTACTGAGTCTATGTTCCTTAGTTTATCATCAAGCATATTCCACTCCAAAACAGAAGATGGTAAAATATTTTATATGATTCAGTGCGACAAAGAGGTACTTGAAATATGTTTGATGATCTTGATTCATACGTGGAAACAGAGGATATGTTTAATGATATCAAATCTGATAGATATTTTGGAGTTTTATCATAGAACATTTTATGGAATACACACATTTGATGATTTTTACAACGTTCGCTTAAGGATGTAAAACCGGTTTCAAAATAAATTTTCGAATGACTTACTCCTCTAACGGATCCACATATGGTTTTGTGGGCATCTAAATGAAGTTTTTCTAATAGTAACTCTTGAGTTTGCATACAATTGTTCCAGATATATTCACAATAATCAAATATCGGTAAAATAAATGAACCATAAAGAGTATGTAGTGTTTTTCTCTGAAGGCGATATTTATGTGATTCAACTGATTCAGTTGGTACCCAATTCATTAAAAGGTTGGACATTACTGTAACTATTTTCTTTCTTGTAAAAATTATAGATTCTGGTTTTTTTTAGGATTAAAATCTACCTTCTATTTGTGGGCCCATTTACTAATTGGTTCTAAATCATCATTTATCATATTTGAGGATAAAAAAGAATCATCTATTATCACATATAAGGATTTATTATCCATATGGTTGATGATAAGCGAGTTAATATTTTCAATACGAGCACATGTGCACATATCACTTTTGGCGTATCTGATTGGTTGAAATATGAACTTGACCTCTGTGAACGAGACGAGGGACTACTTTCTCCATTCATATATTTGTACTAGGTAGCGTAAACTTCCATTCACTGTTTTCAATCTCGATGAGACGAGATTACAAGTCGGGAATCATAATAACAATAAACGCTTTCTCTATGCATAAATTGCCTGTAATAAACCAACGTCAACAAATATTAACTTTGTATACGTTATTTTCCAGTTTTCCTGCAAAATTTTCAAAGTTTTCACAAGTCTACGTAGCACTAGCTGACAATATGGCGACGTTTCCGCCTGTCAAAATGTATTTATTATCCATATAGTTGATGATAAACTTGTTTGTAAAATTTTCACAAGTCTACGTAGCACTAGCCGACAATATGGCGACGTTTTCGCCTGTCAACTCTCTTGTTGAACTAGACGGCAAAGCATAAGGTAGGGTGTTTGACATAATTCAGCCATGTGGAAGATTTAATGTGTTTGTGATTCGTAAGGTAACAGGTAAAATCGAACAAATTCCTCATTATCGTTTGAGAGTTTTACTCAGTCAACATCACTCTATCGGGTCGGGTGTCGGTGTGACAGTGCATGTCGCATACATCGCCTCAACGGAAAATCTAACGTCCCCTCGACCTCTCGTCAGATGGCGAATAAAACTTTCGAACGTAAACACTAACGTTTCATCGACGATGCAATTTTAATATTCAAAGTTATCAAACATGTTAAGTTGAATTTCAACTCTTTCTGACATTTATCTTCAGCTGAAATTCTCATTCTAGCGATCTTGCTTGAACGTCGATCAACACGTTAAAATGGCAACGTCACTACTATGGTACTTTTGTCTTTCCCCAGCGATGTAACAGTTTCGCTATTTGTGAAGCAGTGTCGATATATTACTTACATAACGTAAACGAGTAAAGTAAATGGTCATATACTTCCGTTACCTTCCCCGTATGTTTCTCTCTATTAGACAAAGCTAAAGACTTAACTGTGCACTATATTTCCTGTCACTGACCTCGCCGTAAAGTATCAGTGCGCAATGACCTAGTTTCTACTTCATGCGTTTCGTATGCTAAATTCATCGTTTTCGGGGGAATTCTTACAAAAAGTTTATGGATAATAAAGAAATTATTACACTCGCAAGTGTGCCATATGATATATACGAAACTCGTGTCAAAATGTTGTATTACCCTCGCTCTCGCTCGGGTAATACAACATTTGACACTCGTTTCGTATATATCATATGACACACTTGGCCGTGTAATAATCTCTATTTATCATCCAAAACTCTGTTCCACAGGAGATATCTTTTTGGCAGTAGATTTTGAACAATGGCCCTCTGACGTCAAGTATATGACATCACAGTTGTTTTACATCATCAAGTAATGACATCACAATGCTATGACGTCATAAACACTAAGACGTCACAATGCTATGACATTACAGGACTTGGAGTCTTAGGGCAGCAGGGTGTTCAGTAATGTTCATTTGTCAATCAAATGTAATGAAAAATTATTTTGGATGATAAATAGAATCTCACCCTCATGTCTTCTGATATCAAATATATCAACACTCGTTGATAAAAGTAAAATATCCTCGGCAAGCCTCGGATATTTGTAACTTTTATCAACTCGTGTTGATATAATTGATATCAGAAGACATGAGGGTGAGATTCTCCATGTATCATCAGCAAATAGTTTGATATTACACTGAATATCTTCAACGATGTCGTTCATATATACAAGAAAGAGTAAAGGTCCTAAAACTGATCCTTGAGGAACCCCTGCTTCAATTGACTTAATATTTGATTTGTACCCATTAATTACTGTGAATTGTGTTCTATTAAGTAGATAACTTTCAAACCATGATAACAGAGAACCACGTATTCCATTTGTCCATAACTTGTGCAAGAGTCCCTCATGCCAAACCCAGTCAAACGCTTTACTAATATCACAAAATACAGCGCGTACCTCTTTACAACTATCCATCGGCCTCGCTATATAATCATATAAATGGGTGAGTTAGTCAGATGTAGAATCGCCAGTGGTAAATCCTGACTGTAATGAACTTTTAGTTTTATTATCTAAGAAGTAATTAGACACATGTTTAAAGACACATTTTTCAAATACTTGTGATAAACAACTAGTAAGTGACACAGGTCGGTAATTGGTACACTTATGGACAGTGTTTTTCTTATATATGGGGACTACAGATGAGCATTTCCATACATCTGGAAATTGAGACATTGTTATGGAAACATTGAATAGATTGCTAAGAGAGTAGACAACTCTTCAATCAAACATTTTAAGACCCGATTACTAAGGTGATCTGGACCAGTTGCTTTTGTAACATCAAGCGACAATAAAATATCCCTAACTTCAGCACTTTGAAGTCTTAAATCCTACAGACAGTGATTGTCATCAACATTAGACTTAATCAACAATCATCAGAATCATTATTAACCCTCGCTATATTCACGAAATAATCATTGAATATATTAGCTTTGTCCGTGTCATCTTCATATACAACATCATCATGTTCGATGTTTGACAATATGCCACCAACATTTGCTACCATGTTCTGTATTAACAAAATTTACAAGTTTTTTAACATACAATGCCTTACTTTTACGTATCTCAGATATTGCGCTTATCTATATAGTTATACCCAAAATGTCAATTAAAACAGATTTTAATCCAACTGATACAATAATCATGTATCATATCAATCAAATTTACATGTGGGTTACCTTTTTATTCTGTTGAAGGTATTTAGGGGAGATGACTTTACAAAACATTTCAACAGGGCGGGTTTGCTTTTAGAAAGATCTGGTTGAAAATATAAAAGTGCACTAATAGTCGATCCATAACATTTCTAAAATAATTTAATTCGTTCCTCAAAAACATTTTTAACAATGATATACACAGATATTCAATACTAGGACTAAGCAGGGATTCTATTCATGATATTCGTCTAATCCTTTATGTTTAGATGTGCTAACGTGTTTATTCCAGGAGAATTATAAAAATGTAAATCACTTTGTCTATTATTAATAATCCAAATATTTATACAGATTTATACATGTTTAAGATAGATAGTGTCTATTTCTGGTAGAAAGAATTTCTCCTTGATTGTTAGCAATAAGTGTGAAGCTATCAAACTAATCCAAAACTCTTGCAATAAAAATAAGTTGTCTGCTGATACGCAGGTTCTAGACACGTATTGTCAGGTCATGTGAATCAGAAGCCTAAAGCCAGAATAATGTTTTTGTGATTATAATGTTTGAACGTAACAGATATGTTTCCTAATTGATGTGTTTCTACAATGAAGCACCCCTTACGTTGTGTGGTTATTTCATTCAGAGTCAAAATACATATAAGCATATATCAAATAAAAAATAACAACCATTATGATATATATTTGTAAAAATGTTGACAATTTTTACGTATGAACCGAAAATAAGAAAATGTCAAATCAATAACATTTGATTTGATTAAAATCAACTCGGGTTAACTCAAGCAAAGGCATCTATAATTGTTAAAAGGACAGTTTTATCGGGGTATTTTTGTGGAAACGAATATTAGGGAACATTTCTGTTAATACAAGCATATTTTAAGTACATAAACATACCTTGAACCATGTCCTTTAATCCAATGCAAATGTTTTTTAAAGGTGCAGTCCAGCATATTTCGAGCTTTTTATCTAGACGTTTGTTTCCAAATGAAAATCATGGATTTAAACATCTATAGATACTAAGCAATTACGCCGAATTTGAAAAAAAAAATCATTTATTAATTTTCAGTCAAAAGTGAAAAATGTCAAAATTTGTCGCACTGCTCCTTTAAGGCTTCTTTATTTGTAATAACAACAGTATTTTAACAAAAAAGTTAACGTCTGAGAATAAAATGAATAAAAAGAAAGCCAGAGTATAACGATCACCAAATCCTAAAAGTGTAATACAGTACTTGTTTCCTATATCTAATGAATAAAAAAAATTGTCCTTAAAGTTTGAAAATATAAAAGGGGACAGGGATTAACTTAAGCCATAACAAAGGAGAATAAACTTTACAAAAGAGACCAAGTTATGTCGGTAATTATACACACTGAGATAACACAACTCCCCAAACGGACGTGTGCTACGAAAGCTGTATATTAAGCCGCTTTATCATCCAAAACTCTGTTCCACAGGAGATATCGCTTGTGGAAGATCAAGCGATATCTCCTAGGAGATATCTTTTTGGCAGTAGATTTTGAACAATGCCCCTCTGACGTCAAGTATATGACATCACAGTTGTTTTACATCATCAAGTAATGACATCACAATGGTATGACGTCATAAACACTACGACGTCACAATGCTATGACATCACCGCACTTGGAGTCTTAGGGCAGCAGGGTGTTCAGTAATGTTCATTTGTCAATCAAATGTAATGAAAAATGATTTTGGATGATAAATAGAATCTCACCCTCGTGTCTTCTGATATCAAATATATCAACACTCGTTGATAAAAGTAAAATATCCTCGGCAAGCCTCGGATATTTGTAACTTTTATCAACTCGTGTTGATATATTTGATATCAGAAGACACTTGGGTGAGATTCTCTATATATTGTTCCCTATGTAAAACCCACGGCAGACTCTCTGCTGTTGTTAAGACCAGATGATGAGAACACATTCGTGCAATAGGATACGGAAGATCCTTACTGCTTGACAGACTCAACATAATTCGACAAAACAGGGAGTAAAAGACAAGCATCTATATTCTGCCGGCGCTTTAAGAGGAATTGTCCTGGTGGAGGTTTTTCTGAAAATACGGGTTTGCAAAGGATTTGATATAGAATAGCTTAAACACACAAAATTGTTTCCTGTACACTCTTCGGAGTCAGTCACGCACTATATATCAAATGATTATGCATTTGAATCACAAACTTGTAAACATATCATTCAGGCTCTAGGACAATAGTCCTATGACTATTAACTTGGCTTTTTATCACGGACGAATGAGCGTTGGGACAATGTTGAGAACCATTTCACAACATCCCATTCTCGACAGAAAATACCCAACTAAAAATCTAATAGTATGTTTTCTATTCTTTTTCACTTAAATGTCCTATATGAGCACGGGCAATTTCTATCCAAATTATCTGAGATGGACTTGATTAGATACACTTTGCAATTAGAAGGTTCTTATCCTTGTGGCTTTTTGATTAGATACACTTTGCATTTATCAGGTTCTTAACCATGTATTTGTAACAGGGTTATATGAAATTGTAAACCGCCCAGGATATTTCAAGGCAAATACCAGAAACTGATATTCATGTTATGAATCTGAGGTAGTTTTAAAGTGAACTCCCACAAAAATATTGAAACAATTTTATCAATGCACGAGAATGGATAGAAACTTAAGAGGATTGAAGAATGACGTTATACTATCGATTCTGCTGTCGTACCTTTGATATTAAATATCTCGCCAAGCTTTAAGGTAGTTCATTTCCTTAAGACTATCCCAAATCACTCGAAGGATAATGTAAGTTGAGTGTCTTCAACAAAAGATAATATGTCTCCAGAAATAAGCATGTTATTATTCCATGTTGTATGTTTTCTATCCAATTAGATGATGACGTATTACAAACTTTATCTTGTTCAAAATCGCATTAATACAATTTTTCAATTACTCCTATTACGTGGAAAAGGTCGTGTTAGAGAGATAACGAGCCGCTGACATGGTCAAGCAAAACAACCCACAACTGTCTCAATGTTTTTAGGTATAATATATTTGATTGAATTAAAACAATTCTATGATTTTACGAGAATTTACAATCCCTTAATATTGATATTATTTTTTTCTGAATAACGTTTCATTTACAATGTTGTAAATAATAATAAAATGAAACTTTAATCAAAAACAAAATGAATTCAACATATTTTTGACAAACTCAGAGAATGTATAGAAAATATTTTCAGATCATATTAAATTTGTCATCATAACAGACATTCAATTATCAATAAACAAATACCATAGGCACAGAGGACTGGGTTATTTTAGTCTTCAAATGATTACTTTAAAAAAATCAATTTTAAGGTATTTCTGGATCTCTGTGATTACACTGACCATTAACAAGCCAAAACAAAGAAGAATTTTTTGTCAAGACATGATTAAGTACTATTTTCTTCAGAACACATCCTTTTTTCTCGAAAACTGAAAGGCTCAAATCAGTACTTACAAAATTTGATAACAATCAGATGATCAGTGGAAAAGTTAGGATTCGAATAGGACAGGAATTTACCACTTTTTGCCAAATATGCGAAATTTTAATAACTTTATTTCAAAATTACCAAACTTGACACGCTGTTATTATTTATCTCACTACTAAATTTGATCGAATTTAGATGGTTAGTTATGAGCCTCATAGGTCTTGAAAGGTTTTCTGAAAGAGGTTACACGTTTTCGCCAAATGGTAAAAAATTTACCAAAGTAAAACATGTTCAATCATCATTTTTAGTTATCAGTCATGAAACACTGTCATATATTTATGAATCTCCATTACAAATTTGATCAAAATATATGTTTAGATTAAAAGTTATAGGCTGGATGTACTTGCCAATAATTTCCTTAAAAATTCATCACTTTTATTCCAAAATAGAAGTTTTGAAAATATTCTCAAAAGAGTGAGTGAGTAAGTTGTTGTTTAACGCCGCTTAGGCTATATCACAGCCATTAGCGGCGTGAGATTTAATGAAATGAAAAAGATTGCAAAAGCAAAAACGTGATACAGCACGAAGGCTGTAAAACCATCAGCAAAATATCACAGAGTTGGTGAAAAGCTGATATAGAATATGTAAAATTCTGTCAACTACATAAATATCCTTTAGATAGGATAAAATACGGTGATTTGATATACCGATTTGATTAAAACGTTGTGAAATTGATAGTAGCATTAAGCCAAGAAGATGGAAAAATACCCGTTTCCCAAACATTATTATATAGTACCAGTAAAACTTCAAGGCAAGGTTCTGGAAGATGTTTTAAGAGCTGATAATGGATATCATCAGAACCAGTTGCTGTATCATGTGCTTTAGCAAGTGCTGTTTCTCAAAAGAGTCAATAATGACACATTAAATATTGCTGTATTTCCACGACATATTTGAATTGAAAGGGTTGATGAGTTACAAAGTTATGAGCTGGACACAATGTGTAACAGACGGACAAACGATGACCATTTCGTAGTTGTGAGGGTTAAAAATGAGAGAATCTAAACTGAAACACAGTGACAATAACAGTGTCCCAGAAAGGAAATGTTAACTTTAATTATCATATGTAAGAGAGATTTTCTATGAGAAATGGGTAAATAGGTGTGCTGCATTATATCAAAAACGTTATCTAAGGCAGTGAACAATTATGTTGCTATAACCACTATTATCTAGAGATGCGCGCCGCGAGTCAATCGTCGGCTATACATATTTTGAATTCCCTTCAGAGAAAAATGAACAGACAGACGCTTAACATAACTATCGAAGATGACAATAAACATTTTGACAAGGTACAACAGCCTACGTGAATCTAACTCATGCAGATAAAAAGAATACAGAAAATCTATGACAATAAGTTCAATGAAATGGAAAAAAAGAACAATACTCATACAAATAGGAATATTCTAACGTATATAATTTTAATTTCTTAAACGGAAAAAGTTTGCGTTCCTTTTGAGGTCTACCAAATAAAAAGATAACGTGCGTCACACGCTCTAAATAGTGTAATTCAAAGTGCCAGTCTTAATTTGTTCAAGACGTATAGTTATCCCCCTTGTATGTATAATAAATATGTGATTATGATAATGTGAGATAATAGGAACATAGTGCTGTACCATGTTTTCCTCCATCTCAAAGACAAGATACACTTCGGGCACTGACAGTATAGTGGTATCTTTACTAATGTTGTTGGAAAAAGTGATATCAAATACACTGGCCTAGAAACGTCGGTTAATATCCACATTTGGGATTTTAAAGAGGCAATTTAAGCACCTGACATAAGTTTCTGCATAACAGTAACCTAAGAAAGACTTAAGAAATTTCATGTTAAGCAACTTGTTACAAATTTATATCCAGTGAAACATGAACCTGAGAAAGAAGGAAGAAATGCAAGGTCAAACTAATACAGAGGATTCAATGAATCGCATTATGAAGCTTGATAAGCTTTCAATGAGATACCACACGAAGCAATCATGTTTTATCAGTGCATGAGAATAAAAGGAAATAGTTTTCTCAAATGATTGTAGAGGTCCTTATACGATAAATAGTTTATTATACCCCTGTACTTCGGACAGTCAATAACCTGCAATGGCAACTATGTGTTTTCTCCTCATCTCCTAAAGGAGGATAAAGACTACCCGTAATCACTCACAGGATAAAACTCCATTCACGATTTGCTCCTTAAAACATCAAATGTTAAGTACTTTTGGTTTAGTGATGTTTGTTTATTTCATAATTATAACCAAATATTCGTTTTTAATCCAATTGTATCACTTTTCCAGATGAGACCAACTCTATTTTCATATCAATATGAACGTTCATATATATTGGAAAGTTTCGTTAGTTTTAATTTCAATGTTTTCCAGATTACATTATTTCCATGATGCCTTTGTTTATTTTCCAAACCTTTGCTTTTGTGATATATTTGGTATGGTTTCTAATTATCTTGATATATTTGACGAATGCATCAATATCGCTTTAGCAAAACCATAACTTAGTAATGTGTTGGTCAACAGCATTTTACACGCAAACGAAATCAGAATAAGAATTTTGTACCTATCATATATCCGAGTTAATTAAGAAGTGAAAATGATTCTCTAGAGAACTATTAAAACTTGGTTATTTGCACTTTCTAATTAACTATTGCCTAAGGCAATTTTGACTAGACACAACAAAATACATACATTCCATACAGCATAACTCTCCACAAAAAATGAAAACTTAACCGAACATTGTTCATTAATAGTTGATCTATCACTGGTTTATGTATACGAGTGCCATTCAAAATTTTTCATTCTATTTCCAAAATTTGGCCTGGTTTCTGGCACCCATCGATGTAAGTGTTTGCTCGCTAAGTGTGCCATTATTACATGTAAGTAGACAGATCTAAGTAAAGAGATGACCTATTTGTTCATTGGTTGGGAATGATCCTTTCAAAGACCCACTCCCGTAATCAGCTTTTCTCCAGCCAAATAAACTTTTGAAGACGAGAGTAAATTCAAATTTCTTAAGTTATTTCCGTAAGCTTTCCAAAATTTAAACTTTATTCGAATATGCACCTTGCACTTTGAGTCTTCTTTACAGAACACATATGCCTCATTTTGTGACTGCATCATTACACAGGCCTGTGTCTCAACATATACGTTATTCATGCCTAGGCTGAAATATTGCCAGGTAGATTAAGCTTCAAGATAGATTCGGTAGGGAAAACTGCCGGAAGCCCGTGAAACCTTCGTATTAAGACAGAGGTTCCATATGAATTTATGACGGGGCCACCTCTGGCGTCCATGTGATGTTGTTAGATGTAAAGTTCTTTACAACAAGAAAAGCCAATGTCGACAAATCCTGCTGTCCTGACTCCTACAGTCATCAGTTAAGAGAGCGTTTCTAGGATGAAGATAATGATACAGTTAAAGTCACTGTCGTTGTAAACTCAATCAACAACGTCAAATGTTATCATAGCAGTTGACAAATGAAAATGAGAAAATGTTTATCATCACTGAATTTGTGTCATGGCATGACTTTATACCACATAGTGTTATCTTGTACTCTGGGATGTTGTTACGGTGTATACGCTGATAAAGACATTTAGTCAATGTCTGAATACGTTATGATCTCGGGTTACTTACTGAAGTTAATAATGACAAGATAATACCTAAAGGAGAATAGACTAACCTAATTATTGTCTATGTCTGATATATATACTGAGGGGGGTCTTTGAGCAATCTGCCCTTTTTTGATAATTAGAATGCATAAGTAATTCAACTGCTCACAGTTAATTTTTGATATTTCTCATCAACTAATGCTGACAAATGAACTAGAAGAATGAGGTGATGTGATATTGGGTTTAACGCCGCTTTTAAGAATTTACCATTTCCATCTCGGCTGTTAGTATAGCTGCAGAGTGAAAGCTCCCACATCATTATGTATGTGCATTACAATGAAACCTTCGAGTATCGCCTGGAACTAGCGAACAATGGGTGGTAATTATAATGCACTGAATTTCAATGCAAAAATGCACCTGGAAACCTACTGCGTGTAGAACAGTTCTCCCCGGACCGCTTGATCCGAATCCGAATGCGCTAATCCCGACCCCTAGAAGAATGACTTAATGTTTTACGGAGGTATCTGTTATATAAAACGCGATATGTTTGTGATTGTGAATCCCCTTGACGCGTAGAACTTTATCTGAGACAATTAGTATTGTCAGTAGTCATGAAGCATGAAGTTAATGTAAAGGATTGATGCGTTTAGAGAAATGACGTTTGACACAGATTGCAGATTGTTTCGAACTGCTCTCCTCTTTCGAACTTCTGCATAATAAAAAACACTATGAAAGTAATATACAGCGTTGATGAATTTTCAGTTATAGCAAATTAATAAATATCAAGTGTTTAAACCATAATTATGACATATAAGAGTGAATAATAAATTCTCTTTTCTAAAAAGATAACTAAAGGAAAAGTCAGGTTACGGAATTAGTTTCATATTCACTATATCAATAAGCCATCGGCCTCAATCTTATCAACAATTTGTTTTACCTCCCAATATATATATCATATCATTCCTTAACACAATTAATCCAACATTTAAAAGGAACATACTGACCATTGCTTGTTTTCTAACCAAATGCTTTGACCACAAGTATAATTTAAAATTGAAACATATTTTTCTTCTATTTTAATACATAACATTACAAGAGCCCTCATAATCTAAGCTAAAGTTATTTTGGAATCGCTACAATTATATTGTATTTAAAAACAAATACTCAGATATGCAAACTGAAACTAACTATAATGACAATATAAATTCTGCGCAGTAGTTTCACATATAATACTACTATGCTAACTAAAACGTCACATACCATGACCTGTATTCGACCTTCTGTAACGCTAATATAATATCAATTTGCAAAATAAAGATACATACATAAAAAGTGAAAGAAATGCATAAGAGCAACACAAAGGTTATCTTTGGTCTTCTAGTTTGCTCTTCCGATAAAAGCATCAACATTTTTGCAGTATTTTATGAGATTTGTTCATACTGTTCTTGTATGGAAATTGTATTAACAGTTCTTCATAAAATTTACATAAGTTTGAGGGACAAATTACAATTGATAAATACAGTTATTAAGTTTCTTCGTGTCAAAATTGTGTGATGTCATATCTTTTGCAATTCTGCTATGTGTATCTGGCTAGACCAACAAATATTTTGATCAAGGAATAACAGGATATATATTGTGATTGATCTGTCTCCAGTCTGACATGTGCTTCCTTTCGGGCACTCACAACTTGATTTAAATGTTAAACGCCAATAAGATTGAATGAATCTTTACATTAATCATAATTTTCTGGCCAAAGGTTGTCTTCTCACGTTTTCAGCACTCAAGTGCTTCTCCTACGAAAAGCTTTAACAAGTAGGAAACCTATATGGCTTTTACAATGTGACTCATGGAGCCATATACTAACATATATCTTCTTTCAAATCACCAAAAACATCAAAGAATAAATCAAAATATTTGAAATATTTCAAACTACCAACAATCTAGTCAATATAATATCATGCATTAATGTATTCGAATGCAAACCGGTTGGAGTTTGACCCTTTGCTGCTCTTGCATTTTTGCTTATCAGTTCTGCTACAGGCATCAACTTGGGTTCGTTTGAATCCTCATCACCACAGCAATATGATTTAATTAATTTCTAATTAATAACTTTATTTAGTAACACCATGTTAACCCTTGTCACAACATTATTTAAGGAGTAGAACGATAGAATTTATACCTTTGTCTTAATCTTTCAAAGATTACACCTTAAAAATTTAGACAGAGTATTTGAGGGTGGGTACCCTGCAACGCTCATATTTGAAGGGCGATCAAGACTAAATCTACAAATTTTATGTTCAAATAACACAGATGCTTACCTGAAAATTTTAGCAAACAAGTTTCGGTTTTTGTACATCTCCACAAATATGCACCCCTGCCAGGACCATATTATTGGGGAAAGGGCAATGAAATTTATCCATTCTACTAAGACGGTTATTTCAAAGTTTTAAAATCCTGGCATTGGAGATATTTTGAAAATATACAAAAGACGATTCGAGGGTGAGCACCAGGCTACGCCAATATGTGAAGGTCAACACCAAATTTTATTTTCTGCAAGTGACCGTTTGCAGTGTGATTATCATATGGTTGCATACTGATAATCTGTGAATCGTTTTATTCTGCTTACATGCTCCTGGTACCAATGCTCGACTGGTCGGAGGGGTAGAAGCCAGACCAAATTGAAGTCATTCTCAAACCCATTGTCTATCTTTCATCTTTCTATTCCCTTATACTTTTGATTCCTTTCTCCCAGATCTGTCCACTCTTTTTTGGATGCTCGTCATCCACGTGTTTAATAACTGAAATAGTGTTGAAAGCACGATAAACCCCAACTCACTCACGCTTTTCCTTCATGAAATAATCTTACCGCAATACGTCTGTTGAAAAGCTTCACAGAGTTGTAACTTGCTGAATATCTCATAAACGTTTTGTTCAACGGTCACCTTCAAGGAACGATGTGTGCCCAAATACTCATCATAAGTACACATTTTATTTCAAAGGTTAAGTGAGATTCTAAATATTAAGTCAACATAACATTCGTTATAACCAGTCAGGTACTTCTACTGTTGTCGATCCGAGCACATGGTTGACAATGAAAGTTCATTATCTATTCATAATTGCCGTTTGATTATCAGAAAATCATATTTAGCACCCTACCTGATTGGATCTTTTTCAGTTTGTTGTACATTTAAAACAATAGTTTATCAATAGCGGTGATGGATGTTTTCTCTATTGAACTGCAAATCTAGCATTTTCACTCTAATTACGAAATTTGATCTGGTTTCCGGTACGTATCGATATAAGGGTTTACTCTCTAAGTATACCATTATAAAGTACACAAGTAATAGATTAAAGTAGCGTGATTCATTGGATAGGAATGATCCTTGGCGGTTTCCCACCCCCGTAATGAGCTTTCCTCGACTAATCAGCCTTTCAAGATCAAGTTTCTATTACCTTATAAAAGGATTTCTTGTGAGGTTAACAACAAAATAAAAGCATGAACAGCCAGGAAATCATCGCACAATTATACCTTGTGAAATCTAGAATCCCTACTTCCCGCCCTCAACGATGACAATATATTTCTGTATTTTTTGTGTACAACAGCTTAAGTTTGGGCTAAGGAAAAAAATATTTCAACGAGCATGCTTTTCAAAAGTCATACCTGCTCTGAGACACTTTATACAGTTTTCATTCATTTATTGGTTGGAGGCCCAAAAGCCTCTAACCATCTTAACAGCTGATATGTCTCTCTATATTACACTTGGAATTTTCAAAGGAACTTTCAACCAATCATACTTAGTCTCTTTGTATTTCGGCAACATCGTAAACCAATGAACACATCTGTATTAAATTTAGAACCACGTGACCATGTGGGTATTCCGAAATAATTGGCAACCTTTAATACGAAAAACGATTTTTTATGCAAATCTCAACGTGAAGGGCAATCAGTGGTGTTTAAGAGTCAGAACGGCAGTACAATTCTCCATGAATGCACGTGAACTAAATTAGACACACAGATTTCTCATGAAAGGTCAGAAACATCTATTCCATATTAGTAAAAAAAACCTTCCTTTACAACGGCACACGCGAGAAACAAGCAGCTACAAGTCGATAAGTAGAGAATGTGAAAAGGCGAGTCAACTAGTGTGATATCACTAAGTGACAGAGATAGAGGTAGTGAAATACGCTTCAGTTAATATTTCAATATATCTTGTCCTGTCAATCCTTGAGAGTTTAGAAACAATTAATTTATAACTGATGCATGTGGACATATTAATTTGCAAAACTACCGAACATCTTGAGCGGTGCTGGACGCTATCAATTGTGACCTATATCCTAAAAATAGATCCCTTTCGCCTCTCTCCAAGGGATAAATCGGTGACTGACTGCTGAGTGTAGTTAAAAAAGGAACTGTATATTTATAACAGCATATTTGCCTCACTATTCTCTTTTAGTTGATGCAATGAACAAATGGTTATATAACCTTTTCTAAATAGAGGATAGCATTTAGGTCTTTTGTTCTTTTGTTGGCCTTAATCAACTCATTTGCCGTCATGCAAATCCTTTCCTATTTGTACCCTATTATTTCGCAGTATGTCCTAGCCTAATTAGGGTGCCTCCAACTTTGCCTTTTCAAAGGCTTTTCTTGTTTAAAATCGTTCCACTGTACAAG
This sequence comes from Phorcus lineatus, assembly GCA_921293015.1. NCBI lineage: Eukaryota > Metazoa > Mollusca > Gastropoda > Trochida > Trochidae > Phorcus > Phorcus lineatus. Next base: position 55,977,781 of record OV121085.1, on the reverse strand, counting down.
TAATGCTAATGTGTTATTGTTCATATTTCCTAAAAGCATGATTAAACTTCATCTTGATATACTGCAATTATTGTCCTGTTGTAGTTTTATGATTCTGTGCAAGAATGTTTTATGCCAGCCTGATTGATGAATATGTCTGACCATGAAGCCGCAAAAGATTACATTGTACCCGCGGGATGTGGTCACAGTATATAATAATAATAATAATAATAATTAACTTGTATAGCGCCTTGTTTCCAGCAAGAGCTGCTCAACGGCGCTGGAGAAGAAAAAGTGGAAGTATATACAGAGATAGAGAAAAGTAGGGTTTACAGGGTAGAAAGAGGTAGGGTTTACAGGAGAGAAAAAAGGTAGGTATTTAAGTCTTTCTTGAAACAGTCCAGTGATCCAGAGGTTTTGAGGTCATGTGGGAGAGAGTTCCATAAGACAGGGGCAGCAACAGAGAAGGCTCGTTCACCAAGTTTGGTAGAGGTTGATGGGACACACAGGTGTGCTTCATTTGACGATCGTAGAGATCGGCAGGGCTGATATATAGAGAGCAGTTTTTTCATGTACATAGGAGACGAATCAACATGGAGAGCACAGAAGGTCAAGAAAAGGATCTTGTAAGAAATCCTGTGCTTAATGGGGAGCCAGTGTAGTTGCTGGAGAACTGGGGTTATGTGAGCATCCTGTCTTGTCCGAGTCACCGCCTTGTTCTGTATGCGCTGTAATTGTGAGATGGGGCCTGATCCGGAGAGTAGGGCATTGCAGAAGTCGAGTCTGGATGTGACATATGCGTGGACAAGAGTTTTACAAGTATCACTGTCAATATACTTCCGGATTTTCCCAATGTTTGAAATATGAAAGTTAGTTGATCTGGCTGTGTTGAGGGCATGTTGCTTGCTTGACATTGTGTTGTTCATTGTCAGACCGAGGTCCCTGATATTTCTAGATGGGGTGACACAAATGCCATCAATGGTTAGTTCTGCATCATGAATTTTGTCTAACTGCTTCTGAGTACCAATCACCATGAATTCAGTTTTGTTGCTGTTGAGTTTTAAGTAGTTCGACGTCATCCAAGTGCTTACATCCTGGATGCAGTCTTCAATTTGATGTACACTAGCAGACACAGAAGATGCTTTGGTTGAGATATACAGCTGCTGATCGTCAGATACCTAGAGGTCTTGTCAATGTCTAAATAAGCAAGAAACTCCGGATCCGAATTGTTGTTATATCAAACTGATCCGATATTCCTAAGGGAGAATGGACTAATTTAATTCTTATTTGCTTTATTCATATACGAGAAATCAAGATATGATTGACTAAGTTGAATGATGTTAGGAGACTCAGACAATACCGATATGTATCATGTTAATTACATTAGGTGTTCATCAACAGAATGAAAGGTCAGTTATTCATTTTGTAGATATCTGCCATGATCAATTAAGTCAGCTGATCTAGTTAGGTAGATATTCTTCAAACTTATTATCGATTATAATTCACTTTATGATATTTGGAAAAACAATACATTTTGATATTAGTTCACATCAAACACAATTTGATTGTGTCATTTCATAGTGTCAAGTAAAAAGTCAAAGTCAAATAAGTTTAGTGTACTTGAGGCATCCGGCCCATATACAAATGGTACAAGTTTACAGTGGGTACATACATAATTTTAAACAATTCAAAGCAGAATTCACAACTCAGATATTAATTTGTCTCTTAAGATAACTGCATGTTTTACAAATAGTTTTTATTTCTGGAGACATAATTGAAATAAATGCAGTTGTAGGGTACACTGAAAGATAACAGTGTGAAATATATGTTTCTGTTAAATCAGTGTGGACGAACGAAAGCAAAGTGGACTTTATCTTCAAGGACACTTTTACATAATTTGACATATTCTTAAGTGTCTTTCTATTGAAGTTCTCCTGACTGTATTGACAGCTAAGTCCCAATCGGAACAAATGTGCGTCAGTTATTTCTTAATGTCAATAAAGTCAGATATTATTTTGCTTTGATTATACTCTTGTGGGATCTGTACAAATCATATCTTGTGCTATTGCTTAGTTTGGAATGCCACTCTTAATAACCATACGAACAGAAATAGGTCAATATAATCAAATGTTTGATTTAGGCACACAAATCCAAATATGAATATTTCTTATTTTAGTGAGTGAGTGAGTTTGGGTTTATCGTGTTTTGAACAATATTCTTATTTTAGTCACCCATGTTATCTTACCAATACCATGTTAGTGAACAGGCATGTCATAACAAAGTTATGAATAAATTAAAGGATATACATTAATTTCTTTTGCTCAGCTTCGTTGTACGTAGATGCTCACAAAAGACGTACGGAATCTCCTGATATAAGATAAAATGCACTTACTCTTAAAGTCGTCAGTGCGCGTACAATTGACAAACATACATTATCGTACAAATATTTTATGACTTTGCAGAGTGAAATTTCACTTTTGTCTAATTTGAAATTATTCGAGTTCATTTATGAGGAATTTGGTTTGAGCCAACAATGATAAAGGAAATATAAATGGTCCAACCTGACAAATGTTGATCGTTTTACTGGGAAATGGAGAAATTGGGTCATGTAAAGATCAGTGACGTACAAGGAATATTCAATTTGTATAGACCGAGAAAATTACCATTGAATTAAGCACGTGTAATCAAATCGTCTCTATACCTCACTATCAATACAAAATCTCTTTCAAAACGGACAGTTGATAAGATCAGAGAAGCTATCTGACAAAAGAGTTCATACTCCGACAAGTGTTTTATTCGAATTAGAATTGAGTTATACTTACAGGTTCAAGTTAGATTTGTAAATTTCACAAGTTCACAAGAACATAATGGTTGTAAAATTTCGAAGCTACTAGGCTGAACCCAGATAATTTCTTCTACGACTACGGTTATTAGCGTTAAGTAAGCAGATGTTGGACCATCTGGAGATAACACTTTAGCTATCAACCAACGCTCATAAACAATTTTTTTGAAAAAAACGTGTAAATGTCCAGACATCCTTCATCCTTCATGGTTAAGTCAATGTATTTAGTACCAGTGGTATTATAACCGACAACCAAAGAACAGATTGACAGTCGAACATAAAAGACACGTGTTAAAAGTCGATGTAAACGGTCGCTTGATACATCAAGTCCATGATTGATACTGTGAGCACAGTTGGAGTCACATTCCTCTCTTGGTCAATTAGTTGGGAGTCGTATTTGCGGCAACAAGAGTAATTCTTAAAATAGCAAGGTGGGGGCCAAAACGATCCTTCCATGACAATGATTGCGATCATTCAATTGTGTAAATAAATCGTCATATCTATGAAACACACGATTTTGCAAGTTATTGAAACATGAATCTCAGCGTGTGGGAAACAACTGTTTTCCCTCAGTCTACTTTCTGAAATATATTTATAAAGATATTTATAGATTCAATGCATTAAAATATCGATTGGGTGTCCCAGCAAAGAATAATTACTGTATCAAGAAATCATTGTGATCAAAGAAATAAGGAAATCCACTAATGTGCGTCGTTAGATACTTTCTGGTTGGTTCTCAGTAGATCCAGAGTATGTTAGTATAGAATGATGGAATTGCACACACTCTCGAATAAATAATGTTTGTACTAACTTATTTTTCAATCCATAATTTAATCTTTTGGATCAAATGTTCATCAAGAATGTGCATCATTCCACCGATGGCCAATTTCGAAACGTTTGCATGATGTTGCTGGATACATCCATGACAGTTCATGTGCGTGTACAATGGGTTGTCACCGAGCCTAACAATGTTCTGAATAGATCTTCCTAAACAGATGTATATCCATGTGTTTTCACTAGCTTTGGTAATAGTCTAAAACCCGTGCAGCTTAGTACATTAATAAGCCAAATGTGGCTGCACATCCGTTAAAAACTGACTAGCTTGTGCAAGTGACCTCCCTTTATTGTCGACGTAAGTGAGTCAATCCCGTTAGTACCACTGTAACTCACTTTGAATGAGTGCGTTGTCTTCCTCTTCCCCAATATATTAAGGCTGGAGGTGCAGTGCACATAAATTTCAATACCGAGCGACCTCTCCTCGCTCGAAGTGAGCACTGTCACTTTTACGTAGGCCACAGGTATACGCGTTGTACGTAGCGCTCGGCCCAGCTGGCATCTGCAACTCACCACTTTTTTAGAACGGTTCTTACCGTTTGAGTTTGAAAAAGCTTAATTATTTTGTGTTCTTTTTCGTGAATGTAAGCATAATGTACATAATTAATGATGCTATGTTTGCTAGTTTGATTAGCCAAAGCCAACTCGTGGCATGTAAACATAACTCATTTACGAAGTCATAATAAGGACAGTTTCTGTTGTAATAACTGACTGCTTTTATTGTAGCACTGTGACTTCTCAACCCCTTTACAAAAGTTCATCTGTATCTGAATAAATAAAACAACCTAAAGAAAGGAAAGTAACACTTTGAAGTCAAATCATCAATATACAAAAGCATGGGTTCTTGCCATCAGATAGCATAGTTTTATTTCTTTTGTTCCAATCTGTGACCGTCTTTCCAATTCTAGTCAGTTTTGATTCATTCACCTGCAGGTGTCACGCCTCTGCACTAAAATACCCGGACAGATCTGTGTCGACTTGATAAATCCGTCTGTCAATGGACAGGAATTTAATCACATCCTCATGCAAAGCAGTCAGGAGGTACATCATTGTGTACCAAATTGACACTAAAGATGAATCCATAGTGAGTGCTGTTGACCTTTTGTTAAGAGTAGAAAATAAATTCAAGTCATTTCCATACGACATTATACATCACTATGTAATCTTGCAAAGGTGACATATGAAGTGACCGGCTTGGGTTGCGCTAATAATGTGTCGGTGGTTAGCGCGTTCGGCTTCGGATCAAGAGGTCCGTGGTTCGAATCCAGCCAGTAGCTCGGCAACTTTGTCTGCAGTAGAGAACTGTTCTACACGCAGTAAGGTTTTGGTGCAATGCTTCACTGAATTTCAGAGAAGTACCACCCATGGTTCGCTAGTTCCAGCCGATGCTCGCAGGTTTCACCGCAATGCATATACATAATGGTGATAATACTAGCAGACGCGATATAAACGAAACAATCTTGAAAGCGGCGTTAAACCTCATATCACCTAATATCTAATGTCAATACTGCACATGGCAATTACACAGTTTTACCTTCAAAACTATTATCATATTTTCTTCTTGAGAATGTCACAGAAAAAAGACACATCTGGAAATCTAACAGCGAGGCAAGTATCCCAAGTTTTTATATTGGGAAAACAATTCTTCTTAACGTGTTTTGAATGTCACAGCATTCAGAATTAGCTGACATCATTTGCATGACATACCCTTGGAAACGATCAATAATAAATATAAGTCAAACTGTAGAACTCATTAAAATAGATTTGTTTCGCATACTAACTAAGGAGTAACCTAAAACTTTCATTTTTCTGAAAACATTTTGATGACTTATTCCATTTACTGATGTCGAAATAAGTGGGAATGGTCGTAGCAACACTTACTGACAGAAAATTCTCGTCCGCATCTACCCATTCTTTACCATTATTTACTGACAAGAGCAAGGGGCAGCCAAACTTGATGTGAGCATGTGGCGATTCTTAAATATACTACATAGCATGGCGTAAAAATAATCACAACGTGAACCTCTTTCTCTACCAATGTGAGTCGGTATCTTTCATTAAAGTCAGTATTTCCAGGTGAAGTAACGCAAATCAGAAAATCTTTTTACATTTTGCCACAGACACATACTTATGCCCCGAACTTGAAGGATTTTATGCCGATATATCTGATAAGAATTAATGCCCAAAACACTGATACCAGTTGTTATTCAGAATAACGAACAGTAATCAGTGATCGAGATTCTTACATCTACGCAGGGTAATCTCCATCATAGTGTTTTCCATATCGAAAGCGGCTTCACAACTTAGACGTGATATTGTCTTGTTCACTACTTGAAATACACCACAGTATTGATATTTTCATTTGATCATTACACAAAGCAATATTTTATTTAACAAATGACCGAAATTTGGGAAAGGTTGAACGATTAAGTTCAATATTCAAAAAGGTAGTTTGAAAACCTTTCTAATGATATTGTGTCTTGCACCTGAGTGCAAGAGTAAAAAACAAGTTTGAACTGAGTTTGATATAATTAGACGTGCTTTAACATCGCATGAAGCGTCTTTAACTGACCCATGCTCTGATTACTAACCCATGAAAGAGCATTGAAGCTTCTAATAGATATGAAATGAATAATGCATTTTCTAATTCAAGAGATTAAGTTTTCAAATGCAATTTAAATAAGTTAATTTGGCGAATGAGGACCGTACATTTCTCATTTCAAGGTTCTGTGTTGATAGATTATGAATGAGAATCTTTAACACTTAGTTTGAACTTGTGCTTCAATAAAAAAGCCTCTCCTGACATGTCGGCCTTTTCTGACCTCCGTTGAATGGTCATTTATTGACCACTTCAAAGGATCGATGCAATTCTGATTAAACATCTGACCCAGAAATATTCCGTCACTGATGCACAGGAAGTCGGTAGACAACTTGGCAGCCAAGTTCCGGCTTCTCGTGTTGAGAGTCAGTAGACAGGTTGTCTATAGCAAATATCAAACTGAATTTACCATCTCACCAATCATAAGCCAATTTAAATTGTAAACGATCTGACCACATTCAGATTTCATTGGCATGTAATTTGTGACGGAATCAGATACCTTATAATAAAATACCGAACTTCTTTCCAAACTGAAGTTTAGTATTTTATAGATCTTCATCATTTAAGGGTAATTAACAATTAAGTTTGTACCGGATGTGAAGGGCTGGCATTAGATTCGCTAATAATTTTGCTAAAGTATGGTCTGATGTCAGTAGAGTTCAATCAGTCATCCGGATATCCCAGCACCATGTGTTATGTAAGCATTACTTCTTCGATTTTGACGATAATCTGTGACCCTCCGAAGAATACAATATATTTCGTCTCACTTTAGAATTCTATCATTAGCTCGCCTCATACGTTTTTCGAAAGGTTGCACTAACATGTATTCAACAGAGAAATTATTGCCATTCTGTAAAAAACATGTACTCAAAGTAAAGTAAACCAATTAAAGCTCGACGATGAATCAGATATGTGTTTCAAAGAAATTTTTAACAAGCTTCAATCTTTCATACGTTTTTTCTAGTGGAAAGCACGCCGAAAAAATGAATCCCTGGGATGTATTATCAATGCTTTCTACCATTATTCTTTCCATTACATGTAGCATATTTTCCATCCTTATCAAAAGCCTACTCAAACGCATAGTGCATGCATTCTGTCGATATCACTTATGTTCATCGATTATTTTCAAATAACATTTTCCCATCAATAATATCGTGCATCTCCTTTCATATGAACACTTTGTTATTCACTGTTTGTGAACTGGCAATAACTGTGCTCGCATGTGTTCATAACACATCAATTCTGGATACATTTATTGAGAATACATATGGTTTTAAGGATCAATATAACTCTCCATAGCTTAAACGATCTGGTATACAATTGGATAATTGTTAATTCCTCCATGTCCTCAAACATGAGAACATGACATTTCAATCTAGTGTCATGTAAATATAAAGCTGATTGACACTTTAAAAATATATTTGAAATTCAATATTGTACAACTTGCAGCAGAAATGGGAACGCTTCCCAGGACGTTGACATCATTTTACAAAGATGTATAAATAATCCACCCATTCTATTGATGAAGAGACTAAACCATCTACCTTGATCATCATATATGAAATTTAGACAAACTAACTTACATTCACAATTTAATATGGTTTGAAGTTGTCAAAAATATTTTTGTTAAGTTAGGTCCCACAAAGACTTAAATCAGTCACTGATTCATCATTTTCAACAACTTCTAATTGAAAATATATATAGTATGAAAAAAACCAAGCTCTTCTGAGCTGCTGCCTTTAATGACCACATCCTGCTAAATCAGCGTAGATGAATCCGCTCTCGCTCCTTCCTAATACCAAGGGCCTAGATTTCCAAAACTCTCTTAGTGCTTAGATAGTTAATGATTGGTACTCACGAAAATCTTAATGCTAAGAGAGCTTCGAATATCTCGACCCTGATCTCTTTCAAGTCCATACCCTCGTATCGCTAAATATCTAACCAGCCAATGAGACGATTCGTATTCAGCAACAGCGGCACAACCCGGATGAAAAAATCCGTTGAGTTGAAACTAGTAGCTTCAGGCGCCCTAATAAACGACATTTCATTGGCAGAAACAATAAATTGAAGCGTAACCACGAATGTCAAGCCGCGATGCCATATGAGGGATTCAGCCCGAAGGAGATCCGGGTACTAGGAAGAAGTGAAGGGGGATTCATTTACGGTGCTTTAGCAGGATGTAATGAGCATAGCTCATTCATATATACCCACGTTCCATAGTGCTAACATAAGCTTCAGATTATCATTACAAATCTTTTTCCCCTCGCGTTTGATAAAGCAAAGATACTTTGTAGTATTAGCAACACCTCTCTTTCATTTGATACATCAAACAGCAGCATCTTAATCATTAATCATTAATCATTAATATGCCAGATTGGTTAATAACATTTCAAATATTTGTAGCGATGCGTTGGTATTTTATGGTGAGAGAATGGTGTATTTAGGAAATAAATGAGGCAGATTCTGTCATGTGTGATATCAAAGCTTAATCATGTATAGTCTGGACTGGCGTATGTCCATAAAATAATTTCATCTTTATACCTCTGTGGAAAATCCGTAGGTAAGTTTTATCTAAGCTCAAAACAGTCCGTCTTTACTAATGGTCCATGTAACCCAGTTCGTTTATAAAGTGTGGAGGTTGTGTGTCATAATGACCTAAAGAGCTACGTACCTGTACGTCAGTGGTATGACAATCAATGATGACTTGTTCATTGGTGCTCAAGTATTGAAATTAATTGAAATCTGATCACAAGAAACTTGAAATTGCTCTTTCATGACCAGTGTTGGTGTAACGGATTGTTTGTCGATGTAGTGGTTTGATGATGTAGTGGTTTACTGACATCGTTGAACATAAGTGTACTCATATTACAAACCAGCACTTGACAGATTACACAAAGACAGATTATAGTCTTTTCTTTGATGGTTGACATTAAACTTATTTATGGCAGATATTCTGTTACGCCAACTGAAATTTTAAAATATGAAATTTGATGAGTTAGGTGTCATCAAAACCCATAAGTGAACTAATGCGATCTGATTAGAATTTCGACAGAATCAAATGCATATGTAAGTAGGGTCAAAGTGAATGAACTATTTATACAAAATGCCTGCACAGTTGCATTCCATGCTACTCCTAAACACAAACCAATCACTTTGAAGTGAAACTATCTTTTAATTCTTTGCTAGGGAAAAATTGCAAGCAATAGCTGAAATAGATCAAGCGGTCATAATTTCAATAGTGTCAAAGTGCTATTCATTGATAAAATTAATAAATAAAGGGAATGACATAATAAATGCATTTTGATTTAAGCAAGATTTTCGGACACGATCGAACAGTGTGCTGAATATAAAAATGTTTATAAGATTGGGGTTCAAATTGGGTGATGCCTCACTAAGACCGAAAGCAGTGGGTCGCAGTGTGAAATGATATTACGAATGCAATTGTAGAGAAACTCCTGTTGAGTATTTCAAGTATTAAATTGGTGATTATTTGTTTCTCAAAGTCACACAACACTTATGGATACCTTCTCATCAATAGTTTGATCTTTGAAATGATAACAGTGACTAATGAGAAAAGTAAGTTAGTAACAAAATAGTTTTTATTCTTTAATCTATTCTTACCCAATTGGGCACACACTTGCCGAGTATGAAAGTTTTCGTAATGGTCATGGGAATTACAGTTTTTCTGAAAATAACCGAAATCTGATTGGCTGACGGAACTACTTTCTTCTCACTCGTTCAATGAGTCTAGCACACACGCGTCGAAGCTTGAAATTACAGTCTTTTCCTCGTGAACTATAGATAATGATAGAGTATTCGCTAATTTGTATATTCCACTCGGGACAGAAAAACCGTAATTCTTCGCGTCTTGTTGAGTATTCTTATATACTGAAGGCATAATTATGTGACCTAATTATCCAAATTCTACAGTTTGTAAGTTCATAGTTAAAACCTGAACGACTCCAGCAGGCTTAAGTTTACGATCGTAAGAGCATAATTGTTTGACATTTCAGACATGAGACAAATCTGTGGATCTCTATATTGATCAAAGGATATGTTGGGTCTGACCAAACACACATAGCAGATTTATCATGGCTTGAGTGACACACAAACCTCAGTGTGTCATACAAATGAAATCGGTTACTATATAAACGTTTTTGTGAGAAGACTTGTTGAAACAATTGAAAATATTCATATATTTAATTGTCATCAAGAATTTTAGAGTTATGCACCCTGGTTGTGCTTTTGTGTTGAGCGTACATGACATAATGTATGTACAAAATTATAATTATATACAAAATTAAACTCCTGTTCATTTGCCAGAAAGTTCATCTATTGTCATGTATTGACGTATAAGCTAGAATGTCGTTATTTGAACGAAACTTTCATTGAACAATACTGTGTCATTACACAACATAGCATACAGGGCCGGTATTCACAAAACTTCTTAGAATTTTTTTAGTTTTATACTTAAGATTCCTTAAGAATTCCTAACTTTAAGAAATATCTTTTATCCATTTAAGAAAAAATCTAAGCAGAATAATCGTTAAAATTCTAAGAATTAACTAAGAAGAAAACAACTTGCATTGTGGGAAGAGTAGTACCTGAAAAAAACACTGTTTAGAGGCTATTTCATGACATAATGGAAATTTTCAATTCATATTCTACTTCCGGCAAATCAACACCGGATATAAAAAGTAGTTTGAGTTTGAAATTAATTGCCAAAGCTGGCAAGTTTAAGTTCCGTGATATTGTGCATGTGTGGGCAATCAGATGCAGCTTAACAACAAAGCCAGGCATTTAGTATCATTTCAGTATTGATGTAAATCAAGTGTTACTTCTTTACTCTACACATCCGAGTTTGTTCCTAAATTGGACAATAGATTTTTGGGTTTTATAGTATAAACGGATCAATATTATAGCGTCATCTTGGATGTATATAATCATGCTCTTTGGCATCGAATAGGTGAGGTCGAAATATAGAGTTCGGTGAGTTATGATACTGACTTCTACCACTTGAAATGAAACCATTTCGAAACTGTTTTGTTTCCTTGAAAGGGCGTCACATAACTGGTTGGGTACATACCAAATTTGCTTCCATGTTAACAAAAGGAACGTTCAAATCAGAAAACATCTAGAGGCACCTTTTCAGCACTCCATATGCAAATGTTTAAAATAGATGAAATGAATGTTGTTTTGAGTTTTGCTTATTTTGTTTGAAATGGCGACGATTATATCACTTTGTATTACATTCATCAAATGGGATAGTAATAGTCAACCATATATGGTGAATATACGGAGGCAAACAAAGTTGTTATGTTGAGGGCTAGGTAACTATGTTTATTTTGCAAATCTGTTTTAGAATGTTAAGTTTGCATCATTAGGAAATTGTTTTGCAATGGTTGGCAAGCTAGATCTGTAATGTTTAATCATTTCATTTATCTGATACAGTATCATTTAGCTATCGTTTTAAAGACTTGAAAGACATTGTGTTGTTATTTTCTAATACGATCTTTTTAAATCCATGCAGTAACAAAATATTTTAGATGGAGCTTATAACAGCTTTTCAAAATAACCAGATCACATATGCTGGGTCATTATATTTTTGTTAGGCGCTTGATCAATTTTGCACTGATGTGAGCATTGTATACAAGCGTATATATAAGCGTATGCCTGCGTTTAAGATATCCAAAACACAACAACTGGATTCTTCGTTAGGAGTCGTACCATACTAACTTGCACATTATACCAAGCTCAACTGATGAAAAATGTGACAGAAAGCAATAAATCTTGATGGTAAGAATTGATTGAGAAAAGTGGCGGTAGATGATGTCGAAACTACTTTTATTAAGAGCTTTGTTCGGTCAAAATAAATAACTGAGTAGGATTAAAGTGATAAAAGACAAATAGTTTGGAATAGCATTATGACTAACTGTTGTTGATCATTTTGGGTTGGTTTTTTTCCAGATAAATATGTTAAAATCTTTCACAAGTGGTGGGGCTTATACATTGTTTTAAAATCGTTTAATATTTGAAAAGTGTGTATCTTATCAGAGAGATCAAACATTTTTGAGCCTCCGAAAATTTAATCAGCTATTTAGATATTATATTTTTACAAATACATTTGCTTTATCTTTAAAAGCCCATGGTACCCATGCATTAACTAGGAATTCCTATTCAATTTTTCATTACGAGGCAGAGAAAATCGATGAAGCCCTGATTATACGATTCCATAACTTTGAAGCTTGAAAGAACACTTGACGGGCACTTTCCGGTTCACGTTTACAGATTTAATAAACATGTTGTCAAAATTATTTGAATAAATATGCATATCTCCACATCAAACCATAACCTGACATATGCTGACCATACAATACAAACTTGGAAGAGTCCATTATTGATGTCAGGAAATGATTGACCACTTGACAGCCACTTTCCGCCTTCACGTGGCGTGTCAGTAGACACGTTGCCTAAATCACTTTACAAATGTTATGTATTATCCGACTCTTTTTAATGCCCACGATCTGACCTTATTATCACATCAGATCTTTAGGGTTGTATAATTTTTTGACAGTTTACATTGAATTTTTCATGAGCCATTTGACAACCTCATTATTGTAAAAGAAATTTCATTTGCAGAAATGTTATTAGCTTATCATTATTTTGAAGATTAAAATGATTATCTACTAAAACATCATTATTCTCTTGAACATTATACCAAATCATCACTTAACTTATATTTTTCATTTTGCTAATATGGAGAATCTGTATACTTTTTCATGTTTATAATGTTATTACGATTGCATTATTTCGTTGACTTGAAGTTATTTGGTTAGTTGAAATATAAGTACAGATTGGATGTAGGAAATGTAAGATATACTTGGAAGCATGCCTCATAGTTTCTCAAGAAAAAGGAACTAATGTAGACACGAATTTATCATTACTGCTAGAAAATGTATATTTAAGAAGACATTGTAAAATCTGTTGTAATTTTTGAATATTGCAATAAGCGCAAACATTGTGCTAGAGACTGGAGATTGCATAAAAAATATGTAAATATATGATTTAAAGATGACACCTCAAAACACAAGAAAACAGTCTCCATCATGCTTTAACTCTAAAAAATCATAAATTTATGATTTTTGATATATTATCAAGTTTGTTTTGTGTATCCTTTTAATAAACATTCAAAAGGAAGCATTACCAAAATAGCATCATACCAGCATAGTAAAAATGTTTTATATTCTACCAGACAGTCAATCAAGAATAAACTCTTGTTTTAATTGTTAAAGATTTGATATGAAACACATCATCAAACTATTATGTTTTTCTCTATTGTTTACATTCAACAGGAATAGTTCTTAACTCTTTTTCAATATAATCTTGTGGGTAAGTTAATATTTTGAAAACACGAAATATATCCTCACAAACCGATTAATATGTAAGGCATTGGCCTGAGCTGTAGCTGTGACACCTGGTTTCCAGTATTGCTGTTACAATGTGCACTGTGATAACCCCACAAGAACTTTCAATCCTTTTTTAATCATGCATTTATTCGTCCCTTCAAATCGTTTCCATGGGGACCAGAAACAAAACAACAAAATTACGAAAGTAGCAAAATGCACCACTCGACCACTTTATCACATAAACATTTCATAGACTAATAATGAATAGCTTTTTAGAAAGGTTGTGTACTTGGTTCAAATTGTTTCCATGGAAACCAAACTTTCAAAATGTACAACTACGGTACCATGTCTTACCAAGAACTAAGCCAAATAAACAGTGGTAAATATGTTTTGATACAGGCGCCTAAAAAGCGGTTTGAAAAGGTGTTGAATACATCGATTAGCCATAGAGTTAGTATATGAATCAAACTGAAAGGTTATGAACTAATGTAGACTAATTTTACTATTTTGCTGTCAAGGGCTCAACGTGTGGCTTATCAGTCACTTCCAGTGACGCTTAATCTGAGTGGTACTATTAGTGTTGTGTAAATAAATTCAATAGATGAATTGACTTGATGCAAGAAGGTCCTTGTAAAATCATTTTGAATTAAGCAATACGAGAATACTACTTAAAAACATGATGTAACATTTCAGAATCGAAATGAAGCAAAAAAATATATTTTTATCCAACAATCATTCAATCGTTTTCAGAAGATAGCAACTGTAATAAGGCTTATGGATGATAGTTTACTAGTGTATTGTATACGGAAAAGGGTGATGAATTAAGTAAGCTTAACAAAATCATGTAATTGACTCGGGAAGTAAGCATGATAATACAAGATTCTGCTTGATATTTTGTTTTTAAAAAAATATGTTAGAATTCTTTTTGCCGAAAGTTTCTGTAAAAACGTTTGCATATAATGATGATCAATCCATTGACCAAACGTGGGGGAGAGATAGCACTATTCCAAACTCTTTTCCACTATTCTAATTTTCATCTTCTCTTGTGCAGACAAAAAGGAACAATATAAAAAGTTAAACAACAATTACTTCTGATAAATATTGGCATTTCACAATGATTAACATACCTAAAATGTACAACTCTCGTTAGAAATAAACAGCTGATAGACAAAAGGTTGATTCATCACTTTCAAATTTAATGTTCACCTAAATGCAACTTATTCAAGCATCTTTCATCCGAAAGTTACGAATTGTTCCAATATAAGAAAACAACATACTCCTATCATATACCATAGTATTAGGATCGGAAACATACATATTGTACATATGATATGAAAATGACCCCTTCACAAAATAATAACAAAGTTTTTAATAGAAAGTATTTTGATAAGAAATGTTGACTAATTGTAATTTTCGTAAAATCAATGATTTCAAAGAAATAATTTTACAATGAAATTTTGCTACGCAGCTATAATAGTCACTGTTGTCGACATCAAACAGATAGAGGATTACCGTCTAATTGCCTCCAGTTATTCGGGTCTGTCTGAATTTAACATGTACTGTGAAATGTAACTGATATTATTGATAATAAACACTTTATACTACTACGTTATACCTATTTGACGATGTAAGTATGGTGTAGTTCATGTTTCTGATTTATACATACATTATTACCATTGTAGATCACAGAAGCTATTGCATTTGAGTAGTATACAGGTGCATTTTTAAAAAATTCACATCCATATTTGAATTAAATGAAGCAATAGAGTTCGCAATTTCTGTTTGCCAAAGGAATATTACTCCATAGTTTAATGATGGAATGAACGATAATGTTGAGTATTTAAGTCGTGTACAGGGTTTGCTTTAGTTATTCGATTAACTTGTAACTTTTCCTACTGAAGGCGAAGGAAGTAACTCCTGAAAAAAACCGTGGACGGCGACCCGAATGAATTTTAAAAAATAATGTCAATTTACGTTCTCTTCCCCTCTCAGTAAGTAAATTCCACCCTGTTTCATAGTACAACAAACTTGAATAGGCATATCTTGGAAAACCAGTTACTATCCGAGCTACTTGTAGTTGAGGCTTGTTTAAATTGTTTGAATTTTAAAATAATAAACGAGACATATAATGAAAGCAAAACATATTTCCAAATTTCAAAATAATTAATGTTCAACTTAGCTATCTCCATAAGATTAAGAACCCTCTAGATTAGCTAAGGAATGTAAATTTGACACGAAACTTCACAATGAATACCTAGTATATCAGGTCGATAGTCCGGCGTGCCATTATTACTCTTCATTCAACTTAGTCAAAGGAATTAATTTCATGCCTAACTGGCTGCAACAACAACAAAATAACTCTATCGAAAAATACAAGAAATTTAGTGGCTATCAATGACTGACTGTGACTTCTCTATCGGAATTTTCCCAAGCAGGGATGCTTGTGGTGATTAATTGGTCTACAAAAATAGTCAAATCGTATTAATCTAATCATATTGAGATTCACAATCCTGCACCAGTGATTTGCGATATGGTGTCATTGATACAACTATTATTATACAGCAATAGCATTTACTTAAGCATTGAAGCTGAAGCTGACAATGTATAATGTAGCAATATATTCGGAACATGGTGAATATTTTTTTCGGCATTACTTTCCCTTACTTGGCTTTTTTGTTTCACTGTTGTCAGAGTGCCACATTGTAAAATTTGTCAAGTTTTTAGAATTCTCTCTAAATATGCAATTTGATTGGCTTTTAAATTGCAAGTAATTGCGAATATTTATTTTCCTATTGTTATTATATTCAAAAGAAAGAAGCATTACAGATTGTTGAAATGAGTTGGAAATCATGGTATAAAGAAGACATGTATTGTTAACTCAATTTAGCGAGAACGAATAATTTCCGTATTACAAAAACATTTGTGGTCTTGCCAACGAGACGCTATAACAACACCAAGAACATGAATGAGCAAGCAACATAAAGAATCACTATAAATCAAAATATTTTGGCAATTATCTTCATCTTTAGCCAAAGGTATTATCAGTGGAATCTACTAAGCCAATGTTTTCCCTATACGTCATTCCGATAAATGCCTTATTGGCCATCCCCTCAGTCGATGGACCATTGATGCTTGGTTCAGCTTTGTTTTGCTTGACCACCAGAGTGAAATAAAGCTATTAACATACAGAATATAACATAAACATATTGATTCAAATGTACTTTTGAAATATGAAACTTA
Organism: Phorcus lineatus; assembly: GCA_921293015.1. Lineage (NCBI taxonomy): Eukaryota > Metazoa > Mollusca > Gastropoda > Trochida > Trochidae > Phorcus > Phorcus lineatus. Next base: position 55,960,881 of record OV121085.1, on the reverse strand, counting down.
TATAAATGAAAAATATGAAAGTATATATTTGATTATGATTTAAAAATTTGGTTTTCGATTAATAGGTATTGATAAAAACACTGAGTAAAAAACTTGGAAGAACATTTATAAATGTAGTAAACAATTCGCAAAGTATGACGACGTATTTCTATAATTGATAAGATTCTACATATACATGTACAAAAGAGAAAAAGGCATTGAATCATATATATTGAATCGCATATATGGATACCCAAACACATTTGGTGTGTTGCAAATTCTGTTAATAGCACGTAGTCAACGAATACATATGAGAATAAAAGTTTATTTGTGAGCGCTCTTTCAATGCTAAATAACATGCTTTAAAGCGTGGGGTCAAAGAGGAATTTCCTATTCTCAATATTGATGTGTCATCCTTTTACATGAAACGTTGCGTTAGAGACACCTCATCGACCCTAGAAGACGTGTCAGGAAATCCTGATGAATGCTGTCTCAGCTCTTGGAACGTGACTTGAGGCTTGAGAATATAGAGAAAAATTGGATGAATCCGCAGGTACCGCGGAAGGCCATGAGGTCAGCTCAGGCGTTGTCCCGCTGCAGAATACTGCCAGGGTCATGACGTTGAAGGAATTGGAGGACGGCAGGGGCAACAATCTGGACAGGTAACCAGCACCATTGAGGTTGTCCTGGACATCCACATTTTCAGTGCAGTCCCAGCTGTTAGATCTAACTATATCATAACTGAACCAGGAAATTGAAATTGAACCTTTTTCAATGAGGACTTAGAGTAGCGTTGACCACTACAGTTGTAGACACTTTGGCAGTCGTATGTGAAAGGTTGAATATGTGATTTGGCTTCATCAGTTGTTAAAGACATTTTGTGGCTTTAGGATGATGGCCACAACAGTGTTATGGTACCTGCTTTCAGCGCATACCAATTGGTATATTACGTTGTGCATTTGAAAGTCATGGCATATTGTTGGAATATACTCCCTTATTATGATAGTTTTCATAACGGGAGGTTGAACAACGTATAACGTTTTATTGTAAACATTCACTGGTAAGAGTAGCTGTTGCTCCAAGAGCACATCGAACACTCACGGTAAAGATGATTTTCTGGAGAATTGCATACTAAACAATTCAATGAAGTCATAACAATTTTATCAAATACTTATATAACGATACTTCTATTTCTTAAAAATCTATCAAGATGTTTGAGATGCACAGTTTTTATTTGATCATTTGTACCATTAAGGCAATAAATGTCTTCATTTTTCGGTATTGTATTTCGATGTGGTCATGCTATCTTATTTTGAGATATTTTGTGCATGCCAGCTCAGTAGGTAAGGAGGTCAGGAGGAACCAGACAAGGTCTCTTCTAATGCTATGTGACATAATTTACATATGTTCAAAGATATCTAATTTAATCCGGATCATGGGCTTGAATTAATCCTGGAAGCAGCTGACCAACTAGCAAGATGTCTACTGGCCATGTTATGTGCCTTTCTTCAAGTGTGGATATCATTAAACACCATCTACATAGATTACTCCATGAGACAAGTCGTTATTCAATTAAAGATCAAGAACAGATTGTAGACATACAGACAATCATCTCTTAAACAAGCACAAAAAATTGATAAATTAGACTCAAAGAAAAATATTTAACGTAACTTATCTGTACTTAAAAACATGCCATATGTTTAGGATATTCAATTTCAACAGGTAAATGTCGTTATTCTCGTTGAATACTTTATACTTTATGTCCTCTTCATCAATTTCAGAAAGCTGTTCACTCAACTGGAGTCATGAGTTCATTGTTAAGTGAAGGAAAAGATTGGTATATTTTTCTATAAACTAAATTATATGTTTCCTGAAGTGTTAATATTTCATTTTATATTTACATTAAATGATGATTTATTACAAACTTAATAATGCTATTAAAATTGTCTGAATAGTATTTTCATAAGCTTGTATTGTAGCCAGAACCAAAACGTGGAAAAGGTCATGTTAGTATAAACTCTGAATTTAACAATGTCACAGTCATGATATTCTGACTTTTAGTAGTAGACTTTTGGAAAAAAATGTTGTGTCGGAAATAAGGGTGTGCTGCTTTATGTCGAACACGCTATTTGATGGCAGTGCACAATTATGTTGCAATAACAACTATTATCTGGAGATGTTCCCTAGCCAATCAATTATTCCAGAAGATAATCTATACAATTTTACTTTCAAAGAAAAATGTAAGTCACAGACTGAATATAATAATAATAATAAAGGACGACATCAAACACATTAACAAAATTAATTGACATCTGTCTTAGAAAATTTCTCATAAATTTTGTTTCTTTGCTTTCGTTTAAATGTCCAGTAAAACGGTGTCTCCTTACCTTCAACTTGTTTAAGCATAATTTTAAGGTTTTAGGAAATGTATTTCTATTATTACAGTTAATGATGATACTCATAATACAACCTAAGCTTATCTGGAAAAAAATGCAAATCCCATATATCTTGATTAACTGAAAAATCAAAAAAAATATTTTCAATTGTGTTCAATTCAGAGCTGCTTACATCATACAAAAATATTTGTTTTGTAATTTAGGCCTCATATGCATGCTTATATTTGGGAATGCAAGAACTAATTCTTGTGTCAGTGGCAGTAGACTCAATTAAATGTGCCAGTCAAGACTGATAGTAATTTCCCTTGTATAGATGATCAACATGTGTTAACACCAAGTTTAAAAGAACATGACATGTACAAGTATTTCCAAGGTGCTGTTAAACATCTTTTATTTTCATCTAAAAAAGATACATATTTCGTATGGGCACTGACAGTATAATGAAAATAAAATAGATTCAAGGAATCACGTTATGATATTTAATGACCTTTTATAGAGCTACCACACGAAACAGTCATTTTCTATTAATGGACGAGAATAAAAAGAAAAGTTTATTTAAGGGATCGTAGAAAGCTGTTGTGCCATAAATAGTTAATCATGCTTTTGTAGTTCATTTAATAAATAACTTGAAATAACAAAAGTAACTATGGTTTTACCCCGACATGTTTGTTCATTTTCACGTAAGCATGAACAAATATTCTTTTGAAATTCTTCAAAGGCATTTAGAAGTTGGTTTAATAATGCTAGACAAATTCTTATGGATAACAACTTCTTTATTTGATATCTCACGGCGTTTCTGGGCTACTTTTTGCCCCTTCTTCAGGTGAATGATGATATGATACAAAATATGGTATATATACATATATTACATGAAGCCAGATAGGTAATTAGCAATACGCATTATAGGGAAGCCAGTGAATTAAATGGGTATGTACAATAAAAGTAGTGAGATGAAAGGGCAATGACACTGGGCAGATGATTTTTATACATAGCAAAGTGACTCTATGATTACTTGATGCACCAAGCACTAGGGAGGTAAACCCCTTGATCTCGGTTAATCTCGGGAGCTAATCGTTTCAGGTTGATTGATTCTAGAAGTTTCCTTTTTCGCCAATCAGTGATGTTTGAAGCCAGGATTTCGGTGTTTTGCCAGTTAATTGAATGGTTTGGATTGTTGACGATGTGTTCTGAAAGGGCAGATTTTAGATCCAATTTGTCTACTGAAGTTTTATGTTCTTTAAGTCTGATGTTGATGGGTCGGCAGGTGTCACCAATATAGTTGTTGCCACAATCACAACTGATTTTGTAAACACACCCTCTTGGATTTTGTTTAGTCTGATCACTACCCCCTCTCCCATTCGCTCTCAGGATAGTTTTCAGAGTTTTGTCTGAGTGAAAAGTGACATCAATGCTTGCTGTTTGTCTAAGAAGTCGGCTGAGTGGTGGCTAATTTGTCCTTGATAGGGGATGTTAACACGGATCGGGGATGGTTCCGGTTTAGGTGGGCGGTCGTTCTGCTGGCGGAGGGTGGCGGAGATGGTTTGTTCAACCAGTTGTCTTCGGTAGCCGTTGAGAGAAATAAAGGTTGTTTTTAGATGGTTGATTCTTTGTTGAGTTGAGTGGGGTCGCAGATAGCCTTGGCGCGTCTGGTAAGGGTAGAGACTATGCACGTTTTATTTGTGGATGGTGATTGGAGTGATAGTTAATGTACTGGTCAGTGTGGGTAGGTTTCCTGTAGACTGAGGCAGAGATTTTGTCGGAAGAGTTATCAAGAGATACGTCCAGGAATGGTAGCTTACGTTGAACTTCGGTCTCCATGGTGAACTGGATTCGGGTGTGTTGTTTGTTGAGGTGATCGAGCAGAACTGAAGGGTCATGTTCTGGATCAATGATGGCAAAGGTGTCATCCACTTTCCTGTACCAGCATAAAGGCTGGAATGGGGATGAAATATTTTAAACAAACACACATGCAACCTACACGCTTGTAACTGAGCATACTAAATATTTCAAACAATACTCATTTTTCAGATAATAATGATAATAATATTTAGATGTATTATAACGCTCCAAAAAGGATTTAAACTTTCACCATCAATGATACAAAAATTGTTGATCAGGTTATGGTTGGATTCTGTGTTTGAGTGTAATTCAAGCATTTCATTTTAATTACGATCGGATCTGGTTTCTGACACGCATCTATATAAAGGTTTACTCGATAAGTAAGTCATTATAAGGTACGCAAAATTGATGACCTTTTTGTTCGAAATATCCTGTGCTATGTCACACTCTCGTAATCAGCTTTTCTACACCCGAATCAAACGTTCAAGATCGGAGTGAATTCATATTTGTTTCTATTACTTATTTAATGGATTTCATTTGAGATTAACATTAAATGAAAGCGTGATCAGCCAGGAAATCATCGCCTGATTAAACCTTATGAAATCTTGTTCTTGCTGACAATGATGACAATATATCTCTATTTTTTGTGTACAACAACTAACGTTTGTGTTACAAGAAGAAAGCGATTTCTAAAAGCATGCTATTTTGTGTAAAATCTTATGAGAGCAGTTTACAAATGACATTGAGTAAATGTTTATCACTGAATTTGTCTCATTGAATAAATGATACGACATAGCGTTGTATATCACAATACCAACGTCCTCAAAAACCACAAGGCTCACTTCATATATTACAATAATGCCGCCTTTAGTGTCTTACTTTTCTGTGCAAGTTTTATGTCAGCCAATTGATGATGACTCTCTCTGACCGCGAAGCAGGAAAAGATTGCATTGTGCTTGTGGGATGTAGTCACAGTATGTAAGCTGATTAGGTCTGATTTCGGGTTACTGGCTGAACTCTAGTAATGCAAGAAAAATGCCTCAATTTTAAATTGTGTCAATCACGTCTGCTATGATTGTAGTTGTGAGAAGTTTAGCTTGAATTGGATAACGGATTAAGCTGCTAATAGGTTAATATTTGACATATCTGACCAGCATAAGGATGACAAAAAGAACGAAGATGCAAAATGACTGCTCTTGATAAAAGACGATCACCATCACTATTGAAAAAATCAGATAAACATCAAAACTAACATCTTGAAAAATAAACTTTATTACCTTATCTAAATTAGAAACCTCTTTAAACAACTATGAAAAAGTAGTCTACGGTACCAACCAAAGACAAATTCAAAAGATCTCACATTTCAGTTTGTGTGTGTGTGTGTGTGTGTGTGTGTGTGTGTGTATGTGTGTGTGTGTGTGTGTGTGTGTGTTGCGTTATGCACAAATTTATCAGGGGACCAGTGAGCAAAGGTATCTTAGAGTTACTCATTATTGGATATAAGCGACTAATCTTTGACAAATAATAAACGACACATGGCAGGATGAACGTATAAGGTTTAAGCTTTTAAGTAACTGTAAAGCTTGCCAAGCTCGTCACTGATTGAACAACTCTTAGACACTGAAAATGAGTAAAAAGTAAAAAAAACACACTAAGAATATGTAATCAATATTCACTGCTATTGAAATATAAATAGGGAGAAAACAATAAGACTACATAATATAGACATGTACATATATTCATAAGCATAAACATATTCAACATCTCCATATAGCCTTTCATATTTTTGCTACTATTAGGTATATGCATTTATTATTTTACATTCTTGTAGGAGCCGATTTCATAGTGTTATTTTGTATGGATGGCAATGACAGTACTTCATAAATTTTATTAAATGTTTGATGACAAACTGAAAAATAAGTATTGCAATTTATTTGTTGGCGCCGTTTCAAAATAGGGATATGGCTGACACTCAATCTAAGACAAATCTAAAATATTGGTCTGGCTAAACGCAACACATCATCTGATCAAGGAAATACTATAAACATAATGTGATTGATCTGTCTCTAATCTGACGTGTCCTTCCGTAATGGCACACGCTTTCATGTAATCTTTAAGCATCAGATAAATCATTAATAGAATTATCAAAAGATTTTAAAAGTAGTATTTCATAATAATTGTAACACCTTTTTTGGCTCACTCCGTATTCATTTTAAGAATCAAATAACAATGTGTTTTTATCTATAAATATGAGAATAAGTGAGCACTGCTCATCATTATTCCCAAACTTCCAACAATGATCAAAAGAGCTTATAAGATATTGCACGAAATTAAGATTCCATCAAAATACGTAGATCTTATCCACACATATGGATTATTTTTACCCGTTTTGACCTGAGGCTGGTGAAGCTAGCATTTATATTTGGGAGATATACCTTGAACAAATAAATGGACGTCCTCATTAGCTCACTGTGTTATAGGTTCCATTGAAAATTTAAGCAACGAAATTCATAAAACGAGGACCCATGGACGGAGCATGGTTGACACGTATGTCATGTTTTGATTCCAGAATTTATAGGCTGGGGGATAAGCTCTGGACAACATGATTACTTCGGGGACAAAAAAGTTTTAAATCTACAAATATTTTGAGAGTGAAAAGGACCGATGATTGCAAAGGTTGATATAATGATTGAAATATTGATATATATAAAATATGTATCATAGAGAAAGGTTGATATAATGATATATATAAACATCATTTACATATTGTACATACATAATTGTATAAACTGAAGTCCAGAAGATCTACTTTTTGTCCTATATATAACAATGAAAAAGGCAGACAATTGATGGTGAAAGTACTCAAGTATAAATGTTTAAGAACATAAACCAGTCTTGTTCAAATTCTGGAACCATTTTTTTTATTTTGAAAGGCTTTATAATTTTGTTACCGAGTCTCAAGTTCTGAAGAAAGATGGTCTTTAACTGTCTATTTTAAATGAACCTCCGCAACCATTCGTAACTTTTTTTAACGACCCTCCCTTTGTTACGGTATATATCTTTTTCTAGTTCTTCACTTAAAACCTCCGACCCATCCCCCCTGTAATAAATTACTGGTGGTTTATTCTTCTCACGTTCGCGTTCGGTTTCAATTTAAATTTTACTCGCTATCAATCCAGTATAACATTTCTCTGATTTTCAAACACAGTAGGTTTATCTCCTAACTATAAAACTATTTTTAAAAACACCGTGATTGAACATAACAATTGACAACGGTATGAATATTGATAAAGAAAAGAGGTTAACATCATCAATAAGTCAAGGGCTCCGAGAATTGTTCTGAACAATTGATAGTATTCTGAAGTTCTTGCCTTACCAGTTTGATTACATTTTTCTGGTCAGAATTAAAACCAATAACCTTGATTGATAATGTACAGTTTTTTCTTTGAATCATTTTCTTCTTTTATATTTTTTTGTGATATTTTTTACTGGAAGCATGGAATGAAATAACTTTCATCACTTATTTTGTGAATATTTATATATGTATAAACCAAATAAGTTCAATTAATATCAATATATGTCGTGTACATCAACAGATTGAAATACGACTGCATCGGTCAATTATTGATATTCAGGGCCTCTGTCATGATCATTTTGGTCAACTAATCCAGGTTAGTTATCATCAATATTCCTCCTACGTTTTATCTTTTCCAAATTTGATAATGATTTTAACGTAGAACAGTTTCTCACGACACAATTTACATCAAATACAATTTAAGTGTCATTCATTTGTTAGTTTTAATCTAAAATTGTAGAATTGTTAACAGTCTTGTCTTTTGATTAACTAAACATTATCATAGGGTCATTGTTATTATAAGTTACCATGTGTCCACGAGTTTGATATGGAGATATATCATGTGTTCGAGTTGAATATCAAACGAGAACCTCCATATCAAACTCGTGGACACATGGTAACGTATTTATCTCGACGAGGACCCTTATTGTATGCTTTAAATATGGCTTGAAAGATTGGATGGGTCAAAATGGCGGCTGATCTTGTCAGTATAACTTTTTTATTTATCAAGTTATAAAAATGATATTTACATCACCGTTTAAAACTCAAAAAGTATAGTCTAGTATCGTGCAGCGGTACTAGACGGTACATGCGGATTAACAAAATTAAATAAACATAACGAGTATTGCAGGGCTTATTTAATTTTGATTGTTTGGTCACGTGACCTCGTGTACACGTTCCACCTTGGAAACGTTCGATTTGAAGCGGCGCTAAAATCTCCGTAGTTTTCTGACTGTCATGGCCGACCGTCGTGAAAGGAGCGAGTTAGTTTGAAAGTGTCGGGCGCACAGAACATGCAGGCATCATTGCATAATGCGCTGGTTGGTTTGAATATGAATGATTATAAATGAAGAGTCGGTGATGACCTCGACTGATATGTGTATAGATTGGTTTTCTGGTTCATCCTTCCAATCTCCAGCTCGCTGATTGACAACCCCGCTGCGAGCGAGTGAACCGACAGGCCGTTAGCAAGCCTTTTGACTTGTTACGATTTTTTCTCGGCACCAGCGCGTCATTTGTAGAAAAGCTTACTCTTGTTCCAGCAGTGTGATTATGAGATATGACTTTAATAAATGGGAAGATACATTGAGCATGTAAAGGTAGGGTTCAACAAACCACCGTAGCGTAGCTTTTGTTTATCTTACAATGGGACAAGGGAGATAACTCTTGACACTGCGTTACTAGGGTTGCGCGTGACCCAGTTTAACATAGAAAAATATACCTACGGCACGTGACCGCTTTTGGCCAATCAGTAGCCGACATTGCTGTCCAAGTCGAGATAAAACAAATTTACAGACATCTTGAAAACAATTATCTGTCATTATTTCGTCAATAATAAAAATGTCACCCTTCACCCCTTTTACATAATGCTAACAATCTTAACAAAAGGTTCATAATGTTGGAGCAAGTAACTCATTTCCTATGACCGGATCAATTGCAGTGCATTATTCGTTTTGTGAAAAAGCTTTCATGTTCAAGGCAATAGCTCCAATGAACTGTAAAATAGATTAATTTAAACAGCACCAATGAAGATGCCATAGATTGAAGTGCAATAAAAGACAACAACAGTTGTAATGTTGGGTACAATAGAATAATCATTGTTTAATGTCAGTACCACATTTTTAATATCAAATTTGTATTCCTAATACAACCGACCAACTTGCAGCATCATGCAAAAAGTATATTACTATGGAGAGTTAAATATCACTTTTGTCAAATTCAGAATTATTTAAATTTATTTCAAATTTCACTCATACTCTTATATTGCATTTAGGCACGACATAGTCTGACAATGTAAAATTCGGTTTATTCAACATAGCAAAGGGAATACAAGTAGTTCACCCTGACAAATGTAAATCAATTTACTGGGAAATGGGAAACTTGGTTCATGTAATAATCAATGAAGTGCCGTGAATATTCAATTTGTATAAAAGTACCATTAGATTTAGCTTCTTTAATCGAGTCATCTATCTTTACCTCAGTTTTTCACAAACACTCTATCAAAACCGACAATTAATGAGACAATTGGTGAGATTAGATAAGCTGTCTGACGGAAGAGTTATCTCAGAACAAGTTTTGCATTCGAACTTGAAATAATTCTCTCACAGGTGCCAGTTACATTCATGTAATGTCAATTTCATGAGAGCACAATGATTGCAAATATTAGTAAATATCATGAAAGGAGAAAATACAGAAGAAGCTACCGAAAGTATAAATCAATGGTGCGAGCTTCGGTTTCCAATTATGTATTTTTTCTGATTGCATAGTGTGTGACATGTTATGTGTATATCACGGCGTTGGTAAATGTTCTTCAATCCGTTCGTTTTGATAATAATTTATATTATCAATAACAATAAACACAATATTATAAGAGATTAGGGTTTGTCACTTGTGACATGATAGACGTATTGCTACATGTGGTAAAGGTCAGTGCACGGGTCGGCCCATACATCAAGGCTCATTGACGATTGGTTTTGTGTTACAATACAGTGAGCCCATGACTGATACCATGAGAACAGTTGGAGTCTCATTCCTCTCTTGGTCGATTAGTTGGGAGTTGTATTTGCTGCAACAGGGTAAACTACCAAAATAGCTATCTATGTGTGACTATGAAACATCTTTTCTCTTTTCAGCCCACTCTCTGAAAATATAATCATGCATATGAACTGCTCCTTGGGTTAACGCGGGTTCATGGATTGATAGATAAAGTGCATCACAATTTTATGAACTATTGAATGTCCCACCAACAGACACATAATACAGATTCTTACAAAACACATATTACAGACATTCATCATCAGAGCTAAACATTATAACATAATAACATATATTACATTATAAAATAAAAATATGTGTGTAAAAAACCTTTATCACGAAGTTTCCAAATGTAATGTTTCAAAATATAATGTGTTGGCAAAGCATATTTTACCTCCGTAGAATCATTCCTCCAAACAGAGGTAGCTCCGTCTTAAATTCATACAACATCTGTCTTAATACGAAGGTTTCTCAGGCTTCCGGCATTTTCCCCCACCGGCGCAATATTGCAACTTTAACTACCTTGCAATATGTCAGCCAATGGAAACACCGAATGCATGAATAACATATATGTTGTCACACAGGCCCATGCAATGATGCAGTCGCAAAATGAGGCATATGTGGTCTGTAAAGAAGACTCAAAGTACAAGGTGCATATTTGAATAAAGTTAAACTTTTGGAAAGAATGCGGAAATAACTTAGGCGATGAGAAGGATAACTTTTGAAACGGCATTGTTGACTGCACAACTAGCTTTGATTGCTTCCAATCAGCGTTCTACATTTCTCGATCAAGAAACCTTCAGACAGAGGTTGAATAGAAATATATGACGGATCTACCTCTTGTGGGAGTGAATGTCTTAGAAGACAAAATCTACAACTTCTTTTTGTTGATAAACATCTTTCATTATTAACTAATTGGCCCAAATAAAGAATTATACAAATGTGAAAATTTAGATACATTCTGTCTTAATCTTTGATGGGACAGAATGTTGGAAAAATAAAATACTGAAGCAATATGTACAGTATTCATTCAAAGTACTTTTACCATTTGTCAACACTAAATCTGATTAAACTATCCCGTTATAACATTACTTAATTACGGTGACGACAATGAGATTTAATATGGGTGTAAATCATAACTTCAAAGTGTTATGAATTGCTCTATTTATAATACAATTGTGAACCTATTCCTGACTTTTATACAACCAAATGCCCACCTCACACATTGTATGAGAATATTAACCGTTTAGTGATAATGTAAATGTAACTTTTCTTAATAGAAAAAAACTGGGGAAATAAGCATTACCTGATTATCTCAACATCTAAATTGATTCATTTGAGTTCTAACTTGTGTTCTTATAAAAATGATTTGCTGAGACATAATAATGATTAACTTTGTTTTCTGAAATGGTCATGTGTATGGTGTACTACTCAAAATAATCCAATAAACAGTGGTAATTTTGTGTAAGATTTTTGCAGTTTAAATGCTGTCAAATCTAGTTGCTTTAATGATACGGTTGAGCATGATGTTCAAGGAGAATTGAGTTAGCACATGAACCGGCAGGTTAAGCTGTATTCGAGAGAATGAGGCCTAAGGAATCATAGCTTGCAACTTAAAAATATGGAAAATGTCAATTTTTCAACGTCAAACATTTCAAAGTTCTATTGCTTCATTTTCCCAAAATAACGTGACCTTTACACCATTAAAGGTGTTGGTTACATTAAATCATTAGTTTGCACCCTACCCTTTAAAATTACAAGCATATTAAATTGAATATTCTTATCCATTATATCGACTGTTCCTTGGATTCTTTTAAGTAGTGTATGTTTACTGCATCTGTGATTAAACATCTGACCCAGAGAAAGCCATTCAGTGATAAACAAAATGTGATTGATTGAAAGTCAGGAACTCATTGGTCTCGGGTCTCAAAGGTCCCTGACATGTGATCTGTAACAAATCACGGGTTGAATTCGTTATATATTCAAACATAGACTCTATTTTAATGACGTATGATTGATTATCTTAAGGGAATAATGTTATGGACCATTATGTTGGTGATAAAGTGAATGAGAACTCGAAAAAGTGTATTTCTAGTCATTCTCACAGTATAATGTATGTAGTCCTGTACTTTCTTGCATAATTTGTGCAATTAGGTTGTAAAATATATGATATATTTATGGGAAGACATTATTTTGTCTTAAAGTAAAACAACGCTAATTCAAATATTCAATTATAAAAGCTGGGTCAAAAGTGAAATTTGATCGTTAGGTTTAAGAATATCAATTGACATATTTCCAAAATTAAAAATATCTCTATCAATAACCATGCATTTTAATTGTTAATGACATGTCATGAAATTGGTGTAAGGTTATCCCTAAAAGGGTAAATAATGGAAACGCAAACTTCCATTCTATTTGTTTATTTTTGTTGTAAAATCAATTACTTAAAAATTAGCATCAAAACCGTGCAATGTTGGTGTGTCAAATAACCGATTGATATCAAACTTCGGTATTAATTCTATTGTTAATGTTTTGCATGATGTGTGTTAAACATGTTTCCAAAATTATTTGGTTTGAAAAATGACTGCTTAAGATCTTTTAAAAAGTGATTCTCAAAAGATCGCATAATCTCATATATCTGTCTTGATTAAATTTTGACAAATGGACACTTTCTTTTAAAATGAAAGACATCCCAGAACTAACAATAATCGTTAAGGGTCAGATGACAGGAAGCGGAAAAGGCTCCTTTGAAAGAAAAACAATATTACAAAGCAAATTCAATACCTACTTCTTAACTTTTACGCATGTAATTTTTCTTGATTTGCAATAAGAGAATATTGTTTTCCCTGGACAACAAGTGTTCTGTTAACTACTACATAAAACTAAAGCTTGTGATTGGCTCTGGTATGATGTTTTGATCTTCTGGTGTTGTTAAATAAAAATAGATTATCCGAATAAAAGGATCTAGATTGACTGAATACACAATTTTGCCATGTATTTTAGAATTGATACTTTATTATATATTCCTGATTTGAAAAATATTACATCCAACAGAAAATCATAAATGACTAGTGTTTGAATGTTTTTATCAGGTTTGTGCTGACCTGAATTGACCTGATTGAAGCACCTCTGTACGGAACATAACACTTTCATTTACAAGTAAATCCTGTCCTGTGTTTACTGGTATTACACAGTGTATATGGTCATTATAGTTGTAATGAAGCCTGAACGAGTTGTGTGATTTTATATCGTACTTCTGACTGTTTTATAATGCCGTCTGTAAGTTTAAGCATCCATGTATATTGTACACATTCACCTATTTTTCTTAAATGTAACTGCTATTAGAAGTTCATTTCAAAGTGTAGAAAACATACAAGAAAAAGACATTTCTCGGTAGAAAATGTTCAGATGAACTTATGGATACCCAAAAGTTACACTTTTGGACTGTTCTTTACACAAATGTTGATAGGCAAAATGTGTAAACTGAATTTATTGCAGCACTTAGGGCATAGCTAATAAAAAAGACCTGTATTTAAGTGTAGTAAACAATCTACAAAAAGTGAAAAATACTGAACTAACCAACCACTTCTGATTGACTTACTTGGAGGTGTCAAGACTGTGCACTTAAATACCCGGACTTGATAAATCCATCAGTCATTACGACATATATTTAATCACATCCTTATGCAAATCAGTCAGCATATACATTATTGTGTACTACATTGACATTCACGATGAATCTATATAGTAAGTACTCTTGACATCGTGTAAAGAATAGAACATTTATTATCAGTCATTGTCATATGAGATTATACATATTATTTATAATTACTTTAGCATCATTTCACATGAATAAGACTTATATAAGTTAAAACAATAACAGTAACAGTTTTGAAGCCTAATATTTAGTGCCTAGGCAGCTTATTGGCTATTCAATGTGACCTTTGGAATGGGAAAAATACCCATCCCATTCCTTCTTTAAAAAAAGTGATATATTGCTATTATAAAATCCCCAAAGCAGTTATATATGAAAATATATTTTTAAATGGTAAAAAACATTCTTCCTAATGGGTTACAAGTATTTACCTCTCATCTTTATAGGTGACATGCCTAGGTCATTTTTGATATCATCATTCCTAAATACTTCAATTGTTTAATAATAAACCAATGATAATGAAATGAATTTGTTTTGCAGATAAATGTTTACATTATTATTATTATTTAATTTTTCAGCGTGGGATATATTCAAACTCATCAATTTGGCATTGGTACGTCTAAAACTACTCTCCATAGATTTGCTGTATTCTACTAACCATTGAATTATACTGTAATTAGGTAATGCAATAGATGTCTAGTAAATGGGTTTGACATTTCCGCTGCATTGTCAATGTGTAGTAATCACGTACACGAGTCCATGTTTTGAATAGAAATATTCATTGTAGCATGTCTTCATCGTAGCATAGCCACTGTTTGATTGTCCACTAAATTCGAACCAACCCTTATGTGGCTTCTGAGACGTGGTTTTAATACTATTGTTGAAAGAAAACGTATCTTCATAATTAAATATTCCACTAGTTTATTTGATATTGAACGTGCAGAATGTTTTTTAAAAATTATGATTCATGCTCAACTAAAAAGATAAATATTGCTGATGTCTGCGATAGGAAGCTCTACGTCGTTTGAAATCACAAACTATTTTTTCAGGTTGTGCTGATTAAACTCGATTTCATCAATTTTGTTTCCACAATTAGAATACATGTCATCAGTGTACATCAATCATTCTTACATGCTATCTGACATTCAAGCGATCTAAACATAGAATCGAAATACAAGTCATTAGGGGCCCAAATAGGAGGTTTACACAATTTGACTGAATAAGAAAATAGAAACTGAATCACATTTCTTTTCTTCTAATTGTATATGATATGACAAAATGAAAGCTGGTCGATGTCATGATATACTATCATAAAGATATATAAATGCTATAAAAATCAAAATCGATCATTTCTTCTGTGGTAGGGATGCATATATTCCTATGTTACTTTCTTTAAATGTTTTAAATGAACTCATAAGTTCCAGTACTATAGGCGCATGGGTCAAGATCACATTATGGAAGAGATGTTGTGAAACATGCATCATAACACGCATTAGGGCCGCATTGCGCTGGAGGAATTATACTCAATGGATGAAAATGACTGCTGCATAGTTTAGATACCTCACATATGTCCGTGAAGGAATTGAAAAGAAAGTAGTAAGAGTTATGTAACGTATCAAGTAAATTCCATAACAATGACACTTGGATATTGTTCAAGATCCCCACTACACCAGATGAAGATTGAATTTTCAATGATAGACATATTACACACCAAAACCAACTTCTACTTTCTTTGCCTTGTCTTAATTTGCAATCAAACATGTTTTTATAGGAATTGATAAAAGGCATCTCAGATATGTTCCTTTTGACATAGAATACAAGACACTCACTCGTTCTGCATAATTTTTTCACTGTACGTTTTTAGTCATGGCGCGATATAACTATAATTTTATCCTCCTGATTAACAGGGTAATACAATTTGTTAGTCATGCACCAATCAGTGATTGCGATTTTTACACGGGGTAGGATAGTCTCCTTTTACATCTCATCAACACAGCAAGAGTCTTTGATACGACTGTAGGACAGACACAGCAAAACAAATACCACCCAGATCATGACAACTTTGTACAAGAATAAAACAAGCAAATTTAACGTTTAACGCGATTTCATCTTTGTTACCACCTTTCTTTATATACAATTTTAATATCTATTGTCTTTTGTAGTAATTACATATGTAATTGTTTTTTTAGATTTTGGAGAAGTTCTGATTCCCAAGGATCACTCTTAATAAATTATGAATATCTCTTTTTGAGAATTCTTACCAATGAGTAAGCAGTTGTGCTTCTATCGATTAGCTACTGTGACATAACGGCCTTTTCTGACCTACTTGAAGTGACCAAAGTTAAAAGATCAATCCGATTTCGATTAAAAATCTGACCCAGAAAGTTCCCCTCAATGATGTACAGGAACGTGATATATCTCTTGACAGCCAAGTTCCGGCTTCACGTGTCAGAGGCAGTAGACACGTTGACTATAGCAAATAGGAAATTGAATTTACTATCTAATCAAAAGTAAGCCTATTTTAATACCAAATAATATGACCACATCAAGACGTCATTGTCAGTTTTGCACATGTAATTTGTGGCGGAATCAGATGTGAGTAATTGATGAAAAATCCCACAAACTTTAACTCTTGATGGAAAGAGCTTATATATACGAATATAGTTATAATCACAGTAATGAAAGTCAAAGCCACAGTCATTAAAACTACATATATGGATCAATCATCTGAGAAGTGGTACCTTTTTGAGTTTTTATTTCTTATTACATTCATTTTTTGGCAGTTTCCATATAAACACAACATAGAATTCTGTTTCTGTACCGGAACTCAAAATCATAAAGCTTAATTCATCGAGCTTTGTATATGGATTAATCACAGAGTGTAACAGTGTCTTTTGGGGCTTTCAATATTTTCCTACATGTTTTTGTCGTTTCCATGGAAACACAACTTTATTCTAGATCAGCTCAAAAACAATAAGGCTCATTGGTGATTTCTTGATGGAAGAGCTTCATATATAATGGTCCCTTTTTGGGTTTTCAACTAATTCCTACTTTACTTTCGGCCATTTCCATGGTAACATCGCTTAAACTTGAGTTCCTGGTCCAGAACTAAAACAACTTTAAGGTTGAGCTCGTTGAAATCTGGTGTGTAGAACAATCATCATGTTAAGTAGTGACTTTTGTCTTCTTAAAAAATCTTTTTGGCTGTTTTAATCGAAACAAAAATGACAATACTGTTTCGAAGGTTGAACCTTAAAACCAGATTACTAAAATGAATAAGATGCGCAATTAGATTTAGGATCTTAAACAAACATCTTCTGCAGGATTAATATATCAACAATGATCAGCTAAGGGAAGTTTCCAACTAAGAATATGAGTTATTTAGAGTTCATCTAAGAATGCAGGGCCTACATTTTCAAAGTTCTTTTTCTTAGCACTAAGATAGTCTTCCCTACCATCAATTAGCATTGTCCTTCGACTATTCTTAACATTAAGAAAGCTTTGAAAATCTAGGCCCAGCTTCTTAACTATTGTTCAACATAGTTCACACATTTGTCACTTGGCGCGGATACAGCCGACACTGATTGCTTTTCATTCACCGATCCTTAGCTAAGAGTTTCAATCATTATCATTTATTCTAGATAAAATAAATTGTCCCTGATAAGATATGTTAGGAACCTGCCACTGTTTAGATAAAACATTACGTCAGGTGAATCCTGCCTAGTTATACATTGGTGAGATTCTTCTTCAAACATATTGTCATCAATTGGAATATTATTTATGAATGGTCTACTGTCGTTGTCAAGCTCAGCGTAATGTAAAGCTACTCATTCAATACATAACATTTCAAAATACCTGACAAAGTTCTGCAAAACATGCTTCAGTTCAATGCAAAGCAAGGGAATGAACATACATTACGATCCTCATAACACATTTCTGAAGAGTGAATTTACACAAAGCACAATAGTGATACCGCAAGGTACTCGACCAGAAAAGTACATGATGAATGCTAATTATTATATATATATATTTGTATCCTATTGTTGGTATTACATACGTTTCGTCAAATGAAGGAATAACAACATCCAAAACGTATTACGAATATATTATCAATTATGAATAATATGAATGTAGTAATCTATTGATTAGAAAGTCATACTTCTCGTAATATAATCAGTGGTTCTAATATTTTGTCTTCAATTGAAACAAATGCTGAGGTGGCGTTTGCTAATGATATCCTGGTATTATTGGTTAAACAATTACGTTTGAAGGGATGTTATGCATTAGAAACGTTTATTTATAAGTTTATACTTTTTAAAAATGTATTGTTCCGACGTCAGTAGAGATCATCCGGTAACTTCATAGATAAAGCATGACTTGTTTTATCGTCGTGTGATCGTCCAAAGAGTTCGATGAAATCTTTCTCACTTGACAAAAAAGATTCCATCAGTAGCTCGCTCATACATTTTCTTAAAAGTTGCAGTGACGTGTTTTCAACAGCGACAGTGTTTCCAATTCTTCAAAAACAAGTAGTCAAAGTACAATAAACCAATTATAGCTTTTTAAATCATGGACATATGAAATAAGTTTTCTTCTATCATAAGCGTTTGCATTGAAAACCAGTTTGAAAAATCTAAATCCTTAAGATATTTTACCAATGCTTTTCACCAATACTACTATCTATGTCAATATAGATTTATATTACTAGACACAGTGCTGACACGGTCTTGTATGAGGCGAAATAATGTAATGTAACTGAAGTGTGAAGCAGTTAAACCTTCTTCCTTATAAGTTTATGTGCATGGATCATTGACAACAGGGCACCGTTATTATCACTCCTAGAAGCATAATTCATAACTTGATAATTGTTAAATCTTTCACTTCAACAAACATGGAACATTTCAATCTGATATCATGTAAATGTTAAGCAGATTGATACTCAAATTTTTTAAAGAAATTTTACGATCACTGTGAATGGGGACGATTCCCACGTTGACCAATAGTGCAAGTTAAGGTGTATGTCTTGCAAAAAGAGAGTTATTAACGTAACCATCCTATTGTCGAAGAGACAAAAAATTAAAATTAAGTTTAATTTGTATTGTATGAGAAGGTCAAAGAATGGTGTATTTAGAAAATGAATGAAGCAGGCTTGGAAGGGAAATCTTTTTCTGTTATTTGTGATATCAAATGTATAATGTTTAGTCTACAGTGTAGGCATTGTCCATAAAGAATTTGCAGCTTCAGTGTCTCTATGGACAAATGAGTATCTCATCCATAAGAATCGTTTATTTAAGCTCTGTATCAATGGCCCTCCAGGTGACTTGGAATGTTATCTTGGTGTGGAGGTCTGCGTGTCTCCGTGACCATAAGAGCTACGTCAGCGGTATCTTCATCAAAGGTTACTGTTATCGACTGTTTCTCAAGGTTCTTAAATAATTATAGGAATTTTTGGAAATTTGATGCCCAGGAACTTGATCTTTTTTCTCTATTCGTTAACATTTTGACGACAATGGTGGTGTCTCTTACAGGTTGTTTAAGGATGTGCTGTTTTAATGACAGCTTCTAAACATAAACGTAGTAATATATCAAACCATCACCTGATCAGTATGTTTATATTGTTAATTATTTTTAAAAAAGTGTATCTTATTAAAAGGATGAAACATATGTTAGAACCACTGAACGGTCTAAGAAGAAGTATTGATAATGTTATATTTTACAATTATATATGCATTTTCATAAGCCAACGTTATGAACGATTAACCCTTGCATAAAGGGGAGATCTGATTCTGAGCCTGGGTGATATTCGATCACCGATGAGAAGGAGTTTGACAGACGTTTGGAAAAGTACGACCCGGTTCAAGTTTGTAGTCAGTGGTTACCTCGTCAAAATCATTTGAAAAAAACTAATTTATTATTGTATCCGTCTTGCGTCAATTTTAATGCCACTTGTTCTTAGAACGCAATACGAACCTGCAAATGTTCATTACTGTTGTCAGGAAATAATTTACAAATTAATAGCTACTCGTAACTTACAACGTGACTTGTCGTGTCTGAAGACAAAATGTCTTAATCACTTTACGAAATGTAATTTATTATCTAACTTATCTGACTCGTTATGGAATCCCGTCTTAATGAGATATTTCAGAGCCTCATTATTGTAAAAGCATTTACAATCGCAGTAATGTTATCTGCTCCCCATTAGTTCGATGATTAACAATTATGATCTTCTAAGAAATTATTATTTTCATGTTAAAAATATTATCATAATAATGTTATTACCGTTGTATAATTCATTTCTGTGACTTCATTACAAAATTTTATCAAACGTAAATAAGGTTTGTTAAACTAATTATTAATGTACAGATGGGTCGAAGGAAAACTTAGCGATATATACGTATGAAAATATGCGTCATAATTGCTCAATAAAAAGTAACAAAAGCTGACACGAAGTTGTCTGTACAGCAAATATATGGATATTCAGAAGATATTGCGATTAATACAAACAACAAACGCGTGTTGATGTTGTAACTCTTGGATAGTTGTGGCTTGCACAGCTAAGTATATTGTCTTTATCATTCTTGATGTAGCTAAGGCAGAGATTCCAGCAATAGAGATTCACATTTTGATGATATATCCCAAAAATTCACATTTAATTTTGTTTAGATTCTTTTAAAGGTTTTCGAATGTTAGGACTCAGTATGCATTGTTTTATTGTAAACTCGATATACAATGACACAACCTACAACTTACACCAACAAAATTACATTTTAAGCTGTTGGTTACTGATGGGCAGGATGATTCAGCGATAAGTAAATTAACACAGACTTACCGAGAAATGAACTTCGTGGAATCATTGGGCAGTACATCGCATAAAAAAGTTATGTTACTGCACATTTCACAGGCGAGAACTCATAATTTAAATCACGCTTTTGCCTATAAAACACATATGTTATCATTTTTAATTCACCCTCTGATCTTCCACAAGCGATATCTCCTGTGGAACACAGTTATGGATGATAAATAGTCATACCAACATAATGTTTCAACGTTCTCTCAAGGCAATTTACCAGGATGAAACTATTTCATTTGTCTGAGAAATATTCGTGTTAACAATTTGGGGAAATATATTTATATGAAACACATTAGCAATATAGCATTTTCTCTTTGCTCTCGCCTTCATTCAACAAGAGTATTCTAAAATTATTTTCAATAAAAATGCCCCTTTGTAAATCAAAATCTTGAAAATATTCAATTGGTTCATACGACCAGTTTTTCAACAAGTATCACATTATCAGCCAAACAATGTGCCTCTTTTAAGGTATTTTCCGTTACTAAATTTGATACATTTGTAACGCATTCGCGCAAGCTGGTTACACAAAGAAAAAAAGCACAAATCTTCCACTCATAAAGTATAACTGAACACATTTTCAAACGCATAAAAGATAGGGAGAAAGTAGAAATATGTTTTCTAATCTAACAGAAGTGTGATACATTGTTATAGGTTACACATGCCCTTTCAATTTCCAGTAGAGCAAACTTAAATAAAATGTAAAACAAAATCTGATTGAAAGAAATATAGAAAATTACTTTGAAATGGTAGCTACCATAGGGTCTCTGGTGTTACATAAAA
Source organism: Phorcus lineatus (assembly GCA_921293015.1). Classification (NCBI taxonomy): domain Eukaryota; kingdom Metazoa; phylum Mollusca; class Gastropoda; order Trochida; family Trochidae; genus Phorcus; species Phorcus lineatus. The sequence goes on along the minus strand of OV121085.1, from coordinate 55,939,273 downwards.
ATAATGGAATGGTTCAGGTATTCATAATTTTCATATTTGAGAGAAAACCACCTTCATGTGTTTCAAAATGATTTGATCAGAGAAGGAATTTATACGACTTGTTAGTATTATCTAGAGTCCGCAATGTTTCTTAATTGAATATTTACAGAATTTCACGAATTTAGAAACTAGCACTATATATAATGCTTTGTTTCATTCAAAAAATTGACTCGGTCAATGTCCTTAGTTGTGTCTGTTCATATTGACCATAAAGTACATTTGATATTCAAAATTATTTTTCAAGATGGTTCTCTATTGGCACTTGGTTTCATTAATTGAAGGCAAGTTTCTGAAACTTATTGTTAAATGGAGATTAATAACCATCGTTGATAACTGCAGTGATGAATTCATTGAAATCCAAATTGAATAAATGTTGGTAGGTAATGACTACAAACATGAGAAAAGTCTTGATTATCAATAAGGTTTAGTAGCTGAATCACAATGAAAAGTCACTAGTTTATTGAACATTCAGACGGTGGAACTTGAAGCTTATCGGTCACGCTTTAAAACGTGATGTTTTTAAAGTATTATTATTGTTTGAGTAAAAGAGATGAATTGTATTGACGGAAGGAGTCACTTGAACAATATCTGATTACTACATAAAAGCATGATCTAACATTTCTGCATTGAAATGAAACAATAAAGATGTTAAAATGGACATTCTTATTTCGCAATCAGTAAATAAAGTTCATGCGATCACGGTTATTATTTAACTTATGGATGATATCTTACCAGTGTACTGTATAACGGATTGTATTAAAGTTTTGGGAAGTTAGTTAACTCAACAAACACATTAAGTTGACTCGGGAAATCAGCAGGATTTATACCAAGATTTCTTCTTGATGTAATTCCAAGCCAAAGTATGTTTAGTCTAGACGTTATTCATAAAGGACCCTTAAGCTTTGCCGTCTTGCGTCTCTCATCACAAAGCAACATTAACATAACATCCATAATGTCTACATCAATGATTACGGGTGAACAATGATTTTTATCACGCACCTTCTTTACACATTGATCATATCCTTTGGATAATAATCTTAAATGTCTTTAAGTAAAATTAACAAATCTAAGTCTCCAGGAAAGAGAAGGAAATGTAAATGTAGAAACACCAAATAAAATGAAAATCCTATTGTTTATGTAATCATTTGATAGATGAGAAAGACTGCTGTTTATGATTCGTGGCATTCAAATGTTCACTCGTGGAAGAGGTATAACAATCAGTAACCATTCCAGTATCTTGTGAATGACTTATTTGTTCTTACTGCAATACAATATACAATTATGTATTATTGTGTATGACGTTTTTGTATACATGGTAATATATTCATATTCAGGATGTACGTTCCGATAAAAAAAATTACAAATTTGAAAACACCATAGATTTTTGCATTTCAATATTGTTACAAAATCTAAAACACTGGTGTACAGTGTGGATTGAAAAGTTGACAGTGGCTCAAATATAAGCATTATAAAGTCAATAAAGTCAAATATCCTATCACATTGTTTAATGATAACTCTCCTTCTAGCCTCAGCTGAAAATAACGACAGATTGGCATAAACCATGCTAATGAAAATGTCTATTCATTTCCAAATACTGACAAGAAATGTCTTGAACCTTCGTATAAACAGATAACATATTTGGACTCCTGTAGAATGTGATAGTTTGAATAGTTCACAGTTAGTGAAACATCTCCATATGTCACTCTTCACACTATAAATATACTAAATATATTCCTGTGTAGTATCTGCATAAAAAGTGGAATGAAATATACCAGTTTCGTTAACTGTATCAGTATTTTAAAATTTCTATTCTGGAATTTGTGTATTACTTCAAATTCATAAAGATATTTTTAATCTATGGGTTGAATGTTTCTTGTTGCCCTGAGATATTTGGTAATGGCTGTGTTTCAAATTTGAATACGAAATATATATTTTTTTACAATCATTTGTGTAAAGATGATGATATAACTAGATAGACATGCCTTCATAAGCCACTTTTATATTTGTATTTGACTTTGTTAATTTGCAATGGCAAAAGCTTTTATCAAAAAAATTTAAAAGAATTCCTTAACATTGCTATGGTTTTTGCATATCTTATCAAGTCAGATTAATTAGACGAACAATGCAAGGTTGCTGCTCAACTATTTTTATTTTAGGGTAATTAATCAGAAACTTGTTTCAAAAACGTAATTGGACAAGAATTTTTTAAAATCAGTTTGCTAAACATTCGAATGATGGAACTTGTGATAATGAAATCCCATAACACTAAGTATCCTCTACATTGGCTAGGGAATCTAACTTTGGCACGAAATTTCACCATGAATAACTATTATATCCGGTCGATAGTGTGTAGTTCTTATTTTGCCCTTTATGCGACTAAGTCACATGTATTAATTTCATGCCACACTAGGTGAAAAAAGTAACATTAGCGAATCCATTACACACTTAAGTGGATATCTATAACTGTCTGTGACTTCTCTACATGACTTTTATCATGAAGTGACACTAGTGGTGATGTATTGTTCATTTACGGAAATAATCAATTTGAATAAAACTAATCACAAGAGATTCATAACCTCGCATCAGTGATTTGAAACCTCTTTGACCTGTTTCATTCAACGAACTCCAAGATCAATAATAAAAAACATGATCATTTACTTCGATATGCAAATTGATATTTACGTTAATGCAGAAAAAGGTTCAACTCAGTCACAGCCTATTGAAGCGCATTAAATGGTTTTCTCAAAGTGCCTTCAAAACATTGTGTTTTAGCGACTGAATCTGACAAGGTTTAACGTCTATCACCAAAATCTTCGGAACATGTTAAAATCTTAAGTAAAAAAAAATTCGCTTCGGTTGCCTTTTTGTTTGTTCCACTGTTGTCAGAGAATAGTGTTTTATAATTACACTTCATCATCAGTATTTTGAGATTTATCTGTCTATCTTTATTGATATACATATAGCGCAACGTTGTATATGAATTAACCAGGCAAGGTCTCTTTAACCACTTTGCCGTTTAAGATCATTTACAATTGTGTAAAGACATCCCATTAAATCGAGATAATGGGTTTGAATTAATACTGGAAGAATCTGGCCAGCTACAAAGATGTCTACTGGCCTTTACCTGTGCTTTTCATCATGTATCATAACAATAAGACACTGTCAACATACACAACTTGTTACAGACAATTCATCATTTATTTCAGACTACGCCAGCAATATTATTTCATACCTAACCTTATTTGGCTACTGAGTTGTTGTAAGATTGATAGTCTACATTGATATAATATCTAATTATCATAATTATTTCATAATTGCAGAGGTGGTACTGATCAAAGAATAAAGATTTCATTAGAGCATTTTCACAACACCTCACATGTTATGGGTATCAGCAATTCATTGTCTTACATTACCGTCTGTTCGTTGAGTTTGTACTGGATCAAACTCGAATAAATCAATTTCATTTCTCATTTAAGATACATGTAAATTAGTATGTATCAATCATCCTTATTTTCATGCTATCTGACAATCATTGTGATTAAAACCATGAATCGAATTACAGTTCATTATAGGCCTTAAAAGGAGGTAAATACATTTGGATGAGAAAGAAACTACCAACAATTGAATATACCATGACAAAATGTAACATTGAATTATATATTTCTAAATGTCAATTTATACGTATTCAAATATATCAATATGTAAATAAATAACTAAAGTGGAACTGTTATAGCATGGGTTTTCTGGTTAACAAATTCTTAGATATGAAAATCATGACTTTTCAGCAGGGATTGCACATGAACAATAGTAGGAAAAACTAATTATTACGTTTACCAAGTGAAGCATGAAACAAAACATGATACATGGTTCATTGCGAGACCAAATTAGAAGCCCATAACAGTGATTAGAAATACATTTTACTTGTGGTGATAAAGCTATAAAATAAATGTTATGGTGTAAGTAATCCATACACATATGAATAGAGCATTGAATGTATAGAATTGAAAGTATAGAAATAAATGATGCACTGAAGTATAACCATCTTATCACATTGTGACCATCAATACTATCCTTCCGAAACTCTTTCTGAAGTGTTAAATCCCCTCTTAACCTATTTCTTCCTTCCTCAACTTATACCCAATGATCACCTTTATGGTCTCTTTCACACAGAATGAGTACCACACGACAGAGACGTACCATCTTCTTTGTTTGAAACAATTTCCACCCAAAATATATCATATTCACTCGTTGAATTTGATAACTTGAATACGACTTCTGTGGGAAGAAAAAGTAAATGGCCAAAAAAAAACCCAAACAGCATGCAGTGATTGTTTCTTGCTTTAATCATTACATTACAGTACCTTGTACAAATAAAACTAATGGCCAAAAGTTGAATAAAAAGGGAACGATAAACTTCAAGAATTATTGAGAGTTTATGAAAGAATACAGCTTTTTAACTATTGTTCAATATACTTCACACTTTTGCCATAGCTTGAATCATCATTTGATCTAGCTAAGATATATATAATGCCCCTGATTAGATATGTTAAGAACCTGCCACTGGTAATGTGTTACACATCACGTCTAATCAGCCTTTTGTCAATTTAAATGAGTGAGAGTCTTCTTCAAGCATATTTTCATCAATTTGAATGATATTGATATGATATGTTTGTATAATGTCGTTGCCTTGTTTGAAGACTGTAGAAATATTCTTCTCTTTCAAAATATAAAATAAAGAAAATATCCAATACTTACAAATGTCTCCCCGTAAGGCAATGTACATATAGTTTGGCGAGTCACTTGCAGCAATTGTGCAGAGCAAAAAAACACAGAACAGGATATCGATGCCGCATGGTACTCGACCAGAAGAATACGTCATGTATGCTTGATAACGCCTTAATGTATCCCATTGGTATTACATACGTTTCATTTCATGAAGAAACATTCGAAACGTCTAATTATATATGATAATATTTACGAATTAAATGAATAAGGTTAAGTTGTTAATCAGAGGGCCATACTTCTAGTAATCTGGTTCATACACTTTGTCTTAAGTCGAGACCACTGGTAAAGTGGCGCTTGTTAAGGATGTCCTTGTACTATTGATTGACAAATAAGTTTTTACCTGATGTGACAGGTAGGCATTAGATTCGCTAATGTTTCTTCTTAAGTTATTGTTCTGACGTCAGTAGAGTTCATCCGGTCACCCCGGTATCATGTTTTATTTAAGCACGAATTCTTGGACTTAATCAATCGATTTCCTGTGACCGTCCCAAGAGTACAATTTTTCTCACTTACTTGACAAAAAGAATTTCATCAGTAGCTCGCACATAAATTTTCTCAAAAGTTATAGCGACGTGTTAGAAAACGAGAAACGAAAAAAGTGAAATCAAAGAAAAGTAAACCAATTAAAGCTCTGCAATAAATCATATCTGAGTTTCAAGGAAATCTGAAATAAGTTATGTGTTTGTATTGGAAATTCGAAACCGCATTGAAAAAACTAAATCCCTTAGATATTTTACCAATGCTTTTCAATCATAACTCTATATAATTCATTTCATATATATACCATCAAAATCAAAAGTCTACCTAAATGTTTATTATGTACATTCTGTTGTTATCAGTCATATCTCCCTTCACATGAACATTGTGTTATTGATTATTTGTGAACTTGTAACTATTTACGCATGATATGTATAAAAAGTCTATTCTAGATGCATTTAAGTGAGATCACATATGATGTCAGGGATCAATAAAACTCAATATAGCTGAAAGATCCGATATGAGGTCAAATCATGTAATGTTAATAAAGTGTGAAGCAGTTAAACCTTCTTCCTTACAAGTTTATGTACATGGATCATGGATCACAAGGAATCGTTATTATCTGGTTTTAAGAGTTTATGAATTGATATTCACTTGACAACGCAAATTATTTGAAAACAAAATATAGATTTACTTGATAATTGTTCATTCATTTTAACAAACATGAAATTTTATATTTAATGACGTAAAGATCAAGCAGAATGAGATTCGAATAACAAAAATTTAAACTCAAAATTTAGGCCCACTAAGGATGGGGACGCATCCAAAGTTGACCTTTTAACTTTGATATCAGTTCACACACATGTATACATTATCTACCCATCCTATTGGTGAAGAGACGAAACCACCTACCTAAATCCTTATATCTAAAATAAATCCCAATTGACTTATATTCACAATGATACCACATGAAGGTATGGACCCTCTGCTAAGTGACCAAATCTGTACAACAGTCAGCAAGATTAGAGGTACTGGCATAATTCCTTTGTTTCCAGTGGCACTGTTTTCTCACCATAAAGGTAGGATGAATCATTGAATGCTGTTTAGAAATGACAAGAAGTAAAAACAACAAAAACATTTACAGCTGCATGCCAAAAGTTTGTTCACATACCTGTTTATACTAGTGCAAATATCATGTAATTTGAGATGCCTTTGAGGTATAGTAGTGTTGCGAAAAACAAACGAATAATATTGAATTTTCAATACACATATGCAGATCCATTCTTTTTTAAGGCAAATGTTTATCGTACCCAACAAGTACCCGTAACAGTTTTGGCAGGTCATTTAAGTGGCCAGTAGTCAAAATTCCGAAAACACTAATTTTTATTTTTCTCCATAAAATCCTTTAAAAGTTATCGTCTTCTTTAAAAATACGTCACGTTTGTTCCTTAGCACAAAGTCAATGGGATTATGTTGGTTTTAATCTCAGAGAGTCGATATGGAACATTGTATTTGACATTTAACAAAATCAAAATTTCGAAAATGTGACCCCCTCTGTCTATATTAGTGTGCCAAGATTCGAATTTTTGCACGAGAGACCAGACGATCTCAAAAGAGTTAAAAAATGGCTACTTCACACATGGACAGTGGGTTATCCATTGTCAGTTTTGCAGAAGTTATTCTATTGACGTTGAAACGAAACCCAAATTACATGATATTTGCACTACGATTCAGTGGTAAGTGAACAAACTTTCGGTATGCAGCTGTATGAGCACAACTCATTTTGATATCCCATAGTGATTGCAGGAGCTTAAGATTATTAATACAAGTGTTTTCCCCTATCGTTTAATAACGCTAAGATCATTCGCAGTACCACGTTGCTTTCATTTGATACATAATATAAAATATTGATTAATATGCCAGACAGGTAATTAGCAATTCAACTGTTTCTGTCGATGCGTTTGTATATGTGATGAGGTGTATTTAGAAAATAAATAAGGCAGACTGAGAAAGGAAATAATGTTCTGCTATATGTAATATCAAAGCTTAAATATGTTTAGTCTGGACACTAGCTGTTGGCCATAAAGGATTTTCAGCTTCAGGACCTCTGATTACAAGTGCGTATCTCATCCGTAAGTATCGTTTATTTAAGCTTGGTGTAGATGTTTGTGTGTCTCTGTGACTAGAAAACTACTCAGCGGTATCGTCATCAATGTTGACTGTTATTAATTACTGCTCAAGGCTCTGAATTAAAAGAGATTAATTGAAATTTGATGCCGAACAGCTTGACCTTTCTTTTCTATTCACATCCTTTTTGTTGTCTGTGGCAGCGTTACATAAATGTTGTTTCATAGTGTGCAGGTTTACTAACAGCTTGCAACCATCAGCGTCTTCATATTACAAACGAGCACTCGAGAAAGCACATACAGATTAAAATTAAAATTTTCTCAATATGATATTGTTTTTACCTACACCTGTCAAAATGTTTGATATGATCACATTTAATGTCACATAACAGCCTTTATATTATCATATAGTACTATATGCATATTGTATAAATCATTATTATTATTATCATTTTTAATTATATAATTTTGATTGAAATAGTCCACCGGCCACCACGCAACCCCTCCCCCCCCCCCTCCCCGTGGCAGAAACTGACTGTTTTTGAATCCTTGACATGTGGTTGTGGTGCTTGGTGTATTGTGATGTTATTGATGATGATGCTCTCTCTTAAAACTATGATTTGATAAATTGCTGATGTCCAAAAGCAGCTGAATCAAACAGTCATATGGAGATTGAAAATGAATAATTTGCAAGAACGTACTCCTTTACTACATGACTGTGATGTGTGTAATGACGGAATTAGTACATATGTGGAATCTTTCTTCTTTGTACCCTTTAAAACTATCCCTTTAAATCCCCAATGATTTAGAAGTGAAATAACACATTAAAAATACAAAATTGTGAGTTTTTTCCAAGGCTGAGTTGGTGTATTTCAATGATAGTAGATTAATGGTCCCTTAGTTTTCATTTGGACACTTAATTTGTGTGTTATAAGTACACATAAGTACACAAAAAAGTTGCAAGTACTCATAATTCTACTCTTAGTGCAAATAATTTAAAATAAAATTATATACATTAACTGTAGAGAAGAGAGGCCAGATAGGGTGCATGGGGACCCCTAGTGGCCGGTGGACTAAAAGTGATAACATGAATAGCTGTCTTTCCCTTTATCTATCTTTAATGCTATGTCTAGAGAATTGCCCTTTCCCAATGTATTGACCTGTGAGTAATTGAATCACAAATTTATTTCATTCATCTGTAAAGGGCATATTGCATATTGCAACAAGACATCACTCTGAAGGCGCTGCATGACCAACTAAGATCCTATCATGACCTGGACAAGAATTAGATCAAACCATTCTCCTTTAACCTGACCTTACAAGAGTCCAGCCGACAACCAGAGATCTTGGTTTATTTTGACATTTTCAATTCAAGAGTACTATTCAATCCTTTTAGTCCTTGAGTCAACAGCAAGAGAACCATACCATAACATTGACTGAAAACAAGACAGCACGGGCATTCCAATTCAGCTGTTATTGACACATATTTATATCTTTATTTATTGATTAACGTAATATTTCATGCACATAAATCATGTTTATGTATCGTTCGATGACACAAATGCCATATAATACTAACATATGTGTGATAATCTCCTAAAACCCTGAGCTATGGCTTGTTATGAAGCAAGCATGTACACATCATTGATTGTTAATGCTGCAATAGCTTCATCAATCGGAATATTAAGATTGAGGAATTAGTCGCAAAAACATAAAAAGTCGCAAAAACATATAAAAATCCATATTTCTATGGTTATCACGTGGGGAAATTCGCCGCAATCAACTTTCTTGATAAGAGAAGTTAACAATTGAAAACCATGTATTCTTTAAGACTCTGTCTGTCAAGCTGTTAATTACTCCCGATTCTGTAAAAACAATGATATATCCAGTATGAGATTAGCAGTAATACCAATCATAAGTTGAAATAAAAATGGCAAGAATAACATGTCATTTCTGAATTTCAATGAGGATTTTTTTTTTCTGAAGCTTGTTTACAAATTCAACTTGAAAAATTAATGGTTTAAGAATTTAGCAAAATGTAGTCTATAATGTGTCCATATCATCATTTAAAATAGTGATTTTTATTCTTATAAACGTATCGGAGCAAAAGTTAAATTAATGCTTCTGTAAACCAGATCAAGTTTTGTCATTAGAGTGGATAGAGTCTCTCAATTACACTCATATTAAAACCTTAATCCCCAAGTCAGTATATTATATAGAGGATATTAAATGATGTTTGTCAAATAAAATGTTTATCTCATCGAGTGGCGTGGACGCAGCAACGAGTGAAAATATCAACTTTACACACGCCACGAGATCAGATTAATATCTTATTTGACAAACATCATTTAATATTCTATTTATTATATAGTTTTAATCTTTAAAAAACTGTAATTTTAAAAACCCTCACTGCCTCTCATGCCCAATCGCCTATGTACACAATTTATAAATTTGCCACAACAAACTAGTATCAAATGAAGAAAGCTAAAAATGGTTGAAAAGTACAATATATCCCATAAAAACGAACCGATTTACAAAAAAACCTCACTATTTTAACTCAATTTTGACCATTTATTTCAAACCTTTTTGTGTCCGCTTAACATTCTGACGAGTGACGATATAGTATATCGCCACTGAGTAGAGTGGCTATAAAGTTTATCGCCACTGTAGCCTAATACAGGGTATATTTCACTGATAGAATAGAGTATCTCATCCTCAATTATATAATAAAAAAGTACCTAATTGCGTTGTGATAGTTTGGTCCTTTTAGTTACTCAGAAGGTAAACCTCATTACGCACTCACTATAAAGGCAAACATTTTCGCCATGGCTTTGCGATTTCTTTAAAAAAATTGTTTACTAGAGATATGTACATCGCTTTCCTGTCAAACAAATATTGATTTATAGGGATTACAAGACTTATTGTGTTAAAAGGGTACTATGTAGGTTGTTATAAATAGGTAAGATTTCATCCACCTTCCAAATTGAAATGCTGTAGAAGTAGATACAGTTATGTAATTCACACTTACTAGGTGAATCATTTAAGAAAACTGGAAACGAATATTGATTTTCTGTTTTCAACACACCAATATCACAAATAGGATGGAGTTTGAGTTTTAAATTAATTGGTAAATTTGGAAAGTTGAAGTTATGTGATATGGTGGCATGTGTTAATGTATTTAGGAAAGCGGTCAACTCAGCAACAAAGTTACTGATTAACAAAAGTCACGAAAAGATGTATATATCCCACCAGTCTACCATAGATTTAATTAGATGTCTCAAAATAATCATTTATAATTTTTTTAATACCAACTTATAGTATTTTGTAGATAGATGTTTGCAGATTTTTAGAATACATCTCAAATTGTTTACAACCCAACTCTTTATTGTTCCGTGAAAAATGTTTAAAACATCACTTTGGTAGGTTGGAAATACACATTCTAAGCTTAAGTTAAATATGATATTGCGTTCTGCTCCTGAAATGAAACCATTTCTTTACTGAGTTGAAATCGATTTCGTTTAAATGAAAACCAAAACTGTAACAGAAATCTGAAAAAAATCAAGGGCATCAAAACACCAAAGGGCAAGCAAAGCAAAGTTTCAATAAAATTTAACTAATTGCTTTTTGGTATTTTGGCTAGTTCTGTTCAGGTTTCAATATCAAACTTGCTTTGATGGGGTGCAATTTTTAGTCCCATAGAATTCAGAAATCAGAACACATCAAAAGGCACCACTTCAGAAAGGGCTATGACATATGCAAACTTTTCAAATAGATATAATTAAGCCTGTTCAAATTTTAGCACCAAACAAAATGATCATGGACAGAGGGACATATTAATGACTATATACCTCGTTATAACATTGAGGTTTGAAGCCTAAAAACGTTAATTTGTATACTTCGCCGAGTAACTCAGGTTACCGTGTGAGTCTGTTTGCGACACTAGGAAATTGGTAATTTGAAATCTAAATCAATTTCGATCAATTTCAATTGCAAAATTCATTTTAGGTCATACTGTGATCTCACATTGACCAATAACAACGGCGATCCAGTTCCAATTTGACATTTTGACGCTCGGTGTCTTTGGAAACTTAAAAGATCGTTCAGCAACGTTGTTTGTATATGGACTTTAGCTTCATTCGGAAAGCCCGAGTAGCCAAAATTAGAATCTCGAATAATAACTGAAAAGTATCTATAGATATTAGTTTTTAATTTACAAATGAATTTGTGTAGTTTCCAGTCGTCAATGACTACAGATCCCACTAAATCTCTTGTAATGATTAATAATCATAGCGTTAGAGTAAAAAAACCAACCTTGCATGTTTTGGGTCAGTGATAAAAAATGCCTGCAAGAAGAGACAGATCTTCACTGTAAAAATCCCTGAAAGTGGACATTTCCAACTAAGATGTAGACTATAGAGCAAATATCGTTTATTCAAAAAAATAATATATACAATCAAGATATGGTCACCTTCCTAAACGTGCAACCAAATTTCATCTATTTTATATAAATGCGTTTTTCAACACATTGTTATTGAAAACTAGACATCCATAGTGTTTATCGACTGTAGTAGCATTTTTTATAAAACTGTCCATCTAAATTCATTTGATTAGGTAATTAGCAACTTATTTTACGAAACTTGCCGAGCTAACTACGTAGTGTTTATTATCATACAGGCTATTTTTCCGTCTCAAAATAAACGAGCTCGAGCACGAAACTCTTTATCCGATACATAGTCATTTGGCTTTGGTTTTGTAAACATTTTTGTAAACATTTTCTATCATAAGATTTGAAGTCCACGCAGTATCAAAATAATTAAGATGGAGCTTATATCATGTTTTAGAAATAACCAGATCAGTTCTGCTACGTCCTCATGGTTTTGTTTAAACTCAGGAACTGACACTGCAAGTTGCACCGATATCCACATTTACCCAAAAGAATATTGTAAAATCCTACTTACCTATATGTCATCTTAAACACAATACCCGGTATCGTAATTAGCATTTCAAATCTGACTTACACATGGTACAATTATAAATTCATGTTGATGAAAAATCGGACGAATTATTAGAATATTGGAATAGCATTGTTGACCTTTTTATTTTCATTTCGGGAGTGTATTGATATTATTTTACCCCATTTCGTATTTGAAATAGTTTATTTACCAGAAGAATAAAGCAATTTCTATGTTTTACAGTCAGGCGTCCATGTTATCCTATGCATAAAGCAGGAAACATTTTATTTCAATCTTTCATTATGACATTCATGTTCCGGTTCACGTTTCAAGTGTCATTGGAAACTTCACGTTTCGAGTGTCATTGGAAACGTTGTCAAAACCACTTGAAAAAACCCTGCCCAAAGTATTATCATTTATTTAATTCCACATGTTCTGACCAGTTTCCACAGATTCCGTTATTGATATCAGGAAATGATTGACCACTTGACAGCCACATTCTGTATCCACGTGTCATCTCTACTCAGACGCGTTGTCCAAATTGCTTCACAAACGTAATTTGATATCTGACCCTTTTCAATGCCCACGACGTGACCTTATTACAAAGTCTGGTCTTATAAACATGTAGGTCTATATATTGTTACAGTTTCTAATGAATTCTTTATGAGACATTTCACAACCTCATCATCATAAAAACAAAATTATATTCGCAGTAATTTTTTTGGGTTATTTTACTTTTCCAATATCAAAATGATAATTTTCGAAAACATCATGAATATTCCCTTGAAATTAAATTTTTGTTATTTTTGCTTGTTATCTTAAAACTGTTGTTTATTTTTATTTTTGTTTCTATGACTGCTGAACAAAATAATATGAAACGATAAGTAGGTTATACTAATTATGTAAAGTAATTATGTAGCTAAGTACAGATAGTTCAGAGGAAAGGTAAGAGATATACTTATGCGAACATGTCTCAAAGATTCTAAATAAAAATAAACTAAAACTAAAACACGATTTTGTCATTACTGCAAGACAATGTATATTTGAGAAGATAATGCGATGATTACAAGAAACGCAGTTTGAGTCGATTTTCTAACTCTTGAATGACTGTGCCTTGCAAAAATAACGTTTTTGTCTTCAGGAAAACTGTGTCATTCTGTCATTCATGATTTGAGAAATTTGAATAAGGAGATTCCATAAAAAAGCTTCTCTATGTAATTACTTTATCAGGAGATTCCATAAAATGACAAAACTTAAAATTCAAAACAACAAAATAACATTTAAAACTGATAATTTGCTGTAATGGACCGAAATTCTGTTGCATATATTAACACAGACTTACCGAGAAATGAATAATTGTGCTGATGTGAGTAAATGATCATTTTATATATATAACAAATCAGAAAATGTTTCTAAATCTAAATCCATCAGGCAACTATCATTCTTGATTCATTATGAAAGTACAGCTCAAACACGGTACGTTTGATAATCAATCGACATGAAGCATTACCTAAATATCACCATACCAACATAGTAAGAAAGTTCTACATAGAAAATGAATCAAATGTTGAATGTTGCATTCATATGTACACACTGTTATTAATGTTGGGAAGTATTGCTATAAAACACACTTATAGTATTTCATTTTCTCTGGCGTTTACATTAAAAAAAGTATCTGAAGTTATTTTCAATAAAATGCCATGGGTAAATCAATATTTTGAAAACAAGCAATTGGTTCTGACACATTTTCAGAAAAACAGTATGCCTCTAGTAAGGCATTTCTCTTTTCGAAAGGTAATACCGTTGTAATCCTTTGACTCTGAGCTTCTCATCGTGGATCACATTGAACTAGAAAAATGTACGCTGTGATGCAATGTGATGTCCCAAACCTGTATTTCAATCCCACCTATTCCTCCTACTCTTGTTTGACATAAGTGAACATTAAGTTCATACTAATACCACGGAAACCATAACAAATATAGACAAAGAATAACAAAATTAACGAAAGGACGAAAGGTCAAATCACATACCAAGTTTCAACTAATACTGAAGAGATTTTAAATAAGGTTGGAAAGGGTGTCTAACCCCTTTGCAGTAAGTTTTAATTGTTTCCATGGAAACTAGAAATAAAACGAAAATCAGAATAATCAAAGTAGTCAATTCATCACTACGACACTATGTCTTACTATGAACCAAACCCTGAGGACATTTTAAAATAGAAGCTAAAAATTTGCTTTAGAGGTGTTTTAAAAAGGTATTGATAAGTAATAACTGATAAGGGATCATCCATAAGATTTAGAATCTGATAAAACTGAACAGTTAGGAATCAAACACATCAATTCCACTGAATGTTTATTAAACTTGCAAACTTTTTCTCCAGCTTAACTTGGGGCTTATTAATGAAGGGAAGGTTATTCAATTCTATTGTTACTTTAAGATGTGCTGTTTGTTAACTCATACTGTTGTTACTGGAGTAAATAAAATCTAACGATGAATTTCTTGACGGAAGAAGGCCCTTGTTAAATGCATCAAGAATTATAATTTATGTTACATTTGAAACAAAATCTGATTACTGCTTACAATCCGTTATCTAACATTCCTAAATGAAATGAAACAATTCATTTGTTGATACGCACATTCTTATTTAACAATCAGTCAATCGTTACAGAAGAAAACGATTGTAATTTATCTAATGAATGGTATCACTTGTGTATTGTATGTGGAAAAACATGATAATTTTAGTATGCGCAACAAACACATTAAGTTGACACAGGGAAATAAGCAGGATTATGCCGAGATTTCTGCTAGATGTGATGTTCAAGCCAAAGTATGTTGAGTCTAGACCTTCTCCATAAAGGACTTTTAAGCTTCGGCTTTTCTCCAGACAAATGTATCTGATCGCAAGGCAACATTTCCATAACATCCAATGTCTGAATCGATAATTACTTGGGGAACAGCGATGTTTATCACGTTGCTTCTGTACATAATACTCATTTCCTTTGGATAATAATGTAAACATATCTTTAAGAAAAATGAACAAATCTAACTAATCTAATCCGACCATTATGTTTATCACCTTTTAAAATGTTCCAAGAATATTATTTAATATTATTGACATTTACATTTACACTAGAGAAAAGCATCCTGCTAAATAAGCATAAATGAATCATCTCTCCTTCCTAATGGCCTGATCTCTTTTAAGCCAAAACCTTCGTATCTAGCCAGCCATGAGACGACTACCATTCAGTAACAGCGGCACAACCCGGATGGAAAAATCCGTTGAGTTCAAGCTAGCAACTTCAAGCTCCTTAATTAACGACATTTCATTGGCTGAAAAAATAAACGGGTAAGCCTAGCAACGAATATCAAACCGCCAGCCTTATGAGGGATTTCGCCCGAAAGAGACCAGGGTATTAGGACGGAGCAAGAGCGGTTTCATATACGCTGATTTAGCAGGATGTAGAGGAAGAGTTCTAACAATCAATAACCTTGTCAAGTATTATTATATACGTATTAATTTGCATTATGTTCATGACATTTAATTGTTTGGAAATAAAGGTCGACATTCTCTTTGATCACTTTACTTATTTCATGTCCTCCTCATCGAGTTCTTTTATTTATATTGACTTGTTCGTCAGAATTACAGAGACAGTTGCATCTGACTGTGTTTCGTAAATATATCGTAGCTATGAATAACAATAAGTTAAATTAAATGAATAAAAACAGGGCGCAAAGCAAAATCCGTTTCTGAAAAAAACATCCATTAAGATATTTTATTATAACTAATAAATTTCAAGAAATGACCAGTACTCCTATTCTCAAAGGTGCTGTGAAACAACTTTTCATTAATCTCAAAGAAAATATATATTTACTTTAAGCACTGGCAATGTAGCAATGTCTATACTTACATTAAAGAAATATCAATATCAATTTAAGAAATTCCATGTCAAATAATTCAGTCTTGAAACAAGAAAATGGGGTTTGACTTTCTCTCTTCCTTCAATGAAAAACAACATTGCTTTGTTAAGTAACACCTAACTAAACTGGTTGAAATTGCAGGTAAAATAATTCATTATTACTCATATGGTTAATCATAAGTAGTAACATTGATTTCATATGTGCACATTTAACATTTGTCTACCAACTATTGTTTTAACACAATTTCCAATTTAGAAAAAAAATTCATTTTAGAATTCATTTAACACGCTTTCTCATGCAATAAAGACTTATTTACAATCCTTATCATTATATATCTTGTATAGAGCTTTAGATATCGTTAAGTTACTTACAACATTATATGAACAGCTATATTTTCTTGGTAGTGAAACGTCTTTTTTCACAAGAGTTGTCTGACATTATTCTCTAGGAAAACATGTTTCTCACAATTCGATGTGATTGATTTGATTAAAATATGTAAAGTATAATATTACCTTTGCTGTTCACGATAAGAAACGAGCAAAGATGTAGACAGGGAAACCTGAATACCATATAAAAAGGAATGATGGGTTCAGAAAAAAAGCTTTAATTAGTTTCTACTAATATTTTATTTTCATATTTTTCTATGAACGATAAGTTGTATCGGTATTCATTATATATTTCAACGGTAATTTAAGAAAAATCTTTTATCAAACAAAGTCACTCTAAATTTGATTCTGCGACCTATACATCTTGACTCTACATATAAACAGTTGTACATAAAAACGTTTTTGGAAGGTCGAAATTATCAATGTGGAACACGTGTTTATAACAAACATTAAATACTGTTACACAAGACATTGAGAAATTATTGATTAAGTGGGACCGAAGTGCTCCAAATTATGTAAAACATTGATTCATGTTGTTTACAATAACTTAACTCTGTATTGCCTGTACTCCTTTTATAGCAACATTTTGGTTTTACTAGATTTGTAAAGATTTAGGATGAAACAGATCATATGTCTTACAAACACATGTGCTACACATGAGAATCAAAGGTTGTTATGTTGCAATTTTTTCTAATAAATCATTTTTAATGTATTTATCACAAAAATTTCAAGCGAATGGTATCAATATTCAATCACGCTTTGCAAAGGAAAACACAAACTTTCCACAGGAGTACAGCTCGCATATTCATGTTCAGCTGAATGTGCCTTATATGATGTAAGATCAGTACAGGAGGGTTTAAACAAACAAACATCCATCAATGACTAAGATTGAACAATATTTGCTGTACCATGGTGGACATTTTGGACATTGATTGCAATACATTCTAAGCCGGTTGTAAGCTCATCTATCTTTTTCTAACTGCAATGCGTATATTCGTTGAATTATGGATTTGCAGCAACACATTTTCCTTTACTGTTCGATGTGAACTAAACCTCTATATCCAATGCGCCATTCCCTTTTATCACTATACAAACACACAGAATTACAAGTCATAATATTAAAGGAACAATAAAAATTGAGATGGGTTTTTTTGTTGTTTCAATTTCGATATTCCAATGAGGCGTTATATTTTTTCTGATCGTTCATGTTCATCCTTGTTATACAAGGTACAACTTTATGATGTGTAGATAAGAGGACCAGCAAGATTAGAAATAAAGTCATAGGTTTTGCAGCCCATCAACCCATCAGCAATAAACCCTGGGCTAGGTGTATTTTTGATGACGGTAAAAGATGGTAAAAAATTACGACGATTGGTTTATGCGTTTTTTTAAAAAGTGTAAAATCTCTTATGACTCTTTGAATTCCACAATCCTCAAAATTTTGAAAAACAATTAACCTGAAGAAAGAGTTTGTTAGTTCTTGTACCCTGAAATTGTGATAATTTCAAACTATCGTTAAATTCAAATAAACTGTTTCAAATAGCCACATGGAATATCAACGGCGCAATGCTAATTTTATAATTATTTTGGATGGTTAAAATCACCTTTTTTTGGTACAGTGTGTACTGGAAAATACCGAATCTTTTGATTGTTGAAATTGAACAAATTGACGCTAAAAATGCTATGGTGCACAAAGATATTTTATTTCGCAGATGTTCAGAATTATATATAATAATATATATTGATTTTTCAACACCCATTTGCAAAATGTATTCTGTTTTTGGTATTTGTAAATGAATATTGACATGATGAGATACCTCATTATTAACAACTTTGTCATGGAAGAGCCGAAAAAAACTAAAAACAATCTAAGAGGCTAGACATGATAGACAAGAAATCAGTCTCAATATTTTCCTATCATAACTTTAACGATTCAGCCTCAAACGATAAGTTGTGCCTGAAAAGACGAACATAGAATTTTCAAAGCTTAAGCGACACACAGAAAATGCAACTTTGTTACAGTACCACCAAATACATTGCAGTATTAAAAGTAAAATTAATTCTTATACCAACCTTTTCGAATCTAGAACGCCGTTATGTAAATAATGTTTTTATCCAACAACACAATGTACTTACACAAAATACTGCATCTTACACTCAAATGATATTTTACAATGTAAATCAAATACAAGTATATGACCAATAACAGTAAAGCTCTAGAAATCAAATTTATAAAAAGACAATGCTTTATTTTCAACTACAGAAGAAATAGCAGAACGATGTACATTACCCGATTAAAAGGTGTTTTATCATTCAGGAAAAGGAGAGCAGTTTGGGAAAAATTGCTGTCAATCTTTTAGATTATCAGAAATATTTTCGTTTTTAAGAGATATCTGCAAGAACAAGATGTCTCTTCTTTATCTCTCTATGTTTAGAGATAAGCACCGTACAAATCCGACCTGTGAATCGTTTGATCACAAATGTATTTCAATCAGCTGTAAAGGGCAGCTTGCAACAAGACATTCTGCAGGAGGTGCTGAGCAAATAAGATCCTATCAGACGTGATGGACAAGAACTAGATTAGTCCATTCTACTTTAGGTATTATCTTGACATTACTAGAGTTCAGCCAGTAACCCTAAACCATAGACATTGACTAAAAGTCTTATTCAGCTTTGATTCACGAGTGCAGTTCAATCCTGTCACGCTGAGTCAGAAGTAAGACTGCCATTTTTAATTCTTTTACTGAAAACAAAGACAGCATGGGCTTTCCAAATCAACTGTAATTGACAAAGTATCTTAATTATGGGAAACCAAATGTTTTATTTTAACGTATTACTCATTCATACTGAAACATTTTGACAGATTCAGGTAGTAATGGAAATAAACAGTATGACACAATCCAAAAATATTTAACGATAAAAATCAAAATTATAAAAACTATCTTAATCAGATGTATATATACATAGAGAACAAAGTTAAGCACCCCACTATTTTCAAAATTGCAAAATGCATCTGTGGAGAAAAATACGACAATATGACTAAATGGATCCCCTTGACATAGAAACTAAAGTTTTTCGTGACTTCGTATCTATAAAATCATCATACATGATGACACTTTGAGAACTTAAGATAAAAAACGTAATGGTACTGATTTTTCACCCAAAATAACTATCGTCCGTTTGTCAAAAGTTTGCGATGGATTCTGATGTTAGTTGTCATGAACAACAATTTTGTTAACAGGTAAACTTTTACACTTTAAAAAATCATGTATCCTTCACAATAAGGACATTATTGGGTTTTGAAATTTGATAAGAATTTTCCATAATTTTTAGAAAATGGCCATAACCAGACGATTTTGGAATAAAGTTGGTCTTCTTTAACTTTGATTCAGTAACCCTATACTTCATTTTGCTTTGTAGTCGTTGTTACGGTTAAAACTGCCCCATTTAGTCCCTTTTTATGAATGGGTCATTTTCAAAAAAATGAGATTTTGGAGGTCCATACTGCTGTAACTAGTGACTTTTGCTTAAGAGATCCATAATGAAGTTTGATCAATGGAATAGAAATAATGGAATAATACACATTAAAACCACAAATATTGACTTTCTGAACATATATTCACCTTTTGATCTCAAAATTACCAATTTGTATAACTGCAATTATTCAAAATATCCGAAACGATATCTTAATGAAATTACGTTCTTAAATTGCAAAATTATGATTCTATCATATCATACACATACTTTTATTGCAATGTGGTCCTCTTTATTCTTAGACAAACCTTACTGGTGAAAAACTTGGGGTGCTTAACTTTTTTCCTTATGTATAGAATATGGCTTATTTTGAATTGTTGATAACAATCTATCCTAGCTTATCCTCTTGAATGTTATATGCAAGATGACAAATAACCTATTGATTGAAATTTAAACTAGTTATTAGAATGAATATACTTTTAGGCGGAATTCCACGATATAAACTGTATAGAGCCTGGTCCCTTCTCATTACCATTGGAAACATCATATGGCATCACTGAAGTAGACAGGAAATATACATGCTCAGTTTTATACATGATATTGAGTTCTGCAACTGACATAAATCATCTCTCTGCAGAGCTCAAATCCAACTTCTTTCCGTGAAAGAATAGTAAATCTTATCTTATTAGAAATCATCAAATATCAAAAGACACAATCTTTCTAGTTCGGTTATACATAAGTCTTAATAAAAATAATGTAAGGATTGTTTATTTAATTCTCATCTGGAAACGAATCGATCACTGATGGATGTACAGACAAGCGGACAAACAGGTCGATGGCTATTTCCACTGGTACTTCATACAGGTTAGATAAAGTAGTCAAATAAAGATAGTCAAGCTTATGAGCTTAATGAAGATCTCTGAGCAATTGAGGTTGTCGTGTGAGTCGTTTTGAGGATGGTTAGGAATTAGCATTTCATTTTGCGTAGCTGGGAAAGCTATATACGCTGTGTTTATGCTGATTACAGGATATATGCCATCCTAAAATAGACGAGCACGATTCTCTTATTCTGATTCATTCATTTTGCTTACCTGCAAAACATTTTGTTTTCATTTCTAACAAAATATTTTATATCCATGCAGTAGCAAAATATACTAAAGTGGAGGTTATTACTGGCATCAGAAATCAAGATCGTGTTAGATACGTGTTTGTTTGTCTTTTGATCACCTTTATTTGCTTCGACACCCTTTCTTAACTAAACGAATATTGTAAAATAATATTTCGTTTTCATGTATCCAAAGATGGAATACCTGTAATCGTTTATAGATACACCACACTAACATTCTCATTGTTTCAAATGTATTCAATGAATACTTGAACTGAAAACGTTAAATCATGACAGTAAAGATGAATTTGAATAAGACGTGGTTCATCAAATCCATGTTACTTTTTTCATAAGCTGCTTTTCATAGTGGTCTTAATGTAAGCTTTTAAACTTGTTGGCCAATCCCAATTCATATTTTCATGAATGAAATATGTTATTGAGTAACATATCGATGTTATTGATTAACATGTCGATATAATGATTAACATATCGATGTTTTTGATTAACATATCGATATAATGATTAACATATCGATGTTATTGACTAACATATCGATATAATGATTAACATATCGATGTTATTGAGCAACATATCAATAGATTGATCAAATCGATGTTACTTTTTTCATAAGCTGCTTTTGATAGTGGTCTTGATGTAAACTTTTAAACTTGTTGGCCAATCCCAATTCATATTTTCAAGAATGAAATGTGTTTAATACAAATCAATCACCCTATAAGGAAACACTGATATAAGAGACAATTAGTGGTGAGTAGCAAATGCAACGGTTCTATTTCGGAAACGTAAGTTTTCATTCATCGTCAGCCTGAAAACGTTTTATTGACAATATTAGAACTCGTTTATTTCTGAAACAGGATATCGTTTAAAATGGTTTAAAATGTTTTGGACCACTGAAAGATTTAATCAGCTCTTTAGAAATGTATCTTATGTAATTATATTTGCTTGCATTTTCGATATAGCCATTGTTATTTCAATCTTTCATTGTGAGGCAGTCTGAATAAACTTCTGACTTCTGAAAATGTTCGATCGCTATTGTAAAAAAAACTCAGTAGACTACATGAAAGTAACGTTAAAGCTTCACGTGTTCAGAGTCTTTTGATACCTGGCCAAGATCACTTGACAAAAAATGATTTAGCATCACCAATGATTCCCTGATGACAGGAAATGATTAACCACTTGATAGACACGTTCCGGCTATTCGTATCCAGCAGTATAAGACCCGCTGTCTATGGAACTTCACAAACAAACGTTTCTATCTAAAAAAAATGATCCTATTCATGACCCACTATCTTATCATAGAACGAAATCTGAGTCAAACCTCATTATCGTTAAAGCGATTGCATTCGCAGAAATCTCATCCTCATTATATTAAAATGATAATCTTTAAAAAAAACATATTACTAGTGAAAATTATTTCACCCCACCCAGACCCCCCCCCCCCCCCCCCCCCCCCCCCCCACATTCATAATGTCACTCTGGTTGTATAATTTCGTTCCATAACAACTTATGAAACGTCAATTAGGTCGGTTGAACAAATTATTGTAAAGACAGATGCTATAAAGTAGATGGAAAAGATGTAGATGTCGTATAATTTCGTAATAAGACACGCATCTAATTAATGCTGACATAAAATTCCCATTATCGCGAGAAACTGTAAGTTTCAGAAGATATTGCGATGATTACAAGAAATGCGTGTTGAGGCAAAAACTCTTGAATATTGGTTTCCTGCAAACAGACTTATAAAAAACTGCGTTGTTTCATCTTTCCTGATTTTGTTAAGTTCAATATTGAGCAACATATCGATAGATTGCACCATTGAATTTACAATGGGTTACGTTGAGAGATTTCCGAGTTAAGGAGGCTCGTGTTAATGGAAATTAATTGTAGACTTTATATACATAATGAACAAACCTACAAACCATGCCTACATCATGACATTTCATAGTGACAATAATTTGGACCTCAATTCTATAATGAGTTATTTTTTTTAGAATAACCATGAAATGCAGAGTGTTAATGTCTGAGTTGCTGAATATTTCCATATTACGATTCAGAATAAATATGTCATTTTCGACCATGTTTGACGCCTTTACAACGCCAGAAATTGGCATTGTTTTTATATACATTAAAATTGAGGACTCTATCCTTAGTTTTATGTATCCATCTGATAAACATTTCAGAAGAAACATTACCAACATAATAACTTACCAACATTGTATCAACGTTCTATCAAGAAAGTTTGCGTTGAACTGTTGTATTTGTCCCATAAATATCCATGTGTACAAAATATTCGTTTGTGTGGAATTATATTACTTCTATGAATGTAATTTTCATTTCAATGCACTCTCTAAGTCATATTCGTCAAATTACAATAAAAGTTTTGTTCAACGTTCTCTCCCTTTTGCATTCTTTTGAAAAAACGAACTAGTTCATGAGGACATTATCCTTAAAATCATCTGCCAAGCTAAAACACCCAGAATAACAAGATAAACTGTTATCATGCCTTTCATATCGTTTTCAAGACTTTCATTCTTTCAATTTTCCTGAAGAAATGTCTAATGACTTATAGTAAAGGGAAAACAGCAGGGGTTCGTAAAGTTGTATTATTTTTAAATTTCCCCAATTGAATAATATAATTATTATGTCGAGTTATTATCTTCAGAAGGTCAAACAAATCATAATTCAAACGGATTTTCCGTAGTTGTAGAATACATTACCAAGCATCAAGCAAAAATTGCAGGAAGCCATTTAAGTAATGACCCTTTGGTGACATTTGGTCTGCTGTCGAGTGTAGGTGTTGAAACTCTGCTTGCATCCTCATAATTTGAATTGTAAAATATTAAAATCACTGGAATGCAGTGTGGATATGAATGTTGATGGAGCATCAAATTTATTCATAAGTAATTTGCAGTCAGGTTTATGTCCTGTCATGGAAGTGACATTTCATGATGATAAACATTTTGTGCTCAAAATAACGATAGAAGTGCATAAACCATGCTTATGTAAATGTCTATTCATTTCCAAATATTGACAAGGAATGTCTGGAACCTGCGTATCAAAAGAAAACATATTTGGTCTCTTTCAGGACGAGATTAGTTTGGATATTTCACAATTATTGAAACCTATCAAGATGTCACTCTTTACGTATAAATATACTAAATATATGTTGCATAATACTGTTTTATCATAATAAACAGTTGGTTTAAATATAGCATTTTACATTATGACATGGATATAAGTTTCTTTTAGAACTTTTGTTAAAGATGTTTGTAATTTAGATGTGTTCTCTTTCGTGTCACCATGAGTTAATTTCTCATGGACGTGTGTGCAATATGAATAAGAAATATTTATGTTTATATTACCGTCATTAATGAAAATTTATTCTTCATAATTCAACTAACAGTTCAAACGATAGGCTTATGCAATGGATACTTTTCATTACCCACTTTTGTGGTCATATCTAATTGTGTTGATTTGAAATGACACAGGTTAATGGCTATTTATTTCAAATGTTGCTCTAAAATGTCATGGTGTTCTTATAACGTCTATAGTACCATTACTGTTTGAGTAAATATATCTAATATATGTATTGCTGGATAAAGGCCCTTGTTAAAATCATCTAGAAGTAAAAATTATTTTTCATTATACAAATTATCTAACATTTCTAAATACAAATTAAGCCATTAAAAGTTTGAAATGGACATTCTTATTTTACAATCAGTTAATCGTTTTCAGGAGATTATAATTGAACTAATAATTGATATTTCAATAGTGTATTGAATATGGGAAAGGATAATAAATTTATTTTTAAAAACATATATTAGTAAATTCGGGTAATCACTTGGATTACACCAAGATCTTGCATTGATATTATATTCAAGAGTAAGTTTGTTCTAGACCTTATTCATATGGACACTTAAGCTTCGCCCTCTCTGTGGACAAATGTTAGTCTCGTCACAAGGCAGTATTAACATATCATACAATGTCACGGGCACATTGTTTCTGTGCAAATTACACATTATACATATTTATTACTCAACGATCTTAAGAAGTCCTTAACAAAAATGAACGGAACTAAGCCTCCAATAGAGAGATAGACATGTACGCACGTACTGCATTCAAATAATTATCCTGATGAAGGATGTGTTATTATTACTCCTTTGATTGCCTAAACCTGTTTTTGATTGATGAAATTTACACTCACACTCGAGAAAGAGGTATATAAATTTTGAACCTTATCAGTATTGTAGGAATCACTTGTTTGTTCTCATTACAAAATCATGTACAATTTTTGTTTTGACTTCCATATTCATTAATATGATTTATATTCAGGATGTTCACATGAAAATGTCACAAATTTACAAATAACTTAGTTGTCTACATTTGACTTGCATTCTTATAATTTAAATTACAAATCTTAAAATACTGGTGCGCATTGTAGATTAAAATGATGCAGACATCAAATTTATGTGTAACGAATTTGCAATAAAATCAACTGAGCTGTCATTGAACTGACATTTGAAATGATTAAACCCGTTCTATGCGTACAATAACGACAGATTGGCATAAACCATGCTTATGTAGATGTCTATATTTTCCAGTGACTTGACAAGAAATGTCTGTAAAAAAGGTGTCAAAACTTTGGAGACCTAACAATAAGTCACCCTTTACACCATGCGTATACTAAATACTGGCATGTGGATTAACTGCGTTAACATTAGAGTGAGATATACCAGTTTCAATTATGCCAATTTATTTCAGTAAGAAATACATGTATATATATGGGACATACACAAAGGATAACTTCAAAACTGATTTTTATCTTTACATCTAACAATAGTGATTTGCAATGGCTTATATCTAAAATTGAATATGACTTTTGTAACATTACTATGTTTTCCATATTTTAACAATCGGATCAATTAGACAAACAATGCAAGGATGCATCTTCACTTTTCGTATTATTACTCAATAAATCAGAAACTTGTCCAAAGATTTTAGACAATAATTCATGTAAATCAATTTGCTAGCCATTGTTGTAAAAATGGAACTTCTGATTAAGTTCTTTCACCTAAAAAGGGGATAAAGATACCGCTATTGACATAAATGGCATTTTCAATCGTTATCCTTTTGACTACATAATACGGCGATACAGGCCGAAAATGAAACAAGTCAACCATAATAAATTCTAAAAAATAATTGATTTGCACAAAAATATTATCAAAACACTTTGTTTTTATATTGCAACTCTTTTTCATAACTCTCAATTTATTGTGTTGAATGAAGTTGATTGAATATATATTTGGAGTGCAAACATATAAAGTGGTGAGTAAGTGAGTAAGAATATGTATTCTTATTATTATAAAAAAAAGGTTCAATGCACAGTCGTCCACAACTAATCCACAATTTGTTTTTTTGGTTTGTAAAATTTATTATCTTAAACAGCAATGTTGCTACTTTAACTATATATTAAACATTGAATTACTAAACAGATCATTCAAGCTAAGGTCAACTGTTACCGTCAGAGAAGAGCCGAATGTGAAAATGCTTTTAAAATTAGATCAATGTAAAGCTTTCATACCATGCGTCTGTCTAAACCAATATATATCAGTGACATGCTAGTACAAGTTTTATACATGTGCATCTCATTGTTGTTCAATTTGGGACATTTTCATTTTGATCATTATTGTTCTTTATTAAAAAAATCATATCATTACAGTAAAAAGCCCATGAGATTATACATTTCTGTAACTGTTTTGAGTCTTTAAACGACAATTGATATATAATGAAAACATAATCAGAACATGATTTCCAAATATAAATCACACATGACGACACAGCTTTACAAGGCTTACTATTCCCTACATAGGCTAAGGAGTTGTGGCACGAAACTTCACCATGAATACGTAGTATATCCGGTCGATTGAACGGAGTGCTATTTTGGCTATTAATCTAACTAAGTCAGATTCATTAATTTCATGCCTCACTAGGTACAAAAAAGTAACATTAGGGAATATATAAGACACGGAAGTAGCTATCTATAACTGTCTGTGACTTCTCTATGGGACTTTTATCATGAAGTGACACTAGTGCTGATGAATTGTACATTCACAGAAATAACCAAATCGAATAAACCTAATCCAAAGAGATTCACAATCTCACATCAGTGATTTGAAACCTGTTTGACCTGTGTCAGTCAACGAACTTTAGAATCGGCAACCAGAAACGATTATACAACCAATATAGATTCAATACACAGCATACAAAGTATTGATTCAATCATTTTTCTAATAAATCACATTTAAAGGTATTCTTAAAGTGTCCTAAAAGGATGTGTTTCGGCGGCTGAAATTGACAAATAATTGGATCTGCCACCAAATATAAATATCTTAAAAACTTGTTTAAAAAAAGGTTTTCGCTTTTGAGGCTTTTCTTTTAATGTTGTCAGAAAATATTCTTTTAAAATATTACAAGTCGTCATAAGGTTTCAAAGAAATGTGTCTTGCTATTTTTAAACATTACATGGCCGCGTCTGGTCTTATATTAAGTTTCTTATGAATAGAAAGTTATTGCCTTTTTTGCAATTGTTATTTTATTTTGATTGTTGATCGTTGAAATAATGTGGAAATTATAATTTAAAGAAGAGGGGTAAGGTGTATGCTTTGTTCGTGGACTTTATTGATAACAGATCTAAGCTGTGATATATTCTTTCACGTGAAGGTGTTTCTTCCAAATTCAGTAAGGCATTGCAATCTATTTATGACTGTGTCAAGGCATGTGTTCGGTCTGGTCACGCTTATTCACCATCGTCTGATTTTACTATGGGATTAAGGCAATGTTGTGTTTTAAGTACAGTCCGCTTTTATTTTCGATGTTCATTAATGAACATGCAAAGAAAATTGAGTCTGATTGTTCGTATGGTATTCAATTACATCCGGAACTAGTGGAATTATTTTTATTATTATTATTTGCTGATGATGTCATTCTCATTTCAGATACGATTTTTGGATGAATATCTTAAATTCTTTTTGTGAAGAATACAAATTGTCTGTTAATTTAAGGTAAAAAAAGGTTGTTGTTTTTAAAAATAACGAAACGAAAAGTGGTATTTTAATGGTATCAAATTGGAATGTGAAAGTTTGTATAAATATCTTGGCTTGTTGTTTACAAGGTCACTTTCATGGCGGAAACATGTACATAATGCAGCCCTTCAAGCAATGAAAGTTTTATATGGTATTGTTGCCTCTTTACATAAATCAAGGCCTCTCTCGTTTAAGCTTTCCTTTAAAATATTTGATTGTCTTGTAACTTATTTATTGCTGTATGGATAGGCAATCTGGGGACTGAATAAAGGCATTTGTTCGGAAATAGAAAACATACATATGCAAGCTTGTAAACCATTCCTTGGTGTTAAGTCTTCAACGTCTAACCATATTGTTAGAGGTGAATGTGGTCGCTACCCTATGTATATTTTTGCATATAAAAGAGTGATTTCATATTTGTGTAAAAATAGCTATACCTAATTACAGATATGTTAGAAAATCTTTCAACAGAATTATATATTACCATTTTAACAAGTGGCAAATTTAGATATGCACTAGCTCGCTTACGATGTAGCTCTAGTCATCTAATAATTGAAACTTGTAGACATAATAAGGAACCTAGGAATGAAAGAACATGTAACATATGTAAATGTATTTATATACAAGATGAATATCACTTTATTTTAATATGCACTTATTATGGTAATTTAAGGAATGAATCAATTCCAAAAACATATTGGCAGTTTTCAAGCGGACACAAGTTTTATGCTCTACTGTCTTCCTGCAACCCTTATACAATTAAGCAGTTAGCCATTTCCATTGTTAGAGCAATGTAATTCAGAACATATTTTCTGTAACACGTTTTATATAGAGAATACTAAACGACGTCCCGTTTAATAACATATTTATGAAACGAGTGTATGGTTTGGTATTTAACGAGCGAAAGCGAGTTAGATTCCGATACCATTCACGAGTTTCATAAAAATGTAATTATACGGGACTGAGTTTAGTATTGTATTTATTACTCGCTGAATCATATCAAAGAAAAATCATACAGATCGCCAGGATAGCCATTGTCGTTGCCTAGCTAACATTGTGACGTCATTTTAACGATTGTGACGTCATGTGACGTCAATCAACACGCGATGTTATTACACAATGTGTAATAACTTTGTAGATTTATTAAACGGCGGTATCTTCAACTGGAGAGTAATAAATTCATTTGTATCATAGGACTATGGCCTACACACTTTATGCAAATAAACAACTAATAATTATCATTTAAAGAAGTCGTGTATTATTGAAACGTTATTCAGTCTAATCAAAAATGTCTTTCAACAAAATTACAAAAATATTTGTGCTATCGACAACGAGACACTTAAAACAGCGTCAGGAACAAGAATCTTCACCTTCACCTGTCAATCATTCAGATAAACTTTTGTATCTTAGCCCTTCAATCAGTATACCATTGATCTCTGCTTGCTTCTGCCTGACAAGTAGATTGTAACCAAAGGATAGTGATCGAAAAGCGCATTTAAAAAAAGAAAATATATGATAATGTACATGTGTGAATACTAACATATCAAAGAAAAAGTGAGGGAACTGTAATAATTTGGAAAACGTTTCGCAAGGACTGACAACCTATTTCTCAGAAGAATAGTAAGATTTTATCTTAAATCTTATTTTATAACGGACCAGTCTTAGATAATTCGAGATTACTTTAGCAATGTAGACTGTTAACGTTTACAAACTTACAAAGTTAAAATTTCTCACAAACAAACAAACAGAAACTGATAATTACATTATGTTCTATGATCAAGAGCATTTCAGCCGTAATCTTTTAAAACGACATTTGAGACTACTGCTTTCAAATGCTTCTTATTTCAGAAATATAAGTGTTAACACCTGAAATATTGCTAATATTACCCTAAATAACTACACCTTGATAGTGATATATTTAGATTATGAACTAAACATATTATCAAACAAACAACTATCTCAAAGCCAAACATTTAACGTTATTTATGTCAAATATGTACACAAAACTTGCATTATGTTCATGACATTAAATTTATTAAATGAACAGAAACATCCTCATTGATTAGTTTACATTATATCATGTTCTCTTCGTCGACTTCATATAAGTATATGTATATGCATGGCAGAGTAGCAGCGAAAGAGGCATATAACCATGTTTGTTAAATCCACCCTTGACTGACAGGCGAGAGATATCAATTATAGCGCATTCGGCTTCGGATCAAGAGGTCCGTGGTTTGAATCCCGCCAGGGGCTCGGCAACTTCAGTCTTCAGAAGAGAACCGTTCTACACGCAGTTACGTTTGGTTGCAATGTTGCACCGAATTTAGGTACAGTACTACCAATGGCTCGCCGATGTTCCAGCCGATGCTTGCAGGTTTCATCGCAATGCATAGCCACAATGGTGTCGCGGGCTTTCTCCCTGCAATAATACTGGCAGCCGCGATAAAGGTTAAATCTCTTGAAAGCGGCGTTAAACCCCAAATCATCTCATCTAACCTATCAAATATATTTAAAGTCAGGTCGAACATGAGACATGAAGTACCTTATCTCTCAAATGTATGCTCACAGAAAGCTGATTATTCCACTTACATGAGAATTTATGTTTAGATTCAGACAACATGAGGATGATATGTTTAGATAAAATAAAAAAAAATCTTTCCTGAAGTATGCATGTTGTTACTTCATTTTGCATTTCCATATCTAATTACATGGTAATGTATAACTAACTTCATTTGTGTTCAAAGTCGAATTATATAACCTTTTCAATCACTCCTGTGACAGACAAACGTGGAAAGTCGCGTAAGGAAGAGAAAATTTGGAAAACCTGAACTGAAGCTATGTCACAGTAATGAAATGCTTAATTTGATAATCTCGTATAGGAAAGAATGTGTTTGAGAAATGGGTATGCTGCTTTATGTCAATAAAGCTATCTGGTGTCAGTGCTATAACCACTATTATCAATAGATACGTGCATGCAGCCAGTCAATTATGCTAGAAGATCAGTTATAAATTTTTACTTTTAAAGAATAATGAACTCACCGAATTTAAATGTAATTATAGAAAATGACAATAAACACATTCAATGACCTACCTACATCAATCTAATTCATTTCACCTCGTACAAATGCTTCAAAATATTGTTTAAGCTCTTTTGAACCTAGTGCAAATTATCAGTATGGCAGTGTTCCCTAAGTTTGGTTAAATCAACTATCATTATTTATTAAAACAAATTTTAAAAAATAAAAAAAATGATGGTTTCAGAGAAAAATAATTCTATCAAAAAGTTAAATATGATACTCATATAAGCAGAGCGTGAACACATCTTGCAGGGATTTACAAGGGATTGCATTACTGGTGGGCAAATAGAAAAACAACAACGTGTCTTGATTAATTGATTGAAATTTTAGTTAGAAATAATAACTCATTCCATCAACTCAAATTTACTATAGTGACTATTTTGGCTAAAAAATGCTAATTTATTCAGTTGATAATTTATTACAGAATAGGAAAACAATTCTTTTTTAAATTTTGACCTCATACCTGTATTTCAAAATTTGTATTGTATTTGTATTGTAAGAAAGTTAGACATTTTAATTACATCATCAGCTTATTTGTGTGTTCATGTGTTCGCATGTATGTCTGTAGTCTTAAGCAATGGTGACAAATTAACATTTTCTAAATATAACGATTAACTTAGGGTCTCTTACACAGTTAAACGACCTTTTGTTCAGCAGATGCAAAGAATCTCATAAAGTCAGATAGCGTCAGTTATGCCATTTTTAAAATTTATTCAGCTATGATAAACAGTAGATTTTTCAAAGATGTTGCAGTACCTAGCAACCAACGCTCCAGGTACATGGTGTGTTCACGTATTTATTTACCATGAATCAATGTTAACTATTTTGTCTATAAATTGAAAAAAACAGGCTTGGACCATAAAAGGCAATTGATGACGATAAGTTTGAAGAAATTGTTAAATAGAGGGCCTAAATAAATTGTGAAAGGGTAATAATAGAAATATTGATATAAATTTGTATTTTCAAAAAAACATTTAATGGGCCTTTCCTACGATTTCTACTTATTGGAAAGATAAAATTATCTCACACGCTCTTAGAAGTTTCCGTCAGTCGCAATTGTCTCAATTCACTGTGCCAGTATTGTTTTTTTCAAAACTGATAGTAATTCCCCTGGTGTGGATAATGAATATGTGATCACACGAAGAAAAAATGAACATGACATTTACAACTTATCTCAAAGGTGCTGTAAAACACTTTTCCTCCATCTCAAAGAAAGATAACTCCTGTGGGCACTGATAGTGCAGTAATGTCTTTACTTATGTTTGAAAAACGTCAATCAAAGAGATGTCAAGTCAAATATTTAGGCCTGGAACCAACAAGTGGGTTTAGAATTATTCATTGTCCTTCACTGTTTAACATTGCTCTTTTGACTTAAACCTGCCTAATGTTTTTAGCAATTTGCAAGTAAAAATATTCATTAATATCCATATGGTTAATCATCTTTAACATCATATTCTTCACATATGCACACGTGCACATATCTATTTTGTGCGTTCCCTTTTGTCAGATCTCGTATTTGTAATGACATCACTGTAGTAGGCCAAATGGAAAACAGACTGTTTTCTGACTATGTTAATGAGATTTAAGCGCAATATGGTAATATAGTAATAAAAAAATTATTACAATCAAAAATTTGTCATTTGGCTTTTATGACACTCGTGCAAAAGTGTGTATAACTCTCACTTGAGTAATACAAAAGTTCAAAATTATTCATCCTGTTACACACTTATGAATATTTGAATGAATATTTTTTTAAAAATCAATATCTACTCTCCATGAAAGCCTAGTTGTAACTGTATTAATAAAAACATTCGTTGTAATTTGGAAAATGTTAACAATCATCATCATTACAAAAACTGTTTAGGAAATACACCAAACATTTCAATTCTATACAAAAGTTTTGAAGTTTTTAGCTCATATATCAATTAAGATAACTAGAAATTATATTTTACAACAAAACATGTTAACGTAATTTATCTTAACACAGTTCTGGATTATGGTGTTGGATAGTTCGACATTATCGATGTGAAAAAGAGGTAAAAAATGAAAGTGTTTTCAACCAACTGTAGGAAGAGTGCCCGTAAACATTATAACATGCTTACTAAATTGGGAGACTAAAGTCCAACAAATATTGTCACACATCGATAAATAATTTACTAAGTAAAGTACCTAAAACTGTTTATCACGTGTTGTCTAATTGGCATTCATGACAGGTGAAAATAACATGTAGAAAACATTTTTTATTCCTTGCAAGGTTCCATTCTAAAAAAATCGTAAATCTATCTTAAATACAGTCTAATCCATGTCGTGAAGATCAAAAGCAGAGCATGTGTGTACCATATGTGTACAGATTACAGATACAACCATAGAGTCTGTGGTGTAAAACAGTTGTCTGTAATATAACAGGATGTTGATGCACGTGTTGATACAAGTGATATCAATAAACAATCACGCTTTGCAAGTAAACACGCAAACTCTCAACGAGAATACACCCAGCATATCCATGTTCAGCAGGACATGCCAAACATGATGTAAGATCATGGTCAGTAGGGTTTGAGCAAATAAACACACATCAATGTCGAAGATTGATCAATATTTGCTGTACAAAGGAGGAAGAGTAGGCACATTGATTACAACACATTCTCAAGGAGCTGACAGCTAGTTGTAAACACATTTCTCATTTTCTATTCACAGTACGTGTATTCATTGATTTATGCCTTTTCAGCCATAGAGTTCTCTTTATTTAAAATGTGAGCTATGCCCCTTTATCCAATACGTCATTACTTTTTATCACTTGTACTAAGCTTCGCTTAACATACACTTTACCAATAACATAGAATCACAGGGTATAACATTAAAGGAATAATGATAACTGAGTAAATTATTTCTTGTTTGACTGTCCTTTTCAAATTATTCAAAATTGACAATAATCAGTATATTTTCCCGGATCATTGAAGTCCATCATTTTAATGCAAGCTACACTATACTAATGATTTGTATTGAAATATTCATATTCTCTCATACATTTTTTCAGATTAAAATAAATGTTTGTCGACGACTTGAATTTATAAAATACTTTCTTAAGGATGATATATATATCTGTTGAATGTTTTACTTCTTTCGTTTCCTTATTGACATATATATGAGGATTTATGTGACAGGGAAGAAGTTTTATTCATTCAAAATTACTATTAATACACCAAAGAATCCAAGAAACAACAGTAATTTTGGATCAGAATATTTGAGTTAATATGCTGGTTAATATATATAATTGTAAGCAAACTAATGATTTCATTTTGTCGACAAATGGTTTAAAGATTATGCTATGTAATGTACGACAGTTAACCAATAGATTAATAAAGGCTTTGAAATTTGACGTTCTTCCTTATTTTGAGTTGTAATGCGAGGCTTCCATAGGTCCCATTCTCTCGAATACAGTCAAATCTGTCATTACAAGTGATACTGCTAATCTATCTGAACTTCATACACAAATGTTCCTTAAAATGTTTTGTCACAGACCCTGTCTAAAGACCTGTGTTATATTAACTGTTTGATATAAAGTCGCCTAACGGTCATGAACTAATATTTCTTCGTTATAACGATATTATATACATTAAAGCGTACTCAATCAAGGGATAATGAGGTCAAGTAGCTCACTAATTTGCTAACTTGGCAGGTTATGATTGAACTCCTAACAGTGTCTCTTAACTGTGTCCCTCCTGGCGTCTTCAGGTCATGGCCAATATCGGCTCATCACTGTCAAGTTCTTTTGACCTATATTTCCAAATACTATTATCACCTTACCTTTGAGATGTTGGCTCAGATCAATCTTATAAAGGGATCAAAAGAGATCCTGTTTGATATCTATGAATTGTATATTTCGACTCAAGATTAGATAATTGCGAAATTATTTTTATATTCTTTCACGTTCATTACTTTACAAAAGAACCTGACTTATTATAATACTTTTAAGCTATAACTAAAACACACAAGTCATGGGGAAAATTATTTTGAAAAGCAAGAACTGATTT
Organism: Phorcus lineatus; assembly: GCA_921293015.1. Classification (NCBI taxonomy): domain Eukaryota; kingdom Metazoa; phylum Mollusca; class Gastropoda; order Trochida; family Trochidae; genus Phorcus; species Phorcus lineatus. The sequence goes on along the minus strand of OV121085.1, from coordinate 55,903,803 downwards.
CAATGACTTCAATGATTATGAAATTGAAAAAAATGAGTGCGCTATTTTTAATTATTTTAACATGGTTTGAATGTTTCGAATGTGGAATTATGTTCTAAAATTGGCCCATTGTCGAAGGTGTCTTTCCCAATTCCTGCTCTATTAATGCAAACATGAGCTCGAGTCTTTATCCAAGTGTTCGAAATACACTATATTTTCACATTCTTTGACAATTATCGTACTTGCATTCTAGTAAAAAATATGCATTACCTTTAAGCAATCACCATGTGGTAATATATACGGGGACACGATGCAAACTTTGTAATAAGTATACTCCCGACTATGATTTTTATATACTGTGATATTTTGAACAACTAAATCCTTACAGAAGTGCATTGTTTTGTTTATATGATACTTCTTCGTAGAGTTGACGCAAATGTGGCCTTTTATGTGGAACTAAAAAACTGAATAGCACATCGGAATCCATTATGTTACAATTCTCACTCTATCTATGCGATTTGAAACATTATAATTACTTAGTACAATATTACTCGGGATAATAATAATAACAATAACTTTCTTATACCATGACAAAGCATGCTCAAAGCGCCATGAGTATCATTACCCTGGAGGGATTGTACTTTCGGTGCTGCCGATTAACAAGCGCTCCGCGCGACCGTATAGGTCCGTACTTCCCCCTTGTTCAGGTACCCATTTGTACAGCTGGGTGAACTGAGTGCAGAGTGGATGAAGTGTCTTGCCCAGGGACACAACAAAGGATGAGACCCAAGTCAAAAATTTTTGGTGTCTCCACCGGGATTCGAACCCGGGTCTCTGGCGTGAGAGGCAAGCAAGCTAACCACTACATCACTGTGCTCCACTGGAGGGATAACACCGTGTAATCAACATATGACACCGTGTAATCAAGTACGTGTGACTAATATATTAATATTTAACTACGATGTTTACTATTTTATGATAGTCTTACTGAACAAATATCATTTACTAAATATGAATAAATGATTTTGTTTATTATTGTATTACTATGAATCGATGTATTTGTATCAATGTTATTGGTGCTCGGTTCAAACTGGAGGAAATAAAGAATCTCTGTCTCTGTCTCTCTGTCTCTGTCTCTGTCTGTCTGTCTGTGTCTCTCTCTCTCTCTCTCTCTCTCTCTCTCATCAGGTGATATATCAGTTTTGAAAGAATAGTCTTTTTGTAGTGCGCTCAACTTCTAATAAATTGACACCATCTACTAGGGCTAGTTACCATGTGAAGTAATCAAGTTTGATCTGGTTATCGTCTCAGCAGTGCCGGGGGAGAGGAACTTAGAGGCTAGTAATCCACGGCAGCTTTGGACAACATCAAAGTCAAAACGTCCCTACACCAATTGGCTTAATGGAATAAGCCTTAATCCTTCCACATCAATCAGAAAAGCAAAAACATATGACACCGTGTCATCGATATAATAGAATACTAAAGTCTTGAACATAATACATTACCTATTTCATTGTATTTGACCAATACGTGAAGGAAAAGGAAAGGAGTACTATCGCATAATCATGGTGTCAAAAACTAAGAAGGATGGCAGACTAATGATATCAACATGTAGCTGCTGTTAAATGATTTAGTTGTATCTGAGAAGCAAAATGTCCATAATATTGAAGAATTTTCATAGAAACTATAAGGTCTCCAACTTAGAGCAGTTGTAAATGTCAACAGACAACATTGCGAAATCATTTGGAAGGTAATTGGAAGTTGCGATTGAATTATTACAATTCAATGACACCAGCTGTTTGCTGAATATATAAGAATGTGAAATCCTTCCAATAGTATCCAATCAAACTATGCCCTTAAACGGTAATGTGTAGTAAAAGTTTTGTGATAGAATATGGGATGGAAAGAAAACTCAAACAAACACTTCGCTGTGAATGGGAAGATTGTGCTTAATGTTAAAACTCCTGGCAGCAGTAAAACACAGTAAACGATTCATGACAGCAGAAAAAAATATTGCTCAACACTATTCTGACTAAAACGTTGTGTAAGCGCTTCAATGCCATAACAGAAAGCAAATATTTTCCCATACCGTTTCAAACCTTTTGTTGTTTAAAGCAAGATAAATAAGTTCACTATGGTAATAAACTGCCCTCTGGTTACACATTAAAAGGCCTCTTAATTTAGATAGCTGCGGAGATTAAATACGGTTAATCTCCGTGAAATTTGATGTGTGAAAACAGAGTGGAGGTGACCTGAAGTGTTATATTGAAGTCCACCATTGACGCAAGTGTGCCAATGAACGAAACTATCCAAAATGATCAAGTTTGAATTGATCTAAAGATGTTGTTGAATGACATCATCATCTCTTTTTTTCAAAATGTACCTTCAGAACAATCATCGGTTTAACAAAATCCTACAGGAGATAGGATATACACGTAGGACGTTGTATATTCAAAGTAGGAAGTAATACCTCCTATAAGGAGATAAAATACTCTACGTAGATATTACTATCCTCTATGTATGTGTATATTTGAATGAGGCTTTGATAAATTCCCCGCATTTATCATTCATAGATTTTAAAAAGACTTGGCATCTGACACGTATCAACTTACTTATTACAGTTGTTTTACTGTTAATGTTGAAATAACACTTATTGCTCTATATCACAATTTAACAGTAATTCTGAGCGACGAAAAGCACAAAAAGTCAATTGTAACGTTTGAAGTATCGATAAATCCAAATAGAATGAAATGGAATAAAAGAAAGAGACGAAAAATAACATGCAGAATACGTAAAATAGTATATTTAATTAGTTCTGCCCTCTATTAATTTAAACATCAAACAACCTAGACGCTGACCTGCAGCCTGTAGAAACCGATCATGCTAAAAACATTATCTGTCTAACAGGAAACAAAACAGGTTTTTTTATCAAACGTTCACAAATAATATGATAATGTCTTTAATACAGTTACGAAAAATGCCAGATTTTAAGATTTTCCATATACATTCAGACATACATGTATGTGTGAGTGTAGAAATCACGAAAGTGATGAGCCTTTTATATACACATTATTAAAAAAGAGATACTTTTTCACACGTATGTGATAAGTTATATTGTACAATTTGGAATACTGACATTGCGCTGAATCTACACATATGCTCCTGCAGTGTTTCCCTTTCTCTCTACGAGTCCCCCAGTTTCTTTAACAGTATTAAACGGTGTTCACCCTAGAAACTTTTATTTTATTCAGCTATTAAGCGGGTTACCCGTTAATACGACGAGCAAGGCATTTTGTTGCGTCATTTAATAAGCGACACGACAACGTGCAAACCCAAGATCTATTGATGCTCATTCTGTGTCATTCAATGTTCCAAAAGATCAGACGATGAGCTTCTATTCTAAAAAAAGGCATTGTGTTTACGTACTGAAAAAACTACATGTTGTGAAAGAGTATTATTTGCTAACGGCCTACCTGCATGTCCGCGTTTGTTTCTTCCTCTTCTTAAGTAAAGGGAAATCTCCTTAAGTTATGTACTAAACACCGCTTCATTTGTTCATGTAAATGATGCAGATGAAGATAGTTCTCGTTGAATTGTGGATAACCTTTTCACGGCTCTCGTCAATATCGACAGGTTTGTGCTATTAACAATTATTACTGTCAACTTTCTGATATAATTCGCATTTGGAAATTTTCAAAAGCGAACTTTACCTTATTAACCGGTTTCATATGATATTATTATTTGCGTTTAATAGATACTGAAGTTCTGGAATAATGTCGCACGTGGAAACATAAGTCATAAATACGTTATATTCTAGCTAATATCATTCATGTGTTCCTAAGTGTCCGTAGTTCATGACAACTAACTTCATTCGATTGTACAAACAAAAACTGATATAACTGAAAAGATTACAACTTTGAAAAGAATTATGTGCGATATTTATACAAGGTGAAGCATTTAGACTATGTCTTCAAGTTGAAATTCGACTTGTCTCCATTCAAACCGAAACTTACAAGCAAACCGTAAAGTAAGCACATGTGAAAGGTTATTCCTCCTTCGACGAAGAGGGAGACAGCTATGTTTGAGGAAGCTGGTTTCTATTTACATTGACAAAGCCTTCTAGTAGGTCGGGACCCAGAAAACACTAATCTACCGATAATCCATTATGAATGAACACACTCACTTGTCACAGGCAATAACCTGGCGATAATAAATCAATTAAAACATCGATGTGGTTCGTTGACGAGTTTTGTCAAAACGGAGATAATTTAGCTCCACGAAAAATAATGAAACTAATTTTTCGTTATCAATCCTTTATTGTTTTATGACATCGCAAAACGTTATGATATTTGGAAAATAATCGAGCGTGCTTGTGTACAGTTGCAATTAAAATCGTATATAAGAACTAAGAACATGCAATACCATAACTTATAGCATGCCTAGTTTAATGTAGATTTTAAGGTGGCTCGGCCATCTCCTATCGGCCATTGCCCAGTCGACAGTGTGTGACGAACAATGGTTGGCTCTGCTCTATACTAACGTAATTTACTATCATCGATTTACATCCTCAATGTCATCAATATCTCGTGTCTAGAAAAAAAGATACAAGAAATTACGACGTTTCTGTTCACAAAATGCTCAAACCGACCTTTCAAGAAACATGCATTTTACTGTAAAATAGAACTTTGCCAGGTTTACTCGTAAATGTTGCCACATTGATACAACCCAATTGCATCAAAAACGGGAATAATACAATTTCGTAATTGGAATTAAGATCTTAAATAAGTTGAAATATATTAATAAGATCTACAGTCAAGAAGTCACACAATCAGTGAATGCGTTTTATTTTGCAGTCAGTTTTAAGAAATATATATAACACAATTTATCTCATAGTCGCGAGATATTTCGCCAACTACGAATTTCTTCTTAGGCATGCTAACATGACATCTTCTTCAAAGAAGAAACTGCTACTGACTTTTAGACAAGGGGATACTGGGATACCTAGTGTTTGTACGTCGCTAAATAGAATGGAAATACAAGGCTGAGTTTTGGCGAATGTCAAATGCATATTTGAAGTTTTTTTAACGGTATCTTATTATCTTTTATTTGGTTATATATGAAAATACATAACATTTGACTTGGTTATTGTAACCTTTGCAAACAACAGTATCAACTTGACATATTAGAGAAAAGCGATTCACAAGTTGTAATGATTGGCCAAATTTGTAATAATTGACCGTTTCTTTTACTTTTAAAACAAATTAAAGACCAATTGCAAATCCAGGCACGCAGATCAGGCGTTACATACCGCCAATGCGAATTACAAATGACAAATGTTCAAATGTAAACCTTTGCATAAGGATACACGACGTCTGGTTAAATATATTCACAATAATGTTGGCGTTTAGGGTCCTGATACCTCCTCCAACTAAAGTCTGAAAGCCTGGTCTTGACTCATTAACCTTTACTAACTTTAAAGCAATGGAGAACATCACAATTAATAATATGGAAGAAATATCCAATTATAGTCATTAACAATTAATATGTCTCGTGAACTTCAAAAAATAATTAGTAAAGTTTGCAATTGGTTACTGTGTACTGTTACTAATGTGCCATCTCTGTGAATGATTATCAAGTAACATTTTCACCTGATTAAGACAAAACTTTGTAAAGTAATAACATTTTAAAATATTACTTTGACATCTGTGTTAAAATTGAAACTTCATAGCCTTCTAAAAAGCTATATATTTTTAAAGTAAATTTCAATCAAGACGTTATTTTGGTGTAATGACTTTTTCTATTTTCAATTATTTCATCAACGACATTATCAAAATAGCTCTGACGTATGGTTTGCCATCATTTCAGAAAGAGAAGTATTCCAAACTTTTTAACTTACTGAATAAGGTTAGATGTCACATGAGGCCTAGTTTAATGAATATCAACTTCTTTCTCTGATTTTGACATGTTTGGAACTGATTCTTGTATCGTTTTTAGAATGATAAACAGTGTTTTGTTAAAAATGATCCTTGCCGAAACATCATAATCTTAGAATAAACAGGTTCTTTTTCGAAATAACTGTTTTCGAATGGACCAAACAATGAAAAGCTAAAGCGTTCTTTTGATGCATAGGTGATGGTAGCTTCCTCCCGATCGCCCAGTCAAATGCATGTTACCTGAGAGGAGATTGTGGTCAACATCAACTGAACTGTCCACCGAACTACCGTATCGCCATAAAAGATGCCAGTCATGGATTCAAACCCTACTCGGACACCTGCTTCCACGAGGGGCCTGGTGTCGACTGCCTCAGCCTCAATACAAGCTACTGCTGCTCTGAGGACGTCCACCAGGACTGCATGCTGTCTTACAGGGACCATCATCTCCAGAGAGTGTTTGAGGTTTGTTCTGGCTACACAAGTTGCAAGGCTCCACAGATCAGGGTAAAGGACGCCTGTTACTCCATGTCCAGGAGTGAACCCGCCAGTTTTTCTGAAGTCAAGTACAGCTGCATAAAAGGTTTGTTGAATTGTAGATAAGTGCACTCAACACTTGATTTGTTTTGTAAACGTGCGTCCAAAATGCACGATTCATGTTCTTCAAATTTGCATTTATCATCATATGTTGCCATGAAACGGAAGAAATAGATAAGAATTAGTTTTGTAAGTCCTTTCAAACTTTGATGCCGATGCCTAACCATAACACAGATTTATGTATCTCAATGAATTTAATTTATATACATGTATGCAATAATTACTATTCTGGTGTACTTTTCAATTGTGAAAAATATGGTTTTTCAAATTTTGTTGATAAAATAGTGTGGTGGCGTGTGGTCCTTTGCAATGCTCAGTTAAACATAACAAAAGTTAGGCGATGCCATGGACGGCTAAACTTCATCATTGCTGGAAAATCCGTGAGTTTGAACGGTTTTTCCATGCCCACACTGATTGAACGTCTTGTTGATTCATCTTAGTTTCATGACGTTGTTCAAGGCGTAACCATAGCAGTTATTTGGAATGTACGATACTTTTGAAACGTGAGCGCCTTTCGTACGCGTAAGAGTCAAATCAGGTCTTGTCCGCAAATGGTTATATATAGATAATCCCTTGAGCCAGCTTAATGCGCTATATCGATGTTTGTATCATTATTAATGGGTAAGTTATTTACAGAAACAGATGTTAACACAATGTAGTTCAAACTTAAAATAAAACGTCCCCCTTACGAATCGTGGTTTTGTGGGCCGCTGTCTGAAAATTGTGTTATTATCATATGATATACATGTATAAGAGAGATTACATTTGGTAATCATATTTCAGATTCATTGTCTGCCAATATCTGCAATAGAGAGTTGGTGACCGGAACATCCGTATCAGCCTTGTTCAAACCAAACGGTCTCAACATGCTCTACGACAAGAACTGCTATTGTAGAATAGAGTCAACTTCTCCACAGCAAATCGATGTCCAAGTGTACGCATTGGATATAAGATTCAAACGTAGTAAAAGTACCACGTGTTCTCAGCTGACTATTACCAAGGGCTGGGAGACCCATGGCACAATTTCCACCCCAACACTTCCGGGGGAGGGTTTCATCCATTCCTTTTCTCCCATCCTCAACCTGACCACACCTATTCTCACAAGACTCATGCTCAGCAAACACGCTCTTCCTGATTCTGTGTGGCTGCACTTCAGATGTGAGTACTGACATCAATATGGAATTAGTATGACATGTCAAACTCTTGTAGATGGTTTGTGTTTTTCGTTTCAATCTTTCCGTTTTTTATCACTTCCTCTTACTTTTCTTTATGTTTAACTATATACCAAAAGATGACAAATATAATGATTACATACGAAATCTGAAAGCTTGGATTTCTGTCAATTTCAAATAGGATATAATAAGGAAATTACAAACAAAACTAATAAAATATTCATGTGGCATTCAGCTGATTTTGCTATGTGCAACGGTAAAATGTCGCGATGGATGATTGGATAAATGACATCATTTCAAATCTTAGCCTACAACCTAAGTAGACATTAATAGTGAGTTATATATGAGATTGTAAAGGAAGATGTATTTCTGTTAAGCTGGAAGTGGGATCCTGAGGGTGAAGTGTGGGCGCGACAACAGCAGAGAACAGCCATCTTGTATGAAAGGTAACAGTCACGGAATGAACAGATCAAATTGGCATTGGACTATATCCGATCTATTGATTATAATACATTGACATTAATGCTAGTATAAAGAACAATATATTAACAATAGGAACAATTACAAGTTCTAACAAATATCTATATATCTAAGGAACATTGTAATCTCGTTAATGCTGATATAAATGTGTTTTAATAAAAGATATATCCATTACTTTGGTACGGGTTAATTTGATCATTACAAGTCAAATTAGAGATAAAAACAAATTCCCGTTTCTTTCATTCCAGATATTCAACCTACTATACTAACTCCTAAAGACTTTACCCCAGACCCAAAGACAAGACCAAAGAAATATTCACCAGTAGTTGGTATAATGATTGCCATGTTGAAGATACTATGTAAGTTAAGGGAATCACTCACGGTTATCATTTCCGTGTTTTTCCCAGTCTATCTTCGATTTTATCACACATTTGTTATGATATAAAATAGATCTTATTGTCTCCATGCCTTACTCATACACATTGAAGATACTACTCTCAATTCTAAACTTAGCTCTACACAATACACGGGTATTTATCGCACAATCGTTAGCTGTATAAACCATTTGCATTGCCATTTCATAACATCACACCACAGAGTATGTTTTATATATGGTTCCATTATGAATAATGAAACATTTATGAATTCATTTTGAAAAGAAACGAAATTGTTTTCACTCCACTCTAGCCGTGCTATTTCTAAATAAATGATGTCGTTAAGTAGACAAATATATAAGTAGATTGTCTAGTAGAAACTTGTATATAAAGTAGAATTCGTAGATTCTTTAAGCGTTTTGCTTATGTAAAACATAATACATCGATCGTGTACAAAATTCCAATCAAGTTATAAGGATAATGGTGTAGCAAATTATGCATAGATTTCTTAATCCGGTTTCTAAACGTGAACAGCTAGTTTTATTAAGTAATCAGTCAAGTAACCTAAACATTAAAAAAGCACACCATATAAACTGTCACTGATACCAACTAGTAAATACACTATATATCCTCGTTTTATGTTTCGTTTTAATTCTTTTGGGAGTAAACTCCAAATGAGCGAAAACTTTTTGACTATTTCAACTTTTCGGATATATCTCAAAGATAATTAAATACAACAATTTGATGATGTTTTAAGAAATTTAACGCTGGAAACATGACAGTATTTTTTTCAAGACATTAATGTCTAGTAAGTCCAAAAGGTATTAAATTACAGGCGTAACAATGCAGATGTTACTATTGAAGACAGACAACATTGTAACAATAATGCACCTCCATACAATGATCATTGAATCGGAATATTTTATGACATTATAGATTAGTGGATGTACGATTTAAACTTGTACTTTTAAAATTTATTATGTTATGCTGTTACGACATCATGCCGTTTTGACATTGGCTATGTCAATGGTTTTAATTTCTTTTTAGTTTAGTTTCAAGGTTGATTTAAAGCGTCCCTTTTTATTACTAAAGTGACTTTGCATGTGTACATTTAAACATTTCTTTAAAGCAGTAAAAATGGTAGCAGGGCGCAACAGATAAGCCCTTTTGTTTAAGGTTTTACTTAAATGGAAACATCATACTGACAATGCTTATCAATCCTTTTAATTTCAAATGAATGAGAACTCAAAAAAAAAGAAACTTAAAGGATAAAGAGAATAATGGCTTTGCTTCAGTATATGAGAAAACTCCATTAATCGGCGGCTGTATTGCTGGTGTGCTTGGTGCGTTAACGTTAATCGTTGGATGCATCGTGTTATATAAACGGTAAGTCACAAACAATCAAACTCAATCAGTGTATTTGTATCTGATAAGCTCCTACAATACCCTGATAAGCCTCTGACTACTGGTTATTATTTACTAAGAATAGCATGGAATATTTTCATCAGTAAGGTGTCGTTATAAAGAAACTAAAGCAAATATCCGATGTCACCCGGGCACTGCCGGTATATAGTACAGTTATTACAGACAAAGGCAGCTGTTCGAAGTATTTGCCTTGAACATCAGGGTAATGAAAGAGCTTCGAGGTTAGCAAGCTGTTTATTGGAGGATGAACTATGATAAACATTCTTGATAATGAAATCAAATGAAGATATACAGTTAAATGTCGTGAAATTTAAATCATTGATTGTTATTTCTGAGTGTGGTTTTCTTACCGAAATGAGGTTAACCTTTATTGAGGTTTGCAGTGCATTTTTCTTTGTTTAACATACTATTTTGACTAAGTTTGAACACTAGGTAAACGCTGGGTACTTTCAAAAAGTGGAGTAATTTATCGTGCCTGTTAAGATATTATGTTCGATGTACCTGAGGAACTTATGTTTCGACTATCAAAAAATAATGATTAGAGTGAGTGTTAGATAAACAGCTGCATATCATCTCACCACTCGATGTCACTTTCCATCTTAAGGTTGAACCTAAATTCATAACATTGTTTTACAATATAAGCAAGTTGAGTGTGAACTTTCAGTTGACATGAACGGATTATAGTGACGGTGTTACTTTGTATTTCGCAGCCGACACATCAAGAAACTTAAGAGTGTCCGTCTACAAACGAAAGGAGAAAACCCGAAGAAAAACCTTTCAAAAACGAACATCGAACAGAAAGGGCTCCGCCGGATTCGAAAGACATCAGATGTGAATGAAACTGAAGCTCTGTCAGACACAAAGAATACTAAAGAAGACAAGAGACCATATGTGTCTCTGCCTTTACCACCCAGGGATATCATTCACAGGGACTATGAGAATGACGTTCCACGCAGACAGCCCACACTTCCCAATGACGAAAACATTATCATTGTTTCACCTTCAAATCAATCGAGGAATCCAAGTGTTAGGAGCTCCTGCACCTGCAGCTCGCTGCAAGCCCAAACTATACGTTCAAGACAGCCTGATTTGATTTTGGACTCTCACGCTGCCTTTCAGTCAGCTTGCAATGAAATCAGTGCAATGGCTATGAGTAATTGTTGCAACCATAACGTGCACAGTCACAGCCACAGACAAACAGGTCGTCACAGTGATTTCTGTAGTCTAACCAATCATGGACATCACAACCTGTGTTGTGGGCATGAACTTCAACTCCGAGCTGATCGTCTTAACTCAGTCGCTAGTCAGGTTAGTATAGGCACACAGATATATGGAAACCCGTTACCAGAACTTCCAGCAGTTCCAACTTTGCCAATATCAAGCAAGAAGAAATCTAATGCCAGAAGACATGTCCTTGATCAGAATAACCCGCTGTATATAGTTCACAACACAAACAAATCAAAACAGACCCCAAACAATGCAAATCGCATATGGAACTGGTTAAAGAAATGCAGTCCTGTTTCAAGGAAATTACCGTACACCGATGAAAGCGAATCAGCAAACACATCAGATTCGGCGGCACGGTCCAGTATTGAGGAAGTTGATATTAAAACGTCTGATTCATCACACAACACACCTGCGGTGTTGCCTCTTCAGGATGAACCTCCCACAGCAGTACAAATGAGACCAAAGCCACCAACTCGTCCGAGCTCCATCCCCTCTATTGCCCCACCTAAACCTCCACCAAGACCTCCTCCCAGACCTCAAAGAAGTTCAATCCGAACTGCTCTCAGGGCCGTGACGGAGATTTACACAAATGTTACGAGCTTGGCCCCACGACAGGTGCCAGAAAGAGTAAAACCCCGCATACCACGAAGACGCACCCTCGAAATGGGTTTACCGCAGAGTCAGGGTACACCTGTTAGTCCATCTCCACAACACGCTCTGGAATTGGCATCTGAGGATAAACCTGATTCTGGAACGCCTCAATCCGTACAGACACCCGCAATCGTTGACGTCACAGCAGGGGAGGAATACGAGTCGTCTAACTACGCTAATGACTATATCATGCCAGTTCATGCTTCGCGTGGGTACTCCAGGAGATACGAAGAGGTTTCCTTCAGGAACGATGACACTGGTGATATCAGCTACATGCACACTATAACACTTGGTCTACCTACACATGAAGAGGAAGAGGGGGAACAGGAGGAAGATTATGACAGGTTTGATCGATGGAAGGCCATGTTGTGGCACACCTTTAAAACAGTGAAGGGCAAATTGAGACTTTGAAAAGCAAATCAACGATTCGCCAAAATATTCGTTTTTTATATTATCATATTTTAATAATGAGTTCAATCCAAACTTTGAAGCAACATATTCTCACATCCAACGTTCTTTATTGTGTTTTTGATATACCGTTATCTATCTACGCGTGTAATGCAAAACTGTGTGTAATTTCTTTGATTGCATTTGACGAATTCTATAAAATGGCATGTCTCTGTGTCCCCCCAAATGCTCTTTTATCATCAAGGTCATAAGATGGTTACATTCAATTGATTACAGTTTCACAAAGAAAAGAAAGTGGACCAATGGTTACCTGTTTTTGTCAAATGATAACCATTATTTTGGCAGAACTGAAATAAAGTTTTTCTCAGTATCATTATAAACCATAGTAGCAAGATCAGAGCAAGGAGGTAGGTACTAAAACACATTATGTTTTTACTGAGTTAAAGGTCAAGACATTTACCCGCTTGTGAAATGAATCAAGCATTTGAAGGGAATACGAATACGGAATATGATGATGGAAGTTTGAAATAAGAAGCGGAGACTTCCGACCGAAATCCATCTAAAGGGACTCTGTGGCTTTCATTGAACATGCAAGATATATATCATCTATAACATATACGAATACTGCATGTGTATCATTTATTGTTGATACTTGGGAAATTATGCTTGCATCACCAGAAATTAAACTTTTCGAGAAGTTTAACCTGTACACTAGCTGACTCTTTAACCTTGTTCATCAAAACACTACTTTATACACATAGTAACATTCACCTATGGACCACGAGCATGCAAAAGCTCTTACATGCACAAACAATGTCATAAATTGTTAATTGTTAACACATTCCTAAAAAGCTTTTGATTTAGTTGGAGCTGTATTTTCCTCCAGATGGATTCACGAAACACAGAGCACATAAAGATATATTCATTGCTAAATTGTATTGACAAGAAAGTAACAAACAATATTTGTCAATAAAAGGCATGTTTCGGTTTATTATATGAATGAAGATATGGTTAGATTATTTTATTTCAGATATTTATGTTAAGACATTTATCGCTCGATATATTTGTCGAGAATCGTGCGTGTGATATAACTTTCAATGTCACATAGATATAAATGTGTTCTGCATTACATACTGAATGACCAAACGCGAATCAGTACGCATGACATTAACAAGTACGACTTTAAGCACGTAAAGACTTTCCTTCAAGCAGTAGACAGGAAGAAACTACCTCTTCCTACTTAAGATAAATGCATTATGACCTGTTTCAAGCTTTGGTCTAGACACAACTTCCTTCCTTTTAACCTCGAAAGTCTTTCTATATCTAAATCTACAAGGCTTTGTCACATCTGTATTGAACTCATGGGGAGGATTACAATACACTGGCTATTCTTAACTTCAGTGAGGTACGAAAGTGAGTCGCGCCGCGGAAAATGGCCTAATTGTGGCTTTAAAGTGACAAGTTTCGTCCAAAAACTTCGGACTCATCAGACTGACTTGTGGAGTTTTTTTATATAGACCAATTGTCTTTTGTTTCTTGTTGATTTTACTAGTGACGACATACACTGTAGCTATGGAGACCTAGGCGTCAGAGACTATTGTGACGTCATGATCATTGTGCACTGTTTGGAAGGCTGCTTCACTTTAGTTCATACCGTTTCACTAGTTTATGTTTAGAAATGATCATCTGGATATATAGTTGCTCAATGACGTCATGCTTTTCTTATAGCCCTGTGACATGTCACGACATGTAATGTGACATATTTAAAATGCCGCCATCGCATGTCGGATAGCTTGTTGTGTGTGGCCTATTACAATCTGAAGTAATTATGTCGTTTCACAGATGGCAATGGATAGCTACATGCATATCAGCTATTTACTGCTAACAACCGTGTTTGATTAGACGTCATACTTGTAAATATTAAGTTGTTTTATCGAAGTTTAATTTTGTGTACTCTACAATTTTCACCTTAACATAGAATTTCAAAGAAGATTAATTCTTAATCACAAATTGTACAACTACAGTCCTGTTTTTATTACAATCATATTTATAATTGGTTTCAACAATACAGTTTACTTAATTCTATATAGGCAGATATTACATTTGCATAGATGAGTTAGAGTAGATTAATTACGTAACACAGTAAGCGAATTCGAAGTCTCAAGCCTCAAGTTAGTTATTCGTGCCATCATTTCAAAATTCAATGATCAATACTGATTATCGATTAAATTAAATTTAAAGCGAACTGCAGTTTACAGAATAGCATTGGCACTCTTCCGATGTCGCCATGCATTGTGTTAGGATTTCACAGAAATCGGACACACTTAGCGCAATACTTGTTGAGTAATAAACTTCATTTTCCTTCGCTGTTTGAAATGGTCATTTAATCAAGGCTAATCTAATCAGTTTTCTTCTGATTAAAAATCTGACCTATAAAGACTCCGTTCAGATGGGCGGAAAAGGATCGACTAAATGTCAAACTCTTTTCGGTTTCTTGTCTCACGTGTCAGTTGAGACCTGTCTGTAACTGTCATAAACGATTTAATATATCCTTCATGATCGTGACCTTATTTGGCGATCATTTGTTCGTACCAACAAGGCCCATATCTTTAAGTTAATATGATTGCGACCCGACTCTCTTCCGGATCCATAGAATGTGCATCGATAAACGTGTGCGTAGAATGTATGTACGCCAGTGTATGTTGAATACGCCACTTTATGTTTTGAAAATGTCCATCTTCGTTTTCTTAAATATTTAACCTCACTGCGGAAATGTACACCTAACTATATGGTTTATGGGGAATTAGGGAGATTCCCTCTTATAAACGTTATCAAAAGCAGGATGGTATGTTTTTGGGCTAAACTTATATCTGGAAAATCTTCCAAATTGTGCTCCTTGGTCTATAAATTGATATTCAATGATTTCATATTTGGCAAAAATGTGCATAAATTGACGAAGTATCTTCAGACAATTTTCGATGATCTTGGATTGAGTTTTATTTGGAAATTTCAAAATTTTAAAAACATCTTCTGGCTAAAATCAGTTGTTAAAAGTAAATTAAAAGATACCTTTCAGCAAACATGGATATCAACAATTGAAACCTCTTCAAAAGCAACAACTTATAGTGTTTTTAAAAATCCATCTCTCAATTTTGAACAATACCTAAACTCCCTGCACTACAATAACTTGTTGAAATTCCGAACTTCTAATCATTATCTCCCAATTGAAACAGGTAGATGGCGTCGAATCCCTGTTACTGACAGGCTATGTACTCTTTGTGATTTAGACGATATTGGTGATGAATTTCATTTTTTATTTTTATGTCCGAAATTAGAACTAGAAAGAAAAAAGTATATTCACAAATATTTTTATATCAGACCAAATATGCACAAAATGAAAATTCTGTTTAATACCAAAAAGCTAGGAAATCTTAGAAAATTGTCATTATTTTGTAAAATCATCATGTCGCATTTTAAGAGATAACATATTTAACCTTAGAATAGCATGTCAGCCTTTTATTGCATTGTAATGTATCATGTATCATTGTATATATATATCCATGTACCTCTTATGCTGCAGTTTGCAGCCTGAGTGTAATAAAGTTCAGTTCAGTTCAGAAATAGTCTTCACATAACATATGAAACACGTTACATACATTGTACATCACAGAAGAAAGATTAATGTTCTTCTTCAAGAATTTGAAACATTCGCTCTTTAAAGGGTTGGAGGCCTTTGATAAAACACATTTTTATATCTATTAACACGAAAATCGTAAAATCATGCATAAAAGACTGAAAGCTTACTTCCCTAGTAGTTCGACGGTGGTTCATTTAAGTGTCGTTCAACTGGCTTTAGGAAATTCTATCATTGCGCAAATACTTATGGCTCACGCTTTCATATCCGTTATATATACATAGTAAATACAAGTGCGTGCTGGTCATATGATTGTCATAAGCTGATATACACATCAAACAAGTTATTTACTTTCTCTTTAGTGAAGCTATCACTGCACGCTGTATATATGAAAACCGCTGCTTTTGAAACATTTAAGAAGTTGAAAATTCATAAAACATTGTACCAATTCACCAGTTCAACTTTTAGAATGCCACATTTATTTGGATATTAGAAATTGCTGATACCACATTGTAATATTCTATCTATTTTAGCTTCTTCCAACACACATCTGAATATATTTTCTATATGGGAATAACTATAATTACGTTGGTCTTTATATGTCTTAACGCCCACTTCAACGTGACTCGTGCATAGAGGTGCGAATAAGTAGAAATAAGCATATGAATTGATAAAAAACATGAAATATTTTATTAGGATAGTGTTAAGTTTTAGAGAGAATGCATTAATAGAATAAAAAAAGAGCGTGATCGAACATGTATAAGCGATAGATTTGTCAAGTTTGACTTGTTTATTTACGAGAATGTCATGTGCTCTAAGTTAAAATACTCTCATTGTACTTAAATATATCTCCCCGAATATAATAGAGCAATGGTCTTCGATGTGTGCCGGTGCAAAATTACAGTCTTTTAACATATCCACTACTAATACGACCTATCTAACGCTATAACACAAATCTGACCGTTTTTTCTGCTAAAATAAGTTTCCGAACAAACTCATCACATTAACCTCTTTGGTTACATCATACTGGGAAAGTTTTCATTAAAATGGTGGGTATCGGCGGGCATAACTTCTCGATAAAATTCCACTATTAGCAATATTTGAGGTATTTGAGTCATAAACATTTTATGTCCCTTCAAAGAATACATTCGTTTACCCCAAGTGCGACCTATTGTTGTTAACAAAAGGAAATTACTTTTTTTAATGAAGCTTATGCAGAAAATTCAAATGGTCCAAGTAGGTTGTACATATAGTTATTTAAATCACATAAAAAAACTGTTTGAAAAAATGATTCTCCTTAAATTTTTTAGCTTATAAAATTTATTGTTGTCAAAATGTTCGAATGTCAAAGCGATTGGAAGAGTATAATTTCCTTTGATGTGAGTAGAGATTTATCCGTTTCGGACAAAGAAGGTGTACAAAAATGACTATCAGTCAGTCAGGTACCATTTTAAATAATGATAGATGGCTTTTGGAAGACGACCAGTCATTCAAAGTCATTAAAGAAGTAAAGACTACTTTGATGTTTAATCAGAAAACTTTTTTGGCATCTGGTAATTTCAATATACCAAACTAAACATATTTCAAGGTATCCTTTGTAAGCTTTAATGAGGGTGTAGCAGATACACAATTACATCCTCCGAAGCATTGTCTGTCAGTTGTTGAAGATCAAACGAGTGTCACAGACATGATTCTTTCCAAATATTCAAGAATCTCTCCAAAGTTCTCATAATTAAAAAAAAGTCCCATCTGTGCTCTGATGACGTCCGTCACTATAGACATTTGCGAGCAGAAGCTGGGATAACATCTTTATAGGGACAAGAAAAACGTCAAGTTTTAAGCAACGTTTTCATGTTATTACGTTACAAAGTCCAACCGTGGGCAAGTGGAAGACTTTGTTTTAGTGGGTTTACAATATGTGTCGTTAAGCTTTATAAATGATTACTTTGGTCCAAAAATTAACAGGTGTGTAGTAAGATCTCGCTGTCAATAATGTCACTGTTAGGTATTTTCTGTACGCTGGTTTAATGTGAATTCACATTTAGTTATACCTTACCAAACCTCTTACAAATGTAGAAAAGTCGGAAATTCCTTTCAACATAGAAAAAAGTACGCAAACACAGAGTTTGTTCTTAAACTTAAGATAATGACAGGTCACGTTACAATATTAAAACGCCGTCGACGTTAAACAAAATTTGCGCGTGCTGAATAACAATGAATCCCGGAAATTTTACAAGCGCAACTTCTTCTACTAATTGGCGTATAATTACGTACAATGAAAACAAGTAAGCGCAAGAGATTTTATTTGCATTCTATGATATTATTCTACAAAAGAGCTAGTATGTGATATATATATCTAATGGTTAATTATCTGAGATTGAATTGGTTCGTGCTGTCAAACTCTGACATGCGAGGTAGGCAATATAAAAGCGTCGAGGGACATATGCTGTCAAAAGATACGTCAGTGTATCCCATGGGATAAATACCTATTTTCCTCAATTGTTTTTCATTCTCTTTATTGGTCATCAGTGTACATAAGTGTACATAAGTATTTTTATTGCTAGAGCGTGCCCTCGTCATTCAGTGGAAAGAGCATGTAGAAGAATAATAGGAACTTTTATTAGTCTTGTATCCGCATTTACAAATATAAACAATGGAAGGCTTTTGATATGATTTGATAAGATATGAATAAGAATAAAACTATGATGTTAGACTGCAAACACTATTTCAAAGCAGTTAATCTAGAAATCTATATGAATTGTAATTGTGAATCTATTCTTATAAAATGAATACAAATGAAACAATTGTTGTAGTGGTAACCCGTTCGCTTGCTGAACATGTGTTTCTTGTTGTATAGTTCTTCCTTATGTAACCCTATCGTTTAAAATTCCTTGTTGCACTTTAATTTGACTTTTGTACAAACTATGAAAAGTCACTTTGCCTGTATATCTAGAATGAGTGAGTATTTAGGTTTAACTTGCGTTGAACAATATTTCAGTAAGTGGGTGAAGATGACGCAAAAGAGATTGGTGTTATACAAACATCCTGCTAAATCAGCGTATTTGAATCCGCTCTTGCTCCTTCCTAATACCCTGATCTCTTTCGGACTGAATCCCTGGTATGGCTGGCGGCTTGATATTCATGGCTATGCTCACCTGTTGTTTTTACAACCAATGAAATGTCGTTCATTAAGGAACTTGAAATTACTAGCTTTAACTCAACGGATTTTTCCATCTGGGTTGTACCGCTGTTGCTGAATGCGAGTAGTCTCATTGGCTGGTTTGATAGCTGGCGATACGAGGCTTTTGGCTTGAAAGAGATCAGGGTATTAGGAAGGAGCGAGAGCGGATTCATATACACTGATTTAGCAGGATGTCAAACAAAAAGTAACTAATAAACCCAAACACTAATGTTGTCTTCAAAGTATAATTTGGTAGTTTGATACCTGAGTAAATAATATATTTAATATTTTAAAAATTGTGTGATGACAGTAACATAGAAAGGCCGAAATAAAATGTTTTTAATAATCATTGATCCGCCAAGCTTAATCGATTCATTATACTGGGCTCAAAAGGTGTCAAGGAATCAATAAGGATCAGGGTCAATCTATCAACTTGCCCGTGGACGTTAATCGAGAACCAGTTATTTTCTCTTTGCATAGCTGATCGTTGTCATGAAAAGTATTGACTTGAATGTTCTTGTAACATTCCACACTGCGTGCTATATACCATGATGTGTGCTTATCCTCTCCTTCTGATCATACGATTGTCAATTTCACTAAATCAGAATTATGTCGATCTTTTTAAGTTGCTTCCCCAAAGCGCTTAGGAAAACTAAAGGATATAATATAATAATATTCAGAATGTATTGCAACCTATCTCTATCCAGTCATCTAACATACATTGTTTCAATTCGTAAAGTTTTGGCGCTGGTAATAATGTATTCTTGTATAGCAAATGATGTCCAAATGAACACTGGTAAGTGGTGGTCAGTGGTGGTCAGTGGTGGTCAGTAGCACTTTACAGGGCCAAAGTCATGAGTACAACTTACAATATAAAAGTACTGTGAGAAAAGATTTGTTTTTAAGTACGAGCAATATAAAAATTCAATATATAGTTTGTTTAATTAAATAGTTATAGTGTTCAGTATTACTGGAGCTCATACAGATAATGAATAACTGGCAAGCTGAATTCTGGTGACTGAAACGGTGTGAATGAAATTGATCTGAGTAACAGAGATTCATTCAAGTAAGTTGGAGATGTCTCAGAATAAAGAGCTGAGTAGGTGAGCCTCAGATTGTTGGTCATGCGAATTGTCAACGGTTATTCGAAAGTATAACATCTGTGTTAGTAATATCAGTATACGGCAAACCATTACCTATAATTGATATAAGAGAGTTTTGGAATTAATTTCTAATTCACATATTCGAACACATTAAGTTTTCAGGCTTTTGAAATAGTTCAGTTAAAATGACAAAAAAATGTATTAATAACACTGAACGATCTTTGTGAAATAGTTAAATTAGTGCTGATAAAACACTAGATTTGTGTAACGAATTAAAACTTCGTCATTCAAACGTTTTAAATATGGAAATTTGCAAGTCGTCTGTCGTTAATACTGTTGTTATATCAATATATTCTTTGCGCTGTGACACATTTTCTGAACGTGAAATCGTCGTCAATATTAGTTTCTGACATGCAAGGTAGGAGCAGTATCAGTGCCAAGGGACTTGTGCCAATAACAGTAATGTTTACGAGTCCCAAAGATCATTGACAAGCATTTACTCAATCAACTTTTACTTCCCCTGTGGGTCGTCAGTCAAATCGTTCATGTTTCATTGATGAAGAATTATCCTTTTCATAATCTAAGACTACAACAAACATGCAGAGAAATGGTAAGAATTTGTGAAAATGTGTTTTGTAATTGACAAATTGAATTTCGTAAATCCTAACAACGCTTTCACATCATCTTCTATGTATAGTCAATGTGGAAAAGGCTTTTCCTAGCCATTTTGCCTGTTAATATTTTCCCTTATGTTTAATGTAACCACAATTCTTCCGAAGGTGAATACATGCGAATTAACGCGCATGTTGAAACCCTCTTATTACTTTTTCTCTTTTTTTAAACGAAAGATGTTAACGTTCGCATAATCAATGCAAATACTTATATTTATCATATAATGGGCAGTGTTATCGGTGCAATAAACCCATCTTGTAATTGAGGGTAACTAGGTCGCACTACTTTCGCTAGCTCCGTACCGAGAAGAGCGAATCCGAAAACGTTTCCTTGGCAATACAAACGATGTGTCGAGTTTGGTGTGACGTAGCGTCAACGTAAACAAACATGGCCGCCTCGTCAATCGGCGATAGTGTTCACATCGATAACAAAGGTACTATCACAGCTGTTATTGATATGTATAATGGGAGCAAACATTACCATGTGCACATAGATGGTGTAGAGTATGAAGGAAGGTTTGAACACTCCCGCCTGACAAAGATTCCAACAAAAGTGCCATGGCAGGCGACGGGTCGTCTCGGTTTCAATTTCAAATGTTTTGAACGATATTAGATATATCTGAAACATTTATGACGTATTTTGTGTGATGTTTTATTCAAACAAAACGAGTATACTGTTGTTGTAAAAGGTTTGACAAATTGCATTATTTTTCTCTTGTGTGACGTCATTTTCCTATGATGCGAAATGGAATGTGAGTTTGCCTAGTGATGACGTGGGTATATTTATACGCCCTTTTCCGTTTGTAAAGGGGACACCAAATTAACCGAAAAAGGAGGTTTATTTAAAAATGACATTATATGATAAAGAGATTATTACATTCGTATGTTTTGATATCGTAAATATCACTATATAAACAATAAAAACTATGTATTAGGCTCGGTAAACCTCGCCTAATACAATTTTTATTGTTTATATAGTGATATTTACGATATCAAAACATACTCTGGTAATAATCTCTATCTATCAATTCTGGAAACACATTGATAGTCTAAGTGAAAAGACTTTCTAAAAGATCTATTAATTAACATCTTCACCACGTTCACCATTTTGAAAAAGCCTTGTATGTCAAGACGATTATCCTTCTATGGGAATGGAAGAGACGTTGCCATGAACTTTTTTCTCGTGGGCTCATCCAGCTGCTTCTGTACTTTTTTACATAAAGTAATTTCACAAAATGGTTCAAATCAATATTTGGAATCATCAGAGGATTATTGGAATTATGTTTTGCTATAAAGCTGTTAAGTATTTCCGCCAGCCAACACATTAGGGCTTCTACGAGCTACATGATTTTACTCATTCTGAATAAAACTGCAGGTGATTCATAAATTCATTGATAAACAGATATTTTTGTTATGTTCAGTGAAAATATTTCATGTCAAGGATTGACATGTCTTGTTGAATTACGTTAAGATCCAACTTTCAGCAAAAACTAAAGCTGAAAGTAACACTGTGCAGCTTTCACATTTATTCGTTATAGATGAAAATTGAGTCCGAAATTCTACGTCCAGCTAACATATGTATTAGTTGAATGATCTATACAACACTACAACTGCCTCGAAGATATCATCAAAGCAAAATCTTGACAAAACACGCTTTACAATTAAACAAACTCTGAAACGATACTCTGGATTATCATTGAGCTGATAAACTTAATTGACTCGCCAGACCTAGCTTTTAGAATTGTTCAAAGTCATCAATCAGGGTCAGAGTCCATCTATCAACTTGCCCGTTTGACGTGCATTTAATTGAGAACCAGTTATTTTATCTTTGCATAGTTGATAATTCCCAAGTTTTTTTAATAGTGTGATGGTAGTTAAATAGAATACAGTAGACGGAATTAAATGTTCTGGATTATCATTGAACTGACAAGCTAAATCGATTGGCCAGACTTGGCACCTAAACTTGTTTCAAGTAATCAATAAGGATCAGGGTAAATTTATCAACTTTCCAACGATTTTAGTACCTTCGACAACTAGATCGTTTACTTTTATCTTACTTGTTGCCGAGCTATTCCCTGCAGAATGAGTTGCATAGCTCTACTTAAAAAAACGGATTTGCCTTCACTGAAATGTATCTTACTATTATTCTCAGACATGAAACAATAAAAAAGGGCAGGTGTCAGGGCATCACAAGCATAAAAAACAAATGTAGGTGTTTGCAATAAGGAAATCGACACTATGAAAAAGGACATTGTGCTCTCTTTTTGTTTATCAGGTATCTAGCTTGTTTCATAATATTGTAATTCGATGATCTTATATTGTTCATACGCTCAGGTGAGGTGAGAAGGGATAACAGACGAGTAATGATACTATATAAGAATAATCAACAAGATGCGAGGAATTACGGTTTATCTGTCCTGAGTGGATTATTGTTATAGTGTTACATTGTTATAATTTATCACAATGATTCACGATGGACAGATAAAGCGTAATTCCGAGCTTCCAGTTGGTTATTCTTTTTCTTACCCAAGTCAAATCTAACAATATTAAAGGTACTTTTGGAAAATACCCTTGTGAAGGCGAGTTGCAAGTGAACTCGGTCGCTGTATACATGCGCGACGAATAACCATAACGTTATGTCGCAGTTGAAAGTAGTCCCAGCAATTCATAATATTTTTGTGAATCATATATTAAGAAAGACAATCCTAAATGAACGAAAAAGTAAAACAAACAACAAATAAACAATTAACTTATCATGTTATTCCATATAAAATGAAAAATAATTGTATGCTAGACTCGCTGAACGAATGAATAGAAAATAGTTCCGTCAGCCAATCAGCTCTCGAGTTATTTTTAGAAAAACTGTAATTCCCATGACCATAAGAAAACTTTAATACCCGGCATATTTGTGCGCGCTTGGGGAAGAAGACTCTGTTGGTTATGTGGTTATTTGCAGTATGTCACAAAAAATCGTTCATTTCAAGTTTGACATGCATAAGGTGTCTGGACGAGGGACTCTTAGAAACTCACACCTTTTCAAAGAAGGAAAAAGTAACTTGCTCAAAGGTTCCTTTGGAAATGAGCAAAGAAACCAAGGCAAATTCTTTCGACAGACTAACTACATAGAATGAAACATGGATTCAATGGGTACCACAGTTACAAAATGTTTGGGAAATTAAGAGAAGCTCTTTGAGGTTGATATATAGAGACGGACTATCACTGTGCTAAGTATTGTTCTATTTAGCCAACTGCAAGGAATTCTGGGGAAATGTTTGATGAACACCGTCGTATATATTACTTCATGGTACGTGACTGATAAGAGCGGATCAGTAATCTTTACACTTGAAAAAAAGACTATAAAGGGTTTTTTTTTCTAATATGATAAATAAAACATATTCTATAGACGTACATGTGAGTAATGAATGCACTCCATCGTTTCACTTTCTCAGCTAATTTGTGATTGTCAGACGGATTTAATGAGAACAGAACGGATTTCTAAAATAAACTATTTATATTTTAATGTTACACAACAAAAAGTTGTACTTTGACCTTATAAACACAATGTTTTCTATACATATTTATGTAACCAAATGTTTCTATTTGTGGAAATGCATTATATAAGCTTAAGAAAATGTTAGTACCTAGTCCAGAAATTACTTTATATATAATTCGCTGTGTACCCCTTCCAGCTTGCAGTAATTGGCTAAGAAATTGGTTCATTTGATCTACTTAAAGTCTATTTGATTTCTCTAAAGGGCATGGGGAAGTGCACCAATTGACATGACCATTTCTAGACTGGCGTGCACTTAAAAGTATATGTAACAGCATTCTCTATTTATGTTCAATCAAAATATCTTTAATATCATGATCTGTTTGGTCCTATTGTTACACATTTTTATCATGATTGATTTTTCCATCGTTCATCTTTCACTGCATTTCTTAATTGCACCAGTCTCTATCACTGGTTCAATTAAACCTTGCTGCCAACCAGTCAACATTCGTTTATTGGGTGCAGAAAACGGCGAAACGTTGAAATTTGTGTATCCTTTCTCATTGAACTTTCGCGATCCGTTGCAGCCTTAGCGATAAGCACAGAAAAGTACGGTAAAAGTCATTAGGGCTGGAGTAAGAATAGGCCAAGTTTGGGAAGATGGCCTTTGTTATCTTCAGGCTAATTTATATATTGATAATGACAATTGTCAGATTTACTGTTATTACTATGTATTTATTCATAAGTTATACTGTGTATTTTGTAAAAATAGTAAATTTGTAATATGATTTGGCAAGGGGAAATTTCTCATTCTAAATTTTAACACTTTATGTTACGGGTAAACATATATAGAACTTTTCAATGAAACCATTTAACGACTTATGTAACTGGAAAACCTGGTAGATTTGTCACTTTCATGAATACGATCATGTTATAACGTTTCAACGTTAACGTCGTTTTTTTAAATTTCCATGAACTTTGATGAAGCAAATTTCCATCTTTACACGAAGGTATCAGGTTAAATTAAAATCATTTTGGATAATAAATAATTGCAAAATGTCGTGTAAAACTCCTACTACATAATGTGCTTCAACCTTAAAATAGATTTATGAGGGTATTCCATTGAAATAATATTTAAATAATACTAAGATTAATCTTGGTCTGTGTTATAAATACATAACAGGGTTTTTTTATATGCAAAGTTAAACATATTGGTCGAATGAAATAATAATGAATACAACGCGTTGGAATGCTTAGTCTTGTATTACATGAGAGGCAAGCAATGAGACCCAATTTCAGAAAATGAAATTGATCCCCATATCAGTTTCTGACACGAGACATGTCAAGGGACTTTTGCCATTATGAAAGATACATGAATGAATCCCCGAACTACATCACAAGCATTTACAGCAAGTAGGTTTCAGCTCCCTAGAGCTCCCTTGTAGTCAGTTACACACTTTGTATGCAGTTTTTGCATGTTAGTATCTTCCACTATCCACAGATTGCAGTGTGGCGATAGGAAATACGTACGAAGATTGCTTTTTAAATGACAAACATGAACATTCGATCGATACACTTTTTCAATAATGCCCTTTCTTTTCATATCAATTGCAAAGATTCGTTTCATAGCAGTTTTACACTTTTATCTACCACGTACTCATACTTTGCAAATGTTCATATGATAGAAAGTATCATGATTACAATAAACCGTCAATAAATGGATGTTTGAAGTGTAATTGTTCTAGGCCTGTCTCGTTTATTAATTTTGCAGTTGTCAGAACCTTTCTTATAATCAGTAATATTCTGTAAAATATCCCTTCTCAGAATAATATAAATTGTCAAAATGCGATGGTATTTTCAGTGTATCTTTTTGATGTTCACTTTTCTCACGTACATATATACCCCTGTAGTGATGACGATACTCCTGCCCTGTGAAAGAATGACAAAAGAAATTAATTCACCGAATCAATCCTTATTTGAATCCCGAACGGTTCAGGTCGATCACGTAACAGGAAAGATTTGTATAAGTGACCGATCAAATTTATTTGCTAAAACAGTTGGGACCCAGGACTTCTTGCATTCTAAAGATAAAACATATTTGTTAATCCCTATGAAGATGGACCTGAATGATGATAATAACAGTAAAGTTGTTTTCTTGAAGACAGATTTACCATTCGAGCTATTCTGGACTTCCCTAAAGAAAAGAAGGGGCCAATTTTATTTCACGTATTCTGAATGGGATTGCAGACCATTAATGCATGTCTTGATATAGAAATGTTTTTGACAAGCACAGTTCCACAATAATCGAGTCATTGAGTGACAGAGTTTTTATGTCAATGACAAAGATAACAGTAGCCGAGATAAAACGTCATGAATTACCTGTTGACAAGCTTAACCGATTTGCCAGACTTGGCACTAAAAATGGTTTCAAATAATCAATAAGGATCAGGCTCAATGTATCAACTTCTCCATTAACGTAGGGTGAGAATGAGTTGACTTTATCTTTGCTTAGTTAGCCATTGTCGTAGTGGATAAGTAGTGATTCCTGTGTGAGACAGTGTTCTAGAAACATTCGAGCAAGCTTGTTGTAGCACATCATGCTTCATATCATCTTGCTCAGATCATAGGAGTTATTGACAGTTTGTTTATGTTCATAACACTTTAGTGTCAGTGTAGTTTTCATAAGAGAAAAATCTTATTTGATAAAGAAGAAAAACAGTAGAAAAAACAACATAAACTGTCTACCCCTTAACATGTCATATACCTCTGAGAGGTTTTAATCCTCCAAAAAAGTAATAAGAAAATCATAATTTTCAAATGGAACTACACCAAAATAATGATTAAAGGTGGAAATAGTTAAAATAGAGTATTTTCGTAAAACCATGCTTACGTTGTGATCTCGCTTTGACCATGACCGTGAACAGATCAAGTCGAATATATTGGTAAATTTCCATGATTTAAATATACCTAAATGAGCCTTTAATCACAGAAACCTTTCAAGTTATGTGTTCAAGAGGATTTTTATCCTATTTCATACCCTGTGACCTTGACATTTGATCGTGATGTAAACGTCCTATGAGTCCTGAAAACCTTAGTGGGAAAACTTTATAGTCAAAACAAAACAGGAGGGCGATGAAGACGGCGGCAAGGAAAACTGCAGAAAAAAAACTGAAAGCAGGTTGACATAACATCCCGCTACAATTTATCATTAGCGTAATGTAGTCAATGGTTGCTTGAGATATCAACATCTTAACAAGAGGTTTCAAATTCAAAGCCTCGTATTGACATTTTAACAATGCGAGGGTCCCTGGAATCGATTGTCTCCAAAGGTCACCATAATCGACTTGGCCCGGCGAATTCTCAATGACCAGCCATATGTAAGTTATGAGAGAATCCTTAAGTGCGTTGTTAACTACTAATTGCTTTTTATTAGTTACAACGCAGTGCTGAAATTAAGCTGCATGTGATTTCACCAATCGCTTATTAATGACGCTTACGCCCATTTTTTGCTGACGTCATGCACCATGTCAAAACATCGATGTTGCTTCTGAGGGAAGGTAGAAAAAGAATTCAACTTCGACCAAAGAAAAGAACATTTAAAAATAAATGCCTTATGTTAAGTGTTTATAAATGATTGAGGAGGAGTGAATTAAAGAAAAGGAAATTTATATAAATCGCTGTATATCTGACGTGTTGTTTGTTAGATTGAAAGATTGATACGGATTGTACAAAACTGGCTTAAAGTCATATCTTCTGACGAAAACAGATATATTTTTATCATTTACAAATTGTTATTAAAAGTCTCTACTGCTCAACAAAAATTTGTAAATTGGGCTTCTCTAGTGAAAAATCTCTTTTTAGCACGGCTTTGGTTACGTATGGCTTTCCCAACATGTGCCTGATAAACGTAGATTTGTATCTGAATTAAGCCAAAGAATATCTGATATTCACAAACAAATGTGGAAATCCAATCTGACCACTCTTAGTGGACTGTTGGTCACCATGGGCATTGCGATTGATGTCTGGAGAGCAAGGATTGGGTGTTTCACTCCTCCCCGTGGACACAGAAACATTGACAAAGTTGAACCCTACACCGGTGAGGTAAAATGGACGACAGGTATGAACTTTGCTTACCGTGCTCTCAGTGTGGCTACTGTCTGCAGTCTTGTTGTATGTTTTGGTGCTCTCAGCGTGAAATATCACAAGGTTGCTGGCGATCACTTTAAGAGTTGGACATTTGATCAGGCTTTTGTTTTTGATGTTTTGCACAAAGCATCACCCCACACCTATGGTGACGTCACATCGTTTACATGCTGCAAACCTCTGACCCATATATGCAATACAGGTGAGACGCACGTGCTACCCAGGAGTGTAATGACATTCATACTTTTGCGTGCAAATGATGTAGAAACCAACCCTGGCCCTGTAACCTTGCATGATCTTAACAACGTGAAAGAGGCAATCCTAGATGAATTAAGAAACGTCAAATCTGACCTCAGCTCCGACATAACCGATATAAAGAAGGAAGTTCAGAAAATAGGAACAAAATGTGAGACATTAGAAAAATCAGTTTCCAATTTGCAATCGGATATCAATAGTGTAAAGGAACATAACCATACACTCCAGGCTGACGTCGACTGTTGCGGACCAAATTGAAGCTATAAATGATAAACTTGCTCACGTTGATGATAAACTTGATAAACTCGAATCGTTCAGCCGACGAGAGAACGTCATTATTTATGGTATTGAAGAAGCTGATGGTGAAAAGTCAATGGCTTGTAAAGAGACAGTGATCAGTGTCTTTAACGATAATGCTAAATTCAAAACGTGGCAGCCATCCGATGTTGTACGTGCACATCGTCTCGGTGTGAAAAGGCCTGGGAGTGATCGACCTCGGCCAGTAATAGCTAAACTGGTTGTTTCCGACGATAAAGTACGTCTACTGAAGGCCAGAGCTACATTCAAAGCTAATGGACTTGGAATCGCGAGCGACTTGACCGACCGACAACGAGATCAACTACAAGCTGTAAAGGATGAGGGGAACTTCGGATATTTTCAACACGGCAAACTCGTTACAGTGCCTCGTACTTCATCATCTCAACGTAGTCAACAAGCAAGAAACTCAGGAAACGAATATGCGGAAAGGCGTCTCCGAAGTAATAGGAGGACATAGGAAATAGGCCACGGCCCGGATAAACTTTCACAAGGAACTCCAAATGCGTTCACCGGTGACACGCCCCCTCGTTGTGTTGATCCGAAAGATACATTCTCATTCTTGTGTTGGAATGTTGGTGGATTATTTAGTAAAATAAATGATGATGACTTTGTAACTTACATAAGTAAATTTGACATTGTGTGCCTAGTCGAAACATTTACGACAAACATTCCTGGAAATGATTGGCTGAATGGGTACAATATCTACTACAGTCCTGCTATCAAGTTATCCGACTACGGTCGTTTATCGGGTGGTGTTTGTCTATGTGTTAGACAATCGATTAGCAGTTTCTGTACCGTTATTCAGACCAATATGGACAACCTTATCGGTTTCACCATATCTAAAGATTTGTTTCAAATTGATAAAGATATAAATTTGTTATGTACCTATATTCCTCCGTCTGGATCCTCATATGACAAAAATGTTACCACAAAATGCAATATTGTAAAGTTAGATGAATATTTGATAGATAACTCTGAATTATTTTCTGACTGTTATAATCTAATTTGTGGGGATTTGAATGCAAGAACGGGTGAGAAAAACAACCCCGATGTTACCATGCATGACGATATCATAAGAGACAATACTCCCTTCCCTGAGGAAGATGATGATGCTGTGGAAGACCGTAACTCAAATGACAAAATTGTAAATAGATTTGGTCAAATCCTGTTGGATTTATGCTATGCTTTTAAACTTTATATTATTAATGGAAGGGTCTACGGAGACAAAAATGGTGAATTCACTTATTGTGGCCAACAAGGATCAAGCGTAAATGATTATTTTTTAAGTTCCACAGATCTATTTCAGTACATTGATTGTTTTAATGTTGGTGATCGCTTTGATTCTGATCATTTTCCATTAGAATTGACTTGTAAATTTCCCAATATGAATGTAAAAAATGATTTACATACAGAATTTTATATATCAGAGAAAATCACATGGAATAGTTCATTTTCTAATATTTTTTTGGATACCTTAAAGCACACGATGACAGAGAGCAAACAAACTTTATTTGATGAAATTGAAAATAATGTTGAAAGTGCAATTAGTCATTTTGTTGATATTGTATTAGAATCGGCTGCTTGCATGAAGAAGACATTTAGAAATGGACCACTATCCACTAATGAAAGAACATTTAATCAAGAATGTAGACAAGCAAAAAAGAAAACACGCAAAGCACTTAGAAGATTTAGAACACAACGTTCTGTCGCTAACAGACTATCATATTGTAAAGAAAGAAATCAGTATAAATCTTGTTGCAGGAAGTTCAAATATAACTTATGTAGACAAACAGTAGAAAAACTTCAAAGAAGCATTACTAGTCCATCTAGTTTTTGGAAACAGATAAGATCATTACACAATAAACCAAAACAGAAGAATTTTATATCTAAAACAGAATGGTTAAATCACTTTAAAGATGTATTTTCCAATGACAATGTATTTAGACAGCTGCAGCATCTGGACAATGATATCGATACAACTTATTCTGAGGTATATAACGATATTGATGCATTCATACTTGACTCACAAATAACGGAACAGGAAATTACGTCATCTATCAATAAGCAAAAAAAGGGAAAATCTGCTGGTCCTGATCAAGTGGTAATAGAAATGATTAAGTGCTGTCAATTTGAAATTATGCCATTTCTTCTCAAAATATTCAACACACTTTTTGACAATAAAATATTTCCTAGTAGCTGGTCTCGATCTGAAATAATCCCTTTACTTAAGAAAGGCGATCCATGAAACCCTGATAACTACAGGGGAATATCATTAATGAGTGTTATAGGGAAGGTCTTTACTTCCATTTTAAATAATAGACTCACTAATTGGGCAAATATGAGAGACAAGATTCCCGAGGTACAAGCTGGATTTAGAAAGAATTATTCTACTACAGATCATATTTTTACTTTATATGCTGTTATTCAAAAATGTCTATCACGTCGAAAACACAAAGTTTATGTAGCCTTTATCGATTTCAAAAAAGCATTCGATACTGTTGATCGTTGTAAACTATGGTACTGCCTCAAAAAAGCTGGACTACGAGGGAAGATGTTTAACATGTTAAAATCAATATATTCAAATGTTAAGTCATGTGTACGTAGTGATTATGGTTTTACTGACTTTTTTGATTGTCCAACTGGGTTGCGCCAGGGTTGCATATTGAGTCCTTTGTTATTCTCATTTTTCATTAGTGAATTATACTATGATATTTCACGTAACGGTAAACATGGCATACAGATGTTTCCTGATATAATGGAAATCCTTATGCTTCTTTTTGCGGATGATGTTATTTTAATGTCTGATACCGTGATTGGTTTACAAAACCAGCTAAATGTATTACATGAATATTCTAAAGAATGGAAACTTTCAGTAAATTTAGCTAAAACAGAAATCATAGTATTTAGAAAGGGCGGTCCTTTAAGCTGTAAGGAAAAGTGGTATTTTAATGGAGATGAACTTAATATAGTAAACGGTTATAAATATCTTGGTATAATGTTTAATTCAACTTTGAACACGGAAAAATGTGTATTAGATTTATCATTGCGTGGCAAACGAGCATTAATGCATATCATGTCTGTTTCCCACAAACTTGGAGTTTTGACACCAAATGTATTTTTTAAGTTATTTGATACTCAGATACAACCAATCCTGTTGTATGGATCTGAAGTGTGGGGTTATCAAAGATATGAATGTTTAGAAAGGATTCACTTACTAGCCTGTAAAAAGTTTTTATGTGTTGGAATGTCTACTCCAAATTGTATGGTTTATGGTGAATGCGGAAGATACCCACTATATATTTATTCACAATTAAGATGTTTAAAATACTGGTTTAAGATTTTACGTATGCCAGAACACCGCCTTCCAAAGATAGCCTACAACATGATGTTTCATCTTGATAGCATCGGCAAAATTACATGGATATCATACATTAGAAAATTATTATTTTCTCATGGATATGGTTTTATTTGGCTCAACCAAAATGTTTGTCAGCAAGATATGTTTTTAAAAGGTTTTCGTAACGTTGCAATTAATATGTTCTATCAAGGATGGCGATCAAATATAGAAAGCAGCTCACGGTATGATTTGTATAGAAGGTTTAAGAGTTTATTAGAACCAGAAAAATATCTATCAGTCTTGACGAATAATCTTTTAAGAAAGTTATATATCAAATACAGACTTGGTTTGTTAAAACTGATGATTAACTATGGAAGGTATATCTCGCTTGAGAGAACACAAAGACTATGTCCATTTTGTAATGATGCTATAGAAGACGAAATTCATTTTACATTTGATTGTCCGTATTATACTGAACTGAGAATGAAATATTTACCGAAACGTTTCCTCTCAATGAGGAGTGTAACAGGATACACATTAATTTTGTCATCAAATGATGAGGATGTTATATTGAAATTATCTCTGTTCATAAAACATGGCATGGATCTTAGACAAAACATGTTAAATGGAAATTCGTGATCTATACTTTGTATGCAAAAACTTTGTATTATTCTTTGTTTAATCCTAAATATCGGTAAATCCTAATTCCATTGTTATATCCACACGCATCTCTGTAAAGATGTATATTGTATATATATGTGTATATCATTGTATATGGGCCAGAGGCCTCAAGTACAATAAACTTCTTTTGACTTTTGACTTTTTTTGATAGTGAAACTAGAAATTATCTGTATATAAAGGAATCCCTCTATTTTTAAAAATACTTAAAAGTAATAACTATCACCAAATATAGACATGCGTTCTCACATGTTCATGATAGAAAGAGGGCGATGGAGGGCCTTAGGAAAAGCGATTTTGTTGTCATTGCGGAAATGATATTGAAGATGAATACCATGTCTTATTAGTGTGCCCACTCTTTGTCATGTATCGCAAACGCTATTTGCCAATCTATTATTACTCACCTCCTAGTATGGTAAAAAAAAATTCCGATTGATGAATAATCCATGCCGAAACATTTTTTTAAATTTATCAAAATGTGTTTGCTGCCTTATACTACGCCCTTGGCTCTGCGCTAAACGAACGGTTTGGATAAATACTGATGGCTGACCGAATTATTTCAAATCCAATTGCAAAATAGTAATACTATATGATTGATTTTATCAAGACGTTATGTCCATCAATAGGTCTTTATAGTTTACCATCATACGTTAAGGTCTAATATTACGCACATTTATCATGATTGAGTTACATGTATACTTAGGGTAAAATTAATTGAGAACGACGATTGTGACAATTACTCCTAAAGCATAAGCAGCAATAAATAATAAATGGACTTTACTTACTTTATTGTGAACTGATAAAAGGAATTGACATCAGGTTGAAGTCTGATTTTAATGCAGAGATGAGTAATGTCGGTTATCATTAGTCACAGAAGTAGTCAAATCTGTGTGTGAACTAGAGCATTAATGAGCACGACTCACTCATATACCCCTTTTCATAGTGGTTCGAGAACTTCAGATACAGTTTTTTCATTAGGTCAAAATTATTTCAAAAAGCAATGAAATTAATCTTTACTAAAGTTACATGCTGGCGTAAAACAAATGAAGCTTATATTCATCTAGTTTGAGGAGTAGGACAAAAGGCTTCTAGGTGTGTCATGGTTTTAGTCATATTGCCATGAAAACCACATCAATAACATAAAACTACAACTTTAACCAAGTAAAAGCACATCTAAGGATCATATGGTTGACATGTTTAAAGTATATGAAGCTAGCATTTATGAGATATGTATTGGCTAAAAGTCAGGGGTAAAATTTTACAAAATGGAACATTTTCATACATAATTCAAATCAGGGAACGACGGATACGATACGCTGACCGCTGTCGTACCCCGCTACCCTGTACCCCGACTACTTTGTAGCGGGGGTATCATAACCTATTTAAACTAAATGTGAAAATAGCATTGATGTTTTAAATTTACAGAAATCGTTTGCTCTTACTCTTACGAAGTGAACTGGTATAACGTACATAGTTTTTCTTATGAAGATGTCACTATGTGAAACAAAAAGACTGGCTGATCAAAAAGTATCATCTTTATCCAAAAGTATTCCCAAGGCTGTTTTTACATGCTAAATAAAACCTATTCCTATCTCTTAGTTTTATTCAACTGTAGAATTATATTTTCTGAATTATTCTTTTCGCAATTGATCCTGAAGCATTTAAATAAATAGTCATAAGTATATAAAAGGTATGTACAGCCAGTGTCGTCTTATAGGAAGACAAGAAAGTTGGAAAATATATACTACACAGAATTATGAAAACGTACATGAATTTCAGCACCTAATTAGAAAAATGTCAACTTTGAGCTGAAACTCCAATTGGTGTTGTACTATTCGATGTTATAGTGATATTGGTTTGCAGTTATTTTTTCAGATGATACCGGTTCATTTAAGGCTTTTCAGACATTGGTATATGATTTACCAAATTCACGAGGATTCATCATTTCAGAAGATAATGCTGACTATTGAGTTTGTACTAAACTGTTTCTATCTTTTGAATTTGCCTTTTAGACAATGCTATATTAAAAACTTCCCTGACAACAATCGCGTGATCAATTTTCTTCATATCCAATCGCCTTTCTTCATCAAATATTAATACTGTATAAAAAGAAATCCTCACGTTATCAATTGGGAAATGTATTGTATTATGTTTTAAAATGACTGAAAATTATTTTTAAGTAAATTATATGTCAGAACAAAAGGAGCATAAACTCAAAACAATTTGAACGGTAATAAGGATTTTATTAGATATATTATATTACGTGTTGTGAATACCTCCGTATTAAACCCACGAACGCGTTGAAAAATCATTGAGACGGCGTAGATGGTAAATGATAGTATCTGTTTATGCATCCAATTAGGTTATCTAATAACCCAATTAGTATCTATTGAATGAGTCTTTCTCAACATTATGTGTTTCATATTTTGTAAATTGATATTAAAGTTAGTTACACTTACATCAGGTCGTAATTACATGTTTAATAAGTATCGAGACGAACTGAAAGACGATAAGAAATGATAATTGACCAACATCTGTGTTTCCATTCTTACCATTATGCTAAACCTAAAATCATTCACCATACATCTTTCCTTTTCAAATCACCACCGTGAAACCTTTGTAATGAAAATTGCCACCTTTGAATATATACATAGAGAACAAAGTTAAGCACCCCCTATTTTCAAAATTGCAAAATGCATCCGTGGAGAAAAATATGACAATATGACTAAATGGATTCCCTTGACATAGAAACTAAAGTTTTCGTGACTTAGTATCTTTAAAATCATCGTACATGATGACATTTTGAGAACTAAAGATCAAAAACGTAATGGTACTGATTTTTCACCCGAAATAACTATCGTCCGTTTGTCAAAAGTATGCGATGGTTTCTGATGTTAGTTGTCATGAACGACAATTTTGTTAACAGGTACAATTTTACACTTTAAAAAATCATGTATCGTTCACAATAAGGACATAATTGGGTTTTGAAATTTGATAAGAATTTTCCATAATTTCTTAGAAAATGGCTATAACCAGACGAATTTGGAATAAAGGAGGTCTTCTTTAACTTTGATTCAGTAACCCTATACTTCTTTTTGCTTAATAGTCGTTGTTACGGTTAAAACTGCCCCATTTAGTCCCTTTTTATGAATGGGTCACTTTCATAAAAAATGAGACTATAGAGATCCATACTGCTGTAACTAGTGACTTGATATCCATAATAAAGTTTGATCAGTGGAATAGGTATAATGGAATAATAAACATTTAAAAAAAAAGTATTGAACATATTCACCTTCTGATCTCAAAATTACCAATTTGTATAACTGCAATTATTCAAAATATCCGGAATGACATCTTAATGAAATTACGTTCTGAAATTGAAATTATGACTCTATCATTGCATATCATACAATTACTTTTACTGCAATGTGGTCCTCTTTATTCTCAGAGAAAACTTACTGGTGAAAAACTTGGGGGTGCTTAACTTTTTTCCTTATGTATATATTTCTTTTGAAGTAATCGATAATACACATGACAATGCATTATCTTCACAAGATCATAACAAAC
Organism: Phorcus lineatus; assembly: GCA_921293015.1. Taxonomy (NCBI): domain Eukaryota; kingdom Metazoa; phylum Mollusca; class Gastropoda; order Trochida; family Trochidae; genus Phorcus; species Phorcus lineatus. The sequence goes on along the minus strand of OV121085.1, from coordinate 55,867,183 downwards.
TAAGATGTACTCATTGAAGATTAACGAATCTGTTTATTGTCATAGTCGAAGGTAATATTCCATCTATATCATGCAAGTTTCCGATGAGATCTCTTATAGTGTAACAACAGTTACGTCAGGTTATAGGTCGTTTGAAATATACAATACCACATGATATTCAATAACCTTGCGATTGAAACAACTGCTATTGATACGTTGGATATCTTAGATATCCCTGTGACATGATTTGAGTTGATTTTGTAAAGTTTTGAACGTTAAAAACACGTGGAAAAAATATCAGCATTATTAATAGGAAAAGGAAAGCATCTTGTGACATCGGAAAAGCAAATGCAGTTCGACAATTTCAAACAAATGTCATTCGATATTATTTTTTTCTGAATCAAAAGTTTAGAAAGGTAATTTTTAATGTATTCTCATTCATATAAATTAGATAAGTGAGTTATTTAGTTTGCAAGTAACACGAATCAACACTTGGTCTGTCGGAGAACTATTTATATGTATCTCACAGCCATGGAGAGACGTAGTACTGGGCTCGTTCACAGGAAGGTATCAAAAAGGTACAGCAATATTGGCAACCTCAATCACAAGATTGGTTATTTGTTGACCTTAACACGATTTTATATGTCACAATTTTACTTCATACTAATACCTTATTAAAAGATGAAATATTGCGAAAGTGTACCGCTTCTGTAATTATAACCTTGGTTGTCAACCTCAAAACACTTTAAGAAATATTTGTGGTCAAACTTTGTTAATAATGTGTTCAATATGAATATTGGAATCAAAACGAATGAAACAGGAATGAATAAAAGCAAACTTTCCAGCCATAAATAATGTCGTTAAATGCAAATGATATCGTACACTGCGATTTTATGGCTTTGAGATGGTTTCCTATGTCAGTTTCTGACATGGCTTGTAAAGGAATCAGTGCCAGGGGATTAGTGTTATCAAACTTAACGTGAAAGGGTACCAGAGCTAAGTGACAAGCATTTGCCGCGATTAACGTTCAGTTCCCTTAAGGATCGTTGCTCTCACAAATTGAATATTTTTTTATTGATGTAGTGTTATGTTTTCCCGTTTTTTTAAACTTTAAAGAGAATGCACAAACTTTAAATGTGAATATTTAAAAATAATCATTGCAAGGTTTCGTAACTTCAAGTTACTGGTAATAGGGCAAAATCGTTCTCCAAGCACAAATAAAAGTGACAAGATCCCTAGAAAGCTGAAATGTGTAAAGGTCTCTTTGCAAAACGGTATTATAAATTATAGATGAGATAACTATATTTCCCGTTGTGAGAAAGGGGAGCGACATTTGCTCTGTAGTTTATGATGCTTATACTGTTTATTGTATATGTTAAATCAAACGCTAAACACATCAGGGATGTAACTGATCTCATTCTCGTCCTCATAAGCCAATGCTAACTGCAGGACATCTCAAATGTAATTGATAAAGTCTTGAGACAATAGCAGTCAGTATTATCTTTAGATACGAAAAACAAGCTTTGGGCTTCGTGCTATTGTCTTCTGAAGAAAACCAGAATATCGCTCTGAGAGGTTACCGAGATGATCGTTCTGGGACTGTTCCTAATAAACGAACTTTTGGAGCCTTTGACATTAATGGTTGAAAACATTCTTCCGTACGAACAGCAACGCTGCAAAAGAATGCAGTGAGTAAGTGAGTGAGTTGAGATTTAAAATGTTTTCAGCAATATTTCATTTGTAAATCTCGTGAATGAACATAATCCAAGAGATTGAACATTTTAGAGAAGTGATCGAAAGCATAGTGAGGGGTAGGAAGCAGGTTTCAGAAATCTGGCTTCTACAAGTCGATATGTAAGAGCTGCTGGCATAGCTCTCGACATCCCTCAAGCTCATACACAACGATAAGGTTTTGAGTGAAGTGGTTAAGTAGACAAGAATGTGTGTACAGGTTGCGTAAGTTTTCCGGGGATATAATAATGACCTTCCTCCGTCCTTCCATCCGTGTAAGCTGTCTTTTTTTTGCAGCAGAAGTATAAATCCATTAGGCCTAGCTCATTGAAAATTGGTTGGAGGAACAATCATCATGTGAAATAATGCCTTTAGGGCGTTTCAACTTCTTCCGACATTTATTTATAGTCTTTTCCATGGTAACGTAACTTAGAATTCTGTTACCAGAAGTCAGAAACAATAAGATCTAGCTCTTGAACAACCATCATGTGAGGTGGTGACCTTTGTGGATTTTCAACCTCTTCCTACATCTAGCTTTGGCTGCTGCCATGGAAACGTTACTTAAAATGCTGCTCCTGAAACAGAAGTCAATGAAAACACAAAATACAAAACTATTTCAAGGGAATAACTTAAGTGCTAAACGGTAGGCAAAATGAAACTAATCTTGCACAATCTGAAGCATAAATTAATTACCCAAGTAAGATCTGAGGGTAGTTTTCATTTTTCTTGGAGATATAGCAGATGAGATCGTTTTCTGCTCTTCAGAGTATCAAGACCTACCTCAAAAGTTACAAGCAGAAAGTATTGCTGGTCATCCACTCAAATGTTGTTGAAGTCAGAAGTTAGAGGCCTGATCAATACACATAACCACAGTCGGATGTTCTCTGCCTTCCCGAGAAGTCCCCGTGAAACCACTACAAGTGAGTGACTTGAATCATCACGTGACTGCGTTCGTGCTTACAAAGTTAAGAAACTTTACTAACCATGGTTAATTGGAAATAGTAATATATCCTTACATCCCTTCCAATATCCCGATCTCATTCAGACCAAATACCTCGTATCGCTGACAGTTGGTATTTTGTACATACGGAAAGCGTGGAATTTTTTGGCCATTGAAAAGGAGCTTGAAGCTGTCAACTCACCGGAGCTATTGCTTTTGCTCGATGCGAGCCGTTTCACGATACGATGCAATTGGCGTTAACGAGATCAAGGTATTTGAATCAACTTTGCTGGATGATACGCAGGAAATTGGTACTACAAACTACATTCATACAACATTGAAGAAGGCAAAAGGTTTATACAAACTTAAATAATCTTAAACGCTTTTTGATTTGTTCTACTCTGAATAAGAAAAAATATCACGGACACTTTGTCCTCCAGGCTGTTCGCGGCTGATGCCTTGATGAAGCCTCTCGAACAAAGAGGCTTCCCTATAACTTGTTTTAACTTTTGATATTAACATCTATTATAAGTTTCAGACTTATTAGCTATCAACATACCAACATATGTAACGAAGTTTAAAATCTCCTTGTTATTTGTGAATAAAAGAACGTTTACTTATTTGTCATGCTTGCTAGTTATAAATGCAAATTTTAGCGTACAGGTTAGCATGTTCGGTTTCGGATCGCGAGGTTCGAGGTTCGAATCGCGCAATGGGCTTGGCAACTTTGTTTGCAGTATACGACTGTTTTACATGCAGGTAGGTTTTGGTGCAATGCGACACTGCATTTCAGCGCAGTACCATCCATGATTCGATAGTTCAAGCCGATGCTCGTAAGTTTCACCGCAATGCATACCCTTAATAGTTCTGCGGTCTTTCTCCTAGCAATAATTTTAGCCATGATATACATGAAGTACTTTTGAAAGATGCGTTAAACCCCAAATCAAGTCACTGGAAAATACTGAAATATCTTAAATATTTTCAAAGGCTTTTCAAAGATGGATATTCAAGAGAAATACTACGACCTTAAGGATGTGAAAATATCTTTTTAATATGTGTTTGTTCGTACGATGTTTGCACATCACGCTCTTTTTTTATTTTATCTATTTGAAGGTTTGTTTTGATGTTGGAATTCTTACAGATATGGGATGATGGATTTTCAAACAAAAACTATCCTATTCATGCTATGACAATCTTCATATCGTGATGAAATCAAAGAAACGTCGTTGTTTGAAGGGTTCTTTTTCACATTAATTAATCACTAAAAAAGAGAACATTTTCTTTGCACATAACTGATCCATTCATTATGTGAAGGCGTCATTAATGTTAGCTGCTGCTACTTAATATCTCTGATTAGTTATCGGTATTTTAACATTGAATCAATATTCAACTATGTCTGGGAATATGAAATGTATATAGACTCGCCATTGCTTAACCCGAGTGTATCATAGACACTACCATTTAAAGAAATGATTTTTGCAAAGCGTCTCTTAATAACCGAACAAGAGACTGAACTTGTCTGCGAAGCCGTTGGTACCAAACAATACAAGTTATATGGGGTGTATAGTCCAAAATAACGTTTTCAATAGCTCAGAGAGGAGGTATATATGATACAATAATCGCATTACATTCTCAAATAATCGGGAGTTTACCGTTATTGTTCATCTCATGATATTACAACTTGTTGTATCGAGATGTGATACGTTTAACTTTTGAAAAAAAAACTCACTCTTATTTTTACAATAATTGAGTCTAATCTTGTTGAGAAATGACATAACAAGATCTTATGAATAAGTTTTAAAGACGCAGAACTTTCAGTGTCACTATTGACCGTCTATGACGCATAGATATATGCTACAAAGAAAAGAATACAAGTTTCTGTTCGACTGATATTATTGAATGAAATACTCACATAAATATAGCCTATGTATCTTTTTAAATTTTCCTGAATGTTCCCGATGCTGATTATAAGGAAAACATTTCTCATGTCGATGTTGTACCATATTATATAACCTATTATATACCAAACCATTTTTAATGTATCCTTATGACGTGGAAAAAACCTGTAAAAAAAACCCTCATGATAAGAGTTCAAATTATCTAAATAAGAATATATATCAAGTTCACATAAAATTAAGTTGGTATATCCATCTAACAGTTTCAACACCTTGGATTAAATTCAACGAGACATAGAGCATTCGATTACACCCATTGGTCATGACGTTTAGTGGATGACGTTGAAGATATATAATGACAACGACTTCAGGAATAGGAATTCTGTTCGACAATATTTCTTACCTTAGAAGTTATTACCAAAGTAAGATTCGTAGGAATAATTTACATGACCTTTCAGCGTTTGATCTATTCACTGAGTAGTTTGGGGAATTCTATAAATTCATTTTATTATGTATTAGATGTACCCATCCTTATTTAGGTGAATCGCTCAATACACCTCTCGCCAAGAATCGTGCTCAATACACCTCTGTATTGAGCGATACACCTTAATTAGGATTGGTACATCTGACTTATACCCCACTCCAGTCGAGTTTGTGTTATGATAACAATTTCAAATTAAAAATACAAAACCTATGCATATTTAATTTTTGTTCAGTGCATGTCATACCTACTGGTTCAGACCCTCACATGTCCTTTAACAAAAGGCGACTGCACAAGCACACCTGGGAATACTCGTGCATTCACGCGCACGTACAAGAACAACTTGAAATGGCCCTTATCATGTACTTTAATACTGATTTTGAGTAGATCGTTGACTCGCATGTTGTATAGCAAATGTCTTTGTTCACTCACGCACACACACACGTCTGTCCGACATGGATAGTGAAGGGTGGACACAGGAGTTTTTAACTGAATTAGACAGTTCTTTACCTTTGAAATTCGACAATGACGACAAGGAAGTTTTTACTTTAACGGTTGAGCAGGAAAACAATAGGTTTGGTGAACTTGTGAATGAAAATGAACTACGAAAATTTCAACTTACTAGAATCCCGAAAAACACCTCGAAAAATACTCGTTGGTGTGTGAATTTGTATCACAATTGGGCACGTGCTAAAAACACTAAGGTAATCAAATATGGCGCTACAGCAAGTGAAAAACATGCACAAGCAGTTTCACTCGAGCAGGAAGAAAAACTGTGGGACACTGGAGTATCCGGACTGGAGGATTCCCAATCACTCTTTAATGCAGTGTACTTTTATAACTTTAAGATCTTTGGATTGCGTGCTGAAGATGAGCATTCAAATCTCAAAATATATAATTTTCAATTCGGATCAAATGATCAAGGAAAGTTTGTCGAGTTTCGAGGTGGAACCTACTAAAGCAATCTATGTGGACTGAAGCAGGGTGGCAAGGTCGCATTTCGGTAAGTTATACTAATCAACTTGTAAATAACTATCAGATTATTGGTACATCAACCCTTTAGAATGTTACAGTATGACTAATGAATCATTTCCACTTTGGCTTCATGATTGTTTCCTCTGACAAACAAACAAGTATATATTCAATATCCTCGTTTATTCCGCGTTTTTTACTTTAACTATATGCGTAATAGTTGTCTATAGTTTTTAATTTGAATGATCAAATAACTTGTTAGTGGTAGTGTTAACACATTCAACCTTTTTACAGACAGATAAAGCAGTACGAGCAGCCTTCAAATAGTAGATGCTACGTCAAACTACTGCGGCGCTACCTTTAGTTTGTACCTGCAGAGTCGGGTGGCAGTTTCTACCGTCGACCACTCCTAGCGAAGGGGAAGCAGAACATCCGCTGCTCACAGCAGAAGGTCGGCGTACACGCGTTCGAGAAGCTGTTCCGAACCATTTGTTTGTCAGCTGGTTTAGAGGGAAGACACACTGGACATTCGGGCAAGGTACTGTATTAGTATAGTGTAAACATTTTACATGATTGAAGATTGGAACTGTGATATATCTTATGCAAGGTCATATGAACGGGTCACATCACTGTAACGATTTCTCTTTGGCCAAAACACTTTGTTTTGTCACATTTCTTTTTAATTTCAATGCAAGTGTTTGAACTATTAAATCTTGACACTCAAAGTTAACAGAACAAAACAATATTTTTACTTATAGTGGTATTTGCAATTTACTGTTACAAATTGGTGAAGCTGGCTCATTTTTACATAGGTAACCACAGCAACTCCTCTGTTCAACAAGAAGGTTGACGAACAACTTGTGATGGAGAGGACGGGTCACAAATCCACCGCTGTGCGCGCCTTCAAGAGGGCGTCATCAGAGCTACAACAAGAAATATCAGATATGTTGCAACCACCTAAGCCTAAGAAGGATTCAGAGTCCTCAGAACGTAAAATCATGAAATTGGAAACGGGTCAATGCCAAGAAAAAACACCAATTTCTAAATGCTCTCCTCTAAAGAAAAATCTTCTCATCAAGTACACAAACAAAGGCGAAAACTGTCGAGATCTCATTGTGAATCACTTAGAATAAAGTTCATTGTTTTTTGTTTTTATTTCTTAGCGTTGCTTGGTCAAAAAGTTCAGATGTATCATTGATACATCTACACCTTTACTGTGTATCGGTCAATACACCGATACTTTTAACAAAGGAAACCATGGTAACGAGACCGGAAGTGGGGTATAAAGGTAAAATAAACTATATATTTTTAGACGATACTTTCATGTTCACAATCACTATGATACGCTCACGTAATTGTAACAGTAGTTACGAGTATACCATTAGTATCAAACCAGCATAGGACAAAAGACAAAGGGACTGAATGTGTGTTCTTTCATACACTACTAACCGCCATGGTTAATTTCTATTAACTTGAAAGCGGTGTAAACTGCGGATCAACTCGCCTCACATATTCCTTTCTTCTTCATTTGCCAAAGAGGATGAGTTGTTTAGCTCTTAAATGTCCATCATGTTTGAAATAAAGTAGAGTACTTCTTTTATAGTCAGACATCAAGAGGCAGACGTCTATACGTGTAAATCCCAACGTCACCTGAAGCGTAAAAACAATTGACTTCTAATTTTGGTATTAACCGACGTAGGTATAACTTTAAGAAATCGCATGTAGCTAGGAAAATGATTGTCTTTCATCAGTGTGTCAGGTCATTCATCAAAGTTAGTACGTTTCTATTGCAGATAAGCAACCGTCTAGGTCGAATCTCATGAACCATAGACTTCAGATGTGATGAGATCTTGTGACATGTCGTTAATATTTGTTTCTGTCCTTCTCAGGATGTTGACAATAATTTATATTTAATCAAATAACTTAGTTATATACAACTCATAATCTTGTAGGGTCCTTTGGTGAAAATATTTTATCATAATGTAGATACAAATATAGTCATCGTTCTCTTTATCTCCGAATTACATGTCAGAACTCAAACTTCAGGGGCAGAGATGTGTATGAACATTGGGTAGGACATTTTATAACGCATACATTTTTAGCTGAAATGTCGTCAGGCAATCCAGTGTCTGTTTAGGAATCCTTAGCCAGCCGTTCTATAGGTGCTTAAGTTCTAGAAACATCTAACATCGGAATTCTCTAGAATAAGCTAGCTTTCATAATCAAAACAAACAAATGTGTGATCAATTGAACACTGCAACGACGTAATAAGATATAGATCTTTTACACAATCACATTCCCTTGATATCACAGAAAGTTGATATAACATAATTCATATAGTCGTTTGCAGAATCATTTTAATCCGATACTAATATTTCGTCAATAGTATTGACTCATCAGGGATGAAACGATACGATCGTTAACATCGCATTACAATCGTATTTATAACAAAATATACGTACAATGTACAAGGATATATTGTACATAATGCTAATCAGGTGATATCATGGTTCTTCCTTGTTGGTCTTCTGATTGACACAATCACTCTCTTATGAGTTTACCCCTTGAGCAGTATGTTAATTTGACATAATCTCTTTTGTTTTTAAATAACTTAATTGTTTTTAGAGATATATGTCAGTGACTTAAGGGTAATCGTCTCATTGTTTATTTAGTGAGGGTCTATAGGTCTTCAAGTCGTAAAAGTGCATTTGAGACACTGCCCATTTTAGATTTATGGAATAATTTATAGAAAGGAAATATTTTGAAATCACCATTGCACAAGTAGAAAGATGTTTATTTACAAATAAACAGCGGTATCTGCTACCGTTATTGTGTTCTCTGTGTAAGGTTACCCTATTTCTTAGGCATTCAGTTTTACCAATATAGTATTTTTTACACTTAGGGCACATTATTGCATAACTGACATTTTTTTAATTGCAATCAAAGTCAGATTTTATTTCAAATTCAAATTTCAAATGAAACGATGATCGTTCCACGAAATAGTAGTATCGGATTAAAATGATTCTGCAAACGACTATATGAAGTATGATATATTTAATCTATATATATATATATATATGAAAGTATTAAAGAATACAGAGAAGATGTAAATCAACTTTCAAAATCATGACTTTATCTTTTTTCCAATATGCATATTTCTGCTTCTTCATTCGAAGCTTCTTCAGGGAATGTATGTTTGAAGCACAGCAGCAGTCTTATATAGTCTTCAGTGTATCTAAGTAACAACACAATGCAACACAAACAGCAAAATAATCAACAATCGTCCTGGTGAGTTAATACTAACCTCAGGGGATAACTCAGGGGATAACTCACCAGGACGATTGTTGATTATTTTGCTGTTTGTGTTGCATTGTGTTGTTACTTAGATACACTGAAGACTATATAAGACTGCTGCTGTGCTTCAAACATACATTCCCTGAAGAAGCTTCGAATGAAGAAGCAGAAATATGCATATTGGAAAAAAGATAAAGTCATGATTTTGAAAGTTGATTTACATCTTCTCTGTATTCTTTAATACTTTCATATATGCTTCTCCTCGATTGATACTTCTTACATTTTCTCTCTCTCTCTCTCTCTCTCTCTCTCTCTCTCTCTCTCTCTCTCTCTCTCTCTCTCTCTCTCTCTCTCTCTCTCTCTCTCTCTCTCTCTCTCTCTCTCTCTCTATATATATATATATATATATATATAGATAGATTAAGACTCCCTGAAGATATCAGTGAAACATGTTGGGGCAATGTTGGCCATGTGTCATCAATTTTTTTTCTTTGAATATATATATATATAGATAACTGGCCATAGATAACTGAACTCGTAAGCATCGGAAATCTGATTTCAAAAAACCACTACTACTTCTCGATACAATAACAGCATTGATAAAGTTTGACATATTTAACTCAAACAACATACTATCTGCCCCTTTAATTGCCACAAAACCCAGCAAAAGATTTGTGTAAGCATCGGGTATCGCGTACGCAATGAGGTAATGTTTCACCCCAATGTTAAATAAAGTTTCAGAAAATGACTTAACACAGCAATGTCATTTACTTTATTCATGATCATTATGTGACTTAGTAACATCCAGATTGTGTAGACATTATGAAGTCGTTTTGTCGTGGTTGATGTCATCAGCCACCTACTCATGAAACAGATTCTCAATCGGTCTCCACTAATACCCTGTCCCCTGAGGTTAGTATTAATTAACTAATAGAATGTCTAGCCAAGTCAATGTAGTTCTGGTAGCATCATGAGTTCTCACCTCGACGTTTCCGAACTACCTATTGTGAACTGCACCTGTCCTTCGATGCGGTGCATTAGTATGTCCCATTTCCACTACATATATAGTTAATTTTACTTCAAATGATTCATTTTTAATATCAAAATCAGATTCATATCCTTGATGTATAAATTTAACATCATCTTTCAATTGTTAATCATTCTTTTACTACGTTGTCATAAGTATCAAACATTACCTTTGTAGCTGATGCACTAACTGGTAGAAAGCGATAAGTTACTGGCAATCATTATAATTCGTTAATGCATAACACTTACTGTGAGATTTCCGCAAAATCAATGTTTGGTCAGAGTATTCAAGATCAAAAAATGTTTTAATCATAATAGGCCTCATGGTATCATTGGTTGCATCATAACACCCGTGAACATAGAAACTACATTACTACCGAGTCCTATTAGAAGTGGTCGCTAAAACATTATAATTATACATTTATTGATGAAATAACACTTTATCAATTGACTGGCGTCAAGAAAGTGTTAATGTAATTCACTATGCACAGTTTCTTTTAAATATTGTCATATATCATAAACATAGAACGATTCCCTTTTGCTATTTTTTGTAATAGTAATCCATGTATAGATCGCAGAACTGAGGGCAGTTTTCAAGACAGACGTTCTCTAATCAATGGCTAGCGCACTTGTAGTGGGTAAACACATCGATGAATTGTACTCTTTGATGTGAGGAAAAACACATTACAGATTGCTAAAGACACCATTATTATGATCTGGAGGACGTGAGCAGGAAGAACAATAGGCTGTAATCAATAGTCATTGTACCGTTTTGAAAAAGATCAAACACAGTCTGCAGTGATCCAGTAACCATATGAGACAAAGGGTGGAAGAAGTCCATTTAATTCATTTTTATAAGTATTTCGTTCTCTTCAACCGTTATGTTATAAGATTAACCAAATTTTACCTTTGATCAAGGAGATGCTGAATGGACCTTTGGAATACTTTTCAATTAAAACATGTTTTCCGAAGACTGTGAAAGTGACAGTGTAGGTTACCTATACGAGTTCTCAATGACGTGAAGATGAGATATAGGTTAATCTACTAATTTGTAGCTCGTGCCATCTAGAATATAAGAGAATGAGGCCCCTAAATTGATAAATAACAATTAACAAGGCATAGGGGAAATCTCAAAATATCGTTTTAGAGCGGCACAAGTCTGAAGGAGCTTGTTCATCATTGATATAGGAGTGTGAGGAGCACAGAGATAATCTATATTGGAGCTTGTAGTCGTCACAAATTGGGGAAAAAAGACCTTTAAGTGACAGAGAGGAAGGGGTATCATCTTGCAATTCACATTAAAAACTCGTTAAGCGACTTGAAGACGTGGCCTTATTAGCTGTGTTACTGGACATCAACAATAACGAACCTATTTGGAAGAAGTTTTCTATTTTATCTGAGCACTTTCGATAGGTAGTCATAGATGTAAATATCAAGCGAACTGAATTAATAAAAAATATTACGATTATAATAATAAATATCAGAAATTATTATTAATACTTTCCTGAACACGTTGTTCCATGGGTCTATATGCTTTAAATTGGCTTTCGAAAACCTGTCACTGTGTCATACTATACGCAAGTTATCGAGAGCATGTGTGCCTCCTATAGAAAATTTCAGCAATAATTCAAGTCAAGAAGCAATTTAAAAAAAGCTGACGGCTATAACCTCCACCAAGTGGAATAAGTGTAAAGTTTCTTATTGTTTTCTGCTTCGAAAACAAAATTCAAAATAATGTTTCAATGGAAACGGCCAAAAGTAAAGTAGGAATAAGTTGAAAACGCCAATAGGCACCAATAGGCCAGAGATGCTTTAAAATGTTCTGCCGATTATCACAACTTCAAACATTGAATGTCCTAGGAGACACGTAGTTGACCAAACGGGAGCGTCGCATTAATGCTATCAAAGTGTAGCTCATGGGGATTCAAATTCTTTCCATAGTTTTCTCCTAAATACTCTGTGCAATCAGGATTTCTTCAGCAAAACAATACCAGAATGGCCTAAATGAATTGATTTCTAATGTATTAATCGAAAGTTTAGACTCACAAGTGTATATGAATCTATTATTATTCTCACAGAAGAAATTTTAAACGTTCAGAAACATACATGGATTCTTAAACCTTTTAATGTCTACTATATGCTTCCGTTAACCATTTATGCTCGTAATTATATAAGTACAGGACAGAAATATGTTTATAGATTGATCTAGATGTAATTCATCATGTCCAGTCTAATGACAAAATGTTGACAACCAATGATTAAACATTGCCTTACTAAGGACGTGGAGCAAAACGTGTAGTTATGAGATGCAAACTGATCAAAACATGGAAGCCGACATGCAATAACGCCACCTTTAACAAAAATTTGCATTACTTTATCTCTGTAAATCTATTAACTACAAATAAATATTATACGAAATGTCATAAAACTAATGGAAACACTCACAATAACGTGTTTCATTTTTTCATAAAGGAGACAACTTAACAAATTATTCTTAAAAGCGCTGATGCACAACACGATACAGGAATCAGTCCTTCATCATGGTCTTTAACGACTGACGTGTTTGTTTCACTGCCTGTAATGTGGCGAAGAAATAAATTGGAAAACGTGGGCACATTTTTGAAGTACGATAACCATTGTGGAAGGTCGTAATTTGTCTTTACACATCAACTTGCCTCAGAAAAAAAATGATAAATTTGCAACATTCACAAACTTTAAAACATATTGTAACAGACACCTCACAAACCTCCTGAATTCTTAGGTATGGTCGCCTTTTGGGATGGGGGACGAATACTAACATGAATGCTTTAGACATGTTACCTCACTGGACGATCGACCACTCTTTTGAACTGCCTTGTGGAAAAGTCCTAGTGAGTGGAGCTCAATTTGCTATATTCCCATGCCTCAAATAATCACCTTCGTGTCATTGTTAAAGACAAGTGTTTAAGTATAAGTTTAGCATAGGGTAATGACAAACCAACAAAATATGACAAACAATTGCATATGATATGTGTAGGATTATTGCAGTTTTACTATTAATAAATAAAGATTTTTAATTACAACATAGGCTCAACGAAGATTAAGAAACATACTTTATTTATGTGTCACGTGTTATTTTATATCAATCTACATATTTCAAAAGAACTACGAGACACTTATTGTCAAATAAAACAATGAACTATTAATTTATTACTGTTAATTTTAATTAATATTAATTTAGAACAAACTGAGTAAAATAGCTTTTGGTTGGATAAATTCTTTCCGTCGTCAATCCAATTTTACTTAATGTCAAATCAGTTACTAACTAGTAAGTAAACTAACAATATATATTTACCAAAGTCCTTGGTCTTAAAAGCCGTTATTTAAATTTGAATCAAACGATGGTGTCTTGAGAGTAATGATGAATTAATCCGGCTTTCAATAATTTCCAAATACATTGAGGTGAGGTGAGGTGAGATGGTGTTTTACGTCGCTTTCAAGATTATTTCACTTATATCGCGGCTGCTAGTATTATTGCAGGGAGAAAGCCCGCAACACTTTTGTGGCTATGCATTGCGGTGAAACCTGCGGGCATCGGCTGGAACTAGCGAACCATGGGTGGTACTGGGCTGAATTTCAGTGTAGCATTGCACCCAAACCTGACTGCGTGTAGAACAGTTCTCTACTGCAGACAAAGTTGCCGAGCCCCTGGCGGGATTCGAACCACGGACCTCCTGATCCGAAGCCGAGCGCGCTAACCACTGCGCTATCCCGCCCCCCAAATACATTGAAAATACAGGTCCAATTATATGTATGTTTACCAAACTCCTTTGTCATAAAAGCCGTTAATTATAAATTTGAATCAAACGATGGAATCTTGGAAGCAGCTTTAAGTTATTTCTACAGGCGCAAGAGAACAATCACAGAGTCAGATGAAAGTGCCAAGAGTCTTAGTGTGAATTCTATTCGCTAGCCATTTTATAGATTACTACAATTCTAGAAACCCGTGAACTCTTCCTCTAGACACCCTCGACTACACAACAAAACCAAAACAAGTAATACCTTATCGGAGTGTTGTAGCGTGCCTGCTTCGACGAATGAAAGCCAGACTCAATTTTAGTTGTTCTAATATCTGCCCTCTTTATCTCACTTTTTGTTTCTTTCTGTCTTTTTCAATCCATTTTCTTCACCTTTCCACTCTTTTGAGTGATTTTCATCCACGCATTTAATAACTGAAATATTGTTGAAAACACGGTAAATCCGAATTAATTCAAGTGGCATCGTAACTACATATAGTCTTAAAGGTGGTGATTACACATTTCATATCTAAGGATGAATCTACTTGAACGTGTTTGGCAGTGTTCTTTAACCACACTTTAAAGCGGGACTGTGTCCACGATGAGTTGCTCGCCTTCCTGGCAAACGTCACACTAATGATCCCCGGTCGTTTAACGATGAGTATTCCCTTTCTATTGTGGACGACGTCTCGCTTGAAGTAAAATAATTTAGCGCCTTTTCTTCTACCAACGAGAGCTGTTAAAAGTATTTGATATTCTAATTTCTTTTTGAAAATTATGTATCAAATATTTACATAGTGTTAACGATAAGAGGTAGTGCAAATAGATCTATATTTGAAATGTTCATATCTGATGTGTCACTTCTTGAAATTTGTTCTTGCATACAATGTTCAACATCGCGAGGTATTTCGGTTTAAACAAACCAATAGTCACAAGCTTTGAACAATTGTTAGCTAATCGCTCTCCGAAATTATACTGTTTCTTGCCAACAGCCACGACAATTTGACATTTTATCGCATCGCATTTGGGGTTTCTATTTAAATGACTAAATGAAGTCATACTTTTTGGAATAGCATGGATATTACTAATCTTTATTGCAGATTTTAAAAGTCAATGAATGACGGTTCATAAGAAACAAACGTCGCAACTAGTCAGGAGATTGAAATTATGTAGCATGTGTCCGAGATAAACTCGAACGAGTTTCAAAGAGTATATGATTGAAAGAAATGATTTCAATGACACTAGACAATGTGATAGATATTTATCTCGGACACTGGGTAAATTTCCATATCAAACGCGCGGACACATGGTAACTTAAATAATCGGAAATACATGTTATATGAGTTATTCCATACAGTTGTGGCTGGAAATGATCACCAGTGGGGAAGGACATAGATTTTCATGTACGGCATTGATTATTATGTATGTTCAATTGAAATTTCTACCACAGATGTACCTGGTGCTGTGAGGTTGAACAATAAGATACGTTTGGCTTTACAGAGGATATCTGTGAATAGTGCTGTTGGCATGCAATACCTCCACGGGACTAAACAAATTTATCGCGATACGCTCCCTTATCTATCCGCTCTCTTAAGGAGATTATTTAACCACGTAAACGAAATATTGTTGAAGGCATGTTAAAAAAATTACTCACTCACATGTGTGCAATATAATTTTAATAAATATATAAAGGAATTGAAATGCTGTTATCATATGCCCCTGGCAATAGAATTGATATTTAGGCCGCCTGGGGGGTCACGTTCACGCCATTTTAAAAAACAAATTCTCGGTGACATTTTGCACAAATTAAAAACTTAATATGCCTAAGAGGATATCATTTTTTTTAATTTTGGACGTGAAATAAACAACTTTAGGTCTCAAGTCCGGCCATGGACATCTATAATTCAAACGGTAACTAAAGAAAAGTTCAGATTTCGAAATTCAAAATTAATCGATTTTTTTCAGCACTGGAAGCTCTTTCTGCCAAAATAAATCCTTGTTCACACCTTGCTGTACAGCTCATTGTCTTTGTTGAAACCGATTGCTTCTTAAACATTTCATTCAGATGAATTCCATGTAGTTAGGCTCTGTGATTCATTTAAATTTTGAAAATGAATATCGATGCGATCTCTGTATAAAGACATAAAAATTGCAATACCCAAATGCAGTAGAGTGTTATTGACCATAAATGATTAAGGATGAGTAAATAATTACAACAAATAAATCCCATGACACTCTTCGCTACGGGTCCCTCGAAGACACTGACGAGTTCTAACAATGGAGAAAGCTTTGCTTCTACATTCTAGACAGTATGAGCTCTTTGAAAACGAATTGATAATAATCTATTATGATTGTGTGAACATTTAGGAGATAGCTTTCAGGAAGACTAATGTGAACATTTTTGTTATCATAGCTGTAAGGGCTTTATATTCAGCAGTGTACATGAATGTTATAGTAGTGTACATGAGTCTTATGTTATATGTTGAACGCACGTTAAACCCCAACTCACTCACTCACTCTTATGTTATTGGTTTCTTTATTATCATTCACGTCCACATATCTTGAAATCATGATCCATATTTTGATGAGGATAATCAATCTCCAAGCACGAACCAATCTTGATTAAGGGGTTTGTTTTAAGTCTTAAACTTTAAACAATGCAGTAAATGAGCTGCAGAGATTAATGCTCCACTTTAACAAAACATAATATTACATTTAACATGCTCAATCTATTGCATGATGTATTCAATAAATGATTTATATTTTCAGGAGTCAGCAGTTGAACAAAAAGGCATGCTATATCTAGTGACAGTGACCAAAGTGACCTTATGAAGATAGTCAGTTGAAGTAAAAAGACTTTCTTTACAAAGGTTGGACATCCTACAGGTATACTGTACAATGCTGGACTGTCTTTATCTTAATCTTTTTGTAGAACCCAATGGCTCATTTTGAAAGTTAGTCTTACTTTTAAGATTAATCCTTCAAGACTAGCAATAAAACTTTGATAGGGAACCTATTATCAACAGTTAAAGACATTCCCCAATTTTGAATGGCATCTTCTCCTATCGAAATGTAAGTAAAGAAATTATTTAAAAGGACAAAGAGCATGTTATTGGAGTCAAATTTGTCAAACACATATTAATTATGTTTATTTATCGGCTAGCATTGTTGTTTCTGAAAATCACAATCTTAAAGCTTTTAAACTCTCTCTCTCTGTATATAGACAATAAGCAGGTTTAAGTCGTGATTTGTGATCGAAAACTGGACAGTGCAAGCGCAATCGGACACATAATTTTGGAAACTCATCTAAGGCATACAGAAGGACAGTTTGTAGTGTTAAGTAGGTCATGTAACTGATATTCATGTAAGTTGGACGCATACTTTCTTCTTATTAACATATATATGGATGTTTTTGTACTCATTGGAAGAAGGAAAATATCTTAATTTTGGCAGTTTAGAGATAAAGATGAAAGTTTTGGGAAATTAATTCAGGTTAGATGATACTTTTGCTCTTATTCGAGAAACTTTAAAATTCATAAAAGATACTCTGTCATTTTAATTTTGCAATTGATATTTGTTTGGTGATATTTCAGGGGGCTGTTTTGATTGGCTTACAAAGAAATGGCAATGTTAGAAGTATGTCAGGTCTAAACTCAATAGATTTTTTAAATTAAATTTTTCACTTCTCTTTAGGTGATAAGATTCAAAAGTAAATTATTATATTATCAATACATGGTTAAAAGAATAATATTAACTATGGTGGAAATAACAATTATAAAGTAATTACTTGCATTAAATTTAATAACATGGATTTATTATGTTATTTAATAAAATGTTTTTGCAATTGTATGCAAGATAGGAAGAGAAGGAATCAAACATGAAAGGTTGTATGAGTAAGTATCAGAAAGGGGCTAGGAATGGTTGATATTTTCTGATATGTGAAATCTCTTTAAGTGTCTGAATTTGAAAATTATTTGTGAGAGCTATTAACAAGTTGAAACGTTGTGTGGATACTTTGTTACAACACAGTTGTCATAAGCTATTTAATTATGGAGATGCTCACTAGTGTACCCTCTTGTGACAATGATTGGTACAACTGTCAATATTTCTTTGATAAGTTTGAATATGTGAATGAAAGGTGTACACAAAGTATTACAGAATTTCTGGTCATTCATTTCATAAATGTTCCAATATGTTTAGAAATATGTTCTGCTAAAATGTTCTCAATTCTTTCAGGGTATGTATTTCCCTTAATGTATTGTTTACAATGTTACTCAGGGAGTGTCGAAAAAAGAACTGTAAAAAATCTGCAAGTCAATTTGTATCAATATTGAGATTTCCAACATTGTACCAGTTGACATATTTAGACTGGCTGATTGACTGTACTATTTGGGGAAGCTTTTGTGAAAAACATAAATTGATTTACTCTACTCTTCTTTTTTTTAGTTTGATATATTATGGGTTTACTATGAGAGACTAAAAAGAGCAAACATGATATTTCATATATTCTGACAAACTATGAAAATTAGACACCAAATTAAACTCCTTAATTACATTGGAGAAAATCAACCTTAGTTTACAGAAAATGTTCTGTATCCAGGAAAATGCATGATTATTCTGAAATAAAGGGACAGAAGATTAAGCACTTTTCGAGATTTTTAGCTTTACTTTGTCTTTGAAGAAACTGAAATTATGTTACTGAGGATTATCAGAAGGCCAGGGCGATACATGGGCACAACGTTATTTTGTTTGCTGGGAAAGCATGTCAGGACCTCAAGGTATCGACCTCAACAATGTCATAATTTGTTTCAGCAAATTGTAAAATTTATAACGACGCACTGCTAAACAAACAATAACGTAGACGAAACATAGTGTAAAGTAAGTTGTGTCATATTTGTATGATGTATGTATTAGTTTGCTTTGCCTTTGTTCGTCATCCTTCTTAATCAGAGTATATGAAGCCGCTCTCGCTCCTTCCTAATACCCTGATATCTTTCAAGCCAAAACCCTCGTATCGCTCACTATGTAACCAGTCGATGAGACTACTCGGATTCAGCAACAGCGGCACAATCCGGATGGAAAAATCCGTTCCGAGTTCAAGCTTGTAGCTTCAAGCTCCTTAATTAACGACATTGCATTAGCTGAAAAAATAACAGGTGAGCGTAGCGACAAATATCAAGCCACCAGCCGAAACAGATCAGGGTCTTTTGAAGGAGCGAAAGCGGGTTCATTTAAGCTGATATAGCAGCATGGATACAAATTTACCCACAGTATACACATATGACATAGTATTTATGACCTAATCTAGAAGCATTCCGTTCATTGAAACATATTTTTTTCTACACAATAGTTATTCAACCAACAAGAATCACGTGAAAACTATATGTGTTATTCAATTGTGGTGGATTTCTCACGTTGAGATCATCAGGCAGTTATTTATTAATGAATTCTTTGGTAATTCTATTAACACTATTTGACCGTTTAATTACCCTAAAAATGACTAAAAGAAAGAGCTGGAGTTTCAGTGAACAACTATGTTACACATTGGGCGTAGCTTCGAGTCACGCTTTCATGAGTCTGAATTTATCATAAACCGGAGTATAAACGATGTCGTGATAGTCGAAGTGCAGGGTATATTTTCAATTTTTTTTGGCTCTATTGATTCTTTTAAGTGATACGAAAAAGATTTTTTCAATAATCACAAAACTATATTTTAAATAATAAAAAATTATGCTTCCTCTTCGAACCTGCTGTTTTTCTGTCACTATGCCTTTCTTTCCGTCAGCGCTCAAACTTTCTGTCTTTTTCTCCTTGATTTATCAACTATATTTTAATTTTCAATAAAATTGTTTAATAACTGAAATTTTTAGAGAGCACGTTTAACTTCAACTCACTCACTCGTGAAGTTCGCGATCGGATTTCTTTATTATGATCATTTTATTCATCAAGATGAATTATCTATTGTTGTACCGGTCAGTCTTCGGTCATCGTATTCACAATGCGATTCAAATGTTTAATTCAAATAATGTTTATAGCCATTCGTTGAGAGGAAACTGAGTGCAGGACTCGTCAACATCCTTAATGTCAGTGTCCTAATCACAAACAAATTGATTTTCCCACGAATATATCTATTGTGCTTTTCGACCCAGACATATCAAATTTCTTATTGATATACGGACGTAATACACGAAGGTTATTTGCATTAGAATGTAAGGGACGTTGCCTTGGGGGCTAGACTGATGAAATGTGAAATCCCTGTCGCGAATATACGGTAATTAGACACGTAAAGTTGTCGTAACTGCATTCTCAGATTAACGTTTCAACCAACAAAGCAAGTAAAGCTTGTGGCAAAGAAATTAAATATTAAGTAAACCATGTAAATGAAATTGTGTATACGTACTTGAAAACTTCCAGTTTAGTTGTAATTATCTAAGATATTCAAACGACATTAAAATTTATTTATAAAAAGTTGACAGACGTTGACGCCTTCTGTGCACTTTTATGTCATCAAACACCTGAAATTACCTTCAAATTTTTTAATACAAAATGGTAGGAGTGACCGAGTTGTTTTTAAATGTGTTTTGAACATTACTACGGTTAGCGCCTATTTTATCCCTTCCATTCTTTGTATCTTTGTCGCTTTCTGTCCCCTCTTCTTTTCTTTCAAATGGTGAATATACACATGAAATACATGTAGATATACAATAGTTATTATAATATTACAAACTGATAACTGCATGTGACATAAAACATACTGCATAAACAAACGACAATATAAACCCATGTGAACGGACAAGGCCAGTGAAATAAAGAAGTCTGAGAACTTAATGATTAAAAACATCCGAAAACACCACTCAGATGCTGCCAAAAGAAATTGGTAAGCTTACGATAAGCCATACCTCTTGTTACAGTAATACATGCGTCATTATTTTTACATTTTAAAGCAACGGCTCACCCTAAATGTTCCCTACATCTAAAACACATATCTTATTTTGTGTGCAGGTACATCAATAATAGTATTCTTGAGAATTGATAATAGGACCTTTATTAAATATGTTTGGTCTTGTAGTCAAAACGTGATGTAAGTTAGAACGCATTTACATAAGGAGGAGATTTTAACTTACATTTCTCTCTTTTGTGTCAGTACGTTCAAACTAGCAATTGGCATATGATAAACTCTTGATTTATATTAATCTAGCATGGAAATGTTACAAACATAGTTTAAATATGTCCACAAGTGAAAAATGTTTATCTTAAAAAATACTAAAAGAAAAAGATGTTGTCCACACCCTATCATTAAACGGAACTGTTTTGAGTGTGACAAATGAAGTGGATAAAATATAAAATATCCTCGAGTCCACTTAAACACTGAGAGGAATACTTCTAGAACTACAGATTCTATAGTACGAACAATTATTATGATTGACGAGTTTGCATTCTTTAGCTGTTTGGCGACGATGAATGCTTTCTCGTGTTTGTATTAAAAACCACGAGATGTCATTACAACATTTCCTTTATTCAGTCATTGACATTTTGAACAATTTGCATTACAAGTTTTGTTCGATGAAATTATTAGATTTTAACAAATTTTCATTTTGAGTAGTTTGCAACAAAGACTGACGAAATCAGGACAAGTTTATGAGATTCCTAAATTGAAAATTCGTCATGCTGAAAACCATGCCTTTAGCACTTCACATTCAGGTCTGTACAAAGTATCGGACTTAATCCCTGGGACATTTTACTTGTCTTTAACGCAAAAATTATTTCTTGTAATGTACTCTTATTATTCGAGAAAGTTATATTGTTTTAAGATGTTTTAATACTAGAAGCATAGAATCTAAAGCATTTTAGGAAATGACGTATCTATCATCATGTCTATTAATATAATTTTACCCATATGGTCTTTACTATTGATTCCATAACCAGCGGTAAATTTACAACTTACAATTTGTGTTGGTATGTTTACAAAATTTATACCTTTTATTTCCAAGATGAAGTATCGAATAATTTTCTTCACGTATTGACCTTTTTTGCCTTCTTTACGGACTTAGCTATAGACAATTCAACTCGTAGAACCATCTCTAACAAAAGCAGATATAACTAATTGCGCTAATAGCAGCCTGAATTATGCTACTCAATTGACAACTCTTTTACCAGTCCTAGCCTATTCCTGACCGGTGATTATATCCCCCACTCCTTTTCCTTCACTGTATTTTGACCAAGTGTGATTTAAAAACTTAATTGTGTATTTGCTCTCTAGACGGTAAAACGCAGATGTGTAGTTCTAATCCCAAATACACAGTAGTTGGGCGTTAGGATTCAATGTGAACTACAAATATTAACAGCTTAAGTTATTACATGAGAATACAGTTGTTGTATCGTTACTATTTTGGTGATACGATACATTTAAAAGTTCATGAACTTTAGTATTTGATCACATTCAGCATTCAGAGGGATTACAGCCCCCCACAGTGTACACATGTTAACCACTGAATACTACTCGTGCCACATCCTAATTTTGGGGAAAAACATTTACACATCTTAATCTTCATCCTACAAATATTATATTATACAAAATGAAGTTCCTAGCATGCATATACTTGAGGTGGGAAGTAGGCAAATTCAAAATGTATTGTATATGTTACAAAGGTGTTATTTTGATATTTGTCTTTTTATGCCGACCGGTTTCTGAGAAGTCAAAGGTTTTAGGGATAATGCCTGCCCGACTCACATTTAAAGTAACAAACTTTGATCACCTATTTGCATGGTTTCCCCTCGCAAACTTTCAGGTTTTAGGGTGAAGCAGTACTGGAAAAGAAGTCGAAATTATGAAACCTTTACGGACGATAGGCCCTGCAACGAGCCAATTTGGCATTTCAGACCTGATGAGGTATACATTATGGTACTCCTGTGGAATGGCTTATCGTAAGTTCATATTCTTGCTGTTTAATCAAATTTCTCAATGGTGTAGAAAAGATTGTCAGATCAAAGCCTTCTTGAACCAGACAGCCTTGCTTGCTTTTATATACGACACTATAAATCATCTTTGGGTTTTGCTTGGAATATTATTAATTATGTGCAGTTTTTATTACTACTCTGGATGGTATATATACACTTCATATAGAAATATCATGACTATTGGAAAAGAGAGGGAATATGAACATGTCTCAGTCACACGTACTTCGTTATGGTGGTAAACTTTATATTTCGAATATTTTTAAAATAAATGAAAAAACACATATATGATTTCCCACTATTGAAATATATTATTGAATGCAGCTGTCAAAAAATATTCCATGATTAATTGTATCAGGCACGCTTTTTCTCTTTAAATCACATTTGTATTAGCCATTCATCTTAATTCCTGTTTAAGTGACAACGATTACTTACAGAATGTCTGGCTTTAGTGTCTACCTGCTGATCATATATATAGAAAGACTAATTGTAACGTCTCAGTTCTGAAGGGTTCAGCTGGTCATGACGTCTCTCATCAAACTAGATTCTACTGTGAATCTTTGTGTTTTGTGTTAGAAATAGCAGGACACTTTGTATGGTGGAAGTTTAAAACGATGATTAATTGCACACCATTAGCGTGTAACTGAAATAAGTTAATTTCATACCAACCAAGCCCTTAGCTTGCTTGATTTGAAATGAAAGGTCATAAATGGGAAAACACATTCGTCTTAAAGTGGTTAAATTTGTATTTTTTAAATCAAGATCATTCGATATACAATTAAAACTAAGACATTTCAAAATGTTGAGTCGTGGAGAGCGTGTTCTTGTCATTTTCTAAACGAAACATTAAAATCTAAAATCTATTACTCATATTATGAAACATTAGGGTTGCACTTGTGCAAATATAACAAAGCTTGTGCATAACCCTAGCTCTTCTTCAGGTTATATTAAATCGACACTCATTTTATAGGAATAAAAGGGCACACGTCACATTATAATAACTATGTATGATCTGCAACTCTGATGTAACTTTGTAATTATTCTTGATGGAAATCCTCACTGTCCATTCCTTAGATTTTAATGTTTCGTTTTAACCCTCAAAGGCCCGTTTTTATTACATCTTATTGAGCACATCATTTGCGTTAAATGTCCACTAATGTAAGAGATAATAGAAAACTATTTTGAACGTTATTGCACATAATAAATCCAGTTTTCCAACAAAAAGAAGTTCCCCAGTCCCCTGTATTATTGGGCTACATAGTGTATACCCTGGATAAATATCAGATGCATAGATGAAGTAAACAAAATGAAGTCTAACATTTCGTACAGATTAAATCATATAATTTCGAAATTTCGTGGTACCTTAAGTTACTTTTATAAGTAATGAAAGAAACATTTTCTATTCAAGTCATTGCAAACTGACATTTTCTCAAAACTCGGGTTATTGGCATTATGAAGTAAGCTTGAGAAGGCTGAGGGCAATAGACACCCGCTGTTGAAATAGGTAGTGAATTGGTCTCAAGTAGTCTGCTGTCCCTCGAGGCAAACTGCCATTGACAAACTAATTGACATTTCCTAGTTGAGCTATTGTGCCCTCCTGAACTGCCATCATCACTTTTCTTAGCGAGTTTAAAATGGGGTGTTTGTTTTTGGACACGATCCATATAAACCTTGCCTTTACTGTAGCTTTAGAAAGTGATCGAGTGTTCATTTTGAAGCAAACCCTAATTGCGTATAGTAATAATAGCGTGCGCAAAGACACCGTAATGTTGATTTTGATTTTAGTGCTTGTGAAAGTGAAATTTAAGTAGAGCAACGGAGGACTGTATTTTTTAAAACTTAAATATATAGGCAAGTACATTTAAGCATTCTATACCTTGACAGATATAGAGAATACTAAACGAATGGTAATGTGATAACATTTTTATGCAACGAGTGAATGGAATTTGGTGAGTGAGTTAAAGTGAGTCTGATACCTAATTCAATTCACGAGATGCATGAAAACGTTATCACATTATCATGAGTTTAGTATTCTATTTATTACTCATCCCCACGTATCAACATTTTTGATAAATTAATCGTCAAAACAACAGTCAGCTGATCGCGAAACCTGCGTAAGAATATCAATTAGTCAAACAAAACACAGAACAAAATGGTTCGCTAATTCTTGAGTGTCTACATAAGTGACTCGCCTAAAAACATGTAACAAAAACCATTTTGGTGAACAAGTATTTCAGTTTTAAGAATGTCATTGATATAACAAATGCTAACAAGAAACGAAGAATTTTAAGACATTGTGCATTCGATACATGAGTCGTGACGTCATCGGAATGTGACCTCTAGGTCAGGTCAGTCACTTTTTAAAAGTTGGCGGAACGTACAGTGTCAGCAGCTGAGGAGGATTGGTTGATAACATTGACACGAATAACAGAATTGTTGATAGGACCCGCAAAGTTTGAACTAAGGGAACGGGGAACCGGTATCAAGATGTCATGTTCAGATTGTCTGCTTGTCGAGGGGGAAGCGACAGGTTGGAAGGAACAGATGATGGAAGGGCCAAGTTGTATGGCGTGGAACGGCCGGCAGAGGGGGAACGTAACGCAACTTGCGACGGCACAGATGTTGGGCGAGTGATTAAAAGACTGTGTGATTTGTGCTGGTTTTCAGAAATATTAGAGTAATTATATTGACACTTTGGATATTTTATATTTTTGGATATTCACGTCTCGTTGAGAATGCAAAATTTGAAAGTCGCCATTTTATAACTTACAAGGCACGTGATTGGACGATGTCATGTGACGTTCGAAAGTAGTTCCGTTTTTTCGCACGAGATGGTATCACACATGTGTGTTACCAATTAATTGTTATCCAATGAGTGATCTCACCACGGTTGAGTAATGAATAGTGATTAATGTGTGGGAAGAACCTCATTGACCAGAATTTATCTTTGAATAGGGTATTCCTTATTTACCTTACGAAATGTTGGAAGCTTCTGGCGTAGCACTAGTAGAAAGAAAACATTTAAATAAACAAGCCTTTGCTGTGCATAAATATGCATTGTTGAAAACAATAATTATTTTTAAGCGATAAACATATATTTCAAAGTTTTTCAGGGTTTTTTTTGATTTGCAAGCTTAAAATCAACGCTTAAAATCAAGATTAGGAACATATACTCACTGCATTGTCCGGTGAACAATGATTTCCGGTCGCTATTGAATATATTGAGGAGAGTTTAAACTATTATTCTGCTACATGATAACATGCTATATTGTAACGCTTAATCATAAATGTTACAAAACGGCGTTCAACGTATGTGCAACTTTTTGATAACTGAGACATCAGAAATCATTTTTAAGATTAAGTGAATTTCAAACATGAAACTGAAATATATTGCTCTTCATTCTGGCTAAGCATTGTGGTGAAATCTGCGAGCATCGACTGGAACTAGTGAAATATGGGTGATACTGTTTAGCACTGCACCCAAACATTACTGCATGTAGAATAGTTCTTTACTACAGACAAAGTTGCCGAGATCTGTGCGGGATGAAATTGTCAATATATGACTGTTGGTATCGGGATGTGTATATCAAATACTATTTCTTGATATGAGTCAGGCATATTTAATCATTAGAATATACTGTCATATTTGGCCCATTCTTATCTTATCACGTCATGAATATAATGATGGGGAAGATGTGTTGCAGTTTACATGTACTTTCATCAAACCATCAAGCATTGTAAAAATCTTTCATTGTTGTATGACGTGTTTGTCTCTGTATGAAACCTGCAAACGCATTTTGTGCATACAAGGCAATTTGTATGAAAACCATTTGTCATGATCTCACTAAAAAAAGTTAGTTACAGCCCATAACAACATTGAAGTCAATGACAATGAAATTGAATCCAAGCGTTGCGATTTCTTATCTAACGCTAGCTGCTATTGATATATCTGAAATAGTTTTTTTGTATTTGTTTTTGTATTCTTAACTCTTTACCTTTAAAAATATTTGTTTGTTCCAAAACTTAAATGATTACTTGCAAAACTATTTCAAGACATCTAGAATATGAGTGCAGTTCACATCAACGTCAATTTCCGCAACACAGACTGCCCATGCCATTATTAATTTTTGTGATATTAAAACCAGACATCTCTGTGATCACGTACGTACCTTCTCGCGGTATGGATGTTTGAGCTAAGATTCCCAGTAAGTGCAACCAAGCCGAATAATAAATAAAAATATTCAAAATGAAGGTTAATTTTGTCATCTTTCACCTGGTTAATAGACCACTCATGTTAACTTGCATGGACATATTTTTAGATATTTGTTACTGTTGTTGTTGATTACTAAGAATTCCGAAGTTGAAAAACATCATCAATGTCAGCGCGCTGTTGCTTACGCCAAGGCTATCTCTTTTGTACTTTCGAGTCAGACATATAATATTTCTTGTAATTTAATGAAGTAGTGCACAGAGGTTATTTGCATCAGATCTAAGCAACTTTGTCCCAGACTGAAGTAATGTAAAACCTCTGTGTCGTCAGTGTATGATAATTAGGCAAGCCAATGAGACTTCTGTCCACACCATATATATGAGTAAACACCATAAATCAATGTATGTGTATGCTTTTTTATTTGAATAACTATACAGAAATAAAACTGATTAGAGTGAAAATAACATATTGAATTTTGTAGTCAAGTAACAACGGTATGGCATAACCGGTTCTGTTAATGGAGACAGACTCTTTCAAACGGTCGCGCAACATGAGAGTTACCCTTTACAGCGTAATAACAAGGATTTTGTCACCTACCTCTTTCATGGTACAGGTGAATACAAATAAAATCATAGGCTAAAGAAAGTTATCATAAATTAACATGACTTTACCGTTAGAAATTAGAGATCAAGAAAGCATATTGAATAAAAAAAATCCGAACAACCAAAAACTTTCATATAGGTAACCAGTTTTGCGCTTTCGATATAAAAACTTGGTAGGGGTAAAAAAAATTACAGACGTTTTCATTCTCAGATCTTGATCTGAAATCACCCAGGTCCAGGGTCATCACATTATCAAAGGCTGTCTTTCCAGAATATTTGAAATATTTTTAGTCATCCGTTTCAGTATTTATGTTAAACCTGTATCGACGCTTGTTAACAAATGGGAGAGTGTTGTTTGACTCTAACGAGTGGTTTTTGTACGAAATGATAGTTGGTCAATCAGTGACAAGCAATATGAAGGTTGCCAAGCAAAGGCATTTTTTAAGTTTTCAGAGCTTACTCACGTTTTTGTGGTTTGTAGGAGTTTTTTTACATAATGGGGATGATCACCATCGATTCCATGAGCTGGTTGACTTTATAGTCACGTGGATTTTCACCACCTTAAGCCAGGTCACGTGATTGCATTTTTATTGACACAATGCATGTTTTAAACATTAATTAAGGGGTAAAGCGTTTTGAATGCGATGTTTACCAACATCATTCATAACTGTAGTTTAAAAAGTGACAATGTTTTTGTACCGATAAGCTTTTGCACTTTGATAGTTTTGAGATGATTGCGAATGACGACTCGATCAGTACTAATAACGCCACACTACATTACAACATTCTGTGTATTCAACGTTTCATATGTTTTTGAGAACCCATTGCATTTGACTCATTGCATCAATTGACCCCATGCAGTTGCTGTTGTCAAGTTTGTTGACCACGTAATTATTATTATTATTCGCATTTGTTAATGATTATTTTCATGTTCAGGTTTGCATTTACTAAAGTCGAACGATAGCATGATATGGTTCTTTCCCAATCTTCCATATGTTAAACTTAATTTTGTCAAATAAATACTTTAAGCATCAACCCTTAGTCAACAAATCAATACATGGTGCACTTGTAGAATTTATATGGTAAATCTATTGAAATTGATCGGAGTTTCTGACATTTGAAGTATTTGTTATGTTATTAAATTGGACTCAGGGAGAGTAAATTTGAACATGAATAAGGTTATCCCATTTATCTAACTTCCAATCTATTCCAATAAATGTTATGTTATATGAAAATTTATGTACTATTATCTCTCCCTTAAGTATGTTTCTATGGATATACATAGATCCTGTACAGTGAATTACCCAGATAACCATGAACTAATGACATGTGTTCCCATAAGTATTCAAAGCTTGATAAATTACCTTTCCATAAACGAGACAGTTGAATAATGAAAATAACCACTGCTGACTTCCCTTGTGCCAAATGGCAGGTTAATAAATGATATGTTGTTTCTTTCGATGAGGTTTTTGACACAGAAGAAAAAGTCAGTTTAGGTTCAGATTCCGTGAACATTGTCTGATAATATCTACTTTTGCATATTAAGTGAATGTATGCAATGTCATCGTAATGTATAGTAGAGTGAATATCGTCATCATATGACTGTGTCATTATTCCTGTTACAGTGACTTAAGACTTAAATATCTAAAACAATATCATTCGGGCACTTTAAATGCGATGTTTACCGACATCATTCACATAAAACAATTTTCATAATTTCAATTCAAGAAGTGATTACATTCTTTTGCCGATGAGTTTAATGAGTTTTTTTGAGTAGATTAATGACACCTGGCATACTCTTAAGATATTAATCTAAAGACATTAACTCCTTAATTGATTTCAGAATGCTACTTAACATGGCCTTAGTGCTGTTTACTCTCTGACGTAAGGCATGCATTACGATAACTAAAGAGGCATGACTTACCGTTTCACATTTATGCTATTTCATTATCAACGGATACTTTTTCCAAGATTTGATTGATGTCCAGAAAGATCTCAAATGTGTGTAATCAGCATGTCCCTGTCACATCAAAGCATGCCTTTTCTCAATATGTTATCTTTATTACTATGAATGAAAGATTGAATAAACATTGGTTCTCCTGTTAATCATATTTTAACAATTTAAACTCTAAATGGTACCATCGCTATATCAATAAATATTACTACTAAAGAAATATACATGTACATTGATGCCTTAACATGAAAGCAACAAAGCAAGACTATGCTTGAAAATGTTACTAACACATGTAAAACAGTCAAGTACGTATGGGTAAGACATAATGTTATGTTACGTTGTATTAGAATATAATAATGTCACCGCATATAACTGATGTACAGACCGTGTACAGAGGAAAACCCCAGAGAGGAGTTCGAATCTCGATAAAGTCAATATTTTGAAACTTTTATTCCTCGAATCAGGGTCGATTTTAATCAGACTGTCCTTCTCCAAAGCAATTGATGCGAAATTCGTCAGTTACAATGTTGTTAAATGATTACATTTGAAAGACAACATTAAATGAACTCAAACACATCTTTTTTTACTTTGCCAAAATGTGATTTTACGAAAACAAAGCGTGTTTATTAATCCTAATTTTCGTGTTCAGGTAATGCTTACAGTTATCATTAGAGTTCTAACCTTCTACAAAGATGTTCATCTTTAAACGTGTTGGTGAAGATTTCATGATGATTGAGAAATTAGTACGGGTAATGCATAGCGTTGTAAAGTTATTAATAATGATTCATGAATTGACACACTAGTAGAATACCCATCATCCCAATCCCGATCCCAATCCTAATAACATTAACCATAACCTTTTTGCTCTAGTGTCCTATTCTAAAAGACGATGAATTAATTATAAAAGCTAATCAATCAAGTTTTTCAATTAATTGGCACAGGAGTTATATTTCAAAACAAATGTACAATAAATCATTATGATTAAATAAAAATGTATTTCCAACAGAGTATATGGTGCTTAACGCCGCTTTAAAGGGTATTTCACTTATATCTCGACATCTAGTATTATTGCAGGGAGAAAGCCCGCAACACCATTATAGTTATGCATTGCAGTGAAACCTAACGAACCATGTGTGGTACTGCGCTAAAAGTCAGTGAAACATTGCACCCAGACCTTACTGTGTGTTACAGTTCTCTAATGCAGACAAATTTACCGAGCCCCTGGCAGGATTCGAACCAAGGACATCCTGATCCGAAGCCAACAAGGAAACAAGGCTTCTCAATGTCGTCAATCAGCTTAACCTGGCTGAAGAATTTCCTGTAAAATATCGATAGGGATCAGGATACTTCAGCTTGAGGATCAAGATTACAACCCATCGGGATGTATAAATGTCAATAAAAGCAGTGAAAAGTTGACGATATTTTGCTTCTGGCATAACGAACTTTCATAGGTTGAAAATTACTTGCTATAAAAAGCCATGAATACTAGCAATGCCAGGTGTAGCAGGATGTTATGTTCATATATTTATGCATATTATCTTGAAAAATGCTATTCCAATGGCTAAATGTTTTGCAATAATTGTCAATCCTTAGTGTAGCTTACATAAAATATTAAAACGAAAATACAAGTTATCAGTTGCAAGACAATGTTTTTAATCAAGTAGTAAGTTCTAAATCGAACGTCTAATGTTCAGTTTAGACTTGCAGATTAATTTTTCTACGTCAAATGATTAAAAGGTGTTAACACAAAATAACAAAAAGGGTTGCAAGTGGTTTTTGCTTGATATTGATAATTTCTACGACTACGGATGACCGTATAAACCAATGCGGTTATTGAATTAGGAGAAAGGTATGTCTGTTTGTGAGTATAATTTGCACATTATAAAAGTGGTGGACAAAATGGACCGTATTAAAACCATGGATAATCAACATGACATACATGTAGACGATGTAATTTGCTTTAAAAAAAAGGTTCTCTCAAAGTTAGCAAGATGACACCTTACGGGTAAGGTATTGATGTTGAATATTCACAAATAGGATTCCCGAGGTACGAAATACCACATCTTCGTATTTCTGCTGTTCAACCATCACGAAATACTGCTTGCAACGTCCTATTGATGTCCAGATAGAAATTAGATGTTTGTTATCTGTGTAATTTTGTCAGATCAAAGCATTACTTACAGTAAGATTAGACATTGATTTTTATGTAAATCATTAAATGGTAGCCTGAAATGGTGATGAAATTGCAAAAGAAGAGCTATGTTTATCTCTTGTCCTTGTTCATAGCGTTAATCATCACAAAATACTGCTTGCAGCGTCTCACTGATGTTCTCATTGACCTCATATGTTGTAATCAGCGTTGGCACATCAGATCAAAGCCTTCTTGAACACAATGTGTTTGCTGTATTATTAACTGTAACCAATGAACCACTGATGTTATAAAATTACCAGCCATATCAAGTTTAATTCTTAACTGTTGTTCCGTGACAACGATAAACACTTTTTGAAATAGTTTCATGATTTTTTTCACATTTACATGATACTTGTCTGAAAAAGATTAAATGCATAGAAAGTAGAGCAATGATAAAAATTAAAATACTTTATTGCCTTTTCAGGCTATTTGTTGTACATCATAACAGAGTTAAGATACAAATACACATTCACCTGCAATATTTATCCAAATGAGATTAATAATTTCAACATTTCTGTAAAAGAGTTACTGGGTTTTTAAAAAACAAGAGATGGAACTTTGTAGCTGCGGCCTGGAGGGAGGAGATAAAAGTCCTAATGTAAATAGTGAGTTGGATCAGACATAATAATTACGGCTTGATTAATGATTTGCAGCTCATATATTTAGTTTCCATTCATTTTAATGTGAACCATCATTCATTTCCTTTATCAACAATACCACTAAATTCCAATTTCATAAGAATGAGTTTGTTAAAGAGAAAACAAATGTAATAAATCTTTACCAGCAAGAATAAGGCTAAATAAAAAAAATGAAATGTTTCTCGGGCTCAGGCGCGTCACTTTTAAGTGTGCGCGTCAAAATTTTTTTTTGCCATTAAAAAAAAAATTTATTTAATTTTCCGCGTCGTTATCGCTAAAAACCCCGATTATCCATTTGTCCACTATAATTTAGTGTCTGTAAGAACGAGTGTACTTCCGTTTGCAAACTCCTAACATCGCGTACACGCTCTCTACATTGAGTGGGCTTTATGCAGCTGCCTATTTATATCGATGTACGGAGTTTGCAAGCAGCATGCCCGTCCTGGTATCGGTGAAAATCACTGCTGAGAGAAAAAATAAAATCTGTTCCTCCCTCGTCACTTTTTTTCCTTTAAAAAAAAAAAAAAAAGTCCTCCCTCCCTCGTCACTTTTGAAAAAAATGTGCCCGTGAAACATTTAATTTTTTTTATGCAGCCTAAGAAAGGCTCAATTCGTTTAATTAACTAACAAGGCGTCAAGGAGGAAAGTCAATCCATTCAAGCTAAATTCAGTTTTTGTGAAAAGTCCAGAAAATATTTTATTCTTTGAGTTACAGCTTTTGATGTTTCAGTCTTTATCTGAGATAAACATCAGTTATTTAGATTGTTAAAACATACCATTAATGTACAACAACAGTATAAATTCCACATTGAGTGTCTTAGTATCAATAGTATTAAATGATAAATATTTACCTGTAGCTTAATGTTAATAAACAGGTAAGAAACTAATCGTTCCGATTTATCTGACTGGCTTTGATACAGAATTTGGAGAATAAATTTAAGAATTTTAATGAAACAATGATACACATTCAGGGTCGCACTTAAGTGAATTTACTTTTATCATTTATCTTCATAAGCATACATGTATGACCTCCACCTACATTCACTTGAATATGTGGGGTACAATGTATATATAAAAAATAGAGAATAACGTTTAACTTCTGATAAAATTGTTATGTATGAAGAAATAAGAGTTAAATAGTGCACGAGAATAACGATTGTAATGTCTTACGAATGTAACGACTAAGAACATTATATGCAATATAAAGCAATAAATGAAGTATGTTTTTAAACAGGCAAAGTGTAACCTTTTCATGAATACCTTACGGACCAAGTAAAATTGACATTAAATGTGTCTTCTCTCGAAACCACTAGGCATTTTCACTGAGATGGTAAGCCACTCAGTCCTCAGTTCCCAGACTGTAGTAACGTAAGACCTCTGTGTTGTCAGTCAATGGTAATAAGGCATATCAAGGAAGCTTTTATAAACACCTACTCTAGAAATAAAAGTCCTTAGAAATAAATCTCAGTTCTTAACATTTGAATTATTACTTCTGATATCAAACAAACTGAGTAAAGTGTATCATATATCAGATTATCACATTTACCTAACTTACAATCAGTGTTAATAAATGTTCTGTTATATAAATCTTAAAATATAATAATCCCTCTCATTAAGTAGTTTTCTATGGAGATATATATTTCTTGAACAGTAAATTACACATATAACCAAGGATTATAAACAAATGATCCCAATAGTATTAAGAGCTTATACAATTCCATACCATAAGAGAATATTTTTAAGTAATGAAATTAAAACACAACTTTATGTAAATTTGCGGGTATTTAAATTTTTCAACATTGTTTGTTGGGATGAACATTTTGACTGAACATTAAAAATTCTCTCCATAAAAGAAAGAGTCAATTTTATTTAAGAAATCAGTATAGACAAGAGAAAGTGTCAGTTTCATGTAAGAATTAAATGAACACAAAAGAGAGAGACAGTTTTATATAAGAAATCAGTGAAGACAAAAGAAAGAGTCAGTTTCATGTAAGAATTAAATTAACATAAACGACAGAGACAGTTTTATGTAAGATTTCAGTGAACACAAAAGAAAAAGAAAGTTTTTTGTAAGAATTCAGTGAACACAAAAGAAATAGACAGTTTTGTGTAATAAATCAGTGAA
Source organism: Phorcus lineatus (assembly GCA_921293015.1). Taxonomy (NCBI): domain Eukaryota; kingdom Metazoa; phylum Mollusca; class Gastropoda; order Trochida; family Trochidae; genus Phorcus; species Phorcus lineatus. The sequence goes on along the minus strand of OV121085.1, from coordinate 55,832,414 downwards.
CTCAACAGGAAGAGTCACGATCAGTTGTACATATTTAAGAATTCTGTGAACACAAAATAAAGAGACACTTTTATGTAAGAATTCAGTGAACACAAAATAAAGAGACACTTTTATGTAAGAATTCAGTGAACACAAAATAAAGAGACAATTTTATGTAAGAATTCAGTAAACACAAAATAAAGAGACACTTTTATGTAGGAATTCTGTGAACACAAAATAAAGAGACACTTTTGTGTAAGAATTCTGTGAACACAAAATAAAGAGATAGTTTTATGTAAGAATTCAGTGAACACAAAATAAAGAGACACTTTTATGTACGAATTCAGTGAACACAAAATAAAGAGACACTTTTATGTAAGAATTCAGTGAACACAAAATGAAGAGAAACTTTTATGTAAGAATTCAGTGAACACAAAATAAAGAGACACTTTTATGTAAGAATTCAGTGAACACAAAATAAAGAGACTCTTTTTGTAAGAATTCAATGAACACAAAAAAAGAGACAATTTTATGTAATAATTCAGTGAACCAAAAGTAACGAGTCAGTAAAATTGTGCAAGAATTCAGTGAACACAAAATAAAGAGACAGTTTTATTTAAGAAATCAATGACACATTGTGAAATAATAACTACCTTTGCGTAATCATTTTTATGTTTACAATGTCATCACCTTTAACAATTTTGACTCATTTTTTGACGCATTAAATCTTATTGTTTGAATTAAGAAAAACGTTTCAAGAGTCCAACAATCGCCTTTATGATGACTTTAGAGATAATCTCAGTCCAGTATCTTCCGACATCAAATATATCAACACAAGTCAAAGATATCTGAGGCATGTCGACCAGAAGACACGAGGCTGAGAATCTATTTATAATCTAATTAAAATCATGTTTCATTACGTGTTCATGTAAAAGAAACATCTATGAACAATGCAGTACCCATAGCGGTTTATGTCAAAGTCAAAGTCAAAGTCAATGTCAAAGTCAAAGGAGTTTATTTGTAATGAGGCCAAAGGCCCATGTACAAAAATACAAAACAAAAATTGTATTTAATTTACAAGTGGAGTTATATTGTTTCTGTATACACATTTCTTTTAGCATTGGCATGGTAAATGAAATACTGAACACTTTTGATTATATTATCCTGAGATGTACATAACAGGCTTCTAAATTTATGCATAGGCGGTGATGTAGAAACATATTCTGGAAAAAATGTTCTTTGCAGATGCTTATAAAAGTCAAAGTAATGTGACTGTAATGAGTTCTTGTTGGAAATGTCGCTTTTGTTTTATTGCTTCATTGTTTGCTGTTACAGTTAACACTACTTAATAGAGAGACATATATCATATTTCTTTTACTTTATAATAGAATTATAAATAAGTATAAAAACATGTGACTTTGCTTGGAAAACTGTATGCGTGCTATCTTATTATCGATGACAGCAAGAATCGTAGTTATCTTTCTGCTAGTAATACTGTTAACTATTACTTATTCGATACATTTTTGTGCAATGACAATGGTAATTAGAAAAGTACAATAGGGTAACATAATTACCTTCGTTATTAAAATAGACTTAGTGGCAAAGAAAGTAAATTGTCTGTCAGATCTGGAGTGTGATACCAGGTCACAAAGTAATTGCCCGAAAACAAAGAAGCAAAATAACATTGCTAAATACGGATCTTGACTGATGGTGCCATGCTTTAGGCCAAAATTGTAAAACATCTCTAAAACCATCACCAGGTATGAGTCCGCTCATACAACTAATTGACAACACAGTTGACGAAAGAACAACAACGATATGCCAAAACACGAGATGAGCGAAAAATGGCAATTGGTAACTCAGGTCCGAATTGCAAGACGGATTAATTGCATGCAGAGAACGGTTTCCAGATTTCTGCACCGCTAGCAAAAGAAAGGAAAAGATTGAGGACAGACATAGAGGCCATGTTCCAGATCGGCGATTTCGTGCATGTTCATCTGCGTAACTGATTTGTAACGGCAACGTATACGGCTATAACAGCCCTAGAACATCACGTTAGTCAACGCACATGTTTAACGAAGACTTTGTATTGCAGAAGTTCACTACCAAAAGATTAGGGTTAGCGAGACGAGTTCATGTCTGGCAAGTGCTCGAATGGCGCTGGGTTCTGATTCCAGAAGAAAGTCGCTTCATGTTCGAAACGGCAGACAACGAGTTTATCCAGTTAACGCCCAAAGGGTTAGTGTATTTGATGGATGGGGGAAGCGTCATGGTCTGGGACGGCATTTGTGTCGACCGAAGGGTCAACTGGTCAATGGACGAGTTTCTACAGCCAATGGTGCTTCTATTCTTCCAAAACTAACCACAAGGGGCAGTTGTTGTACCCGTTATCGCAAAGCCCAATTTAGCAATGTTCATGTTTACCGATTGACTGCCTGTTCTCCTGATTAGAGCAGCTTCGGAATCATCGGATCAGACAAGAAAGGAACCGCCAGCAGCCCCCTTGTGTAACAAATCGAGATGGAACGTGCCCTAAAGGAAGGAAGGAAGGAAGGGGGAAAATTGCAACCACACGTCATCAGATTTCTCGCGTCATCAATGTGCGCATGTGCACAATGCATAAGTGCTGATACTCGCATCGTAATGTTTGTGAACTTCTTATGTGTATGATTATCATGCCTGACTGTTATGATATCGATGGAAGGTGATAGTTTCGGCTCCACCATTGTTCAGCTAGCGCCCGCAATCCATGTGTTGTCAATAATTACATTATAAGGTGCTTCAATAATGATCTGACACAGATTTTGGTAGCAATCACAAAGTTCAAGAATGCGATTTGTTTTGTTTTCTTTAACAGTCTTCAAATTGGACCTTTTGCCTTTTAGTTTATAAACTGTTTCATCGCAAGGTTATGAGTAATATAATTGATCATGTTATCATTCGTGCAGTTAAATTGGCACCATTGAGGTCTATAGAAATCGATTTGCCATTTTACGTACTCTTGAAGTAAACATAATCAATCATGAAATTAATTAATCCGGTTTAGGCAATAATTAAGCACAAAGGATTGGTTCTGATCACTTTTAAAGACCACAACGGTAGGATGATAATTTATCTCTATCAAATCTTACTATCATGCCTTGTTTTCCACAAAGTAAGTACGAAGCGTGATGCAAAAATATTTTCAGCAGAATATTTTACTGGTTAAATTGCAGTGGCTTAACTATGATTTGGAGTTTTTATACCACTGTTGCAATTAATGTTGCAAGTTAGCTTCTAAGAGCCTCTGTTGTATCACAGAACTTCTCAATCAGCTAAAAGTGGCTATGAAATACGTTTCAAGTAATCAATAAAGATCAGTGCAATTTTATCAACTTGCCCGAGGATGTAGATTACGACCCATCGGAGTGGATTAGTGTCAATAAAAGTAGTGAAAGTGGTGAGATACAATTGCACTTTTAGCACAAGATCAAGCATGTTGTAGCCAAAAGGTGGAATCCCGTTCTAGTGATGGTTGAAATTAAACATTGTGATGATTGAAATTCATCGACTCATTATCATCCAAAGAAGTTTAAAACTAAATACAATTCAACATTTGTTCATTTAACTTAATGGCATAAATTTCTTAGGATTTCTTCAGAAGAAGCCTTAAAGACTTGCTATTCTCACCCTGTTCATTATTTATATTTGTAGGAAGTTGGTGGAAGCTCTATTGTCAAAACCACTGACTCGAAATCCATGAAATTTTACCACTCAAGTATAACTCATGTTTTTACGGTAAATCCCCATTTTACCGTTTAATTAATGTCTCTTATCTTCCTCAGTATTGTTTACAAGTGTATTTGCTATGGTATAATATTTGTATCCCATTTTGATATTCCCTTGAACCTGATGAAGTAAGCATAGATTTCGAAACGTCTTTAATTACAAGATTAAAGTTGTCTTTTTTGCTGAAAATGGTATTTGTTAAAAAATGCTTGCTATAAAAAGATGTGTTATTTAACTGGTTTGCTGGTGAAGCAGGATGGTATTTTCAAATGTTTCCTTGTTTCGAAGCAAAACAGACCTTTAAGATATTCCTATGTCCAAATTTGTTGTGGAAATGAAGCAATTGTCGTTCCTTAAAATGAATAAAACCATCTTTCATTAGATTTTATTTGTACCACATATGCGAAAACATCATATGTACTGATTTTATTTCAAATAAATTGTATTAGCTTGCACACTTATTCCAAAATGCGAAAAGAAATTTAATTGTTTCCAATCATAATCGATCAATATCCAGCTTCATGTACACTAGTTACAAAACGTATCCAACTTTGACCATGTTTTTCTTTCTGTCTGCTTTAGAAAAGTTACAAAAAACGTCAGTACGACTCAATTTGCAGGTTTTGATCAAAAGTTATTAACATAATAAACGCCTTGTCACTGTATTGAATCAAGTATCATTAAAATGACAATTTTTTGCAAAAGGCAGTACTGCTAAATAAAACAACATGTAAAGTGTTGAAATATGAGACCAATTAAACATACAGTGTGCCACTTTCACCTGGCAATTTACGATTTAGGCAATTAGGAGTCAAAAAATCTGAAAAAACACAGTTCTTAATATAAGTGGACTTAAAATAATTATATCATAAAGTGGACATTCATCGTCTCCATGTGCACGTTTCACGTTGCATTATTCCGAAATGACTCATGATTGTGGGTCTGAGGCTCTCTTTTTGTCATATGATTGGTTATCTAGTTAGAATATTTGTCATCGAGTTGAGGGTGTTATCGATGGGATTAAGCTAACGGATACTTGGGTCTAAATAGCAACTATTTTCGCAAAACTCTATACATTTTATGCGAGTCCTACAACGGTTACCATCATTGATAACGTAATCGTGAGTTTACACGGTGTTTTCTATGCTCGTGAATATTCGTAAACATAATGCAACAGGATATAAATTTTATTTTTAATATATGACATTAATGATACAGAAACCTACTTGGTTAATATTCTCATAAATATGAATGTTTTGCTCGAGTCAACCAAAACTTTGAATAAAAGACTAACACCGAGGAATAAAACATGAGCTAAAATAAATAAGATATAAAAATCAAAGTGTTTAAGGTTCGAATGTTATATAAATATTCATCAACATTCATCATACTCTGTCCAAAGTAAATGAAACAGATAATCGATGGACATATGTTGCACAGATAGTGATATACATCTTAATAAAAACGTTTTCTATTATACGTTTGATGATATTTAGCTTTATTTCATACGGAGAAATATAAAACTTAAAATGGATGAGATTTTATCATATACTATGATATTTATAATGATATAAAATAAATATATAATTGTGTTGATAATAGATGGTGGTCGGCAGTGGAAGCTGTTTTATAAACAAGACCAAAATTGATAAGGTACAACAAGGTTTATTTCAAAACCAAGACGCAATGTATACAAAAAGACATTACAGCCATGTCACATGTCCAAACGTCAACGAGGTCAACGTCACTCGGCTGTCAATGACAAAGTAAGACAGAGTAAACAATAAGACACTAACAGCTATGTCCGTTTAGGACTCAACAATAAGAGCGAGAGACGAATCAGCCCGTCCCGCTCGGCTGCTAATGACAAGCCAAGGGTAAACAATAAGACACTAACAGCTATGTCCGTTTAGGACTCAACAATAAGAGCGAGACACGAATCAGCCCGTCCCGCTCGGCTGCTAATGACAAGCCAAGGGTAAACAATAAGACACTAACAGCTATGTCCGTTTAGGACTCAACAATAAGAGCGAGAGACGAATCAGCCCGTCCCGCTCGGCTGCTAATGACAAGTGAACTGACTAAGAAAAAGATGGACGCAACAGACAAATCATACTATTTTCCGCGAAGCAGTTTGCGTTCGGGCGCATTGTTTCCATGGATGAGAACAGTTCTTCTGTCCATTCCCCCCTACGATGATAGAACCTGGACTATCATCACATAATTAACAAAAAGTACAAAATAATAACATTATTTTTCTGAAAGAAACAATATGATTTCATTTTAGGCTAGTAATTCCAATATGTCAATGCTGAAAGAAAAGCATACAAAAATTGCAGAAAGTGTTATTTCTTAATTTAGTTTGTAAAATGTCAAAGAAATGAAAGTTCAACAAGAAAAAACAGTTCAATATCCTCATGAATTACCTGGAAAATAAACACAAACACTTTTATTTTTACCACTTTCCACGAATCCTCGGTATCTTCTGTACACATGATCACATATACACGTGCATTTAGACACCTTCAATGCACCTCACACTTCACTTATTTACACATATTTACACATACACAAATCCTATGAATCAGCAGATATCCTTTGGCTGTCTCCTTCCGTTCATGAATCCTGTGCTGCCCACTCCAGTGGACAAACCTTGGTTACTGGACGCTGAAGATATCCTTTGGTTGTCTTGATGTCCACCACTCGGACGTGTTCATCTCTCCCAGGGTAGGTCTTGATAATCCGGCCGAGTATCCATTTTCCACGTGGCAACTCTGGTGATACCACGACGACGACGTCATCCACTCGAAGATCCCGACTGGGCGTGAACCACTTCTTCCTGGCTTGAAGTGAAGGCAGCCACTCCTTCATCCATCGGCGCCAAAAGTGTCTGACTAGTTCCTGGATCCTTCGCCATCTTCGTCTGGGATCGAAAGAAGTTTGGTCCACAGATTCAGGAGCAAAATTTCCACCCATCTGGCCATGGAGAAAATGGTTAGGTGTCAGAGGTACATCATCATCAGGATCAGCACTCTGATACGTCAACGGTCGAGAGTTGATGAGTGCCTCTGCTCCTGAAAAAGCTGTCATAAGGTCTTCATCAGTGACGTCACTGGACCCAAGAATGGCATATATTGAGCGTTTAGCAGCTTTTATCATGCTCTCAAATACACCTCCAAATTGAGGTGCTTGAGGGGGGTTAAACTTCCATACAACTCCTTGATTTGCCAGCTTTTCTGTGTCCAGTTTAGCTACAAGCTGTTTCAGTTCTCTAACGGCACCAACAAAATTGGTACCATTATCAGAAATGACCTCTTTGGGCAATCCACGTCTGTTGGTTATTCTGAAGAAAGCATTTAAGAACGAGTCCGTGTCCAAACCAAAAGCTAATTCCAAGTGGACGGCTCTTGTAGCTAAACAGGTGAATAGGCACAGATAGCGTTTGTGTCTTTGTTTGCCTCTCCCGTGAATTGTCAGAAAAGGCCCTGCAAAGTCAACTCCCACTTGTTGAAATGCTCGAAGAGAGTACTGTAAACGACACTTGGGTAAAGGAGCCATTATTTGCTTGGATGGTTTGCTTCTCTGTCTACGACACCAAGCACATTGATTTGCCCATTCTCGGATTGCTTCACGAGCAGCAACTATCCAGAAGCGTGAAGAAATCAAAGCCAGAAGTTGATTGGTACCTGCAACATGATGACCGTCCTCATGGAACTTCTTCACAATCAAGGATGTGACCCAATGCCTTCTTGGCAATATGATAGGAAACCGGACATTGTAAGGTAAGTATTCTGCAAACTTCAGGCGACCACTGGACCTAATGATTCCATCATCATCGAGGAAGGGACTTAGTTTTGACAGCTTGCTATCAGAGGATAAAAGCTTTTGCTTTTTCATAGCCAATAATTCTTTATGAAATACATCTTTTTGTGTTTCACGGAGGACATGCTTCTCAGCATCATCAAGCTCATCAACAGTGAGCGATCCAATCATCATTTGAGAATGAGAAACATTATGTACAAACCTTAAAACCCAACCAATAACTCTAATGAGTTTTGCCAAGTCTGAATATCTTGTAGGGTTAACAACCTGACTTGTTTGTGTAAACAATGTGAACTCATTTTCAGTTTTCTTTCTTTCAGATTTGTCAAGTTCTTCCAAAGACATTGCTTGCTTTGGCCAACAATCTTTTCCCATTTTCAGGAATGGAGGTCCACACTGCCATTCATCAGACAACAAATCAGACACATCCGTGCCTCGGGTAAGTATGTCAGCAGCATTAAGCTTAGAAGGGACATGTCTCCATTGGATAGGCTCAGTGTTTTCCTGAATGAAACCAACTCTGTTGGCAACAAAAGTCTTGAAATTTCTGCTGTGGTTTTTTAACCAATACAGCACATTCATGCTGTCTGTCCACAATACAACAGGAGTGTCTACTTCAAGGGCATGCACAATTGACAGCATCAACTTTACACCTAACACTGCGGCCATCAACTCTAAACGAGGAATACTGATTGACTTGAGAGGAGCAACCCGACTTTTAGCTGCAACAAGACAACTAGATGTTTGCCCAGATTTGTAAGACTTAACATCATACACAACTGCTCCATAGGCATCCTGAGATGCATCTACAAACACATGCAGGTGAGTATCTTCTATTTCAGGGGTCAAACGAATACATCGAGGGAACCGGACAGCTGACAACAAACGAACTTCACCCAACCATTCTTCTGTCTCATTCCTAAGACTAGAAGTCAATTCATCATCCCAATCCACTCCTGCCAGCCACATCTTTTGTAGAATCACCTTTGCTCGGATATGGAATGGCGCAAGAAAGCCAAGAGGGTCAAAGATTTTGGCAGTTTCCTTGAGGAAACCTCGTTTTGTTTTAGCCAAGTTGGTTTTGATATCTACACATTTAAAACCAAACTCATCATCACTCGATATCCACTTCAAACCAAGAGTCTGTACTGAAGGGAGATCATCTTTTGTGATATCAACTTCAGATGCTCTGGCTGCAACAGGTATCGCCTCAAGAACCTCTGGGGAATTGTACAACCACTTTCTGGCCTTCATTCCAGCCTTTGACCAAAGACTAGTAAGTTGCTCATACAAATCTACTGCTTCAGCTGTTTCACAAACAGAATCTAACCCATCATCCATATAGGTTGATTTAAGAACAGTTTCAACAGCCCTTGGGTACAAATGAGCAAAGGTTTTAGCATTTTCTTGGAAAATGTACTGAGCTAGAAAGGGAGATGCATTCACACCAAAAACAACACGTTTGAACTCGTAAATCTGTATTTCATCAGATTGATTTGCTTTTCTCCAAAGGAATCTGAAATATTGCTGGTCCTTTGGTGGAATGCCTATCTGAAGGTACATTTCTGATATGTCACACACAAGAGCTATTGGGTTTTTCCTGAATCTCAGGAGTATGTGAAACAAATCTCCTTGAAGCTTTGGACCCTGATGAATCATATCATTAAGGGACACTCCCTGACATTTTGCGGAGGCGTCAAATACAATCCGAACTTTTGTAGTAGTTCTGTCTGGGCGTATGACAGGGAAATGTGGAAGATACCAAGAAGAATGATTGTCATCAGGCATAACTGGTCCAATGTAACCTTTCTTTTCATAATCAGAAATGACCTTGTCATACATTTCAGCGACTGCATTATCTTTTGCTAACTTTTTCTCAGTGCAACACAATCTTTGGTAAGCATTGGCGAAATTGTCAGGAAGTGATGAAGGATCACTTTTCCAAGGGATTCCAATTTGGTATCTATCATCATCGTGCTTAACAGTCTTTCTAACCGATTCTACGATTGACTTATCATCCTTACTCAGGGGTATTGCTGTAGAAGTGAACTGATCCACTTCCCAAAACTTGTGCAACATTTGCATTAATTGTGGGTCACGGTTGTCAGTAAAGTAGGTCACCAATGAAGAGGCACAAGAGTGAGGAGATGTGGACCCGACACATGTCCAGCCAAGAGGTGTAAGCCTTGCCATAGGTTCACCTTCATTGCCTACAACATCCTCATATGACCTGTGCAACTCAAAATGATCCAAACCAATCAGTAAATCTACTGTGTGTGGAGATTTCACCTTTGGAAAAGGTATTCTCTGCAAATGTTTATACCTGGAGGCATACTTCTGCCAGTCAACTACCTTCAGTTTGCCTGTGACATGTCGTGTAGTCATAGCATTCATTTTCATAGATATAGACTTATCCAAACTTTCTATCTCAAATCCCACTTCCATTGACTGAAGCGTTTTCTTATGCCCATCTATGACATTTACCGACACATTTTGCAGCTGACCAGATATCCCTAATTGCGACGCAACATCTTCATTGATGTATGTTTGGGTGCTGGCATCATCCAGCAACGCATTCACGACTATTTTGACATTGCCATTCTTAACTACAACAGGTACTGTTCGCAAAGACATTGTAGAGCAAGACGAACTGCAAGATGACAAAGTAGTACCAGTGGGTGAACTGTTGGAATCCTGCGAGATTTGTGAAGTACTTTGACTTGCCAACTGTGAAGCTACAGGTGTGTGTGTGTGTGTCTGCGAGTTATGGTGAAGGAGACGACTGTGATACCTTGGACAATCACCAATACCACATCTTGTGTGGCGTAAGCAATGTTTTGAATTATGGCCAGTTTGCAAGCACCTGAAACAAAGCTTCAAATCTTTAACAGTGTTCCATCTTTCTGTAACTGCCATCCCTTTGAATTGCCTACATTTCCAAATTGTATGGTCAGACACCTTGCATATTGGACAACAATCACCAGACGACTGACTTACCCCAAAGAAAACACCCGATTTTCTTCCTTTATCAGGTTTGCTACATTTTGATACACCATGGACAGCTTCAGAAGCTATGGTTTGAAATTGTGCCTCTTGCAAGACAAACTCACGCAACGTCTCAACAGACTCTTGCATTTGGCTATCAAATAGCCACCTCTGATACTGTGCAACCATCGGTTCTGTCATTTTGCTCAGTAACTGAGAATAGAGTGAACCGTTACCCAACTCCTCTATTCGATCACAATCTCGAAGATTGACAACTGTTATGTCAAGCAAGTCGGCAAACTTTGCTACATCACTTGCATAACCAACCCTTATTGGTCTGAAACTAGTCACTTGTTCAAGTTGCAGTGCCACATATCGCCTACGACCACCATATTTACGCTCTAACCGTTCAAGTGCAACACTGTATGCTGCTGCACTGTGCCCAAGGTCCTTAATGACATTCAATGCTTCCCCACTGACGTACTGGCGTAGTTGCAACAATTTGTACTCGGGCGTAGCAGGAGCTTTATCTATACAAGCGATGAACGCGGCTTTCCAACTCTCATAGTTTTTTGTATCACCCGAAAATACTGGTATAGAGACACGTTTCAGTTGCTTCCACATATCATGACCAAGATCGTAGCCACTGGAAGACTGAGGTCTAAAATTATCAGTATGAGCGTTGGATCTACTTGACTGCCTGTCTGACTCATCCTTGATGCTATGATCAACACCCTTTGATTGTGTTTGTTGACAATTAACCTTGCTTTCAATCTGAGGTGTTTGTGAAACTTTAATCTCAGTAGGATCAACCACTTTTGTTTTACATGCCCTAACATTTGATTTTGACACATGTGATGAATGCATGCTGGAAGTGTCTGGGAATGATGTAGATAAGGATCTAAGATAAGACTGTGCTCTGTCTTGAGCTTCACTTCCAGTTAATTCAATCATTTCCAATTCGTCAAATGTTTTGGCAACATTTTCTATTTGACCTGATTGCTGATATAACTCGGACAGTCTCATCACGATGTCAATTGCTCTACTCTCACAATCACATACTTTGTCAATAGCATCAAGGACATCACTGTGCGATGGAAGCCCTACTTCACTCACAAGTCTCTCAAGTGCATTTTTTGATTTTGTGAAAGCAGACTTTACTATCACCTTTCGACGCTTTAACTCAAATATTTCATTTTGCAGCCGAACATCTCTGTTGGCTACAACGTCATTTTGAAAGTCATCATTACTTTCCCTAGCATCCGATTCGTCACCATCCTGTGACATTGTAAGAAACAATTGAATGATCTGATGCTTATTCAAAATTCAAGTAGTCACTTACCTGTGTGACATAAGAACAGTTTAGCTGGTTAAATACATAACCACGCTCTGCTACCAATTTGGTCGGCAGTGGAAGCTGTTTTATAAACAAGACCAAAATTGATAAGGTACAACAAGGTTTATTTCAAAACCAAGACGCAATGTATACAAAAAGACATTACAGCCATGTCACATGTCCAAACGTCAACGAGGTCAACGTCACTCGGCTGTCAATGACAAAGTAAGACAGAGTAAACAATAAGACACTAACAGCTGTGTCCGTTTAGGACTCAACAATAAGAGCGAGAGACGAATCAGCCCGTCCCGCTCGGCTGCTAATGACAAGCCAAGGGTAAACAATAAGACACTAACAGCTATGTCCGTTTAGGACTCAACAATAAGAGCGAGAGACGAATCAGCCCGTCCCGCTCGGCTGCTAATGACAAGTGAACTGACTAAGAAAAAGATGGACGCAACAGACAAATCATACTATTTTCCGCGAAGCAGTTTGCGTTCGGGCGCATTGTTTCCATGGATGAGAACAGTTCTTCTGTCCAGATGGTGAATACTTTGAAATTTAAGCATAGTCAAAAGTTCATCAATGACTTTCAATGTCAACACAGATTTCTTACTGAAATATATATCTAATTTACGTAATGGACATCAATTTAACACAAACGTTCTTCTCTCGAAATTAACAAAATGTATTATGTCTTAACTGGTATTTACAAAATAGATTGTATATAGATTTCATGTTTATATCTGTAGAATAAGAAGTACTAAATTGTTTTCTTGTTAGGTTACAAGTTTGCAAATGAATTTGGAGATAAGAAGTGTCGAGAAATTGAGATTGTTTTAAATCACACGAGAACCAGGACTATCAACAAAGAAATTAAAATAGTGATTCAACACTTTATACCTTAGTGTTAGAACCTTTTTCTACTTGATAGTGTTAAATGGGATTTTGTTACTCGTATATAATTCATATGCAGCGTTTGATTTCCCTTACCAGATTCATGCAAAAAATGTAAAAAAATGTTTGATTACTCTCAAAAACCTACTTTTTAAAACCTTAATTTTAAAAGAATCATGTGATAGCTACAAAACACTTGTCATATATAAACGTTTCATGTATAACCATTCCTTGGAGGCGTTTGTTAATTTTTCATAATTAAACATTTATCAATTCTATAATGCATTCAGGAGTTATTTAACCTAAGAATGACGCGTTTTTCTTGATAAGCACACAAGATGGAACAGCCTATGGTTTTACACCATGATGTACATTTGCAGTAACCTTATCCATGTAGCACTTTGACACGCACACGGCGTGTTTACAGCACTTCCATATAACTGTAGAAGAGTATGCACGGATGCACTGCTGAAATCACAATAGCTTATGTAATTCCCAGATCTTGTCATCACAATCGGCTGCAATGTACTTTTCAATTATTCAAAACATCATGATTTAAATTAGAGAAAAATGACATCTAATGTGTACGCGATTTATGTTGAATTGTCACAACAATATACTCGCGAGGTAGGATCTTCTAGACCATCAACAAACACTGCTAGCAGCATCTCACTGATGTATATATAGAATAATTTCCTCTCAGATCAAAGCATTTCTAAACTATTTTCTTTCTTACCATGATTGACAATACGAATTGTGGTTGGCTTTTATCAAGAATAATATTTGCTATCTAAATTCTAAAATAATATTTGGGCGACAGCAATGTGCCGTCTATGATATACTATTTGATATGCAAAAGAAAAATATGTTTACAGTTTGTCCATATTCATACCATTTAATCATCGCAAGATACTGCTGGGAGGGTCTCGGCGATGTTTGTAATCAGCGTGTTTCCGTCAGATCAAAGCCTTCTTGAACTCAATAAGCTTGATTCCTATAATCTTTCTCTATTGCCGAAAAGCACAAGGTTCTTCAACATAAACAGATTTTGTGTGGCTGGATATAGATGAATGAGATAAATGAGTAGAAACCATCACTTGAGGTTATGTGTTTGATACTCCTTGTTTGCAAATAATTGCAGAGCTGTACGACTGAGGTCATCGAAAACATCGTTTAGGAAACTGTAAACTGTACAGAATTGGATTATGTGCAACTTCTGTAAGTTTTGTGAAGCATAAAAAGTACCAATAATTTTGCTGAAAGTTTGCTAGACATTAGCTCCGGAATTGCACACATAACTGAATTAGGTACATGTAAATATAAACATCAAACGACAAATGGCTCAACAAATTTAGACGTGAAATAAGAAACGATCAGATTATTTTCAGATGTGTTAAGAGAACTAAGTTTCTATTTACATTGATGTGACATCTTATCGATTAACCTTTACAAACAATTCAATTCGATCCCAATTTTCATAAGATGTATTTGTTTGATTTCTATGAAAGTACTGACAAGGCGTCGAGGATGAAACTCAATACATCCCAAGTAAACCAAGGAAAATGCAATTGCTGTTAAACGTATAACCTACTTCGCCCCTCACAAAGAAGCAATTACACAGAGTTTAGAAGAACGTGTATTGTTGGGGTTTCAGCTGTCGATGTTTCACGAATTGTGACACTAACTTGAAAAACATGAAATTTCAAGACACCTCCTTTTTTCATTGCTAACTCGCTTCTATGTATATGTCAATAAGTCTCAATTTTGAACTGCTCTATAATGGAAGGTGTAACCATTATGAAGTAGTTTGTTTAAACATCATTTTAATAAACATATATGTACTGCCTCAACCCACATTCAAGAGGATTAGTTTCTATAGGAATAAATCATATTGAAACATTCATTCACCTTTAATCGCCTACTTATCTAGCTGCAATTGTCACAAATCATGCGAATGATATAGAATTACTTCTAGTGTCTAGATCTGTTTTCTCTTTCGATTCAACCAAACAGAACCACTCCCTTGATGATAGAGACAGAATTAACGTTGTAATGTGTTAATTCCCATAATGTGTTAATTAGTTTATCATATCTGTGCTAAAATAAGTTTACCAGTGACTAGCTGGCGATGTGGCATGTGGTTCTGCGCATAGCTCGATTCAGCACTAACACTGTAGTTCAGTAAAAAGGATCCCGGTTCGGATAATGCATTTGTGAACCACCTCAGGTTTGTAAGCTGAGGGTTGAATCCCTGCCTTACACAGGTAGATGTACCTGCGAGTCAGTAGGTAGATAGTTTGGAAGTGAAGGTAATTTTACAGTAGTCTTGTTAGCAGCGTGCATAATAATAAAGAAACGATTCTGCATCAATATTAGAACGTTTTTGTTTTTTTGCATGCTTCTTTGTACTCTTCATTCAGTCCAAGATATGTAAGATATTATTTTTCAATTGAGACGGATGAAGGAAGGCTAGATATTTGTAATTTTGATTTAATGTAATATCTAACAGATGGTATAATTACTACATAAACACGTACCTAAAGGTATTAGATGAGATGAGCCTCGACGGAAAAAGAAACACAAAGACAAAATTACTGAGAAGTTCCTCTGTCTAATATATTGTATTTTTTACCAAAGAAGACTAGTGTTCATTTACGAATTGGTTCATGTGAACAAGCAATGACTTTAATACACCTGTGGGATTCACATATTTCTTTTAACAAACATGAGCTGATTTTTTAACTCCGTTGAAATACCTTAACAATATTTTTTAAAACCCTACCTAATACCATATACGAATAACTATCTGGAGGACTATCTAAATTGTGAATGGTTTATGATGAGTATTAAATTGTCATACATGCCTCTAAGTTAATCCAAGCAGGCAGAGATCACTGGCTTTTGAAAAACAGGATACTGATTAAGTGATTCAATTACGATCAATTATTGCGGCCCGAACTAGTAATAGCTAGAAAGTCACTTGATTGTAGCAAATTGATTATCTACTTCCTCGTGATAAGATCCTTTTATCTGCTTAGTACAATTTCCACAATACAAATGATGACGATAGTCAGGGGTATTAAAGATAATTCAACGTTCTGTATACGTTCGTGACTGATATCACAACCTCAACTGTGCCATTTCAACAAGTGAAATTTCCACTAAGAAAGGTTTTTTTTATCAATCATGAAAGGTCAGTGTCACTTCGGTGTTCTTCTAAAATGACTGATTTCTCTGTTACCTATTTTGGGTGAATGCGTTGAAATTCCTCAAGAGTTATAAACCAATGGTTACAATATGTACAATTATTATCAAACATAAAAATGTCTTTTCTGAGGTGAAATATTTCGTTATTCTATTACCTCGTTTTGAATTTAGCACAAAGTACACAATAAAATATAAGCGTGTCATCATCGCAATCGTCCAAATAGGAACATTATAGGACTTTTCAACGTGCTTTATCAAATCGATAAAGACTTTACACATCTGTAACAACATCAATTATATTGATTAGAAGTAAATATTCATCTTTAGTTTTATTAAATTAGCAATGGTCTCATACCTCCAATTAAAGCCAATCAACATTCATCTGAAAGTTAAAACCAGAAATTGATATTTCTTGGTGTAAACATTATCACAGACTTCAAATTACATGTAGATGATGCCAAATGATGATGAAAAGTGGCGCTTATCAAATTTAATGACACAGAATGTTTACATGGAACGAGTATGGTTTCACATCAGAAGCTTTTATATTGTAGCAAGAGCACTTTTAGTAGGTGAACAAATCAATGAACAGTGGTCTTCAAGGTGATATATAATAATAATCACTGCTGAAGACATGTTTGACATATCCGAAAAGAGGATAACGTTCATATCAATCAAGTTTTAATCAATCTTTTTGGCCTGGTTTGA
This sequence comes from Phorcus lineatus, assembly GCA_921293015.1. Taxonomy (NCBI): domain Eukaryota; kingdom Metazoa; phylum Mollusca; class Gastropoda; order Trochida; family Trochidae; genus Phorcus; species Phorcus lineatus. The sequence continues at coordinate 55,815,712 of OV121085.1, read as the reverse complement.
AGGCATCAAACAAAATTCCTGCTGAAATCGTAAACAAACGGGGAAAGACATCATTCTATGTAACTTTTGTAAGCATTTGGTAAATGAAGTAGTAAATTGTCCAAACAGATCATATTTTCTTTGTCACTGTCCATATTTATCTACATACATGACTGTATTTGTTGGGCTAATGGTATTGGAACTCGAACAATGACGTGTGATGTTTTGTACCTTTATAATTCTATACAACTATTTCCTAAACTTTTGTGATAGTGTGGCAGATGTATTTTATTGTATATATAATATTTTAGTATCATTAAAATTCTCTCTTTTTAGCTATAATATTTATCAAGCACATCAAGGGTTAAGCTTTTAGAGTTTGACCATAGTGAAATCCCCTTATGTAACTGCCCAAGCCATGACGCTTCTCAGCTAATTGGTCTCACTAACTGCCTGCACATTTGAATTCATTCTGCACTGCTTCTTTCGACTGACAAGACAGAATTAAGAACGGACAGAGTATGTAGCAATTGAGGTTAGTATATATTTACTTTAAAGTGATATTGCATTTAATCTTTGCAGTATATTTATCATTAAAATGTATCTATTTATCATAACCGAAATAGGTATTTATCAAGTATAGCATGTAAGTGTGCTATGCATTATCTTTTACTTGTAATGCTCAAAACATTAAATAAGTACTACTAATATGTTATTATCTTTACTACCCTTTTTAAGAGTGTTTGAGATGAGAGAATGTGTTTTGATATAAGTTGCTATGTTTTAACTATTATAGGTGTAATTGTAAGTGATGTGAAATAATGCTTTGTTAATAGGTACCATAAATATTTCACATAGCTCTTACTAATTATATTATTTTACTACAGTGAAGTCCCCGTTCCTACGGCAGGTGCTGTAACGTCATTAGAGCACCTCTGTACCACCCACAGGGTATGTGTCTTATGTGTATTATGTATATATATATTTGCATGTTAGTAACGTTCATTGCTTCTATGCAATGATCTATATTTCTTATAAACTATTGTACATAGTATCATCACATAACGTGTGATGATGTATCGTATTGATTTATATCTATTAATACTTGTGACATAATGTATATTGTGTAATAGCACATCATATTTTCTATAATGTGCTCAGTAGTATAATGTGTTATTCATGTCATGAGTAACCATGTTTTTATAAGTAATTGTCATATATCTATGTACTGAGTTGTATGCATTGTGTATATATGTATACTGTATTGTGTGATTTATATTATATCATTATATTAATTGTTACAGGGTGTCAAAGGGGGCGGGATAGCGCAGTGGTTAGCGCGTTCGGCTTCGGATCATGAGGTCCTTGGTTCGAATCCCGCCAGGGGCTCGGCAACTTTGTCTGTAGTAGAGAACTGTTCACACACGCAGTCAGGTTTGGGTGCAATGCTACACTGAATTTCAGCGCAGTACCACCCATGGTTCGCTAGTTCCAGCCGATGCTCGCAGGTTTCACCGCAATGCATAGCCACAATGGTGTTGCGGGCTTTCTCCCTGCAATAATACTAGCAGCCGCGATATAAGTGAAATACTCTTGAAAGCGGCGTTAAACACCAACTCACCTCACCTCACCTACAGGGTGTCAACTCAAATCTGTAAAAGTCCACGGAAATAAACGTTCCCACACCCAGCAGATGTGTCGTCATGTGTTGACCCACGTTAACCCTGCTACAATAGGAGCAAGTTACCTAAAAGTTAAAAGTCTACCATTTTTGCCTGCACAAACAAACACCATTTTTAGTCACGGAAACTATCTTATGCATCTGCTTATTCTATTTTCAACAAATTCATGACTTGTAAATGCATTACAGAGTTGAATTCTCATTAAAGTTATCATCAGAACACATGTTCTAACCATAAATATAAATTCAAACGATGACAGATTATACATCAACAATTTTTTTAACATCTGTATGACAGGTGTATTACAAATGTATAAATTTTCAAAAAAATAAGAAAAATATTTTGAAGTAGGTCTTCGAAAAACAAATAAAACCCATTTCCGTCAAAAGTATATGGAATTGGTGTTTCACAAGCGTAGTTATCTTTGTTACAAACTCCGTGCCCATTTGAGCACGTTTAAAGAACTGTTATATTCGACAGATTAGTTTAAAATCTTGTTTGAACGTATTTGTATGAACTTATGTCTAATACAATTTTGTAGTTTCCTATTTACGATGCTGTATAACCCCAACTTGATTTTCTATATGAAATAACAATACATATTTCGTAAATCATGATTAAGATTGTGTAAGTAAATAGTAAAAATATTTCTATATTTTTAGGGTTTTCTGAAAATTCGTCATACATTTCCTTATAATAGTAATCTAAAAACAAAATCACTAAATGATATAACATATTTTGAATAGACATATAAACGAAAACGACATACCTTTAGGATATTCCTAACTAAATAAACTTGCAGAGCTTCCTCTTTCTATGTGGACCAAAGATGAATGTTACGTGGATTCAGGTCGAAAAATATCATGTTCGTGTACAATCAAACCTCTCGTACTATGGTAATACCCCTGTTACAAAATGAGGTAGATATATATGTACGTGGATGACAGCTCAATAGTGTAGATACATGTCAATGTGTCATTACCATCTCGTTACAGCAGATATCAATATCCTAGCTAATGATTTTTCAAATTTGAACCATGAGTTTGGCTAATGGCAATCTAAGATACTTCTGACACAAACTTCTAGCAACCCTTTTCAGAGGTTCGCCACCACTTGACTCAAGACCTTCTCGTGGTGTGGTGGTTGGTGTGCTTCAGAGACCCCGAGAGCTGTGCCAGTAGTAGCTTACATGCTCTTGGTAGGGTCATCCAAGCGGGACAGGTCAACGCGTTCATAACATACAATCAATAATTATTTCTATTGCAATTCATTCCTTCTTTCTTGTCATCATTGATTGATGTGTCTTGTGAATAAACCAGTATGATACAAAAATTGCCATTTGAATGTGGTGAAAAAAACAAACAATTATAATGTTCCAGTTCGTGTAGAAATTGCACAGTCGGGAGAAATGTGATTTGTTAATACAAAATAATATGAGGGAATATTTAAGTAAACTTTACGCCTAAAGTTTGTCATCTTGTACATTAAACTGAATTGATGTGACAATTATGTCCCCCAAGACACAATACAATTTGCTTATTATAAGTATAGGATTCAGTATACATCAAAGCTAGAGCTACGAAATAATCTTTTCGCATCCTAATTCAATTTTTATTTCATTATTCTTAATCGTTTCGGTACTGTTTTACTGATAATTGACAATTCACTTAACCTTTTGACCTATCTTGCTATCTTGATGAAAGTGGTTGAGTAAATAATTAACATAGTTCGACTACAGATAGTATGAAGTCATCCTGACAACAAAAGGGTTATTGCTGCCCGAATAGATTTCTCACTAGTCTCCCAAACTTACAGTGACACACAAATTGACATGCCGTTGACGCGTTAATTGACACATTAATGGACTTTCGTTGTCTGTCTAAGATATATTTCAATTCTAAGAAATAGAAAGCGTCAGTAAAGGCTTAGTTTTAATTTATATATGACAGAAAATGTCTTACTTGAGCAAAGGTATGTTTATTTACTTGATGTTTATCTAATATGTTATCCTTATTTTCTTCTTAACAATTTGTCATATATGGTCATGCCTGTTAGCCATGTCCGCCTCTTTGTGTACCATGAGATCGCTTATCACTAAAACAGTGCCAACAGCAGGCAAACGGTTCGGACATTTACAGACATCCATCGAGTCAAACAAACATCATCAGAACATATGTAAGCTTTATTGTCCCTAAACAGGATTTCATGGAGACATTGGACAGTGTTGCTCATTAAAGTGTGCTTTGTATAAATATATCTGAGAATCAAGTATTTTGTCCATAATGTCGAAATGTAAAGGAAAATGTCCCCGTGGCATTGTTCAGATACCCCTGACAATACCAAAGTCTTACGAAATGATTCTCTTATTCCTACAATGAAATCAACTGGTAATCAAATGGTTCAGACACTCAATCATGCTCATTATCACTATTATCTTGTAAAGCTTAATTGCCCCTTTCGAATTTTCAAGGTATATTGAACAGTAATTCAGCGTCTGAACCGACGGAGGAAGTCATCTGTCCTCAAAATTCGCATCGTGGATATAATAATATATACTTGTTAATACATAGAGGATATTTGACATTTCTCGTCGAATACCATGAATATCTCATCGAGTGAAGTGGAAATGATATTTTCACGAGTGGTGCAGCCACGAGTGTAAATATATGATTTTCTACTTCACGAGATGAGATATACATGGTATTCGACGAGAAATGTCAAATGTTCTATTTATTATGTTTCCAAAAACCCCGTAAATGACCTTAACTATATGAATGGAGTAGCTAAATCCCTTCGCTAGCACGGCCGTTGCATGACGTCATTAAATTGTTTCTTGACGTCACAGACGACGTCATATCTGTGACGTCATATGATTGTTGCGTTATTTCACTGAGTAGGATACCATTATTATTTCACTCAGTGAAAATACGGATTTTATTTTCACTAATAAATGGCATATTTCACTATTGAAAACATAATAAGTCACAATATTGGATATGACGATATTGCTTTCTAACGTGACTATCTAAGTCACAACAAGATAGACAACAAGACTTTATGCTCTAAAATTTAAAATGGTGAGTGATGACAGATTGATAAATAAAGGATATTTGACATTTCTCGTCGAATACCATGAATATCTCATCGAGTGAAGTAGAAATGATATTTTCACGAGTGGCGTAGCCACGAGTGTAAATATATGATTTTATGAGATATTCATGGTATTCGACGAGAAATGTCAAATGTTCTATTTATTATGATTCCCAAATCCCCGTAAATGGCCCTAACTATATGAATTGAGAAGCTAAAACGCTTCGCTAGCGCGGCTGTTGCATGACGTCATTCAATTGTTTCATGACGTCACAGACGACGTCATATGATTGTTGCATCATTTTACAGAGTAGAATACCATTTTTATTTCACTCAGTGAAAATACGGGTTTTATTTTCACCGATAAATGGCATATTTCACCATTCGAAATACAATAAATGTGCTTTATTTTGTTTCTAAAGGATTTTTGTTATCAAAATTCAATTTATACATTGAACAAACTGAAAATTGCACGTTTGAACACTAATCAAAAGATTTACTCAATGAAATTGCACGTGTTTTAGGATAGTAAAGCACTGTAAATTCCAATCTCATTAAAATGGAATCTACATGCTCCACTAATGGAATCTACATTAGGCGTTTAGATCTCACCAGGCTCCGTTACGTGAGCCGTCAGGTTTGCCTCTGACATAATTCAAATCAGCCAATCAGCGAATTCCCCCCGTAATCTATAGTGCAGGCAAATTGCTTTTCGCGTGTACGTTTTTCAGAACTCGGAAACCAAAAACCTCCGACTGTTTTCCGAATGTCGAACTGCCTAAATATCCGAATTATTGTATTTTATGTACATTCAATTTACCCTAGCTCGGTTTGTTGGACAAACAAGTCAAATCGAAAGCTATGAAATTATCTTTCGGAAAGAAAACTCTGCATACCTCAACGTTATCCTTTAGTAGACGGAATCAATCAAAATGCTTATTCTGGAAACAGAAACGTTGACTAAACGTTTCGTCTTTTAGATTGTAGTAATCGTTGAATAATTTTAAGTTTCGTGAAACAAATTAACCATAAACATGTTGAGAAGCGAAAACCACCCAAACATGTACAAATACCAATAAGAGGTTTCTTGATAATTATATATTAGTCATATGCGATATTTAAATGCTAATTAGATTGACCCTTATTTTGTCAAAGACTGAAATGTTATAATTACATCTGCTGGGTTGAAACGTATTAACGAACATATGCAAATTACCGCAATTTGTTCTCTTTAAAATCGAAAATAATCGAAATAAGAGTTTCAACTTCTACTAGCGAAATTTATTACAATCTCTGCGAAGGCCGTCTCTAACTAGAGACGTGCATTGTGATTGCTTGAAGGTAAATGCGGCAAGCCAATGTGATTTAGAGGTCAAACTGAAGCAAAGGTCAACATAACGCCTTGAGTAAGGGAGCCTAGTAATTTTTTATAATCTGCGTAACGTAGTGCAGCAATTTTAGATTTTATTTCAATTAGATTGCTGTAAATTCATGCATATTTTTAACTTAATTTCATATTTTCTAATGTATCCTTTTCCTATGTAAAAAATATCGTGGAGAAAACTAAATTATTTCCTTTAAACATGAATCCTTAATGTTATAACATAATTGTTGTTTATGTCACCACATGCTCTGCAATTTAAAACATTATGTGTAGATCAGTTTATTTATTTAGAACGTGAATCATCTGTAATAACTTCGGTATATGGTAACATCATACCATGTGCGCGCTAAAAGTTTGAGAACATCTACTTGTACATCTTACCAAACATATTTATCTGACAGTTATAGTGATTGAGGTATTGGTAAGCCCTCATTGAACAATATGGAGTATTAGTGGCATGTACTTACATTTATAAGTGTTTTGATGAATTTAAACACGTTTTATTACAAAAGATACAAAGTGTTTATATATGTTTTTGTAAGATAGTAGGCTTCTCAATTGCATTGTTATAAGCTAGACTGAAACTGTTATATTGGTTTTTATGATACCTGGCTGTATAGAAGATATTGTGTACGTAGTAGATATCTTTAGTACAGATCTCGACACAAGACGGAAATTCCGCATTTTAAACCCAGTAATTGTAAATGTTATATATTTGTTCAATCAGATAAGGTCAGAAAGGTTGGGTAAACTATTCTAAAATGTCTCTACCTAAGCTCTAAAGTGCTATCATGGTACATAGTACTTTAAGATGAATATCACTGTAGACGCAAGATTCAGGCAATTGATTTACACAGTTCTAACAATATATCCAACAGTGAAGCCTACATCCTGTGTTTGTCTGAGATAAAACTAAAATAAACTCTCTAAATGTATATCTATGACCAAGTTTGGAGAAATGGATGATGGTCAACTGTTAATCCGCCTGATATGGTTTTCTTTTTGGTGAGTTATGAACATGGATTTCTTTATGCTCCTCCCTTCGTCCATCCCAAAATGTTATCTTTGTACTGTAAATGTTACCTACAACACACTGGACACACATATAAACCACAGTTCTTACACTTTGTTTTGAAACACTTTCACATGCAATTGCTGAGCGCCGTTTTCAACAGATCTAATTAATTTATATATTTGTTTTCGTATCGGTTTAAAATAATGAATGAGAGGACTGTAAGGGACCCAGTACTGATTGCTAACACTTGCAATTATCTCGGTTAATGTTTCCCTTCTGCATGAATGAAACATTGAGAGGAAGAAAGGAGACTAAGGCAGAGGCTCAACACTAACATGAGATCGAACTAAGTCTATCTAAAGTACAGTAAATCACGGGTTTGCATCCTGTTGTGCTTATGGGCAGCTATGTTGATGACGGAATACTTTAATATTAAGTAACATGTAGTGATCAAAACAGCAAGGAGAAGAAGTTTTGTGTGAATCTCCCATCTCAGAATTAATTACTTTTTAACAGTGTTTGATTTAATGCTTGCAAAATTGAAAAGGGCAAATGCCATTCAAATATCTTTTAATTTGTTCATGACATCAAAATACAAATTGAAATGTCTGATAAATCTCTCTTGATAATATTTTATAGAAGTGTAATGTGTGTGAAAATGAGTTTACTTTTGTATGTAATTTATTTTAGATTTCCTCACATTGATTGAAGTATGTTTAAGAACTGTTTAGAATATCATTTCGATGTGTCCTTAAAGTGTTCTACTTGATGCTTAGGTAGACGTTTCTAAGCTTGTTAAAGGGAGTAATCTTACATGAATGATTGGCATTTACGAGGTTAGTTAGTTGAACTGGCCTGCCTTCTACAACTTGAAGTTTGTAATGAGATGCGTTGTCTTGTCCCTGTTGCTGACGCGTGTGAAACTTCGTCTCATCACGACGAACAGCATGACTATAGAATTATTGTTTAATAGCAGTGATTTGCTTGAAGCTGGTGGTTCAACGTAAATATTATCACACTGTTTGACAACATGATGGCAAAATTTGAAAATATTGATATCATATTGTTATCATTTAGCAAAGAATATATGAATTATAGAATGGAGCGAATAAGTTTTACATCGGAAACTTTTTTTCAATGGAAAGTGCATTTACAGTAGACAAACAAATCAATTAACTATGATCTTTCATGTGGGTAAATGCACATAGCTGAAAACATGTCTTGTATTTTTTATGATAGCGGCAAGATCAGGCTTGTATTAATCAATCTTATATGTCCTCGTTCCACAGCTTCAAACACATTTATCAGTAATCTTGCTGACAGTGAAAACAAACGCTAAATGCTATCAATATGCTTTGCTTTTGTAAGCCATGGGCGATAAGAAAAGTAAACTGTCAGATCATTTCATGTTAAATGAGATTTCTTGGATATTTTCGTCTGTCTTAAAGTTTATAGATTATTATCTTTCGTGACAGAAAATGTTACAAACAGGGCACGAGATGCCTACCACTTTTGCTAGCAAATCGAATTTTATCTTTGAAGTGCTTTCATAATATTATGTTCCTTAGAAAGATTTAACAACATTTTACATCCGCAAACATGTGCTCATTCTGACATCATAAAGACAGGACACTATTTACGTAAAACAACATAAATGCTGTAGTTGGTCTCACTATATTATTGAAAATGGCTGTCGGTAATAAATCCATGATCTGGATACGAAACAACCATTTTTTTGAAGTAGATAGAAATCACACCTGCCATGCCTGTTGTCTATCCCTTGTCGAGCCAATATCTAAAAGACATTAGGCCTTACCCATTGGAACTTGGTATGTGGAACAAACATCACACGAAGTAGTGTCTTGGTTATTTTTAAACTTCTTCCTGCATTTATGTTTTGGCTGTGTCAGTGAAAAGAAAATAACACATATATTTCTGGACCAGAACTAAAAAACTGTTAAACATAGTTGTACTTACATAGGTATACAAATGTAAGCCTTTAAGGTAATTTGACAATGGTTGTAATATGAAGCATACACTACTCATGTCGTCATATCTATCTATCACCAAAACTTCTTATAGCGTCTCGTGAGTGTTCAGATGATGGTAACCAGTATGTTTCTGACACGTCAGTGTCTTTTCGGCTCGATTAGCTTGTTCTGTGAGTAGTCTTGTCTGCTCGAATCGTTAGTGACTTTCACTATGAATATCAATTTATATGTATCAGCGTAAATTTCTACTGCAATAGAAGTCTACTTTCCGTAAAAGTAACATTGTTGCAAAAAATAGAAAGGGTAATATCAATGTTGAACATTGATCAGATTACTGTGTTGTTGTGGTAATGTTGCCAATAACGACATCTCAAACTAATTGTACGGTAAAGTTTGTACAGTCCTGTCATAATAAATTCACGTTTTCATCACATTGAATTTGATGATTGTAGTCGTTCATTTAAGATTCGTGTAGCTCAATCCTCACCATAAATGCCTACAGCAACCAATTTGTTGGGGTGATACATTTGATCATTTCAACATTGATGAAGCCCATTCATAATACCATAGCCTGCTTACAGCAAACAGTTGATGATAAATTGAGATCTGAGCCATGTGTTGCCTGCAACTGTCGTCTTTACATAATATGACTGTTCGTCATCGATGACCTAACAAAGAGTATGCAACATGAAATGACTGGTGTGTTTACCTCAATATGACTGTTCGTGTTTACCTCAATATGACTGTTCATCATCGATGACCTTACAAAGGGTATAATGATAAACTTGCGTTTTCAAAGAAGACAGATTCGGAATAAGCAGGCTTGTATTTTTTATGATTTGTTTTCGTACTTGTCAGTCATCTTTTCCCCAGAAAACTAGAAACTGATGTTAGATAAATTTTATCACTGGTTACTGAAGCAAACTTACAAAATTATTGACCTAACATAGATGTTAAGACTTGATCTGCACTAGTTGACTTTCGTTTCAGGTAAAGTCGAAATAATACATCTTTTGTGTAATAATGCCAAAAAGCAAGGAGGTGAGTTTCCTCTAGAACACGTTATCATCATTGTAAATCATAGATGATATAGATGTGAAAAGGTAATGGCAATACAGGCAACTTACAAAAATCATATAATAATCTTATAAATTCTGCTTATGTTTTCCAAGGAGAATGGTGGACCTTGAATATGCAATCTTAATGACTACATGACATGACATATCACAAAACAAACGGGTGGGACAACAGGGAAATATTCATATAAATTGTGTTAATCATTCAAGCGAGCAAATGACTTTGCTAATCCATTAATACATATTGTTCATTAACAAAATATGATTGCATAAAAACTAACACAAACAGTATAAAGCTTTTGTTTATATGTGACAAAGTGAATGTATTTGAGGATTATTTTACATTGTTTGTGCCTCTATCGATGTACAACAGAAACAATTTGTATAATATCGCGTAGCGTAGCGATGTTATGCAAAAAGTTTTGATGTTATACATCGATAGAGGCACAAAAAATGTAAAACAATTCTTATAATTACAAAATCAATTGTACTTTAAAATATTTTCTGAATAATTTAAACAAATATGGAATAATTGTCAAGAACATTACGTTAGTTTGCAGTTTATTAATTACGACTATACATGGTGGAATTCAAATTGAGAAGTACATGAACTAAAACGGAAGATGATTTAATTTCGTTCTCATCAGCATTGACGCTCATGATATTCGTCTAGACTCGAGTCCGCATTTTTTGGAATAACCCTCATAAGCATATTACGTGACATAAAAAATGCCCGCCGTTTGTGAAACATTTCGAGATATCAACCTTCAGGACTCGTAATTAATAAAATCAAGAGTTACTGGTGAAAGGAATAGTTTTTCTTGGGGGAAGAACGTATTAGCTGGTTATCAACGCAGTTATGAAGATGATGATCAGATGCGGAAAATTCTTATTTTGCAAAAGAATCACAAACACCCAATGAGCGGTTTCCCAGCATTTCCGATGTTTTATGTGTTGTGATAATACAGAGTTCACGCTAATTGAGTTAAAATGCAAAATTTGAATTGTGAAAAAAAAAGAAAAACAGAGAAACAACATTGTACATATTTTTGATGGGATGATACTTTGCATGAACGTAATTAGTATAATTCAGGATTTTCAGTAGATAAGTTTGAAGAAAGACACGCACAATAATTCCTTCCAATTGTCTGGATAACACAGTGTTATCAACAAAATGCGCCCTTTTTTCTTTATGCAACTTCTAAACATTCTGCAAAGACATATGGTACTTAACAATGTATGTAAAATGAGAGTCAAAACAACTGCTCATTTCATAATTTCATATAGTGTTGTATCTGAATAAGACATTGTTATGACTGAAGAAGGATGAAAGATAAAAGTGGAAACTAGAGACATCGAGGAACATGTTTTTGATACAAATTGTTTGCAAATAATTGCTGAGCTTTGGGGATGACCTCACTGAAAACATGGTTGAGGAAACTGATAAATACAGTATTTATATTCTGTGTCATTTTGCAACTACTGTACATATTTCAAAATGGGTGTGTATAACTTTTGGAAATTCTGGTAAACTTATCCAAATAGTTATAAACTTTACTCACTTCAATATATGTATATATATTGTTACCAATGAATTTTGAAGAGGAAAATGTCCCCAGTCAAACCAGCAAAATATAACAAGACGATTGTATATTAGTTACAATTTAATCAATCAAATAATAAACAAAGTGTTTAATATATCAAGCTAATACAAGCTATAATACAATATCAAACGAGTCACACTAATTAGCTAACTAAATATATTCACCAGTCCTTATTAATCACACAGTTGATGACTGTAGAAAACAGTCAGTGGGTCTTGATAGGAGATAGATGAATCCGTCTTTTAAAAGTATCCAAAAACTGTGGTACGGCAGATGATCGCAAAGTTGATTGTAAGAAGCAAGATGAGTAAGAATTCTAATGCCGGCCTTTAGATAGGTTAGATACCTTCCAGAATGTTTTTTAAAGTTCCACGACAAACTCCAATCAGAAGTGTCTAACTCAAGCAATCAAGAAATAGATAGAACATTCTAGAATAGATGATTCTAGACACTGCCAGCTAAGACTATCAAAACAAGTGCAAGTGTGACCCACTGAACAATACAACAATCTTATACAATGTTAAACTTATGAACAATCACATGCTCATAACAATATAAAATCAAACAACAAAGGGTTAAACAAATTAAGACTTTAGCAGTTAAGAATTGAGCAGTTTATTTTCAGATCGGTGAGGCAGTTTAAATTTCTGTTTAGTTCAAGTACTGATAAGGCGTCAAGGATAAAACTCAACACATTAAAGTAAAATTCAGTTCTTGTAAAATGTATAAGCTTCCTCGCCTCTAACAAATAAGAAACTGCACAGAGTTGAGAAGGGTTGTTACTGTTTGATGTTACAAGCTTTCTTTTAGATGGTATCGATTTAATTATACGGCTACAGATAAAAATGCCGTTTTGATATCCCCGTGTTTATTGTGAGTTCAAGTGTAAAAATATTCAATATTTCAATGACATCTCCAATAAGACAGGTATTTGTCACAAAAGGACCGTATCCTCCGACTCAATCAGGAAATGGGCTAAAAGGGTGGACACTAATCAGAGTCACAAAGTAGTTCGCTCTTCATGCTTGTTTCGTTTGTTATTATCCTTATGAGAACGCGACTCAATGCTGAGCCGCACACTATAGGGTTTAACAAATATAGTACTGAGAACATTGTCATTGGTGTCTGCATACTCAGATATACTGACCTACGGAGCTGAATATCATGTTCAAAGCTCTGCAATTCGCGGTACCGTGGCAATTATCAATATGTTCAAGCTCATTGTTCGAATACTAGTAAGACATTTTCATTAATTCTCTTTATTGTTTTCTTTGTTTGATGTAAAATGGCGTGATTATGTGTACATTAAATGAATTAAACTTTGTTCAGTAACACACATTCACGTTGCATTTAGGTATCATCAATTTCAACATATCACACCACGTGACAATTACGACGAAATTAAAAAAAGCATACTTTTGAGGGATGGCTAACTTGCTTTAATGTTGAAACAGTAATTATCATTTTGTAACTGCTATACGTTAGAACTTATAACTATTAAGAGTTAATCTGTGATTAAACATCATTTTCATTAACATACATGAATGACCTTCACATAAAACAGACGTAACCAATCCCTTGTTTAAAGCTACTGCATAAAAGAGGAAATGTGTTAGTTGCAAACATCGGTCCCAGTTGTTTTCATATCGGTGCAAAAGTTAAAGTTGTTCCACCTTTGAAAATATGTTAGTGCACTCTGCCGATGACTGACTGGCGTGGAGGTATATAATTATGTGAACAGCTCCGTTTACCAATACCATTGTAGTTTAACAGCATAAAGGGCTTATCCTATGATGTATCGGCGACCTTTTTTCAGGATTTGGATAGTCTAAGGCTTGATTCCCAGCCATACACAAGTACATGAGTTGTGAATCTTATGGACAAGATAATCCATTCAAGTAGAGCTTCTGGTCACCCGGGAGTTACAGTTTGTATATAGTTACTGTATATGGTTTTAAAGTCAAATCAACATGCATAGTTGAGGATGAGAAAATAAATATAAGAACCATATGATTGGTTAAACTCAAATGGATAAAAGGAAGGCTAGATTTTGATAAATCCAATATGTAATGAGTTTATAACATATGTTATCATTATAAGATAAGGATAACTCCGAACATAAAGCGGAATGGATAAGCCTCGACGGGAAGAAATCACAAGGACCAAAGTTATGAGAAGATTTTCGATCCGATAGATTCGTAATTTTCGCCAATGAAGATTAATGTTTCTGAAGAATATTATACTCTAATTTATGAATGGTTTCATGTCCTTAATATGCATTAATACATCTTATTTGAAGACTATAATACAATAATATAATACAGATTTTCCAGTTTCTGTTAGATTAACTATCACAAGACTCGCCTAAACGCTGAAAAGTGTTTCACTTTTAAACCCTCACTGCGGTTATGGAAAGGTAACAATTTCGAAAATGATCAATGTCTTGTCAAGCTTAGCTTGGTCTGTGGGTAATTCTAAGAGTCATTCTATGACTTGTAACTAAACCCTAACTAATTTTCATTTATCATAATCCTATTCCATCCAATTCAATTTCACAAAGCAATCAAGGCTTGCCAGTTATCATTTCCATGAAATGATACACACATGCGTAAAACAACACTAAAAAATACTTAATACTATACACTAGTACCTAGCTGGGGGACTAGATCATGTTGTTTATGGTTTTATGGTATGAGCATTTAGTTGTCATACATGCTTCTAAATTAATCCAAGCAGCATGTGAACAAAGGGCCTTCCAGAAACAGGATACTGATTAGGTGGTTCAATTTAATCATTTATTGTAAGCCGAGCTGGTCATATCTAGAATGTAACTTGATTGTCTACTTTCACTTTCTGCATAGTACAATTTCAATAGTACAAAGGATGAGGGTGATAGGTATTAAAGGTAATTTAACAGATCAGATTCATGTTGGGCATTGACCTTCATCGTTCTTTACGCAAGTGTGACATATATTATGTCTTAAATTGATTAAAACACAATGTTATTCATACAGACCCTTTATCCGACATGCAAATATTTTGTCAAAGTTATTGAATTGCAATTATGCCAGTGTCAACAAGGTTAAATCATTTATTTCTAATTACCAGACAATGTAAACGTTTTTAATCAGTCTAGAAAAGTCAATTTCACACTGATGTTCTAAAACCATTGCTTTTTTCTGTTGCCATTCCCAAGAGTTATAAACCATCAGTTAGAATTGTACTATTATTATTAAAAACGAAATTATATCTTCTCTTGTATGAAGAAGATGTCTTTATTTTATTACCGCATTTTGAGTTTAGTCAAAGTAAACATGAGTCTATAGTTTTATCATTACACTCGTAAAAAGAAAAACAAATGACATTTCAATTTGCTTATCAGATAAGTAATTAGGATGTTACAATAACTCCACACATCTATAGCAACACCATCTAAATTAATTTGAAGTTAGGATTTATCTCCAGTTTCATTCAATTAACAATGGTCTCAAGCCTCCATTTATCATCAGTTAACATCTGGCTGAAAATTATGATCAGAGCTTGTTGGTCCTTGATGTTAACATTATCACACACCTTCAATTACGTGATGCCATAGTGTAAAGTGGCTCTTACAAATAAAATTATACAGAATGAAATAAGTATGTTTTTTTACATTTAACTTTTTATTTAGTAGCATGTGCACTTGTAGTAGACAAACAAATCAATTAACTATAGCCTTTCATGTGAGGAAATATTCACTGATGTAAACATGTTTGATTTGTCTTGTCATGTCGAAATCAATCTCGTTTAAATGCACCCTTTTGTCCTGGTTTGTATGCCTCAAACAACATTTCCGATAGTCCTAGTGACATTGGAAGCAGACAGAAATTGATATTATCCTAGATCACTATCAAAAGCAATTGGTCATGAAAAAAGTAAATTATCTGAACTGATCATATTGTGTTTGTTAAATTCCATATTTACCTTCGTTCCTAGCTAAATGTGTTGGACTAGTGGTATTTTAACACTGATCATAAACTGTGATGTTTTGTACCTTTAACATATTTTGTAACTTTTTTCCAAACATTTGTAAACAGAGCATGTTACTATTAATGCAAGAAAAAATGTCATTTTGCCTGCATAGACCATTTTTCATTTAGTCACTCACACTATTTAATTTATCTGGTCATTTATTTTCAACAATTCCAAGATTTAAAGATATATTACAGAAAAGACTTTGTATTAGAGTTTGCATCAGAACATATGTTCTTACCAGAAATTTGAATGAAAAGAACATATGCAGAATATGAAAAAAAAATACATTTGTATTACAGGGCGCTTTCACATCATAAGTGTATAATTGTTGAAATAAGAAAGAAGGTTTATCACAACTTGATATGAAAAATGGTATTTTCAAAAGAATATTTAGCTTCGTTTCAAACATGGGTCCCATTTGTGAACTTGAAATGATGATTTGATATACTGAAAAGATTAGTTTAAATCCTGTTTAAACATATTTCATTCTGGTCTAGTACATGTTTACTGTATGTAATTTACGATAAATATTTCATTTAAAAGTCAGATTGGGTAAATACACCATGTTTTTCACGAAACAGGTGTTATGAGTTTTCTTATGAGCTGGACCATCGTCATACAGTTCGACTTGCAAGTAAAAAACAAACAAAATCTCTAAATGATTAAAGTAAAAACAAATTTGAATATATGCATCAAGGATAACGATATACCTTAAGGATATTGCTTTCTTGATAAACTTGCACAGTCTCCTCGTTATACGTGGAACAACGATAATGAAAACGAGATTTCAATCTACTTCATAGGTTTTGTAAAGCTTTGATCATATGGTCATATCCCTTTAACAAAATGAGTTTGATTTATGGTCACTCATGATTTATGAACAAGTCTCTCAATGTAGCCTTGATCCACATCTTAGCTTATCATGTATTGATGTGGCCATGGATTGAAATGAAGCCAGTATAATAAAACAAATGGCTTTTTAAACGTGTCGAAAAAACTCAAAAAAATCATGATGAATTACACAAGTTGGTGTATTTGTGCATGTATGTTGTTTAAAGAAAGTGTTATAAAAGGCATATAAAATATGGTCTCTTTTTGTGCGGAATTGTTTTAATCATAGAAAAATAATTAGATTCTTATTTTGTTGGTTGTATCCAGTTGTCAATGATGGCCCAAAGAAACAATTAGTTTTGGCTATCCTAAGGTTAGTATGCATAAAAAAAACAAGACACGTTTAAAGGGAAATATCTCTGTGGCATTATTTAGATACCCACGAGAAAAGCATAGCTTTGCAAACTGACACACATTTATTCGTTTAATGAAATCAACTGGTAATCAAATGGCTCAGACACAGGAAGATGCTCGGACTCACTATTGTCTTTGACAGCTTAATGGTCCCTTCATAAGTTTCGTGGGTACACTGAATATTGATGTTATTACAGGGTCTGGGCAATTGAAGTAAGTCATTTGTCCTCTTACTTCACATTGTAAATATAATAATACATGATCGTTAATTTGTCGAGGAGTACAATGTGATGTTA
This sequence comes from Phorcus lineatus, assembly GCA_921293015.1. Classification (NCBI taxonomy): domain Eukaryota; kingdom Metazoa; phylum Mollusca; class Gastropoda; order Trochida; family Trochidae; genus Phorcus; species Phorcus lineatus. The sequence goes on along the minus strand of OV121085.1, from coordinate 55,798,336 downwards.
TTACATTCTTACGTCACAATCGAATTTACGATTGGATAGACAACTAGACATCAAGCTCTAGAATTTAATTTTATTGATTGATGACAGTTTGATAAGTTGCTTTCTTTTGTTTCCAAAGGCTTGTTATTATCATAAATTATGTATATATTGGAAAAATTATATATTGTTAAATTTGGTTGCAATGAAAAACTTTATGTATAAATATGATATTCCTTTAGAACTTGAAGCAAGTTTAATAACTTTGGTATATCGATATATCAAGCAATTATCTGACAGTGATAATGATAGACTTGTTTGTAATGATGGCAGAGCGAGAGTTATACACAAATTTGCACGATTTTTGTAATATTCACGTGACACTCTTCAGAAGATAATAATTTGTTTATTACCGATTCTATTTATGGTAAGATCTGCATATGGTTTTTTGATACTTCTGTTTAAAATATAGCCACTGGTGTATAGTTGTCATTCTCTTATTATAAACGTCGACAAAAAATTTAGATGTGAAATCATTTCTGTTAGTTTCCATTGAAATATAAACTGGAAAGCAACAACCTTCGACCTGTGTATATAAATCACTATCGGATTCATTTAAGGACTAGATGATGTGATGACAACTTTAAAACAAGAGCCAAAATGAATCAGAGAATAGGGGTAAAACATGTCCACAAGAAACGCTTCTTATCCATTATTTCCTTGGTATAGACTTCTTAAACATTTGAATCTTTGAACATTATTCGTATGGAAATATATTTGTCATTGGTGTCATTTGAATGACAGTGCTGTTTGAATTTATTATTCTTGCATATGAAAATTAGATATGGCATGAAACAGGTTAACTTAGATCTTAATCTATAAGAATCTTTGAATCTATACCTTGTTGAGTCACAAGCAATTCCTAATTGACTTTTTCAACAGAAATTTATGTATTTGGTTTTGTGTTGATTGGTAAGAATGCATGATATGCTTTAAAGTGATTCAATTGTGATTGCTAATCATGCAGCTATTTCGATCAATGGCAAGATCAGGAAATTCATTTCTTTTGTTCTGCATCAATGAGACATGGAGAGGTAGAGAAAAGACGGATCTGACAAAGGAAGAGGCTCATCAACAACAGAAGATCAAAACAAGACAATCTAAAGAGGAGCTTACCACGTTTTTGCATCCTTTCCTGCTTATGGGCAGCCTTTGTTGATGACTTCCTTGACAGAACACTCAAACAACAAGTAGCATGTGATGAGAAAAATAGCAAGCAGCAAAATATTTTAAAATATTACGTGTTTCACATCACAGAATTAAATGGGGTTTTTTCACTGAAAGCGATGGTTGAAAATGCTTTCTTAAGGATGTTCGTATGTTTTAACAAATGGATGAAATTGAAGGTTTTAAAGAGCATTAACCAATCATCTCCGCTATTCATAGATCTGAATGAACATTCACTCACTGAAAACAACCTCATGAAGTGCATTTCAGATGGAAAATGGACGACTCAAGCAACATATGAAAACAGGAAAACACATGATGACAATAGTGCAGGGGAGAGCATTCTAAGTAGGAATACGATATATAAGAAAACAGCGGAGGAGTATTAGTATTTGCGAAACCTGATATTAAAGCATAATTTTATATGCATAGATTTATTTTTAATTTTAAAGATTTTATCGGTTTTTTTTATACATTCAACGAGACTTTGAATTAATTGGTATATTTTGTTAATGTCTGTTTACATATCATCTAAAAACTACAGTACATTACATTGATAGAAAGTTTGATGCTATCTAGCGCTTGGAAGACAATTTTGAAATCATAAAACATCACTTTCAGGAGCTGATATTTTACTTGCAGATGATTGATGCTTTAGATTACATTTCCTGTGATGATCTTTATCACGTTCAAAACAACAGTAATGGTGGTGGTGTTTGGTTGTAGCAGTACTGATTTATTCGCCTCTTTCAGCTCTTTTTTCGGCTTTTGAAAGAGTCAAACCATTTCCCTTTGTATTGTTCTTTTGAATTTCCCAGTGCAACTTCAACTCAAACCTTTGATTAAAATGAATGAAATACAACTGAGCGCCTGATAGGTGACAAGTAGGTGGTTTTACTGATGAGAAATTGTGTGGGGATATATAGACGACTCTTTATCACAGCTAAATGAAACCTTTTCAGTACATGAAGTTCTATATAGTCTTCAAAATATCAAGATGGCAGACCGCCGGGCCAGATGGGATAGTTCGTGACTTTTGAAGGATTCTTAGAGATTTATTACACCCCTGTAAACTAAATTATTTAACAAGTTTTCTGTTGACAGTATTTTTCCCGAATCTGGAATAAAACTAAATCCAAACAATTTCAGAGGGGTATCTTTGGTCAACCTTACGTGAAGAATTTTTATTAGATAAATGATAAAATTTGACACCGGTGGTGCGAAGGTTCATCATGGATTTGGCTTTTTATGGTCATTCCAGGATATTGGTTGTATGTCAACTTTAATGAAATTATTTAAACAGAGATTTTATGGCTGTTTCACTCAAATTGCGGAATTTATTTCGTCATCCAAACTTCTATTCTCAGATCAGTTCAAAGTCCTTCACATGGTTTAACCAAATTTAACCAGTGAACTGTTACCAAGGCAAGGGACAATGATAACTTAGTTTCGGTGTTGTTACTGTTTAATCGCAGTTGAATGTCGCCGCCTTACAAACACCCAATATTGTGATTCTCTCTGTCTCTATGTCATTCCGCTGGCCTTGACTTTATCGATGATGAATTCAATTTAATGATACATATTCGCAACTAACAATATATAGTTTTCCATATTACCTGATTCAACCACAGACAACTGAAACTTTCCTCCAACCAAAATACAATCACGCAATAGTTCTATGCTAAAATCAATGAGTAATCACACAAATGCGCTGCAAAAGTATATACCACTACAATATAAACATACTAGCATGAACACATCCTGCTAAATCAGCGTATATGAATCCGCTTTCGCTCCTTCCGAATACCATGATCTCTTTCGGGCTAAATCCCATAGCACTTATGAATCCTCATATGCAACACAAAATTGTGACAATAAAGAAAGCAATCAAAAATGTTAAAATAACGACACATCCAAAGAGAAAAATTGATCTAACAAATCAAGGAAAATGCATGTTTCATTTCGGTGCAATTTACATATAATTTAGATCAAAAGAATCTCGGTATGTGCTGAAAATGATATGTGTTGATAAAAAACTCACTTTTTTTATATCAACTTAGCACAATGACTGTTGGAAGAGTTTTGTAAACTTCGTTAAAAATATTTCAATTAAGTTTCCTCACATTGATTGAATTATGTTCAAGAAATGTTTCGAATATAAATGTTTGATGTGTTCTTGAAGTGTTCTACGTAACGTTTTAGGTAGACGTTCTGAAGTAATTCTAAGATGACAGATGGCACTTGTCACTCTCTGTTTAAAATATTTCGATATTTCTTCATGTAATGAGAGAAATATTTGATGAATGATTCACATCTTCTAGCCAGCCTTCTAAAACTTGAAGTTTTACCCATGCGTTTGTAATGGGATATATTGTATTGTCACTCTTGCTAACGCGTGTTAAACTTGGAAGTCTGTTACATATGATGTGAATATTTTATCACCATAGTCACATCTCTACTAATAGTATGAAAAAAAATGAGTGTTATATATCAGTTAATGTTTTTCTTGAACCTGGCGGCTCTCAACGTAAATATTATCACACTGTTTGACAACATGATGACCGAATTTGAAAATATTGTCGTGTTATCACTTGACAAAGTGTATATAAATTATAGAGTAGAGCGAGCATGGTTTCACATCGGAAATTTTTATACCAAGGCAAGTGCACTTACAGTAGGAAAACAAATTGATGTGCTATCGTCTATGATGTGAATAAATACACATGGCTGAAAACATATCTCGCATGACTGGGATGGTGATAGCGACAAGATCATTCTTGTTTTAATCAATCTTCTGTTTCCCGGTAAGACTGCATGAAACATATTTATCAGTATTATTTCCGACAGCAAAAACAAACACAAAATGATATCAACATGTATTGCTTTTTGTAAGGCAACTAAACTGTCAGATCATTTCATATTACAGGTTGTTACATGATTTTCGCAAGATTATCAATGACTTCATATTTTGTAACTGGTTTATTTGTTATGTCTTATAGTTTTTAGGTACTTATCTTTCATGAAAGGAAAGTGTTAGCAAACGGGCACAGGATGCTTACCTCTCTGCACATTACAACATCAGAAATGTATAGGCTGTCACATGTCAACAGTGAAGTACTGTCTTCGTGTTCCTGGATTCTATTTTCAGAAGATGTGAGACTGGGCTATTTTACTTAGGCAAGTTCTTGCAACAGTGTTCATCCACAAATATTAAAGTTTAGACTTTGACTGCAATAGTACGCTTTATATCATTGATCGGATTTGCTGTCAGTAAGAGTCAAACTATGCCAAAGTGCTTTGATTTGCATTTTAGCCATTTGATAACGGCATCCAATGCACTTAAACAATAGTTACCCCCCCCCCCCCCCCCTTTGCATTCTTCTAATAGCGGACGTAGCATAAGTGCATGTATTTTGAACGACTTAATGACTGGCATATCAGTTTACATCTGTGTGCAACATTATAGAAATGAGTACATCATTTAAAGCATCAATGGTACAGGTTATCGAAATTTAAGACACAAACAGGCAAACAGGGCTCTCCAAAAAGAATATCATACAAATATTTTCATTCAAGAAACATGATTACATAAAGGCAATTAACGAATAAAGCTTTGGTTCATGCATGCCAAAGTGCTCGAATTTCTATTTGAGCTCATAACAAACAATATTTAAACTTTCGTAGTGATATGAACGTGTTAGTGAAAATAGTCTACTAAAATATGTACATGGTCCTTAGGCAATACGAATAAATTATAGTGTATCGATAGCACTCTCTGAACCCAGTCCTTGTACTTCAATATGTGTCCGAAGAAACTCGCCGGAGGTAGATTCAGGGCATGAAGGATATAAGCCCTAAATGATGTGAGGAAGAAATATAGTATTACCATTGTCTGAGACCTGAGGCATTATTTCACATAATACAATTTTACATACTTGTGCATACTTGTATTTTCAGACGAATGTTTAACGTTTCGTTTTGAACTTTCTAAATAGAACTAATAAACACATGCCATTTAAACAAACACTTCTGGTCGAAATGGTATCTACAACTACTGCCGACTTTTTTTGTAAATATATTTCCTGTTCAAGTAGCCTTTAACCCATAGCATATCATAATCATAAACCTTTAAAGTTATTGCAATAAAATGAATAATTGTCATGATATAGTGGAGAACATAATATTTATCAAAAGTAAAAATAATTTATTCACAATAGCATTGAAGTGTCCATGGGCGATCGTAAATGAGTTTACGAAGAGTAGGACATATATGATGGTCATGTAACAGAGTTAGTGAACCAGGCGGATATCTAATCAATCGAAAACATGATATGAATCTAAGTAATTCAATTGCCAATCTTTTGCTAACGGGTGTATTAAGTCACTTAATGGAAAATCGATTATACTTAGTCGCAGGATACGCTGCATACAATTTGGCCAGTACTAATTATGAGTTTTGTTGCTATGTTACACATCATTTACCATGCTTATGTAAATTCGTCTGAATATTGACTCAATGGTCACAGACGAAAGCTGTAAATGCAATGGGGTAAACGTAACTGTTGGTATCATCAGAATATTGGCTACTTCTGTTAACCACACAGTTAAAGTGAATCCCAATTATTAGAAATATGTCAAATTATTATCAATGTACTTTCAACGAAGTTACTTTGTACTGTTTATAGTAAATTTTAAGTTAAAACTGGATGTCTGATTGCATTTTAATCCGGATGTAAAACTGGTCAGTCATTCGTTTAGACGTTGTTTTCTTGGGGACTCTCTTTGTCAGTCCTTCTCTATGGCACTCATGGCGCTGTGCAATAATCTCACGCTAATCATATTCTATTACTGTCTCTTGCACCAGTTCCTTGGGGATATTGCTCAGTTCAATGTATTATGTCTAGGTCGTAGCGTCAAACGTGAAATAATAAAGGGTAAATATTCTGATAAGTTTTAAACGTAATAGTCACTAACATAAAGCACATTGATGATTTTCATTGTCTCAATAACCTTGGTTTTTATTTAGGTGTTACATAGATGGCGATCAAACAAGTTTATTAAACAACATCAAGGTGTTTTGGAGTCCATTAAAACGCTCATTTTGTTCCTGCTCACCCTTTAGTTGAAACAAAGAGATTTTGCCTTGTAGTTAGAAGCCTTAAAGAAATACTGATTCTTTTATATACGATGTTCCAATCTACTTCCGACATCTTTACATATTCAAACGTCAACCGTGTTATGTTCCAAATCAATCAAAGCTATCAAATGCTTTATAAGCAATAGCAATAAACTGAAGAAATATTCGTATGAAATAACGTCATACAAACATTAAACATTTCTTATTCTCGTTATATCTAACTCCTAATGCTCTTGAGATCATTTTTTAAAAATAATTTTCTTCCATTCCGTTCACGAATTGAATTTACAGGATCTAGATTGCCTAACCACTTGATATTTAGCCCCTCGTGCCTTCAGCAACTATTAAGTATTAATAAAAAAGTATGTAATTTACCCTGTCTCCAGTTCAATAACTACAATGTTACGGCCTGGAGATGACCTACAAAATGATATATGAACACTCATATTCTATATTTTAAGATTTTATTTTAAAAGGATTTGCCTTTTTGCATTATTAAATAACCCTAAAAAGATTGTATATTGTAACCTCTGTTATCAGTATTCACTGGTTACACCATAAAGGTGTGAAGCTTATATGCAAAGGGACCAGTATCAAACAGATTCAGACACTTTCTGACATCCTTAAAGCCACATAAACATGAAGGGAATCATTATTGTATTATATAGCACCATTGCCGGTAAAAGGGAGTTATGGTTACACCGGAGATGATACTCTTTAAAGCGTCTGGAAAGTCCTTCGTCCTCTCAAATAACGGATCATTGGCCCAAATCTTAAACATGAGACATTGAATATGTATAAGACCACTGTTTTATTACGACGAACATTGTCTTAATTGTAGACATTTGTGACCTATTCGTCAACTGACAACCTGCAACTGGTCACTGATTGGATAATTACTAATGAGTACAGTCGTATCACGTAATTTTCGAGCAAACGGTTTGGAGGGAAAATTCCTGTTGCTGAAAAAATCCACCCACCAGATATGAAGGTGTGATATTTCACATAGTTTGTTTACCAAAGAGTTGTCAATATGCCAGACGCGAACTCATACCTTTCAGGAACAATGAGTAGTAAACAGACGCATGTAGTGTCAGTTAAGAAATAGATATAAGAATTAATGTAGAAAAGATAGCTTGGCGTAAACCATGTCATCATAAAAGTTTAGCCTTTTTGGAAGAATTGAGAAACTTAAATCGCGCTTAAAAATGTACGTTGTCCTGTAGATAAGTCTCACTTGTAAAATCACTTTGAAGACTTCTTTAGCGCATTCACTCCTGCTAATGATTTAAATGTTCACGAGCATGAGCCTTTCAACGAACTTGACAGTTGTATACTTCGAATCGCCTATCACGGATGCATAAATAAGTAATTGTCTCAGCCGTTTGAAGAGTTGGAAATCAGCTGGAATTGATATGATTATTGCATATTTTTTCAAATCATCCGTGGATACCATTATGCAATTTCTAGAATATATTTTAGATATTTTCCTTGATAATGGGAATGTTTCTGTTGCATGGTCATAGGCGATTATTGTCCCTCTACATTAAAAGGCGATCGGCAAAATCCAGATAATTGCAGAGAAATTGCCTTTTGTGTTTTTAAAGCAAATTTTATGCGATTATTTTAAATGTTCGTTTAGAAAATATATAGAATAGAATACCCAAAACTCTGGTTTCAGACAAGGGTACTCCACAACTGATCAGATATTTTACTTTACATGGAGTTATTGAAAAATTTCTCCAGAAAAACGAAAAAGATTTTGTCTTGCCTTTATCTAATCAGAAAATGGCTTTGATTCAATCGACTGCTTTTCGTTGTGGCATTGTTAATACTTAATCTTACTTAAATTGCATAATGTTAACTGCTATTGTTAGTATTTATAGCTTGGTATGTGTTAGAAAAGATAATAGTGTTCATAATTTAATTGTCCAAACGATATATGTGTTCTTAGTCCTCTGTTCTCTTGTTATAAATGACTTATTACTCAACCGTGGTGAGATCACTCATTAGATAACAATGAGTTGGTAACACACATGTGTGATACCATATCTCGTGCGAACAACCAAAACTATTTTCGAACGTCACATGACATCGTCCAATCACGTGATTTGTAAGTTAGAAAATGGCGACTTTCAAATTTTGCATTCTCAACGAGACGTGATCGAATATCCAGAAATAAAAAATACACAAGTGTCAATAATCACTCTAATATTTCTGAAAAACAGCTCTATTCACATAGTCTTCACTCGCCCAACTTCTGTACCGTCGCAAGTTGTGTTTGTGTTCCCCCCTCTGCCGGCCGTACCACGCAGCCTGGCCTTTTCATAATATGTTCCATCCAACCTGTCGCTTCTCGCTTCAATACTTGTTAAACCAAAATGATTTTGTTTCTTGTTTTTAGGCGAGTCACTTAAGTAGACACCCAACAATTAGCGAACTATTCTGTTCTGTGTTTCGTTTGACTGATTGATATTCTTACGCCGGTTCCGCGAACAGCTGACTGTTGTTTTGACGATTAATTTATCATAAATATTGATAAGTGGGGATGAGTAATAAATAAAATACTAAACTCATGGTAATGTGATAACATTTTCATGCAACTCGTGAATGGAATTTGGTATCAGACTCACTTTCGTTCGTCTGATACCAAATTCCATTCACCCGTTGCATAAAAATGTTATCACATTACCATTCGTTTAGTATTCTCTATTTATCAGACGACTTAGCAAATCATGACAAATTGGATGTACAAGTTATTTCCAAATTTATGAGAAATTTAATTTTTTTTATGTTTGCAGATAATGTTTTTCTTATGTCGGACACAATTCCTGTGGTACAAAACCAATTAAATATTTTGCATATTTTCCCTCAATGTTCTGGCCCAAAGAATAACTTAGACAAGGCTAATTGTTGTGTTGAGAAGCGGAGGTCGATTAGCGAGAGCTGAACAGTGTTTTTTGAACGATGAATCGATAACGATAGTTATTACTATCAAATGCTTGCACTTTTAAAATGATACATTGTGTCAATTACCTTGTACTAATAGGTTAACGGGCTTTAATGGAAGTCATAACGAACCCTAATAAAATTTAAATGCTCGATCAATGCTTGGTTTTTTTTAAAATTAATACACAAATATTACTCTAAGGGGTCGAGATATGGAAAACGCATAAATATAATCAACTTGAAAGGATTCACACGACCGCATGTAAACGATTTTTAAATGTCCGTAGCAAACTCCTTTATTTACCGCGAGTGCGGAAGATAATTTCTGTCTATCAACGCGATGTGCAAAACTTTGAAATATTGGTTAAAAATCATCCACATGAACGAAGACATGTACAGAGTTACTGATAAAGAATACTTCTCAAAAGAAGTTAAGGGTCAACCAATTATTTTTGTTTGACAGTTTATTAGGCACAGGACACATGTAAATCAAAACCTTTAAGCACACTTTTGGTCAGGATGAGTTCAATATGTCTCAATGTTGAGTCTGTTATGCAAAGAATATGCACTTTTTATACACAACTATTGTGGGGATCTGATAAAAATTCGCCATTTGGACCATGATGAGGTCCAAAAAATTGTCTCAAATTTGATAACTTTGTAAATAACGAGTGAAACTATCATGTGCTCATAAGCAACGACGACGCATACTGTCGATTAGACGTCGAAAAACCATCTGGGTAATGGCCTGCCTCTCTGCCTGAAGGAATTGCACCAATTCTTGAAGATTATCAGGTTGCCTATGATTGTCTCTCACACGTCTGTCCAACTCATCCCATGCATGCTCAATTGGTGCCAAGTCAGGAGAGTATGCAGGCCAATCCATTCGTTTAATACCATTTTGGGTGAGAAAATCATTAACAACTCCTGTTCTCAACTTGAAGAACATAACCTGCTCCAATTTGACGAAGACTTGGGATGACAAAAGGCTATAAAATTTCGTCTCTGTACCTGATAAACGTAAAATTTCCTTGGACGACGAAAAGGGAAGTCCTCTGATGTACCGAAATTCCAGCCAACACCATTACCGTACCACCTCCAAAGCGATGGCGTTGTTTGACGTTAACGTCAGCAAATCTTTCTCCTTGCCGCCTATAGACGCGAAGTCTGCCATCATTGAACTGTAATGCAAGTCGGGACTCATCAGTGAAGAGTAGCCGCCCCCATTGCCGCCTTCTCCAGTCTCGACGTGCTGCCCTATGACGTTAAAGAAGAGGTGGTCGAACCGCTTTTCGTCGATATCGAATGTTGTGGGCTCGCAGACGATTTCTTATGGTCTGGTCAGATACCTGAACACCACTTGCATTTCGCAGTTCATCTCTCAGACATCTCGCTGTAATAACGCGCTGACGTAAGGCCATTTGAATGACATGCCGGTCTTGACGTTGCGACGTTGATCTTTGCCTACCAGACCGTTGGCGATTCTGAATTGAATTGGTTGCCTGGAAACGCTGCCAAAGTCTCCTAATCACGCTCTGGCTACAACCGACTCTCTGTGCCACATTCCTCTGTGTAAAGCCCTGTTGAAGCTACGCAATGGCTCTTCCTCTGTCAAGTTCACTCAGCTGACGTCTGACCATGTTGAAATTGTGTTATGCCCAAACTGTTCATGGAAAGTGCATAGTGCACGTGCATAGACATAATCAACTCCAAAACGTCGTACCCTACAGCGCTTGGGCGATGCAAACAGTTATTTTATGCCCGAAATGTTCATGGTAAGTGCATAGTGCACATGCAAGGACTTAATCAACTCCAAAAGGTCGTACCCTACTGCGCTTGGGTGATGCAAACAGTTTTGTGGAGCATTGTTTTGAGCTTTAGTTTATGGTTTCTAAGGAGACTGTCAAAATCGTTTTGTTGGAAAATGACATCGTCAGGATATCGTGAACCAATTTTGACACGGTTTCCGCCAATAACATATATATATATATATATATATATATATATATATATATATATATATATATATATATATATATATATGAAAAATATGAAGTCAGAAGTAAAAACAATCCATTTTAATGGCTAGCGCTTTCAGCTCAACGAGCCTCTTCAGGCCATACATACAACGGATAATGCGTTGCCAACATGACGTCATTACATTAATACGTCACAATATAGGTTACAATAGCGTGAATCCACTAGTTTCCATAGTGAAGTCACTATGGAAACAAGTGACTCTAATTTGAATTTTCTGGACGTGACCGTGCTTGTAAAAGAGGACGGTCGGTTAGAGACGGATTTGTACTATAAACCTACAGATACACATCAATATCTGGACTTTCAATCATGTCATCCAAGTCATACTAAGCGTAACATCCCGTACTGTCTCGCCAGAAGAATTTTTGCTATTGTAACAGATGACACACAAAAGAGGGAACGTTTAAAAGAACTCAAGGAATTTTTGTTGATACAAAACTATCCTGATAGTCTAGTGCAAGACAGTGTACAGAAAGCCGCTGTGTTAGATCAAAGTCGCCTCAGAGATCCTCAATCTAATAAACAGTGTGATAAAAACATTGTCCCGTTGGTTTCCACCTTTAACCCTAACCATCAGAGCGCTGCTGCATTAATTGACAAAAACTTACCTATTTTACATCAAAGTAAAGAAATGGAAAAAGTTTTGTGTAACTTCATCCAAGTTTGATTCAAGTGAGTTAGAACCAACTGTATCTAAATGCGGGGATTCACGCTGTCTTACATGTAAAAATATCATAATAGGCTCTTCTGTACATATGAATGAAAGTAAAGTGTTTTCTGTAAGACAAAATCTTAATTGTAACAGTAAAAATCTTGTTTATGTCATCACATGCTCTGGGTGCAATGAAAAATACATTGGAAAAACTGAAATGAAGTTAAAATTACGCATGAATTTACACAGATCTCAGATTAATCATCCAAAAAACCGTACAATTCCATTGAGTAAACATTTAGCTGAGTGTGGAAACGGGCATTTTTCAGTTTTCCCAATGTATAAATTAAATTTTGATAACAATAAACTTTTAGAAACAAAAGAAAGCAGATTTATCAAAATGTTTTCACAAGGTTAAATTCTAGAACTTAATGTTTTGCTGTACATGTATATCCTATTGTAACCTATATTGTGACGTATTAATGTAATGACGTCATGTTGTACACGATGACGTTGCTTGGCAACGCATTATCCGTTGTATGTATGGCCTGAAGAGGCTCGTTGAGCTGAAAGCGCTAGCCATTAAAATGGATTGTTTTTACTTCTGACTTCATATTTTTCAATATATAATACCTGGGAGCTGAAGATCAATTTCAAAATTGTGAACATTTTTCATATATAAAATGTAAGAAGTATCAATCGTGGAGAAGCATATATGAAAGTATTAAAAAATCATGACTTTATCTTTTTTCCAATATGCATACTTCTGCTTTTTCATTCGAAGCTTCTTCAGGGAATGTATGCTTGAAGTTCAGCAGCAGTCTTATATAGTCTTCAGTGTATCTAAGTAACAACACTATGCAACACAAACAGCAAAATAATCAACAATCGTCCTGGTGAGTTACCCCCTCTTAAATCTAATAGGTTTGAATTGGCAGTGATAGGATTATGGATTTATGACGCTGTTCATTGAAGGAGAAAATTTTGAAATGAAGTACTGTTCCTTTGTTAGCAATTGTGATGTAATGTCACCTCCATTATTGAATATTTCGTAAAAAGGAAATATTTTAAAAGCACCATTACTGCATTGAGATATGTGTTTACTAACTTTTAAGTGTCTTGAATTATCATCTCTTATTTGTTGTTTGTGAACTGTTACTCTGTTTTGCAAGTTGTTCGTTTGTCCAATGTATGTTAGACCACACTTTCCACAAGAAATGACATAGATAACATTTTTTTATTTACATGACATGTTGCTTATGACATGAAAGTCTTCTCCATTCTCAAAAGTTGTTGTCGAGCCTTCTTTTAGATATGGGCATGTACCACATCTTTTATCTAAACATTTTTTCACAGTTGGTAATGTTGAGTGCTTGTATATTTTGCACTTGTAAGCATTTTTTTCAAGATTTTGGGCTGACGTTTACTTTTTATCATTTTTGTTTTATTTAACATTCTAGCAAGACGATTGTCCTGTCTCATGATATCTAGATTATTGTGTATTTTAGGAAAGACTTCCATGTTGTTTGGGTTATAGGTTGTCACAAAGGCTAACACATTTTCATTTTGTTGTTTGTCCTTTGGTCTTCTTAGGGACGAGATGTCCTGGCTTAAGGCCTTTTTAATGCCTTGATCTATTATCCCGTTTGGGTAACCCCTATCCAATAATGACATTTCTAATTCTTTGAGTCTTAGATTTCTAAGACTTTCGTCTGTAACAATAAGTACAGATTCTTCGTGCTAGTGAATATGGGAGGTTCACTTTTGTATGGCGTTCGTGAGAACTCTTAAAGTGAAGATATTGTTTTGTATCTGTAGGTTTATGGTAGATATCAGTGATAATATTTGTTCCTTCCCTTTTTTATTAATATATCCAAAAATGGGAGCTCATGGTCCCTTGTGTCCATCGTGAATTTAATTTTTGGATGAAGGTCTTGTAGGAACTGTACCATGGGAACAAAATTTGCCCTTGTTTATGCAAACTTAGTCCTTGGCTTTTTAGAAGAAAAACTCTATTCAAATTTGGAAACCATTCATGACAAAGATTTTGCAGATACACAATGGAAACGGTATTTGGACGATTGCTTTATATTCTTGGAGAACAAAAATGTAGATATAAAAGACATGGTACAGTTCCTACAAGACCTTCATCCAAAAATTAAATTCACGATGGATACAAGTGACCATGAGCTCCCATTTTTGGATATATTGATAAAAAAGGATACATTCCCTAAAGAAGCTTCGAATGAAGAAGCAGAAATATGCATATTGGAAAAAAGATAAAGTCATGATTTTGAAAGTTGATTTACATCTTCTCTGTATTTTTTTAATACTTTCATATATATATATATATATATATATATATATATATATATATATATATATATATATGTACGTATAGATAATTTAAAAGGTCTTTTTTGTCATATATTGTTGACAGAATATTCCGTTATATACTGATTATATTTTTATATGAATTTCTAAGATCGGGGTATAAAGAAGATAGATGGGAAAATATTTATAAACAGAACGCATCTGACCTTTGTGTAGTTTCGGGGTAGAATACGGATACCACTTGTTTGTAATGCTCATGATGTTATTAGAATGAAATATTCTCCATAATACAGTAAGAAACCTAACTATAATAAAATAAAATTCATGTTAACAGCTAACAACGAAACACTTTTGAGAAAACTTTGTCAATATTTGCACCATACCTAAGAACAAATATAATTGAATAGTGTGACATTGCCAAGTAACCATCATGTTTTAAAAGAATCATAATGTATTGTATCATTCGAACTGTATCTAAGCTCTATGTATCAACGGATGCAACAATGAAAATGTGTATATATTTTGTGTACGGGTCTATGGCTTATAGTCAAATAAAGACTTGACTTGAGTAAATATATTGATATCTGAGACAATTAATCAAATATTAAAAACCATGCACGCTTTCCATCCTAAGAGGTCAACTCGCTTCCTAGAAAAATCATCTTGCGTTGAATTTTCAATCATCCGGTAACACATAAATTTCGAATGATAAATATCTTTATCATCGGCGTGTATATTATGTGTTATTATCATTATTAGTTTTATCATTAAACCAACTCTCACAGTCTCTTTAAGAGAAAAAAATGATTGGCCTTAGAGGAAAAGCCAGACCGGAGCTGCTGCAGTAGGCCCAGGTTATGATTGTGACTTTCTTTTCAGAAACACGCCAAATGGCAGAACAGAGACGAATCTTTGCTGACTGTATTTTGATGATGACACATTGGCGTTGTTCAGACAGGAACCAATCAGAGACGCGTCCTGGCAGGCCAAAGATAAAAGCTGCAGACAAATCCCACAGCATAAGCATCCCAATGTCTAAATGGCAACACATAAATGAAGATCATTTACAATTATTACATGGGCCGTGTCGATACTTTGGGAACTTTTGTATGTTGATTGATATTTACAAGAAAGTCAATGGGTAGCCTCAAGTAGTGCTGATTTTAAGAAGAGATTGGACTCTGAATTTAATCGCTTAAGACATCAAGAATATATCTTTATGGTGAATGATACGTTCTATGGATGTTTACCCACGATCATAACTGTGTTAATGATTGAATATTACGCCTCATATAAAAAATTGCAAAATAATGCAGCTAACCGAAATGTAAACTCACGCGATACATTCCCGTTTTTCAAGCCAAATTCCCTGATTGACTGTTTTGAATTTTCTCTGAAAACATCTATCAAGAACTACATGTATTCCATAAGATCGTTCATGAGTTCAATTCTTTATTAGTTACACCTATATACTGTTTGAGCTGATAGTGCAAAATTTTACATGTGTTTATGTTCGCCAAAAGACTATTTTCTTTAAGGTTTTACTACCGGAAACCGCTAATGTTACGGTCTAATTAAGGTAACTTAATATCATATTAACCTAATAAATGTTAAGTTACTATTCATTTATTATGACAAATTACGAAGACTCTCCATGCAGTCAATATTGCGCACTTTGTCAATGAAATCAATGTTCAACAACGTGATCACAACGACAACTTGTATTATTTCAATAGCTTTGAATCGGTTCAAACCACAATAGATTTCATGTAGTGTAGACATCAATTTTATCACTGAAGATTGTTTTGCAAAATACAAAATGGAGTACAATTTGAAAAACCTCAATGGGAATACGAAGTCACTTGCATTGAACATTTGCGACAAACAATCTCTGCTATTTATAATCAATGCATATTCATTTATTTCTTTAATTCTATGACCAAAGGCACATGGGCTGACTGATGGACAACACAGCATTCTACAGTTAAAATTTCATAATTCCTATCATCGATAACGCCTCAGTGACATTTTCAGACAATTAAGTTTCACTTATATATGAGTTAACTCAAAATGTTAGCGGCACTGTGTCTAATGCGCGAAAACAGGCGCATCCACATACGTTCGGCAGGTGGTTGAGGAAGACAGTACTGTATAGGATATTACCCTCTGCAATTGTATACGAATTGTGACCTCAATGCTATCTGCATAACAGAACCTAAGGTTTTATCTTCAAAGTAAACATTCATTTACAGGTTACAATCTACATCCTGTGTTTCTTAGATCTTAAGTACTCTCTCAGCATGTCTCGGAGAAGTTCATCACTGACAGGATACCATGACAGGATACTGTCCAAGTGAAGCAATTACCTGTCCTTTGCTGATAGACCGACAGTTAAGTAGCTATTGAGTTAGGAATGCCGCTAAACTTATCACCTTAGACCACTATGATATCGCCCCCCTTTTTGGTGATGATATTTAGAAACCCACACTAAGGAATAACTGGGCGTATTTCTCTTCCATATGTCTGTCTGATCCTTTTCAACATTCATTAGAACAGGTTTTTTTATTTGTTTATTTTGGTTGTCTAGGATATGTAAAATTTGTGTTTGCTTATTCACAACTATTTAACGATTTTTGCCATGTATACAGCGGATTGGTGTTAGAACTTTTGATGGTAGGAAAACTGTTAAAAAAAATTTACTCACTAAAGGTCATGGATATATGTGTAAGATATCGTACATTCAATAGTGAATTTTGTAATTATTTTTTAAATGATTACTTGATACTTGATGATAAAAGAGTTCTTACCAATTCGGAAATCTAGAATTGTAACATAAACCTAATTACAATGTACAAAATGTGATTTCACATTATAGCATAAAACATCATGAATTTTAAGAATAAAGTTCTTGGAAAGAGTTTCATTTATGCAAATCAGTGGGAAAAACAAACAACCATTAATGGAACTGATTTATTGCTTGCGTTATGTATTTAGGATTTTTAAAGAATATATTTGAAGACTTTAAGGCATGATTATGAAAGTTTCATACTGATCTCATACGTCGAGTGACTGAAATGCTGTTCCCCATTATTCACTGGCTCACTCCAAACATATTTCGATCAACGGAAACGCCGTTGATTAATCATTTCAAATGCAATTATGAGGATATTTGATGTATTTTGGAAGCGTGAAGAAGAACAAAGACTGGTCTGACTAAGACAGAGACTCACTAAAAACAGATAGAACCAAATCAACCTCAAGAGCAACCTACATTGTACCTCATTTGCATAATTATGGATGACGATTAGTCTCAGCTAGCGCCTTGCGAAGACAAATATCCAATCATCTTCGTATCAAATATCTATGTTGGTTTCTCGGGGTGAATATGTACAGGTCCTAGGATTTACGTCTTTGTTCTTGAAAACACTTTGCCAAATAACAGGAATACATAATTGAGAGTAAGCTTGAACAGTTTTACATTACTTTACAAATGCCTTCTAAAAATCATTCCTCCTGATGATTTGCCGGGCTTAGAAAATCGAATTGCAGCCCGATTGTAGCACATTAAGTCATTTAGTAACAAAAAGAGATATTCATTTGTATTCCAGGTTTCCCCAATACCAAGAACGCTGAAGCCAAGACATGCGCAAATTTTTAGCTTTGTTTACGGATTGACGGATGGATGGAAAAATACTTACTATCACGTTTTGGTCTATGAGCATAGAAATAGAAAAAAATAATTCTTTTTGCCATTATTGTCTTTAAAAAAACCATATTGGAATAGATTTTGCCATTTTAATAGCGTGAGTTATTGTGTGCATGTCAACTCCAACTACATCATCCTTTGTTAGTATCATAACCAAAAGAATTTTAATGCATATTTCCACTACATGAATTGCCACTTACGTTACAGAATTAGCATGACGGTATAAATGATGTGTTTCTAAAATATTAATGTTAACATATCCTCAACATAATAATTGATCAATCATTTGTTTTGTAATAAATGAACGTTTTACCAAAAATGATCCATATATATATTCAAGAAACATTATGTTTGAAATACGTCATTTCCTCTTAAAAGGTTCACCAACATTTTGTGAAAACAATGTCTTCATTGATTGTAACATCTTTCGTCAAAGGGTCCATCTTAGGTAATGTCAATGTAGCTAACGATGATTAAACATAACGCAGTGAATGTACATGTATTTGCTTTGGATAGAGTATAATCACTTGATTTGATTCGTTTATTTTCTAAGACGGACTAAAACGAAGAAACAAATAGCGCAGGAAAGCGCAGAGGTTAGTACGTTCGACTTCGGATCAGGGGATCCGTGGCTGGAATCCCGCCAGGGGCTCGGGAACTTTGTCTGCTGTAGAGAACTGTTCTACACGTAAGGTAATTTCAGCGCGGTGTCGCCAGTGGATTACTAGTTCCAGCCGATGCTCGCAGGTTTCACCGCAAGGCATAGCCACTATTGTTTTACTTTCTCCCTGCAATAATACTAGCAGTCCTGAAATAAGTGAAATAATCTAGAGAGCTGCGCAAAACCCAAGATCACTTGCCTGCATGCCTTGAAACATGCTTCCGTTTTCACTCACTAATAACATCATCAAAGGGATATTAACGAAGACAGGGAAAATGTATAAAACCTACAGTGACCGGACAAAACTGGACGATGGTTAGACGTCAATAGACAACCCCCTACTGAAACATATGTATATAATATGTATATAATATATGTGATGTGTAATATATAAAGGGATATTCTTTATAAAACATTAATCTTTGTTACTTCATCCACTTGACAACTTTTCAAGAACTGATACGTGTTTATTTGACAAACTTTGGACATGTATTTATGTAAGAAAAAAATTAAGATTTCAGGCTGAAGTAAAAAATATTTAATTTCAAATGTCAAGTATGTAGTTACATGCTTACGATATGCCAAAGGGGATAAAAGTTGTATTCGCTTTATGATAACTTTATCAAAATTCTGACAGACATTCTCTAATTTTCTCATAAAGTAAACAGTGTTTTACGTAAGATTGATAGATTAAACAAATTTAATTACTGAATTCATATGAGCTTAGTTTCCTAAAAATGAGATTCGACATTTATAGCTTGGTGCGTATGGTTATTTCTCAAATGCAAAAACAATTTTATTTTATTATTTAAGAACTCTTTTAGAATGGCTTACCTATTTTTAAAAAGTCAATATAGATGTACGGCGAAACCAGGTTCCTTTCAGAGTGTCTACAGGCAAAAATATAAATCTGCCATTGACTAAAGTTAGCAAAATATAACCAAATAACTTGAAAAGGTTACTGACTAGAGCAAAATTCAGTACTTATAACACTGAAGCTGAAGTTACAAAATGCCATTACTATTGTGATATATTGGATCATGAGTGTGTAATTGCACTTCTCGGTCCCATCAGTGATTAATGCAACATTGCAGAATCATCATATCATACATGAATGTATGAAGTTATTGTTTTGTTCCTTTTATAAATATGTGTATACTTTCATTTGTCAAACATACTTGAAAAGACCGATACACTGGTCGAAATGAATTCATCGTATTGTATTAAAGAAGATTGATCCAGTCAGAACCATCCGATGTTTACTCTATATATTGATACATATTGATACATATAGCACTGCACATGAAAAAAAAAACAATTCATACAAAACCTGTTCATTCGAAAACAATATTAACTTTAAGTTTATGTTCTGAATATTCAGAGTTTCCAAAAATGACCAATATCGATAAATTTAAGATAATTTTGTTCATACCTGGTAGTTATTTGAAAGAAGCAATTAAGAAATATTTAACATGCAGCATCTTTGCGAATAATTTAACTCATTCCTTACGTAAGAACATTTTGGGCAAGGCACACTCTACTGTGTTTGTGACCCCTCATCAAATCTTATCTGTTCATCTCTTCATAAGGTAATGTAGATACGTTCACACTTTATCAGAATGAGGAACCAGTATCTGTAATATGATACATTTTGAACAAACATTGAGTTGATTTAACGAAGAGTTACATTAACGAAAACAGTACCTGTACATTACCTTAGTTCTCACAGGGCGAGTCATGTACACGTAAACAATCCATAAATATCAACAGTTTCACTTACTAAAGATCCACAGAAATGACAACAATTCCAATAATAAATTCAAAAATGGTTAATTCGTGAATTTATATTCTTTAAAGAATAAAAAAAATTTAATGACGCTATCTGCAAAGTTAAATAATTCTATTAAACGTTAATTCCCTAATTTTGTTATTTAAGTCATACTTTACGTCATGCACGCTCTCATTTCACTGACTTAATACTGGTAGATAGCTTCATAAAGGCATTCACATCAATTTTCCAGACAGAAAACTGTGCTGTGATGATCTGTCTGGAATCAAAAAACAAAATTATTCCCATTCTTATCAAATGTCAAGTTATTCAAAGAAAATTTTGTTTCAATATGTTATGTCAGTAGAAATTAGTTGCCTTTTGCTTTTAATTATGGTATGTTTTTCAAGCATATCGTTTAGCTTTTTATCTTGGGTTAAGAGACTTAGGTTATTCTGAATTATAGGGAACATATTTGGATTGTTTGGATTGTGGGTACTAACAAATGTTATAGTATGTTTTTGTTCTAATTTTTCTTTGGGTTTTCGCAATTCCAATATGGTGTGGTTGGTTGCCTTTTCAATACCTTTGTCAGTCATATTTTTGGGGAAGGCCCGTTTTTGCAGAGCATCTTTTAATTCTTCTAACCTTTTTCGCCGTAACCTCTCATCCTTAATTATAGTGCATATGCGCCGTGCTAAGCAATAAGGTAGATTTGTTTTGACATGCCTTTCATGTGAACTCTTGAAATGAAGATCTACTGTGATTGTTGTTGCTGAAGTACAGCCTGCGCGTAGTTTGCAGGGGTGGCACCCTCATTTTTTATTTTGTTGGTTGCCGTGGTCACAGGATGTGGTACTTGTGGATGTGAAGATTGTTCAACATCTTTCAAGTTGAAAAATGTTTCAGTTAGTCGACTTGGTAGAAACATTGTTCATCTTTGGCGTTGTATGTCGTGCACTTTTTACCCCTAATTTAATGTTTCAAACCTCGCAAACTCGCTTTTTAAGTTTAGGGATTAAATCGCTAGACATACAACCCCAAAATAAAAACAGAATGGATTTATCTCCTAATTACAAACAGTTATCTAGACATGATAAAAGTAATTCAATTATCCATCTTTAGGCAAGTTACACGTCGTTTTCATGGACATTTGGCAATTTGTACTGTTCAATATCACTTACTTGATAACGGTGTTAATATATATATGTCGCATCTCTGCAATAACGAAGTTGTAAATCCATAAATTTCCTATTACTTCAACATCAACCTAATAAATATTCCTATTAAGACACTGCCAGCAGTATTTAATGATATTTTAACAGAATAGATATAACTATATGATAAATCTTAACCTTGGATTTATCTTTAAGTAATGAAACCTTAATAGGCTTATTCTAAGATATTCTGGTTCATGGCAAGGTTCATTAATTACTGTCAGAAATTCTCTCGGAAAAGTTGGATAATGCTATTTTTGGGGGGATACTGTTTGCTATTAAGTATCTTGATTTCTCTTCATAGACAGAAGTGAACAAAAACCGTCTCTAGGGCGCTTTTCTTTCCTTTGAGATAAAAACCGGTTCATGGACAGCACTGACTTATCGATCGTTTAGAGAATCATGAAACTTAAATATCGCCAAGAGAAGTTTAAAGCTCCTATAGGAAATATGGAAATAAAGTAATCTAAAACGATCATTTTACGTTTTTGTGAAACGTTTCTGCCCATCTCTGTGGTTTCCAATAATATTTTCCACAAGAATAGAGACAAAGGTGTAATACAAAGTTGCACAGCCGGTAATCTTGAACAAAGAGGACACAGAATGAGCTTAGCTATGACCATCAGCTTTGACCGCCAGAAGCCTGAATTTACATTTCAATCACGAACCAACATTCGGCGTCTTTGGGAAAGTGTATTTTGACCTAAAACACCAACAGAAACACCCAAAACGATAGCACTATTTCAGTTTTATACGTTTGTCTTTATCTTAGGACGCTCGTCTTGTTAATGGTAGTATAGTGAATAACATGTAGCATGCAATAGCGACATTACGTGACTTTGTGCACTGTGCATAAGAAAGAGATGTGGACAGAAATAAGTAACAGAAATAGTCCAAGGCAAAAGGTCCAATAAAATGGTTAATAAATGTATCATTATTGCATTTGCTGATGGCAAGAGACATGCTGGTTACATTCATAGATATTTCTTTTATCGAAATGTTACATCCAAAACGACATGCGGCAAAGAAACTAGTATTTACTAAAATCTTTGACCAATTTTCCGATACCTGTCACACCATTGTTGCACCAACACCACCCAAAGGCCAATTAAAAAATTTTTCTAAAATAGAAAATGACGCACCAATTTCTTCTAAATCAGTTCAGGTGTTGAACTTGTTTAGAACAGTTATTTGAGATTTATTCTTATCGATCAAATATACACACTGATAATTTTTTAGATCCCGTATTGAAGTCATTCCGATAACTTTCTGAAGTTCTCGTAGATATTATGCAGTTTCCATATTATGAAATATGGTATTGTTTTTAGCCTGCGGCAGTATCGTCTTTGTATCTGTGTGTTTTTCCGTGCAATGTTGTTGTTGCCTTAAAGCGTATAGTACACATGTTTGACACTTCGACATAGGTCGACGAATGATTTTAAATCATTCTGTGTGCGATGAAAAATGGGAAATGTTTTCGTGAATGTGAAAAGTACACCATAATGACAATATCAAATCGTGTGTGAATACTACAATCTAACAACAATGTGTACCTCCATCTTGTGAGAGTCAATTTTGTGGTTTAAATTAGATTCAAGAATATACAAAAGACGTGTTATTCATCTTGTTTTCAAAACTTGTACGGAACTGTAAAGATGTGTAGTTGCTGGCACACGTGCCAAAACTGATCGCGAAGTTTTGGAAATCAATGTTAACACTTTGACCTGTTAGTCACTGAAAAGTTTATAAAAGGTTGTTGAACGGCAGAAGGTATAGAACCCCATGAGTGTTTCATCTTAAGTAAATTGTTGTTTCCATAGTCGTGCTTTGAATATTACCAACATTCAACCGACAAACGCCTTAACATCCTACATCTGGGAAATTAATTGTAGATCTAACACGAAATCTAAAGTTTTAATTTACTTTCATCTGTCACCAAGATAATTTCCGTTTTGATGTTCCCAAGATTAACTATGTTTAAGATAGGTAAAACCTACTCCTTGCGAATACAAGATGACTTGTTTTATGTAGTTTATCTGAAATGCATCGAAAGTCCCACAGGGTTGTCCGCCTACGCAATCCGAATTCAACTTATCTGTTTGAGATTCTAGTTGATGTGTTGGTATGTCTGTTAAATGTGATATGTAAATGATGATAGTGCATATCTAATCAAATGTGAAAACAGTTTCCTTTAGAGCAAAAAATTTTTAAAAATCATTTCTTCAGTGTTCTTTGGGGGATTTTAGTGTTCAAATCAATAATATTTCAAACGCGCTTTTGAGAGGCACTTATGATTGTTTTTATGAATATTTACATAGTTTTTAAACAGTCACAAAATAAAAACAAAATAGTTGGAGCAAATCGGGAATCATGGTTGTATTCGAGCAGTGTTCTTTACATTTAGCTTTGACACTAAGACATAATTCAGTAAGATAACTCAAACAAGAATGATAATACTATGAAAATTCTTACATATTCCATTTCCAAATAGATTGAGAAGTCTGGTAAAATACCAAAACAAAGATGTGGTCCCTTGAGGTAAATGGAACATTTTCATGGAGTCGATGACTTGTATTGAAGCCCGGAATTGCATAAATGGTAATCACTTAGGTTTATTAATCACGAAAAACAGATCAGATGCAACTGTTGGAATCCAGTAGAATGCTGATTATGAAACCAGGGCTACAGATAACTTTTTAGGTGTGAGTGTACATACACCTTGAATATAAAGTGGAGGTGTACTGAAACTTTTGGGCGTGTACTCACTACTTTAGTACTTGCAAAGTGTGAGCACGTTTGTATGTTGTTTATGAAGGTGTAAAGTGTAAAGTGTTGTAATCAACCAATGAAATCGCCAATGTATTACAGACGGAAACTAGCGAAGCTGTACATAATTTTAGAAGTACATTTTACAAGGTATCAACAATCGATAATTGTTTGTCAAATGAACCTGAACTTGAAATTATTATATTCATGAATCAGAACATCCTTGATAAATTTAGAAATACGATACGCATGGAAATGAATGTACATGATACGCATGGAATTTATTTTAAGGCCGTACTTAGTAATTTTATAGGCGTACATTACGCGTGTACAACCCTTATCTGTAGCCCTGTGAAACCTCATCTCGTGCATCTTGTCCTTTTTGGCTTGTAATTCAACGCTTCAAACAAACGTTTTTCTGCAAAACTTCAATCCACTTCAACGCACTTGGTCCTTATGTTTTTACGTACGTAAGTTTGATTATATTTGGGAAACGAATGTATGATTTCAGTCAAATCTCATGCCTGATGACGATCTCAACAGATGTTTCATTTATTCAATGAATCAGTTATCAGTGTCTTAATTCATGAAGGCTTAAGAAGAAAAATGTTTTTGTCACAAGCTTACCTCCTGGACATGTGGAATTATATAGAGGTTATTAAATGAGTGTCCATGACATACTATGTTTACGACACGAGTGCCTAAATATTAGTATTTCCCGAGCGAGAGCGAGGGACATACTGATATTTAGGCACGAGTGTCGTGAACATAATATGTCATGGACACTCATATGATATTCTGTTTATTACCAAAGTCGCGAAATCAAAAGAAATGACCAAAATCCACCTCCTAGCCGCCGTCACATGTGGAAGGCAAAGTCATAGGCGAACTGTGACGTCAAAGCATTGTTTATGACGTGACGTCACAATGAAAAAGTGCCCTAGGGCATCGTATGAAAAATATGAACCTCAATATGATTGCCCTCGTAGGTAATAATCAAATATCCTTATACACTCGTTTTCGAATATTCATCGCCCGTAAGAGTTTCTGAAAAGGAATACAGGATCCAGTACATCTGATGATGGAGAGTTCACTTCACCTTTTCGCCCTACTGTTCCATCTAAATAAAAGTAGTAGACCTAATATTTTAATTCTGTTCTTTTGCCCATAGATAGTCTTCATGCCAACAGAAATCCTAATTTACTTCAGAAATACATTTCTCACTTCGCTCGCAGACATACTGCTGACACGGTAATTGACACTCCGTTGACATGCTTATTGACATCCTCATCGACATTTGTTGTCTGCAGAAGCTTCTTTTAAGCTTCTTTAGCAAGCTGCCGAAAAGGCTGACGATGCATTTTAACTTGGTAATCTTCATATTTTGGCTAAGAAGTATTATATAATAAATTAGCTAGATACTTAACGAAGAGGCATTTGAGAAGTTGTATTTCATCAAAGATTAGTAAAGATGGGTCTATTACCACATTGTTATGATATTTATGGTGGTATGTCATAAAGGAACACACCGATTTCCTAGTATCTACAAAACGTGTGTGTCATATTCATTAGCAACAAGCAGCTAGATCATTCAGACACTCACAGTCATTTATGTAATCAGATAGGCATAGTTGGAAGAACTATTATCTTATAAAGCGTCATTTTCAGGATTTAT
This sequence comes from Phorcus lineatus, assembly GCA_921293015.1. Lineage (NCBI taxonomy): Eukaryota > Metazoa > Mollusca > Gastropoda > Trochida > Trochidae > Phorcus > Phorcus lineatus. Next base: position 55,772,228 of record OV121085.1, on the reverse strand, counting down.
GTCTGCACTGGACACTGATGCTCATTAAAGCGTCTGGTACGAGGAGAATGTCGGTTCCGATCTTTGCATGAATTATCGCAATGGTGTAAAACAAGATGATAACTATAATATCATGTAAACGCGCATATGTATTAATTGCATCACATTAAAACATATTCTTTACATGTGAAGTAAGATATTCAATAAGGCGAGGCAAAAAGTTTCTGTGTCCTCACCTTCCCCTTGCTAGACACGAGGAATAATATTAAACAGACATAGCTTGTGATTTTAATAATTATTGTGAATAAGTTTTGTAAAAAAAAGATAATGTTTTCATTCCAAGTTTTCCATACACGCAAATTAACATGCAGGAGTAATAGTTTGTATTCAAACAGACAATGGTAAAAACTACTTCATGGATAGTAAGATTCCTAAACTCATCATAAGGAGATTCAAAAACTCGCAAATATTTTAGTCACACAAGAATTTGGTCATCCATAAAGTCTATTCATTTAAAGGAGTTATAAAATTTAAATAAGAAAAGAATAGTTTTAATGAATTACAAATAAAAAAGTTGCAATTAGCAATGTGTGTCTTTTGCCCCAAGTTTTTGTTATTATTCAGTTAACTGAGTGAAGACAGAGTTTACTTATAGATTTGCTTGTTTGTGATTATGGTTGAAACTTCGTGGCCAGGAAGACAGACAATAATTCTCTTCTTCACCATTCGAACACATTCTAGGCTTATGTTCCGTCAAAATAGACAGCATTGTTAACAATGACAACTTTTGTGTTTTTCGAAACATCAGTTGTATAGGATAATCAAGAAATTTAAGTTTGTACATTTTGGACACCAGTGTTTGTCAATCCCTGCCAGATCTGTTACTTTAGAACTGTAAGTTCATTCTTTAGTATGTGTTACGAATATTTTTAGCCCGTCCCCTTCAAAAATTTTTACATTTGGATAAATGAAAAAAGACAATGTTAAGTGTTGACCTTATTACCTGATATTTGCACAAAGTTAGCTTTTGTTATACAGATGTAAGATTAATTTACTCAACACGTTAATGAAGTGTAACCTCATTTCCTAATTGTTTACATTAGGATATTACACTTTTTCTCTCAGTGAGACATACACCTGTTGACGTAGATTGTCCTTAGTATCGCTTATATTTTCCATTTGTTAAACTGATTGACTGTAGAACTCTTAAAACTTGAATTATTTGTGATATAGAAAGTGGTGCTTAGCCTTCACATTATATCTAATATCCAAAACAACCTTATTTATATCATGTTGTAGCTTTGTTTGGGAGAGCACTTGATTGTGATAATTTCCTGACTTCTCCTCTTGCCATTCTATATCTCAATATAACAAATACATTTCTTTTTTCAAGTGTTTTATGTTCAAAGTATATGTATGTCAAGGGGATAGACACTTTTGTTTTGATAAGATAAGGAGGGAGTTGACGCTAATAAACCAAATTGGTAAAGGTGAACAGATTCTTGACAGTGTCTCAGCATATTGTCATACATATGTCATCCTTCATGAGATGTCCAAATCATTAAAAAGTGTGCTCATTTGTTCTCTAAATAGGGGAAAACTCAAATTGTATGATATTTTAAAAAATTCTTTTGTGTTTAAAAAGAGAGAGTAGCAGGTTTTTTAAAGAAATAAAGTGATCAATCTCACGAAATGGAAAACAATATTTTCCCATTATTTTTTTTTATCAGACGAAGCATTTGTAAAAATGAACAATGAACTGTTAAGGGATACGACTCCATTTCTGTACCTCGTATGGAAAAGGTGTTCACATAAAAATGGCCGCAAGTTATTTTGCTCGATACTTGATTGGGTTGAGTAACAAGATGTTTTGACCCCATGGAGAAGATATATTTGGCATTAACTAATGTTTGTTGGGGAACATTTTAAGAGATAAACCTTTCAATTAACGTTCTACACGCCCTTTAACATCTTGCTACATCTCAGAAAATCTTATGCCGCTATATCCAGACAGCTATTGTAATGACTTGCATCCAGGAACAGTGACACCTCCCGAGTGAGAGGTCATGGACGGGTGAGAGGTCATGGATGGGTGAGAGGTCATGGACGGGTGAGAGGTCATGGACGGGTGAGGGGTCATGGACGGGTGAGAGGTCATGGACGGGTGAGAGGTGTCGATCACTTTCGTTAATTAGGAGTTGCTTACCACAGGCAGATGGATGGTATGTTGAGGGGTTGACACAGATGACATTGTTTCACAGACAAAAAGATCGTTTTATTTTTGTGGTTATCTTTCTAGGCCATGCTTTCTTGCTGATGTATCTCATGATAGCAGCGTTGTTTACCATCTCATCGAGAGGCTCAGCTGGACAATGGTGCATTGAGTAACAACAAGCTGCTGTAACAGGATGAGTATTAAATGTTTTCAAAGTATGAAAGACAAAGAAATTTCAGGGTAGAATCAAGTATATATGCAGAATATAATACATTGATTTGAAAGACCGTTTACACTAACATGTGATGTTGGGACTCAAAAGTGAACAACTTTCAACGGAGCTGATGATATATTGATTTGTTATAGCGATGATTGTTGGGAATACATAGAAAGATTTTAAGGGTTCTGAATCTTGAAAGCCAGGCATGATTGCTAACATTTGAGGTAAGTGCGATCGATAGCCAGGATGGTGATATGAGTAATTTACAAACGCAATTGTGAGGTTTTCAATTTTGGACACGTGACAATGAAGAACTAAGACAGATCTGACTAAGAAGGTGACTCAACGCAAACAGGAATTCAGCTTATGCATTTCTGAGAAGACCGGGGTTCGATTCATATACTGACTCATATAATGGGACACTAAAAGATGGGGGTGGATGTTTTCTTGCTTCACATTGATAATTGTATGTATAATTGAAAAAGAGTTCACATGTATATAGTATTATACATTCAAAGATAAAAAAATGACACATAGCAAAGATTACTCCAACACGTTTCATTGATATCTTCAGGGAGTCTTACAAAAACAGTTATTACGTTATGATGTCACAATAAAATTGACATAACTCAATGTTAAAACCTCAACTTAATGCTTAAAAATTGATAACATGTTTTTCCTCTTTCAATTCAATATTGTGTCCATCCTACTTGCTATATTGTAACGCCATACTCTTGTTATGTCAATTGTATTGTGACATCATAACGTCATAACTGTTTTTGTAAGACTCCTGAGCGCTGCTGCAATAATTATATATATATATCATTGCTCTCCAATCGTTTAGAAACTGTTTACGACACCATACCTCATGGATATGATCTATATCTGTATATAACTTATATTTTCCACAAGAAAAGATGAATAGCTATCATACAATTTGGCGGTTTTACAGCTGGTAAACTTACATATGAAGGATAAAGGAAATTTCACAGTAAACTTCAAAGTATAAACTTTTTAGGTTTGACTCTAAGCGAAGACAAAACCAAACTGAATACATATGTTGTGCATGTTATCATTGAGCATGAATGTCGTTTTTATTACAGAACCAACATTCGCATAATTTGTCAGTCGTATATCATTTTGTCAAATGTGTTATGATCAAGCACAGCAATAGACGCCCAAACAAACAATAGCAATATTTTAATGTTATGAATTTGTATCTATCTCAAGAATTTCGTCTTTCTTATGGCAATAAAATGAATGTGAATGTCCTGATTGATATTTCTTATATAGAAATATGATAAACAAAACAAATATGACTACAAATATACAAATACAAATTTCGCATGTTTTGACCAATGACATGAAGGTAAACTAAGTAAAGCCCCAAGACGTCTTTTTTGTATGCCAATGTGCAAGGTTTTGTATATATAATTCTATTTGATTCCGTTTAGTTTAAGGATATGATGGAAAGTTTTTGGTTTTCTCAAGTGATCATAAACTTATAATATATAAAACATCACAATTTATTACATGCTTTCAAGAAACTTATATCGATACTGATAATGGTTGACCAACTCTAAAATACCACACCATTATTTCACGCCATTCAAAGGCCAATACATTTTCAGGAAAGTATTGTTTTGGCATCTCATACGTCAAAGGAAACGTTCTCGTCAGTTGACAATCTTTTCCGTTTATGATTTTTGTTTTTTGATTCCTCAAAATACAATGATACATGCTTCAACAACACGTCAGATTCGACGACTTAATTGATGGATCGACGTCCGGAACACTTTCTCTAGTCAATACCGGGTATACTGTTGGTAAAAAGGGATAAATTGTTGTCAAACAGAGCTGATCTAACTAAATGAGCGGTGGCTCATCAGGTTCTAAACCATCGTTGTCAGATATTGAGACTCAATCGCTGATGGATCAAAAGGGTGAGTATGGCACTTGAGAAATGATCTCCTGATAATGTATTCAAGTTTTAAACATTTAGAACATGTTAAAGTGCATCAGTGCCAGAAAGCATTTATCTTGTGATTTTCATTATTGACATGGTTAACTTACATTGATGCCAGTCACTTAGCATATTTTTGTGGTCTCGAAATTAAGGACACCTCGGCAACACTATTTAGGAACTTGCAGATGGCGCTGTGTAGTGTGTATATCGTGAGAAATTTAATTGCCACGAAAATAGTTTCCCAACGAAATAACGCCATGGCACGGTTTCTTTTTAAGATTCAATATATGATGAAGACTGGATAAATAAAACCCATCCGTACCAAATTATAATACTCGATGGTTCATTTCGAGACGTTTGTTGAAATGATATGTCCTGTCTGGGGTATCTTTCAATTCAAGCTTAATTCAGCTTATTGTTAGCACTCATGAGATAGCCGATACTGACTAGAAGTAATTGCTTTAATTGTTTGAGATATTAAAATTTGTTTTCTTATGTTACACTGTGATATATAATTTTCTTATAGTAAGTATCTTATCAAATGAGAATTTAGTTTTCCTCAATATAAGAATTAAACACTTTTTTCTAATTATCCTTTATGGATTTTAGTATTCAATTCCATGGTATTTTAAAGGGGCTTTGAAAAGTTATTATTAATGAAATTTGTAAATAATTATTGGAAACGGACATAGTGGGAACATATAGGGAATTATTCTTGTATTCGAACAGGTCTTGGTAAGTCTAATTCTGTAACACAAATTAAACCTTGATAGATTTTATGACGTTACCATTTTGTTAAGGTAATAAATTGAGAAATGCAGGTTGAGTACAAAGCATATCAATGTGGTTATTTGGAGAACATGGCTGATTTTTCTGAAGTCAGTGACCTCGTTCTGTCACCTGGAATTGTGTAAGTGCTAATCATTTATTTTAGTTTATTAATGAAGAAAAAAGAATCTAATTAAAATGTTTTAGAATCCAGTGAAATGCTTATTATGAAACCACATCCCTTGCATCTATTTTTTCAGGCATTTGATTCCAATGGGTTTCGCCTTGTAATTCGACGCGACGAACAAACGTTTTTCAACTAATTACAAATATTTATGAGGTTTCAATTCACTTCAATGTTTTTTTGATATTATGTTATTGAGAAGAGAACATAATGATTTCAAAGTATTCATTATTGGCATCCCAATCGGCAGTGTTATCTGCCATTGCTTCTTATAACTTGACAAGTCGCAGGCTAGAGAAAAAGAGATATCCCAAAAAAGCTAAACACTTCCCGAATAGAACTTTGTTGTATGTTGAAAGTTATATGTCATGATATTTTAACTACAATTGGCTTTGGTGGTATGCGACAAAATAACTCACCTTGTGGTGCATCTTTGCAAAGAAAATGGCATCTAAATGATTCAGACACTTTCAGACATTCATCTTATCACATCAGCATGGTTGGAAGAACTATACCTTATAAAGTGTAATTGTCAAGATGTATGTGTGCACTGGACACTGTTGCTCATTAAAGCGTCTGGTCCAAGGAGGATACGAGCAATGTCGGTTCCGATCTTTGCATGAATTATCGCAATGGTGTAAAAGAAGATGATAACTATCATATCATGTAAAAACTCATATGAAAATTATTACAATGTTGGTCTGAACCTTAACATGAAATATCCAACATGTGTAACGAGTGAAAATAACACTAGTAATAGCGTATATGCGTTTTACGTGCCCCTAATTAATAAATCTTCCGAAGGGCAATAGGTTAAAATTTAAAGAAAAATATTCAACATGCATAAGCAAGGGGACAATTCTGAGATCACCTTCAACTTACTAGACTCGGAATAACATGTAGTAGCTATTGAGAGTGATCTTAAGGATTGTTTAAATGGATAACATTTATAAAACATTTGATCTATTCATTTCAATGATATTATCATATAGGTATACATTACAGCCTTATGATTCAACTGATATTTCATACACTCAAATTGAAAAACAGCAGTGATATTTTACATTCAGAGAATATCAATGAGTTCAAACAAAAATCTTCTAAAAAGATTCTCTAGATAAGTAAGTTTGTCATCCATGAAGCTTAATCTTGCAAAGAAATCTTCCCATTATAAACTGAAGCCCCTATTACATACATGCACACAGTTCGCAAAGTTGTTAAGCAGATGTGAGATAAACGCTCTCAACATGTTCAACTTTAAGTGTGACCTTAATTTACAAAATGCTTACCAACAGGATATTACCCTTTTTCTCTCAGGGAGACATACACCTGTTGAAGAAACGTGTCCTTGGTCTCTCTTACATTTTCCATTTTGATCGAGGAATTTTCGTTTGAATTATTTGTGTTGTAGAATTGGTGCTTATCCTTCTCGTAATTCCTAAAATCCAAAACAACCTTATTTTACATTATTTTATAGTTTTGTTTACGGGAGAACTTATCTGTGATAATTTCTTTACAGTCTTTTTATTCTTTATCTCAACTCAGCCGCGGTCAAATATATGTATGTTTTCAAGTTTTTCTATGTTCAAAGAATATATTAAGGAAATGAAGACAGATACGATAAAAAGAAAGTTTACTCTAATAAACCAAATAGCAAAGGTGAACAATTTCTGAATAGTGTCTCGGCATATTATGTGAAAGACAACATTTGTATCCTTGAAGAGATGTCCAAATAATTGAAATTTGAGCAGTAAAGTGTATGATATCTATTAAAATCTCTTTACACAAAAAACAATTGTTTTCCATTGCAAGAGAATGTTTTGTTGTCAAAAGGAGCAGTTCTAAACGAACATTTTCGATGAATGCGAATCCTTATCTCTCCATCAAATGATCAAAAGGTGTTCACACAAAAATGGCCATCTGTGATTCTGCTTGATTGGTTCAAGTAACGATATGTTTTGACACCTGAAGATAATACATTTGAAATATTCTAATGTTTATAGGGGGCAATTCAAAGAAATAGATATTTAAGAATTGACTTCAACATTAATTAAGTTCATGGAGGTATAAACTTAAAAACCGATGTGCAAACTGTGTGAATCCGCGTAGCGGATTTACGCCGAGTTTGTACAGCGGTTTTTCAGTTTATACCTCCATAAACTTAATAAATGTTGAAGTCAATTCTTATAAATAAATATATACATACTAGTTGTTTTTAAAGCATTTCATTGCTCTAAATATACATATTTGCACCAAATAGAGCTGCACTATATACGCGAATGAATTCAACGCTCAACAGCATGAAAGAGATAAAATGTCAATCAAAACGTCATCGGATCCGTAGCCCCGCCTACAAAAACGTTATCAGCCAATGAAAATCTCCAACGCACGTGGCCATTAACTTATCGGACTTCCGTCACACGTGGCCTTGACATTGCTAATTCTCACAGTTGTCAACACAAATCGCGAACGTAGAACTCGGAGAGGAAACCAGCCGAATTTACCCTCGTAGATGCCATATACAGGTGGTGTTATGATCTCGATCTAACGGAATCTGATTAAACAGCACACAGTTCTTAAACTTGTTGAGGAGCCAAGCTTAACTCTATTCATGAACTTAACGACATTATATACTTTGCCAACCTCCCTGCAACGGCCGCGAGAGCATTGAACAATGACATTTGCCTTCTGTGGGGTGGAACACGATTGGTTGTAATTTCTGATAGGGCTCTCTTGTTCATCATGAAAAGGACTACCTTTAGAACCTTTGACAACAATAATTATTTCATAATGAATTATGTTAATTTTTTATTTACCTACTTTCAAGAAGTGGCATTGCACAAAGTGTTCCTATTTTTAGAAAAACGTAACTTGTTTACAAATAGTTCCGTCGATGGGCGTGGCTTAAACTGATGTGACGTCACGAAATTAAGTTTATGGAGGTATGAACTGAACTTCTATTACCGTGTTCAGCGAATCAGATTGAAGCAAAGCAATTGCTATTTATTTATTTTAGAAACTGTCCCTTTATGATCCTGCTATATAACCGTATTTTTATCCTGCTAACCATCAAGCCGAAAGCCTCATACCTCAATATATAGAGAGATAATGTAATGACTTGCATTAAGCAATAGAGACACTACCCGGATGAGAGGTCATGAAGGTGTCGTTCAATTCATAAATGAAGGGGGCTGCTTACTACTGGCAGATCAATGGTATTTTAACGTTAAGGATTGTCAGATTTGATATTGTTTCATATACAAAAAGATCGCCTTGATTTCGAAGCTTTCTATCTTAGCCATGCTTTCACGCTCTTGAATCTCTTGAAAGCAGCGTTCTATACCATATCATCGAGAGGCCCTGCTAGAAATTATTAAATATAATATTTTGCATCATTAGCTAACAAATAACAGTCCATAGGTAGCGTGAGGTTACCAGCTGTCAGCGATGCGAGACTTTAGGGCCAATTGATATCAGAGTATTGTAGGAGATACTCGGAAACAAATACGCTGATGTAGCAGGATGTATATCAAATGTTTCCATGTTTAAGTTACATATTTATCTATCTAGAGATATAATTCGCAGTTTATTCCAAAAAAGATTGAAGTCTATAGGATTTATTGATATGAATTAACAAGACTGTGTATAATAACATGCGATGTAGTTGCCTGAGAGATTTAATTGAGCAGACAGAAAATGTGAATAGTTTTCACATGAGCTGACAATATATTGATCAGTTATAGCGATGATTTTTAATAATGTATTGACAGATTTTAAGGGTCCTGAATGGTTAAAGCTAGACATGATTGCGAACAGTTGATGAACTGTCTCGATCGATAGCCAGGCTGGTGAATTAAGTAATTTTTAACTCAATTGTGAGGGTGTGTTTGGCATTGAGGAAACGAGACACGGAAAAAGCAGACATACCCAACTAAGCAAATGCCAACAGTCTAACCTGCAGCTCAAAAATGTGTCTGTTCATCTCTTGGAAGAACTGTTTAATAAAATAAGACGTTCAGAATTCGGAGGGGATGCATCCATGCTTGATATCGAACATTATGTGACGCTTGCCATAGCGCTGTTCTGGATGCTAGTTTCAAATTGCATAGTAGAGATTTTCTAATGTATAGTAATGTAGATATATTTTCAGTATATTTTCATCATTCTATCTAAACTACTTTCTATTTTGCCACCATTTAGTGAAAATGATGAACCTATGTTGATAGCTTGGTGTACGTAAAAGCAGCTGTGATTAATGCCAATTAGTATACACGAAATACTGTTTTGTTGCTGTCATCATTGGAACACAAATGAAAAATGCATTGTTATCATAATGTTACAATAAATAATGAATTCATTTAAAAAAAGGCATTCGGATCCTAAACCAATATCATTTAGAATTGTGGCAATGCTAGGACAACTTATCGGAATTTAAAGGTTTTATCTTATATAAGGATATTAATTTTATATTTACTTACGCGTTTAATCGAATCGTTTTCCAATATTCACGTTGACGTATGGTGAAAAGCTGTCATTTAATTAATTTCATTTGTAGCAAAGGCAAATTGATGACATTTATATTATCAATTCTTGCTTAACTTTAAGAACAAATTTCATAGAAGTTGTGTGCCAGATACAATTGTTCAGATGCGTTAGTGTAATCCCAGATGCAAAAGGGAACTTTGAAAAAGATTATTGTAGGCTCATTTCAGGTTCCTACGGTCACGCAAAAAGTGATATCAACATTCCATTATAGTTCACCCTAACAGAAGTTACTGTGCATATACAATGATAGCTTCAAGCTTATTCAAGCCAAGCTGACAGTGCCTCGGATGAGATTAGTTGGTTTTATACCTAACCAAAAGTGCCTTGAGTATTCTTGAGCATTACTGATTTCTTTCATAGATGAAGTACTAAAACCCCCTTTCTAAATTGTCAGCTGTGATTTGTGTATCTTTTTTGTGATTTTTTCGTTTTCATTTCGGGAAGATTTTATTAAAGAGATAACAGAACAAGGGTATTTTCCACATTCTGATTGAAGCTTCATCGTTCTAAGACACTCGGTAAGAACATGTAATGTGATCTTCATGCCGAAAACATGGCATTTCCAGATTGTTTTATCTATCTATCTATCTACCCATTCGTATATTCAACTTAGGTGATCTGGGTGATATAATATCTTCGAAACGTTCTTGTTTTCATTGCAAAACATTTATTTTTCATTGAAAGCTGGAAGTAATCATCAATCTTAATTTTGATAATTCGTTCATTAGATCTTGATGGCTTGGCTTTGTTATTTCAGATCAGACTGCAGCTGATACAACAGTCAATGATAAGACTTGTCACCTAATGTGCTCACAGGCTTTCACTTCACTCAATGGCCTTGTGTCACACACCCATAAAACATGTAGGATTATCAATGCTTGTGGATAACCTAAACTCACTAAATCTCTGCTAAGCAAATTTAAAGAATCTATATGAAGTAAGTATTTTGGTACGTACACCAGTACTTGTTGCTTGTAGATAGAGCGCATGTGTCTCCGTCGATCTATATACACACTGACCGAATCTGAGTCTTCTAGTCGATCATCTCATCATGTAATTCAGGCAGTTATTGAGTAGTTACGTAGTGACGTTTTAGGATCGGTCCTAAAGAATCATTCATCATCATCTATCTTGCATGCGTATCATACAGCTACTACATAACACTGTCTTTTCAATTTCTTGAACACTTTGCTTTTGTTTCCATGTAAATAATTTGAATTTAGCCTCTGTATGGTTCGTTACCGGAACAAAAAAGACATCTTACTGCAACCTTGTACATGTATGTGTATTACGCAGCTACTATATATACAAGACCATTGACTGTTATTTTTAAACATTGTCATTGGAAACGAGAAGGTGTTTTAATTGTACACAAAACTTTCATCAGTTACTTTGTAAAGTGGAACTTAAGATATATATTACAACATATGGAGGACAAGTTGGATTTGTCAACCTCTTGGTTTCCTTGTCTCATAGACACTTTACAGGTGAGACTTTCAGTAAGAATTGTTTGGATTATAGTTTTCATTGATTTTGATTTTAAATTAGATATTTGTTTCAACCTTTGGTAACTTTTTTCACTTATGTTTGCTTTGGTCATGGTGAATACTGCAAACATGAGGTCATTTGATGAAATGCAATTCTGTGATATATGAAAAAACACTATCTAATTGATAGTGAAATACAATCACAAAAAATCCTCAAGAGGTCATTTAATTTCCAATTGATCTCTAACCGATTTCATTAACATTGAAATGATGTCATCTCGGGGTTACGCACTAAGACCCAAAACAATTAACTCTAGTTGTTTTAAGTAAAGTTGTACGGAAATTTTCATCAACTATCGCTCTTAACCTACTTTAACCTCGCTCATAGATTGGTGCACCTGAACACTGAACGGTTGATTTAATCGACCATAAAATATAAATAATATATAGAGGATATTTGACATTTCTCGTCGAATACCATGTGTATCTCATCGAGTGAAGTAGAAATGATATTTTCACGAGTGGCGCAGCCACGAGTGTAAATATATGATTTTCTACTTCACGAGATGAGATATACATGGTATTCGACGAGAAATGTCTAATGTTCTATTTATTATGTTTCCCAAAACCTATTAAATGACCTTAACTATATGAACCGAGTAGCTAAATCGCTTCGCAAGCGCGGCCGTTGCATGACGTCATTTACTTGTTACTTGACGTCACAGACGACGTCATATAATTGTTGCATTATTTCACTGAGTATATGTAGAATACCACTTTTATTTCACTCAGTGAAAAAAAAGGAATTTATTTTCACCGATAAAAGGCATATTTCACCATTGAAAATATAATAATTTATGATATTTTTACATTATGCTTTGGAATCATTCAGCTAAAATAGTCAACTTTATCATAACACATACGGTAAACATACGCTATACGTTTTCGTTAGCGAGGTAAGTGATCTCCAATATTTATATTCGTTTGTAATATTTGAAATGTAAACAGTTTGATCTTTTCCATTGTTCGAGTGTGATAATCATGAATTGTCATAATCTAGAATTAAAACATGGTCTTTGTTTCTTAACAAAAAATAATGTGTCCGTTTATTCATTTTGTGATCAAGAGTCTATAAACAATAACTTGTGGTTAACAATAAATAAGTTGTACAATACAAAAATATGAGTAAAATATGGGTTGGGGCCCCTAGGTAGTGCGATAGCAAGCTGTTATTTAGTATGCGCTCACATATGTCAATCCTTTATCTATTCTATCCACTGGTCAACACAAGAGTTGCTCCTTTCCCCGTGGCATTAAGCATTTTAGAAGCACCATTGTGTCATTTACATCCGCCTTGCCGTCAAGCAATGCCCCGGAGCTGTTTGTTGAAAAATCTTGTGATGTTTTAATGACGTCAGAGATATACTTACTTCGTCGAAGTATAGAAATTATCATTTAAAAAAAGATCAAAGGAAAATGTTCCGCACATTGCACATGTAGCTTTCTCAAAGAGTTTTTACTTCCTGTTGTCGGAAATTAACTCATATCTAAAATTCCATTTCTTGGTATTGAATTATTCACACACTTTCAAAAGGAAGTATCTTTAGGGCCTTTTAAACCCCACGTTAATATAGTAATGCCTTCGGTTGTATCTCACGAAATACGCAAATAAGTATGCAATTGATAAAACTTTATAATTATCAATATACAGTACCAGGTAGAAAAAAAGCTCACATGATTTTTGAGATATCAAATTACATAAGTTCAATATTATGATTACGTGTGGTCTCCAAGTCATGTTGAAACAATTCTTGATAAGACACTCCACTGAAATTATTGAGTATAACTTTAATATAAAAAACATTGTACGTGCCGTATACGGGTAAAAAATACCCTCAAACGATCTTTATCGACCTTTCTGATTCTGGTAGAGTGTGAAACAGATATTTGTATGATACCGCTGGCAAGAATTCGCAACAATGTTTAATTACTTAAAATCCACAACTAACAGGCTAGTGACATATGTAGGACAGCACACAGGCCGAAAGTGGGACGTCCCCAATGACCACGCCAAATGAAGAGAGCTACTTCCGGTTGTACTTGCGCAAATGGTTTCTCATCGTTACACGTCTACGTCATCACCACTTTTAACAACAATGAACTTCTGAAACTCCGACATGTCATGCAGAACTGTTGCAACTACATAATGCTGTAGCATTGTAAATATGTTTTATGAAGGTTTTATGAAATCTGTTAAGATTCCTGGCCAATGTTTCATCCGTCCTCTAATGTATAACGTGATGGCTTCTGTACAGCACCAGTAGTAATATAAAGTGTGCACATACATTAAAGTGCATATTCGATCTGTGCTTTAAAATCAAATTGGAAAGAATATGTCTCCTTGTACGCTGATTCATGAAATAAGAAGAGTTACCAGAATGCTGTACAATCAAAGTTAAAGTAGAAAATAATCACTTTGCTAAACGTGTCTGTCTTTCAGGATCTTAAAAAAAATTCAGAGTATTCATGCATTACATCACTTAATCATTGATAAAAAATATCACACCACTGAAACATGATTTATTATATCATCAAATATATTAAATAATAAAAGCAAATTAAAAACAATTTAAGCTTTACACATTTCATAACATTAATGACATGAAAACATGATATTCATGATCCTTTTTATGTTAGATTTATAACACGAAAATTCTTTGAAGAAGACACCTGAAAAAAATTAAATGGGAAAACACTTGCAAAATATGCATGTAAGTTATAATGTTAAAGCACAAAAAAGCACTTGTCCAGCAAGGCTCTTGTTAATATTATAGAAATTCCTTCCAGCAGTATTTGTGAAGAAGTAGCACACTATATCCGAACGATAGGAACGCTTCACACAAATGTCGTGCCTTTATGTTTAAGTTTAGAACACTTCACACAAATGTTGTGCCTTTATGTTTAACGTTAGAACACTTCACACAAATGTTGTGTCTTTATGTTTAACGTTAGAACACTTCACCAGCAGAGCAACTGACGAGGACACTGATTGGGAAGTTGATCGACTTTCCTCAAACTTTCGACATTCCATTTCCAAACCGTCATAACTGGCTACGCTGGGTGAAGGGGAGATGTTTGGAGAAGCAGGAATTGAACCAGCCATAATGTGAAGCCCTCCAGCTGATGACAGCACTCGTCGGCCATTTTGAGGCCGCCTCTCCGCATATCCATTTAAAAGGAGTCTGGCTGATCGAGGTGTGGGGCCTGGGGCAAGTGTACTTCCTGATTTTGTTCTCCTTATACTTCCATTGACAGCCCTCAAGTGAATTGGTGACGTGTCTTTTAGCTTACTGATGCACTGGGTTCGTTCAGAGTATAGCACTGATCTTGATGTACCTCTCAACTCGGCGAGTTCCTCTTTAGTATAGAAACACCGACATAAGGTTCTTTTAAAGGCCCGTCGGAATTTCCTTGACATCAGGTTGTACAGGATTGGGTTCACAGTTGAGTTGAAAAAGAATAGGACGCCTGAAAATACAAATAAATAACTATAACTCATAAAGTCACCACTTTTATACTATTAGATGTTACTCTATGAGAGCAAGAGTTATATGTTATCTATTAAGAGTTTTAGGTCCTGATATCAAGGCATATCGTTCACGGGCGCGGGGCTTTTAAGATGATCTGTGTTAATAATTAAATTTTTTTATTTTGGAATACAATTCAGTGAATTTTTTATTAATCTCCGCCACCTAAAGTGCATCTTCTCACAGCCTTGGCTTAATGTTCGTATACTCTACATATAAAGTGTATATCCACGGAACAGTGAGCCTATTGTGACCGCTAATAGCTGTAATGTACCACTATTTATTGCCTTAGTCGTTCTCTGCGCGGTGGATGTTCTAAACAGAAGAGAAAATGATTGATTTCTTTAATACTTTAATATAGATGATGTTATTGTTTAAAAGTATACTTCAAAACAATTTTTTTTAAAAACACCAAGCGAGTCATTTTGGAAACGTACTACCATACATTTAGTGAGAAGAGTCAAATAGGAATAGAAAACAAACTGTTTTAAAAGGTCCGATTTACTCATATATTAAGGGGGCACAGTGTATTTTTTTGGGTCAAATGTGTCAAAGTTCCTTAATAATGTTATTTCATCGACAAGTAGTGGTTGTTTCTGAAAATGAACATCTCAATGTTTATCAGTTAGCATAGGGACAATAAACAAGAAGACAAGAAAAAATTGAGATTCATGATCGAAAACGGGACAAAGGCGCGCTAATGACTCAAACATAATTATATTATTTATAGCAGACAAAACGATGAATAATGGTTGGTATTGCTTCGTATGTCATTTACCTAACAACATGTACATGTAAATGGGAGACTCTATTTCGACTTCTTAATACTTATGTTGCCGTATTTGATTTACAGTCGAAACCAGGAAAGTGTCATAATTTGGCAGAGATAAGATGCAACATAAGCTAGGCGATTTGAACTCAGGTCATATGATATTTTGGCTCTATTTAAGCCACAAAATGGGATGTATAAGGGGTCGCATTTTATCATTTTATGTATTATTTAAATATATATATATAAATATATGTTCACTATTTATTTTAACTGATGAGTGTAAGGAGGTATACATGTTATATCGGACTTACATGTATCATCCGAGCGTTACGCTAACCAGGGTGCGAGAAAGAAGTTAAGGATGTTTATTTTTTAAAAGAGAGGGATTATCTTATTTTAGTAGAGGGTGGATCAGTTGTAATTAGAAATTTGGGAAAGGTCGCTGACCTGCTGTTAAAGTCTCTGTTTAAAGTTCCTTATTATAGGTTTCATGTTGCTATCAATTCAAAACAAGGGAATTTCATAAAAATGTTTTAAAATGAGCGACTAATAACGTACTCATGACCGACAAGTTGGTTTAGTCGAGCGTGTAGTCGTAGACTCTACTTGATAATTGAGAGTCACCACATTTAGCTAGATATATACATAGTATGCCTATCTCAATTCTACCATCCCAGCAGGCACAAGGCGTCTATTAGACGTCTAAATTAGGTCTAGATCGGCTCTATTCAAGTACCCATTTAGACGTCTAAGCCTAGACGTTGAATAGACGTCTTTCTAAAAGACGTATTAAGGTAGACCTGCACTTTCATACAATTCTATTATAATGCTTTGATATTTCAGATTGAAAGATGTTTCCTTTGCTTATTGTATATAAACAAACCTTTTTAACATCATCACAATTTAATATAAAAGATGTCTGTCACTTAACATGAATAATACAATAATGTTTGTCGGTAAAGAAAAAAATTGCATCAAATGATATATAACACTCAAATGTAATTCATATTACATCCTATGGATCTGTCAAAAGTACAAATTTATAAGAAAAAATTAAGTTTTACCTTGTCAGTAATCAAGATGCTCATTCGTCACTATCTTTCCTTTGTTTACAATGGTAGAGCCTCTTCTTCCATTATTAGCTTTCACCTCGTAATTTTGTAATGCTACTTCAAAACATGTGTGTAGTGTTTTGTTCGTATACATATTTGAAAAAAAAGCTTTCTCTATTTTTTGACTGAAACCAAATAATTCTTGACCAAATTCTTTCGCTAGGTATTTTGATATCCCGACCTTTCATAGTGGAATATTATTAATACACCCTTATCAAATGCAGAGAACCTGATTCAGTGTGGAACATTTTCACCAACAGATAACTGTCATTTTAATTCATTGCGAAAGTAACCTTTTTAGAATAGTTGACTTATGTAGATTCTACTATTATTAGTTTCTAGTTAGTAATAGAAGTTTCGTTTGGTGTCTGTGTATACATTTATTTCTTTATCAAATTGTTTTTTTTCCGGACACGTAGGTTACAAAATATTTAACAGTGTTTGCATATGTTTTGATTTGCATCTGAATTCATAGGTAGAAATGATCATGATCAAGAGTCGGGATAATAACTGAGGTTTCAATTAATTTTCAGATACTTTCACTAATGTTTTACAAGGGCGCACTCAGGGATACAATTTGCAAGAACGGCGGAATTCTTGTAACATGCTCTTTGAAGATGCAGGAAGAAAATGGCCTTGAATCAGGACATGTACCCTTAAAGAATTACTCTTAAGCTTGGGACAATGATATGATGATTTGACAAATCTGATTTTAAATAAAGTTTATATTTAACACATATAAAAGCAAATATTGTTTGTATTATTACTACTGTATATATGTTGATTGAATAAAATAGATTTTGATATTGAATAAATATTTCGTCTTACTTGATTTTTTTTCTTGTTTATTTTCAAGGCACAATTGCTCATCACTTGGCCTGAAGTTTTTTAATCTATTTATAAAAAATGTAAACCGAAACATGAAATTAAGTTACCATAAATTCTAAAATGGTATCCATTATAAGTCATTATATGGTTTTAAATAGTGGAATAATGGGCTTACATGTATTCATTTTCATGTAAAATATGCAATTGTGCCTTACAAAAAAACAGGTTTTTGTTTGAAGCCCTGAATCCTGATAAAGTTCTCACTGCATAACATTATTGTACTTGGGTATAACACAACAACTATAGGACACGTGTAAAACCCTTTTTAGACGTCTGTTAGATATTTTGGGAGATATTTAAACTTCTAATAGAGGTTAAATATATGTCTAATAAACGACTGAAAGACGTCTAATAAACGACTAAAAGACGTTAAGACGTCTTTGTGGTCTGATAAACGTCTGGAAGACGCCTAAACAACTTCTAGACTTAGACGTCTTTCTAGTCCCACAGATTAGTCTATATTTAGACGTCTATCGTTGTAGACGTCTAATCTATGAGCCTGTTCGGATGACATTGATTTAATTATGTTGTGTCATCGATATCGTTGTATGAATTCCGAGAAACCGATTACATACAGAGATGAGGTATCTAGACATCTTGCATCACGTTACTTGTAAGCGACCTCGAACAACACTTCGATTAATAAATGCATTTAAAAGAGCTCAATTATTCTGTAGACATCAATATTCCAGCAACGGCGACTGAATTCAGAATAATTCTCTACAGTGACAACATAATCGTCGCATCCTTATTTAAATAAAGTTTGAGATAACGGCAACTTTTATTTCGATCAAATTGGTTTGATATATTGTCCTGTTGACCTTTTTCAAAGAAGCTTTTACAATCATTCGCCTATACTATTTCGGTGAAAAATAGAGCTTGCCAGGCTTAGATATTTAGTGCCGGTTTTTGTTTGTTTGACCGCATCTAGTAATGTAATACTTCGATGAAATAGGGTTTATAGAGTGTCATGTTTATTTCAAGAAGGTTCAAAATGTTCAAATGCAAAAATCAATTCGAGGTTTCTTGCTCGCCAACTGGTGTATTCTCGGGGAATTCTTGAAAAAAAGTTTGATACACTATTCATAAGTTTCCATGTCAAATCATCATGTTTGAAAATTTGGAATTTGTACCCATTTCTTAACAGGATATTTGTAAGACAATATTTTTTTGTCAATATGTTTAGGGTTCATGTCTACATACATATATATATATATATATATATGATAGAGACTATTCGGGATTACACAAAAGAGGTATATATGGGGTAAAATGTGAAAATTTCAGATATTTCTGCAATAAAAATCATAAATTTAACATACTTATAGTTATTATTTGTTAATGTTATGGCATATAAAAGAAAATTAATATATTAATTAAAATGCAATTTTACAAGAAAATATCTCTCCGTTTTTACATTTTGGACCCTCAGTGTTTCACAAATCCATGGCAAGGCTGTTCAATGAATTTGAGTTGCATGTGATAGGCAGTTTTTTTCCTCATTTTCTAAAAAATCATGAATTTTGGCCGGAAGATGGTCCAGTTAGTCGAACTTAAACAAACACCAAATTACCTGATAATTGCACTCATCAATAATACAAATTTACGTTTAGCAGCTTTGTAAACAAATCATACCCCTCTGAATTTTCACTAATGACATTAGTTCGAACAAGTCTCTGTCACTGGCCAATTTAAACCTTGCTGCCAACCAGTCAAAATTCGTGTTTCAGTGCAGCGCTCTCTTCTGCGAAAAGTTACGATTCTCAAATGATTTCTCATCATCGCGATCCTTTTGCAGCAGCCTTGGCGACAAGCACATAAAGTACGGGAACTGCGGCACGACTATCTTAGCAAGTCAATGGGGCTAGTGTAAGAATAGGTCATGCGTGGAAAGATGTGAGAACTAGCATGGTGAAACGTTTGTTGTATGACGGAGTCTTTACCTGATATATAAAAGAGGTGAGTTTGAAAATTGATAAGGTCCTCTGTCCACATGTCACGTGCCACATATGACGTCATCAATCGTTGTGCATGGAAAGGCGCCCAGCAGACGAAAAAGGCGACAACCACAGCAACTGAAATAGATCATTTAAAAAATACCTTTAAGTGTGTTAGTTAAATGGAATAAAATGTACGATTATAACGATCAGATCACTTAAAAACATGAATAACCTACTTCTAACTCTTCATACAAAGCATATACATAAAGCGAACTCTCCTAGGAGCAGATGACGTTTATGATAGTAATGAGAACTCAACAAGTTCATAATACTAAATCAAAAAATCTCATGTTCGTACACCTTTAGTGTGACCACAAACCTTTGTAGGTAATCTGTCTCTGTGAATGACAAATCACTGAACTTTTTGGCCACATTACGCAAAATGTACAGTTAGATACAATTTTCAGCAAATGAAAAATACTGCTGGGTATAGAGAGCTTAATTCATAGTATGAATTGATTTCTAATTCCCTAACGCACGTATATTTGACCTGTTAATTGACATTTCCTGTCTGACAAATCTACACGAACACACGGGACTGAAAGGACAATGAAACACGTTACCCCTGGAATGATGGATGGAACCTGTAAGGAATGGCGAGTAATTAGCCCAAAGAGTTTTTAAAGAAACACTCGTGGTATTTTGATTGAATTTGATACGCGTAAAAGCAATCATTATTCAGATATATTCAAAACATCTCAAATGTTCATCATAAACCATCAAGTACATGACCATTATTAGTTTTTAAATAAAAATTTAACAACAACTTATGTGTGTGTAAGTAGGTACATGTAGGTAGGTAAGTTTCCTAAATTACGTTTGACTAATTGACGTGGGTCTTTGTCCGGTTTTGGATCAGAATTGCGACTTTAAACCTTAGGATTGACACTACAATGCCCAATTATTAATAAAATTGACATTTTTTAAGAAAGAGTCATTACATAAACACAATGAAAGCAATTAATAAAGTTTCAAAATCTCAAGGAGCACCTCTCTGAGAGTTCTGCTGATGCTAGTAGCAAGTCCATCAAAACAAAGACTCATAGCCAAAACTCTTTACTTAAATAATGTTCTGAAACAAAAGGGCAGTACGATTTTCCTTTCTTACCTAGCATCTTAATGACAGCTTTTCGTGCCGAGGCTTTGGCGTTGTTCTTGAAGCACATTTCTGGTGCCGATCCTCCGAACTGTGACTTCTTCAGAGCAAGACCAATCATAACGTACATAATTGTTATAATACTCATTGGTAACACAAAGAAGACATAGAAAGATACCTGAAACATGTGTTTCATAAAATCCAGCCATGCCAATGGTATATTACACTGCATCGAATCTTCAATTGGCTTGGTTGTATTGGGATAGTAAAGATAGTAAAAGACCCTTGTGTGAACAGGATATGGAAGAGCACAAGCACATGCTAGTATCCATATGATGATGATAATCCTCACAGCACGTGACAGGTTGGAAAGTGTTTGAGCTTTGATTGGATGACAGATTGCAACATAACGTTCCACGGTGAAGGCAGTTATGGTGAGCACTGAGGCGTATGACGTCATTTCCGACAGGAAAGATTTGAAGATACAGAAGACTTCTCCGAACCGCCATGGATATGCTTCCCATATACTATATAGTTCCGGAGGAAGGCCTGCAACATAAAACAATAAATATCAGATTAATCATTCAGCAAATGGTTTCTCAATGTACTAGATCTAGGTAACTTAACTAAGAGCTAACTTTATCTTGCATCTTCAATGTCTTGACTTCTTTGATACACATTTGGTAAGCTGATGGGATGAAGTAGAACAAGTGGTATGGATACTCAACTTTATTGCATATTATGAAATGCAAATTGTTTAGGAATATGGTAGGCCGTGGTAAAAAAAAGTGCGTATCTTATTTAACCAAAGTGAATCTCAATTAGAACCCATAAAACCTCAAGAAAGTAATTGGTAAGGAACACAACGTAAGATAAGTGTTTATTGTCAAATGGCCTAAAGCTGAAGAATTAAGATTTAAATTGAATGATAACAATGTAATAATTAAAGTAGGTAATAATTAACGATGATTTGTTAAATCCAAATAAAAGACATTAGGATAGAGGGAATTATTATGAATCAACTTCCGCTTTAACCTAACCATGACGTCCACCTGATGTTGATTCCCCTCGAAGCGTCTTAAATATTTCAATGCTTTGTGGACGCATTTTCTATGTTTGGCTGACCAGATAGTGTAGTACCATAACAATGATAACACACGATAGATTATTCTGTAATGCGACACTATCCTTCATGAAAGGTTATTTTGTTAATACTGGATAAACAATGAGAAGACATGGTCCGTCAGAGTTTTGCCAATTAAAGAAAATCAATACAGCAACGAAAGTGTACTCAATGAAATCAGTGCACAAGCATCACGCCATCTCGCGCAAGTTGCTATGAAATGATGAGAATGGTAAAAGGGTAATTAACTAATGAACTAGGATATAAACAAATTAATATATTTTTTCTATTATAACAGTTGCCCCTTTAAGCTTCGCTAGTGACCTTGACACAACACAGGAACATGTGCTCATTAAAACGACTAGATGCAGGAGGTTTAACATTAGTTTCATTACATGTAGTTACTTGATACGATTATTCGCGGTAACAGGTGCAGTCTACTTACGATGATTATCTGAATTACAATTATTGACCCGTTTCATGGCCATGATACAATCCTATTAGTATTCAAACTGTTGTACAGTATACGTTCTTGAATTGAAAATTCCTCTACCTAGTGGACGCCTTGTGTGAGCTATCACATGACGAATGTAATTGATGTATAACTAGAATAAACAGAACAAATTTAATAAGCGTTAGCCAGAATATGACTTTAACTTTCGTTGTGAAGTCCCCCTGTCTAGACGTCTAGGAACCCGAACGATCAATGAAATCGATTTCTCAAACCAGTTATTAACATTCAACAACATCGTACACACAAAGAAACGATGAATTTTACGCAAGAAAAAAACTTTCACTTACATTAACAATAACTTCCGTTATATTAATTCATATTTTATTTACACGGATTCAAATTATATAGAATATTTTAGTTACCTTATAAAAAGTCCGCATATATGGAAATCAACAAACTATTCAGAAATGACCAGGTCATCATTTTAAAATACATTCTTAAAACTAACCCTTATCAAACAGTCAAATTTCATATCATAAATCCTTTCCCCTTAACCCCTATGTTCGATAATTAGAGGCGGATGTCAACTGTGATTGACTTTACCGCATTACTGTAGACAGACATCAAGAAAGAAAGTCACATTGGCGTTACCAAATAAGAAAACGAATAATTGCCATAAACGTCTCGTCGTACATTTGACATGACGTGAGAGTTAACTGTGGACACTTGATATACTTGCTGCCACAATATGACGTTACAAACAAAAACGTATGACTAGATAACCCTATATGAGTGCAACACAGTTGAAGACACAAGCACGGAGCGCCATTAGCTGGATCAATCACAAATCTCACTCTCAGTATCGTCTCAACGAGGGCCATCACTGACAGGATACGGACTAAGTAAAGCAATTACCTGTCCTTTAAAGGATATATCTATTGGGAAATCGCTATTGAATGAAATGATGACGGTAAATAGAATATCTTTAGTCACATGATAGGCTCCCCTTATCAGCTCAGTAGACTTCGCTCATGATGGAATTTTATTAGCAATGTTGCACATCGTTACAAATCATATTGATTCCATTTGAAACCTAGTAAGCATCGCACAGTAACATAGACAACACTAAATGCCTTTGACATAATTAGTTTATTTCGGCCAATGCGTATATCATATATGGACTTTTATTTATCCAAAAATGATAAAACGACATAAAAAATGGTAATCATGTCAATAATGGCTTTTCTAACATATCATGAACCTCATAAAATGAAAACATCTGATATTGCTATCGATGTCTTTATATGGTGAGGAAAAATATTTTCACAAGGATATAAAACCATCCTCTCTCAATTTTCATCAAAATTGCAATTATGCCATACAAAATCGCGACTAACCACCTTCAGGTAGTATGCAAGACATTCACATTGCTCCCATTTTAAAGCATTATAATGCTTTTAGAAATCACTATTCAAGAGATGTTAACTGCATGTACAGCACAAGTCATTTCCTTTGGAAGTACTTATGCTGGGCTCTTCTCTAACGTAAATGTGGGAGAGGACATTCAATAGTATACGGAAGTATATTTCAGTCATAAACAAATAGAGACACTGCGGTATTATTTACATATTATTTGTCTGTGAGAAGTGTCTTTATGACAAATATGTACAGAAGCCAAAATCATACATCCCATTGATATGAGTACTATTAATATCACCCATGAAAAACTATTAACTCTTAAAGGTCATCCTGTCTGGTTAAAAATACCATTTACCCTCCAGTGACATGGTCCTCTCACTCAAAATGGCAATTGCAATGCCTTCATAGTGTAACTATACTGAAACAGCAAGCATTACTAACTACTTTGAGCAACAATACTTCTAGCAACAGTAGATACTCATAAGCAAGCATTGACACCATTGGTAACATAAAACAGATGACAACTGAATTGCTATAACAGTGAGCTTGTTCATTTTGAGTGGTCGCAAAATAACCACGACTCGATCAATCGTAAGGGCGACAAAAGGAATTCTGGAAGAATTTATGGTAGGCTAAAGTCTTTCTGTATTTCATTTAGATTTAAAAAATTGAAGAAAGAATGAAAATAATTGTTTTCTACAATTATAAAGGTGTGGTTTTGAATCAAAATGGAAATGTAGTAATAGTAATGAATATTGGTGCGATTTTTCAGCTTGAAACAGAACATGGCGATAAATCAGACATAGCCCGTTTTGAATATATTTTTCTTCATAATTAAGAAGATCAGAACCTCATTCTTCAACCCGATTATCTGTGACACTTAAAAAAAATATCAGGTACCAAGCAAAAAAGTGTTGGCGGCCAATTTAGTGTGAACACCTTTTAATCAATTGAGGAAAGGAAATGGAGTAACGTAGCTTGACCGAACATGTTCCGTTCGTTTCCGAACTTCTTTTTTGCGTTAAAGAAGATTGATTTGCGTTCGCGAACAAATTGCGCTTTTATGAGATCCCTGTGTTTATCTAAAAAATGTGCTAATTCCACATTAAACCCTAATATTCAACGTGCATCAACATTTAATTCAAGACAGCTGACACTTCATAGTGATATAATGTTAGGTGAATCTGACACATGTTGTTCACCCAGCAGTCAGTACTTCTGCTTGAGTGGATATTTGACAGAAAGTTGACTAACCTTCAAAAGCACTGAATTATTGATTTGTTCCACCAATGGTTTATAAGAACGCGGAATAATGTCGTGTGTGCTCTCTGGTTCTTGAAGGAAATGATTGCTAATAGGTGATGTACTGATCTCGATCAAATGTTAAGTCCATAAATGAAGTATTTGGCAAACGGAATGTTGACGACGTGATCTGCACCGAGAACAGGTGACGAGGGAAAACACACACGCTGTCAAGAGCGGCTAAATTTAGAAAATACTGTTTTCCCATGTCATACGATTTAATATTAAGAGGAAACACAATTATCTCTAGTATTAGCTTGAGACGATTATCTCCTTTGATGCTTCTGTAAATGAAATACCTTATAATTACCTGTCATTGATGAAGGTAACGGCTGCTTAATGCTGAATAGTGTGTTGCTTGGCAATAAACATTTTGCACATACAATTGAATAAATGAAAGAATGCCAAGTAACCGAATGAAACTTCCTTAGACTTAACTAAAAAATGACATTGGCATTCATTTTGAAAAAGAATATTATGACTTAGTGAACTGAGACACGTCCGAAATAATTCTAAGACAACATGACACATACAAATACAAATAAGTCAACATTACAATACTGTGCACTCGTAATGAACCGACATCCCTTTCCATTATGCGTCATTTGACATTAAAAACAACAACCTTCTTGTATAATATCCCTTAAAATCAGATTTTAATCAAATCAGAATTTCAATTTTGAAACAAAACATTTTAAGGATATTCTACTGTTACAAAAATGATTTAAAAAACATGAATAAGTTACTTATAGCAAAGCTATCGATTATGGTAGTAGCGGTATTCAGATTTTTTATTGCTGGTGACTAGTGCTCTTGGATAGCTGTTTAAGATTTCTGGATTTCATGAAAACTCTGTATGGCATATGTTTGATGAGAACAACGGCCGTATTAATCTTTTTGAAATTTTGAAGAATAAAGTACATTCATCTAGATTAGTCAAATTTGTATGTCCTAACCTATCTGTAAGTCCTTGTTCATCTCTCCAAAATCCAAAGTAGAAGATACATATCACTCTACTAAGTCCAATAATAAGGTACATACATTTCAATATGTTCTAAAATGTCCATGAATACGAATTACATCTCTCAAAAACAAAACAAGAACAATGTGGACACCGACTGGCAATATCGATTTGTGACAATGATTTTTAAAGTAACCTTTTTTATTGAGACAAACTTCCATGACGGACCTAAGATAGGTTTTTAAAATAAATTTTCAATTTATGGTGATAAATAGTCATGTCAGCATGTTTGCTGAGAGTGAGCCTAACCAACTTAATCCAGTAGCATGTCAACATACTTGTGAACGCCGTCCCGACTAGGTCCAAATTTACAGCTGTAGAGTAAATTTAATCAGGTCAAAAATTGCGTTCGCATGCACTAAATACAATAGTATAATTACTTACAGGAGTAAAGATACGTACGTGAATAAAACTTTGCATGAGAGCGGAGTTACAGTAAAAGGTTCATACCGTTCTATAAAGCCAAAGTAAATTACGCAGACTCATCAATGGAGTCCAACAACAAGATGCGCTCACAATAAATGAGCAGTTGCGATTACGTTCGCGAGAAGTTTTACTTTCTAATAAATCGAGTCAAGAGTCTGTATACTAGACAATCGTATTATTGGTTCACCACTCTAAATACGATTGAAATGTCAAACATGTTGGCTGAGGTCTCCATGCATTAGCTGTCTTAACTTGATGAGAGCTTACAAGTTCGAATTCAGTGTCCGATGTTAAGGAAAACTTACATGATTTCAGTAATCACCTTTAAGAAAGTCTAATCACGCTGAACCAGTCTAATAAAACTGCTCCACCGACTTTAGAGACGAATTGAAACGTATGACCTACAGTGGATCGGCGATGCGATCATGTCAACTCAATCCAAACTAAGATTACGTAGTGAATTATCATATGCATGCAATATCCAAAAGAATAGCATCTCACGACCATTATCGATCTCTCTATCCCTTTTATGACAAATTCAACCACCTGGAAATTTAGACTATGATAGAAGGCAATAACCTGCTTGATGCTTAAATAATGCAATTCAACTTTGAAACCGAAACATCTGTGTTCTTGTCTCTACAGATCATCGAATTATTTTATACATGCATATTATCATTTGCTATAAAAACTTAACTTTATGTAGACTGACTCACAGAACAAAATAGTAACTGGTAAGAAATTTTCTTACTGTTTTATTCAGCTCCTAAGTATTTATCATTTAAACAAAATTTTCGAAACTTGGTTGTATCAGTGAAGTCAAAATCCATGCATGCCACAAATGCTCTATTTTTTAATATGCAATAAAAGATATTTTCATAATAAACATCCTGCAATTCAAACACAGCATGACATAAACGTAAGGAGAGGAAATTGTTCCTTGTCACAAACGCAAAGAGCCGGATAATAAGAACAATCATAGATAATTGAGATCCTGATAAGATCACAAAGGGCAGCGACAATTAGCACGGTTCCGGAAATGGTCAAAGCCCAGGGAGAATAAAGGAACGGTAGTCACAATTTGTACAATTTCCAACTAATATACAATTTCCACTACGTTTACCCTTGAGGACCGGTAAATAATGATAGATATATGTGTAGTACGATTTATCGGAATGATCCAGCGGTTGCATCGTAGGAGGGGGTCACACCAGAATCCAACGTAATCAGATCAGTCAAATCGGATTTAAGCTACATTACAAGTCTCTTATCTCCAAGGCACGTTTAAAAGGGTCACGTCTCGGCCAATGTGTACAGTGAGTTGTTCTGTCGATCTCCTGGGATTCTGCACTACTCCAGGGGGAAACGCAAATAAAGTGTATTCATATAACAAGTTTACTCAAGGCACTGATCAAAGTGGGAGAAAACCTATAAAATATTCAAAGTTGGATTTGAAGTATAATTCACACTGACTGTTCAAAACAACTGTTTTTCCACACAAAAAATAACGTGAAATATCTGAATAATCATTGAGTAAAGAATTTGCATCGGCTTCCAACATGTTTTGAAAACGTTTACCATCGTGTTGCAAAATGTGTCCCCTTTATTAAAACGAAGCTGTGTTTTATTATATGTACAACTTGCTCGAAATTTACTCTTAGGAAATAATAAAGGTTAATAATTTTGTCCAAAAACAATACCTCTTCTACAATACCTCTCCTACAATACCTCTTCTACAATACCTCTTCTACAATACCTCTCCTACAATACCTCTTTTACAATACCTATTCTACAAAACCTCTTCTACAATACCTATTCTACAAAACCTCTTCTACAATACCTATTCTACAATACCTCTCCTACAATACCTTTTCTACAATACCTCTTCTACAATACCTCTCCTACAATACCTCTTTTACAATACCTTTTCTACAATACCTCTTTTACAATACCTCTCCTACAATACCTCTTCTACAATACCTCTCCTACAATACCTCTCCTACAATACCTCTTCTACAAGACCTCTTCTACAAGACCTCTTCTACAATACCTATTCTACAATACCTTTTCTACAATACCTCTTTTACAATACCTTTTCTACAATACCTCTCCTACAATACCTATTATACAATACCTCTCCTACAATACCTATTCTACAATACCTCTCCTACAATACCTCTTCTACAAAACCTATTCTACAATACCTCTTCTACAATACCTCTTCTACAATACCTATTCTACAATGACGCTTCTACAATACCTCTTTTACAATACCTTTTCTACAATACCTCTTCTACAATACCTCTCTTACAATACCTCTCTTACAATACCTCTCCTACAATACCTCTTCTACAATACCTCTCCTACAATACCTCTTTTACAATACCTTTCCTACAATACCTCTTTTACAATACCTTTTCTACAATACCTCTTCTACAATACCTCTTCTACAATGATTCTTCTACAATACCTCTTCTACAATGACTCTTCTACAATACCTCTTCTTCAATGACTCTTCTACAATACCTCTTCTACAAAACCTCTTCTATAATACCTCTTTTACAATACCTTTTCTACAATACCTCTTCTACAATGACTCTTCTACAATACCTCTTCTACAATGACTCCTCTACAATACCTCTTCTTCAATGACTCTTCTACAATACCTCTTCTACAAAACCTCTTCTACAATACCTCTTCTACAATACCTCTTCTACAATACCTCTTCTACAATGACTCTTCTACAATACCTCTTCTACAAAACCTTTTCTACAATACCTCTTCTACAATACCTATTCTACAATGACTCTTCTACAATACCTCTTTTACAATACCTTTTCTACAATACCTCTTCTACAATACCTCTCTTACAATACCTCTCCTACAATACCTCTTCTACAATACCTCTCCTACAATACCTCTTTTACAATACCTTTCCTACAATACCTCTTTTACAAAACCTTTTCTACAATACCTCTTCTACAATACCTCTTCTACAATGACTCTTCTACAATACCTCTTCTACAATGACTCTTCTACAATACCTCTTCTTCAATGACTCTTCTACAATACCTCTTCTACAAAACCTCTTCTATAATACCTCTTCTACAATACCTTTTCTACAAAACCTATTCTACAATACCTTTTCTACAATACCTTTTCTACAATACCTCGTCTACAATACCTCTTTTACAATACCTTTTCTACAATACCTCTTCTACAATACCTCTCTTACAATACCTCTCCTACAATACTTCTCTTACAATACCTCTTCTACAATACCTGTTCTACACACGACTAACGTATTGTGAATTCCATAATTCTTTGCAAAGGTCTGAGTCAGAAATGCTTCAGTTTTGCACGGTAGCCTCGTTATGATTGAATTAAGGGATAACTTCTTCGTGATATCTAATGTTTACAATCAATATATATTCATGATGGTTCGATGATATTGAGCAGCCTATATATATGATTTTTTTTCTTTACAAAAAAAGGGGCAGGAGGAAGGAGTATATAAAGATCGGATTCTTTCCCCTATGGGATGACTGAGGTTTCAACAGGAAACAACAACGTTAGGAATATAAGTATTATCAGAGCTACCTTTAATAACGGCAATAGATCATTTAAAGATAAAAGTCAAATTCAAAATAACTGAACAACCACTATAACATTATCAAATTTGTGAGAGTTATATCAAACAGAAATACAAAGATTCAAAGAGATATAGAAAAAAGTAGCAAATAACAGAAAAAGCCTATAAAAGGCGTCCTTGATACAACGCTTTATACGAAATATAGTATAGCAATTTATGGATTGTTGCATATGACATCTAGTTTTCACTTGAAAGTTAATTATTCTAAGATTTAAAGCTATATATCCTACGCTCAGTATATATCAATTTTCAGGCATTCGTTTCGATAATAGAGCATGACAAGTTCAGCTAATAAACTGCTCAATATCATCGAACCATCATGAAATTTAATCTGCTGCTTTTCTGATATTGTGATATCCCAAGACCGATTCAGTGGATCATTTGCCTCTTGTGTGATAAATATCCGCCTTGTATACACATAACCCCTTCTGATTGACATATATGTCATGTAACTTGTAACCTTCTTTGAAGCAGTTTAAAGTTTGTCAAGAAACTATAGCTAAACTTTATATCCATGACATCCCCAATGATGTTGCTTTATCATCGGAAACATTCCGATAATGTTATATGCATAACTGATTTTAATTCAATGAGGTCGTAATTACTAAATCTGAACACACGATCGTCATATTCTCAAGTACGTCCTTATGATGTATCAAACACACCATTTGCCAGTCAACCGACCTTGGAAGACGCAATTCGCCTAGGCCCTTTGAAGATTGAGTCACCCTGACCCCTTTTAACTTAAATAAATTCCTCTCACAAAATTGCAAGAAATTCAAATTACCTTAACGTATTTCTTTCTGAAAATAACTGCGAACCATTTAAATATCTATATTTAACAATAAACTTCTCTGCCTTCCAGGTTTCCATCGATTCAACGTTAGATGCTACGAAGAGGAATGAAAAATGTCAGAATTGGTTCCCGTTACCTCTTATAAAAAATATTTAAAAATACAGATTAACGATCCTGAAGTATGAGTTATACATGGGTCGGTTAAAATTACGAGGGCACTGTTAAATCGTTGTGTTTTCGTGACATGTCTATATTCATAATTCACCGAACATCCAACCTGTTGTCTAAATTTAGACACTTAAACCGTCGTATTTTCAGTTTTGTATCACTAATGTTTTTCATTGTGTTCAAAGAAGACCTTGAGAATAGAAAGATACAATAACACCGCAACTCAACAAAAAAATCTCTTTGGACTTTACACATGTACAGTAGTCACCAATGTTAAAATACACCAGAGGATGAGAAATAATTCACAGATCATTGAAAAGTCGATGGATATATCTATTCTCGGTAGAGCCTTTGGGAGTACTGGAACAAAAAGTGTTAAAGATCAATAAAGATAAGAAACTTCCATAAATATTATTATGCAAACCTAAGACGTTTCAACAATATTCAAAAAAAGGAAAAACAAAACAGGAGGAACAAAAGGAACTCCCTATCCTTTGGGATCCGTAATTGCTTTCTTAAGTCAGGTCTTATGATTTAGTTATGAGAGATATCAACTCAGGAAGCGCATCAGTGGACATTATTTCAGAAGCAAATCCGCCTGGCTAACTACGGGATCATCTTCTACTGAGGAATCTCTTTAAAGAAAAGCTTGACAAATAGCTTTCTTCTATGGAGACTAGTGGCGTGCTAGGAAATTCTGGAACATGATCGCTTTGACTTAGATGACTTTAACTTCGAGGGAAAATCATAAATAGTGTAACTTAGTGGACAGCACCGCCTCACCGACCACCGTAATGCAGGAGTCGCTGCTGGATCTTCACGAGATGTCCTCTATCTGTATATAATCAAGAGATTACATTTTCAACTTTGAAAAAATATATTTGCGTCTTTTGCACCATCAGTTTTCATCAGTCTTTGTCGTATTAAGCTTTGATAATACATGATTTGTTATCGCCATTACATTCAACAACGATATTTTCCCATGTACTTCATATAGCACTCTACGTTTCGTAACCATTGATAGGTATTTTATCGGCAATAAATCTGGTTTTCATTAATTCTTCAATTACGACCTGATACATATTCTTACTCTGAAAGTGCTGAGCTCTGCAATCTCACCAAAGACAATTTCCGGTGATGGACTTAATGGGGCATAATCTCCACACTTCATCATATAAATTAGTATTGATCAAACAGTTCAAGACATAATTCTGATAGTATTCACACAATAGGTACCAGAGTCGCACAAAATCTTTTTTGTAGCTTTTAGGCTACACAGATTTATATATTGTTTCCTCTATTGAGACGAATTACATTCAGTTTGTTGAGTTTCAGAAAATTGACACAAGGCAAACGGTCAGGCAAAGTTTGCCGATTTTAGGAAGCTTACAATCATCTTACATAAATAAACACCGGTATATTGTGGACAGAAATCCCAGACACCAGACCTTTGTAATATTTCGTGATATGGCGATGAAGTTTTAAATAGATGATGACTAAATTAAGTTATCATATCGCATTATGAAATATACATGTGTAGTTGTGCGTAATTTTCGACTTTAATGCAGGTTGTGAGGTCAAAGGTTAAAGTACACGCAAACATACACCCTAACTAGCTGACAATTGTGAAGTCCTTAAAGGGTGAACTATGAGTCAAATACTCTTATTCCAGAAATGGTCTTTAAACTTTTAATGACAAAAGAAACATACGGACAATATTATAACCTTGGTGTAATCTGCTTCGAAAATTAGATTTTCAGACATTGAAAGACACGTTTGCAACTCTTTTGAAAATTGCTCACGCATTTCAAAGAAATCAATGTCTCCTCATTATCATTTTAAGATAATCGGCTGAATCATCTCACTTTCATTAATGTCTTCCAGCCTGGCCATTGATACTGATAGAGAAAACTAATAGGCTTGGTCTGTTTCCTTAAAGAGGATTATCATTAAACATAGACTAGATTAAAATTCTCGCCGGCAACAATTTCGCTTCGGTTTCCAGCTTAAGAAGCGCGACAGTTGAAATTGAAAAGCTATCAATAAGGGTGGGATCGATAGGCGACGGTGTCCAATGATGGACAGCCTACAAGTGGCGATCAGACCACGACGTGCAGCACAGAACAGTCATTTCATAATTAACTCTCACCTTATGCCTCACGTCTGATTAGGTTAATTTCCACGGCGTATAAGGGCGGTTAATTGTTATTTAGTTGAAAGCAGGTGTTCATGTCAATGTGTTTTGTAACTAGTACCGGGGACACTAATTGTTTCTTCATCAAGATTGCCAAGATAATGTCAATCAAGTGTGTCTTAATTCAATTAGAACGCTGAAAATTTTTATAAATATTTTACAAGGTTATCTGAAAAAATAAGATCTAAGGTGATATGTGTCTACTGAATACTTAGAAGTCTACTCATTCATTCATTTAGATATCGATATAGCGAACAGACACTGGGGTCAGGCTGTTGATATTTTTAATTAATATTGCTTTGGTATCTATGATATCGTGTTAAAATATTATCTGTTATTCAAATACTGTAAGATCACAGGCTTATAAGTTCAGAAGACCCTACATGGGTGCACACATATTAATGTAAACAGCAAAAAATATTCCTAGTATGACAACGTTGTACTTCTTGTTTTTTCAAATGCTTAAAGGAGATGATTTTCACTTTTCAGAGACATGAGCAGGTATGGGATAACAACAAAGTATTAAATTTTACTATAGTTGGAAAAAGCTACATGTACAATTAAGACTACAAATATTTTAGGCTTAAATTAATATAGGCTGGGCAAATAAGAAAGACATAATAGTCGTTTTCAATTGAATAAGAGTTACAGATTTTACATTTTCTTTGCTCTGGGGAATTATATGATATCTATCCTTTTCAGTTTCTAAAATACATGGTGTTAATCCGCTTGAGTATCCATCCACATGGAAATCTTACTACAGTTTGATCCTAATAATTAAGTAAATGAGTTCACCAGTTGAAAGTTTACTCCTAGTGATCTCTCCTTAATTATGCCAAACCTTCAAAATAAAAGTTTAAAAAACTAACTTACCAAGTAATAACGTGAGCATATCCGACACGGCAAGACTGAAGAGATAATAGTTGGTAGCCGAGTGAAGGTAGGAGTTCTTTGTGATGACGATACATGTAGATAGGTTACCTATCACACCGGTCAGAAATATCACAGAATATACCAACGTCAAGATAACAGCAGATGCCAAATCCTTTCTTTTATCACCAAAATGGTGTGTCAAATATTCCTCCACACTGAATGTGTCCGTTTGGTTTAAGGTCACATTTCCGGGTATAGAATGAATCACATCGTAGGTTGATTTGATCGAGTCATTAAGAAGCACCGTAGCAATAATATGGAAGTTGATCTGGTCGTTTTCATGGCTTGACACCATTTCAGATCAAATAATGAATCAACTAATCAACTACCGATTAAACTTATCGAGTGCTCACATTAAAGTGTGTCGATCATTGGGGTACCGGTTTCTAAGACAAAATGTTTACAAAACTTTTTCTAACGGTACACTTGAAGTTTCTCATGTTCTCACTACTTATCCGCAGTGTTCTCAATTGAACAAGCTATGGTATTATGATGATACGCTCGTACCGCCATACCGTCCAACACACCTACATACATCTGTGGTAGCCACACAGAGCACGCGTGGTCTTTGAAAGCAACAAGTCACAAGGCAGATGAACCAGCGCGACTATGACACGATATCATTGGTAGCCAAAGCCCAGTGTTAGCGAGCTTTCGCCAACCCGTCCGCGCTCGCATGAATGTCAATAGTCTAAGTGGTTATATAGAAGAAGCCACGGCTTTTAGCCTTCTGCGTGCTACAACGCGGGTCAGGCTGATCAAATGGGTATGTATCGCCGTCTCCGCCCGTGGGGACTTGAGCAGTGACAGTTACGGCAAGAGGTAAAGGTAATAGGAAAACTCCGGGGAGGAAAGTGTCGGAATGAATACTCGACCTGACAGGTAGAGACTGCAGAGATTCTGGAGTGAGAACCCTACAGCGGCGATTCTGGAGTCCGGGGATTATTGTAAGAAACTCTAATCGGAGCCAACAAGAGCAGCGGATGCACAACTGTGTCGCCTCCCTCTTTCTTTACACCGCGAGGAAATGAGAAGATAATGTACTACATCGAATAATAAAGCCGATTCTTTTCCATTTAATTCCTTTAAATGATCATGTAACAAATACATACATATGGCAACCACGAATATTTAGATTGCAGATAAATTGACATCAAATCAATTTGAAAAGATAATTGATATGATATATTTAAGAATACGCAAAGGGTGAACTAATTTAAACAATAATGGTAATTAAA
Organism: Phorcus lineatus; assembly: GCA_921293015.1. Classification (NCBI taxonomy): domain Eukaryota; kingdom Metazoa; phylum Mollusca; class Gastropoda; order Trochida; family Trochidae; genus Phorcus; species Phorcus lineatus. The sequence continues at coordinate 55,736,683 of OV121085.1, read as the reverse complement.
TTTACAAAGTGGTAATTCAGCATACATACATACATACTAGATACATACACACACACACACACACACACACACACACACACACACATATATATATATATATATATATATATGTGTGTGTGTGTATTTTATATATATATATATATATATCGTCTACGTTATCTAGTTGCAATGATCATCTTTTTTTTCAAGAAAAGAGGACTTACATTGTTCATCTTTTATCTTCAACATTTGTTTTAAAAGAATCCGTTTCGCAATCGGATAATAATGAAGTTTCATAGTCATGTTCAAGAGTCATATTTCAAATACATGTCTCATGATTGAAAATCTTACTTTCTAATGAAATCGCTTTCCTCCTTTGTTACCGAAACGTATGAACACCATTGCATTATTCATAATCAGCCCACACCTATTTAATCGACAAACACCCTATGTCAGAAATTATTATTTATTTGCCAGAATTGATGGAATGTTCGTTGTTTTTTTTCTATTTCAGCCAATGCAATCTGCCTGAAAGAAATACATCATTTATAGTCGCTGTCTTCTATAATTAATTAATCATGAAATGTATTTTGACAAGTACATGTACGAGTATGTAAGAGCGTTTAGTCACACCCATTCCACGCCATGCCTTCGATTCATAGTAAAAAAAGTATTATGAACTTAAATGATTTAACATTATAACACTGATGACGTTAAATACTTAATCATTTGGTATCCCATTTGTCATATAGGATTATTCCAATCTCTCAGAATGGTTATCAGTTACTCGTAGTTTCAATGATAAGAATCATCTTAATCAATTAAAAATAAATTGTGCATTAATACCAACTCGTTTAGAATAATGAATACCACTGAACCTTATGAGTATCTTTTAAGAATATATGATTGATTGAGGATTCCATCTACCATTCCAAACTATCTCTAACGCTTTATTTTTTTATTTTCTTAAACTTGTCATTTAAAACTCAGTTCAGCATCTGGAATGTTGATAAATTTGTGATTCTTTAACGATTGCGCATGCGTAATCATTAAGAATCACGTTCTGAAGATTTTGAAAACATGTTCATCAGTCCTTTAGAACAATGAAGTCCGTGCAGTGTAATCAATATTTACCTACTCGCACTTGAGTCTCCATGTTTTGCATCGTAATTAAATTCAAGGAATGAGGCCTGTAGCAGTATGATTGATTATACAGACGCTAGTACTTCAAACGCCTTGTTTGTCGCCATTCATCTGAAAGTATTGATGAGAAAAATATGTCGCCCTTAGGCAGGAAGATATGACGATGAATATAGTTCCGCCATTCCGGGAGATGTAGGTCCTTGTCACCAAGGATTCGAGCTGTCCGTTGAGAACAAACAGAACGGAAACGTATCAGCGGGCATTGATCTGAAAGATAAGCCTTGGTTTTATTATTACATTAATAAGGTCATGCATAGATGGCTTTTAATACAAGGTCTGGTGGAATCTGTCCCTAGTAACCCATGTGTATGCACACTGCCAACTTTCAGAGGCATGCATTATAGATTGCCTCTAATCCTATGTCTGGTGGCCCCAACATCAATGCATGTAATGTGCAAATCTTGCCCGTGACTGCGTCCGCTTCAGATACACGAAACGAACTTAGCCAATTAACGTGTTCTTGCGAAGGATATTTAAGGGTTTTTTTGTGTTTTTTATTCGTCTTTTTCCTATAACATACTACACAACATATATAATGCGATATCGTGTCTCATTATCCAAAGACCCAACAAAGCTCAAAAGACTATGCTTGTACTTAAAGTTGCCTTCAATTGAGATCGATATGCGACTGAATTCGTTTAAATTGACCATGAAAAAATGTAGCACAATCAGCAGGCTCACACTTCGTACGATTCAACAAGAAGACGAGACGTAGATTTTCATGGGTTTATTTCTTCTAAGTACTTTGTACCAATCTGGCTGTCGACCCTTCCAGCCCGCCTTCCCTGGGCTACCTCACGACGCCAAGCGCGTCTTCAATCACATGGCTGGTTGTGGCTGTCACCAGCCCATAGCCGGGTGCTGGCTGGGAGTCAACTCTCTCTCGAGGACGATGGCTGAGAACTTGCTGAGAACTGCCTGAGAACTCAAACCTGGGTCTAATATACCCAACAGACTCAGTTGTGAAAACATTGTCGCTTGACAACAGCTTAGTGATTATAACAAACTAAGGGATTACTTTGGGATGGGATTAGCAGAGTATTACATAGGTTTCATAACCATTATGTTACAAAAAGTTTTAAAACATTAAATTTACACTCCTGGGACACGAACTCATTCATCAAGGAAACTTACTCAGCTCTGATCTGATGGCCGAGTCACTATTTGATGGGATATGAATAGTATTGGATTTCTTTCTTAATAGCTCATCTGAATTTCAGCGCAGTACCACCCATGGTTCGCTATTTCCAGTCAATGCTCGCAGGTTTCACCGCAATGCATAGCCACAATGGTGTTGCGGGCTTTCTCCCTGCAATAATACTAGCAGCCGCGATATAAGTGAAATAATCTTGAAAGCGTCGTTAAACACCAACTCACCTCACCTCACCTAATAGCTCATCTTTTGTTGATTAAGTTCTCATTAACAACCTTTTAGCAACTAAACAATGGGATGGTTTTCCGCGAACTGTAGTCGTATTCAGCCCATTCCTTACATTAATAAGTTTTTATATTAAATAAACCTCACTATATTTCATGTATTTTTAACCAGAATGAATAAGATGTTCCCATAAGGTCTGTAATTGTAATATCCGAACATGTTTTCCCTTTCTTTAAACAAGATTATTTTTGCACATGAGCATCGAATTGTAAGCCTCTATGACTTATATTGAGCTACCAAGCTGAGAAAGCTCATGAGATGGTACCTTGTTTCACGCGGTATTGATCTGTTTTTCAATTGACTAGCAAAAGAGCCTGTTTCTGTAATGACCAAATTACAAGAACACAGGCATCTTCAAAAGGCTCATATGCTATTTCATCTTTGATATTTGCCATATGCCCGATTTGTCAATTCGTTTTTACTTGGCTGGGTAAAGCTTTTTATCAATACATTTCCAAAGGAACTCGGTGCTGCGTATAAAAACCATTTTCTGCCATATTAGGAGGGGCTTTTTATTCAATTAATCTGCCCTGCGTCAACCATAATACTTGACCAATGCCAGTGACCTATTTTATATTAAAGCACATTTGACCCTCGAAAGAGTTCGCGCAATGTTGATAAAATGGTCTAATAAGATGAGGTTAATTTGAAAAGTATCGACTCATTGATGATAAAATATCCATTTGTAATAATGTTTAATAATTAATGATAAGTTTTAGTTACAATATATTTCAGTTCATGTCCACAATGGGTGAGCTCTTTTACTGCTCCTAACTGGAAAAAATTCAAATGTGCTTGATCTTTTATTTAGATTGTAACCTTTGGCTGATAAACCATTTTCGCCTCAATCCATTTAATTGGATATCCAATTGCATTTCGGAAACATTGACATTTTGAAAATACTAAACAGTTTGAGTGACATACATTCAATAAGTTTGAATTTTCAAATTTCAGTTGTGATTGATTAGAATTCACAATATTGATTTTCTGTCAGTCTTCGAACAAAAGGCTCTATTTCAATAGACATTGACGTAAAAAGGTAACCTAATTTTAGAAAAGGTTTTCCGTTAGTCTATCAAAGTATTTACGATATACAACCGTAAAACAAGACAAGTGTTTGTGAATATTAAAACCCTAAATGTATCAAGATATTGAGTATATACTACAATGAGTTTAGATCTACTGTCAATCATCAGAGATGAATGAATGATATTTCAGACAAAATGTCTATGACGCCTCCGTCTCGGGTTCCTAACAAACTTGCATTGTAGTTGTTAGCTCGTTATAAACGTTTGAGGCATCATGGGCCCGCTGGGCTGATAATATAGCATGCCTGCGTCCATCCGTTGGACAATCCCTCTGTCCTAACCCTCTGTAAACCTGTTGCTCATCGACATCTTCACGAGCTTCGTAAGCTTTAAAGAGCTGTTGAGTACAGACAACCTGACATAGGAAGATTCAATTGTAGATTTAGTGACTGATAATCAAAATGAGAACTAAATTCCAAGATTCGCCTTCTTCTCGAAAGCAAAACACACTTTTACCTTGTGTATAGATTTGTATATTTTCTATAGCAATGCAACGATGTCATACAGTGTTGAACTTATGAATATCACCATACTAAGGACTTCTATATAGCAAGGACCATAGGGGGACACCCTAAACTTGTTTCCATAGTGTTCTTGAAAATGAAGACCACTAGAAAAACAATTCTAATTCATAGGGGACTACATATGTAGATGTAGTGAACTAATTGCTCACAGTAAAGGCCACAAATAGGCTACGCCTTTCCAGAACCATACAGTGTACACTTTTATGCATCTGAACTGAACTAATTCGTGAATCACAGGTATGAGGTATTTTGCTCAGGAATTGAAACCACCTGACAGAGATGAAATCCTGTTTGCAGATTTCTCAGGCAATGTTTAAACCTAAACTGTACAAATTTTTAACTCTTATTTCATAATCATAAAACATAGGAAATCAATATGTAAAAGGTTTGACAATTTTTATCATTAAAAGAGTTGATTACATTGTATAATCTAATGTCTTTTTCACTTTCATATAATGGAAATAATTTTATCAATTTCGGCATTTATATAAGACGTGTACATTAAAATGCTTCCATGTATTCCTTGATTTATTGATTAATCATCTTCATATATGTGTGATGTAAACGTGCGTTTGAAAATTGATGTCAGCCCTACAAGCATTGTTTGAAGTTTTAAGTGGCTCTGTAACCACTTTTCAGAAATCGGATGAGTTCGGCAAAGCCTATCAGAATTACATTTAACCTTAACAGTTAACCTTAACTTGTTGCAATAGTATATTGATCATGGATATTGCCCAACAAGGTGTTATAAACAATTCATAAGACATACGGCTTCTGTTACGAATTTATGAAAGAAACAATCTATCCATAAATGTCTCTCAGTTGGAGTTTGTTATTAATCGATATAGCTGACACGATCGATCATCGCAGGTTGTATCCCGTGGCGAGAAGACAATACTGACAACGTCAATTCAATCTAAACTGCTGATGTCAATTGTTATGTATGTTTACCTTCGATGCTGTTTATCAACCACGGGAATCATTCTTAGTATCGGTTGATGTATTTTGTATAGTGATCATTACTCAATGGCCATTCTGTGTTTTATTCATGTACGACTAATCGATGTTTTACATGACAAATGTCAACTTTATTTTTCAACCAAAAATGTTATCAATAATTATTGAAATATCGGACTCAACAAGTGTAATATAACTTCATATTAACAACACGGATATTATGAAATTTTTTATCGGGGACACTAAAAATATAAAATTGAAATACTGTTATCAAGGTGAAGTATGAATATATTTTTAATGCACCAACAACGAAGTGAAATGACGTGAGGTAATGTTATTCTTTAAAGTCATTGTCAATCGAGTACTGTGATGTTGGTATGAGTACTAAATTGTCAGTTATTATAATTTATCATCATATAAACGCATGCTCTTGTATGAACTTTGGAAGTCAGTTCATTAAAATCGGACACCATTACAGGGCAAGTTACATGTTTTTATACAGATATGTAAAAGTCAAACCATAACCATAAACCATAAGTCATATTCATTCAAAACCATCCAAGCCTTGCATAGAAAGCCTTTATACGTAACAATTAGACATCAACATCACTATTTTCAAGTAACTTAAATCTGACTGAGGCATTATTATCGGACGTTCAAAACTATCATATTTCTTTGATAACTGTCTCATAAAATAGTACAAATGTTTGAATAACTTTAACATTTTAGATAGAAATTTTTTCGTAGTAAAGTACTTTTATCGTTTAGAGGTAAGATTTACCGGATGTTTCAAGTTAGATCGTAATTTGTTGATAATTGACAAACTTCAGAGTCTGTAATCAATCAAATATTTTCAGCAAACTCTTCAATGTAGATAGCCATGGGCTTTGTCTGCTGTTGAGAACTGTTTTACATGCAGCAAGATTTGAATGCAATGCTGCACTTAATTGCAGCTCAGTACCGCCAATGGTTCCTCAGTTGCTTGCAGGTCTCAACGCGATGCATATTTACAATTATGTTGCGGGCTTTCTCCGTCCAACAGCACTAGCATCCGTGATTTAAGTGAAAGTCTTTTACAGGCAACGTAATACCTCAAATCACCTCAATCAACATATTTTGGTTACAGTAATCAGAATACATACAATGGTCATTTCAGCAGAGATGCTACACCATACTGAACATAGATTGACCGGATCTTCGATTATTGCATAATCTAGCGACATGTAACATCAGTGCAAGAGTACGACTATATTACATATACCCATATACCCATATACCCTTACTCACTCTCTCTCTCTCTCTCTCTCTCTCTCTCTCTCTCTCTCTCTCTCTCTCTCTCTCTCTCTCTCTCTCTCTCTCTCTCTCTCTCTCTCTCTCTCAAATATCAATAATATAAATGACGATTTGTTAATAACATTTCCCTCAATAATAAGACTGTGAGACGATTTGAAGTCATTGTTAATTAAATTTGTAATTGACTTAACTGCACCTGACTTGACTTAAATGTATATTCGATATGTTACATCATTTTATTTTCTCATTATATTTAACATTTGTGAAACCATTCCTGCATTATGTGTTTATTTACTCCCAGAAAAAAAGTATAGTTATAACTCTAAATTAAGTTGATTGTGAGCTTCAGTTCATATTTAATTATTCCGTGTATTGAGCCAATGTCAGTGTATGAAAGCCACTGACTTTAAAACCGACGGAAGAACATATATGTGAATGAAAGTTATCACGATTTATATGCGACTGTACAATTAGGCAATAAGATACAGGTCATCATCAGTAAATTTCCGTCATACGTCTTTAGTATTATCAACATTAATTTCAAATGACCTTGAGGTTAAAAAGTTTAGTTCTCGCTTATTGTAATCACCCTTTCTTTCACCATGGACTGCAGATAGAATGTGTGCTGACCAACAGTTTATCTTCATTTGACTACAACAGCGACAAGGCAATCAGATCCCAGAAAGGCATATTTCAGGTCACTGCAATTTGTTTTAGTCACATTTATTAAATAAAAAATAATGACTGAAATCATTTTACTTTCCAGTGTCAGTGTAACCCTTTTTTGATGTTTTGCGTTACTGAACCAAACATTACTTAAGTGTAAATCGCAATTTCTGTTTGGATAAGATATTGCCTTGGTTGTTGAATTCTCCCCCCGACTCTGAGAAGAAAGGTCCCATTTATTTGACAGTCTGGGGAAGTTAATATACGTCCTATATGAAGTCGTTTTGGTAGGAAATTAATTTCCAAATCAGACATGTGATGAGAGTGGTAATAAGTTGGCAATATTTTACTGAAAACATTTTTTTTCTATTTATACTTATACTTCACAGCAAAATCTAAATTTCTTTTCTAAAAACGATCCCAAGATTTAGGGAAAAATTGAATAATTGCTTTATTTTTTCTCTTGGCAAAGATGATATCGACTGTCAGAAGACGATTAAGTAACATGCTCCAAAGTGATAAAAATATACCTCCCAAATTGAGCTGATATATATCTTTATTCCATCTTCAGTTGATAAGTGTACAACTGCGTAGATTTACCCAACCAGCACACTGACAATTTACAAGCAGCTATCGTGTCACTTACAGTATATGTAAGACACTCAGATCATGTTTAACGACCCACGGAATAGCACATTTACGTTCACTGGTGGTTATTAAAACTTGGATGTGATGTACCAAGTCCTGTTCTTTATCTCACCGTAATCTGCGTTGTTTGCGTAAATTACTCTTAGATTTCAGTGAAGAACAAGATTGTTATTATAAAATAACTAACCTTGCTATCGATACTATTAATGAATTATAAAAACAACTATCGATAATGTATCATTGACATGACAAGTATCGCGATATGTCGATAGTTCGATCTATATTCACACCCTTTAATATAAGCCATTATCCTAAAATATCACGATTTTCAACGTAAACGACATTTTATGGATAATAACTTCTTTATTTTGAAATTCATTCCTTCATGATGAAGGAGTAAGCATCTTCTCCGAAATGTTGTGCATTTCATAATAAAGAAGTTGTTATCCAGAACTTCTTGACTTCCTTTAGTATTTAACTTCTGAACTGAACTAACTGAATGTCGTTTCAAACATACTTGGCTTAAATAAAAGGTAATAACTATACGGTAGGAATAAACTACAATTACTAATTTGTGAGAAAGTGGTTGTAGTTTTTATACTTGATGTTAAAAAAGTAAGATAATGATACCTTAACATCACGGAGAAGTATTTAGACTTTCTTTTTTCATACATTACCTTCGTTTCTCAATCAGAAAAACTCGACTTCATGCAAGCCAATTACCAAAAAAAAAAGAAATAGAAAAAGAAGATAATTACGTGCGTAATCTGTGGTAAAGGTTCTCCAAGTGTCAATAGGTGGGTACCGAATTGTTTGAAATAACTCCAGTATGAAAATGAACTTGTGAAGCATTCATTGCATAGCGCAGCAGAAAGTGTTATACATCATCATTCAATTTGACTCAATTTTCACTACTAACAAGTTGAGTGAATTTTGTACAAGTCAGTGTAGTTTTGTCTTAAATGCATCATGGTGCTTAATGTTGACATATGTTATCATAATAATCATGTACTAACAAACTGAGGTTCCAAGAAAACTAGTAAATGTTACATATTAATTCACTCTTTTATTCAAACAAATGATGACGTAAATCAAACGTAAAGACTTTTCTTTTATAAACAGTTGTATTAAAACTAAAATTATTTAGCGTTCTTAATATAATTGCTCATCATGCACTCTCCTCGCTGCAATACAGAATAGGTGAATTTGAGGTTTATGCTACGTTCCGTTTGTAGTCATAGTATTTGTGAGCCTTCGCTCCTACATGTACTGTCTTTATTACTAAAGGCACCATAGCGTTTTTTTTGTTCAATTTTTTTTTAACCATATTTTGTAATACAAGCAAAAAAAACCATTGTATTAGGAAACGAGATAAACAAAAACATATACACAAATCCACATTTGGCTCCTTCAATTCATTATGCTAACAAAACAAGACTATCTACCAAGTAATAAATGTAAAGTTGACCAATATCGAAAAAACATTTCTTCTGTTGAAGTTGACAAAAAACAAATCTTGATAAATCGTAATAACGTACAATTTCCGTTTTAAGGTATTTCAAATTTGGTTTAAAACCATTAATACTACATCTGTATATACACTGTTTGACTAATAAAATGATTGCATTTATAGGATTATTGTTTTTACTCTTCATTCCTAAAATAATAGTTTTATTTGTAAATTCTAATTTCAATTGATGAGAATTTAGCCATGATTCTATTTCTTTCCATAATCTGAAAATAGGTTCACATTCCCAAAACATATGGTTGATTGTTTCTATTTCTGTTTGACAGAATGGACAGAGTGGCGAGGATGTATATCCAATTCTATAAAGAAATTTCCTTGTTGGTAGAATATTATGAATAATTCTATATTGCAACCATTTTAGATCTGTGCTTCTGGAACATTTATTTGCAATAATATTGAAAATTTGGAAGACGAATAAATTTTGAGTTGAGGAGAAAGGCATATGACTTTTTACCGCCAATTATGGTATCAATTTTCAACTTGTTAAATGGGTAAATAGGGCCAATAAGTTTTTTATTAAATTTGTTTATGTTAAGTGATCGGGTGTAGGTCATTATGGCTCTTTTCACCGATTTGTATGTTAAAAAGTTAGTTTTTATCGAAAATCTTCACATGTTAACAGTCTGCCTTCTTTATCTAGCATATCATTCACAAAAACTATAATAGAACATAATAGAAAAACGTTTTTCTGCCTATAAGGATATTGTCGTTATTCCATGAACATTGTGATTGTATATCATGTTCACTTACAATTTCTTTTTTACTCATTGTTATAAAATATGACCAATCTATGAGTACGTCTCTCCAAAAGGAGTTTGAGAAGTAGGGTACTATCTCATTTTGAATGAAGCCACTATCTGTAATAAAAAATGGAGTTTTCATTTTCAGTTTATCTTTAAATAAATATGTCCATTTAAGATCATTACTGTCCATTCGTTTTATCCATTTTAGTTTTTGTGATGATATGATTTTTCTAATATTTGGAACTTTTATACCCCCATGTTCTGGGTTAAGCACCACCACATCTCTTTTAACTTTATCTGGTTTATTTTTCCATATGAAATTAAAACATTTTTTTTGCAATTTTTCAATGATGCATTTACTTGGATTTGACAAAGACGAGAATAGATGGTTAAGCTTCGGTAGTAAGAGTGATTTGAGAACAGTATTTCTGCCATAGGGGGTTCATGTACGAGCTGACCAAATGTTCATTTGCCTGTCAATCTAGGAGAGTTTTTCGTTGTAGTTATTATCAACTAATATTATCTAGGTCAATATCAAAGTATACACAACACGGTCTCGTTATATGGGGGTAATTATCTTCGTGTAACTGCACCATAGGGTACGATATCTGAGTGATATCTTAATCTGCCCGCATGATATCAGATATCATACCTCAATAAAGATATATTTTATATTGTCAAGGAGTGGAATCGAACAACCGATTTACTGATATATAGCCTAACAACGTATCAACTGCGCCACTGTGACAGTGACGTCAGATAGTAGAAGTTATCACAGTTTTATGAACGTAGTATAGTACATGTATGTAACATGTGAGATTTCGAACTTCGTTTGTGTGAGCATTTGATTTTGTGGATATGATAGAATTAGTCACTTGCTGATGAGTTTGTGTCGGGAAGCAAGGAGCCATAACATTTCTTCTGTCATGTAATTCATAACAATAGATAGTAATTGCGGTGTTGTTTATACATAATGAAGTACGATAAAGGCACGTTATTTAGCATTCTTGTTGTATCACATTCACAAACCAGAGCTTTGCTTAACCATTTAAGTGTCCACTTTCATATCTTCTAAAAATGATAACAAAAAACCTCAGCGAATATTTATTTGTTTAAGAAAGTCACGTTACAGTTTACAAAGGTGTAACGCGAATCGCCTAGATCAACGTTTGGTGTACAACATGTACCGCGTTTAGGTTGTTGGCCAGGCTGCTGGTCAATTTGGTCAGCTGCTGGCGTTTGGGAAACACGTTTGGCACCGTTTAGAACTCTGCTGAGAAACAAAATCATATGTAGGCCTATATACTTTGATGAAAAGAAAATTGAAATGAGTAAACTATTTTTGTTAAGTAAGTACAATTTGTTGAATCATTCTTTAGAAAGAAACATGATGATATTTTTGTAACAAATATTTTATTCATCATTGTATCCCATTACGTACCTGAAAGAGTTGGCTTTGTGCCATTATTAACTGTTCATCTACACCAGCTCTGAAGAGTGTTTTGGCTGCTGTAGCACGTAAAGAATGTTTGGTGTAATGTCCAGTCAGTCCAGCGTCCTTGGCCATGTCCGGGATGACCTTCTGCAGCGTGTTATGTCCAACTGCTTGCCGGCTAAACCAAACTTTGTCATTTGGCAGCAGATAGAGCTACATATTCACGTATGCGTACATGCATGTATGTATGCATACTTACATACATACATACTGTCTTTGAAAAAAATGTTACATGTAAAGTATTCATCATATCGCGTATATGAAATGGAAGATATCAGTATGATATCAATATAACACTACATGGTGTACATGTACATGTATTATATATTGTCATTTCGTTGTTTCGTTTTATGTTTTAAAATACTCTTTACCTCGGTCCGATACTGATAAACATGCTCAGCAGAGCCTCGCATGTTTATCAGTATCGTACCTCAGGAGGAAGTTTCCCCTCTGTAATCGGATACAAAGTATCCTCATATAACCTGTATAGTTGTACGTTATTACTTTATTAATGTCTTTATAAACGTTAGTCAACAAAATATCAATTGATATTCTTATTCAAATTATTTACTTTCCAAAATGAAAGGTATTGAATATAAACTTGGCCTTGTTGTGTATGGCAAATAGCGACCAAGCACTCGGCGTTAGCTGTGATTGGTGTGAAACAAGTAACAAGAAGTTCGAAGCTTGTGTCTTCATTATTTGTTTATTCCTTAGTTCAGTCATAAACGAAAAATTCTGAAAGTACAAAGAAAATCTGCTTAGTTACAATGATAAAATGTGGTAATTTTCTCAAGCATTCAAATCATTTTGTTAAAATGATCTTTTTGAAACCTACATTATACAAGTCTCAAACTCTGGCCATAATAAAGCCCTCTTCAAATTACCATAAATCATGTAATTATAAGCAAAATATAAAGATAAATAAAACTTTAAAATTCCGGAATTAATACCTATGTTTCATTTAAAAACTATTTTCTTGTCAATGAGCAATAATATAAATTGAATTCAAATGTAAACTCTCTTTAAAATCCACTCAATAAATTCTACAAGATACTTCACGCTTGAAACGTGTAACACTGTAAACAATGCACTATAAGGACGGCTCGCATACAAAATGAAACCTTCCGTAATTAGGGGTGACAGGTTGTACATTATCTTTGTGACGCTAAAATCAGATGTAAAAGATATCTAGTTTTGAGTTATAAATCGTTGGCAATCATAATTCAAAATAAATGCATAGAAAACACTAAATAACAGCAATATCTCTCAATTTCTACTCAAATAAGCCTCAAATAGTAAATACCCCTACGTAAATGAAATGGAATCGTCCTAGGCAAAATTACCGCTATGAGCGGCATGACAAAATCATCTTAAATTCAATATTTTTAGACACTTTAAACATTAAATACATATATCATCAAAGTCTTTGCATCAAATAATGATATTCACCTGAAGAGTGCATCTTTCCAAGCTGCGAACAGGCAACAACATTAAAAAACTAATAACGCGACCACGTACGTTTCTTTGCACCATGCCGCAAATACCGGAAGTCACTCTCTGGTCAGGGAGCATTTATTGTAATTGAATATAAAAGGGAGTAATCATTAAATGAAGTTGAAAATGATAACTCGTGATTATTATTGTGTAAACACTCAAATATACTTTGAATCTATTCAAAACAGTGATATCGCCCTCTCGCTACCGCTCGCGGGCGATATCACAGCTAACGCCTCGCGCTTAGGTCGCTATTTCACCCTTATTGAGTGAAATTTGTTTGTGACCAGTCAAAATGCCATTCTTTACACATTACATATCTGGATCTCTTTTTTGAACCAATCCATATAACTTTTGTTTTGTTCAGTCCTGAAAAGCGTGCAAAAAGTTCTAAAGTATTCAAAGCTGCATAGAGACTCTTTTCAGATCCATCTAATGTAAGAGTAGTATCGTCTGAAAATTGCGAAAAAAGATACTCTATATTGCCAATTTTGATTCCCTTTATGTTTTTGTTATTTCGTATCATGATACCCAAGATTTCTACACATAGTAGAAAGATGTAAGGCGCTAGTGGGTCCCCCTGGCGGCATCCTCGACTTATTTTAAAGGGAGTTGACGCGAATCCATTAAGGACTCTTTATAGAATGTTTCTATCCAATGTGAAATACTCGGTCCAAAATTGAAAAACTTTAAAACTTTGCTTAGATAATTTATGTCTACTGAATCGAAGGCTTTTTCGAAGTCAATGAGTAAAAGTAATCCTGGTATCTGACAAGATTCGGTATGTTCCATTAGATCATATATTAGTCTCGTTACTTCTCCAATATATCTTCCTGTGATAAATCCTTTTTGATCTTCATTGATAATAATGGGTAAGATCTTTTTAATTCTGTTCGCAATTGCTGCGGCACCAATTTTATATGAGGTATTTAGTAACGAGATTGGTCACCAGTTTTACAAACATTTCTTTGGTTTGTTATCTTTTGGAATACATGTTATCAATCCCTGCTTTTGAGAGATTGACAAATTACCGTTTTCATAACCAAAGTTTAGTGAATTAAGGAGATATTTTCCTAAGTCTTTCCAAAAGAATTTGAAAATATCGGTAGTAAAACCATCGGGCCCCGGACTTTTTTCATTGTTCATGTTATTAGTTCCCCTTCAAGGCTATATCGGTCTGATTCATTTAAAACCTTGAAGTTTTTATCTTTAAACATTTCGGCCAGATTAACGTCGGAATGGCCCTGTGCGGTATATAATTTTTCATAAAACAGTTTCGTTTCATGAACCAAATCTTTCTGCAATAACTGTTCCATCGTTTTTTTTCTAAAACACTAATTGACTTGTTTAAAAAGTTTCTAGATTCTAGCTTTAAGAAGTATTTGGTTGGTTGTTCTCCCTTTTCGATCCAATTAGCTTTAGATCTCATGAGTATTCCGTTTATTTTATGATCGGCAATTTCAGTTAGATCATTTTTAGAACATTTATTTCTTCAAGCAAATTTTGCTTCGTGTCCTTATCATCATTCAAGTCTAGCTGCTCTTCTAATTCTCTTAGCTGAGATTCTAGTTTCTTCTCTCTTTCATTTGTAATTTTCTTTTTAGTTGATGAATAGTATATTGTTTTAACCCTGATCATAAGAAGCAAAGTTTCCCAAAGTAGTTGATCATCAATTGAGTATTTTTTGTGGTTTAGTTTCTGAGGTTTTATATTGTTCTAGTGTTGATGTGATTGTATCTTTTACAAGTTTCACGTACTTTCTATCTCTTAATAGTGAATTATTAAATTTCCAAAAGCCTTTCCCCCTTGCTAAGGTGGAGCAAGTTATGGAAAGGGAGATAAGTGAATGATCAGAGTTAAGGCTTGGAAGGATATCGCTTTATCAATTTTCGGTATTTTAAGGTTTTTAAGGACAAAGACCTTTACTTTAGCTCTCTATCGATGCCATGAAACACATATTATTCTTTACAATTGACCTGCAATCAGCAATGCAAAATGTTAAGACGGCAACTGTCGGTTTAGAGATTTTATGATCAGATGTGCCCAAAACAGAAAACTATGGACAATTGATTGGCCAGTCAATTTAAGCAAGCTATGAGGGGGTAAGAAGTAAAGATAAATATATGTATGGTAGACTATCCACTTACAAACAAATTATTATTGAGAAGACAAGACAATAATTCTGTACTTCAGCAAAAACAATTACCCTAAATATCCAGTTCAGTTTGACTGTGAAATTTTAATGTATTAAATTATATTAAAAGTATATGAGAAAATTCGCTCGAATGTCGTTCACACACAAAAAATCGCAGCGATATGACTTTCTCTTACAGCTTGTACGTCGTGACAATGTAGGTCTCGGTTTGATAAACCGAAATCAATAATTTCATTTACACAGATGTCATTGGAAAAAATAGATGGTATTATTTCCTGTCTAAGACCATCTATATCTCCGCGTAGTAAAATAATGATGCTACTGATTACACGTCTTGATGTTCCTTTTAGCCTGTGTTTAACAATATATAACACGGCAAACTTGGACAATATACAGAGAGGATATTTTAGTTTATTAACAAATACAATGAGATGTTTATTAACTCATAATATGCAAACATCCATTTACGTATGCATGATCACAGTTTGTAATCGAAAGTATTTCGTATTGATTTCCAGCTCTGCCATTGTTCCTGGCGTATACAGTAGGTAGACGAAAATACAATATGATGTGTACTGATATCCAAAAGTAATAATATCTCTAAAACTGCTTTTCAATGCAAATACATCTCAACAATTGAAAATGCGTGAGAATAGCTTTTTGTCTAGGAATTGATAACAAATGCCGGGATAAAACTTATTTTACAAACACACTAGTCCGTACTACCAAAATACATGTTTGCTTTCATTAAGATGTTTTACTATTCCATTTGCCTTTGCTGTTAAACAAACACTACTAATAATTTCATAGCTTGCAAAATTTATAACTACCAGTGAAACATTTGAAATGTATCTCATTTTCAGATTTCAAAGTTCTTGCATGGAAGCCCGGCCTCGGCGAATATAGATCCTGACTTTTCACACCGATATACAAATGATATCAGAAGTTTTGTGTTAGTCAACACGTTCAAAAAGGTATGCTGAATTGATAACCAAATATGTATTTAAAAAAGGATCTGAATGTACTTGGGTTTTCTAAAAAAAACATTTCAGTGATTCATACGTGCGATACTCACATTAATACATTTCTCTTAATAAGCATGATAAATAATTAAACCATCCTCGGATAAACAATGGACTTAATAGTAATTCTTCTCAAAGTACTTCTACACAGATCCATTAAACTATCAGCTGTTTTAATTAACCCAAGGGTCAGACAAAGGATAATTCATGAATTGTGTCAGTGTATGAAAGTTACGATTCTAAAACGACGTGTCTGCTTTTTAATATTTATGTAAGTACATTGTTATTTTGTTTCATACTTCCAGCAAATACTGCAAAGTGTTTCATAATACTATTGTTCAAAACGAGTTTTAACAGTGACATTAAGTTAGATTCTACGAGTTTCTTCTTTTATTTAAATAATATTGCTTGTTTCATACTGCGTCAACCGGGCATAACATGTCATATCAGCACTTTATAGTGCTACAACTTAATGTAAAAAAATATACTTATTTCTGCAGGCTCGGTCAAGTAGTTTGCGTTAATAAGGAAACCATATCAATTTTTTGAGGATCATGTTTCTGATCACCATTACATTTAGTGGTATTTATCGACAGGTATCGGTTCACAGTGGGTAATTGATACTTTCAGCTACTATCCCAGTAATTGGACCGTTCTAGAACATGGCTTCTCTCAAGAGAGGCTCTCATTCAGTGCCTCGGCCAACAGTGGAGATATTTAGAAAAGAATCTGCAGGCTGCATTCCACAAAACATTATTAAATCTTGAAAGGGTAAGTCAAAAGGATTGGTTACACTCTCTTTTCTATAATTGAGTGATTTCAGTTCACTTGATTCAATAGCACATTATGGGCCTTCCTTGGGCATTATTAATAGTCCTTCCTCATCACATCACGAGCATGTTATTTGCAATGACTGTTTCTGACACCAAATGTTTTGCATAGGGACCTGATTTACAAAATAAACATTGCCTATTCCAGCATTAGTCCATCAAAAGTAGTTAAAATAAAATAGTAAAATCCTCAAGCGGGATTAAAAGGCGGAATCGATTAGGTATACAATATATATATATATATAGATAGATAGATATATATATGTGTGTGTGGGGGGGGGGGGGGGGGGGGTGTGCCTTAATGCCTTTTTTCCTTAACTAAGTTACATGCTTCTTTTTTCCTATTAGTAAAAAATAACAAATTATCTTTACATTTCTAACTATGTGAAGCTGCTGAACAAAAGATATTACATTATTAACAAAATAAGTGGAAACATCATGTAAAGAGGTGTTCACTTAGGATTGACACCTCTTTACATCTTTCCGCCGTAGCGCTTTTTGAGGAGATCCCTATCACCTACTTGAATATCATATTCTTTCCCTTCAAGAACAGATTTGGCATAAATTTTGAAACACTAGGATCCAAATTGCAAAAACTTACATACTTGAATATCCTTTTATATTTTTATTGTTCTAATTAATACCCTAATATATAACTCAAAGTTAACCATAAGTCACCATATTTGTCAATATTGCCTTAAATGTGTTTTTATAACTATCTTACTAAATATGGAAGTCTGATTTTTATATTCTTACCTTATGCCTCATAACTTTTGTTTGATGCCAGAATTATCTCCGGCATCCCGCTAACACCATGTATATGCAGAGTAAATATGAATCCTTAACATATAAATCGAAAAGTATGGCTTTAATATTGATTTGTAAAGTATTTGTGATAAATTCAAATTTTCAAAAAATGATGTCTTTACATACGAAATTTTGAACAGTGTATCAAACGTTTGATCAGCAGTTTCATGACAATATCTAACATTGTTATATTTCGGATTACAATAACTGAAATAGTACTAAGTCTTGTACTTTTCGGGTCCAGTCCCACAAAAAGGAAAATCCTGTGTGCATGTGCATCCCTTGGTTTCTCTTTTCCATGACATCCTTAACTTCAACACAAACGATCCAAATGCAGTCATATTAAGACATTTTAAACACTTAATTTGTTTTTTGATAAATCTGTTATCATCCCTCCTTTTAAAAACATTTTTGGGACTATTTTGGTTTAAATTAGATAATGGGACATTCGTGCATTGAAATATTAAGTAAACATGAGGATGAACTGACCAGCTCGACTGATGATTTGAGATCTCATTTTTCTCTGTTACCCTGTAATATAACTGGTAATGTTTTTTAAACTGCCTTAAAGAAATTTTGAGAACTGCCAGAGTTGACTGAAGAAGGAACCGGCAGCCTGCCATTATGTAATTTACCATGCAATACAGAAATCGGAGAAGTCTGTCGTATTCAATGGCTATGTAACTATCTTTACTAACTATAAGTTTGTACCGGTGTATAAAAATTCATAACATCCATGCTTATCTATCGTTTATTGCCACAACTCTTTAACATTTCTGTAGTCGGTCTTGCTTTGTCAAAATTGAAAAGTAAAGTAAACAGGAAGCCATATTCAAACACTTTAATGTTTTTGTCCACCTTAATGGAAACAGATAATGTATTGGGGTAAGTTGATACTGAAATAAAGTGGATTTCAGTCAGGTTTTTATATATTTTGTTTTTAAACTGGGAAAATACTCAACTTTGTCAGCATAAGACCTTACTTGATACAAGAGGATATGACAAAGGGAAAACAAGACTTAGTGCTATTGATTTACAAATCCTTTACTGCAAACTAACGGCGTTGCTTTGATTATGATACTATCAAGCAGATCACCATGAAGTATCTCAATGTACCAATATCTGTGAATACAAAAGCTTGTACTCTACATATCTTACCGACTTCCAATGCCTCTCAAAGAAGAGGACATTTTTTTTTATTGAAACATATTTTATTTATTCAAGAAATGGATTGGGTTACAAGTTATCAAACTTAAAAAAGGCCCTCCCCATATATTTACAGCATTTATCTTACAATATTGAATAACAAGAGACGGACAGGAATATGTACAAGAGAAATTAGTGAAAGCGTTTAGTTTGAGAGATAAAAATATGTACACATTTGAAAACATACTGATTTTCAATAATAGTCAGAACTGCATTGCCTTGTAAAATGAGATTAATATCTATTGTAACCCTGTTTCTAACAATATTTTATAAAGATGTAAACATTTTTCCTCTTTGTGTAATGTATAAGGGGCATTCAAGGAAGTAGTGACAAACATTTTCACAATCATAACCACTTTGACAACATGCATCATTTCTGAAATTTATTCTAAATAAATCATAATTAAGGGAGCTTGTCATGTATCTCAATCGAGTGTGCAAAACACTAAATTTCCGAATTCCAAATGAGTAGCACACTGGTGCAATTTTTTTCCCCACATGAATATTTGGTTTAAAAGAAGCAAGAGATTCACAATTTCTAATTGACAACGGAATGTTATTCCATAATTTGATTGATGATGGAATAAACGATAATGTTGAGTACTTCAGTCGTGTACAGGGTTGGCTAAAGTTATTCGAGTTTTTTAATTCGTAACTTGTCCGATTACCTACTGAAGGGGGAAGTAAATCCTGAAGAAAACTTGGAGCGCGACCTGTCTGAATTTGACATAGTCATATATACATAGTCAGTGTTAATATCAATACATTGATATTTGAATATATATAAACAAGTTTGTTATAGTAAGAATTGTATTTCATTTCTTTATAAAAGTAATGAAATAACATATCTAGAAAATGTACATAAGGTGATTAATGTAAAGGGGTTTCACTTCTTCGTAAGGTATTAACTTCATCCAAGTTTGATTCAAGTGAGTTAGAACCAACTGTATCTAAATGCGGTGATTCACGCTGTCTTACATGTAAAAATATCATAATAGGCTCTTTTGTAAATATAAATGAAAGTAAAGTGTTTTCTGTAAGACAAAATCTTAATTGTAACAGTAAAAATGTTGTTTATGTCATCACATGCTCTGGGTGCAATGAAAAATACATTGGAAAAACTGAAATGAAGTTAAAATTACGCATGAATTTACACAGATCTCAGATTAATCATCCAAAAAACCGTACAATTCCATTGAGTTAACATTTAGCTGAGTGTGGAAAAGGGCATTTTTCAGTTTTCCCAATGTATAAATTAAATTTTGAGAACTTCTTAAATTCTAGAACTTAAATGTTTTGCTGTACATGTATCCTATTGTAACCTATATTGTGACGTATTAATGTAATGACGTCATGTTGTACACGATGACGTTGCTTGGCAACGCATTATCCGTTGTATGTATGGCCTGAAGAGGCTCGTTGAGCTGAAAGCGCTAGCCATTAAAATGGATTGTTTTTACTTCTGACTTCGTATTTTTCAATATAAAACGTCTGGGAGCTGAAGATCAATTTCAAATTGGTGAACTTTTTTCATATATATATATATATATATATATATATATATATATATATATATATTAGCTTTCCGAGACCTAACGGAAATAACGGAAATGATGACTTTTGAAACGGTGTCGCTTATTGAACAACTAAATTTGATTGCCGAGAAACGTTTGTAATATGACAGAGGTTGTATAGGAATTTAAGACGGAGTTACCTCTTTTGGGAGAGAATGCCCATTCAAAAACTCGATTGGTTTTGTGTCAACATGTCCTTTGCACTATGTATGTCAATATGTATCCTAAACACTTCTACGTGATTACCTCACCGCATTTTTTAGTGTTAGTGTGTGTTTTTTATGTATTTGAACTCTGCACATGATGTACATGATGAAGAATGAATAAATTTTTCAAAATTCCTAACAAAAATATGTTAATTTCTTTTTTAAACAAAGTGGCCAAAGAAAGTAAAGGTTGGATAATGTCATCTTCTTTAAGAGTTTGATACGGTATTCATCAACCAATTCACTGCCTAAGGGAGAAAGTCACATCGCTTAAACGGGGTCATTATAGACGCTAACCACTTCTTACACTAACAGAACGTATTTAATTCTTGTATAAACGCGCTCATGGAAATGGTTGATATAGTTGAAGACACAACAACGATATTCAAAGGCAGACACGAGAGGAGCGAGAAAGGGCAATGGCAATGCACGAGATGGGGGCAACGCAAGTCCTAATTGCAAGAGTATCCTAATTGTCCGAGTGCAGGCCATGATTGGTATTCAGACTTCTGCAAAACTACCAACAGGCCGGAAAGTTTGAGGACCTGCCTAGAACAATTGGTTAAAACACTTAGGAATATTGGCGAATTATGAAGACTTTATTCAGGTATAGTAGCTATATGAAGACATACATATTGCAAGATGTTGAGGAAATTGTGTGCTAAATAACACGAATGCCTTTTTAAAAAGGCGTTTCTTTGCAGCCAATAATATATATTTTGCGTAATTTACATAGATGTCAAGCGGAGCCAAATATTATTGGGAATTTTCTAAGAGTTGGAAGAGAATGATCATGTCGGCTGTTGCGTATTACTGTTCTATGTTATCGATTTGCAACGACTACGTAAACGACTGCAACAGCAGTGTTACAGCACGTTAGTCAATGTAAATTACTACGAAGTCATCGCAGGAATCAGAGTTTACCATCTCTTCAGAGGAATGATATTAGACTCAGACTCAGACTCAGACTCTTTATTTCGTAAATGATGGCCTGTGAGGCCTATAGTACATTTGCATAAATACAAATACATGGTTTGTGAGAATATCAATCTTACGTTGTAAGTTAACTACAGTGTCTGCGAATAATGTAACATCATCGGCAAATAACAGAAGATATATTTCCTCGATATCACAGTCAATAAATATTCCGTGGGTATCTTCCGCCAGCATCGTATGAACTAACTCGTCAATGTACATAAGGAACAAAATTGGTGATAACAAACACCCTTGTCTCACACCTGCATTTGAGGAAAACATGTCTGTAAAATTTTGGCGGCCACTCCGAACTGCTGCTTTAACACTTGAATAAATATTGTCAATAACAGTGAATATTTTACCAGGGATTTGCTTCTTGAGTAATATGTACATCAATTTGGACCTGTCTACTAAATCAAAGGCCTTTTTAAAGTCCACGAACATACAATAAAACTTTCCTCCTTTTCTTCTTAGATATTTATGCGCTATACTGTATAAAATGAATTGATTGTCAGTAGTTGAGTAATTTTCCCGAAAGCCAGACTGTGATTCAGATATAAGGTGTTGGAGTTCCAACCACAGTTTCAGCCTCGAGTCAATAACTGCAGTAAAAAGTTTACCCATAATGTCCAAAAGACTGATTCCTCGAATGATATTATCTGTCTAACATCGAGGCCAAGATTACAGACAAGTTTGTTTATGGTATGTGAGGGTAGCGCAGAGTCTTGTGTTGAGACGAGAGTGGTTTCCTCTTGTTTCGGAACCATACAGACGACAAGTTTTACGCTATAGAGGAGAAACGTTATCTTAAGTGTAGGTCCAAGAGGTTCGTCAACTCTGTTAGAAAATGGCCATAGTCTCAGCTTATCAATGACATAGGAATCTGAATGCTGTGCAGTACGAAAACTAAGTTATACAGCTTTTGGTGTTTCTGTTCTCGCAAAAGCCAGCCACAAGGTTCAGTATTTTAAAAAAATTATGCACAATTGAAGAGGGAATTCATAAAACGCTACAGTGTTCATGTTCTCTTATGGCCTGCCTGTTCATCGCATTTGAACCGAATAGAAAAGGTCTTGAATCATCTGAACAGACAATAACCGTCAGCAACCCCTGCCACCCTGCTCTAAAAAGTGTCTCTCCTGAATATTTCTTAGCAAGCACGGGTATGCCACTAATATAAGAAAGGCTCAACCGATGTTTCCGTGGTCCTTCCTTCAAAACAACGTTTTCAATAACGGGAATATAAACTTTTGCTTTCTTAGCAATTTAATTTTTGTATACTAGAATTTATTAATGAAACGATATTGAGATAAATATGATAGCAACTAACTCTGTGCTCAGAATTACGAAATATCTGTCGCTCGTAAATAAACTTTGACTTTATATAAATATTATTTTAATAACTTATTAAAAAAAGTGTCCTTTACAGGACTTTGGATTACAATAGATTTGGTACACAACAGCTTACCTATGTTACAAATCTTTCCGTATCAGGTAATCACACGCCATTTATCAAGATAGTGTTCACTTATTAAGTTCCACACTGGCAATAATATAGAATATAACATACTAATATACATACATATATAAGGATGATTCATTTGTGTGAGTGGGGTAAACATATTCAGTTACTGAAGAACCTACCTCTTGTCACCATTTCTTTTAGTAGCATTTATCGACACAAATCTGTGTAGAGTCGGTGATTTCAGCTACTATCATCTTAGAAATTGGCCTTGGCAAATCATGGTGTCTCTTTTGTGAAATGATTTTGCAATCATGGGTGTTGTCAACCTGGAAAAAATTGTTCCGCAGATTCACAACAGTAAAAACCTTCACATCACGGAATCTTATGTAGCTCCAAGCAAAATTTTTATTCATGTGCAATTACATAAATGTAATGTCATATATTGAGATGCAGAACAGTTTATTACAAAGCATATACCGAGATAGTGATAATTTTCAACTCTCAGATATTCTCTAACCTCTTGATAAATATCAGCAATCGGAATACCGATCTATGCTCAGCTGTGCGTCATGTTGGTAAGGGAGATATTTCAATGACTGGTTATAAGCTTAAACACATTTGTGTTATTTTCACTTTGCAGTTTTCCATTGCATGTAAAACTTGCACATTTTATTTGGTTACGTTTTATGTTATTCTAAAACTTGAGGTTTTCTTGCAAACTTTTGGTTTTATTTATTAATTAACAAATTACCTTTATTCTTTCATAAATCTTTTTTTTATTTTAACAGTATCTGAATATATTATGATAATGGTTATATTCTATATAATATTCTTATCAATATCAAGAGTAATACTTACAGCTGTGAATCATAGTTAATGATTGAATTTTTTTTATAACAACATAATTAAAATCAATAACGAAACTCTAGATTTTGGACTGACCAAGAAAGGAACTTCCTCTTCTGAAATCAAATTACAAAGTTGCACTTGTAAGTCTTCTTATGGAGAAAGACAATCCATCCACTAGAACTATTATCAGTTAAAACTTTATGAGAAACTGAAATCTAATTTCCTACATTTGCTTGCAATAGCTTGCAGCTTGGTATCGACTTTCGCATATCTAAGAAGTTGAAGTCCATACGATCGCGAGTTGTAACTGCTCAACCAAATTTTATCCTTCAATATCTAATCCAAACCTTTGAAAGTAGTTTTGGCTTCATAGGGCGATGTTAATGATGGAAAGCCATGCGAAATTATAGAAAGGAAAACGAATCTGCTTTACAACACCGAAATATTCTACAATATCGCATAAATCCTCTGTTGGTTGGCTGTAGTAATCTGCTTTTGCCTTGGTAACTTAAAATTATAAAGCGATTCTCTTTACAGCAAGAGTCGATTCCTTCTCCCAAAGCAACCAACATAACCGAACCAGCGAAAATATATCTAATGAGAACCAAATTACTGAAGCTTTAAAACGACTTTGTTTAATAATCTCAACTTTTTCTCTAATCGGATTTCTAATTTGTGATTTATGGAAGATAGGCTTTAAAGCAACTGATACTGTATAGCTTGTATCACTCCTTAATGGTATAGAATTGACATGAAATATACGCATTTATCAATGTATGCTTTTTTGTATTTTGTTCTAACCATCCTATCCATAACCATTACCATCCTAGCTATAGAGTGGACAAAACGTCGAGTATTATACAAGCCTTCACGAAACTAAAATGTGATAAAATTGTTTTCTTTAAGTTAAGAAAGACCAACGTTAAAACGTTTAGGAAGGAGCTCTATTTAGTACTTAATCAAATATTTCTCGTCTTAAGTATATAGATATGATTTTCTGCTTCTGTTTGAAAGGAGACTTTACAAAAAGAATTCCAAGTTTGTTTAAATGACTTCTTTGAAGTCCTTTGTTCTCTATTTAATAATATCTTAAAATCTGATCCTCAAGTGCATTTGTGCAGTATTGTCTGATATTTCATGAAAGGTGTATTTTATCAATGTACTATCATTAATTAGATCTATGTGTAATGTTTCATGAGATTTTATGTTGATAAGAGTTTGCAAGGTGCCATGTTGACCTTGAAAATAAGGTCATGGTCACAGAAAACGGCAGGTGTCTGCCATATCATCACCAAAGTAGGATGAATACTTTGAATGCGATTGGTCATGGAATAATGCAGTAACAAGTATAGTTAAATCTAAATCAACTGTTTCGTATTGGGGATATTTTAGTTTACAATATCAGGTTGCCAGGTCAACGATGCATGTAAGTCATGTTAATCATCACGAAAAATATATTTTAAAATTAAAAAATATAAATGTTCCAACCAACTCAATACACCATATTTGACAATTCTGTTATGACTAACCTCTGCCTCACGTACTGCCTCCTTTGTTTATTTCACCTCTCATTGTAATATAACAGTTACTTCAATTAATCAAGTGCTAGGTATTTAATAAATGTTACTGCTTTCTCTTACAGTGCAATCATGTCATGTAATGGTATGATTGTAGTATGTCATGATCAAGTTACAACAATAAACAACTTGTTAATCAGATAAACTAATCATTCTGGGAACATCAAAATTTGGCAAAGCATCAATATCCGATATCATGAAAATATCTTTTGGCATTAACTGAAAGGATGTTGGTTTACTGTAAGGTATAGATTACTTTTGAAATGTTTAAACGCAGTCTACTCGCTTCGAGGACATACACGATCTTTGTAATCATTAGCAGCACAAAAAACTATTTTACTACCGCTTATAGCAAATACACGTGGTATGATCATCAATACTTCAAAGCTAAAGGAGTCAGCCCAGAAAATCTCTAAAAATCAAAATGCACGAAATGGTCTGCAAGTCTGTTCCTTTTTAAGTTTATGTTTCCTATGTGTATGAAAAAGAATTTCTGTCTCCTAATATGTCAGTTAATCTCATATATGAAAATTTCAGAATTGCATTACAACTCAAGCCCCCATCACATAAAATAGGATTTCTAAGCTGAAAGATTAACATATTTTTTATTTATTTTTGCTTATTTTGTAATTACTTTTGACAAAAATTTGGAAAAGGCATATAACCTTTAAATGGATTGCCTCGATGTACCGTGTGACAAGACAAGACAAGACGCAAATTCTGCACCCTTTTGACATTGGGGAGTAAAACAATTTATCACTCCGCTCAAGAGGGTGATATAAGTAGCTATCTAGGCTTATTAGCACCGATCGAGATCCTTACATGAGTTAGGATAATGGGGTATACGTATGTTGGTATGAAAAAAATCTAAAAACACTTTATATGTATTGTCATATATATAGAACTTGAGATACATATTCTTCATTTTACAAGACATTTTTTATGCCATCTTAGAGAGCAGCTTAACCAATCGCAATGTCTCAAAAGAATTTTTCGAAAGATTTAGAATGTAATAGGATTTTCTTTGAAACACACCGTTCCCTATCACGTAATCATACTTCAAGAAATGGTACTGTGACACTCAGTCACTCGCAAAAACAGTAACGATGTACCAGTTTCGTAGCCAATGACTATTTCTCTGTGTGGGTGGGGAATCCATATTCAGTTACTGAAGAACTCTTTATCACCATTTTATTCAGTGGCATTTATCGATATATAGCAGGAAAGACTCGGTAAGTGATACGTTCTGCTACTATTAAAGTAATTGTACTGTTCTGGGAACATGGCTTCTCTTAAGAGATTATTAGTAACATTTACGGGCAGAAATCGGTAAAGAGTCGGTGACTGATGCTTTCAGCTTCTATCATTGAGTAATTGACCTGAATAAATCATGGTTTCTCTCACGAGAAAATTACCCATCAAACCGTGTTGACTTGATCCCAAAAAAACGCTCTTATGAATATTTTAAAACATTTAAAACCCTCATTTCAAAGAATGTTATACAGCTTATTGATCCTGTTCCCTATTCCGTAATTTGCTATATTGCGATACAGAAAAGTGTATTGCCTATAGTGATGTATTGGTATTTTTTTTAAATTATATATTTTCCATGTTCTCTATTGAATAAATAACATCGATCAATACTTTGCTGTACGCTATATAGGAACTTATACTATACTATATAAGATAATGATCATTGTGACTGGTGATTTGCTCAAACACGTTTGTGTTGTTTTCACTTTTGTACAATTCTAAAGTTTTCCTGCAAGATTCTAATTTTTATTATCAAGTCAACTTTCTTGAATGACCAAGAAATGTTCTCCCGATTGATCCTTCTTTAAAACCAACTTACAAAGATACGTTTAATGAAAAGAATCGCTGTCACGTTTAAAGTAACAAATCTGTCATTCAAAGATGTAATGCATGTTTGACATTGCCTGTGAATTACTATTTCTGTAAATAACAAGGTTTCGGGCGGATGCATCTACGACGATGTAGACACGTTACCTAACATATACAAGTTTACTTAAAACGTTATTGAATAGACTAGCACGTATAACGCATCAACTTATGATATTAATTTCAAAGTCTTGCACTTCCTTTATAAACGTAAAATGCAAGCTCATCTACATTTATTTCCCGTCACTAGGAATATTACCAGTAAAATTTAATTTCCTGAATTCTTCGCATAATCTTGCAGCTGACGTTCGCATTATGCATCTAGGAAGTTATGTCTAAGTTAGTCTACACGATCTTGAATGTCACACGAAACGAGATTATTTTATATTCATTTGAAACTACTCTTGGAATATATGATTCAGCTCTTTCAAACCACTAATGGCATAATCGGAAATTAGATGAACTAAAAATATCCTATGCATATAGCGAATATAAAGCCGTCTTTTTAGCACCTGTCATGTTGTGAGACGTCACGTGATGTCCTATTGTAAAGACTAAGGAAGTGCTGTATCGTCATTTCACAAATTCAAACTTGTATTTTATAAATCTAAACATTCCTGAGATGACAAAAATCACTAGCTCATTCATTAAGCAGAATGCTTACCAAGAGATATACTTTAAATTCACATAAAACGTAGTGTAAAACGCAAACATTCAAGTATGAATGAGAACACTTTACAGACAACGTTAACCAATAAAAGGACAACTAGTTTCCATGACTTCACTGAAATATCGTACAATATGGAATGAATCGTCTGTTGGCGTGCAAAAGGATTGCGCCTTTGCTTGGTAACTTACATTATGAAGCAATTCAATTTACCGCATGAAGTGTCCATTCAACTCCCAAGGGAATATTTTCATCAATTTGACAATCTGTTTGATGATGATGCGTTACAGCAAGGTATACGACAACATCAAAATATATAGAGAGAGAATATCAAATTTACTTAAAAATGGAAAATAAAATTTCGTTCCTTGAAATTTTATTTATGTACATATACACATACCAAGTTTAAAAGAAAACGTATTTTTATGGATTCAATCTCTTTTAAGTGTCATAGGTTTGCCAAAATAACTTCAGCATATTTTGCTTTTATAAATTAATGAATGTCTAAGTGAAAACAAAAGTAAAGTATGATAAAACTTTTCATTTTTGTCACTGAACGTAAATGCTGTAAAAGTGAATTTTTATACTCTGCTATAAGGACATTTAACAACCGTAGATTAAAACTTGTATCCAGAACTTTTCATACGAGCATATACAGGTTCTATGTACATATACATATTTCATTATCATAGTATTTATTTTAATGAAATACACGTATAATATTATGATTAGAAGTCTCAAAACAAGATTTCAGTTGTTCAAAGCGAAAGGAAAGGGGCCTAAAACGTCTTCACAATCTGCTAGCGTCTTATAAGGAAGGTCGTGTATAATGGTATTCATGTTATTTCCTCAGATAATACGATTATTTCTTCTACATGTATCAAAAAGTGTTTTCCATTTCCTTATATTTTCGTTCATCTCACTACTACACTTACAAGAATGACGCTTTAAGTCAAGCCTCAATTACTGTTATGTATCACAGGAAAGGGGAATTCTAAGCTGAAAGATTCACTGCTTTCGTTTAAAAATTACCCTCATTTGATGTATCAGTTAATTGATTGCATAGAGATTATTAACCAAGTGTGTTTCCGTATCATCAATATCATCTGTTAGGAATAAAATCTGCAGCATGCGAACCTTTGTCTTCCGACATTTTATAAGAAATTTCCAGATCTTAGGAAAATACTTAAGTAAATTCATTGTCGTCTAATAATTCAAATGTTCATGAATATGTTGTCAATATCGTAACAATAAGGGAAGTAACTCTAACTATATCCTTAAACAATTGCGTTGTCATGACTGTTTTGCAACGACAGCTTGGCGATTATCGGTATCCTGGGGGCGGGATAGCGCAGTGGTTAGCGCGTTCGGCTTCGGATCAAGAGGTCCGTGGTTCGAATCCCGCCGGGGGCTCGGCAATTTTGTCTGCAGTAGAGAGCTGTTCTACACGCAGTCAGGTTTGGATGCAATGCTACACTGAAATTCAGCGCAGTACCACCCATGGTTCGCTAGTTCCAGCCGATTTTCGCAGGTTTCACCGCTATGCATAGCCACAATGGTGTTGCGGGCTTTCACCCTGCAATAATACTAGCAGCCGCGATATAAGTGAAATAATCGTGAAAGCGGCGTTAAACCCCAAATAACTCACACTCACTATCGGTATCGTTGGACTAAACGGCGATTACTTGTTTCTGTTGTTATTACGATACTTGATAACAACACTCAAAAACATAACCAATTACTAGTTTAAAAGGTCAGTGAATACACGTCTGTCAAGACATTTCATTTCACGCACAGAAATATAAAACTCACAGTGGTTCATGAATGGTTTGTTGGTTCATTGTGGAAACAGATCATGAACAGAACAAATTTGACACTGCTTCGATAACAAAGGTATTGTTGACATATCAATGCATGTTAGATCTACCCTACTGGATTGCGGAGGAGCTCGAAAAACTCTCTGTAAACTCGCAACGACGTTACCAATGATGGGTAACCGTTTTAGGATTCGCATGAAATGTAAGGAGTTTTGCGAAAGTAGCTCCTCTACCTAAATTGCTTGTTTATCAGATTTGGATACCATGCAAATTTATACGATAGCTTTATTGTATTGATAAGACTCTCCACTATAGGTTAAATCAAGATTAGTATTGTTATGCTGTTCCGATTAAGGATATGCATGTATGAATTTTTTAACTTCGTGTCTTTGCTTTGAAGTTTATTAAATACTCTTATGATTTTGGTACTCTGCTTATACCAATTTGTTGCAGAAATTAAGTATAATGTTGAGGATAGTTCATATATTAACAACGAAACAAATTTCGTAATTCATCGAAATAAATATCCTACATCATCATACCTTTAATAAAACCAAGTTCAGTGAAGATACTATAAGGAAACTCCAAAACTCTATAGAGTACAAAACCCGTATCTTTACACTGAAACATATCTTTTATTCAGCGGGATAAAATTCATGAAATAATTTTCATAATTTGTGCTGTAGAAACAAAATATTTAAGTACGAACAGGTTAATAGATACATATATGCATAAGCATAAATTGAATAAATATTTTGTAATTGTATCGCTAACACAGTCTTCGCTCTGGTTATTTGACCTTATCTATTTGGTTGTGATATTGTCTATATCAAGATATTATATTTGCAAAAAAGACAATGTCCTTTTCTCCACATACAAACTTTATACTCTATCACTTTAAACTTTTCGACATCTGATCAGCAGAACGAAGTAATCAATGATAAATTAAGTGGATATATGCAGACAGTTTATCAATAGATGTGTTTCTCTGTTAAAAAGGAACCCTGCGCTGCAAACTAGATTTGTCTTTACGACACAGGTCAACCTCAGTGTAAAAGCGATATGTTCACATGTACACATATGATGCCCTTGACCCTGAGCATCTCATCTTTATGGCTATTTAGTAATATAAAAAGTTTTATGGCATCCAAAAATAAATCAAAATTGAAGCCAATCTGCTACCGTAAAATAGGTATAATATTTTTCTTTCATTTTTCTCATACAAAACAAGTGTGATTATTAAATACATAATGTGTTATCATAGATTAATAATGTTCTTATTACCCACGACATTCCGCTTCCTTTTGTTGGTCAAACTGACACAATTATGTTTCACCATATAGGTTAAAAGGATTTCCTTGCTTATAATAATATTAAACAGAAATGTGTCAGTGTCATTTTTAGTGGGAGTTCTGTTCTTCTGCGCGGGTTTAAACGATTACACAGCATTTCAGGTTCTAATTACATATTACCTATCCATTCATTTAAAAATTCCAGATTTGTCAGGAGTGGGTAATTGATAACCTAATCTAGTATCATCTTAGTAAAGTTCCTGTTCAAGACACGACTTTTGGCAAAAACGGCTATCGACAGTGTTAAGCCAACAGTGAATTCAATCTTGAAAAAGTTGGCACGATCTCAGTAAAGGTTTAAGTCTAATTTCAACATGTTTAGACTTTTAAAAGAAAGAATACTGGTTATGTACTTTAGAACTAGAAAACATTACAGGGATTTGTAAACCTGATACAATACATTTAAGCTCAACCCTAGTCCTGCTTCATGACTGTGTATATTAAGGAGCCTTTAATACAGTCTATGTCCACATTCAGCAAATCTAGATTGACTGAAAATGAAATTTGGACTCCAATCCAAAAATTGATATGCTTCATTTATGAAAATTTGCCTTTATAAAATATATTTCCTCTTACTCTTGTTGGTAATATGTATTTCCCAAACTAAACGTGCGAGCCTCACAATACATGGTAGATATGTCACTTATGGTCCCTAGTTTCGCCTATACTGGGTTAACCACTATTTTAATGTTTTGTTGTTTCCGAGGTATCAAACATGACAAAAGCCGGAAGTCATTATCTCCTCAAAGATAGATAGACGATAGCATTGTGAAACACTGTTTACGTATACACTATTTTCATTCCTCTTTTGAGAGAATTTGACCCAAATTTGACCCTGAAGCTTATGTGGCCACCTGGACGAGGGGGTATATGAGTGACTATAAACATTTTTTTAGCGGTAATAGTATAAAATATCAGTTTGGTTGGGTTTTTTTTTGGTAAAATACAGCATAACCAATACATGGCTATAATAAGCATAATTGTAATTGTATAACACCGAATATTCTGAATAACAGTGTGTGTACTTTACGGATGCTTGCAAATGGACTTTCACACATTTGTCACATCTGATAAAAAATGTAGAGAGGCGATAATTCAATATTCAAGTGAAAGTCCTAATCAAATAAGATTTGGAGGAAATTTCTATGTGTCTGTGTAACACAGTATTTATGGATGAAACAATCGTCAAAGGTAACGCTCGTTATCAATTAAACATAGTAACTCCGATATAGGATTCAGTGTTCATGGGAATATGGTTAAGTTATAAAAACAAATCTTTATTCAAACATTTACATATGCGTAGTCAAGAAAAAAAAATTCAGGTATTCGTCTTAATCACAATTCTCTTATCCTCTCTCTGTATTTTCTGTATCTTTTGTATTACATTGTTTGTTCTGATCATATAGATAATAAAAATGTGAAATGTAAATATTTTGGAGAGGCCTTGATAAGTTTTCCCAATTCGTTTCACTTCTGTGAATGTTTAAATCAATGGGAATTTTATATGCTTTTGTTTCTGTCATATTCTTGACAATATAAGTGTTAGTTGAAGTACACCCATTGCTGTTTACAGTACCAAAGTTCTGTTAATATTCTTTTAGAAAAAAGAAGAAAAGAAAATTTAGTGTCCAAGGTAAATTTAGTACATCTGTTAAATAGAATTACCCCGCCCTCTCGTTATCGCGATTTTTTAAAGTACATTCTAAGAAGGTTTAATAAGGAGCATGAAGCATAACCCCTGGGTGCTGGTGGGTAAACATAGTGTAGAATACTGATACATAAGCCCTTGTTGACTGGGGATTCACGGGATCACCCCATGCTTCTTTTCGACGCTTCTATGCAACAAGGTGTTGTGTATTTGAGAAAACATTTTCATGGTTTGACAGATTCTATGTAACGTCTATTTGTTATGAGAAATATATTTATGACATCTTGTTGCAGGGACAATAGACAGTTTAAAAGGTAGGTTCTAAAACCAACAGATAATGTCAACTCAATTTGCATTTCCGTATCAATCATAATCAGAATCGTTTGTTTAGCCTCTGATCAGTGATAATCTAGTAACTGGCCGAAATATTGGAGGCTTAAATTATTGTTGAGCAATTGAAAAGCGTCTTAACCTCTTTAAGGATATAACACTATATTTACGGAAAAGTTTGGAACGTGGTTGCTTAATGTAGGAGGCCCAAAATTTCTTGGCATAGTTAATATGCATATGGGTATATTGACATAATTATTGCATGCGACCCTATAAACTATCAGGAAGTTCTTTATTTTAACGTATCTGAGTATTATTATGATTTTATATGAGATTAATTAAGGTGTTTTTTATTAGGGTTTAACGCCTCTTTAAGAGTATTAACCTAATTAAAATATTAAAATGGCTATCTTAAGAGCAAACAAATATTTAGATAAGAGTGTGCTTGTGAAGTGTTTTCTTGTTAGTAGGTAAGATGATTTAGGTTGTAAAAACGCTCCAAAAGTAATTCACTTACATCACGGCTGTTAGTATTATCACAGTGAGAAAGCCAGCAAAACTATTCGTTATACACTGCGTTGAAACTTGTAGGCATTGACAGGAACCATGGGTGGTACTGCGCTCAAGTTCAGTGTAGCATTGCACCCAACCTTAGTTGCCGAGTGCTTGGTGGGATCTCAACCCCGGGCTTCTTTATCCGAACTGTGGGATCCCGCCCCCTAAGATAATAGATATGATGGCGAGTCACATACAGTTCACAAGTTAGTTTGATGCATTAAATATCTTAACAAAGGAGTTTATGATATTATCCCCATTTGTTTGTGTTTTGTGCTTTGTTATGCATATGATTTTGAAACCAGAAGAAATCTATATAATATCATATAGTAGTAAGTGAGGTTCATGATTGACATTGCACAATAGTAAAATGACTTGAGTTTTTAGCCAATTAATTTGTCAGAACATGATAGCCGAGCTGTATGTATCCTAAAGATAATGTCCATCAATTCAAACCCCGCTTATTAGCAACATCAGGAAACAGTCATTTCGAAAAAGATTCTGTTTAAAAGCATTGTCATGAATGCCAAATTGAGCGGAGCATTTCTGTGAAGTTATTCCTCCTTGAATTCGCAATAATGCTTTCCAAAAGCATCAGAGGCATCGTTTCTCTGTCAGCGCTGTTTTGTTTTTTGTACCTTTTGTTCATATTTTCATTATTGAACATTTCAGTTAGAATTGTGATCTAATGATTCTTTAAAAATGATTCTTTAAAACTTAAAAAAGCTTCCTAAGGTCTTCCTGTCGTAATCATTAAACTGGATATTTGAAAATAAATTTTTTTACTGGCATACATGAAAATGATACGGATTAACGTCAAGATGTAAGATTCAAGTATCAAGAAATCGGATGTCAAAGTCTGCTTAAAGGAATCGATGTTTTTCATTTAAAATGTATAAATCGAAAAGAGAACTATCATCATACATTAAAGAACATATCGAAAAATTGTCGTAAATACTTTTATCACTTTTATATAGTGTTTGATTGATTTTCTTAGCAATTTACAAAATGCAATCCAATAATAGATATATACACTATATAAGTTAATGCCTACCAATTGTGAACATTTTCTTGACAATAACTGTGTCTTACTTATCCCGTAATTCTTCATTTCATTAGGATTTAGCCCATTTTATTCTCGACCACAAAATATTCACTCTTAGTTTTTCAAGGAACATATAATACAATAGAATATATTGTTCTGTACATATACATATGACCAAACAAAATGTCACAAGGTTATTCCTCATTTCTTTCTTACTGATTTAGCCAAATCCCCCTTAGATCAACATTGCAAATACACTTATTTCTTTTTTTTGCAATAGGAAACGAATGATGATATCCAAAAGCTTCTGGTCATCAACACAAGTCTTGTATCAGGAATAGTCATTTTGTAGAACATTCTGTTTACAAGCATTGTTAATGATGCCAACGTTAGCAGAGAAATGACCAGTACTGTATTTCTTTGAAGTTATTCCTCCTTGAATTTGCAATAAAGCAACCTGAGAACATTGGCAGCATCCTTTCTTAGTCAAGCACTATTCTATTTCTGTACCTTTGTTCGTGTTTTTTATTTAATATATCAGCTAGTATTGTGATCAAATGTTTCTTTTAAAATACGTATCTTTAAAGATATAGAAAAGCTTCTTTGAGTTTTTCTGGCATTATGTTGCTACAAACTGGTTATTTGAAAAGAAAATGTTCTCTTTTTTCCCCGACACAAATAAAAATGAATCATACGGTTTATCGTCAAGATG
The DNA here is from genome assembly GCA_921293015.1 of Phorcus lineatus. Classification (NCBI taxonomy): domain Eukaryota; kingdom Metazoa; phylum Mollusca; class Gastropoda; order Trochida; family Trochidae; genus Phorcus; species Phorcus lineatus. The sequence continues at coordinate 55,700,933 of OV121085.1, read as the reverse complement.
TAAAGATTGTCAGATTCAAGTATCGACATGTAAGATGTCAATGTCTGCTTAAAAGGTTGTATGTTTATAATGTAAAAAATGTGAATAAAAATGAACTTTCATCAATCAATGAACTCTCAATAATATCCGTCACAAACATTTTGATCACATAAATATTTTAATATTCTTCTTTGTAGATCACAAAATGCAATACACTGATAGTAATATACATTTTACAATCTTAGGGTCCAAATGCTAGTATTACCTTGACAATACTGGTGTCCTGCTATAATACAAAAATTCTACATTTCTGTGTGATTTAACTAATTTGAATTTGAACCATGAATTTTCAATTTAAGATTCTTGAGTAGCTAAACTTACCTCAGAGCGAATGAATGAGTGAGTTGAGATTTAACGTCTTTTCAACAATATTTCAAGACGTTGACGAAAATAATCCAAAGATTGACAGAAAGGCATGGTGAGGCAGGACGCATTAGAGATATGTGACAGTGTGTTAATGTGTCAAATAAGATATTAGAAAGTTCCTCAAACTTTCTGTATGCAGTAATAAAATAATGATCGAGGTTATAGTGAGTGTCATACAACACACAACTCAGAGAAGTGCATAACTATCTGGAAGGAGAAACGTCGACTGATGATATTATCCCAATTCAGTATCAGTTTTTGCTTGTGTTATATGCTTTGGTGTATGTAACAATTTGAAAAGAAGATGAAAGATAAAATTAGATGATCTGGATAACATAATAATAAGTGAGATTTTACGGTTGGTATTGCATATACGTAAAATAACCGTAGTATTTAATCCGATAATTAATTATGGCTAAATTCCCGTTCCATCAACATCTTAAATAGAAATAAGTCTGTCTTATTTTCACCATAAGAGGCAACTTATTCCAAACAGTTTTCAACAGAAATTCTGCTGAAGATTTCCTTAAGCTTAAATCCATTAACACAAATCTTACGTATTAGCAACATCAGGAAACAATCATTTCCCAGAAAACATGTTATGCATTGTCATCATTGCCAGCTTGTGCAGGAAATGTCAAATAATGCATTTCTTTGAAGTTATTATTCCTGGAATTGGCAATAGAGGTTCCCTAAAGCATGAGCAGCATCCTTTCCCACTAATGCGCTGTTCTCATTCCTGTGCCTTTTGTTCATATTTTTAAAATGCAATAGTTATACATTAAGCACCGCGGAATCAATCTTCCAATACTCTTCCTTTTATAACACAATATAACCCAACATTGCGAGGGGGGGGGGGGGGAATAAGTGTTCAGAGACACCGAGTTGAAGTGAGTCGTTTTCAGTGCATACTCATGAACTTCAGCGTAGAAACTGAGGAAAGATCTGGCTAACAGCTTAAATCGCAAGTCACTTTCCTCAAAGCGCGTTGAAAAAGGCTTCTCGAAGGGCTCGCTGGTCCTTTTGGATCTATTTTCAATATATTTTAAGTATGGCATAAGATAATCTCTGATAATCTCATGTATGTCATACTAAATTTACATAACAGCTTCTAAATTGACTGACAGATACCTTCCTGAATTTGTTCCAAAAATTATCACCAATCACATTTCAAAATCCTTTTAAGGTTAGAAAAATAATCTTTACATGAAAGATCATGTATTGATTAATTGTAACACTAGATTCACACTCCTTTCTTACAGATAACCTGGAATTTGAAATTAGAGGTTATAATGAAGGCATACTTCCGCTTTTGAAGTAAAAGCTAGCGCAGAATAATGCAGTTGTAGCATTTCTTTCTTCCATTATAAAACGTTTGCAAACAAAATGTGCTTACATTTCATTTACATTTCGCAATCATTAATCACACAAGAAATAGCAACTGTTAAATTTTTCGTCAAGCTACTGCACTGAATTACTTAACTCATATGTTTCTTGGTTAATTAAGAAGATCCAGTAGAGTTTTATGCCGTAAATAACTTAATGATTTGTAACCAAAGAATTAATTCCCGCTGAAAAGTTGGAAAGAATAATAAAACGCAGAAGTATTTAGGTTTATATCATCTCTAAGCTGTCTTGGGTTTTCTAGAACTAATAGTCTTTACCTTTCTTGACAATGTCCCGAGTAACGTTTATTTTTTTAAAAAAATTAAATTTTGATTGGTACATATACAAGAAATAATACATCACTTTTCACACAAAATAACGTTTTCATATTGAAGAACCATTCTATGAAAAAATAACGACTTGACCGGTGTGTACTCGTTCTCAAGATCCCTCTCCTCTAAATATATAAGAAATCGTATTTCTGCCTAAATGTATTTTCAAGATAGGTGAACCTTTTTTTCTGCCTAAGGTGACATCTGTGAGACTGCAAACAGTTTCAAGGTTGAAGTCATCACTGTTGGCAAGACACAGTTGATAGCTTCTCTCAAGAGAGCCGTGTCCTCAAGCAGAAGAATTACTTCGAGAAAACTAGCCGAGGGTACATTGTACCAACGACCTACTTGTAATGATACAATTGGCATGTGTCGCTTATATGAAATAGTGATGTGAAAAAGGTTTCTGAATACAGTTTCTATACTTATTCATATGACTCCAACTATAAGATTATGATAAATTGTCTTTATCATTTTCGAGGGTTATCCACGTCGCTGTGAAGTGGCTTCGGTTGTGTAACGCACGATTTCTTCATAATGACAAACAGTATTCTGGAACAAGAAATAGAGACAATCAAGCCAGATGAGTGGCTGCCCGGGGACTAGGGCCTAATATTTTTCTAAAAATAATTTTTTCATCATAAATTCTTTAAAAAGCTTTTTAAGAGTCTTACAATATGAAGACATTATGAATTTAATAGCATAATAAAGTAACGGCAATTTATGTTAAGACATTCGTCTTTCCTGGTTTAACTCTCTTCGCTTCCCACAGAGTTATCTCCATCATTAATTTCTACACCACTTCATACATAAGCTGTTCTCGGGCATCTGGTATCAACGCAATAAAAGCTACTTAACATTATTTAAGCCTATGAAAACACCGGATGCATGGATCCAGGACACGGACATGGGGTTAAGAGGGCATTTGAAGTTCTGAACACTTAAATTAAAAACAAACATTTGATGACTTTTGTGTAAATGTAGGTTGAGATAGATAAGTGTAAGTTAATATTAAGAGATTAAAATGGCGTCTATGAGAAGGAGGCAACCCAGTTTTATTATAATTTCACACGTAACAATATGATCGGGTAATGTGAAATTTTACTTCTAACGAGTTGAAATTGTTTATATTTTGTTAATTTATTCACATAATGATCTATCTTTATTATAGGGAACCTCCGTTAACACATCATCTACAGTAATCACAAATATTTAGAAGACTCATCAAAACACAAACCTATAGCTGTACACATGACTTTGGGCTATATCAGTGGTCGGGTATAGGTTACACTGCATGTGATAGTGATTACGATTATATAAAGGACTTACGGATCATGTTACAGATCAATAAACACACAATTTATCCATATTGTTGACCCTTAAGAGATACAACCTTCGTTCTTGACAACATTTATCAATATTTGTAGCCCTTGGATGCTATAGAAATTACAACAGTTCTTTTCCCATACCTTTTGCAAGGAGCACATATTTGAAAGAAGAGATCTTTTATTTTAAAAAATCAAAGGAAGATCTTTACACTTTTTTGCATAAGCATGAAAATATGATATTTTTTATTTTTAAAAGAACGTAGATTAGTCAAAATCTTTATGTGTCACATAAAAGTGTTTGCTCTTTTTGCATTGAAACATATACCATTCAATACCTCATGCTAACATATGAATTTTGAAACAAGTCTAGTACCGCACGTCTTTAAGAAAATCTGATCATTGTAAAATTGTGAGGATGATAAATGAACAACAACATTTTCCTTCATTTAACTTCCATGATACTTCCATAATACATACAAAAACATTAGAAACTAAAGAGTTTAATCTTTAAGTTTAATCAAAAATATCATTTTTCTAAAGCAAATCTCATTTAAAACTGTATTGAAAATAGTTTGCACTGGTTCGGTTTTGATATTCGTTTAAGGACATTAAAAACTCACTTTCACTGCGGTCTTTCTTACGGGCATAAACAAAAATAGAAAGATAACGTCATAGGAAAAGGGATATAAAAAGCAAAAGAGTAAAATCGACCATGTCTGAATCGCTCAAATGAAATGAAAGTTCGCAAAGTAGTCTTGATTCTTTATTGACATCAAATACATTTTTAGATAATATTTTTTGTAATTCCACTGTTCTTGACACCAGAAGGCATTCCTAGTAAGGATGATTTTTCTATCAGTTTATAATCTAAGTTCTTGTATTTTCCAAGGAAAGAGAAAACAGACGAATGACAAATGTAGGTTATTATAATTGTAGAATTATTATCTTGTTGCATTTAGCAATTACTAAAACATGATAATGCTCTTCAGAAAATGGGTCCTTAAACTTGCCAAGAGACATGGATTCAATGTGACAAGAATTTATACAATAAAGATATTCGATAAAACTTTAAGATTATTGATTGAAAGATGCAACAAGTTGTACAGAGCTACACATCCCTGATGTTTATTGACATAGATCCACATTGTTTGTCGCATGGATATACACATTTTAGAAAAAGTAGTGGCATTGCGAGATTTTGGAGAATACTTAGATCAGAAGAAAAAGTAAAATTAAATCTGTAATGATTTGATGTCATCGTTCAAAGTCATTTTATATCATTTTCTAATTATTATGAAAATTTAGTTTGTTTTATAAAATGTTGACAATCAAAGTGTATGTAAGTAGGCTGAGTACAGTATAGAATATCTTTATAACAAATTTGGGAAAAGAGGAATATAGTGATAATCTAATTTTGATGAAATATTGTATGAACATGTGTAATTACGTAAGTTTGGTCATGATTGATAATTTGGGAAAAAAAGGTTTTAAAAAATAATTTCATTTCTCGGAACAACTCGTTTCACTTTGTTATTGTTTAATAAAAAGACACAAGAACGGGTATTTCGGTAGGGGGAACTTTTGTTAGTTAAAAATTGTAAATCTTATCCGGCTTATATCTTCTAAACTAATCATCTGATAAGATCAAATTTGTTGTCAAAATAATCACATCAGAAAACGGCTGAGGTTTTCAAGTCTTCTCTGACCATGCTATTTGGCCATTAGTTTTTGGATGTGTATTATGATAATAATAATCATTTGCAATATATCCTTAAGATTTTTAGAGTTTCTTAAAGTGGGTTTTTTATTGAACAGTTTCTTTACATTGTTCTAAAATTGCGATTGATGTATAATGAATGATATAAAGGAATTGCTAATTCTAATACGGTTAAAGATAATTTTTACATTGATAAACAAGCTTTGTCCCATTTGTTGGATATATGGCTCTTCCATGTCAGCTTGATGGTAATGTGCTTTTCCAGGAGAATCATCAGCTTGAAAAATCCTCTAAAATAATAGCGAATAAGATTATTGTAGTCTTATTTCCATCGTCTTATATTTCATTTATATATCGAGTTATGTGTTATATCTATAGAGCAATAGGTAAACCATATATATGGAAATCAACTTGTCAAATGCAATGACATTACCGTGTAGAAATAAACACCTTAGTCAAGTAACAAAACGTTACGTGCAATCGAGTCTCTTTTGCAGACTTGATGGTATTTTCTTCAAATAAACATGGAGTACAATTATACGAATATTTTCTTTATTTTTCATAAGGCTACATTTTGAGTCATCCATGAATATTTGACAAAAACTTGACGTTCTCATATTGGATATGCATGTGATTTTCGTACGCGAAACTTTCAAAAGTAAATTTTTCTCTCTTAGGGGGGTTAACGGTGATAGCAGGAATTTATGAGAACCCAGCCCCGGGAAGGGAAAGCTGTATGTTTGCAGTAAAAGCCTTAACCTGTGTTCCGTGCTATCAGTGTATTGGAAGCGTTGCCAGTGATCTGAGACTATTACAGTATTGCAGTGATAGTGGAAGTATTAGATGTTAATAAGGCTCATCATGAACTGTTAAATAACAAAACAGGTCAACATTTTAAAATTATATGAATTAAAACTTTTCAAGTTAAGATATAGCCAGCCTTCTGAATTATCAGTCCGAAATTATTATCAACTCATTAAATTATTAACATTTGGATACCACTAAGCACACATCTAAGCGATTATATCTCATTTGTTTAAAGATGAACCTTTAAAAGATTATTGATATTGAGTAACCTTTCATCAAAAAGCCTTAAGTTGATTGTATTGCTTGCTCAATTAGTTTTATTGTGTGGCGATAATGATAGTACGTTTACTTTGCAGGAGGAATATATTTACCTTACCTTTGTTGAAAAGCTGAATACGATTTGTAAATGTCAAAGCTAGGATGAATGTATTTACAGCAACCTCTGCACTAACAAAAGAATTCAATATTTTGAAAACCAAATAATCTTCCGTCGTATCTTTGATATTATTATAAAACTTTGATGAATCAATATAGATATTTTATTTACTAGTCTACATATGTTCTATTGTAAACTCATTGTTATAGAAACATGTAGTGTTCATTCATCACTTGAAACGTTTTCTTATCTTCACAAATTGCTACATTATGCCATCATTTCCTTATAAATAAACATCAAAATGCTATTGTTCTTAAAGACAGTCCCTTTAGAAAGATATAAAAAAGGAAAGAGGTGTTTGATTGTGAGTCTCTAGGAAACCTTTAATGGTTAAAACACATTACCCTATTTTGGCTTGTTTAAATGTTTATGGAATTTATGCATAAATGTCTCTGTTATAAAGCACTAAATAGTTTTTTTTCCAAAAGTTGGTTTAATCAAAAAGAGATCATTCTCGTAACATGTATTAAAATATATTATGATGTAAACTCTTTTGTGCGATCCGATGTCAGTCGACAGAAAAGCATATTGACTTCACTCCGTAAACTTTTTGTTACTCAAAAAAGATATCACGCAATAGTTATCGTGACGTCATTTGCACGTTGTTATAAACAATCGATCTAAATTACTGTTTGCGACTTTAATCTATTCGTGTTTAGATCGAAAGATAATAAGAAAATCATGAACCAGTTTATACGGTCAGTACCTGTTCTTATTACCAATGCGAGCATTCATATTTGGTTTAATATTGTGATGTCACGTCATTAACGATGCTTCAACGATTATACCCCTCCCTTCCCTCGGGAAATGGTTATATCCGGGGACTCGTGCCAAAAACATCGTATTTTATCTGAACTCATATAAATCTTAAGACTCGAGGAAACAATATTGACATTGAACTTCGTCCAAGGTATTGTTCTCCATGGGTCCATAAAAACAGGTATTGACCTCATCATCAGTCTATAACTGTATAATATCTGTAAGACAAGAAATTTTTATGAATAATCAACTTCTTTATTGTACTAATGGCGACGTTTTGGTATAGATTCTTATACCATTTTCTAGCCGTTGCTATCAGTACAATAAAGAAGTTGATTTCCCATAAAAATTACTTGTCTTCCTTATACTGACAACTTCTAGAATGCCACTCAAACAGCTTGTATAATATCTACCAGTGCACTCTCGTTTTCCGTACAGCTGGATAATTGTTTCCATAACATGAATGCAGTTTGATTATATATTTATTCTTATAAGTGCAGGTTCATGTTTTATATGTTACAAAAGTCTAATTATTAAGGGATATTGTTCACAAATATTTTAAAATTGCTGTAACCTGTATTATAATTCAAATCTCAAATATCAGATTGACAGAAATCAAACACCTTGTGTTCCATTGGTCTCCACTAATCACCCTTTAGATAAGATCAGTGTCAGATAATCAGAAAATAAATATGCAACATGATTATCTCGTTCGGTTGATTTAGATTTTTAGATCTATCAGGCATTGTTGATCAGTGTAAAGTTTAATAGTTCTTTTTCACTTTTCTACGAAGCTCCAGAAGGGACATGGTAAAAAAAAAAATTTTTTACGTACGTACGTAATATTGTCACGTACTTACGTGATAATATTACGTACGTACGTATTAAAATACCACGTACGTACGTAATATTATTACGTACGTACGTAATAACTAAATTTGAATGTTGTAAGCTTAGGAGCTGTCGATAGAAAGCGCTAGTAAGCAGAAACTTATTTGAGTCAACTCAGCTCTGTCATGGGTACAGAAAATGTTTATTTTGATTGATAAGTGAGAGGAAAGATAAGAAATAACATATAATATTATAAGCAGTCACCACACAGCGTGTGTAGCAAGTGACAAACACAAAACACGTGGTAGGTAAATGTTGAACACAGCCCCACTAAGCTGCAATAAACAATTAATTTCTTATCTTGCAATCTCATTAGAAGGCGATTGAGTAGCAGTGGTCTTTTTGCAAAACCTATAAGTACTCTATCTATCAATAATCTTGGATATTTATACAAGAAATAGCGCGTGGCTCGGTTTAACTTTTTTTAGTTATCTCCCGTTGTACGGTTATTGCACTTCAAGACGTAAAGAATGTTCATAAGACAGACATTGGACGTAAACAAAGGCATCTTATTTTCGTCAGCAAACAGTATACAACAAGAGTCTTTAGTGAAAGTCATACAAAGTCAAGCTAGTAAATAACAATATCTATTGAAACACTCACTTTGTTAAATGTCCAATAGGAAAATAACATATACCGTAGATCCTTGAATAATTATCAAGCGCATATTAATTTCAACCACCGATTTGACTTTTAAGAGACAGGCAATTATTCTTTTCAAAGCCATAATATGTGTTTCTATGTTGAAAATAATGAAACAAAACCATCATCATCATCGCGAATTTTATATTGAAACACTGAAATAGACTCTCTTACCGTTTTCAAAATATGCATATATTATAAAAAGCCAGAAAACTTAGAAAAAGGTGATATTTTAAATGTTGTTCACAATGCTCAAGCAAACCCAGCCAGGCAAGGCAGGCGATTATTCATTTTAACGAGACCTTAGACTCGACCTATACTGAAAGCAGGCGATTGTTTTTTTCCTGATATGCATGTGATTATGTACACATGCCATGGAGAGAATTAACCCCCAATTGCGATGGCCAAGGACCATATGTGGCCTTAACAAGGTTTTTGCAAAAACCTTGATTTCTCAATTAATATAAGGTTTTACAACAGAAAACAAGTTTTATAATGAAGCTATGTTTACAGGGATTCTGAGAATATGACTGTCAAGTAGAATTGGTAAAGATTTCTTTTCACTTTATGTGGCCTTGACAGGTTTTTGTGTGATAACCTTGATTTCTCTGTTAATAATAGGTTCTATAGTGCAAAAAGGTAATCAAAATGAAGCTATACATACAGGGATTCTTTAAGTATTGTTGTCAAGTGGAGTTGGTAAAGATATCTTTCTATATGCATTGTAGAGAATCAACCCCTGTGGCCATGGCCGAGGACCATATTTGTCCTGGTGAATGTTTAGTGTGTAAACCTTAATTTCTTTGTTAAAATCTTATCATATGATACAAAAGTGGTATCAAATTAAAGCTATGTTCCATGGTTCTCGAACAAAATGGTTGTCAACTTGTATTAGAGGAGATTTATTTTTAATTCTTGGGTTGCGGATGGGGTCATAGCTGTGGACCATATATGGTCCCGTGGCATCGTAGGGTATTTGGGGGGAGAGGACCTTATATGGTCCCCGGGCACTCTAAGGGTTAAACCTTCACTTTTCATCACCACATCATATTTTTTATCGAGGCATTGCATTTTCTATATTGATTTTAGCAGAGAAATATAGAGCAATATGAAGGGATTAGCACATAAATATCATAAGCTTTCAGTAAAAACTAGAATTTGTATAGATAAGTATATTTTGATTTGTTCGAAAATGACCCATTTAAAGTAACTTCACGTTGTGAAATCAAAAAGAAAAAATATTTTTTCGCCAGGGGATAGCAAATGTACTCACATTCGAGCAACAGCAGTCAATCACACTGTCATATCCAAGGAAGGAAACCCTTCATTTAAAAGAAACTATATTTTTATTTCGTAGTATGTCTTCAAGGATGATAAGTAATAAAAACGGGTTTATCTTTGAAAAACATCATTTAGACAGATATAATACAGTCAGATATTTGCTGTTACAACAAATATTGTGAATTTATTTGTTTGCATCACACTGTAAGTGAAAATTTAAGTTTAACTATGAGTTTACTTATAGTGTAATGATTGTTGCTGAAAAATTAGCTAATTTAAGAGCACACGTAGTCACATAAGCTTCGTATTCTTGCAGAAAAATACTTATCATTCTTTTCAGTTGAACCGCAAATTATGATTTGACTAAAGCAAATATTCTAAACATTATTAAACGTCGAATATTCGACATTTGTTTCTACAAAAAAGGAAAGTGTCAACTGTCAAGTCCACATAAATTACGACAAAATTTGTAATGGTGGTAATTTCATACCAAAAATGACTATTGTAAATCCTTGCGTCAAAACTTTTATACGAGAAAAGATTAGTACATTGTATAGTACATTGACATCAATAAACAATTTATCAAATTAAATTGGATTTCACTCAAACCAAATGAACAAAGCATTAATGTGGAGAAAGGAGAAAGCTATTCTACTGTTGAATTAAATCCTTAGGGACCTTTTGTTCAGATTATTATCTTCACTTTCCATATCACAATTTACGCATTTTCAAGTCGTATTACAATTACAATTCAAAAGATTCGACAAAGCATCTTTCCAGGGTCCCAGAACAGTTTGTCCATCACTAGACATACGCCCATCACTCAATTTAACTTCAAACGGGATCTTCTCATTTCTTCTCATTTCTCAGTTACATAAACTTTCTCGATACTACTCTATCAAAAATCTCTAGGTTCAGCTTCAGGGTTTTTTCGATTTGTGCAATAGCATTTCTGTCATCTTAATACTTACGTCGATACAGATGTAGTCCTTTCAAAATGCGTTTCAGATGTCTATTGCTTACTACTATCCGGTGTTTTGCAGCTAGGAAATAAAGCATTTCAGTCTTGTTAAAACCCAGATCGAAGTAGAGTCAAACAAGTAGGCCTATGTCCCTCTCCATGTTTAGATGTACTTCCTCCTTAAATGCTAAAGTATCACGTACGTACGTGTTATTATCATATATTTTTTTTACCATGTCCCTTCTGGAGCTTCGTACTTTTCAAATAGATGACAGATCCTCTTATAGGTAAAAGAAAGCTTGATTATCAATTTCCTGGTAGAAACAGGACTATAAAAGTTTATCTTTGTTTTCTGGTTTTGATAGCAGTAAATTCCATGTAGATATATTCCTGTCAAACATGACAAGGTTTTCATAATGAAACGTTTTAAACTGCTGCACATATTTGATAAAAGAAATGCTATTAGATATGCCAACTCTTGATTCTATACAAACATCATATGACAATATTTTGTTATGTTAGTTTGGATAATAAATCGGGGAAATGATACGTGTTTAAACGTCTTTCAGACAGAAGGTTTCAATATAATTAATGAATGATTTCAACAAACAGCACAACACAAAAATTGAATGTGTCGTTAAACTGGATGTTCAAATTTGTTTTATATTAGCTACGGTCAAATATCCTCAGCATCATCATAGTTAGTTCAGACACATCGTTATCGTCCCTAGAGCTTCGATAAGTTTAAATGAACTCTCTCTCTGGCGTGCCTTAAGAACGCCATATTCCTGTTTGTGCCAGACAGTATTCTTTGCTTTTTCTTAAGTACAAATCTACAAGGAATATTTCATTTAGGGAATGGTCTGTAATGTGTAAGATTTTGTTTTATTCCTCGCCCGTGTGATACTGCAGTGTAATATGCATACGGGAAAATTGAATGGTATAATAACGCTGGCGTATCGTAATCGTCTGTAGTTTTGACGTCACAAAATAAACAACGTCCGGACAATGGGAGTTTGCAAACTCGATCGGCAATTATGCTGTAATTATGTCGGTGAGTAATAAACAGAATACTAAACTACCTGCCAGTTAATATTTTCTTATCAAACTATAGAATCATTTGGTGATTCGTTTATTAAAAATTGTATTAAATGGAAGGCCGTTTAGCATCATTTATTAAGATTATATTAATAGTTATTCTGATGAACATTATATATATTTATTTATTCATTGACCGATACACACCTCGATGAATAATCGAGTGATGTTACATGAAATGCATTCAAGTAAAAGAAAGTCATCGGGGAACCAAAAGGGAGTGTGGCTCGCTTTTTGAACGAGTTGATGCGGGGAAGATAAGTCTTACCCCAAGCCACCAAAGAGAAGTCCAATTTCAAGTAAATGTTGTGAGGCATTATGTCATCATATAAGTCTTTATACATTCTCAACCTAGAAGTGAAGTTGATTTTCTTTGATCTAAGCTAATCATCTCAATAAGTGTACTATAATTTACACCACTAAGACTAAGACTAAGATAACCAAGCGATTTAGAACATTACATGATATAAAAAGGAACTCACTTACGAGTTCGTTAATACATGAAAACGTTTTTTTTACTAAAATGGCCTCTGATATTTATAATTTAAGAACTTGCGAGCTGGGGTTTCACCTACGTCTTTTGATTACATGGTGAATAGCTGTAATAAATGACTCTTAAGAATAGCTTTTCAAATTAGTTTCCAATTCAATCCCCAGTCTGAAGGTTAGTGGATGGAAAACGACATCTTAAAACTTTGTTGGAGAGTGATAACATCTTCTGTAACTTACTTGGTCATCGAGGCTTATTTGGACGAGGATTTACATCAATTTATATAGTTTGAATAGTTTACATTTATGTATCATTAAGTTAATAACAGTTATCTTGAGTTATTGGAAATGACTCATAGGGCAGTTACATTGTCCGTTCACAATGGGTCACATTCAAAGTAATATCGGCTCAAAGAAATAGACATAGAAACACACAAAAACCAATAAAAGTTTAGTTAAGTACAAATAAATAAATGTTGAAACGTTTTTAAATGTGAAATAAACGGCTAAGAACTGTTTTGCATTGAAATATTATATACCATTGAATGCCCTTGTTACCCTCACTAAATTCTGACTATTCACAATCAGTTTGTAGTTTTGTAAATGATCTCATCAAATATGACTACAACTGTATCACCAACATCTGTGCTCTTTCAAATTTCCCAAGGCAAGTGCGTAGTTGCATTGAAAACATCACCTCTTCGTGACAATTTGTAATTAGTATAATAATTGAAACAAGGTCTGTTCAATGTTGATGTCATTACCCTTGCTTCGATAAGGGCCATTTCCTGAAAGCATCGTTTTATTAGCACTTTATGAGATTTATGTGTTTCTGTTCTTGTGACCATTTGAAATTAGAATTCAAGTAAATATTACTTGCTAGCATTAACAAAATATACGAGCTGTCTCCTATTCTTTTTTATTTTTTATTCTTTCCGAATCGTGGCCATGAACCAATTTTTAAAAGTCGAGTATGTTGTCATTTGATTTCATGAAGTAGATAGTTGAAACCATGAAAACATATCTTTCGGGTATTTATTTGAGGGTAAGGGAGGTTAACCTGATCACAGATGGGGAACTGTAGGGAATATGAATGTAGAAACATTATCTGGATAACTAAGAGACAGACCATTCCTGTCTCCTGAGATTTCTGTAGTGTAATTGAACTGTTAAGATGGACTTAAAGACGGCCTGTACCTCTTTATACCTGATATTTGTTTATTCCCGTGCGTGAAGGGGAGTAGACCTATTTAGATGCTATTCAGTTCATTTCTTATTCCAGCCTTATGTTAACTTATCAATAAGCATTAACTACTGCCGTCTGTAAGTTGTGTTGAATCTTTAGAAATGAAGATAAGAATGATAACTTGGAGTATTTGGATTGCATTTTTGTGCTTTTTCTTTTGTTCAATTAAATGTTCTGCTCTGGTGTCAAGGCATATGTGTACTTTCTTTTTGTTACACATATGTCAAGCATGTTATCATAGCCTCTTATACAGGCCATACAAGAGAGGTATACGGAATTGATAACAAGGGATTGATAATAAAATACAAGTGTAACGGAAATAAAATCAACAGCAGCTGCACATGTTTAAATACGTATATTATAACTGCCACATATAACATTTGCGGAGATCGATTCTCAAAATGATAAATACAAGATAATGCATACTGGTTTTACAAAAAAAACATCATGAACATATCCGTTCATTCTAAAAGTTATTTCTGATACTACGAGATTATTGTTTGGTCATAAAGAGTGAATAGATGTCACATAAAATGATTATATACATACTGTGAAATCAAATTCAAAAAGCTTTGTAAATACAATGCACCAGTTGCTTTTATGGTATTCGGTGTTGCTAATTCTATAACTTTATTTCCAAACTGAGAGGCCACAGGCCTGTAGTACATAGTACATAGTTATACATTTACAGGTAGTAAGTATTCATTGAGGACACTTTAATCTAATTAACTGTTAATGTTGTCTATCTCTATCTAGTCTAACAAGCATTGTTCTTCAATGATTAAACATGAACAACTAAAATAATCATAGTTACACAATACATCCTTGGTTTATTCGGGTATTGCATTTTTCATACTTACTTTCATACTTATTTAAGTTGTGCATGTGTCAAGATGTTCACCATGCAAACCTGATGAACACATTATAAGATAATATTTTGCTTTTTTAAATAAAAGTTAAACATTTGTTTTTTTAAAAGGAAACTTTGCAAGACTATTACAAATGTTTTAACCTATGAAACCGATGACCTTTTGCTGTAAGGCCCAGTGACTGTACAATCAGACGGAAACCAGTTGTAGTGACAGGATGTTTTTCATGACCAATGATTAATATGAAAATAACACTCTATTTCTGTAAACCAAACAATGATGCATGACTAGTTAAGGAGTTTTTACAACAAAATTACACCGAATCATCCGTCTGAAATGTAATGAAATTCATAGACATAATGTCAACTATAAATACTTTGTGGCAGTTAAACACACATCTAAGTGATAATGTTTTGTTTGACATTTAAACGAATCTTAAAATGATTATCGATATTGAATAACCTTTCATCAAGTTGCTTTGAAAATTTGAATTGCTTGCACCATTATGTTTATTGAATGGCGAGCTTAAAAGTACTTTCACTGTGTAGGTGGAATATATTCACCTCACACGAAATGCTAAATATCATTTGGAAATGTCAGTTTACGGTTGAACATCTTTACATGTAGCATAAAAGTTTTATAAACCTTATTACTTCCCTGTATATATAGTGAAATATTAATTGTTTGTTCTTTGTTGAACCAATATATGTATCTGTTACAAACCATCTGCGGTATATCACATTCTGCAGAGTGTGAGCCCACAATTTACCATCAAGGAATGATCACAATATAGGAATTTATTTGCTACTCAAGGCTTTTATTTGTGTGTGCGATCAACCTATGGAGCATAGCTATTGATTTATGCCGTTTAAATCTTCAACTGAGTGAGCGTAAAGGTAAATTCCCACATATGAACCTCTTCTCTGAAATAATGTGAGCATTTCTGAATTGCACGGAACACATCTACTAGTTTACATACTCTTTTTGTTCTTGATAAAGTATTAATTAAGTATTATATTGATATATTAACTTGAGTCAACCAGTCAATTGGGAGGTTCGATGAAGGTGTAGTACTGTAACTATTGACGAGTCTGGTTTGCTGTAACATATGACAATCTTTAATATTCATAAAGGCGTTATCCTTCATCATTATTTTACTTAATACGGTTTACCTAAATATTTGTTTGCTTAACGTCGGTTTAAAGTTTAAGTGGCAAAAAGCAGGTTTTCAAATGCATTAATGCATTTCAAACATTTAACACAATCCTCATACACTTTCATCCTTTCCTTCTTAAAACGGAAATTATCTAAATTAACCGTAGGTAATAAAAGGTTGTCCCTTCAGACAGATATGAAGGAGAAGATTTGATTGACCGAGAAAAGTTCAATGGCTCGGAATTCCTTTATTCTGCAAAACAAAAACATGGTTATGACACTCCATTACCCTCCTCACGCTCGATAGGTTTATGAAATGAGGCATGCCATTTCTGCATCATGTTTTATTTCTATTGCATCAAATAGAATGTTTATATGTGACTTATTCACCGATTTAAATTATCGTAACACTTGAAATCACAGTTTCTTGTGAAGATGTCATTAATGATGTCATGTTAAATATATAGTGTTATTAGTGCATGTTCTTTTCCGCATGGCTGGAAAACTGTTACCTTTACCGGATTTCAGTTTTGCAGTAGATGATTTCTGTGAATACGTTTGTATTGGTTTTGTTTTATTACTTTTAAAACGTTTTTTTATAATACATAAATCTAATCCATAAAACGATTTCTGTTCACGAATTGTGTCATGTTGACGTGGTATGTAACCTGAATAAGAGGTTATTCGGAAGCATGCACAAGTATCAGATTGACGTTTTCAGTACTCCTGAACTGTGCGGGCTATTTATGTAAACCATATCACCCTTTTAAGACCGATATAAACAATAAAAAATTAACACGGATACGGCACGCCACGTTCTAAAAGTGTTATTTCAAAATCTATAATTGTCAACTAATTTTGCATGGACGTTAACTCTAAACTAACACATTCAGCCAACAGGAAAGTTGAGTTTGGCATGTCTATGCCAGACATTCGAAACGTGTGCGGTTATTGCTCGAATGATTGAAAATATTGTCATTCCAAATTTAGCCATCACTGAATGTTATATGAGAAGAAATTTTCCACCTTAGGAAACTTTCAAGGCCACAAGTTTATCAGTACATTTAGTCATTATAATGACAGTTATATGGGATGATTAAATTTTGAAATAATAATTCATTGTTCAAAAGGCAAGTCATTAAATGTAAGTACATGATACACCCCAGTTGAAATCTTTTTATAAGGTACCAATTGGTCTCTAGGCTTATAAGACATGCCTAGTTTTTATTTTCATTTTCAATGCTGATAGCCAATCATCTCGACGATAAAAGAGCAATAATTATTGATTCTCACTTTGGTTGCTGATACATGACCACAAAAGTTCAAATTAGTTTTCTTGTTTGATTTTCCCCGTAAGAATTTTAAAAAAAATATTACAACCTTTCCATGATGATAAGCTGCTGTAAATTTTTATATTCAGTGATATATATGAAATTGTCAATTTTCACTGCTACCAAAATATCAAATGAAAATATTTTGTAACACAAGATATTGTGCAATCAATTGATATAAATAATACCAACAAACACTGCACAACGCGGTCATTCAATGAAGTCTGTCCTTTAACTTTAGGTTTAGGTTTATCTTACATTAGCAACAGTTAAATATCGTCAACATCTTTTTAACTAGTTAAGAGACATTGTTCAGGCCTCCAGAGCTTTGAATGGTGTAATTGAACTGTCTGTGACGTACTTTGAGACATCCATGCTGCTTATTTACTTTGAAGTCCTTGTTGTAGCCAGACAGCTTTCGGTCCAGTTTCTAAAGTCCAGATCCAAATGGGTTATTTATATCTATGGAATGGTCTGCATTGTGTATGATTTGGTGGAAGATTACTCTGATGAATAGGATATCTTGACATAGATGAAGTTTGGCAAATTAATCAAACTGCTACGTTCTGATTGAACTACAAAAGGTGAGATGACCGATATATACCTCCATAAAAAACAGTGGCGTTACATAAAATGAATTACAGTAAATGAAGGGTGCACAATATCCTGTGGGAATTACGTATCTCGAGGAGCTCCAACTATTTTATTAATATTGCATCCGATGTAGACGCCTTTATGTGAAAGGTGATAGTCACTCGTATGGGTATTTGATTTTCTATGCTCGAATTTTACTTAAATAACATTGAGTAGAGAAAAGCCTTTGAACGTTTGAAGAAAGTGAAAAACTGTTATTAATTAATCTTAAGAATAGCTATTCAAATTAGTTTCCCACACAATCTCATGTTTGATTGATATTGGCTACAAACGGCACATTAAGCAATTAGTGGGGGGGTGATACAACCTTTGGTAATTGATTTACCTTGTATCTTACAGTTTAATGTCTTGTTGAATAGGTTTTTCAGGACTGTGATTTCCATTATTTTTTTATATTTCAAATAGTTTACGTTCCTGTTTTATGAAATTAATTAAAGTAATACTGAGCCATTGCAAGAAAGGCGGCCATTCATTCTTGCAGCGTGGACAGTGCGTGGGCGCAATGACGTTGTGCCTCTGTTTGAGAAGAGAGTTACAGCGTCAATACAAAACTCAAACATCCAAAAAAAGTTGGACCAAATTGCAAGGGGCGTAACTTCGAATTAACCCTCACCACTAGCACGCCACTAAATTGTTCGTTCATTTGATATTTTTTTTAAAAGAAATCTAAGTGTGTGTGAGAAATAAGAAATGGATAAAAAAAAGTTGATACATAATACTCTACAAACTACACAAAAAAAAGATATGAAAAATACTATCGTCTTGTCAAAGAGTTGGACTTGAATGTCGGTTGTTTCTTTCGGTACTTCAGGATGGCGAAAAAAGAGTTAAAAGATTTACTGACGCTCATTTGACTCAAACAGGACAAGCTTACTTTGAATGACTCCTGCCATGGACAGACTTGTAAAAGCTCTGGGCCTAGAGTTTCTAAGCTCTCTTAGTGCTAAGATGGTGAGGTGAGGTGAAGTGAGTTGGTGTTTAACGCCGTTTTCAAGATTATTTCACTTATATTGCGGCTGCTAGTATTATTGCAGGAAGAAAGCCTGCAACACATTGTGGCTATGCATTGCGGTGAAACCTGCGCGCATCGGCTGGAAGTAGCGAACCATGGGTGGTACTACGCTGAAATTTCACCCAAACCTGACTGCGTGTAGAACAGTTCTCTATTGCAGACAAAGATGCCGAGCCCCTGGCAGGATTCGAACCACCTACCTCTTGAATCGAAGCCGAACGCGCTAACCACTGCGCTATCCCGCCCCCTAGTGCGAAGATAGTCGTAGGCCAATGTAAATGTGTGATACTTACGAATATCTTAGCACTAAGAGAGCTTCGAAAATCTGGGCCAAGGTCAGTATGTTTTCTTCCAAACCTTTATTCCTGGACGGCTACTGGCATACCAGGTTTGAAGCTGTTAAGCATGGTGACATGATCACAGATTTTGGCAACTCGGATATGGATCGTATTCACAATTTTGACTCGTGGAATTGATGCGATGTGCAGCATAGGGTTTGATTTTGAAATCCAATCTGTGTGGGTTAGACGCTTCAGGTGCATATTAGGGAAACCCCCGTTCTATAAAAGAGCTCATGGATTAAAAATTAAACTTCTATTGATGTTCATGGCGGCAATCTCTTAAGACTTTTTTTTCATCTTATGAAAAATTTGTTCGTCTTCATCTGCAATCTGTTTCTCTGTAGACACAGTGTCTTCCCTTTAGAGAAAATTAACAAAGCTCTTGCGATAGGATCATCGACTTGAATCATTGACCATTTGGTCGTTCGGATAATTCTGTCGCCAAAAGAGGGCATGAAGTAACATTACTTGATGTAGTCGTTTTTGGTTGATCTTCCGTAGATGCATCCACAGTAGTAAGT
This sequence comes from Phorcus lineatus, assembly GCA_921293015.1. Taxonomy (NCBI): domain Eukaryota; kingdom Metazoa; phylum Mollusca; class Gastropoda; order Trochida; family Trochidae; genus Phorcus; species Phorcus lineatus. Next base: position 55,681,272 of record OV121085.1, on the reverse strand, counting down.
CAGTTGTGGTTAAACGTGTTGTGAACTTTTTTTCAGTTATTAAATACGTGGATGACAAGCATACCAAAGAGATCGGAAAAACCAGGGAGAAAGGGACCGAAAGGATGATAGAAAAGACGGAAAGAATGGCATAGTGTCCGCCCCAGGACAGCCATAGATCATGATGTCGCCCTTGATAATTCAAAGAGCCCGTGTCCGCCCTGGATCATCCGAAGAGCCTGGTGTCTGCCATGGATCATCCACAGAGCCGGATGTCCGCCCTAACTTAAAAAAATAGCCCTATCAATGCATGAAGAGGAGCCCTTTTCTTGCCAGAGCTTGTGAAACTATTTCAAAAGGCAAGAAAAGGAAATTAAAACATACCAAAGCGGTCGAAAGAAGCGGAAGTCTGATATTCTGATTGACACTCCTGTAAAGAAGAGGTTAGAGGAAGAAAAGAGTTGATAAAAAAAAGAAACCAAGACAAAACGCCAAACACGTACACAAACCAAAAAACCCGCTGAATTGGATGCAGAATCTGAGTTCAGCATATGCTTGATTTGTTGTGATTCATTTGCAAATAACTATTCCGGTGAGAAATGGGTACAGTGTTTGTCCTGTAAATACTGGGCTCATGATTACTGAACTGCAAGGGGCAGAAGTCTTATTTGTCAGAACTTTACATCTGATGATGTGACTTTTGATTCGTAATTTCATAACTTTGATAAAGTTTTCGATAAGGGTTTTTTATTGTGTAGAATTTTGAATACACAGAATTATTTTTATAAACTTTGGAACAATTTTCAACCATTGTTGCTTAAATTGAAGAATTTTCATTAATTTCAATGAAATATTGTTTATTGATAAATCGAAACAAACACTTGCATTTTACGGTTACTAAGTTACAGTTTTCCTTCGTGATAATATTTAAGGTTTTCATCACATATGTGTTTCAAAATGGATGATGACATAGTGTTTGAGATTTGTTCTGGTCCTTTTCTCCATTTTACTTAGATATTTTTACATTATGTTTATTTGTTTATTTTGAAAAATAAAGTTTGTTAGAATCGGGTGTTTCTATTGACAAGCGTATACGTTACAGTTGAACCTTACACGGGGACGATTGTAACATGCAATATCTACTTTTTAAAACGAGGATTACTAATAAAAATGTAGTCCAAGAAAGCCAAAAGATTGTAGATTTTGTAGCCGAGATTTCATACTATCATGAATTAACTAATCATTTGATCTCGGGGGCGGGATAGCGCAGTGGTTAGCGCGTTCGCCATCATTAGTTTGGTATACATTTCAATTAAGCATATTCAATCATAATGAAAAGTTGATAGAATGCTAAACGCGCCTGTATATTTCCATGTATTTTTTACTTTCGCATTTTTTGTCTTCTGTTATTGTTTCATTCTGACAAATCATTGCCGAGGTGACTTCCATTGTGTTTTACACTCTGCAACTAATTAACCATATATAAACTGATATAGTACACATTATACTGTATGTTTTGTTTGTAAATTCATCATACGTGTATGTTTAAAAAGCAGCGTGTGTGTCTATTCCCATAGCCTTTTAAATATCGGGCTCACAGTTATCCAATTTACTTGTAATTGCAAGTACTTGGCAAACGGGAACTCCACATGAAAAATAAAATTCAGTTACCGTTCGGATAAGAGAACAGTTCAATGTATTTTTCCCAAGTTATGAATTGTGATGTGAAATTTAGAAGGACAAGTTTACCTCTGCACTGATAACGATTGGTTGCAGGTAGCACGATTGGCCATTTCTGAATATATATATATATATATATATATATATATATATATATATATATATATATATATATATATATATATATATATGTCTGCTGCCATTATCATAGAGGTAGGGATTTCTTATTTACCACAGTGATAAATAATGCCTCATTAAATTGAGTCTTTGGCATCGTATAGGTCTGATATTGTTTTCAAATGACCAAAACGTGTTTATTCCTGTCAAACGGAAGCAGGGGATTTCCCCTGAGCGTAGGCATATCAAGCAGCGAAAAGCTCATTTTTAACTTTAATAATATTTATTCGACGCGCAGCGCGGCGTTTGAGCTGCTTGTGTGGAGAGCCGCCTTAAGTATTTTGCAGTTACATCGTTAAAACAATCATTCACTGAGCGACATTGACAGAATGACTGACTTAAAAGTAAGAAGGTACTTACAAAGCTTACGCTATTGAGACATAATCGTAAAAGACATAGCTGTTTAATAGTGAACTGCAAATGCTGCATTCCATGAACTGTTGAGACTTGCGATGTATATAAACTAGTTTTTTTAATTACAAATGGTGACGAGTGCCAATCAATACACCCCTCAGATAAGTACACAAAATTATCTTTATGATTTAAAAAATACTCTTGAGAAATCGCGGTTTCCTCATTCGTTGTCACATTTCTGATGTTAAAATTAATGTTTTTCTATGTAAGTTTGAATAATACTTAGTATCTTATAGCGATTATAAAACAGTGATAAAATATATAGGGCCTATGACTTACTGATTATGTCTTACTGATTATGTCTTCCCCCGAAGGGTCGGGAGACATATTGGTTTTGGCCGAGTTCCCGTCCTCGTCCGCGTTTCTATTCGTTTCCGGAGCATAACTCTGAAATTACTTGACCAATCTTCACAAAATTTGGTATACATCCTCTTCATACCATGTAGATTTGTCTTTTGGGGAGTTTCAGCTTCTTTTTCAATTTTAAATTTTTTTTTGTTTCCATGGCAACAATTTGAACTTTAAACATTTGACATTAAACTCTGTCCCCAAAAAATCAGTATTCTTAAATTGAATCATATGTAGTTAATATTTTGTCTAGCAAGACAAACTTCGGGTATGTTGATTAACTAAAACTTTAAGTGTATGTTGTTTTATAGAAAAACTATCAAATTTTATTTGAGTTCAAAAAAACTGTAAGGAATTTTCGCAAAACAAGATTATGCTGAAACGGTGAAAGGGGGAGACATCTGTTTTTACGAGTAAAAACACTTTCTAGTTTTATTCAAAAATACCACAAAGATTCCTTTTTATATATATGTAATAAAAAGTTCTTAAAAGGAAATATTTCCTCAAATCGTGATATTATTGGCACTTGAAGTGATTTCAAGCTCTTGGTGAAACAGTGAATAATTTTCTGTTCTTATTGTGACTATTTTTAATCTAACAATATATATATAATAGTTTATGTCCTTTAAACATCATAGCATTACGAAAAAGGACGGGATAATGTTTTATTTGAAATACCGAAGTTTATCATGTATCATACTCAACATTTACCCAAAGCAGTTTTGGCAGGTCATTAAAGTGACCAGGGGCCAAAATTCCGAAAACACTCATTTCCATTTTCCATTAAAAAGTCCATTTGACGTGATCAACAGCAATACAGACAGGTCGTGTTTTTTTCCCATGCAAAATGTTAATGCGATTGTGCTGATGTTTTTCACAGAATCTGGAATTGAAAATTTTAATCAAGATTTAAGAAAATTGGAGTTTTGAAAATATGACCATTTTCCTTTTTTCTATTCCATCATGCCAAAATTCGAATTATTGCACGAGAGACAAGCCAATCCCAAAAAAATCTTTAGAAATGGCTATATTACACATGGAACATAGGTGATTTATTGTCAGTTTTGTGGAAGTTGTTTTGATGACGTCCAAACAAAACCCAAGTTACTCGATATTTTAACTACGATACAGTACTATGTGAACACACTTTTGGTATGCAGCTGCATGTGTTATCATTATAGCAAAAATGAGAAATCTCTAATCTTTTGTGACATCAAATTTTTATTCACCGACATGGATACTTTGAAATGATATGTATCCATTAACCATTTTGAAAAAAAATGATTATTTTTTTCAATGACAAACATGGACATAAGACATAAGATTGTTTCAAAATTAAATACTTATATGTAACTTAACAAATGTTGAATGCAAACTTGCAACGGTTTCACTGATTGACACCCAATTAAACCGAGGACTTCCAATCGTTGTCACTGCCATTTAGTAGAGTATGTAGCTACTCTGAGATGAAGCATAAAACAATTTTATTAGCAAGCACTGACACATTCGCACTGTCTCGTGAGGCTTCTGTAGTGTAATTGTACTGTCTGTGATCACTTGAAGACGTCTGGCACTGTCTTGTACCTCGACAAACCAGATTTGTGTGCATTCCCTTGAGTCAAGCGGATACACAACTATTTGAAGGTGCACATATTTTCTGATACCAACTATGATTATGTATACAAATAACAACGACCCGACGTCAGTTTTGATATTTTAAACTTGTAATTTTATGCAAAGTAGACACATTTTAGTGTTCTTTTTTCTTGTGAAGCAACCATTCTATACGATAAAAGTTGTTTTACAACAGAAGAGATTGATGATAACATACTTCTGAAATGCCTTTTGAATGTCCGTTGTGATACAAACCCAGTAGAACAGGTCACTGTAAGGTTGCTAAAATAAGTAATGTTAATCAGGCCAAATACAGAATAATTACAGTTTTCTACTGAAATGTTCACATTCTGACATCACAAAAATACATCGAGAACCCCAAATTTCAAGGAATTAATAACGATTTCTACTGAATTGTACACATTTTTGCGTCACACAAATACATCAGTGTCGCAATAATTTCAGACAGTTTGACATGGACTTCCTTTGAGGAAATTCAGTCGAAATGTGTCTGTATGCATTTACCATGCAAACACATTCGGCAGCTCTGTAATGACATTTACATAAATAAGGTCTATATAATAATCATATATCTTTGCCATTCTTTAGCTTGTTTTAACAATTCATATGTAATCATTATTGATATAGGCTGTAGACCCATATATGATATCTGAAGTAAAGAATGAGTGAAGAGATCATACCATGAAAATGTAATTTATTTATACAAGAAATAATCTATTTTTACTTGAGACAGTTTGTTTTCTACTCCCCATTCAGCAACACATTTCGTGGCAGTTGCCATAGATTTATTTGAATAATAGGATATCACCGTTTGATTTAATTTGAGTGTTAGTTTAACAGTTGTAGCAGGGTATGTTATCTACATATCTACAGATATTTTCATTATTGAGAAGACAATAGTGAATATATTTATAGACACATACTTATATGTCATCAAAATTGTCCATTCAATGATTGTCTGTGCATTCTCTAATTAATAGGGTTGACAAACGATATGATAACCAAAGTAAACAGTAACATTATTTTCACTAACTTTTTTTAACATTATGTTGGCGGTTTCTTGTTCGGTTGGCAGATTTCTCAAGAAGGCATTTCATGTATTGATATGAATTGTTTTCTTTCGTGGTTTGTAATGATGAAATCTTTTTCAAGCCTCGAGTATTTATCAATTGGATATGTAACATTAACTTTGTGTTAATTTATGAAATGATTGTTATGTAAATTACATTGTTGTCATTGTGAAAGCCAATAACACAACTAGCTCTTACAGATATCTGAAGAAGGTCATTAGTCTAAGGTTAATCGTAAGTTATCTGTCATAAAAAATTATTAACATATTGGCTTTTGCAGGTAACGTCTTTCAAAATCCCTGATTGAATCAAATACAATCTCACGTCATCAGACAGAAGCGTCGTAAGTGAACAGGAAGGTATCTCCAAAGATAAATTGGAATGTTTAAATTTACCCTCTGAACGAGAATATTTATTAGATCATACCTGATCATGACTTATGACATACGCATCAATGATGTGTGTCTAATACATTTGAATTATAAAAAGATTGCATAACTATTACAAGCTTGTTGTGTGTAGGTATTCATCATACCCAACAATGAACTTTATAAATGACATGACATGTTATTTGTCAAATCTAGCCTTTTTTAATAGGTTAAAAAAACCACTGATACTATTTAGGAATAAAAGGGTATAATAAATATTTTCACAATTTTACATTGAAAACAATCAAGATCGTTAGTTATTGTTTAGTCTATCGATTAAGAATCGTAATTCAAGGATTGATGATAATGTGAATTCAAACGTAAAAATTAAAGAAATTAGTTGCCCTCTGACTGGATACCATAACAACACTTTAATTAGGCATTTTAACTAAAGAATAACACATTGAATGCACATCTACCAAGTCATAAGTAGCTAACCCGTTTCAGAGCACAGAATTTTCCTGATGGCAATGTATTACAAAGCAAAGCTTTGAAGGGAATTTGCAGGGGTTTTTTCAATAAATACCTTCAAGTATCGTTTCATACTTTGTAATTTAATGTCAACCAATTAGAATTAATGACATGACGGTCATCGAAGTAATGGTTTAAGGGATATATAGTGTTTTGGTATTTAGATTAATGAGAAAAACTTTCTACATTTTGAACCTTGATGTAAATTGCATTGTTGACACGATTATTTTCATTGAAAGAGGAGCTTTTAGGAACTTTAATTGTGTGGGAGAAATATTTTCACTTTTTTTGCAATTCTTTCTACTCAACTTAAAAGGTCAAGGGATGTTTGAAATTACAACGTGGTGGTAAACCACCTCCTGTCATAATTAAGATGGTTTAGGTAATTATCTACATAATTTTTACAATTAAAATGAATTTATACATAAAAAATATTTCAAAGCATTATATGCGCCCTATTTTAACATCATCTGATTCGAATTAATATGAAAAAAAACAAGGTTATTTATCTCTGTAGCATCAATATGATATTGTAAATTTAAGCATTTAAACAGGTAATCAGAGGCACTTTATTGTTTAGATAGCGTTATAATGGGTTACATTGAGTTAAGGATGTCCGTTCCTCAAATTTAAAGTATTAAACTTGTTTTTTTTCAAAAGTTTAGTGTATTTGCTTGAAATATCAACCCCCAAAAATGGGGGTTAGTGTGGGTTTTTTCGATATATTGTAAGACAGAGATTTAACATGGGAGTCAATGGGGAAATGATGACCTTTTTTGAGAAATCTTAAATTTAAATTAGTTTCTGTATTAAACTTTTTTTTTTAAAAAAACATGTTTGAGTAAACATAATTTTCTTCCAGAAAAAAGAATAAAATATATATGCTACTGTGGGTTTTTAGCCGCTACGGCACAACATTCATACATATTCAAACATCTCAATTAAAGTATCAACATTTAAGCTATTTTTGTACTAAAAACATGCTTTCTCCCACTCATTATCTAAAAATATACCTGAACGCATACATATAAATCATTTTCATTCAACAACATCTACTTTCTAAGAAAAACAGATTATAGAACTTGCGCATCTGTTAGTTAAAATTAAAAATTGCTGAGTCAGCAAAATTGAGAATTATTTCAAAATGAAAATACTACGCTTCTTAATTTTGTTGAATATTTAATCAGAAATCATCAAAATTGAGAAATTGTCGCTTTATTTTGGTTTATTATATAAGAACATTATGATTTAAGGTTATTTGAGTTTTGTCACTGTGACTGAGGAGCGAACATCCTTAAGAAGTTTACCTTCACATTTCATCTCATAAGCAATTCCAAAAACTTCCTCTGAAGACGAAAATCAGTCAGATTTCTCCTCATTAATGCAACCTTCATATTTTTTAAGATATTTGCCAAATCGGCCAAATCATAGGAGGAGGGGTTATTGACCGGGAATATTTCAGTGGTTCAGAACTGTGTTTGCTCTACAACACAAGAAATTGGTGATCAAACTATATTTACCTTGTTCTGCTTGACTAAAGGTTTGTGAAATGGGTCGAAACATTCCTGCTTGGATGGTTTAGTTATATTGGAATTATCCTGAATAACAAATAACCCAGTTATTCACAGAATTATTGAATTGTCAAATGAATCGACTACACTCAGAGTTAGGAGTATTGGGTTTATCAGAACATTTTCTAACTCATTACAGAAGTAACAGAGGATCCTTACCCTTAACAGTAGATATAGTATATAAAGAAGGCAATCATAGGTACTTTTGCATGTGTTCATTCACTGGTTTTCACTGTTTCTTCATTTACAAGTGCACACAGTATAATATGTTCAACGGTTCAAGTAGAGCTGCATTGATTGAAGCATCTCATATCAGAGGTCTTCTTTTAATCGATGTGAGGAATGAAACTGTTTCGTTGGATGCACGAGCTTCCCAACGTCTTAATACAGTATGTCATTGCCATTCTTTTAAAGAATTTTGCTTGCTATTCAACCACTCCCTAAATGTTTAGCCAAAGAAGTAAGAACAAGTTCTATTTGAGTATTCTCATAGGAGGGGGTCCATGTCTTCACATATACAGCTGTATACCGAAAGTTTGTTCACTTTATACTGGATCGTAGTGTAAATATCATATTAGTTTCGACGACCATAAAATAACTTCAGCAAAGCCATTCTTGAACTTATTAAATGATTGTCTGGTCTCTCGAGGAAAAATTCGAACTTTTGCATGTTGAATAGACAGTAGGATCATTTTTTCGAAATTTCGATTTCCTTAAATTTCGAATAAAATGTTCCGTTTCGACTCTCTGAGAATAAAATTAGTACAATCACATTGGCGTAAAGCCTCTGACCCTGTCTTGCATCCAAAATTCTTGGATGTTTAAGACCTTTAATCAGGACCATTGTAGTGTTTTTAGAATGAAAGAAAGGGCAAGATGTTCAATATGTCAAGTTGTTTTTTTTTCCTTTTCCCTGATTAACTCTCTTTGAGATATAAATCAATTTGATGAAGCGATTAGAAATTAGAAATAAAAGGAAGAGTGAATCAGGAGGTGGCGTTTCCTTTGTGTTGTGCTTTCAAAAAGATATCATTTAATGTTAATGTCTCATGAGACTTCTGTAGTGTAATTGAACTGCCTTTGATTACTTGAAGACTTCTGGTCCCGCCTTGTACCTCTGTAATCAAATAGTCAATTGGATAGACCAACATTTTTAACTGTATATATTATCTTATTCCTATGATGTATCCTATCAAATGTACGCTATATCTTTGAACCTGTATTTGAAGAACACAGTCACCACTTAAACGACTGCATCATTGCATAGGCCTCAGTGTAAAATCCACATTGGTAATGTGGTGTTTTCATAGGCTGAAATATTGCAAGGGAGGTCATGTTGCAGTATTTTGCGGCTAGGTGAACCTGCACGAAACTCGATAGTTATTCATATTAGTACAGACGTTCGTATCGCAATTTATCTAGCTACCTCTTTCGGGAGACAATGAGGAACAGATGAAGAAACGTGAATTTGGACTTCCATCAAAATCATTTTCACATCTCATTGGTATTCAGGAGGTGAAAACTGAAAAAAGCCATTTATGTCTATAGTTTAGGGCAAAAAATAATGCAAATGACAGTTTTTCTCTTACCTGTGACTACTGTCATTGCATTTCAATATTTTTTTACGTTGAGAGATCTTTAATCAAGACACCATTGTTGTGTTTTCAAGAATGACAGAAAGGGCAACATGTTTTATATTTCAAGGTTTTCTTTTTTATTTCCCTTAATTAACTTTCTTTGAAATTTAAATTAATTTGGTAATAAGAAAGTTGAAATGAAATAAAAATAGGAAGAGTGAATCATTTGGTGACATTTCCTTTCGTTTTTTGGTATCAAAATGATGTATCATGTTCTTTTTTAGTTGAAATCTGGTATTCCCACTGGAGTACAACATATACATTTGGAAAAAGGAGATAAATCAAAAATCAAATGACAATTCATATATTCTGCGATGAACATGGTACATAAAATTGTTTATCATATCTCTATTCTGATTAGTCAGCAACATTTAACCATAGATAAGAAATATTTAATTATAGAAATAAACTTGTTCAGTTTGAAACTGCAGACTTAAAACAGAAGTCCGCCGGACTGCAGCTTGAAAATAAAACGATTACTATACTTACTACAACTAATAGTTCCATAAAAATTCAGCTATTAACTCTTAGTAGTTAGTACAGCACCTCTAATTGGCAACTTGTAATTAGCATAATAATAGGAGCAATGCCTGTTGCCATGACACATGCTTCGCGCCATGCTGGGTCATTTCCTGAAGTCGTGGCATAGTGGCACTCGATGTTATCTATGTATTCTTGTTGTGTCCACTTATTATGAGCGACCAAGTTTCATTTTCCTTGAGACCTTAAGTTTGGATTTCTGTGTTATCATCACAACAGAAACGAAAAAATATTTTCTACGAAGAAGATACTATTTTCGCACCGACATAAATAATTTGAAATGGTTTGTGTCCATTTACAACTTTGTAAAGTTGATTATTTGTCTCTTTAAATAACAAAATTGGGTATTGTATATATTTGCATAAGCGATTCCATGTCCATTTGTTTTGCCACGCATAGACAAAGATCGAAAAACACAATTGATTTTTTAGCCATTATAGTAAGAGATAACTATTTCATATAAGGAGAAGTTCTTGAAGTATATACCTATGTGTAACTTGAATGTAAACTTGCGAAGGTTTCACTACTTGATAATCCACGTACAATTAAACCAGCAAAAAGGACGTCCAATTGTCACTGCCATCAATTTAAGTATGTAGCTACGCTAAGATGAAACATAAATACTGTTTTAATCACAAGCACAAGCACACTGCTACTGTCTCGTGAGACTTCTGTAATGTTATTGAGCTGTCTGTGGATGTTTGAGGGACTTCTGTAATGTTATTGAGCTGTCTGTGAATGCTTGAGGTCGTCTTGAACCGTCTTGTTCTTTTTTAATCTTGATTAAAGGAGATTCCCATGAGTCAATAGGAATAGATCCAATTATTTGAATGTACGCATATTTTCTGATTTAATTGATGATTATTTATACAAGTTAAACAAATAGCATCGAACTATTTTTTTTGACAACACGTCATTTCTAATATTCAAAATAATTATTTTGTGCAAGGTAGACATATTTTCGTGCGTTTTTCTCTTGAGGAGCGTTCATTCTGTGATTTTACTACCCCTTTTTAACAAGCAAAAGACGGACAAACCGAGATTTATAAACAAAAATAACTTTTGAAATACTTTTGAAAATTGCTGTCATGATACAAACCCAGTAGAAAAAGAAATTGTAAGAACCTTAAATAGATTGTTATATGTAAATCAGGCTTGATTACTACCGTTTGCTGCTGATTTGTGCTGAGTTATGCACAATAAAAACATCAATTTCAAAGCAACATGTCTTTGAAAGTTGGAAATGGTCATTGGAAATTTATTTTTAACTCTGTATTAACAAAATCATCCTGAAGGTTGAGGTAATGATCGTTTGTCATTGTGAACAGTTTTAATTATTCAAATGTACTCGGCTATTCGGTATTCGTTTGAGGCGATAGGCCTATGAATCAAGATTACAGTTACCACATCTTGTTTTCTAATCACCTTTAAGCAAAAGTGTTCTTGACATTTGCTATAGCTTTATTAGCTAGGCACATAGTTATTATCCCCCGCCCAACGTAGTTGGCGGGGGATATTGAAATGGTCTCCGTCCGTTCGTCCGTCCGTCCGTCCGTCCGTTCGTCCGTCCCGATAATGTTTCCGGAACACAACTCCAAAACGGTGAGACCTATCTCGACGAAACTTGGAATGTGCAACGGGCATCATGCGGAGATGTGCCTTTTGGGGTTTTCAACTTCTCTGCATTTTTATTTTTTACCCGTTTCCATGGAAACGTAACATAGGATTTCGTTTCCTGACCACAACTCCAAGACTGTGAGACCTAGCTCGACGAAACTTGGTATGTGCAACGGGCATCATGCGTAGATGTGCCTTTTGGGGTTTTCAACTTCTTTGCATTTTTTCCGTTCGTCCGTCCGTCCGTTCGTCCGTCCGTCCCGATAATGTTTCCGGAACACAACTCCAAAACGGTGAGACCTAGCTCGACGAAACTTGGTATGTGCAACGGGCATCATGCGGAGATGTGCCTTTTGCGGTTTTCAACTTCTTTGCATTTTTATTTTTACCCGTTTCCATGGAAACGTAACATAGGATTTATTAAAGGTTGTTTCCACAACTAGTATCCTTAACTACCCTTTCCCTTTGGCGGGGGATATAGCTGACTCTGTCTGCTTGTTTGAATATGTGTGCAAACGCTACATGATCCGTATCAGGTGCCATGAGGGATAGTTGGACAGCTGTACAGAGTGAGGTTTTTTTTACGTATGTTTGTCCATTAAAATAAAATGTATTCATCGGTTTATTAACATTCATCTTTTTCTATTCAACTGTTTCTGGAACATCATTCTGCTACAATCATGCACTCATAGAACTGACTTTTATTCTGAGAATCACCAGTCAAGAAGACTGTGCACTTCATGGATCAGACAGGTTAGTATTTAACTGACCATTGCATCTTAAATGTTTTTAACACAACTATATAACTAAATTGTTGTTTCATAGAGTTATAGTTATCATGTTATCAAACTGCTTTGAAAACGATCAAATTTATCGAAATGAATGATTGCGGTGCACACATTAGGTCTTTAGGCAAACAGGGGAAGGCATTTCTTGGTGCCAGCAATGGCCTGATGACTGGGTTTTACATTTCATATATTGTATAATTATATCAGTTTGGCGTAACAATGAAGCAGACTGTCTTTAAATGTCGCTTGATATGTTCAAGAAATAAAGATCGTTTGAATATAATAGAAATAGTTTGCTGTTGTACACACGATGAAGAGAGTTAGTTATTTGTTAATTAAATCTGTATTTTCTGTTTCTGTAACATAATTCTGCTATAAATATATGTATTTGTTATAACTGACTTTTATTCTGAGAATCAACCCGTCAGTCAAGAAGACTATGCACTTCATGGATCAGACAGATTAGTGTGTAACTGACCAATGCATCTAAAATGTGTTCAACACTACTATATAACCGATTTGTTTTGTTTTTATTAAACTGCTTTTAAAATGATCAAATTTATCGAAATGAAGGATTGAGGTGTACATGATAGGTCTTAAGGCAAGCAGAGGAAGGCATTTCTTGGTGCCAGCAATAGCCTGATTACTGGGCTTTACTTTCCATATGTTTAACATGGCGTTGCATTCATCAGTTTGGCACACCATTGAGTCACACTGTCTTAAATGTCTTTTTTATATGTACAAGCGATTGTGTGAATACAGTAAAAATAATTTGCTATTGTACAAACGATGAAGAGAGTAACACTTATTTTTTGTTTAACATATCATTATGCATACATTCATGCAGGGAATTCTGATATTTTCCATCGTTAAGTATGAGAGTATTTCCAGTATTGAGAAGACGATAATAAACATATTTCTATTGAAAATGAAAGTCTTTATGGATAAAGACGCATATGTTTACATTTTTACAAGTGAATGAAACCGAGACATTTTGAAACAAAAATAGGAAATAAGGACCACTATTTAAAACAATTTATCAAAGTTAATGGAAATCGCCTATTACCACACTTGCTGTTGCAGTTTTCTAATTTGAAGGGTTTACAAAAAGAGATGGTAATGAAAGAAAAAACATGATGTACACAAAAAGTAATATATGATTTTTATGTTGGAAGTTTCTTACTAGAAATTATCAGGAAGGCATATGAAGACATTTGGAAATACATCACATTTTCCAATACGAATTGTTTTCTCTTATGGGATTGAAACGGGGAAATTTCTTTAAAGTCTTAACAGTACAAGAATTTATTTTGTGACAATACTTTAAAGAGTGAAGGTCAATACCACAAGGTATGTTACTGACTGGAACAATCAATATTTTGTAATTCATTAGAGATAAAAGAATTTGGAGTTTGCTGTGAGGTGCAGAATTTTGATCTTAGTGACCTTAACTAATGTTTATTCTAAATAATCTGTCATATACAATGGTCAACAAATTGACAATTTTCAAGTTAGTCATCAATTTAATTTGATACATTCACACACCAGCAGACTTGAACTAAGAGAAACGTTGTAATAGTCAAGCAAGGTCTCCCCAAGGATATATTGGCAAGCTTAAGTTTACCCTCTGAGCAAAAAGGCTACCTGACTTTTATATTTGCCTCACTGATGTATGTTCAACACAAGTATTGAAAAGAGTGATAAAAAGATGTTATCATTGTATGACTTTTGCTTGCGTGTTTTGAAACTTTGAAATAGCATGGCATTTTATTTGTCGAATTTTGACGTTTTTGATAGGGAAAACAAGTCAATAACATTATTGAGGATATTAGGTATTCATTAAATATTTGATTAGTGTTATCTAAAACTGATCATGATCGTCAGTTAATTTTGCTCTCAAGTCAAAGATTCGTCAGTCAAAGACTGATGCTTATATGAATCCCAACTTTAATTTAAGAAATGTTGCATTTTGATTGGATGAAAATACGTCTTTTGGTAGGTGTATAATGCAATAAACATTAATCTTAGGGTATACACTGTCACTAGCCAATTTGAGACTAACCAGTTTAGAATCATACAATTCTTTTTAAAAAGTGTTTGAAATTAAAAGCACTGTGTGATTAAGCCATGCTTAAAGGTATTTTGAGGGGTTTTTTAACAAATGAATTTAATTATCCTATCATAAATAGTGTTAGAAAACTTCTGCCAAGATGCTTTAAGTAGTTTTTTATTGTTGGCAAGATTACTTTCAATGAACAGCGAGCTCTTAAGTACTGAACTATGTAGGAGGAATATTTCCACTTCTTATGCAGATTTTTAACTCGAAAGTTCAAAGGATGTTTCAAGTTACTGTCAATTGTTAAACTACGTTTGTTCATCCTAAAAGGTTTAACTATTCAAAAATAAGGTTTAAAGATACTGGTGCATGTGATCGTTAACTGGTTTTTACTGTTACATATACTTAACAGCGAAATAAACGCAAATTCAACTTCAACAGTGAGCAAACTCAACATTTTGAAATATATTAACGTTATGAAAAAACAACAGACACGTTATCATTGAAGAAATTTCATTGAATTCACTGTGTAAAAAAACTTTGGTTTATTCCAAAAAATCAGCGTGTGACAGGTTGAATCTCGAATCATCAGAAAAGACAACTTGTTGCCAATGATTACGACGCCAACGCTGAAGTTGTCTGGCCCTCTGTAGACGTTGATGGCAATGACATTGCGTCAGTATTGGTCCGACGTAAGGGCGTCGAAAACGGATTCCCGCAGCTTGTAGACGAACGGTGTCTCCTGAGATGTTCCGATGTGGTCCTTGAATTGTTGCAGCCGTCTGCGTTGCTTGCTGTTAACGGTTCCGAAGATGGCTGGCCCGGATGTACCGATCTTGAGCTGGAGTTGTCACCCTCGGTCGTCCTGAATGTGATCGATCTGTAACATGCCCTGTTTGGCGATACCTTGTCCAGAGTCTAGTGATGGTTGTCAGATGACATCCGAAGTGCCTGGCCACCGCAGTTGCTGTTGAGCCAGTCTCCATCATTCTAATGGCAATTCCTCGGTCCTGCTGGTTTAAGCATGGCATCATCAGTCTTTCTTATTCCAATCAATTGTTTCAAGTGAATGTCCCGTCTTTTAAAGGGTACATCAAGCGAGAAATCCTTTAATTTTGTGTGATACACGAATTAATCATGCAAAACATGCACACATATGGAAACTGTTGCGTTTTAACGACTAGCACAAAGAATAACTGGAAACATGCACAAAACCATCTTGGAGGGCTTGTTTTAATGTTGAACTGCATTATTTCTACTTTAAAAAAATACTAAGTCGTTACTTACAAAAAAGAACAAGTTTCTTTTGCTGTTAAGTATAGTTCTGATTGAACACGGTTAAATCCGTATTCAATTGTGGACAAACTATGTCAAGTTCAATGACGTGTTCCCATAATAAGTAGAACTGATTTACTTGTGGCATCATCTATCAGAAGACACACTTCGAAGTCGATGTAACCAATTAAACTGCTTGGTTGTTTGGGAACATGAGCGTATCAAGTCTTATGGCAGCCTGCTGTTATTGTCATTCACTTTAACACTTATTTATTGCAGTTCAACCTTTAAGGATGTTCGCTCCTCAGTCACAGTTACAAAATTCAAATAAACTTAAATCATAATGTTCTTAGCATGTTTTTAGTCAAAAAATAGCTTAAATGTTAATAATTTAATTGAAATGTTTGAATACATGATGTGCCGTGGAAGAAGATTATGTTAACTCTAACATGTAATTAATCATATTAAAAAAAGTTTAATACAGGAACTAATTAAAATTTAACATTTCTCCGAAAAGGTCATTATTTCTCCATTGACTCCCATGTTAAAACTCTGACTGACTGATGCTACGCTTTCATTGTGAGAAAGCTTTCCAGAGAATGAAAAGGCATTGTTCGACAGTCTACAGTTAATTTATATGTAAACTTTTGTTGCTAAAAAGTTAAAATAAGTTATAATGAAAACAGTTATCTTGGATGAGATCGTTGTATATTGCAAATTGACTTATTTTAGTGTGCACACTTAAATTTACAAGTTAATATCGATGTTACATATACAAGGAAACACAGTTGCTTCCAAATACGGGTTTGCATGAATTATTGACAGCTTTACACTGCAGTATCCAAACGTCAATGTCGAAAGCCTCTTGACATAAGTATTTTCAATCACATACCTCTTCATAGATGACAATTCAAGTAAGTTCAAATGTAATGCAGGTGTATCTGATTACTAATAATATTGTACATATAATCATGTATCTATACATAACTTTTATGTGAATGAATGGATGGTAGAGTTCTAGATATCAAGACTGGGAGCTCCAGTCTTAGTCAAAATCCCTGACCGGATTGTGCTCATTTTTAGAATTCCTCTACTTTAAGTACATAATAGATAAATGTAGTGGTTGACCATTTCAAAATCGATGACACGATTTTATTTCTTATATGAAACCAGCGAGAAAGCAGAGGAATTCAATGTAAAGTTATTACTGAGGGTAATACGATTATAAAAGCTTCTCCTGTTCTTGAACCTGTCAATTATCAGCAGAGTAAAAGTTTTGGAATAATGTATCTACTACCTTTTTATTCACATCGTTAAAATATCCTGATTAAAAATAGATTTTTTGGTTTTGGCTTTTTTTCTCATGCATCTTATACATTGATGGATGAAGACAACTTCTTTATTGTGACATAAACGACGTTCCTGGGTATATATTTGCACATCTATCAGGAAGGATGAGCAAATATGATTATAAGATTTTAAAAACCATGCAGATATTCAAAATCCGACTGTTTCAAGGACAAGGATCAAACAGAGCATCTTCAGGTTTCCAGCCAAATGGTTTTTGCGTAACTAAAATATGCTGGAGATACAAACTGAAAAATTCTATTTATTTTCGATAGTTGAGCGCACGAAAGTCATGTTAATTAATTTTTCTTATTCCTTTGACTCCTGTTATTTCATCTCAAATTCTTTGAAGTTGGACAACTTTAATCAAGACATCATTATTCTGTTTTTGAGAAAGAAAGGGCGAAATATTTTATATTTCAATTGTTTCTTTTTACGTTTCCTTAATTAACTTTCTTTGAAGTATAATCTTATTTACAATCAATTAGAAAGTAAAAAGAGAAAGCAGGGAATGAACCATGCATTGAGTGACATTTCGTTTTGTCTTGTGGTTTCACAAAGAACCATCTGCAATACATTAAGTGACAAATGTTATTTCTAAGGTTGTGCAACGATGAGAACACAACGAAGTAATCACAAATCAAATGTCTTTCCATACATTTTCGAATGAATATGATACATTAAACAGATTGTTATATATCAATTCTGATTAGTTAGCAATCAACCATAGACAGAAAATATTAAATCGTAGATATATATTCGAAACTGCTTGCAAACGAGAAATTCAGTCGACTCCAGCATGAGTGAACAATATACGTACTACAACTAGATATTCTGCTCGTTTACATTTTGGCTCTGTGACTAAGATCAAACAAACCAGGCAAGTCTGCAGTCCGAAATCACCTCAACGTACACCCAGTAATTAGTATGATAATTGGAGTAATGTATGCATTATAGTGACGTTACACATTCTTCTATCTCCTCATATCGTCCCACCATGATCATTTGATGTAATTTATCTGAAATTTGTTGTAACCACTATCAACGAATATCCACGTTTCCTTATCGACAAGACAAGAAAAATGGAATGAACTGTTAAATTGTATTTATAAATAACATTGAAAATGACAGATCGAATACTTATGTATAAGTAAAATAATGCTGAATTTAAACTTGTGACAGTTTTCCTCCATTAGTAGTTATGATATGCAAATGTTCAATAGGTTACCTAGTGCTTCGTCACCTTCTATCCTCCATCAGATTATTAGAGGCTCTGAAATAAGGTTTCAGAAATAAGCGCAGACACATTATTGCACCTTTGAGATTTGTTGGTGACATTGAACTGTCAGTGAAGACACATATTCTTTTCAATTATCATTTTCTGTGTACATGCATTCAAATAAATGTCTTTCTATTCATTTAAATGATCCTATAATATCGAATTATACCATGCGCACAGTAACTCAAGTAACCATATATGACTGCTATATAATTTGCCTTATCGTTAAACTACAATATCATTTAAACTTGGAATAGTTGATCACTGAATGTTCCATGCTGTTGTCAATCAAAAGGCCTTTATTTTTAAACGAATCAGTCTACAATTATTTTCACTTTGCAATGTTTATATAGTTGTGCACGTACAAAGCAATATAAAACATTCATGTAAATCAGGTTCCTTGAAAAGAAGTTTATATTTTGGTTACTGATATAATTTCTTAAATGAGGTCATGATAATGTTACAAAATACGGAAAATCTTCTTGTAGTTTTTTTTAATTATTGGCATTATCATTAAAGGGACCATTCGAGCGGGGTATTTTTGTGGAAACGAAATTCAGGAGGACTTTCCTGTTAACAAAAATATATGATTTTTACATGATTCTTTTCACACTTAATGTCAACTTTGTACATGAGTTTAACATTTCAGTTGTTCATGATTGCACAATTTGACAAAGAATAAAGTGTATCGATCAAAAAAGAAAAACTTCGTGAAATGAAGCCAATCATCGGAGCTACGAATGTGGAATGCATTACTACGACAAAACATTGTCGTAACTGACAACTTTTATTATGAATTATTTGTAAATATGCCCCTCTTCTATCAATCTATTAGTTATTTCTTAATTTTTTCAATGAATTAGCAAAATACAGCACATTTGATTTCTCGCAATGCTAACATTTCAAGATGGCGGATGAAAGCCGCTCGAATGGTCCCTTTAAAGACCCATTTTCAACTTTGCATTCGTAATAACTCCGTTTTCATATATCGCACATCCGACTATACAGTTCTGTAGAAAAATCTTTCAACAATTTTTTGAGACCATAAAAAAAATTTATAATCAACGAGAAAGTATTTAATTTTAATTTCAAGGTATACCACCCTCCAAAACTTGCCGTAGCCATAAACGAACCCACAATCCGTGACGTCACAGTTTTATGTGTTGGATTTACCATACTTCCTGTTTATCGCGATCTCATTGTTATGGCTTCCGATCACGATGATGGATATTTATTTATTATTTATTCGAGCAGATAAACGTATATTCTATCGAACTAAATGCTGTTCCAATACATGAAAACGTTTCCTTACCTCCAAACTTTCTAAGAGTTTTCGACTCGGTCTCCGCGAACGTCTTGATTCGGCCATCTTTGTTTACATCCTCTGTTTACGTCCCACAATCCTTTGCGCGATCTTGCAAATAATAAGCCCCTTCTGTTTATAGTACCAAGTCGATTCGGGAATGCCCTTTCGTTTAATTGTAATTATTTTAATGAATTTTGGTCCGATTGTCGTTTTGTTTGAATTAAACGTTTTCTAATTTTGCAATGAATACGTTAAAATTACTTAGAAAATTATGCAAAGATGAAAATGGATCTTCAAATGGTCGGTCATTTTCTACATATTTGATCTATGATAACAATATTAGCGAATATATATTAACCCTTTCAAGTTTTGCCGTGAGTATCGATGTGACAGTTGTTTTGGATCATGATAATTAAACACATAATTTGTGTTTTATGTTCGTTTTTTATCACAGTTTTCCTTTCATTTATACTAACACTATCAATTCAACCATTCCTTCTACATTATTTTGTTATACATGAACATATAAGGATTTTTTTTATGAATAAAGAGTAGTTTCCTTGTAATATATAAAATGAAATGTAATATCATTCGTCCAAAAGAACGTTATAAGGCTACAAACATGTTGAAGCTAGTTTTAACTAATTTAGATTGACAGAGACCTAACATGAATCACGGAATTTTGCGGGATGAGGCAAGTTTATGTTTGTATTGATTATATCCTTTTAAATGCCTTCAACATCGAACAGTTATACCTTTCTTTAAAGATATCTATCATGCAATTCAAATTTTAGGTCAGATTTGATGACGGACACAATGAATAACTGCTTTGAAATTATCCGAAGAACATTTATGGTAGTGACCGGATTTATGCAATTTATTTATTCAAAACTTTTACAAATTAATTGTGGTTTACAGATATTCCACAAATTACTTTTACATTGAATTTCATTTACCATTAGCAATGCCTTAAATTCCTTCATAAAAACATTTTCATCCTTCAATAGTCTTCTTTGACAGTAGTTTCTGTATTGCAAAGTACACTAATACGTGTCAACGATATGTCATCGTAACTTTGAAGTTTCCGATTGGGGGTATAATTAGAAATGAAATAAGATGACATTTAAATGCGTGGTTTTTTTTCCATTTAATGTTTCTTATCTGATTTGGTTTGAAGACAAACACATGTGGCATGCAGCGTCAACTGCCTCTAAATTCCCAAGGAAAAGAAACATCTTTAATGCGGGTTCTCTAAGGTTAAAGTTTTCATTATTAAAAATTATCCTCTGTAAATTCACAAAGGCAGACGCTGTCCATATTCATCATATCATTCCTCAATTTTTATCCTTTGGTATCTCTAACACTTTTCTGTTGTCAGAAAGAGTGATAAAAACGTGTTGATTACAAATGAAATATACTCTCTGTGGTATGGACGGACGCCGCCACGACATAAATTGCTTTGCCTTCTCTGATAGGTGTTGAAAATGTCTACATAAATCAATAGTGATGATTTCTTTTATTAGTTGTTAACCATTTAGAATAGAATTTTGTGTTTTAATACAATAATTAGCACTATTGTGATGACATGAAAAAGAACGTTTAGTGGAATAACTTCAAACTAAAAATGTGTAAAACTATAGTCAACATTTGCTTATGAAAACTTATATATAAATATATATATATATATATATATATATATATATATATATATATATATATATATATATATATATATATATATACTTAATATATATCTTCACTGATAAAGGTCTACCCGATTAGATAATATTAAGGATAAGATGAGGAGAATAATGCCTTCATGTCTTAAATAGACGTAAGAATACAAAGTAAATACAAATATGGTTAACTACCACACATGTAAGATATTCGATTCATTTTGCAATTGTCACTGAGATGTCACATAGATACGTTATCATTATTCGATGTACTTGTTCATGAAATATATGATGTATAAATGCTATTAACTTAGTAAGTACTTCCTTATTAAACGAGGCTTCTGAGATCAGTACTCTTCGACATGCCATCACCAGGTGATTTGGGGTTTAAAAGCGCCTTCAAGAGTATTCACTTATATCATGACTGCTACTTATATTGCAGGGAGAAAGCCCGCAACGCAATTGTGGCTTTGCATTGCGTTGAATTCTCCGAGCATTGTGACGTCAGATCATTGTGACGCGACGTCACATTAAAAGTTTTTTTGTCAATCGAAATAACATGTACTGTATATTGGGAACTGATAACAGGTTTAATCCCCCGAGAGAGTTCGGTTTTTCAAGATCAATCTTATAACATTGTTGTAATAGTGGAGCACATCAACTTTCATCTTTCTGAACCATAAAAAAGACGTTTATTTCTGGAACGGTCTATATTGTGTGTGATTATAAATAAATAAAATTGATGAAAATTTAGTATCTTTATTTCAATTTAGTTTATCTATATCTGTATAGTTTTTATGTTTCTATATTTCCATAACGCTAACCCTTACATGTTGAATGATTGCTGAAGTTTTTTTTATGGTTTTATGTCTTCTTTCGTATTCTTGTCTAAAGTATGTCAATGGTGTAATTCCGTTAATGTTTCTAGTGTAAATCATATGCTTAGTGTTGTTATCCTTTACACATAATAAACAAGAAAAAAATTAAATCCTTGACGAATCTGGGCCAAATATGCACTTCTCGCTATGTATGGTACAAGATAGAAATCAAATAAGTTATTGCTGATAATGTAAGGGTTACCATTAAGAACCCTTTACCGTCATATCGTTAGATTTTCGGTTGCCGAGCTACTTACTGTGCAAGCCGGAATCTAATTTTTCGTCATCTGAACTGATGTGCGTGGTATCTTTGGTTCATCGCCGCCTAAATATCACATTGATTCTGGAGTAAACTTTTATGCTTTTATATGAGGTGGCTGGATTGATTTGTTAGACAAAGTGCAATCCAATGTGTTAGGCAACAAGACAATGCCTTTTTTTTACACAGTGATCCACATGAAAACTGAGCTTCCTAAAAATTAAAAACAAATAGAATAGTGAAATAACAGACTGACTTTTAGCTTATTCCAAACAATTTAGAAATGGGTTCTCTACATATGTTTGTGTCAAATATCAAATGAATAAAATAATCTTTTTTAACCTCGTAGGTATATTTTTAATTTTCTTCATCTTTTAAACGCATATCAGCATTTGTTATTATTTGGAAACACAAATAGAAATGAGCATAAATAAAAGCATTCTATTACATCTCCAGAAAAGAAAAGACATTACATCAATTTTATGTGAATCAGACAGATTTATAGTTTTCAATTAATGGCCGCTGAAATCTATTACTTGTATTCAAGCAATTATTCGCACAAGCCGTTTGATATCAGATTTAGTATGGTGGGAGTTTTTAAAAGAATCTCTTTGAACTCCTATGGAGAAAGTACTAGCTGGAATCAATTGGAGGTATTCAAATCAGTTACGACTCAATCCACATTTTGAATGATGTTTCTAAGCTCCGAACACATTTGGTTCTATGTTTATTTTTTACAAAGCTTTTATATATATTTTACAGGAGTTGGGCGACTCGAATGACTAATGAAATCTGGTGACTTCAAAGCTGCATTACAGTTTTTTAACAAGAAAACCTAAGTCTAAACGTATGATAAGACAAAGACAAAGCCTCTTCCCGTACAAGATGAGTATGTACCATAAACATTACCGCGGGTAAATAAAACATATCAAATCATGGGCATTGTTACCTTCTTATTTCTGATTCAACAGACAGCGCATCACTAATTTCTTTATCGACTTGTCTTTTAGTGCGGAAGTGAATTACCGATTGAGGCGAGGTGGGTGGAATTAATACAATTACCGGTGTTATTCACTCACACAGAAATGTCCAGTGACCCTGACCCTGGGTCATTTAGTTTGCAGACAGGCTAGTGAAGTGTTATTGCCAGTGGTTTCGGAAAAGTGGCTTCAAGTTTTACAATTTGTGATTTGTATCATATTTCATTATGAATATGTTACGATAATAAAGGATCGCGTTTCGAGATTTTAAGTGAACCATATGCTTTTATTTTTAACCTCTCCTCTTAATTCAAATCTTCTATGTTAAATTTAGGTCTCTGGAAGTGAGAGCGGCTGGTCAAAAAAGTATCATTTGATTAGATTTTATCGTTTCATTCACCAATACAAGCATATACTCTCCACAATATGAGGATCACATAGCCATTTTATCAGCAGGTATTTAACATAAAACATTTTACAATCAGGAAAAACATTTCAAATGTTTACTACCACTTTGCTTACTAATGCCCATGTTGGTTTGTGCTAAACATAAGTGTACACTGGTAAGATGTTACAGCTACAACTTATCGAAATAATTAAGTGCCTCGTGAATTAATAAAAACGGTGTTTGATACCAAAATGATAAAAAAAGGTTAACATACGAGTGTGTTAGGTGAGCGTATCCAGTCCGAAATCGTCAGGGGGTACTGGCTTCCTGTCCAGTTAGGTCATTTTGGGTATCTTTATACTGCACTTATAACCCCGAGTCTTACTATCCAAAATGTGTACATTTTCATTACGTATTTCGACATTTGAAACGCTGAGTTAAAAACAAGAATAAATATACTTATTTATCGTCAAAAGTCGACAGGAAATATCACTTGTGAGAGTAAAGCAATACCCCTACGATGTATCGGTTCTCACTACAATGATTCACAATAACGCTGACAAAACTCTACGCCCTCGGGGCTTTCATTGTAGTGATTTTTGAAACCGTATCTAACTCTTTTTACAATGTCACTATTAATTAAGGATGGGTATCGCTCCTCATTTCCGTATTGCAATATATCGCGATACAGAAGAGCATACGTATTGCAATATATTGGTATGTTTCATAGTTCAGTTTTCCATACTCCATCTCTTGACTAAATAGGAGCGATTAGAACAGTAGTCAAATGCTCAACCGGCCGTCGTCTTGTTATGAGAGGTAATTCTGGTGACTGGTTTCGGACTTTTAACATGTCCGTGCTATTCTCACTTTGTTCACACCTTTTTTCATAACTTTCAGTATAATCGCGACTTTTCGGTTACGTATTTTTGCAATTTTACACGGAAACTGTTAATTTCTAAACCTCCGATATATTGGATATTTTCAGAAGAGTGTACCGGTACGTATCGTGTTGTTTCTGTATTGCAATATATCGATATATCGATAATACCGCGCACCCTTACTATTAATAACGCTAAAATAAGGCATATTTCCTGATACTACTAATGATAGGTACTCATACATCATGTAAGTTGTTGGGAAAATGTGTTGTTTAGAGACTGATCAATATTTTTCCCTTTTTGATATCTCTCCGGTTGTCCGAACTTTCTCAATTTTGATTGCAGGTCAGTTGTAAAGAAGAATAAGTATTTCATTGAATTTATAGAGAGTTAAAAACTGCTGACCATGTCCTCATTTGCACTAATAAGCTAGTTTGAGCGCGAAAATACTTATTGTAGTGCTTAAAAATCATCCCCCCCGACACCCCCATCTTGTCAACTGCAGCTTCCCATTTACTGCTTTAGTGGTGCTTACAAAATCTTACTTCGTTCAGAATTTCTGCATTTTGTCTCGATCGGTAAGTGTTGCTTACATCCGTTTATGCTTTAAAGAAGATGCTTCAAAGATGATGTTAAGCTTCCAGATTTTTTCCAAAGTTTTTTTAGTTCTCTTCTTTTTTAAGTTGATAACTTTATGCAGTAGTGTAAGCTTCATTATAAATATGAAGCACAAACTCAACATTTCTAATCGTTTAGTATGAGTTGTATTATCTTGATACTTACTGCTTGTTGATGGGAACAAACTGTTTTCTCTTTCATGGTTGATGCCAGAACGGAATCTCATGTACATGGACAGGTTGTACAAAAAACACATCGGAAATTTGTTGAAGAAATTGTTTCAGTCTGTGGATTTGATGTATGTAGACTCAGGATACACTCCCTGTCTCTCGGAATGGCACATTGCACGTAATTCTTATAATTCGGTAATCTTCTCTTTAAAAGTTTTGGACATCAGGAAAGATAAATTTGAGTTTCTTGATAAAACTTTGTTCTATGGAAGCACAGTAATTGAACCAAGATGTACACAAGAATGACAATTATATGTCCGAGATGTGTGGTAAAGTAATACATATACCCGCGACCCATTGAAAACAGATACATTTTTAGTGATTAGTGTCTAACGGAGAGAATTTCGTTTAGTCAAAATCCCAAAGCCGAACATACATTGGAAACAAATAGGTATCTCTAGATTTGTTCTCAATAGCTTATTACCTTCAGTAAAGAATTCGAACCTTTCAATAGCAGCGTACGCGATAGCCGCTACACCGCTTGGTGATTGGTAGGTCTTAGTGAATTCCATAAACATTCTCAAGTTATACTTTATACCTTTCTACGATTTACAACTTTTGTTTCATATTCTTAATTTTTAATTGCTTCATACATGTTCTTTATTATCTGCAGTGCTCCCTTATAACCTTCCCAACAATCTTTATACATGTGCATTGATGAAAATGGGTATTTAGGCAAGAATTGTGAACTAAAAGCGAGATTCCTCAGGAGTCGTTTTAATACATTTCAAGCTGTTGAACTATGTTCAACATCCTATAATATATCTAACATAACTATGTAACTATAGGCAATCGATAAAACATTTATTCAATTAAAAAGCGATTTCTAATTTCTATTCTAAATAAATATCTAGACAGAACTCGACACAACCGGATAAAATGTTTTGATATAATGTATATATAAAGTTTGAAATTAATAAACCACGGAAATATGCAAACCACGGTTTCATATTTCTTTATTCAATTCACCCTTTAACAGAACTGGAAAAAATAGAACACGATTAAAAAACAAACAAAATTATTTGTTATATGAAATAGATTGTATTCAATTCCTGACTGCGTACTTTCGTATTAGCTCCAGACATTTGTCCGAAGTTTCAACCAATTAACTTCAAACATATTTGTTAAGTTTTAGCTCTTTGCTTCATTACAATCAGCAAGTATATATCAGTTGGATCAGACACATCTAGTTAATGTGTGTAATGATTTAAGCGTATTCAGTATTCTACACATTCTCATTAAGTATTTAAGTGAAAGAAATATAACACCTACTGCCAGGTCAACGTAAGGACTCATCCAGTAAGTAGAAAAGTTGAATACGAGTCACCTGAAGGTTTTAATGGAGTAAAGGGATTAGCTGTAAATGAAGCGTTTAAGTAAATCGGTGCATTAGGGAATTAGTTTCGAATAGTGCATTGATTAAAACTTGATAGGAGTAAAATATTCTTAAACTTATCTATTTATCCCTTGCTAGGAAGACGTCGGGGTGTATAAAGGTCAGCGTGTCCGTCTGTCGTTCAGTCCATTTTCGATTTTCTTTGTTTCGGCACTTTGACACTTTATTTATAATATTATGAAACTTGACACGTTCATGTGAATTTATACGTGATCCCGAAGGTATATCTATCTACCTTTCTATGAAATCTCTATGATATTTTCATGTCGCGTTTGTACTTTCGGTCCTTTACTACCATTGATTTTGCAAGTCATTTCATTCTCGTTTCTGCCCAAAATTGAGTTTGTTGGAATTTAATCAAACTTAGCACATAGAATTACATGATGTCCTTCAGATGTTTCCTTCCCTTTTTTCTATATACTATTATTATGTTCATTTTCTATGTTTATCCAAATATTTTCAATGCGGACTTAATAGAGTGTTCACTTAGTGCGATATCTGTATTTGAAGCTTTTGTGATCACTTTGCTCACTCATGCCCATGTTGGTTGGTGCTAAACAGAAGTGTACACTGGTAAGATGTATAGCTACAACTTATCAAAAAGGTCAAGTGCCTAGTGAAATAATAAAAACGGTGTTTAATACCAAAATGATTTTTTAAAAAGTTTAAGATACGGGTGTGTTAGGTGAGCGTATCCAGTCCGAAATCGTCAGGGGGTATTGGCTTCCTGTCGAGTGAAGTCTGGTTGAGACATCTTTCCCCGCATAGTTTTAAGTTGCACCAGACTCTATAGCCGGATATAAACCTTGCTGCCAACCCGTTTTGTGGGCAGCTGCAAATCTCATAGATTTTTTATTGGACTAGCGCGATCCGTTCCAGCAGCCTCGACGACAAGCACGGAAAAGTCACGGAAATGCGGAAAGGCCTATCTTAGCAAGTCATTGTTGCTGGCTTAAGTGTAGGCCATGCTTTTTATGTATTTTACCCATGTGCAATGAATAACAGCCAAGTGTAATTTTTTAAGACTACAGCATTTTCTTTCGCTTAATCGAGCCAATTTGACGCTCTTTCAGGTACTATCCTTGTTGATATTAATTTTCAAAGTTTAATGCAAGTATGACTTCCTTCCTTTCAATTCTTCACACTTCAACAGCAATTACTGATTATGTTTTATTGTTTAATGATTGGCGTTTTATACAATGGGTTGGAAGGGAATAGGAGGGGGAGGGGCTCATTATATGTCACTCATACGATCCTGTTATAATAGAATCGACCATAAGTTATCTTCCTGTCACTGCCCTGCGTTTATATCCGAAAGAGTTGTTCTGCCTATGTGTGTTCTCTGATGATGAATTATCACATTCTTATATATCACTAAAAAGAATGTACGTTTATTCATAAAACAAGACAAAGATTGTTTTAGAAATCTCAAAACATTTTACCTCGGACGGCGAAATTAGAAGAGGATGATTGCTCAAGTGCAGCGTGTGTTTGTATAACAGGTGCGTGAAGTCACTCTACACCAGCAACAGTAAGACATATTACAGCCGTCTCCTCAATTAGCGACCATGGCATATTTCAAAGTTTGAAGACAACAAAGGGATGGTAGCTGTTCCAAACTCATATCATATTGTGACAGTAGCAGTGACTCCAGATTTGGTTAACGAGGGCAATATACATACAAGAAACAAATAAACAGTATGGCAGTAATGCAAAGTCCACAACTTGCAGTACGTGGTTATTGACGTGTGGATATACTGAACATGCATGGTGAGTTGATGCACTCTGTTACCAAGCATAACTGTGCGACAGGAGAGTATGTCCGAGATGTTCTCACCTCACAGGATGGTCTTTAATATCCTTTGGGTATCCACTTGGACAAGCATGGCTCATTGTTCATATGGGCCGGCTTTGTTAAGTTATTGAACTGTGAGTTATAAAGAAGTGAGAACTAATGTGGCATTGACATTATTCTTGCTTCATATTATATCCAATACTAATGAAATTTTATCGAGCCGCCCTTCCAAATAATTTCTGACGATAAAAACGAAGTGTTCCTCCCTCATTTGTTCTAATGATGAATAGTCTAACAGCACTCGTCAATTTTGAAAAGCATGTGAACTAGAGCATTTGGGTATCTTTATAACTATACTTTATACTTATAACCCCGAGGCTTACTATCCAAAATGTGTTCATTTTCATAAGTATTTCTACATTTGAAACGCTGAGTTAAAAACAAGAATATATACACTTATTTATCTTCAAAAATCTATTGCACAGGAAATATCATTTGTGAGAGTAAAGCAAAACTCGTAGGATGTATCGTTTCGCGCTAGATTTTGCGCAATGTTCTGTCAACATCAACTCCATGACAACGTATAATCAAATATGAACGATGAAATATGAAATATAACACGATGACGTCATAGACGTCATGGACGCCACATTGCTCCGACATTACAAAAACATAAATGAAAACAGTGAAGAATGGTTTTCCTTTGTATTAGACTGGATAAGAATAAGTTCTCGGATCAAATTGTGTCGAAAAACCTGAAACAACGTAAAGGTAAAATTTCATATATAACAGTTAATTAAATAAGGTAAAATTTCATATATAACAGTTAATTAAATAAGGTAAAATTTCATATATAACAGTTAAGTAAATAGAGTATTACCGATATAAAAACTAATATAGTTAATACAATCTTTACTATGCAAAGAGAATCGGAAGATGCATGGAGATGGTGAGATCCGAGCCATCAGTTCAAAATTAGTAATGAGCGAGATATAAAGAACCCCCACTTATTTAAAGAATTTCACTGACAAAAGCATATTACGGCTTGTATAAATGTTTAACTCATCTGGCCTAAAAGGTCCAATGGGATAAGGGCACGACAAGTCATCTTGAATCCGTCCATCCGTCTATAAACTCTTGGTATGGTAATCCTGTGACCATTTATAAAATAAATTAGAGATAGCTTAATGAGCCACCGAGTCTATTTTCCATAATGACATGGGCAAGTTCATTTAAAGCCGATAATTTGAGGCCTATAAGTTATTTAAGACAAACGTGTCGTGAAAAAGCTATTTCATGAATAAATTCTGAGAAGATTCTTAAAAACTATTTAAAGTCCAGACACATTCATTATTCTGCAGACTTTCAAGTAAAGCAGAATTCAGTTGATGAAAGTGTATTTGCCGTGAGATAAATCATTTTCTACCTTAAAGATTTAGATTCATGTAAATTTAATTCCAGCTTGTTTAGTGCAGTAACTTACAAGTGTATTTCGTCACGCAGTGCATTTTATGTCTCTCATTAGGTTTGCTGTAAATGAATCCAAACGCAGACAGACACGGGAGTGTGACCTTTTCCACTTCATTGGCAGACCCTCAATTTATTAATGGATTACTTTTGTGTAGCGCTAAATCTACACTTTAACTCTTTCATCCCGGCCCATCTCCGGAACTTACAGTCCCTCAATATATCTTTTCCATAGCAATCTTATGCAGGTACACATGGGGACCGCTTGGGCTAATCTGAAATTGTTATAAAATTTACATAACCAATTACCGTAACATTTTACACGATGACAACGGATTTAATTTGGGATCAACATTGTTGGTTTTTGTCGAAGCATCGAGAAATTCAATATGGATAATAAGTTGTTTATACATAAGTAACCGAAATTATATATAAATCAAAACCCGATTTGGACGTTTCTGCAAAGGGCTGATTATCTCAGTATAACGCTTCTGACGTAAAACATAACATTGTTAAAGGCAGCTCTACATGTATGCTTAAAAAGGACGAATGGTTTACAAATAAAACTGTTTAAAGATCTGTCAAAAACTTGTTACAATTTTTTTTATTGTATTTCCAGTTTTAGATATTGATCACTTCAATCACTTACGTAAAGAACAACCTTCCTAGCAAATATTTCATGAACTGAAAACTTTATTTATAATGTCGTCGTTTTCAAATTTTATTTCTTTCGAATTGTTCTGCAAATGGTTGATGATACAGGCGATTCTCGCTGTTTTGTAGTAGTATTTGTTTTACGATGATGATTTTGTTGTTTAATGATCCTACTTAGTTATTCTATAACTTACTGAGTAGACATAAAATAAACTCCCAATGGTAAATGACCTTATGTACACCTGTGTAAAAAAAACATGTACATGTGAAATAAAACAATCTGAGGATATTATTAATGCTTCATCATTCTCATCCATCCTAGGTAATATTTTGCTTAAATAATGTAAAACAACTACAAGTTAAATGTAAATCATAAACCTTTTGTAGATTAGGGCCACCCTAAGTTGAAATGAGTTATAAGTAGAAAGAAGGGGAGGTGATTGACCATGAATCAATGCTTCAGTACTTGGTTCCTTCTACAGCCTAGTAATGAGGTGATAAACCTCTTTACCCTTTTCTTGCTTGATTAATTAGGGATTAATGAAGTGGGTCGTCAAATTTCTTTTGAAATTTCCATTCTTACAAATGCACAATTACTCACAGAATATTAGGGTTTGGGGTGTTCTCTTTCAGTGAATTTTCTACTTCATTTCAGTAACAAATACGAATTTCTCTTCACAGCAAAATCAATGCATATACAAACAACCTAATAGACCACCCCCTATTTTGTAAATTAAAATGCAGACCTCTGGGTATGTAAGAACAAAGTAAAAACATTTAATAGTCCAATTGCTTTTTCACGGACTTATTCATTGAATTAGCAAGCCACCATGTGTACAATTGTTGAAAATAAGAGGACAAATCTGATGGTGCTGATTTTTCACCGAAAATTACTATTGACCTGTGAGAAAACTACACATTAATCTTTATCATTTATTTTTTGTTAACAACATTATTTATCATGCTTGATGAGAGGCTAGACAGACATTGGACTTTCAAGTCCATTTTTTAACAATGAATGAGAAAAGGCCCCTGTAAATAAATTCAAGTTTATTGGAGTTATATATGTTTACTAAACGCTTCCTATCGCTTTAGATAAGGCATTGCCATTAACAATGCCCGGATTTGTTCATAGGGCAATTTTTATTGAGTTTGACAGATTCAATATTAAGTGACTTTGAAAGTTCATACTGCTAACTAACTGTTTAAAAAGTCAGTTACTAAAGTGTAGTCATTTTAATTGAAAGAATGATCCTATCCATTCTACAGTAACAAAAATTGATTTTGTTTTTCCCTTTAAGTTAACTGGATTTTGACAACATAATACCACTCATAACATAAAACCAGTATCCAGATACAGTGAAACGTTAGTAGAGTGATGTTTCCGTTTCTACACTGCTAGATGATTGTTCTATCTCATACTCTTAAGTCTTTGACTGACAAGTTTTCTTCTTTCTTTAAGAACCATTTTGCTAAAATAATCTCATTGTGTATATTTGAATAATTGAATACTTTATCGCATAGGATATCATAATTCTCCATCGCCGAGTGCTTAATGTTACGAATTTTTTTTAAGTTTAAAAGGATATACCATTCTCGAATTACTACACGTGACTGGCATGAATAACAATTATTATAAGTTTTGAATGGTAGCAGTAATTTTAAATACGTTTTTTTCGCTAACAAGTCAATGTGGTTCGAGAAATTTAAAGACGGCTCTCAAGCCTTTTCATTTCATGTAAGCATAATTTGAAATAACAAATTCCAAAAGACCAGGTAAAGTTTCGAATTATAAAAAAAATATTTTCGCAATTACATTATGAAAAGTTCAATTGGGTATGTCTCTGTTATCAACATTTCTATAAATCAAATCAAAAGCTACGGATAAATATCAACAAGGTCTTCATGTCGAGTTTAAACAGACGTTTATGTCCCATGAGATTGTGTAGTGTAATTGAAGTGTCTGTGAAGTACTGAAAGAGTTCCATGCTCTGATTTACTTTGATGTCCCTGACATAAATAAGACAGCTTTATTTTCCAGTTTGTGAAGTTCTGATCCACATGGAATAAGTTTATCAATGGAATGTTCTGAATCTTCTGTAATAGCTCGGAGGATATTTTATTAGATACGTAGATCACTAAGTTAACTCTGTGAGTTTGTTTTTTATTTCTATAATACTACAATACTAGCGCAACATATAAACTCAAATGTGTTGCCGCTAAATATGTATGTTGAGATTTTATGTCCAGATTCATATGTTGTGATTGAAGACATCCATCTTCTTGTGGATTAAGACAGTTTTGCAATGATGCCATGGTGCGTTTTCTAAAATGAAACTGGCATAATTATACAAAGTTTGAAGTTTTGTAAACGTGGATGTATCGGATACATATTAAAATTAATATATAATTAATCAGAATCACAAACATTTACATTATGAACGAATTTCTTCGACATTTATAACAATAGTACATAAATCCTACATAATTATGTTACCTACAATTTCTAATGCGTCCTTATTATTTGCTACTACCTTTTCTGCTTCTGTACTTCAGCATATATCATTATTTGCAATTCTAATATGCTTAAAAACGTTTAATGATATATCAAAAGAATTCTTATGAACTAGATTAGGGTTTACAATGATTTAAATGGTCATTCCATCTGGTACACAGGGTTCTAAACTTTATTTGAAACCCAGTCATTCGAATCATTAGTTAATATCAGATTTAGTGTTCGTGGCATTTTTCCAACAAAGCATTAACCATTAGAATTGTCAGAATGAATGTACTTTGAACTTGTATGAGAGGTGAATGGCTGCAATTAACGAGTCTGGAGAAGAACTATTCAAATCATTTTCCAGTCGACTACCCCGCTTGGGCTATATTAGTTCCAGACAGCACGTTAAATAATACACGATGAGAGCAATAAAAGTCTAGGTTCTATATATCTTAGGGTCCATATGAAATGGCTCATGTAGTTAAGCACATGTAGATTCCTCTTTTCACTTTAATTGTCGATAAAACATGCAATTAAGTGAAGGTTATTTAGTTACACCCATAGCAATATCATCCAGGAGGAACAACGTGTTAACGCAGAGAGAGAGAGAGAGAGAGAGAGAGAGAGAGAGAGAGAGAGAGAGAGAGAGAGAGAGAGAGAGAGAGAGAGAGAGAGAGAGAGAGAGAGAGAGAGAGAGAGAGAGAAGTGTATCATTCATTCAAAATGAGGTTTTATTTCATGTATATATAGTGAAAAGCGCAACAAAATGCGTTCCCATAATATTGAATCTATACAATTATAAAATTTATTTTCTGCCCCAATGAGAAATGATAACATATCTTGTTCATCTTGCATTTCAATACATGAATTTTGGGCGAAACTATGTCAAATGTTAACAAATAGCAACACCGTAAAGGTGCAACCGGGCCTCAAAGGCCCCAGTTATGGGGTGTAGGGTTAAAGATGTAATTAGGTCATTAATGAAAACGAGGAAAAAAATATGCGGATATAACCCTACCTTGACCTACACCTTGCTTGACTATGTAGTTTTCTGACCTCTCCCCTTGATATGTGACAAAAGATTGAGTATTAGTGTAACAATGGTGTAATCGTTTCCTAACATTACCTTTAATACCAAGTTCATAGAGTTTGAAGAATAGCCCGTCGTGCCAAATTCTATCGAAAGCTTTTGCAATATCGAGGAAGGCTGCATAAACCGGAGATTCTCATGTTGTTCTTTCATGTCTTGTAATGATGAAATGTTTTTCAAGCCACAGTCATGAATGAATTTGTTTTGTGACATGAAACTTCGTGTTTATTTATAAAATGCTGTGTAAAGATATTTATGTCAACAGAAAAAGTATTTTACGCATTAGGAAAATTAATATGTTTTAATTCGTAAAAAATGAAATAATTTGGTGAATGAAACTATGTTTGCGAGATGTTAAACTTTTATCTAATGGACCCAGACTAAGGTTTATTGTAAATAATTTGTCATATACATGAGTCAACAAATTTATTTTAACGTCCCTCATTTAATTTGATACTGAAACTGACAGAAACGTTGTATAAGAACAGGAAGGTCTCCCCAAGGACAGAAATGCCAGATTTATCCTTATAAATTCAACTTCCTTCATTGATAAAGATTTGCCCAATCAGCCAAATGATAGGCGGAGGGGTTGTTGACCGAGAATAATTCAATGGTTCAAAACTTTGTCTGCTCTACAAAAAAAGAAATTGGTAATCACACTCTATCATCCTTGTCTTGCTCGATTAGAGAAGTTGTGACATCTCTGCTAGAGTGACATTTATTCACAGAATGATATATTTATCAAAAGAATCAGTCCAAATCATAGTTAGAACACAGTTACTACCTTATTGCAAACGAACGTTCTCTGAACAGCAAACTCGATACACTGAAGGTATTTTTTCGTTCAAAATAAGGTGTTATAAATTTAGATACTTTTGAATGTGTTCTTGTACAGAATTTGACTGTCACATAGATCTGAAAAGAATTTTTTTTCTTTTTTCTAAGTGTGCAAAACATATATCATGTTCAATGACTTGTTCCATTACACGTAGAGCTGATGCATTTGAGGAATCATAAATCAGAAGCCACCCTCAGAAATCGGTCAATTAAACTGCTTTGTTTCTTCGATGCACTACTTTCTTAAACCTTTATGTCATTCCCTTTGACACTTTTGTTTGAAATTCAACTTTTACGTCAAAGTTTTGGGCAACAAGAATCACAGTTTTATTGGCATATTTTGATATTTTTCAACTTACACCTTCGAATATATTCAAGTACATATTTGGAAACAATTCCCAATAGTTTGTGTGGTTCATTTTAATCTAATTTAATAAATGTTGGACTCAAATCTTATGTATTGGCAACATCAGTAAATTTTCATTTAAGAATTTATTTTTATTGAAATTTTCAAATTGTAAAAGATCTATCAAACCGCTAGTTTTTTTACTTGAATACCTCTTTTAAATACTCCTCTCAGTTTTAACTCTAGCTTAAAGCATGTTTCCCTCACATAGGGAAATGTCAGATACAGTATATCTTTAAGAAAAAAAATTCTGGAATAAGAGATAAAGATGTATTTAACATTTTGACTGAAATAAAAGTACGTGGATAAATAAAATAATATGAGGATGATGAGGCTGTTCACACTAGTGAATTGATAAATTCATAAATTGTAACTGATAAATCACATATATGAAACTTTTCTTAAAAGCGTAAAGTAAATGTTTTTTATTGCAAAATTAATAACATATAGTGAAATTGAATATACATTTACACAATTGTAATTTCTTATTCATACATAATTGTGTCACTTCAACACATCAAAATAATTTTTTCCATTTGTATCAACATGTATATGCATTTCATCTGATGATATTCATTGACAAAACACTTGAACACAAAACATTTTGATACCACTTATACAATTCATGATTCTGTGAATTTGGTTGATCCCATAACATTTCCACCATTCATTTTGTGAAAACTTTTATGCTAAGACATTTCTGACTTCTATGAATAAAATGGAATGTACCGATATTTTAACATATACTTTTATACCAATTGACGAATGTAAATAGAATATCACCCTTGTGTCTTTTAACATTAAATATATCAGAACGTGTTGACAAAATTGGCGACGTTGATCATGATATGTTGGATATTATATCAAACAAATAAAAACTGTTACATAATACATACATCTAACTATATAGTATTGTTACAAAAATCATATGAGGCGTGAAACCTATTCAGTCGAACCTTTCATTTTAAAAAACTGTATTCAATTGATCAAAAAACTAAAATAATAGTGTAAGATTAAGTGTTCAAGTTTTGTGAAGGGATCTCTGACCAGATTGTACTCATTTTTAAAGATCCCTCTTTTTTACGGGCCTAAAAGATATATTTCGACATTAACCATTTCAAGATAATTGACGCGTTTTCATATTATATTATTTATTATATTTTTAGGAGTTCAAGGTTGAAGTTATCACTGTTGGAAATACAATGTTGAAAGCTTTGCATGACAAAAGCCTGTTCTCAAAGGGGCCTATTTCTAACTGAGGGAACAATGTATCAACTACCATTCTATACTTGTCGGTAAATACCACTGTACATAATGATTTGTAAAAAGCATTGGCTCCCAGGGATATGTCATCGTTTACGTAAGAAATTTGTATTGTACGAGAGTAAATTTTGTCGTACATAAATTCTCTAACTTTTTGACAAATGTTTTTATAAATA
Source organism: Phorcus lineatus (assembly GCA_921293015.1). NCBI lineage: Eukaryota > Metazoa > Mollusca > Gastropoda > Trochida > Trochidae > Phorcus > Phorcus lineatus. Next base: position 55,644,160 of record OV121085.1, on the reverse strand, counting down.
ATTTTGATGACATGAAATTTACTTTATATTAGTGATGTTCAAACATTAGGAAAGACAACCAATGATGACAATAGTGCCAAGAGCATTGATTAATTTACAATGTCTTTTTGCCACAAGATACAAATAATAATGATCGATGTTGTCAATTAGAGTCATTGATTAAAACCAAACACACTCCCAGAGACATGATGGATATTGTGTCTATACACATTTATGTAACGCAATGCGCATGATTGGTTGGTCATGTTGATTGAACTGTCATACAGTATGGATAATATCGTTAGAACATCATTTTGTGTGTAGTGAAGAAAAGTGCAATTGTCTTATGTAATAATTTTTCATCTTTTTTGAATAAATTGGAAATTCCATAATGAAAGTATCAAATATTCTGCAAAGCCCATTTCAATTTGAAAATATCAAATGGGTATAAGTCCTCACTTTGAATGTGATCAGAGTATTGTCAGTTGATTATAAGTCCTTGAAGGGCATTTAGAGATGACATACAAGGAAGACAAAATTTTCTGGATAACAACTCTTTTACTGTTAAAGTAATGACGTATTGAATATATGTTTCCCCCTTCATCAGGTGGGATGTAGGAAAAATGATTTTAAGGTTAAAAGAAATCTATGCATATCTTTTAAATCCCTTTTCGTAGGAAAGGCACTCTCTCCCCACGGAGGTAACTCCGTCATAAATTCCTGTATGAAACTCTGTTCTAATACGAACGTTTCTTGGTCTACAAATGTTGAAGTCTGATTTGATACAGTCGAAATTAGTTGTGCAATCAGCGACTCTATTTCATAAGTGAGCGTTCGAGAAGCCTAAGTTATTTCAGATTGCTTTGGAAAAGCTAAACTTTAATTGATGTACACTTTGTCCTTGAATCTTAATTTACAGAACACAGTCACCACTTTAACGACTGCATCATTACATAGGCCTCAGTGATAAAAGGTTATGTGGTGTTTTCATTGGCTGGTGTTTTGCAAGGAATTTCATGTTGCAGTATTTTCCGGTAGGGGAACCTGGTAGAAACTAGGGATACGTTTGTATAACAACAGAGGTTCGTATAGCAATTTATGACGAAGCTACCTTTTTGGGGAGAGAATGAGGACAAGAGGAAGAAACGTAAATTTGGACTTTGTACATCCAAATCATTTTCACGTATCGTTGGTATTCTGGAGATGAAAACTGAAAAATGCCATTTATTTTTTATGTAAATGACAATTGTTTTCGTCCCTTTGAGTACTGTCATTTCACCTCATATTCTTTGAAGTTGGATATCTTTAATCAAGACACCATTTTTGTGTTAAAAGAATGATTGAAAGGGCAAAATGTTTCATATTTCAAGGTTTTCTTTTTTCTTTTCCTCAATTAACTTTCTTTGAAATTTAAATCAATTTGGTACAAGCAATAAGAAACTTAAAATAAAATGAAAATAGGAAAAGTGAATTATTTGGTGACATTTCCCTTTATTTTAGTATCAAAATGATGTATCATGTTCTTTTATTAAATGGCAAATGGTATTCCCACTGCAGTACAAGATATACATTTGGAACAAAGAGATAAATAAGAAGTCAGATGATACTTTCTATACATTCTGGGATGAATATCATACATAAAACTGATTATCATATCTCTATTCTGATTAGTATGCAACAATTAACTATAGATAAGAATAAGATTTAATCATAGAAATAAACTTTCAAGTCAGCTGGAAACTTGCAGTCCAGTGGACTTCTGCATGAAAATAACATACTTATTATTGTATAATACAACTAACGGTTCCATAAAAAGTCAGTTATTGACTCCAATTCCTGCCAAGCATGTCTGTACTTAGGGCAACACCTCTACGTGGCAACTAGTAATTAGTATAATAATTGGAGCAATGCCTGTTGAATTCTTGGGCCATAACACATGCTTCGATGTTGGTTATTTCCTGAATCATAGTTGAAACTCGATGTTATTTATGTATTCTTGTTGTGACCACTATCATTGACCAACCACGTTTCTATTTCCTTGAGACCTTAATTTCGGATTTTTGTGTTATCATCACAAAGTAAACGAAAACATGACTAATATTTTCTACGAAACAGATAATATCCACCGGAATGGATAATTTGAAATGGTTTGTGTCCATTAACAATATTGAAAAGTCGATTATTTGTCTCTAAATAACAAACATGGACATTGTATATATTTGCTTAAGTGATTACTAATCCATTTGTTTTTCCTCAACAGATCGAAAAACACAATGCAATTTCTGAGCTTTTTTAGTAATGGGTAACTATTTCATATCAGGAGCAGTTTTTAAAATAGAAACCTATGTGTAACTCGAGAAGAAAAACGTCGAATGTAAACTTGCAAATGCTTCACTACTTATTATACACCTACAATTTAAACAGTGACAGGGTTAACCGAGGACATCCAATCGTTGTCAGTGCCATCTATTAAAGTACGTAGCTACTCTGAGATGAACCATAAATACTGTTTTAATAACAAGCATTAGCACAATTTGACTGTCTCGTGAGTCTTCTTTAATGTAATTGAACTGTCTGTGAATGCATGAAGACGTATTGTACAGTCTTGTACTTCTAGAATCTTGATCAAGGTTCATTCCCATGAGTCAATAGGAATTGACTGACAGTTATTCAAATAACATCAAACTGTTATCCTTTTTCACTTGGAACATTTCAAAACACGTCATTTCCAATATTCAAAATGTTATTTTTTGCAATATATTATACTGCCCTCTTGAGAAGCGTTTACTCTGTATTTTACTACAGTTCTTATTATAAGCAAAAGATGGGCAAAACCGAGATTAATAAAAAAAAAACTAACTTTTGAAATACTTTTGAAAATGTCTGTTGGATTACAAAAAAAGTAGAAAAAGACATTGTAGGGATGCTTAAATACATAGAATTGTTAAATGTATCAGGCTTGATGAGTACCGTTTTCTGCTGAATTGTGCACAATTATGCCTAAGGAAAACAATCCAACTAAAAAACAACAATCGCAAGTCATTGACTTGTTTCAAATAAGAATAAGAAATTCATTAGAAATATGTCTATATACATATACCATGCAAACAAATTTCACAACAGAAACATCATGAAGGTTTATGTAATGATCGTACAGCTTTGCCATTGTGGAAAGTTTTAACAATTCATATGTATTCGGCGTGTCTTAGGCTGTAGGCCTATGAATCGGGCGTATGCCTTTTGCGCACATTTTGATTAATTGGTATATGACTACTGCGCACGACTTGCTTGCGACTTTTGCGCCAATTAACCATGTATGCTTGAATCAGACAAAGCAAACACGCTGATTAGTCCAGCGCGTTATGTAAGCAAGCGAGACGATAGTGGTCAGTGGCCAGATATAAAGTTCATTTCACACTGACGACCAACACTGAGCACAGAACTTTTATGGTAACAATTTTAAAGATGGATTTTAAAATAACTTTAACCAACAGAGGTACAGAAAGTATTCATCATCATGGATAAAGAACATTAAAAGATGGATGCGTATCATGGAGATGTACCAAGAAATTTTGCAAAGGTAATATTAGAACAAATTGCGACATTACCGAGATAGTATCAAATGTCAGATATTGTCGGTTCCACTTGGGTCAATCGTGGATAAAGAAAATTCAGAAGTTAGGATTGATTTCCGATTACAGAAATAAAGAAAGCAACATTGGTCAATGGCTCAAGAAATCCTTTGGATTGCACTTTGTTCAATCTTCCCTTGTCGAAGATTTTTTTGTTGAAGAATTGATGTCCGAGGCACCGCAAGATTCTCGATGTTCATCTTACGCAGACTACTTGACAGACACATACGTGACGTCACAATCAACCTACCCACCGACCCTTTGGGCAGAAGCACCATCAACCTTGAAGAGAACAAATAATGCAGCGGAATCATTTCATTCTCATTTTAACCAACAGTTTTATTCCTCACACCCAAATATATTCATATTTCTTGACGTCATCCTCAAGATCCAAGCAACCTCCTACATCAAGATGAGAAGCACACATCTCCCAGCAGTCGCTCGCAAAGACGACAAGGATCGGGGAGAATTTGCTGCCATGTACTTCCAGAAATGGTCAAGTGGCGATATTTCTGTCGGACGGTATATGAGTGCAATGGGACACAAATTTACCCCAAGAGACGATATCTGAGTCCTCAAATATTTGGAAAATAGTACCTTATCAGAACGTTTAACAGCCTGAACTTTTGACGTTTTAACTTTTTACCAGATAGTGTTTATATCCCGTTCAAAATCCAACTTCCACCTCCTCGTGGTGAACGGGGGAAACAGATAAAATCTGGCTAACGGAAGTGGTGTGAGTGAGCGAGTAACTGAGTAGGGCTTAACGTTCGAGTGAGAAGGTTATAAGCTGGTTTCAGCGTGTGCGCAATAGTTATAAAAGTTGGTGCGCAATAGTTATTTTTTTGTGCGCAAAAGTTATATGGATGTGCGCAAAAGCAATGTTACCCTATGAATCAAGATTACAGTTAAGACAGTTTGTTTTCTTCTCACCTTTAGCAAAAGTGTTCTTGACATTTGCTATAGATTTATTTGGCAGATAGTTATTTGTTAATAATGTTTTTAACGGTTTATTAACATTCATCTGTTTCTATTCAACTGTTTCTGTAACATCATTCTGCTATAACTATATGTATTTGTTAGGACTGACTTTTATTCTGAGAATCAACCCGTCAGTCAAGAAGACTATGCACTTCATGGATCAGACGGGTTAGTGTGTAACTGACCAATGCATCTAAAATGTGTTCAACACTACTATATAACTCGTTTTGTTTTTATCAAACTGCTTGAAAACGATCAACATTATCGAAATGAAGGATTGAAGTGTACATAATAGGTCTTAAGGTGAGCAGAGGAAGGCATTTCTTGGTGCCAGCAATAGCCTGATTACTGGGCTTTACTTTCCATATGTTTCACATGGCGTTGCATTCATCAGTTTGGCACACCAATGAGTCAGACTGTTTTAAATGTCTTTGTACAAGCAATTAGGATTGTTTGAATATAGTAAAAATAATTTGCTATCGTACACACGATGAAGAGAGTAATACTTATTTTTGTTTATACGTAACAATATGCATACATGCATGCAGGGAATTCTGATATTTTCCGTTGTTAAGTATGAGAATATTTCAAGTATTAAGAAGACGATAGTAAACATATTTCTATTGAAAATGAAAGTTTTATGAGACATATATGTTTACATTTGTAACAGTGAATGAAAACAAAACATTTTGATAAGGAATAGGAATTAAGGACCACTTTTTAAAACTATTTATCAAACTTAATAGAAATCGCCTGTTATAACACTTGCCAATGCATGTTCCAATTTGTAGGATTTACAAAAAGAGATGGTAATCAAAAGAAATATTGAGATGGTGTACACTAAAAAGTAATATTTGATTTATGTTAGATGTTTCTTTTGTACTTCAATAGAAAATAAAAGAAATTGGTGTATGAATGCATGTTTGCTGTGAGATGCAGAATTTGTATCTTAGTGTTTAAACTAATGTTTATTGTAAATAATCTGTCAGATACAAATTGACTGGTTTCAAGTTAGTCCCAGATTTAATTTGATACATTCACATGCCAGCAGACTTGAACTGAGAGAAACGTTGTAAGAAACCAGCAAGGTCTCCCCAAGGATACATTGGCAAGGTTAAGTTTACCCTCTGAGCAGAAAGTCAATATTCATCGGATCATTCCTGACTTTTATATATGCCTCACTGATGTATGTCCAACACATTTCAATTATTGGAAAGATTGATAATAATGATTGTTTTGTGTAGGTTTTTATCATTCCGAATATTGAACCTTGGAAATGGCATGACATGTTATTTGTCAAATCTTGACGTTTTTGATAGGGAAAACAAATCATTAAAAGGTATCCATTAAATATTTAATAAGTTTAAATTTAAACTAATCACGATCGTCAGTCATTGCTGATGCTCTCAAATCAAAGACTCGTAAGTCAAAGACTGATGGTAATATGAATCCCAACTTTAATTTTAAGAAATGGTGCCTTCTGATTAGATGACAAAAGGTCATTTGACAGGTAAATAATGCAATAAACCTGAATTTGTGACTCACAGTTTAAGATCACACAATTTGGGTTTTTTTTAAAAATTTGTTTGAAATTAATAGCACTATGAGATAAAACAATACTTTAAGGTATTCAGATTTTTTTTCAACAAATGCATTTAAGAATTTTTTCATAAATTGTGATGAAAAGAAATGAAATGTCAGCCTCTTAAAATTTCAAGCACATTATTACCACCAAGCAATGATTTAAAGGAAACATTGTGTTTTGGTATTTGATATAATGAAAAATCTATTAAAAAACCTATCATCAAGATTCTTTAAGTAGAGTTTATTGTTGGCACGATTACTTTCAATGAACGGCGAGCTCAGTACTTAATTAACTGTGTAGGAGGAATATTTTCACTTTGCTTTTCGATATATATTGATTTAATTGATATTTAATAAGCATTATTGCTCAATAACTAACTTTTTAAGCATACTGATTTGGCAAATATAACCCCTTTAAACAACACAAAAATACATATTTCCTTTTTTACATGAGAGAATTATTTTTTCAAGATTCTACGTTCTAACTGATTTTTCACATTTTGACTGAAATAAATGTACATAGATTAAATAGAATAAGATGTAGAGGCTATCCTGATAAATGTATTGACAAGTCACATATCAACATTTTTAATGCAGAATGAATAACAAAAAGTGGATTTTAAATATACATACAAAGTTTATCATTTATTAATTTTACCTTAACAATAACATTACAGGATAATATATGCAATGCCAAAATGACCCACATCATAACCATAGTATTCTGCCGTTGATATTCTTTGACAAAACACTTATTTTGATACAACTCTAACAATGTCAAATTCGTTGATAATTGACCACTTATTTATGTTTTGAGATCTAAAAAAATCTTTTTCTGTGAAGTATCCATTCTGTAATAGTATTGGAATGCTCTGATGTTCTAACTTATTTTATTTTCGTACAAACTTGGGGAATATTTCCATTCAAAACAACAAGCAAGAAGTTTTGACATATGCACTTAAAATCTTGTGAAGCAGGTTTAAAGGCTGAAAGACAAGAGCTTTGCTGTGAGTGATGAAATATGAATTCTGAACATTGATAGCATCGTTAAGGCAAAAGAGACACTCGTCTTTATGTACTCGATTAATTATTTTATCAAAGAAATAAGTACGATAACCATATGAAGATTGAAAAATTAGTCAAACGTTTCATTTTGATAATAAAATGTATTTCATTGAACAACACACTTAATTAGTACTTACGGAAACAGAGTTTTTACCAAAGAGGGGGTCGTGTGTATTCTTGAAAGCTTTATACTGCAGGATCCAACGTCAATGTCGAAACCTGTTGACATAAGTATTTTCAAACACTTCTCTTCATAGATGACAATTCAGAGTGAACCTGTTAACCTATAACATTGTACATACATAAACTTCAATAGTCATTAAAGGTCCAAATATCTTCTTTTTTAAATATCCAAATCGCCAAATCATCTTGCCTTATAGACAATAAGAGAAAACAGCGTTCAGATACATTCAAAGAATTAGAACGTTGTTCTGATGCTGATGTAGGTACTTTCTTTAAGTCCGTACGCAAAATGAGGCGTCAGAGTCCTGTTGTTAAAGAACTTGTTGTTGGTGATAAACGTGCAAGTACAGCAGGAGACATTTGTAAACTTTGGGGTGATTACTTTGCTGATTTGGCCAAGCCACATTCATCTTCATTATTTGATAATGTTTTTAAAATGTCAGTTGACAGAAAGGTTACAAATATATGCAAGGAAGACTCTTTTCGTGATGATTATTTTTTGTGTAAATGTATTTCACCAGGCGAATTAAGTGGACATGTTTACAATCTTCATAAGAATAAGTCTCCTGGCCCGGATTATGTTCACAATGAACACATTATCTATAGTAGCGATATCATCATAAATGTTTTAACTACCCTCTTCAATTCCATTCTGAAATCGGCATATGTCCCTAGCATATTTAGAAAAGGAGTACTTATTCCAATTTACAAAGGAAAAAAGGCGAAAAATGACCCTAAGAACTATCGAGGAATTACCTTAACATCTCGTTTGGGTAGGTTATTTGAAAAAGTAATTCTCGCAAGATTAGAATTCTGGGCACAAGAATATGTACCAACATTTCCAGACAAGCTACAATTTGGCTTTAGAAAAGAACATGGTGCAACCAATTCTGTTTTTGCTTTAAATGAATGTCTCTCTTATTACATTAACAGAGATTCAAATGTATATACAGCCTTTATGGACAACGAAAAGGCCTTTGATCGTATATGGCACAATGGACTCTTCGTAAAATTATATGATATGGGTATAAAGGGTAAAATGTGGCACCTACTATACCGAAGTTACACATCAAGCTCTGCATGTGTTCAATATTGTGGGTTTAAATCAAATGAATATTCCATACAGCAAGGTGTAGGGCAAGGCAGGGTTTTGTCTTCCTGGTTTTTCCTTGTTTTTATAAATGATTTGATATTGGAACTAAGAAACTTGAATAATGGTATCAGTGTTTACGGTATTGACATCCCCTGTATCTTGTTGGCTGATGACACTACTCTTGCTTCTTCATCGCCTAAAGGTCTTCAATCATCACTCGATACTGTGTACAGCTATGCTAGTAAGTGGGGGCTTACATACAATGGCTCCAAGAGTACTTGTATTATATTTCGTAAGGCAAAGAAACCAACTGGCAATTATTCTTTCACATTCGGGGAAGATGTAATTGCAATAAGTAATGATGTAAAATATGGTGGCGTTTTACTTTCATGTAATTTATCCTGTAAATCTAGAGTAAAAGCATACTGTCAGAAAGCAAGACAATCGGTAAACCCTCTTAGTAACCTGGGTTTAAATTGTATTGATCTCCACCCTATGTCCTCTGTACGAATATGGAGAAGAATAATACTTCCCACAAGCTTCTATGGATGTGAATTACTACCTGTTCTAAAGGGTAAAGATTATGATCTCGTAGAAAGAACACAAAGATACTTTGCTAGGTACATTCAGGGATTCAATAAACGTGTTTCCTCTGCCTCTGTACTTGGAAATCTTGGTTTGTGGAGCATGGATGGTAATATTAATAAATGTAGACTTTCATTCTTTGGTAGACTTTGCAACAGTCAATGTAACTCATCTTTTAAGGACTTGTTCTGTGCACAAATAGCTACATTTCAAGATAGATCACAAGCGTCACATAGTATTTGTGACACACTTTTAGAAACCGTTCGTAAGTACAGTACAACCTATATACGTATGTTAGTAACTATCTAAATACTGGAATGTTTCCATGTAAATCTTCATGGCGTAAAATAGTTGTACATTGTATTAATGCAGCTGAAAATGAAAGATGGGCTACTCAAGTCAGAGTGAGACAGGATATGTTCAGATACCGCCTCACTCACACTTCTTTTGGTATTCACAGACTTTATAATCTGGTGTATTTGTATCCACAATACAGGGATATTTTATTATTCTGTGTACAAATAAACTCAAGAGCAAAATTTTCAAAATATTGTGAACTCTGTAAAAGACAATGTAACGATTATGACTGCCACATTATCTTACACTGTGAAGACTACATGTACAGCAGAAATAAGTTTTTCTCAAAACTTCTTGACCTATTTGATGTTGAAATATATGTACAAATTGAACTATTAACTGAAGATGAAATGCTGTCTCTCTATTCTGGAGGTGAATTAACAATAACTGATCAAATAGATGAAATGTCATTGAGATGTATGATTGTACTTTTCTGTAAATACCTGTATACCCTGCGATCCTCACTCAAGTGTACATTCTAGATGTTTTTGTCTCTTCTTAAATATTCCTTGTTGTGATTGTATTGTAATTACTTGATGTAAGTGTTTATATACATGTATGATGATCTTCGGACTAAATCTGGAGGAAATAAAGAGATTCATTCATTCATTCATTCATTCATTCACGACGAGTCAGTAACGTATCATAAAGACTGTGCCAGTCGTACATATTTTATGCAAATTGAAGACAAAACTTATGGTGGCACAGTGATGACTTTTGTCGGTATTCCTTGGTCAAAAAGGATTATTGATTGTATATTTGGTGATTATCTGCTACATTAGCGTATTTGTATCCGTATTTGTATTAACTGATAATAAATATGGCAAGTGTCTCGTATCTATACATAAAACCATTTTATGACATGACTTTTATTCGAATATTATTTGAAGTGTCTGGATGAATGAATGGTAAAGTTATAGATGTTAAGACTGGGAGCTCAAGTCTTAGTAAAGGTTGGTTTATTAAAGAATACCTGAACAAATTGTACTCGTTTTTAGGATCCCTCTACTTTACGTACATAAAAGATATATTTCGTCGTTGACGATTTCAAATCGATGACACGCTTTTATTTCTTTTATGAAACCAGCGAGAGAGCAGAAAAATTCGAGGTGGAAGTCATCCCTGAGGGTAATACGATGGTGAAAGCTTCTCCTGTTCTTGAACCTGTCAATTATCAGCAGAGTAAGAGTCAAGGGAATAATGTATCTACTACCTTTTTATACAAAGCGGTAAAATGTACTGAATTGAAAATAGTTCTTTCGGCTATGGGTTTATTCTTATGCATTTTATACATGGATGGGTTGAGACCGACAGGGAATATTGTATTTTATCTCGACTTGCACAGCAACATCAGCCACTCAAAAGGAAAAACAAATAATAATAACACGCAAACAAATATAATTATTGAGTAAATTAACTGACAAAATATAATTTTATTGGTTGATGAACATCAATTAATTTCTTAAAACAGTGGTAACAGTGGTTAGTATTGGCAGTAATTGACATTATCACTTTGCCACATACAAATAAGAATGATCGATATTTCCAATTTGGGTAATGGACAAAAACCAAATTTACTCCGAGAGACGTGATGGATATTATGTCTGTACGCATTTGTGTAACTTAATGAGCATGACTGGTTCATCATGTTTATAGAACACAAACACAGTATGGAGAATATCTCAGAACATTATCACACATGGAGCAATTGTCACATCTGATAATTACTCATCTATATCGCAAAAATGAACAAATCGCTATTTCCTTGATGAGAGCATCAAATATTTCTGTTATTCGTATTTTGTCATACTGCAAAGCCCGTTTCAATTACAAAAAAATATAATGAGTGTAAGTCCTCACTGTAAATATGATTAGAGTATCAAATGTGGACTGAATGATATTGAAGTCTTTGAAGGGCATTTAGAAGTGATATACATAAAGAAGACAAGATTTTATGGATAACAACTTCTGTATTTTGAAATTCACGATGTTTCCATATACCATATACATACTTCAACTAAATGTTTTGCTATGAACTCCCTTTCGTTTACATGTTTGCTCTGTGCCTCAAATCAAGCATGCCAGGCATGTAATTAGTTCGACCATCACATTAGTATAATAATTGGAGCAATATATTCATTTTGGTATCATTACACATGCTCTGATCTGGGTCTTTTCCTGCTATCGTCGCATCATTGTCAATTGATGTACTTTATCTGAAAGTTGTTATTTACGAATATTCAAGTTTCCCTTTCGTTAAGATATTGTGGGAAAGTGGGAATGAACTGGTAAAATGTATTTATGAATAACATTACACAATGACAGATTGAGTACTTTGTATAATGAAAATTATATCGACTTTAAACCTGTGACAGTTTCACTTCATTAATCGTTACTAAATAAACAGGTTACCTATTGCTTTGTCACATACTATCCTCCATCAGAGTATGAAAAAGCTCTGAGATGAAATAAGGTTTTAAAAAATAAGCACATGCATATTACTGCACCTGTGAGATTTTTGTGATGTAATTGAACTGTCTGTGTTCAACTTGAAGAGACATATTGGAAGTTTTAGCCAAAGATTGCAAAAACGTGGCTAAAGATCCCCCGTTATAACACTAACTACAGGTGTGAAGACAGGCGTGAGACTGTCTGTATACACGTTTATGCTTATCGCCCTTATCGTAAGGTGATGTTGAAAGCAATCACGGACCTGGTTAGCGTCTCATGATATGTACATTAAAATATATAAAATAAAAGTATACATAGAATCATTAATGGACATATGCCACTCCAAAGGAGTTATGAGAGACGATTAAGATATACACATGACATAAAAAGGCACACAATGTAATTAAAACGAGTATTTGAGTTAATTACTATACATACATACATACATACATTAAGTAAAGGGTAGTATTAAAACAAAAGGTTAAAAAAAGTGTACATTGGTATCATTTATATACAAATTGTTGGCGTCTTAAAAGTATTTTAAAGCAGTTTTTGGCACATATTTTTATAAGATCTTCAGAGCTTAAAAGGAGTCGTAACTTCTCACAATCCGGTAAACGAGTAAAACGTGGAATAAAACATATCAGTTGAAGTAAAAAGATCTTCTCTTATGTCATTGTAAAGTGGACACTCGAGTAAAACGTGATGTTCTGACTCAACTAGGTTTGGGCAATGGAAACATTTTCTGTCTTCAAGTTTGAGTCCTTCATAGCGACCGGTTTCAATACCAGTCCTGAACAAAGCAAGGGCACGTCTGTGAGATTTTGGTATGAGTGTTAAAAGATAGGCTTCTGTTTCGAAGGTCGTTTTATGATTTCTGTAGTGCCTAAGCTTATTTTTTCCCGGACCTCTTTCAGCATTTTCACGTTGCAATGCTGTTTCCCATGTTCTGATAAAGGCTTGGAAGGACAATTCTTCACAGTCTCGTACAGTAATGGTGTTGGTTAAAAGAGCTTCTTTTGTGATCCCAAGGTTATTCATACGCCGGTAGAAAGACGAATGCCAAGTCTTGTTGCGTTTCAATAATGTCTTATATCCCATATTAAAAACATTGGAGTTTAAACGTTCTTGGTCCATATTCATCATTCTTCTCCAATACCGAATCAAACATACATCTTGTCGTACTCTCACAGGGTCCATCCCATATCGCCAATAACGGCTTCATTTAGAGCATACTTTCCCAAGCCTAAATAAAATCTCATGGCACGGTTCTGAATTGCGTTGATTGATGTAAAGTCTTCTGTCCCGTAGATAGATATACCATTTGCAAAAACTGGCCATACAAGTGCATCGTATAGTTTTGTATAAGTTTTAAAACCGATGTTACCGAGACTCTTACACTTGGATAAGACAAGACCGAGAGCACGACCAGCAGCTGCTGTCACGTGACTAGCTGTAACCTTGTAGTCGAGATGTTCCGTTAATGTCAGTCCCAGGTAACGGTACTGGCTCACTGTTGACAGGGTCTTCTCGCCGCACGTGAAGGTGTGTTCAGTGACCGGAGCGCTGGCTTGCCGAAAATGAACAACTTGTGATTTTGTGCTATTTATAGCTATGTCGTTTCTGTCACACCACAGATTCAGCTCATTTAACATAGACTGTAGATTCTCTCTATTTTCAGCTAGCAGGACAACATCATCCGCATATAATAAAATACCAATACGTTCATCTCCTACTTTCACTCCAATATCTTGGATCTTTATACACGTGCCTAAGTCATTTACATACATGTTAAACAACATTGGAGATAGTACACAGCCTTGTTTCAAGCCACAAAGCACATTAAACCAGTCTGTAGTGAGGTTGTTTATCTGAACACAGCAACTGACAGATTTATAAATCCCTCTTATAGCACAAATGATCTTTGAACTAACTCCGAAGTCTTTCAGTTTGTTCAAAATAAATGCAGCATATGTTGGTAATTTCCGTGCTTTCCGTGATTCGATTATGTTGGTAACAGTAGATATTTGATCGATGGTAGAGCGTCCTTTTCTGAAACCGTTTGGTTCGTCGGCTAGAAGATTATTGTCTTCACACCATTTGGACAGACGATTATTTAAAACTGAACAATAAAGTTTGTAGCTGACTGGAGATATAGCAATTCCTCTGTAGTTGGACGGATCACGACGGTCACAATTAGGGGTTTTCACAATTGGTTGCTGAACAACTTTAGACCAGCACTCGGGAATCACACCATACTTGAAACATATATTAAAAGTTTTATGAAAAAATAAGATACTTTTTTATTTCGAAGTACTTCTATAGGGATATCATCTATTCCTGTAGCTTTGCCAGATTTGCTCTTAAGGATGGCCAGATTGATCTCTTCCAAGATGATAGGCTGGTTCAGTGGATCACAGTTAGCGTTTATTGCTTCAGCTTGTGGTTCTCCTGATATTTGATAAGGCTTCTTGTTAGGGTTAAGCAATAAGTTGAAATGTTCTTTCCACGTATTTAACAAAGTATCTATGTTTTTAGTAAACCCGTCACCTATTTTCACTTCTTCCGGTATCGTATTATGTCTCTCAAATCCAACTCCAATCTTCCCAATTTCCTTCCAGAATGTAGATTGTTTCTCGGAAATGTTATCAAGCATATTCACAGTATCACGTATAACCTTCCTCTTTGCCTTTTGAATAGATCTATCAAACGCTTTCCTCTTTTTTACAAAGACAGCTTTAAACATTGGTTTGTTTATGGTCTGAGTTCGAATCCACTTGCGTTCGGCGTCACACATATCATTCCATAAAATTGTTAATTCCTGGGTCCACCAGGGTTTACCAGTCCGTCTTTTCTTGTTGTTAATACCAGACTTCGTAGTTATCCTTCTGCTTGGTAGTGATGACAGCATTTCTTTATGTATAAGGCAATTGAATTCGTTAAAAGCATTATTTATGTTACTTTGTACAAGATCTTCACTTTCAAGTTTCTCAGTAAGATCCATTACATGTTGAAGAACATTTTCGCTGCACATGAACGAATTTGGCACATTTCTCGTATCTATCTTAACACGAGACACAGTATGGCTTTCAGCACAATTATCAGTATTGAAATCCCCTGTGTAGTTCCTTTCCAGGCTCCACGACAGTAGGGAGTGATCAGGTATAGTACTTGATGAGTTTAATATGTTAAACGCTTTGGTCTTATCACACATCTCAGATGCTCTTATTTCTGCGAAATTAGCAAAGGAGCTTAAACTTTCATATGGTACTAGACAATAATCAACAACCGCTAATCCTTTCGATGAAACACTTGTAAAATCGTCCTTCAATACATTTCGTCCGTTTAGGATACACACATTAGCGTTTCTTGCAAACTCACACAACAGTTCACCGTGCCTGTTCACTCGCTCGTCTATAACAGTTCGTTCAGGTATATAACAAGTAAGATGAGAGTCCAAACTAGATTGTGGATTAAAAACGTGGCGAGTGCACTTCCTACGTCAGGTAGAGGTGATCAGGCACAGTCCGACCAGACTAGTATGGCAGATATTGCATGAGCTCTGAAGATAATTCAGGACGATGTTTCAGGTATGAACCTACAGTCTGATGGGTTTTCCAAAGATTTTGAAGATAAACTTATTGACTTATTGACTTGGCCCCAGTGATACTCTGACCAGAACAGAACCTTCCTCTGATGCGCCTGATACTACATTTTCCTTTTCTACATGGAACATCAATGGATTACGATCACCTCGAAATTTCCACGATTTTGTATCCTTTTGCAATAAAGACGACAATGATATATGGACATACATGTACAACTTCTTTATTACAAAGTGGCGACGTTTCGGTATAGATCCTTATACCGTTATCAAGCATATGGGAAAAATGATGGGTACAGTCACTATATATAAGATGTACATATAGGTAATTAAGACAATAAACAATACAAGGGGTAATATAACAATGACATGAAAGGGGGATAAAATAGCAGTGTGGATACCCATCATTTTCCCCATATGCTTGATAACGGTATAAGGATCTATACCGAAACGTCGCCACTGTGTAATAAAGAAGTTGCATATCCATATATCATTGTCGTCTTTATACTACCAACTTCTAGAATGCCACTGAAACAATTCTTTTGCAATAAGTTTGAACTATTCAGCCTTACGGAAACTATGTGTAATGATACACAAGTACTTCTGAGCACTGCATTCTCTAATTATTGCTGCATTGTAAGTCGCCACAAAAATGGTAGATATTCCGGCGGTGTCGCTGTTTGTGTCTGAAAAAATATTTCATAAGATTTAAAGATTCAAGGGACAATTGTGTTGTCCTGCAACTTGTCAATGTTGAATTTCCTTATCGATCCGACATTTTAGGTTAATTTTTGTTATTGATTCCAGCGTCTAATGCGCTCTACATAATTTAGTGAACCTTTACGTGAACGAAATGTATCACCAACTACCGTGTTGTATTTGGAAGGACGCATTCATTAAGCGATAAGTGTGTTCAAAACAGGCCACTTGGAACTATTAAGCAAGTAAAAAGAATACGCTGTACCAAAGGCGATTAATTAAATATTTTATTTTAAGAATTACATCAGTGTAGATTTAGTTTTGTGATATCAGTTTGAAAGGAATTAGTTTTGAATAGCTAGCTGATTGATACTTGATAGGAGCAATAATATGCTTGATAACTTATCTCCTTATCCCCCAGAATTGGTAGTCGGGTGTTAGCGTGTCCGTCCGTCCGGGCGTCCATAATACCTTTGTGTTGACACTAATTGTTTTCGAATGTTTTGAAACTTGACAAAATGCAATCACTATGGTATGATAATGTGCCTTTTGTGTTTCGCTCCTCTACTGCCAATAAATTTTCTTTTTCTCTGATAACTCTATTGTCTGCACTATTTGTTGGAATGTGATACAACTTTCACATGTTATCATTATAATGTGCCTTCGGGTGTTTCCCTTCCTCATTTCCATAAATATTTTTAAGATTTATTTGTATCGCAGTTTTGATAATATTTTGCTATAGTGCAATATCAATATCTGATGATTCTGTGACCACTGGGATGAGGGCGGGGGTATATGTATATGAGTTAGCTTTGCCGTTCCCTCGTTTGCGCCACTTTATATATATATATATATATGTTACAGTTAAAACGTATAATCAGGTATTATGTATAATACCTGAAATTTTCAGGTATTATATATAATACCTGATTCACATTATCTAGTCTCACAATAAGTTCTAAATAAGTTGTAATCACACTATGAACTCAGTGTTGCTTTTCAATTACAAGAGAGTTAATCCTGTTGCTTTCTAAACACAACACTTAAGACTTTGGTGTGATCAAACAGAAATGAACTCAGTGTTGTTATAGCTATTCAACATCAACTTGCCAATTTCAGGTATTATGTATAAAATGTTGGCTCTAATTTTAGGTATTATGTATAATACCTGAAATTTTCAGGTATTATATATAATACCTGAGTGAATCAGGTATTATATATAATACCTGAAAATTTCAGGTATTATACATAATACCTGATTATACGTTTTAACTGTAACATATATATATATATATATATATATATAAAGTATATATATATATATATATATAAAGTATATATATATATACAAAGATGATATTGAATGATACTAAGTTTGTTATATTGTTGCAGGTCCGCCGAAAGCAACGTCTTGATATGACTTCGCAACATAACTTACTCATGTGATCCGCATACTGATAACGAGTTATCAGTTGATACATTGGGTCAGTAAACAAGTATGAAATCACGAGGTCATTAACATAGTCGCCATCCTATCTATTGTCTATCACATGATGAGGGCGTAACTTCACATTTCTACGTACCTTAACAAAGTAAGTTTCTAGATTTCATTATAAGCTTTATTCGATCATGATCACACGTTAAATATATTAACATTTTACTGTATGATTAATGCTGAAATACATGCATCTGTGTGTGGCATGTTGTATCCTATTCCTGTGCTATGAATAACAGCCATTTGTTTTTTTCATTCTGGAAACTCCTTTTGGGAAATGAGTTATTAAGGCAACAAGGACGAGGTAGTAGGTCGAAATTTGGCAGACATGCTACTTTCACATTAATTTGGTGGTTAACATATATATCTATTCTTTTAAAACATCTGAGGTTGAAGGTTATGATTTATAATGTTATTATCAAAATAGCTTTTGTGCCTTACTGAGAGTTATACAGTCTATTGAATATCACAAGTCGAATGCGAAACAGGGACAAGATTTCAAGCGGTGTCCATGCATATGCACTTCTGGACTCTTGTATACTTTCACTCAAAGTCCTCAAATATATCAAAGCCTACATATGAAGAATACGCAGACATTGTTCTTATATCCGATGTCAACATTGCACTTCGACAGCTTTCTGGGTATTGTTAACTTGATATTCCATTAATCGTTGAATCTACCGTCTCCAAAAATGTTAACATAGGGGATAATCCAGACACCGAGATCACTTTTGAATTTGTTTTGCTTCACTTTACATGCCTACATGTATATATTTAATGTCATTTCAGCAATGATTGAGACACTTGATACTACAACAGACCAGGACCAGGCGTTTGTTGATACGCGTGACGTCACAGTCCTTGAAGTAGGAGGAGTTCACACAACAGTCGTTACTGATTGGCGAAACAAGTGCGTGAAATCATTTTACACCAGGAACAATGAGACATGTTACAGTCGTCTTCAATTGAATTACCAACCGTGGGGTATTACAAAGCTGGGAGACAACGAAGTCATGGTAGCAGTTCCATACTCAAATCAAATTGTGACAGTGGCAGTGACTCCAGACTTAGTCCACGTGGGCTGTATACTTACAGGAAAGCAATATTACAGTCTGGCAGTAATGCAGAGTTCACAACTTGCAGTAGGTGGTTCCGATTGTGTGGACATCCTGAACATGCAAGGAGAGTTGTTGCACTCGATCACGGCATATAAGCAAGTGGAACTGTGCTTCAGGCCTTGCTTCATGTGTGTCAACAACATGGGACATCTCCTCGTGTCGGACTGGGGTAACGGGATAGTTACTTGTCTTACATCACAGGGGCAAGCTGTAGAGATGTTCTCAGGTACACGTGGAGCACGATTCTGCCCTAAAGGTATCTGTACAACAGCAAGAGGAGATGTCCTTGTTGCAGACGACTGCTTTACGAAAGTTATTTGCCTGAGTGCGACAGGAGAGTATGTCCGAGATGTTCTCACCTCACAGGATGGTCTTGAATATCCTTTGGGTATCCACTTGGACAAGCATGGCTCATTGTTCATATGCACCGGCTCTGCTAAGTTAGTCAAGTGTGAGTTATATGAAAATGAGAACTAATGTCATAAGTCATGTTGCATTGACATTATTCTTCATCTAATATAAAATACTAATGAAATGTTCTCGGGTATCACTTCACGACTATTTCTAATGTTTGAAATGAAATATGTTTCTCCCGCATAAGTATTTGATGCAATGATAATGCGACCATTTATGAATTAAATTATAGAATGTTTGATGAGCTACAGAGCCAATGGCTCTCTTTTCCATATTGACATCAGCACGTTTATTTAAAGCCGTTAATTTTAGCCTGCGAGTTATTTAGCGAATTATTTAAGACAAAGGTGTCGTCGAAATAGTTATTCCATGAAAAAATTCTGAGAAGATACTTAAAAATTATTTATAATCAAGACACATTAATAATTCTGCACACTTTTAAAGCAGAATTCATTGGATGAAAGTATGTTTGCCGTGAGGTAAATCATTTTCTATATTCATGTAAATTTAACTCAAAGTTGTTCTGTACAGTAACATACAAGTGAATTTCGTCACGCAGTTTTCTTTAAATGAGTCCACACGCAGACAGACGCGAGAACTGCGACCTTTTCCCCTCCATTGGCAGACACTCAATGTTAATAATGGATAGCTTTTGTTAAGCGCTAAATCTTCACTTTAGCTCTTTTATCCTTGTCCAACGTTGGAAGTTATTGTTCCTCAAGGATCATCTCCAAAGTAATCTTAACCAGGTAACCATGTGCACAGCTGTGGCTAATTTGAAATTCCTATAATATTTAAATGTACACCTCATTACCCTTTTCTTGCTTTCTTGAGATTTATGAAGTTGGTCGTGAACTTTCTTTTGAAAGTATTTCAATTCTCACAAATGGAACAATTTCATGACTCATACACGATTAATAGAAATTCATTCATTTAAAAAGGGAGATACGGAAGGGGTTAATCTACAACAAGAAATTCAGGCAGAAACACAAAAAGAGTGATTGCTTAATTCGGGTGTATATCCTCTTTGTGAAGAATGGGTAAACCCCTAGGGGGGTATTGATCGGACCAAATGTATTATAGATAAAGGAACAGGAAGAAGTCGCCCAGATGTGGACGTCGTTTACAAATTAAAGTTCGTTGATATCCATTTTTAAAAGTATACTTCTAATGTTTAAAGTAACAAACAAAAGGAAATATATGCAATGAGTAGGATAAAACATGCTTCGGAATACATAAAACCTAAAGATTCACATTGTGCTATAATTTGTGGACAGACCGGTTGGGGTAAGACAAAATTCGTATAAGATTTAATAGAGAGTTATTACAGAATACTATGAAAATTTTGAACACTTTATAATATTGTGCCAAACTATAAATGAAAATGAAACGTATAAATCTAGATGTGGATAAATACAGATTCAGAAGTATATACGATTCTTCCTAGGAATCGTCTGAATGAAGGTCTGAAACATTTACTCAAAGATTTAAGAATGAACCCACCTTATTTATTATTGATTATTGTAGTGCAGAAAAGGATCTCACAAAAAAGAAGGGTGAGCTCTCCAGACTAGCTTTCTAGGGGCGGCATACAGGGCATAGTGGGTGGATTCTTTCACAGAAATATAACTCAATACCGACAGATTTTGGAGAACAAACTCGATGGGTTGCCTTCTTTAAGTGTAAAGATAAAGATAATTTCGATGACTGTCTAAAGGAAAACTAAGTTATCAATACCAAAACTGATAAAGAAAAAGTGGGAAAACAACTGTACCAAAATAAATACACAAAACTGGAACTTTGTACAGGTAACCCAACGTCTTATATAGCTGCGAAAAAATAGGCGAGAGAATTTTAGTAGGAAAAATGGAGGGTTTAGATAAACTTTTTCGTTATAGATAACAGAGAAAAACTGCGGAGTAGTTTTTGTGTTATGAATAATGCAAAAAGCCACTTTAGTCCCCACTGACCCGGAGTACCCAGAGAAAATGTAGTAGGTACAAATGGGGGGGGGGGGGGGGGGAGGTTCTGGATCAGAGGCGACTAGTGAGTGAGTGAGTTGGGGTTTAACGTGCTTTCAACAATATTTCAATTATTAAACACGTGGATGACAAGCATCCAAAAGAGAGTGGACAGATCAGGGAGAAAGGGGTCGACAGGATAAGGTTAAGGCTGAAAGAAAGGCATAGTGAGAGATAGAAAGCAGGTTTTAACGAGTAAAACGTATTTAAACAATATCAATGACAGCGAAAAACTGCTTAAGAGCACTTTCTGTGTTATGGACAATGGAAAAAATACACTTTGGTCTCCGTTGAGCCAGAACGCCCATTGATACCTACTTTTATTTATTGTTAAAAATATTGTTTATGAAAAGTTGACATTCATACACTAAAACATATTCTATCATGTATGATAAGAGGCTAGACAGACATTATACTTCTAAGTCTGTTTTTCAACAATGAATGAGATGAGGCCTTCAGGTTAAGATTTGTAAATAAATTCGAGTTTCTTGCAGTTTAATATGTTTACCAAACAGTTCTTTTCGCTTTAGAGAAGGCATTAACATTGCTCGGATTTAATCATTGGGCAATTTCATTGATTTTGACATTTTAAATATTTTTTAAATTTGAAGGTTCATACTACCGACTTACTGCTTAAAAAGTATGTTACTAAAGTGTAATCACCTTAAGTGAAAAATAATCACGAACCACTTTAAAGCAACCAAAATTATTTTCATTTTCCTTTTAAGGTAACCTGGATTTGGACAACAAAATACCACTGTCCTAAAAACAGTTATCCAGATACAGTGAAACGTTAGTAGAGTGATGTTTCCGTTTCTACACTGCTAGATGATAGTTAAATCTCATACTCTCAAGTGTTCGACTGACAAGTTGTCTTCTTTCTTATCAGAACCATTTTGCTAAAATAATCTTTTCCTGTATATTTGAATGATGACGTTAAATACTTTATCGCATAGCATATCATATTTCCCCGTTCCCAAAGGCTTTATGTTCCGATGTTTAATATTTGTTTCAGCCACTGGAGTTTATATTGAAATACCGGTGACTGTTGTAAATAAAAGTTATGTTAAGTTTTGAATGATAACAGTAATTTCACATACGCTTTTTTACTCATTCAAATGTGTAGGTTTACAAGTCAATGTGGTTCGAGAACTTAAAAGACTGTTGATGTTAGCATACTAGTATTTAGAAATATCGAAATCCCAAAGGCCACGTGGAGTTTCAAATGAGTTTTTTATACGTAATTACACAATTGAAAGTTCAATCGGGGTTGTCTCTGTGACCAACATCACTCTAATCAAATTAAAAGCTAAGGCTAAATATCAACAAGGTCTTCATGGCGAGTTTCAACAAACATTTATGTCCTGTGAGATTATGTGGTGTAATCAAAGGTCTGTGAAATACTGACAGATTTCCATACTCTGATTTACTTTGAAGTCCCTGACATAAACAAGACAGCTTTATTTTTCAGTTTGTGAAGTTCTGATCAACAAGGAATAGGTCTTTATTACTCAACCGTGGTGAGATCAGTTGGTAACACACATGTTTGATACCACCTCTTGCGAACAAACGGGACTACATTCGAACGTCACATGACACCGCCCAATCACTTGACTTGTACGTAAGAGAAATGACGACCGTCAATTTTTTTCATTATCAACGCGACGTGAATTTACGTGAAAGAACTTTATCTAAATGTTTTTTATCTCCATAGCATAAAATGCTGCCTCATTTTTTCAATGCTGCGTATACAAATCAATCAGTCGCTTAATCACTTGCCCAACCTCCGTGTCGTCACAAGTTGCGTTACGTCCTCCCTCTGCCGGCCGTTCCACTCCATACAACTTGGCCATTCCATCATCTGTTCCATCCAACCTGCCTCTTCACCCTCAACAAGCACACACTCTGAACATGACATCTTGCAACTCCCGCTCCCTTAGTTCAATCTTTGCGGGTCCTATCAATAATTCTGTTATCCATGTCAATGTTATCAACAAATCCTCTCCAACTGTTGACACTGTTCCGCCAACTTTTTAAAATGACTGACTTGATCTAGAAAGAGGTCACATTCCGATGACGTCACGTATCCTGTGCGCAATGTGTTAACATTTTTCGTTACTTGTTAGCGTTTTTTAAATCAATGAATTTTTTAGAAATGAAATACTTTTTCACCAAAATTATTTGTTTATGTTTTAGGCGAAACACTTATGTAGACACCCAACACTTAGCGAACTAATTTTGTTCTGTGTTTTGTATGACTGGTTGATTTTCATGCGCCAGTACCCGATCAGCTGACTGTTGTTTTGACGATTAATATATGTTTACGTTGGATTGAGAAATAAATAGAATACTTAACTCTTGATAATGTGATAACATTTTCATGCAAGTCGTGAATAGAATTAGGTATCAGACTTTCGTTTGTCTGATACCAACTTCCATTCACTCGTTGCATAAAAATGTTATCACATTACCATTCGTTTAGTATTCTTTATATCAATAGAATGGTCTGAATATTCTGTAATTACGTTGGAGAATAGTCTGTAAGTAACCTACATAACTACGATAGATCTGTCTGTTTGCTTCTGATTTCTATGATTGTATAATACTAGCGCAACATTAAAACTCAAATGTATTGAAGAGATTTTACGTTTAGTTTAATATTTTATGACTTAAGACATCAATCTTGTTATGGCGTAATGTCGTTTTACAATGATGCCATGGGGCGTTTTCTAAAATAAAACTAGCAGAATTATACAAAGTTTTGATTTTTGTAAACGTGAGTGTATCGGAAACATATCAAGATTAATGCTGCGAATATTGATATGTATGGTCGAATTTCCTCGAAATTTATAACGATTGTATTGAATCCTAACACAATTCTATGACCTATAATTTCTAACGCATCCCTTAAATTTATTTACTACTGAGTGAGTTGAGCTTTAACGTGTTTTAACCATATTTCAGGTATATAAGCATCCAAAATTATTATTCTGTACTTATGCATACATCATTATTTGATCAAAAACGTTCAATGACATATCAAGGGAATATCCATTAACCAGATTAGGGTTTACAATGATTTAAATGATGATTACATCTGGTTCTAAACTTCATTTGAAACCAAATCATTCGAATCATTCGTTGATACCAGATTTAGTATTCGTTGATTTTTTTCTAACAAAGCATTAACCAATAAAATTGTCAGCATTAATGTACTTTGATCTCGTATAAGAAGTGAATGGCTGCAATTAACGAGTCTGGAGAAGAACTATTCAACTCATTTTCCAATCGACTACCCCGCTTCGGCTATATTAGTTCCAGACATCACGTTAAATAATACGCGGTGAGAGCAATAACAGTCCAGGTGACTGGGCTTGTTCTGTATATCTCTGGAAAGGGTCCATATGAAATGGCCCTTGTAGTTAAGCACACTAGTAGTTTCACTTCGCTATGTCAATAAAACACGCAAATAGTTGAAGGTTACTTAATTGCATTCAATTACGTTTCCATAGCAATATCATCCAGGAAGGACAACGTGTTAACGCAGGAAATTATTACAGAATTGTATTTGAAAAATCCTTATTTTATCAATTACAATAGGCATGATTCTTCTTCTAAAAGAGATTGAATGATCTAAACGAATCTAAATGATCTAAACAAAGCATATCTTGTAAATAATCTTCTAAATCTCTCAGACACAGTTAAACCCAACAATCCAAAACAAAACAATGCAAGGCAAAGCAAAATGGACAATAATCATCAGTTATCCCTTCTTTAATGTA
This sequence comes from Phorcus lineatus, assembly GCA_921293015.1. NCBI lineage: Eukaryota > Metazoa > Mollusca > Gastropoda > Trochida > Trochidae > Phorcus > Phorcus lineatus. The sequence goes on along the minus strand of OV121085.1, from coordinate 55,619,117 downwards.
AAGGGTCTGAATTAGTGGTGACAGAATTAGAATTCATTGAATCGGGTGGTACATAACCTCGGAACTTGTTTGTCTAGGATCTGGGTACAGCTCGATGGGGTCATGTCAGGAGAACATTCATTTTGACACGATCGACATTTTGGCAAACTTCTGATGGAATTTTGGAGGTAAAAGGACAAGGCGACCTGACATGACCCCTATGAAGCACAAATCAGATCATAAACGCGACGAGGTAAGAGTGATAGATTCTAGCTGATTTCAATGAGATTGTGATTTTTTGTGCTTATGAATATCGGCGATTATTTTTTAATGAAATTATGTTCCTTTAAAATAACCTCCATTATTGAATAATTCGTCCAGAGGAAATATTTCAAACGCTCCTTTTCTTTATAGAGCTTTGTAACTGCCTTAAATTTTGATATCGTATTTGATATTAGTGTGCTGTTACTCTTTTTCGCAGGGTATACGTTTGACCAATGACTGTTAAATTACACGTTTCATAAGAAATGATATAAATGACACATATATCCGCATTATTCTCTGAATACGGTCATATATAAAGGACAAAATATAAATGTCCATGACATATTATCATGTTTTCGACACGATTGCATAAATATTAGTAATTCCCGAGCGAGAGCGAGGGATCTACTGACATTTGGGCACGAGCGTCGTGAACATAGTATGTCATGGGCACGAACATGATATTCAGTTTATTACCGAAGTCGCGAAATGAAATGAAATTATCAAAATAAACTTCCAAGCATAGGCGGATTAGCCGAAGTCGTCACATATGGAGGGCAACGTCATAGGCGAAATGTGACGTCAAAGCATTTTAAATGATTTGACGTCAAAGCATTTTAAATGATTTGACGTCAAAGCATTTTAAATGATTTGACGTCAAAGCATTTTAAATGATTTGACGTCACAATGTCAAAGTGATATTTTGCCTTAGGGCATCGTCTAAACAATTAATCTCGACTTGGACAGCAATATCGGCTACTCATTTGCTAAAAGCGGTCACGTGCCGTAGGTATATTCTTCTATGTTAAACTGGGTCACGCGCAACCCTAGTAACAGAGACGACGCACCATCAAGAGTTATCTCCCTTGTCCCACTGTAAGCTAAAAAAAGGCTACGCTACGCTGGTTTGTTGAAACCTACCGTTATTAGCTCAATGTATTTTCCACTAATTGAAGTTATTTCGCTTTCATTTAATGGAACGAGTTTTTTCTTGTAAAAATTAAATTTTCGTGCGAAAAAACCTTGACAAGTTACAAGACTTGCCATTGGCTAATCGGTTCACTTGCCTGTAGCGAGGTTGTCCATTAATGAGCTGAAGATTTCAATTGTGAACTAGAAAACATATCTCTATACACATAGTAGTCGAGGTCATCGCCGACTTTTCATTCATATCGATCATTCAAACCAACCTAAGCATTATGTTGTGATGCCTGAATGTTCTATGCGTCCGACACTTTCAAACTCAATCGCATCTTTCACGACGGTCAGCCATGACAGTTAGAAATCTACGGCGATTGTCGCGCCGCTTCAAATCGAACGTTTCCAAGGTTGAACGTACATATGAGGTCACGTGACAAAACAATCAAAACTTATAAAGCCCCGCAATAGTCGTTATATTTATTCAAGTGCGTTAGTCCGTAATTTCTGTCTAGTACCGCTGTACGGTACTGTACGGTACTAGACTATACGTTTTGTGCTCTAATCGGTGATATAGAAATCATATGTAAATTCATAAATAAAAGAATAACATTGACAAGATCAGCCGCCATTTTGACCCATCCAATATTTCAAGCCATATTTAAAGCATAAAATATGGGTCCTCGTCGAGATAAATACGTTACCATGTGTTCACGAGTTTGATATTGATATATATCATGTGTCCAAGTGAAAAAACAAACTCTTATTCGTTCGAGTTTGATATTTCACTAGGTCTTGATATCAAACTCGTGGACACATGTTAACTTACGATCAACAAAAATATGATTGCCCTCATAGGTAATATACTGAGAGGTTATAACATGCCATTTTTCATATCATACCCCATATCAGCCCGAGACCTCCATATCAGCCCGAGGGCCGCAGGCCAGAGGGCTGATATGGGTCGAGGGCTGATATGGGGTTTGATATGAAAAATGGCATGTTGTAACCTTTTTATCATATATTTTCCAACAGGAAAAAGACTACGCAAGTCACGTTATAAGGTAGTTCTATTTAATTTAGATAACTAATATATTTCAATAACTAACAAGAACGGTAAGAAAAAACTTTTTGGTACCTAATAAATTCAAGATAACAAGGACTTCATAAATGTCATTCACTGTCCGACTGGGAATCGATCATTCTGATTCTTCGCCGTTTGGGCTGTGGCTGGTCATTGTGACTTGCTATCGTACAGTTCATTTTGATAGTTACATTACCCAGTATTCGGGCCCTTGGAAGCAAGGAACTTGTGGTCGAGGCTGTGGTAGAGCAAGATGAACTTGTGCTGTGAGAATCCTTCGGTTTGGGGTTGAGAATCTCAAATCCCTCAATTTGACGGAGTGTTTCTTCTATGTCCTCTGAAAAGAAGTCATTTAAGTTGTCTTCTGGAAAAGTGTTCTCGGGTTCAACGGCCTTGGTGTTGCCAGGTCTGGTACTAGAGAGTTCGGACAGCATCGATGACATTTCTCTTTGTTAATCAATGGATGCAGAACTGTAAGAATTTATTGAGTTTGCATTCCTGTGGCCAGTAACCTGCATTATCTGTGTCGGGGCGATACCTCCATGAAGAAGAGTTGTCACAGTTGTCTTACGGGCTGAGTGATTAACTTTTCTGCCACATATTCCGGCCTCTTCACACATCTTCTTCATCAAATTTCCAATCTTGTTCTTACCCATGTTTTGGCGACTGTACCAAACGTCATTGGCATTTTGATTAACAGAAAGGTAGAAAGGAGAATCCGGATTCATGTTAAGATCCTGTGGACGTCTGTCTCTGTACTCCTTGAATGCCGCAACTGGACACCTGGTGCTGTCTGTTAATAAAAACAAAGTGATTAGATCTAAATCAAACATCACAAATCTGAATAGTTTTTATGACAAAACAGAATCTGTTGTAACATGGTAAATATTGTGGGATAAATATTGAACTGTGTTATTTATATCTTTATAAGCTTTAATAGAATACTCAGAAATAATATAACATATGTATTTTTTTCTATTTTAAACGTTTTTCTCATGTTTTAGGGATCAGTACAGTATTTGATATATACAATTAATATTATAAGACATTTTTGTACCTTGTAAAGCAAACATTTTCGGCTGGAAGGCAAGTGTGGAAGAAGTGGCCCCTGTCCTGGTTTTTGTTGCACGCTCAGTGAACTGTAGGTATTCTTCTCCATTTGATGTTCTTGATAGCTCTACATCTCTCCACCTCATGTCGATGTGTTCCTGTCGACTGCGCAGACCAAAGTGGACGGTGTTATTCCACCAGACAGTGTTTATAAGCGAGTTTGGATTACCTGAAACATAAATAGTCGCTTGTCTAAGCAAACGTTTTTTGTTTTTTTTAAAAACCCATATATTTTAAAGCCCGAGTATTTGACTGATAAGAGTTATTCCCCTTTCATTGTACGCATCTGATTCTTTGAATTAGGTTATTGCATTGTATAGTACATTAACGTGATTTAAACTGGACTAAAACTTTTTCAGCTGATTTGATATAGTGCTAAGAAAGGTGAATAGGCCTATCATTTACGTCTGTTAATTTAGAATGAAACCTAATTAGTAAATTTAACTTGTTAAAACTTTCATCAACTAATTTCGTTTGAAAAGCTATAAAAAAACATACCTATACCAAGTTGGCCTTTTTCATACAAGATAGCGAGTTCCTCCCTTGTCAGCGGTTCGGCTTTTCTCTCCTTATTTCCTTTCCCCTTCGCTTTCAACTCTTTCCTCTTGGCGGATAGGACATCTCTCGAGTGTTTGAAAGAAACATCCGTCAGAATATTGACACTGTAGTTTTTTTCTGACAGATACCTTGCTATGCTTGACTGATAAGTTTTCAGTGTGTCGGGTTCATATTCAGATACACCATCTGATTTCCTGACATTCAAAAAGAATCTTGCAAGTAGCATATTTAGTTCGGGCGGATCGATGTCGATCGGGTCCCGTCTCTCACCAACAGACGCCAGATATTTCCTGAACAAATTCAGATCACATGTGGTTTTACGCTTTGTATTTTGGTTTTTCATACCTTCGACAAATCCAGCAGTGTCATCTACTTCAGTGAAACGATTGGAAATGTTTTCATTCTCAACAATCCCGTCAAGCTGAATGATTCTTTCCGCCAGCGACTGCAGCGTTTGTTCGCCGCGACCAGCCATTTTGATGACGCTAGCAGACGCCACAAAGGGAGATAACTCTATTCAAAAGTACCCCAGGGCAGATATTGATATGGATTTGCGGACCGGTCTGATATGGCTGATATGGATTTGCGGACCGGGCGGCAATATGGATGCTGTGTCCTTGCCTCTATCACATATGCAAAACACCCGATATTATTGATAGATATATGATAAATATATACATAAAGCGTTTTGTTATCAGATATCACTGGGTCGACGATAAATTAGACTTGATATATTAGGTACATAATAATAAATATGCAAATTTACGTTCATGAAATTAAGTTTTGGAAATTTAAATGTTAAAAGCACTCGATTGTCCTAGTCTGATAAGAGCGCTGATGCCGTCTTCATGCGAAACATAGTGTTCCACTCACGACGTGACCTCCCCGCCGTGCAATGTGCTACTGACCTAAGTCATGTCACGCAAATAACAAATTTGACAAATCCACTTCAATATCTTCCAAAATAGAACCTACGGCTGAACATGTAATGTATTTTTTCCTACCGTAATGAAAACGAAATGAGTTTACAAATGTCAAGTTTGAAAATGTCTTAATACAACGCCATTCGTAAGAGTGCATAGTATAGAGGCTGAAAATCGACAATCATTTGTTATTAGCGTTTCATAAAGTTGAACATAAAAGACTTAGAATCACTTATAAAAACGTAGGACGTAAATTATCATTATTTTTGTAATATTCAGGTTAAATTAGATTCACCTTGTACACCTAAAAACAAACAGATGTTCTTAAATTTCCGCCAGCTGTGCATCACCGTCCCTCATTACGTTTAAATTGCAACCCCACAATTCTGAACTGGAATAACAAGCCTTTTATCTTAAATAGCCATTTAGTTCCCAAACAGGTTTTTTTTCAAAAACGTAAGGAACCTCGGTAATGGTTTGCCAAGAGTTGTACACGTATATAAACGTCAATTGTCTTCGAAATTTCACAGTTTTTGCTGTAAGCGTAAGTTTCAATTCAGTGTAACCAAACAAGGAATGGAAAGAAAGGCACAGTGAGAGATAGACAGCAGGTTCTAGAACGACTCGGTATTGGTATATAGGTGGACCCTATCAGGAGGATGTTAGTTCCAGCTGGCTAGCTCTCCGAGTATCTGAAGCACCAAAACAACCACGCCACGACAAGGTATTGCATCAAGTGGTAGCTGTGACATCGCAATATTAAGTCCTGGGTGACCGAGGACGCTTCATGGGCGATACTAACGTTCTACTTAAAATCATATACTCAATTTTGCAAAGCAATTAAACTGGACTATATATTCTTCACGAGAAAAATCTGATCTCAAACACCAATCTTGCTGTCTAGTCTGCAACTATATTTAATTTCATGCCCGTTTTACAGCTAAGGGTGACACTGCTTATCGGCGCTTGCCGATTCAGCTCGGAGGGCCAAATCAAGATCACCCCGTAGCGAGTGCGAAATACCGGAAATCTAGTAATGGTATTAGTAAAAAGCATTAGTTATTTCCAGTGCATTTTCATCTGGGAAATTGCATGTGTTACGTCATACGACAGCGGCGTTGGTTTGTATTTCAACTTTGGTGAGACAACAATATATTAATCAAAGTAACGTTATCCTAAATTCATACAATGATTGTGAATTAAATATATAAAGAAATATTGAGAAAATCAGCAAAATACCGGGTGTTACTTTTACATCTATTTTTGTTTAATTTTTCTACCCAGATAATGGATATAAAGATAGGAAAACAAGAAGAATTGCAGTACGGAGTAAAACATCTGTAAAAGATTACTCATGCTACCAAAAATGAATAAATAGTCCTTTCTACCTCTGTGAAGTCTACTGCGTTTCTACTTCATTGTTTGTGAACAAAACCTAATAGAAATTGAGAAAAACTGGGGTGAAAGCAAACATCAGTCAATGTGAGGATAGGCTTTCAAGATCCATTTCGAAACAAAGTTATCTGTTTATCTCAATTTCTCATCGTAGTTTATCTTTTCGCATTGTGATAACCACCATAATCCAAAGACAAAAATAAATAAGATATATTACAAATGTAAGAGATAATGTTGTGACGCATATATTTTCGAGTCTAATGCTATCCCCATGTCCTTTTCACCTCAGCATTAATACTGTTTAAATCAATTTCTTATTCTGTTATTAACAGATGGTCATTTTGAAACTGGCCACTGACACTCGTAAGACAGAAGCTTCTGTTAGTCGTATTAAAATTGTATATAACACATTCTCTTGAGCAAAGTTTAAAGCAGTTACTGACCAACACTCCGATTTGTAAGCGAAAGCCACCATCCATACTCTCCCACAGAGGTTGGTCCGTCATAAATTTCTCTAATAACCGTGTCTGAATACGAGCGTTTCTCGGGCTCCTTACAGGCTCCCCTAGCATTAAATCATTGCAGCACAAACTTTGAGCAAACATTTGCTTTTGTTACTGAGGCTTTTGCAACTGTGCAGTTACTAATTACTAATTATATCTACAAATTCGAATAAAGTTTACCTTTCCCGAAGCGCACGCAAATCACTTAGACTATTCTAATGATATCAACCTTTGAAACGGTGTTGCTGATTGCACATTTATTTTGATTTCATCGTATCATACCTTTATATTTCTAGACTGAGAAACGCTTGTGTATATAGGACAAGGGCTGCGGAGTTACCTCTGTGGGGAAAGAATGGTTTCTGTTGACCCGTGCGTTTACAGCTGTCTCTTCATTATTTATTTTGGTAATCTCCGGGTAGGAATCATTTCATCAAGCATCACTTTCTTGTTCATTAGTGTTTTCCGACAAGTATCACCTGTAGAACCACCTTTAAAACCCAAATGAAAATTCTACTCTTCAAAAAATAGCCAAAATTTGTTTATGCAATTTGCACATTGTCGGGTCAGGAATATTTAAGGAAGACAATTCAATAGTGTTAATGTTGGAAAATCTCCTCAAGGTGCGTCATAAGGACGGTTAGATCACTTTAAGCTTTTAGTTTTATTGCTTTGCTGATATGGAGTTGGGATTTCTGACCGCTATGAAGTTTTAAAACAAACAATCGAAAAATAGACGCCTTTCTCCAGGCTAATCATTGGCTTTGATAAACTGTCATGGGAACATAACCCCCGGATTCAACAGACAACATAACTCTACTTTCTTAATCGAGTTGTGTTCAAGTACGGAAGTGAATTAGCGACAGAGGCTAGGTAGGTTGAATTAATATAATCACCGGTGGTATTCACTCCTCTGTTTTCCAACTAGGGATGTCTATTGACCCTGTTTGCAGACATCTATGGGTAATGAAGTGTTATTGCCAGTGTTTATGGTTCGGAAGAGGGACTCCTGTTAGGCACCTCATTGACATGATGAATGAGCACAGACATAAATAAATAGAGTTTGTTACGATTTGATTGGATAATTTTACACATGGAATATTTCATTATAATTGGAGTCAACATTCTCCAAGGAAACATCTACCTAGTTGAGTCTAAGGTTTATTGAGATATCACTTGAATATTTACCATAATTTATTTTGTTTATCATAAAGATTGTGAAACAGAATTTACGACGATATTCTCCAAGATGTCTTTATAATGTAGTCTTTTTAGCCATGTTTGCATAGAAAACGGTGAAGAATTATTCATATTGACGACCTACTCTTAAAAGGCACATTTATGGATTATGGCTTACTTATGTATCAAGTTTTGTGTTGCTATGATATAGATCAAAAGAATTATACACAGGAAAAATGGCTTTTAGAGAGTCATAGTTTTAGTTCTGTTTCCATAGAAACCGCAAATAATAATATTCATTGCAGGTTTTATCCCATTATCTCCCATCAGAGGTTGCTCCATTATAAATTCTTATTTAACCTCTGTCGTAATACGACCGTTTCTCTGTCTATAAATGTAGAAGCCTGATTGGATGCAAACAAAGTGAGTTTCAAAAGTCATCATTCAAATCACCTCAATTATTTCAGTATGCTTTCAAATTACTGAAATTTATTCGACTGTGCACTTTGCACTTATAGTTTAATTTACAAAACACATTCGCCATGTTTTGCGACTGCATCATTGAATAGGCCTGTCTGACAACAAAGTATATTATTCATGCATACGATGTTTTCATTGGCTGAAATATTGCAAGGTAGTTTATTGGAAAGTTAACGCAGGCATTTTTTATATTTATGTTTGTCATAGGGGGCGGTATAGCGCATTTGCACGTTTGGCTTCCGATCAAGACGTCCGTGGTCTGAATCCCGCAAGGCGCTCGGCAACTTTGTCTGTCGTACAGAACTGTTGTACACGCAGTAACGTTTGTTTGCAATGCCATACTGAATCCACTACCACCCATGATTCGCTAGTTACAGCCGATGTTGGCAGGTTTCACCAAAATGCATATCTACAATTGTGTTGCGGGCTATCTCCGTGCATTATTACTAGCAGCCGTGATATTAGTGAAGTACTTTTAAAAGCGGCGTTCAACTCCAATTCACCTCACCCATCTTTGTCATATGACGATTGAGAATTATAACTTAACTTGCACCATAAGATTTCAAAAATGTTAGTAGCCTGCGAAAAATATATTTTGCTTCGAATTTTTTCCACACATTTTCCATAAATAAGGTATTTGCTGTTTTCAACCATCGACCATCAGCCAAGGCCATAAAAGTCAAAGCTGAGACTTGATTTTAAATGGATCCTGATTTTATAATCCTGATTGATTCCATTTCTTCAAGCTAGTGTTCCCACGACGACATATAATTGCCTACACTCTGTCATGTATTTGATATCAGAACCAGCTGGTTGTTCAAATTCGACTAGCGGCCATAAGTCTTTTTATGATTTAATCACAGATAAGGTTCAAATGCAAAAGAAGGGGTTTCAAATTGAAGCATGTATAAACGGAAAAAGATTCAACAGTGTAATTAAACTGGACACTAATCCTTTTGAAAATTCGTTTTCTTACATCTTTTTTCTTGTTATTCATTCATATAAGTTAATTTGAAAAACATTAGACGTCATATGAGGTCTTTCATTATGTCCTTTGCTTGAGATCGAATAGGTGAATGGACCAAATCATGTTTCACCAAATTTACGACTCTTACTTGAACAGAAGACAATGTGATTTGCCAATTAATGTTTTAGATACAATATGTTATTACAGCCACACTGTGAATTTGAAAGCTTTCAACCGAATTTTCTGGTTTCGTCACATCCCGCAGGCCATTAAATGCAAACTTTGCATACCCGCAATACTATTTTTGTACTCTTCTGGATTTGAATTACTTCAGAATAGGAAAATTAACTTTAATTCGTCAAATTACTATTCATGTTATAAAATCAATTCCCTACTCATACCAAGTAAATATATCCTTTGATCTTATTGCATTAGTTTTAACAAAAGTCACTGTACATATGGTTACCATCTTGAATGCATATCATTATTAGTAAATAACAAAAGAAGCAATCTTGAGAATTCACAGATGTTGCTAGTTCTGTAATAAATTACTCTACTGTAGGGAGGACAGAAATATTTGAAAAAAGTTCCAGAGCAGCAGTTTGTCATCTATCGAACATAAGCCATCAATCAAATCAAATACTAGTTATTTACATGAATCTGGTTTCGATAAATATCAGACTTGTCCCTTTTAGATTCTCGTGAACTGACGTCTAGGTTTGTCTACATTTCAAGAACTTCCAAACAGTGGATGCAAACAATTGAATTTCAATTTAGCGAAATGTGTTTTTTTTACTAAAGAAATTTAATTTGATAGATCCATATCTCGTATTTCTTAGTTTTTTTCGTGTATTGACTGTCAATTATCAACAAGCATTATATAGGATTAGACTGTTCTCCACCGTTCAGCAAACTAATGTTTTTTGACAAATGTATTTTTATTTACGTTAAATAAAGACTCTGTCTGTCTGTAATATCAACTACAATTCCACGATGAATAATTTAAGTAACTTTAACCAATCGTAAGTTCAACAATTCAATGTATTCTTTAAAGGACCTTTATTTGAATTAAATGAAATGACCGAGGATATTAAGTAAGTTGCAATCATATTTTCAAGTGAGAGTTATATTCATCATATTTTTCATCAAGTAATTTACGAAACTATTTCGATCGGGAGTTTTCACATCTTCTTTAATTATGTTATGTAATATTTATACTTTAAATAAATTGTTAAATCTGTATAAGCATTGTTATTCAATTAACAATAAATATGACGAACAAAAAGGGTATCTGAATAAATTGACTTTATGCATTTGTAAATCTTCATGTCAAGAAAACCTTTTTAGGAAATATGAACGTGATGAATTATTTGACTTCGTTGGGCTTCTGAATCTCATCTCTTCTTATTGCCTTCAATCTTGTATTTATCAGCAGGCCTTTCGTTCCTGATTATTTAACAAGTTACATATGTACGACGACATGACAAATACATCATTCGCTCAAAGTTCAAGTGACATTTTACCAAAAACTCACCTTTATGAAAGTATAAGAAATTTGTTAAACATATGAAAGCTCTTATATATATTTTTTGTTCGATTATTGATTTACAGATAAAGATGTTATAAAGAAAATGGTATTTGATAACACGGATTCAACACCATTTTCATAAACATTTTAAGCCATTTATTAAACTTGTAGTTTAATACTCTGTAATCATAATGTCATTGAAAATTTCAACCGTTTATACATTAAAAAAGGACAAATGAAATTTTTTTAAAGCAATAAGTATGTTAATATAATAGAGTAGATGTCTTTGAATTTTGTTCAGTTCTTGACAAAAGCTGTTCTTAACATAAGCGCTAAACTATGAGCTGAACAGATTAATTTCTAGTTTTGACAGTCGTATGTAAACAATAAGATACATTGAGATGGTGTACTAGTCATTTGCACATTTGATGAACACTTCTTATGAATTAATAATCAAGATGCTTACATATTTTCATGTTATTTTCGGTTTGGTGTTCATTTAACTTTTGTGACATTATCATCAAAACAGAATAAAATATGAATTAACGACAGGGTTAATAAAAATAATTCATCTTACTTTCGTAAACAGACATTCCAATTATGGAGATGGTTATTCTAACTCAAATCTAATTAGAGCCCGCATGACAGGTCAACATCATGTGATAGGTCATTGTCATGATTTATGACTCTTGCTTCACATGACGATACATCACAGGAACACGTGGTTAGCGTACTTCTTGTTTCATGTGAAAATGAAATTTTTCTTGACCAAAGTACGTTTTAAAAAGTTGCTGGTAACATTTAATGCGATTTGAATTTGTTCATCTTGCTTCAGAATTTCATTTCCTGTACATACATGTATATATCACCATTTCCTGTTCATCTATCATTTGTTCATGCAATGTATCTTCTAGGACGAATATCGTCATTGGAACGTTTATCTGTTTGCAAATAACCAGACACAAGACACAAGGTGTGAGCTACTGCCACCTTATGTTACGCATCATCCAAAAGGCTGCATTGACAAAACCGTCATATTTAATCAAATTCCACCTTCTTGTATTGTGGTTTGAATAGAATAAGACAGTTTAAGTCTATACCTCGAATTTCAAATATTGACATACTAAAAGAGCACCGTTATCTCTGTATTTCCCAACTTTACGACAGTGAAATCTGATTTGCTGGTAAAATGGATGTCGTCTTAATAACGATCAGCTTACGTATGGCAATGTTTAGCAATAAGTATGCTCGACGAAAGCTATTTTCCTGTGGCTGTTCGCTACTTAATAATAACGAATCGGTTGTCATCTGCATTTTTTGCTTCTTAGGTACAAATTGAATCTTATTCATATGATGAACGAGAGTAATTACTTCATCTTCATCTTGGGAATTCAAAACAGTTTCTCGGTCTGCAATAGATGTATTCTACTGTGAAAGAAATATAAAAAGAAAGTATATTAATAGAATATGCTCAAGACCATATGTCAAATCTTAAGTTGGTATCTTGTTGCTTTTTGCAAAGGAGTTTGAATTTCAAAATCCTTTTTGATTTCCTAAAGTGAAACAGAGTATTTTTTTATTTTTCATGTGGCTTAGATAAAATTTAAAATACCATATATCATGAGTGAAATTTAAATATACTCCCTAAACTTGCATTTTTATCTCTAAATTGCCAAGATTATTGTATTTCATGTTTTCAGTGGTAGAACAAAACAGTAATATCGATGTTAATAATTCGAAATTCTACGTCTATTTACATGAAGACCAGTTCGATGACCTATTTATCATTTACAACAAATATTTGTCTTTGTGCCGTCTGTAAAAAAGTTTCAAAAATTACGTTCGAGTCATTGGTGCGTGCCACTGTGCAGTTTTCGATCACAAATTACAGCTAAAATCTGTTTATCGTCGTTATACTGAACCGATAAGCTGTAAGATTGTGATTTTCAAACAACCGATGTTCTCGAAACATTAACATCATTAATGAAGTAGGACAAATCTGACCCCAATAACATACTCAGTGTCCTTTTAATGTTTGAGATACTTTCAAGACACTATGTCTTGAAGGTTATAAGATTCACACCTGGTGGTTCAATTCAACAATTGGAAAAAGCCCTGAAATGTTGTCAAGTTTAAGGATGCTTGAAATCATCAAACAAACAGGACTAAAAAAGCTATCTGAGTTCCCAGTGTTTTTATATTTGTAATTGGCAAACTTCAATACCGTTTTAGTTTTCAAAAGGCTTAAATTCATGGTTTAGACACAAAAAATTTCGCTTTGTAAGATTTGCATGTTTAATCACTGGTATAGGACGATCCAATTACTTTTAAAAGACTTTTATAATATCTCATTTTTAAAACAGGGTGGTGCCAAAGGCATTAGTGTCTATGTGGTGAATTCTTTGCTCTTTTAATGTACAAACGAGGTTTATATATAATTCCTGGGATTCAATTAAAAATTCGATATTTGAAATCCTTAAAAAATTTCACATGACTACTAGAAATACAAACTTAATTCTGATTTCAATACGTGAGAGCAAATGCGATTATAATCTGTTCTATGGGTTCCACAATATAGAAGTTGTAAGTAATACTGACGTATTTTCAACGATTGAAAGTAGAGAGACAAATTAGTTGTACTGCCAATGTAAACGTTTGATGATTACCACTAGACTACACTATCAGTTTATCTCATGTCGTTTTCTGTTTCCTTTTCTTGTTACAATTAAAATATTCCAAGGTAATTTATTGGAATGACGTCTCCTTTTAAACATTAACAAGAAATGCAAATGTGGCATAATTAAACATCTATTAATGAGTAGCGGTGTCATTTAGTGTAAATAGATTTCAAAGATGAATTCTTTGCTGATTGATAATACATGAACTGGACTAATGCATATGTTGAGGCATAACTGCTACTTTAGAATACTAAATGATGTAATTCCTGTTTTAAACTTTCATAAATCAACTATCAGAATCTTCAAAATCACAATGAGATGTAACAAATATTACTACTTGGTTAAATCTGAAATATAAAAATATCTATGTGCAAATGCGAGTTCCTCTTCTGAAAAATAACTTTATTGCTGGTACATGTAGGTTGGTATCATCTTATAAATGTTCATATTAATATAACAATCATCTTATATTTTGTAAGAATCAATTAACGGTGTAAATTTTTTTCTATTTTAAATGGATGTTCTCTATAATGAATTGGTTGTGCCTTATATTCCTTTGCATCATCGGTATAAATTGGGTCTTTTCATATGATAAACAAGAGAAATAGCTAAAATCACGTCCTGGGAATCCACGTTACAAGACTTGTAATAAATCTATTCTCCTTCGAAAGGAAGACGATATTCATGAATAGTAAATGACCCAGAGCGGCGTCATCAATTTTTATTTAACATCATCAATCAAATCTTTAAAAACCAATGACTATCCGTTCATTTTCTATGGGTCTTATTTTCTAAAACATTTTCGATTGAATGTTCTATTCTTGCAAGCTAGTTTTCCTACCATGACTTTTTCCGACACTTTTTCATTGACGTGCATCAGAATCACAGCTGGTATTTCGGTTCTATTATCGTCCTTAAAAAGTTCAATTGCATTAAATAAATTTTAAATCATATATTGCCTGCATGAAATCTTTTCAAAAACTAAGGTACAAAAATTAAACATCGAATAGTCTGGTTAGGAATATAGTTAATTGATAAAATTCAATTACATGTATAAACTGAAGAAGGTAGTAACATTATATTTATATCAGGTCATGTCAATTATTTTCAAAAAAAGCCCATGATGTCTCATTTTCAAAGAACAGCAATGCTTAATTCGTAGTATGTATAAGAATAATATTCAGATATTTTTATTTATACATTTGTTCAGTTATTTTCTATCGTTATAATTAAGCATATAGATATTTGAGTTTGGTTAAAGGTCCAGGATTGATTATGTATTTTAGGACCTAATATGAAATTATATAATATCTATAGTTTGTTATTTTCATAAATCGTCCGTCAGAGCCACAAGAATTCTATGAAAAAGCAATATAAGACGTTAGAGATTTTCATTAAATGGATTTAAATATGAGATGAAACAAGTTTTTAACCTAGCATTACTAGGACTTAAACAGTTATTATGAAGATATTATAGTTACCAAAACATAAATTCTCCATTGCTTATTGGCAATGTTTTTCCCTTTAATAAAAATTATTCTTTCATGTCACACATATGATATCAAACTTCAAACTAACACACGTCCAAAAGAGGAGAATACAGATGATCAAAAGCCAGGAAATGTAACATGAAACTGTAAATTCAAAAATATATTAGGAGATGGGTGGGGGTTTTTTTTCAATTTCACAGCATCACCAGTTAATTCAAGCATCATCCATATGTATAACAATAAGGATTATACTTTACACTTTCATTTCATTGATATATACTTTAAATCATAAGACAAAACTAATGTGCTTGGTGTTTAAGACTGTGCTTCGCAAAAATGTGAAAGTAGTATCCACACGATTGAAATACAAGCATATGATGAACTATCTGCCTTTGTTAAGCGACTGAATATAAGCAGTTTCAGTTTGTTCATTAAGTTTAGGCAAAACAGGAAAACATGTGGCTTAATATGTATCACTGATGCAGCAAATATTCATGAGGTCAAACACTTTTCAGATATGTGTTATAACCCCTTGTAACAAAAGATGACATTTTTTCAGATTATGTCTTTATTCGCATTAATGTATTTATAGTCTTCAAATAAAGATTGATATTAAAATATTTCTAGACGGTATTGTGCCGTTGACATTATGTAAACAATAATATAACAAAATCTTTGAAATAATAAATAGGCGGTTTTTATAAAACTATCCCAAAAATTAAAAATATACAAGAAAAAATTGAAGGTTCATGATTGGATGTCTTATTTGTAAAGTGAGCTATAATGCAATTTATAGAAATGTTTTCAATGAAATCAACAAAGCGACTTATAAACAAAACCATATGCATGAGCAAAGTCATATCGACAATGTTTTCAAGCAATATTTCATGGTTAAGGCATATTATTTTTTTAAATCTGTTAAAAAATTACAGGTTGGCCATTAAATGGCACTTTTTGACATTTTTATCATTATTTTATTTATAAGTAAACTCCTATAAGTTTTACGACTTTACATTTATGTATACATTTATATACATTCAACATGCATTATGATTTGATTCATGATCCCTGTAAAGGCAATGCACGAAATGTAAGAAAATCAATAAACACATCACCAAAAGTTATCTATTTTCATGCTATTCATCACTTTGTTATCTCGACTTTTCATTTTCCCCATGTCAGACAAACACAGACATGTTAATACAATTTAGGACATATCAATGAAGAAAGATTTCCCTCCACTTAAAAAATTAATTCACTTCTTTACTATTTAATACTTTTAGCATCTATCTTGTATCAAGTGTTTGGTTTCTGTAATAGCACGCAAGTTCGTCATCAAAATGCAAAAAGATCAAGGAAGTAATTTTGTATTTGAATTAAATGTAACACTTCTTTGGTTGAGACGGTATTGCCTTTTAATTCCTATTGTATCTCACGTCTTCATTTCATGCTCAAATTACAAAGAAAATATTATGATGGTGAGAGAAGTAAACTGATGTTCATATCAAACCCACGTGTATATATGTATATACATACATGTACATGTTGTTGATATTATTCGAAGCCGACCTGTGGATCATAATCATACAATAATCATCTCACCCAATAAATGTTTTCTATAATGTGAATATTATTATAAATATCCTAAATAAGTTGTACTTTTAGCAATATAAAAGTAGATTGATATGCATTAAATAGTTTTTGGAAAGAACTAACTAACTTTGCCATAAATGAATTATCACTCGAGAAAAAAACATGAACATTATTGAATAGTTCATTTACAAAAGCGGCGTTTCGTCATTTGTTTCAATTTAAAGCAATCAATCATGTCTAATAAAATCAGTGCATGAATGTAGTGTCAATGAATCTCAATTGATAATTTTATTGGTTTCTAATTCTTCAAATTATACTTGAAAAATCATAGCGAAAGTAATTATCAAACAAATAAGCGAAAATGGTTACTAATATCATATTTTGATATCACAAAATGTATATTTAAAATCAGATTTAATACCCCATTTTCTACCAAGATCATTAGCTATGAAAATATTAAGGTGTTGAGCCTTAATGTTTATTTACCTTCTCAAATTTCCTTACTCTTATTCTCAGTGTGTAATATTTTAATCTTTAAGTGCAAATATAGAATGAATAATTGTTTATTCAATATATTCAATTGAACCTTCTTTCAAATTAATTTGACCTTTGGCTACAACAATTCAGAGCAAACGATAAGATAGTGACAAATATGTATCAAGATTTTAGGTTTTTAAACTTTGACGAACACTTAAGAGTCTAACAATAAGAAGGCCTAATATGTAAATTCTTACGTATTAACCTTAAGTACTGACCAGTTTAAAGTTTAAAGACAGAAGAGGTTGACTAGAATGAAAGATTTTAGGGAGAATTTATCTGCTCACGAACAAAATATTTGATACAATGCTCATGATCCTTTTTTTCTTTTAACCAGAAGAGGCGGGAATGCGAATAATATATCGTCCAATGATGAAATATTAATCTCTTCTCCATTGCACCAAATGATCAACGGTATTTTGAGCAATGCTGCCTTCAATCCAGATTGCATGAAGTTATTTATTTGAGCGATAGTCATAATGCCGCTAATGGCTTTATATAGCCAAAAGGTACTAAACAATAATTCAATCCTCATTATTCATTTTTAAGAAACTCAGACAATTCACGAATGTGAAATTCAAAATCTAATCATAGTAATTTGAATAACGTTTATCAGTGATGATTATTATTGATAATAGCTGTCTCTTTAAGACTTCCGTCATCATCACACAAAGTTTGGTACGATCCAAAATCACTTCAGTAAAGTTTGGATGTAACTATATGATTGTTCTTTGAATTAATTCTTAATGAAGAAGAAGGGATTACAGTCTTATTTGTTTGTGTTGTCTCGTTGTCGATCAGTGAAGTTGAATGTAAAATTCTTATTTAGCACACATTACTGTAAATATTGTGCAAAGAAAATAAAGGAATGATAATGAATGTATGTTCTGAAATATTTAAGTTGTGTAATCACCATAATTCCTTCACACAAGCTGTATTCTACTGATAATATTCATAAATCTTCTAATGATTTATAATCAAAATAATTTTAGTTGAAACATGTCTTGTGGTATATTTTATGATATTTGGTTTACTTATTTCCTACGAGGGCAATCATATTGAGGTTCATATTTTGTATACGATGCCCTAGGGCAACATGTCACTTTTTCATTGTGACGTCACGTCATATGCAATTCTATGTGAAGGCGGTTTTGAAGGCGGTCGATTTTGGTCATTTCCTTTGATTTCGCGACTTCGGTAATAAACAGAATATCATATTCGTGCTCATTAAATACTACGTTCACGACACTCGTGCCTAAATATTAGTATATCCCTCGATCTCGCTCGGGAAATACTAATATTTAGGAACTCGTGTCGTAAACATAGTATGTCATGGGCACTCATATAATATCCTCTATATAGTTTACACTGAACGGTTGAAAAAGGCATTCTGGAGGTTTGTAATTACAAGATATGAATTATGAGGGATAAGCTTTTCATTTTCATTTAAATCAAAGCAATTATGGTGTTCGCATGATGTTATTAATCTATTAATCCAATATTTTTGCATCGTTAAGGTAAAGTTTGTTTTTTTTGATTAATGAAGGTAGTTATTTCATTTTACGAATTGAAAAGGTAACTATTTCCTACATATCCTAAAATATTTGTAAAAAAAGCTTGTTTGTTATTAGTTTTCACAGCTGCGTTTCGTCATCAATTATTTTAAATTTTAGTCATCAATCAAGTTAATTAAATTTTATGAATGAGACCACGGGAATATAATTTCAATAAATCTTCATTTTGCTTTCCTATTAGATTTTAATTATTTATATTTGTGAAAAGCAGTGTTCCCAGGAGAACATTTAATTGTTAAGCACTTGGAAAACACATCTAATTACATTTCCAGTCATTGTTAACACTACCAGCGAGCATCCGTTTGATTTGATCACAGCCAGATTAAATTTGAATTTCCAATAGAAGCTTCAAATTAAAGCATGCACGACATTAAAAAAAGGTGGAGATTGAATGCATTGAAATTCCAGTTCTGTTTTCAAAAGTAATTATGCTTAAAATTAGCTCCTGTTCAACTCTAGCGACTTTAAACAATCATGTGTGGATAATTTTGGCAAATGTATCTTTGTATAATTCATAGCATCGATCTTATATAACAAAGAAAGAATTGAACCCTAAACAGTTTTTTAAATCATTTAAATCATTTGCTTGATTATTCACAGCGTGCATAACAACTAAAATGGTTCACTGTACGCAAATAAATGAAAAATATAGAATATATATATAGTATGGTCGCAAGTAATTTACCTTTTCTAAATAACCTAGTTTTAAATTTTACATGCCTTTAAGATTATTCTAATCTTTAAATCAACACTTATAATGAAATGCGTTGTAAATTGCATTCAGATACATGTACGTTATGGTGGTGTATTCGTAGGCTGTCATTAACACAACGTTGCAATATACAGCAGCTGTGGATGGTGGGTTACACAATATTTTTTACCAATATATAGATATTTCATTCCTTAAAAAAGCCTATGTTTACAATATGTCAGTAGAGTTGAGAAGTTATATTTTGTTTTAAAACACTCATGAGGTCATAAAGACATTTTGCTAAATTCAAAATTTTGTCTCGAAGTGGGTTATTCATCAATTGGATATATTTTACCATAATAGAAGTTCAATACTAATAGGTTGGCAAATAGCTTTTGCGACAAAAGACAAAGAGTGGGCATTCGAATAACACATGATATCCAACTTATATCCAACAATATCGTTCCACAATAACTACAAAACCGCCTAAAAGGCAGTTTCATATTGCTCCATTGTCCTCTTTGTATCATAAAAATTTGAATTTCACTGAGTTAAAACGGGACAACGCAAGTCTATATTTAGTGACAGAAACTACTTTTAAGTATTTTTCAAAATAATGAGATTCTTTGATATGAAAAAAAGGATATCTGCTTGAAAACAGTATAAGAAGCTAAACCGAAACGTCACTCTGAGTACAATAAAGAAGATGATAATCCATTAAAATAATCCTTGTCTTCTTTGTTATAAAGATCAGTTTCAGCTTCACTAAGACCGGTCGGATTTGATTAGGAAATCACATCTTGAACATGTAGAGTAATGGACATTTTTTCCAACCTTTCCGGAACAATTTTGTGGGACTTCAAAGTTCAATAACAGGTCATGTGTAAAATATGTTTTCACCCTTAAAGGAGGTAACGGAGAGGAAAATCTTCCAACATTTGTCACTTGCTGTAGCGTTTCAAAGTTTGAAACTGTCTTTAGAAAAGTACAAATAGGTATAGCAATACAACGAAACCGAAAAAGACCCTTATTTCGATAACTGAACAGCTGATTTATGAATGAAAAAAATTAGTCATATCAATATACACAATTCTTACATACACAAACACAAATTCATAAGTCTGAAAAATAAAACATTTAAAGAACATAAATAATCATATTACTCTGTAAAGGAAAAATACAAATAACCAAAAATGTTGAGATCACTGACTGATACCAAGGGAGTGAATATGATTTGATATTGATTTAGTTGAAGTAAAGTTCATTCACCAAAATAACAACCCGAGACGACCCTCGTTATACACGTATGATAAATGTTCAAGAAATGATGTTCAATAACTTGACGTTCTATAACCTTTTTTTCATTTTTCTTTCATTTTGATAAATGTTTAAAATATGATGTTCAATAACAAAACGTTCTATTAACCTTTTTTTCATTAATTTTATCCTACGTTCCAAGTACTTTAAGCATACTTCTATCTGTAAATAGATGTCTGGCGTGTTCATTTAGTCACACCTGAAACGATGTAACATATTTTCTGTTTTCAAATTACATATTGGTGTACTTTTGGAAAGTGTCATTTATGTCTTCATGAAGATGCGTGCATGTATTCTAAAGTGTCAGTTTCATCGATAAAGTCCAATTTCGAGTATGAAGCGACCATGTGTCATATCGCATTGGTGGTATTCACACCAAGCCACAATTAATGAAACAATTTGGCAAACTGTCAAGTATACTGACGTCATTTGGCTGTGTTTGAAAACCAATACAACATGGCATATAAAGGTATTCATATTTCATGAATCGATATACATTTGACACCATAGTTGAA
This sequence comes from Phorcus lineatus, assembly GCA_921293015.1. Taxonomy (NCBI): domain Eukaryota; kingdom Metazoa; phylum Mollusca; class Gastropoda; order Trochida; family Trochidae; genus Phorcus; species Phorcus lineatus. Next base: position 55,597,834 of record OV121085.1, on the reverse strand, counting down.
CGGAAGCTCTTCATATCAGGAACACTTATTGTTATATCTTGCATATCATTTATTTAGAGGGGGGAGGAGAGAATGTTTCACTTTCTGTACAAGGTCACAAACACAAACATAAACATTTTCTTTAGTATAAGCAGTACAGAAACCACCTATTCAGGTTATGAACGTCTATATAAATCTTTAAAATTCTATCAAAACTTATAAAAATGCTTATACCTACCTTCCTTTTCACAATAATAAACATTCATACTAAAATATATGAATACCAACATACATAATTCTTACATTCATAAATATTGACTGTCATACATATATGTTATCATACAACAATGCTCATCTGAATATGAAGAAGTATCTGAATTTTTTATAATTCCTATAAAAAGTCATTATGAAACCATGAACATCACAACGTAGCTTTCTCAGACATCTACGTAAACCACCGTTATTGATTGATCGATAATTCACAGCATAGTTGTCATGTTTGATCATAGAATAAAATTTTAGAGGACTTGATATTATTCCACTCTTGGATACATACTTATTTACATCGTGAAAGATTTCTTGAAAGTAGATTTTGTTTTCAACATTCTAGATTGTGAAATACAAATGAAATAGCCGCTGTGAGCATAAGTAAATGGAACTCTCCCACACACAAAATTATAACAAAAATAGAGGAGAGGGGTTGCTAAAATGAGCAGGCAAATGAATTGATGTTTTCAGGTCAAGGTAATTCACGTTTCCCACAAAAATTATTATGAAAATTATTGTAGTCAGTAAAGGGGCAATTCCATTCCGAAAGGTTATATTTGATCTCGATATTAATTCGTTTATACTCTTTTTGAAAATTGAAGTCAGTATATCACTTGATGGTATGAAGAACGTTGTTGAAACTAAGTCAATATACACCTTGTTCGTTTATTTCAAATAGTACTAACAGTATAAATGTCTTGATACGTAAATTAATCTTTCTATGAATTATCATACATGACCAAATACTTCATTTAATAAATAATACTTTTTCCTAAATCTAAAGCCATAAAGCGAACAAATGTCTTAGTTTAATTAAATGTGTTTTTCATATGTAGAATGGGAGAAGAATTTTTCTTGAAACCACAAGAACCTCGCTCTTTTATATGGCTAAATGCCTTTGATAAACTCGAACTTTTATTAATTATGTAGATGTCTTAAAGGAGCAATAGCACAGAAGCATAGAATGAGCTAGCGAAAAGGAAAAGAACTGTTTTCAATTGCAAGACAATGTTTTTTTAATCAGAAGAAGCCTTTTGAAACGAACGTACCATGAACGGTTAAGTTATACAAATCTATTTGATGTAAGGTTATTCATACAAAAATGACCGCAAATGGTTTTGCTTGGTACCTGATTATTTCGACTACGACGACGGATGAACGGGTTGAGTTAATACATTTGGCATAAACTGAATGCACCAACACTCTTTATGTAAATTTTCTCCCTCTTCATTTAAGGTGTCTTAAACTTCAAATTGTTTGTATAAAGATTTATATCTGAAATGATAAAAAAAAAACATTAATCGTATATACCTTTTGGTGCACCTTTTCATTTTCATTCTGTGAGGTTTTAACAAGAAGGAACGCTTTTGCATTATTTTAATTTTTTCGTAACAGTTCAATAACAATAAAGTTTTATATTTTGATACATTCCCTTTTAGAAGATTATTACATTTAAATATTACACTTATGATGCAAATATATGTAAATCGTACGTGCAGAAACGCAACTGTGTTTGTTTTGTAGAACTTTTTATTTAGATACAAGATGTTACACATAATAAAAAAAGACATGTGGCAAATTGTCATGAACTGTAAATCTTTTAGATGAAGATTTATGCTCGAATGCAATAAAAGAAAACAACATCTCCATTCTGTCCTTTAAGACAATTTGAACTTTTCTTCCCGTATGACTTTTCATTTTAACAGTTGATATATTTTTAATTTATAACAATAACTTGAGGGAATAAAGTTTTATTTACCCGATTGCTATGGAAAAAATAGTAGCATATGCCTTAACGGTCCCTTGAGACAAATAAAATTCCTGCGTCACATTCAACTCTTTCTTAAGTTTATATTTTTTCTCTCTAAGTTTAACTTTCAACTTATGAAAACACTTCATATGAGAACAGGGTATTTTTTTGAATGTGTTGTCACAAATGATTATTTATAATGTTTTCCTGAGAAATGTGTTACGATATATCAAGGTATACATGACGGTTTTTTCTCTTTGACACAGGTAAATTGTCATGGATATCATACAAATTCAACATTCATCAAATGTACATGTATCCAGTATTTCATAAACGTAACAATCCACGTAAACATATTTTTAGAATCAATGGGTTGACTATACATCAATATTAATATCTCTTCCAAACGCGACATTTCACAAAAATCACATTATTTTATTGATAATTTATCGTTTCACCAATTCTCTTCCAAAAGAGGCTATTTAATCATTTAATCACAAGTTATCTTTGTTTCAAGTGCGTAATTTTTTTAGCAAATCAAAATCACGTTGCAGTGAAAACTTACATCAAAACCTTCATTCAAAACACTTCATTAAAGTCAAACTTGCAAATTTTACAAGCAGAAATCTCGATTTGTACTATAAGGACGAAAACGTTTTTTCTGTGTGTCTTTGATGTTTTCAGTTTTTGTACGAGGGGTACTTCAGGCTAAACAAATGTGAATCTTGGTTGATATGCATGAGCAACAGTTTACGCTGATAACAAACTGATACCGAACAGTGGTAGTCATAACAGTCATGTTTACATCATTTGCTGAATTCTGTACTCGGATCAACGAATATCATTAAAGACATTGAGAAAAAAAGAACTAAGCAACTGGGATTGACATTTCGGAGAAATTGTCTGCAGGGAACAATTCAGCAAAGCATTTTTGTAACTTAAAACCTTGATTGAGCTGCAGATATAAATAATAGACGACATTAAAACGAAACATACTGACGACATTGACTCTTATCAAATATGAGTAAAGCCAAATCTTGAGATCTTGTTTCAACCATTAGACTCAAGAATTAATCTGCATCTTATTTTGATGTCACGTAATCTCCTCTTAGAAAAAAGGTATGTGATAGATAGTGAAATATGGAACACGATTTACAAGAACATATACAGATCTGGTATAAAAACATGAAAATTGATTTCGGCAATTGCGCTTTGTAACAGGAAAAGAAATGCCGATATCATGCGCTGTTTATTGAAACTCATTGACTTCAGAACATATAATTAATGATTCAGTTACATCACTTACTTTCAGTGATTGAACGAAATGATATGACACTTTCTATCAAATTGCCGTTTCAATACTCGAAGACTTAAAACACCATATACATTTCAGTTGAACTTTTACAGAGCATGTTAACTTGATTTATCTTTAACTGATCCAATGTTTTGGATTGATAAATGAGGTGATGTCCATGTCATGAATTAAAATAAAAACATTTTATGAACTAAGTCTGGGGAAAAAGTTCACTCAAACGTTTTCATATGTTATGGCTCTCTTTGTGACGAACATTCCAACCTCCTTTTGAAAACATCTGCGTAGGATGACATTAAAGTTATATGGTTTTAACATTGATAATCCAATGGGAAATCAACAGATTATCTTGAGAAGAGTTTTTCAGACAAAGGTTTGGTATAACGAGAGACTTTGAAAACCATCATAATGTGAAATATCGACACAAACATTACGAAATAATTTAATTGAAATCACAAGCCAATATTTAAAGGAACAGCTACCAACGACTTGACAATAAAAAATTGTGTATGCAAAACCTTCAAGTTCTTCGTCAATGAAAAGAAATTTCTTCATTTGATATTATGTGAAAGTAAAGCTCTACTTATTCCTCCAACCATCTTAACAGCTGAAATTCTCTTTATATTACAGTTGGAATTTTCAAACGAACTTTCAACCAATCATATTTTGCCTCTTTATATTTCGGCAATATCGTAAACCAATGAACACATCTGTATCAAATTTAGAACCACGTGACCATGTGGGTATTCCGAAATAATTGGCAACCTTTAATACGGAAAACGATTGTCTCTGCAAATCTCAAAATTTAAGCGGAACAGTGGTGTTTAAGAATAAAATAGACAGTACAATTCTTCATGACCGCACGTGTACTAAATTAGACGCGTAAATGTCGCATGAAAGGTTAGAAAACTCTATTCCATGTTAGTAAAAACCCCTCCTACAACGGCACACGCGAGAAACAAGTGGCTACAAGTCGATAAGTAGAGAATGTCATAAAGGCGAGTCAATTTGGGGGATATCGCTTCGTGACAGACAAAGATAGAGGCAGTGAACTATGCTTTAGACTCGAATTTAATATATCTTGTACTGGCAATCTTTGAGAGTTGAGAAACAATTAGTGATACATATGGATTAATGAATTTGCAAAAGAGTCGAACACTTTGTGCGATGCTGGACGCTATCAATTGTGACCTACATTCAAAAAATAGATCTATTTCCAAGGGATAAATCGGTGACTGTTGTTTAAAACAGAACTGCATAGATCTATTTATAACTGCAAGTTTGCCTGACTATTCTATTATTTGATGCTATGAACAAATATATGTATAACTTTTTCTAAATAAAAGATAAAATGAAGGTCTTTTGTTCTATTAATGGCCTTAATCTACTTATTTGCTGTCATGAAAATCCTATCCTATTTGTACCCTATGATTTCGCAGTATTTCCTAGCCTAACAAGGGTGCCTCCAACTTAGCCATTTTAAAGGCTTTTCTTGTATTTGTCGTGTTCGAATGAAGTTAAGTCAACAAACGTATACTCTTCAAAATCTTCGTCTAGGTAGATACGAAAGTATCAGTTCCGATTTGAATAAAATTCTGTCTGCATGGATAGCTTGCTTGTTATCACCGAGAACTATCCCATGACAAGTCTCCCCATGACATGACACTTTTCTAATGTTGAATAATAACATTAATAAATTCTAATTTTCATGTTGGGGGTGACTATATATATCGGACAGGGTAAGATATATATAATGGAGCATAGAGCGCATCGAGTCCACCAGTACAGCCTTTTGTTACAAGTTGATTGACAATGAATTTAGTTGATACAGTTGACAAAAAAGTTAAACAGTAGTACTAGGTAGGTACTTTTTGGTGCAGCAGCCTTGTTAAAAAAACCAATATATATATATATATATATATATATATATATATATATATATATATATATATATATATATATATATATATGAAGTTAGAAGTAAAAACAATCCATTTTAATGGTTAGCGCTTTCAGCTCAACGAGCCTCTTCAGGCCATACATACTACGGATAATGCGTTACCAAGCAACGTCATCGTGTACTACATGGCGTCATTACATTTATACGTCACAATATAGGTTACAATAGGATATACATGTACAGCAAAACATTAAGTTCTACAATTTAACCTTGGTGAAAACATTTTGATAAATCTGCTTTCTTTTGTTTCTATTAGTTTATTGTTATCATAATGTAATTCATACATTGGGAAAACTGAAAAATGCCCGTTAACACACTCAGCTAAATGTTTACTCAATGGAATTGTACGGTTTTTTGTATGATTAATCGAGATCTGTGTAAATTCATGCTTAATTTTAACTTCAATTCAGTTTTTTCCAATGTATTTTTCATTGCACCCAGAGCATGTGATGACATAAACAACATTTTTACTGTTACAATTATAATTTTGTCTTACAGAAAACACTTTACTTTCATTCATATGTACAGAAGAGCCTATTATGATATTATTATATATCCATGTAAGACAGCGTGAATCACCGCATTTAGATACAGTTGGTTCTAACTCACTTGAATCAAACTTGGATGAAGTTAATAACTTACGAAGAATTTTAGGTTTTTTAAGACTGTTCACAATTTTTGATTTACACAAAACTTTTTCCATTTCTTTACTTTGATGTAAAATAGGTAAGTTTTTGTCAATTATTGCAGCAGCGCTCTGATGGTTAGGGTTAAAGGTGGAAACCAACGGGACAATGTTTTTATCACACTGTTTATTAGATTTAGGATCTCTGAGGCGACTTTGATCTAACACAGCGGCTTTCGGTACACTGTCTTGTACTAGACTTTCAGGATAGTTTTGTATCAACAAAGATCCTTGAGTTCTTTTAAACGTTCTTCTTTTGTGTGGATGACATGATTGAAAGTCCAGATATTGATGTGCATCTGTAGGTTTATAGTACAAATCCGTCTCTAAACGGTCGGTTCAAATTAAAATTAAAATGATAACACTAAATTGATACAATAATACAATAAATACAATAAATTGAATACAATATCAAATAACCTCTTAAAACAAGTGTTTCAAACACCATTTTAAGCGAGTTAAACATTACAACATTTAGTCACTTTTCTTCTGATGACATTTTAATCCTATTTGTTGTATTCAAATTCTGGCCACAAGCTAAATGAGTCTAAAAGGTTCATTAACTCTATTCATATGAAATGAGTTATGTTAGAGACAATCACATTGAGAAGGATAGATAATCACATGATGATTAAAAAATGTATGTTAGTGACTGCCATCGGTTTCTTCTTCATGTGATGACCACAGAAGGAGTGACGATCAAACGGCTCTGACAGTTCTAGCGGTTTCTGGAGCACTTAACACATAAATCTCCTCAGGAAGTCAGTCCGGATCTCACAGGGGGTGCTCAGATCTGGCAGCACTTCAGCAAATAATACTTGTGCGACATCTTAAATAAACTATTCAACAGATTGCTGTACTATAAGATGAAAGTAAGAACTCTTGGACTTGGCTAGTGCACGATGTAGGTTACAAGAATGATAGATTTATAAATATTTGTATTGTGAAATACATTTATGCTAGAAGTAATTTTTAATTTTCATGAAAAAGATGGTGAGAATACAGATGTTTGAATAAAGAAGATCGGTTGTAATCTGGCATGTACAATGTTAGAGGTTAACAAAAATCCTTAAATCTTATCATTTGTTTGCCTATTCACCTAAAAAGTTTTTTTGATCGTTAGTCTTTGTGATCGTACGCCAAATGAAAATTTTTTTAGCTTTTAAAGAATCATGTGGCAGGTGCGTTTATGTTTTCAGGTCAAGTGAATTCACGTTTCTAACAAAAAGGGTGAAATGACTGATACCAATGTCGGTGAATTAAAGTCGGTGAATCAGCAGCTCCATTATAAAAGGTTACACTGTTTAGATATGAATTCTTTCAAACTTGTTTTGAAGTCCAATGTAACTTGATGGATCCATCGAAGTGTTGTTGTAACCATACACCATGCACATAGTTTGTTCAATTCACACTGAAATAGCAGTAATAGTGAAAAATAATAAAAGATAGTTGTCTAAATGCCTTTATTTCTCAAAGTATGTTTGATTACAAATTATCCAACACGGTATTATAACCTGATGTTGGAAGAACCTCTTCACGTTTTGAAAATATGAAATATGGGAATATTTCAGAAATCGTCAAAATTAAAATATATTTTTAGTGACCTGAAATATTTATGTGATAATTATATTTTCAAATACATTTCATTTCATGAACAAAACTTTCCAAGATGGGACATTTGATACCTGTTGTAAAAATATGTTTTAACAATGTGATATAAAACAAAAGGACTAAACACGGGAAATGAATAAGCTACTTTCTGAATAAAGTTGGTTAAATATTTTAGAAGCTAAAACTGTAATGTCATAAAGTGTTGAAATATTAATTTATAACCGAAAAGCTATAAACAAATATATATCCTTTTTCTTTTCTGTCCTCAGAGAAAATTCAACTGTTCCAAATTAAAAAGTTTTGCAACCAACTTTCCTCATTCTTTTTAAAGTTAACATTCTTTTACTTTAAACAGTTATCTGATGAAATGAAATTTAAATGCCAAAATATTTATAAACAAAAATTAATCATATTTCTTGCCTGTCCTTTGAGAGAAATTAAACTTTGCTTCCCGTTCAACCATTTATTTTTACAGTTAACAGAACTTTAAACTAGAAGAAACTCTTTGGTATGAGAACAAGCTTTTATTTCAAATGTGTTGTAACAGTTGTTTTTCATCAAATCAGATTTTAGAATAGGATGATAGTGTCATCTTATGCATTTGCACTCGTTGTTACTATGTATTATAATACGACAGCTTGAGTCTCTTGGGGTTATAACCTTTTAGATGATTAGATATTGAGTAATGTAAAATGTCATGGTTGCCATTTACAGATTTTATTACTTTTTAAAATTTTATCACATTCTGAAACGTGTTAGTAATGCAATTACCTCAATGCCTGCTTTAAAGATGCATTCTCTACATAATTTAGCTATCTGCCAATTACTTTTCAGTCAATATAATTTTCATTGAAATGCGTCTCATGTTGATTCTAGTCGCTGACGCTAAATATTTTCTCCTTCTTCTCATCATCAGGTATTGAATTGTTGGCCTTTTAGCTTTTAGTGAAAACAACATTATCTTTAACTTTTCTGGTGAAAATTTAAATTGCTGTTTTTTCATATCGGAATTAAACATTAAGCACATATTTTAAAGTAATATTAAATGTTATGTCCATATTGTATTGTAAGAGTATCTGAAAGTTTAGTTCTGCTTGACAGAGGACTTGGAACATTCAGCCCTTGGTAAACGAGGATGTTCTAATATATGCAACTTCTAAATGATATTCTCAGAGTTAATCCTGTATCACTTTGCCTATTGTTCGCTTTTCATTGTAAATTAAGAAAATGTATATTTAAGCCATCATACTCAAGACTTACCATGCTGAAACGTCATATTGATGGGTTATTGTAAATCATAATTTGAAAGTGATATTGAATACCCTATAAGCTGTTATAAAAACCGTATGAAAAGTAAAAGACAATGTAAAAGTTAACAGAAAATAATCCTCCAATTGACTCTGGTATATAAACATGAACATTACAATTGTAATAATTGTAAAATAATTCAATGGAAATGCCATGATTATTTATAAGTCATCTTTTAAAACTCAATCATTTCAGAATAATTGGTCACTTATTTCAATTACTATTACAAAGATTTGAATGATTTAGTAATATTCTTTACAGTAGTTGTTTTGGCGTATGAATTGAACTGAGAGAGACAGTGAAAAAAATTTTGATAGATAAAGTGATGACACGGAAACTGAAATAAATTATAAATGATTCTTGGCAACATAAAAGCTTTTAAACTGTGTTCCACAGGAGATATCGCTTGTGGAAGATCAAGCGATATCTCCTAGGAGATGTCCTAGGAGATATCGATTTTACAGTAGATTTTTAACAATGCCCTTTTAGAGTCAAGTTCATGACATCACAAGAGTTTGTCATCATCAAGGAATGACATCACAATGGTATGACGTCATAAACATCACGACGTCACAATGCTACGACATCACTACTCTGAGAGTCTTAAAATAGTGCAGTGTTCAGAAATATACATATTTCACGTAATCGAAATGAAATATGATTTTTTGATGATAAATAGAATCTCACACAATATATCAACACGAGTTGATAAATTTACAAATATCCGAGACTTGTCGAGACACTTGAGTGAGATTCTCTATATATTCGTTGATTTATACCAACGAGACATTTTTTTTGGTGAAGATATACTCGATATAATTCGTGCAATAGCAAAGTATGTTGAATGAATCTCACTTATTAAAAGGCACGTGGTGGATTTCAAAATTTTAAGTTGTCATTAGATGATAGTGATGGTCCAAAAGTTGTAATTAACATACTCTAACAGAGAATCGGAAAGCTTAATCTTTTCGGATATATTGATACTTTTTTATATGATATCGAGAACTTTTCAACCATTTATGTTGCATACATAAAACACTTCAAAATGTGAATGAGCTATCAAGTGATATATATGTACAAGAACGAGAAATGTAGTTGCTGCTTCAGTGACTTCAATAATATCCGTCTTTATACTCTTTATTGAGGGACGTGCATTAACCTGACCTTAACAGTTTTTTTTCAGATTTGTTTATTCAGTATTTCAGGCCTAAAGGCCTATAGTACAAGTACAGTTGAAGTATTAAGTGGTACATGTGGCGGTGACATTTCTTACAAGGAATACATGTTTTAAGTAGATAACAAGAGATTTAATAACATCAGTATTTTTAGAATTTAACAGATGTGACAAAAGTTGTTTATCTCTAACTGGTAGTAGTACAAAAGATAAATATCTGCTTCTTAAATGGGAATACATTGAACAAACAAACAATACATGAAATTCATCTTCAATATTGCCCGAGTTACAATTTCTGCAAAAACTTATCTTATCATCTATTAATACACCATTTGTTTGTCGTAGGGAATTGATTCTAAAATCATGTTAACTAATTCTAAATTTACATAGTGCCCGTCTTAAAGATTTATCTTTTAAATTCATGATATAAAACTCGGGTTCTAACAAAGATTTATGACAAGAGTAGTGTTCTAGATACCTTGAATTATTAATTGACTTGGACCATTCCTGGTAACAAATATCTTGAAGGCGTTGCTAAAGACAAATAAAAACTCATTTTCATTGCCAACCTCTTGCAAGATCCATACAAAAGAAAATCCAGTCGAAAAAAGCAGTTGTCTAACTTCTGATGCCCAATTTTCCCTCTCAATATCATCTTGCAACTTTGAAAAGAGATAGCTTTGCCTAGGGTATCTATAAGAATCCATTTTTAATAATTTCAACCAATACTTAACAACTCTTAATCTACTTTGAACAAATAAATTACAACGACCAATTTCCCCTAATACAGCCTTGTTTGATGCATATTTTCCCAAATTTAGAAAATATTCAAAATATGTTGCATGTACTTTTTCTATGCAATGAAAATATTTAATACCCCATATAAAAGAATTGAGCCATATAAAAGAATTGGTAGTATCTTACAGTCGAAAATGGTACATGCTGTTTTGAAGGAATGCTGTTTTGAAGGAAGACCTTAACAGTTAAAGTCCTCTGACAGATGGTTCCTTTAAAGTACATCGATTTATTCACACGGAATAATTTGTGTGGGATAGCTACATTAACCACCAACGATCAATGGCTAATTAGGTGGCTAAACGCAACAGATGCAAATTGTTACGTTTCTTGTTAACATATCAAGATATGCATGCCTGATTATGCAATGATATTATTAATCTTTCTCTAAACAATTCTTCCTACAAATTAAAATGATCTCATGTTCCAATCATGCTTCTGTTTATTAAGTATCTACACCTTTATCCTGGTCTCTACGTATACTGACATCTATCGCACATGTATTTTCACATTAACAAAGAAATTGAAAAATATATCCTAGAAATCTTCTACCGACCACGTCCAACAGATCTGACTCATCTTTAAGCACAAACAGCTGCTGATTAGTTTCATAAGATGCTCGACAAGCAACTTTTACAGGAGTGTCACTAGATCTGACCAACTCCTGTGAGATCCGGACTCACTTCCTGAGGATATTGAGGATATGTGTAAAGTGCTCCGGAGACCGCTAGAACCGTCTAAACCGTTTCATCTTCTCTCCTTCAGTGGTATCGGTTTCTCCTTAAGGAAATGGATGTCTGTCAATGTAACATTTTAAAACATTATAATGAGATTTTTTTAACATTTCAATATAAAATCTCCACCACAAATTATGTAAAATGAATAGAAGTAATGAACCTTTTTTCCATTTGGTAGGTGGCTTGAATGTGAATTCTGATGTCTCATAAAAGAATAATAAAGGATGTTTGTAATGGAAAAGGGACTTAGTTTCGTACGGTTTATCCTATCTTAAATAAGAATGTAATTTGTTAACTCGCTTTAATGCTGTTTGAAAATTACTTTTGAAGAGAATCTTTTACCAGAGAAACTATCTTGAAATGTGGCTCCTGTAACATACAGCACGCACCTTGCGCTATGTTTGATCTGTGTTCGTTATCTACACCCTGTGAATGGCTCGTTAAACTGCATACATGTGATCCAATAACTTGATTTGAACTGGAAAATAATGCATCATTGTTAAGCAAGTATACTTAGTTTCATTTTGCTTGAAAGGTTTTGGAACTGAAGATGTTACGCCAAACGATTTGGAATGTATGGTCTTTACGCGAAATTTGGAGCGAGTGTTTTCCAATAACAGGTTGACAGAAGAAAATCATGTGAAAGAAAGCGTCCTGTCCTTGGAATAAAATACATTTCATATATATCCGTGCGCTTGATTCAGAAACGATGGCAAGGTATGATCAATGAAATATAACGTTACCAATTGAGGGGGCGTAATGCTCTTAATATATTTGCTGTTTGTTTTGAAAGTGACAATACACATTTTAATACACCAATGGATGTAAAAAAAAAAGAAGAAATGAAAATCGACGATATGTCAATTTATCAACGTTTCAAAAATAGCCGAATTTTGACAAATATTTTAGAATGACTGAAATACGTGTCTCATTTGTTGTAAAAAACGTATGATAATGAATTACTAGTTTCTTTCAAAACTATAACTGGTGTCATGATTGCAGCCATTTTCCACAAGAGAATTGGAATGTAATACATCTCGACTGCATTGATACATTCTTATTTGATATTATGAATTATTCAACGATTCAACTTAAGTTAATGGTTTAAGCTTCTCATAATAACATCTGATAAGATAATGGTAAAGTTTGAGAAATTCTAAACAGGTTATACTACTGCCAGGGATCTTTCAAGGTTTTTGTTTAAAAAGTTTCGCCATATTTACAATTATGGACATTAAATTTAGTGATAGCTCAAAATGGCATTTTTTGTATTTTGAGTAAAGATTCTATGCCATAATTTACTTTACTTTTTTATTCGACATTAAGAGTTAAGATGGACACAAACCAAACGCACCAGGTGAAAGTCTTACAAAGTGAGCAAGTTAAAATAATTTTAGGTAAAAAGATTGTTATCCTTTAGTAGCGGTTCATGTGAAATCGTGCAATAACGCTGACGTTGCACGCAAACAGGAGGCTGGTATCGTCATCATAACATAATTGTTTCAAGACTTACTTCACTTTAAAACACTTTATGAATATATCACGTTTTCTGGAGTACGTTCGATTGCTTATTTTTAGATACATTCTATCTGGAACGCTTAAAACATATGTTACAAAATGCTGTCAGTGCAATATGTTGGAAACGCAAAGGAGATCCGTTGCAAAGGATTGTCAGTTTTCAGGGAATACTCGGGTTTTTTCTTTCGCGAGTTTGATCAGGTTTCAGAGATCGTGAAAATAGATTTTAGATAGATATCTGAAGTAACTTGACCCCTGCTGCAGGTAGCTTTGTACAAGTAGCAAGTCTCGTGATTTTCAACTTCTCACATTGTTCTAATAAATATACGAATATTCAAAAATCTGAAATGAAGAATACGTAAGCCGAGGCTCCGACTCTGTGTATGCAATGTTTAATATCTACATTCATCTAGAGAATTTCATAATTTTAGTTAGGAAATTTACAACGTTTTATCTTTAGTTTACTCAAAGTATAATGTAGAGATGGTGCATTAGTATAAGCATATAACAACCGAAATCTGAAGGCATGTAGTGTTGCGAGTTTTCTCCCTGCAATAATACTAGCAGCCGTGATATAGGTGAAGTACTCTTGAAAGCGGTGTTAAACCCCAAATGACCTCACCTCACCTGCATGCTGGAGAATAATATAATACAATTACTAAAATGAACCATTACCACAAAGAAAATATGAAAATTAAGCACCAACAAAAGATGACGAGCTTTACAGATTCATGTCATCTATTCATTTTCAATGACATAAAACTTACTTACATAACACAAACATTCATCACAATCAAAACATTTCCTGGTCTCATTTATGTAGTTCAGTTGATTGTTGTAAATTTTAGAATGTAAATGTCATGTTGTTGAAGACATCTTTATTCTAGCATACACGAAGGGTTGTAGAAATAAAATCTGTAAAGCGGAAAGGACAAAGACATTTCGTTTTCTTTAAAAGTCAAGGCAAACGACTTTGATGATCAAAGACTTTAAACATATAGGAGCATGAAATACGGACGAAAAGCTTAAGTGGTAGAATGACTACTTTATTTGTTGTGTTTCATTTTATCGTGAACAATTCAATACGAAAAGACAGGGTTAAAGAAAACCTAAGCTCGTTTAGCAAACAATAGTGAAGTAGACCACCAGATTATTTATCGGACATTCAGTCGTCTTAGTGTTTAACTCTTCTCTTTATCTTGAATAAAAATATTTGTTCAGGACTTTTCGTGTTCAAACATCATGTTTAAGTCTTACACCATTGAAGACTAAGGCAATTGTTTTAAGAGTTCTTTATTTAGATAGAGATGTTTCCTTATAATATCAGATTTTCTTACAAACGTTTTTCTTCGATTAAGGTAAAACAATTCAACATTTTAGAAAGTGTGACTAAGCAATCAATAAAAAGTGATTAACCATATATAACTCATACGTTATTTCTTTTAGTTGTAGTAGAGAAGTAATTTGGTGAGGTGGACAATGTAGACGTAACATATATGTGATAACACGCAATAGGACGATGTGTTATCTCTTATACAACAAATTGAGGGATCCAAGCCTAAAATCTGATTGGATTTTGGTTAAAGAACATTGTGTGTAAATGTTATTTTCATCAAAGAAATAATTATAAGAAGATTGAACTATAGTCGTTTTTCAATAGATGAATTTTTCCTTAACACGAAGATTTGTAGTTCCTTAGAAATAGAATTAAGAGAAGCATTATATATGAGACTACAGAAAGTAACTGCACTCTGTGGCCTCTGGTTTTGAATCCCACTGTCATACATATGTTCATGCACAATAGGGCGATGTGAAACATCAAACAAAAAATATTATCAAGTCTATAATTGGATTACTTTCTCTGTTTAAGAACATACAGTATAAATGCTAGATGCTTGGACTACACTACGGCAACCGAAATGTCATCACCAAATATGTAGGATCCATTAATCTAAATTTACGAGGGGTTAATACAACTAACACATAGTTACATTATGTCTTCACAAGCCAATTTTATAGACATGTCTTGTAATGTTTCTAAAGTAAAGATCTTTTATAAAATTGTCGTTTTGGAATCCCCTTTACTAGGCTAGACAGAAGAGATAGATATAACTTTTGGCGTGTTTGAAGGTCTTTCAACTTTGATGCGTTACTTACCATGAAGATGAATCATGTCGGCAACATCTTTTTTTACTTAATATTCGAATTTTATCTGAAACAGCCATTTGAGTAGCCCTTGTGAATTGATCAGGTAAATTAAATAGAATAGTCTATACTTGTATCTATAATCCTATTTACAAAACATAGGTTTGATAATGACATTCTAAATCAACCCTGTTATGATGTTTCTTTTGCCGCTGAATTATGTTTCAAAATTGTACTTTTTACACGAACATTTGCAGTCCTTTATAAATACAATCAGGAGAGGGCGATAATGATGCTATAGAAAAGTGTTTGCACGATGTAATCATATTGTCGATTTGCTGCTGAATTCATCCTTTTGCAGATTGATTAGAAAAAGCTGCATGAAACTCTAAGATAAACCGTTTACGAACCTTTTGCAAGTCTTAAGTTATCTGGTAATTCTTTCAGAGCCTGTCGGTAGTGTAATTTGCGATTACACCTTTAACTTTATAGGATGGTGAGGAAACACTATGACATTTAAATCTTATACATTCATTGTTAGTTATGTTTGAAACTCTAAATAAGATTAGAAATAACGAAAGATAAGGAGCTGTACATTGGCTAAACAACTGTATAGACTTGCTAAGGCCGGGCTTCAACCTCCAGTCGCAATGATACTGCATCATTCGTGTGAGATGAAGAGCGATGAATAATTCACAGGGAGGAGGATTGAAGAATATATGTTTAACTTCAACTTTAACGTCATGTTCCTCTTAATACTAATACTAAACTTTACGTATTTAGCATTAAACGTAATATCACATATCAACATTTTCTAAACAGAAAAGAAATAAATCAGTTCATGACACCGATGTTACAATAGTGATGACGTAGTCCTGACGCTTAGCTATGTAGATTCTCAGGTTAAAGTTTACACATATCCCCGAATGTTCAGACGTTGATGGAGTGAAAACATGGATATGTGATCAAAAGTGTTCGTCATTTTCGTCTGAACTTTTTTAGACGATCTTAGTCGTGGAAAGGTTAACAGGAAATGTTAACAGTTATGTAGTTGAACCCCTTTTTGAGATACCAAACATTGTGACCTTGTTTCCATACTGTGCCGTGTCCCTAAGAAAGGCACTTCATCAATTGAAACGTCCCCGTGCGTTGGAATGAAACTGTAGAGTACTGCAGATGTTTAAAATTTGAAAACATTAAACGAACGCCATATATTGCCTTTGGAGTCGGTTCCTGCAGACCGGACAGTGCGAAAGGTTAGTGTCCAACAGTTACCATTTACCCCATAATATCTACATCCGGGTCATTCACTTGCGTCTTCGCCTTGTCATAGCCAAGGCGACTGCACACATTACAGTTTAAACCAAATTCGAACTTCAAAAATAGGTTGTTGCATATTCGACAAAGAAGGTCGGTTATCCTGTTTTGACAGACTTAACAATCCCCTACAGTCCTGTTGTAAAAAATACATAATATAATTATAAACTTTAGGAAGGTCTTGTTCAGTGATAAATCACAATTTTGTCTGTAACAGCGAGATGAACAATGACGTGTTATAACTGTTCAACGTTGGTAAAATACCTTTTGCCCATAATTTCTTTCGAAAGGTCGACAGATCCGGTTTTGACAATGAGATAACACAGCGTGGTAATTTTCAGCTGGGCAAGCTCTACCTAGAAAAAAAGAAGCGGTAGCTTCATCTGTGTTGGCAACGGTAGTTGTCATAGGTAGGCAGCGGAAGTAGCCATATCCTTTATTTAACCCTTTCACCCATTCACGCGTTTTCTTAATAATAAGATTATAAAATAGGTCCTGCTACTAAACTACTCCTAAAAGTATAAATCGGCCATGAAACAATTAAAACAAAAGAAAAATCAAGAATATTTTGCCATTTAAATTATCTCTGCAATCAAAATGTTCCAGCCAAGTTTATTATAAGATATTAATGCTAAGAAAATGCATCCTTTTGCGTAAAAAAAACCCCAGATCAATAACGAACTTATCGATTTGATTTTTATCTTAAACATGACTTGAATCGGGTATTCAGTTTTATTAATGTCATAATTTGAGTTTGAAAAGATTAACTTCGATGTATTTGGGCATGAAAGCTATTAAAAAAAATTCTAAACGAAGAATTAAAATGATAAGCCAGTGCACAGTGTTACAGAAGTGCTTTTGCTGGCTTCACAGCGAAATTCATCATTCTAAGTATTCCGAAAGCTGTGAGACTAATGTCTTTTAATGTCTGTACTGTTGTTTAATTGGAATTCATTTGTTATTTATTTGAGGTGCATATGTATTAATGTTATTTGATGTACAAACTCTTCAAGCAGTTCATATTCTTCTCTAGAACGATTCACATGGAAATATATGCCGAATGACTCGAAGATGAGCAGCAAACATTTTAGAGTGTACACATGAATATAGAGATGTAATATCGACGTTCTACTTGAACCAGTTAACACTCAACTCAAGACAGCAGTGCTTTACTGATTTACATCGGAACCTTTGAGGTCTGGGCTTACTTCCTGAAGAGTTTCATGTGATAAGTGCTCCGGAGACTCTCTGAAATAATACAGAGGGTTCATCTTCACTTTTGTAGATTCAGTTTCAAATAGAGGAAATGTATGTCTGTTCATGAAGGTATTCTTCATCGGAATTCGTTTGTGTCTATCGGCGATCTAAGCATATATCGACAATGCACTGAAAATGCAGCATCGTCACATGCACAAAGACACTTAATGGACTTTTATCTTTAACAACTTAAGCCTTTAACCCTTTCTGACTCTTCTAAATATACGGGGAGGAACCTTACGTGGATGAAGTTTAATATGACGCCGTTTTCGGTCTTCATGAACAGACTTTCATACACCTATGGTATAGCTTTGCAATCTTCTTTACAGCACTTGTGTTTATAGATTACGATAGATTTATGCTCGCTTATTTTCAAAATTCAACATTAAACCTCAAGCGATGTAAGTCTTATGTTTGTAACGATTCGTTATTCCCTTCATATATTTGAAGATAACATTTAAAGAATTAAAGATGAAG
Source organism: Phorcus lineatus (assembly GCA_921293015.1). Classification (NCBI taxonomy): domain Eukaryota; kingdom Metazoa; phylum Mollusca; class Gastropoda; order Trochida; family Trochidae; genus Phorcus; species Phorcus lineatus. The sequence goes on along the minus strand of OV121085.1, from coordinate 55,579,542 downwards.
AGAATTTAAGGGCAGAGTTCTTTAGTGTCTGGATTACACGTTAAATAACAATAAGGAGGTTAACAAAACCAATGAATCGTATTAGAATCAGAGAGATACTAGAAGTTCCACGCAAACAACTTGTATACTCAATCTAAGATGTTTCAAGAGAGGCGGCATGTTCGTAAGTGATCTCAGATCTGAGCAGAATCTTTGAAGTCAGGAATGGATTCTAAAAGAGTTCCATGTGGTAAGTGCTCAAAAGTACTTGTCCTTCTGTTTCATCCAGGTTCTTTCATGTTTCAAGTACAGAGAGTGTGTGTCCCATGTTCGATGTTTTAAAAAGAGAGAGTATGTGTCTCTTCCAACAATAGCGTATGGCGTCCCATGTTCGATGTAAAGATCAAATCATGCCATAAAACTTGAATTTTCAAAAAAAAATTGCCAAAGTTGTGATATTATTTGTTTTCAAGGGCCATGTTATTGTTACGAGGTTGAAATTCTATGTCTATTTGCTTGTATACTATTAATGTTATATACTTAACGCTACTAAACAATATTTGTCTTTGTGTCCGCTGTAAATAAGTTCCCAAAATTACGTTTAAGTCATTGTACGTGTTGTGTAAACATGATACATGTAAACTATTGTCCATTAGAAAGTATACCGCCACTTTGATAAGTAATAAGGAACATCAACAGAAGGTCTCAGAAAATTATTGTAATCTCTCCTTAGAACGTTCAATTTTGAACACTTGAATGTAAACACATTACATCAATATGAATAGGCAAATGGACAGAACACACAGCGGGGGTCGAAAAATGGGATTTCACAATGGATGTCCAAATAAGTTTTGAGTTTTGGATTCGAGTTCACTTTGAAGATGGGGCCTATTTTTTAAAGTAAAGTAACTTAGGGGTTAGGTCTTACATTTGTATAAATGGTATATAATTACCTTCTAACCTCAGACTTTGAAGGATTTGGTTCTTGCATTTGATTATGATGATCTAATTTTGCAATGTAAAACCTTCTATCGAGTTATTAAAGGAAAACTAGATACCTCATTAACAACAGACATAATTCCTGATAGATTTTAAGATAAACTAAAAAACACACGGTCTTTAAATTACAAAATGCAAACAAAAAACTCTTTAAGGTAAACACTATTTATTGCATTTACTATCTTCAATTAGAAAAAGTAAAAGGAATACATTTTATAGTTTTGTCATCCAATACATTTACCTTCTCATTATGGTAAAAAGAAGATAATTGTCCAAAGAAGAAATAAGCAAATCCTCCATTATTTGTGAATTGTTTTTGATATTTGTAACAATGAAAATACGACAAGAAAATGCATCTTTTCGTTTGTTTCCTTACAATTATGTCTTATATTTTCACCATCTTTCGTTTAAACAACTTCTATTCTCGGTTTGATGTGAACGACTTTACGGAAGAGAGAACTAATCTTTTGGAAAACCTCCCTCTTTGTCAGATTCCAGATATCACCACTGATGACGTCAGAGAAACTTTCCGAAAAGTTAACCGTCGTAAGAGTTCAGGCCCAGACAATTTATCTTGTGCTGTTCTTAAGGAGTGTTGTGACCAGTTATGTGACGTCTTTAAGCGACTATTTCAAAAAACTCTACAACTCCATCAAATACCTACTATCTGGAAAACATCAAACATCATACCACTCCCGAAGATGCATAATCCCAAAGTGTTAAATGACTATCGCCCAGTAGCTCTTACATCAGTAGCCATGAAGTGCCTTGAACGTGTTGTGAAAAAGCTACTCATGCAAGAGGTTGAGGACCATCTAGACCCCCTCCAATTTGCTTACCGACAGAGAAGAGGCACTGATGACGCTACACTTACTCTTCTAAATATAATTTATAAGCATTTAGAAGAAAATGGATCCTATGTAAGAATTCTATTTGCGGACTTTTCATCAGCATTTAATACCATTCAACCACATTTACTAGTATCAAAACTTTCAAACATGTGTGTAAATAGCAGTCTCATCAGATGGATAGACTCTTTTATGATTGATAGACCCCAGTGTGTTACCGTTAACAGCATCAGTTCCTCTTTTACCACCCTGTCCACAGGAGCTCCACAAGGTTGTGTACTTTCACCCATATGGTTCATTATTTATACCAATGATTGCATTAGTAAGGCAGCTAACTGTTTCATTATTAAATTTGCAGATGATGCAGCTATTGTTTCACTTTTAAAGTCTTCTGACCTTGCTTACCGAAATGAGATTGCACATTTTACTAATTGGTGCGAACATAACTTTTTGATTTTAAATTGCAAGAAAACGAAAGAAATGGTTATAGATTTTCGAAAATCAACTACATTAATTTCTCCTGGACATATTTTGATTAACAATGAATAAATTGAAATTTTGAACAAATACAAATACTTAGGCACTATCATTGACTGTAAGCTTAACTGGAATGACAATATTGATTACGTATTCAAAAAAGGCCAGCAAAGATTGTATTTCTTACGTCGTTTAAGCTCTTTTGGAATAGATTGTTCTCTTTTGGAATTGTTTTACATAACTTTTATACAAAGTATTTTAACTTTTAACCTCCTATGTTGGTTTGGTAACCTGTCTGTTCAAAACAAAACTAAACTGAACAAAATTATTAACACAGCACGCAAAATCATTGGCATAAACTCATTTTCACCTATCGGCCAACTTTACGAGCAGCAAATTGTCAAAAAAGTATAAATGATCATAGATGACAGCTCTCATGTTCTCCATAACGATTTTGAATTTCTCCCGTCAGGACGTCGTCTGCGTACGCCGATAGCTAGAACAAACAGGTTCCGTCATTCTTTTGTCCCAGCCGGTGTCAAGTTTTTTAACAACAGTTAATTCTTGTTTATCTTTTTACCTTAAAGATGAAAACCTTTCCACACTACCAACACCTAGTATTTTATCACTACATTGAACCTAAATTACTTTATTGTCTCTACTTACATGTATTCATTTATCTAGTTATTTATCTATTTATTTTAGATTCCTAGGACTCGTTACATTGTGTTGTATTGTGATCAAATGTCTTGTTTGCTTGTTTGTATTTACGATGTAACCAAAATTTCCTTCGGGATAAAAAAGTCTTATCTTATCTTATCTTATCTTATCTTATCTAGTGCGAATATCTAATAAACCGTGTCCTGTGGATATAGCATAAAAAACAGAAATACTGATTTTGACTTCAAGGGTACTGATTGAATCAAATTAACATAATCTTGATATGATACTCAAAAGGTAACGTTACAGTTTTCTCCAAAAGTAAGGCTTGAATGCAACTTAATAATCTTTTTCTACTTTTCAACAGTTTTCCTCTGAAGATCTGTCAAAAGTTACTAACAGTCTTGTTTTACCGAGGTGTTTGTTATGCCTTCAAATCTTGAGGGAAGATTACTAGAAAACTCAAGAGGTGATTCATTTTAAAGTTCGTCAAAAGCGAGTCTTAATGAATTAATTATTAGAATTTCTCGTATTAATAATGAAAACGTGATGACGGAATGCTAAAATTCTGTCATATAGTTACCAGATGATTTGATAAATCTTCAATTAATGTAATATGTACTTTTATTCTCTTTGACATTTACTTTTCGCAATATTGTTTGTGTATGTGTGTATGTGTGCGCGCGTGTGTGTGCGTGCGCGCGTGGGCGTGAGTGTGTGTGTGTGTGTGTGTGTGTGTGCGTGTGTGTGTGTGTGTGGGTGTGTGTGTGTGTGTGTGTGTGTGTGTGTGAATGCTTGGGTGTGGGAGTGTTTGGTGTGTGTGTTTATTCTAAAAAGACGAAAAACCTGAATTCTTAAATGTCACCGTTTTTCAAATCTGTGAGGGGAAGGAATCCACCTGGCTCCTTGTCCTATCATGTACCAGGAATTCAGAATTAAAATATAGATTTAACAATTTCATACATTGACAAAATACTACGTGCGACATGAGATCATTTTCTTTGGCAAAGAATAGATCCAATTCAGCGTTGCTTCTACTCGATTTAATGCACATCTAATTAGATATAAGAACTTAGATGAATGTAAATTCATTAGATTTCAAAAAGCCATACCCAGTTATTTTATTTTTTTTAATGGACATTTTTTTCAATAGAAGAAAATAGTAAATCAAAACCGTTAGTATATTATGGAATGTAATGATTCGAACAAGCTTTCAAACCATTTGGTCAAAACAGTGTCTCTTCATTTGTAAAACATAGTACTGTTTGTTAAAGGCTCGTTTTGTAACTGACTTCTCTGTCAATTCATATGATTTAATTTGACCTCATAAAACAAGCCATCTGCCAAGTGATAGTAAAACCTCTCCTGAATTCAAGTTACTGAGTAATTGATTGTATTCAAATGCTTTACCAATAACATATTATCTCCGTTGATCTATGTCACAATGAGAGCTACTAATTTCGATTTTATAGAAATCCCATTAAAATTTCAACAATTAAGAAGTAATCAGTCACAGTCAGACATTAACAAATTGTTTTCAAACTTTATGTTCCATTTCCTATTACATACTACACTTTACACCATTGAAAGGTGAGTTGTACTTGACTGACAAGCTCTTGAATGATCATAATGTACGTCCTTTAGTGTTACATGATCAAAAGTTCCTTGAAATAACGTCGCTCCGTTTATCTATATTTCATTTTTATGCAGTTTCTTCTTTATTATGTCTTATGCATATAGGATGTCCATGATTTCGTGATTTAATTGCATAAAATATTTTGAAATAACCGTTATGAAACGTGCTTTTTTAATCTATAAATTTTTTTTAATGATTAAATGTATTTTATGAAAAAGTGGTTTTGGACATGGCAACTTTTGGGGTTTCTGACAGCGACTTTAAGATGTGAAGCAATCAGGTACATGACCTTCCAAGTGATCAAAAAAAAATATTCAACTAAAGTAAAACTTACCAAATGACTATTACTGGAGTGCTTTTAGATCTTAACAATATGTGATCAAGACAGACTTCCTTAAGAGTTTTAATTCTTCAGTACTCCCAATATTCTCAGAACCAACACTCCTTACTCTCTTTCATGTTCTACATAGAGGAAGTTTGTGTCTGTCAAGGATGAAAGTCACCTAATGATAGTGCTTACAGATATTATAGCTGTGGTGTAACAGAGCTAGTTTCACCCTCCTGGTGACATTCTGCTTGATGTACATGATCACCTGACTTTGATTATAGAAAAAAGATTTCAGTCTATGTCAACGTAATAAAATAAGTATTTGCACTTATTTTTGGTAAAGTATTTGGGTCTTCATATGAACTTTGAATAAGAGACTGATTTTTAAATCATTCTAATTGATATAAACTGGGGAAGATTGCAACTAAGCAAAAATTACATCATTAAAGGGCCACTATGTGAGTTGTTGAAGCCATATATGCCAAACTTAATCATTGGTGTAATTTGATAGCGAAGTATCGACTATTACCAAAAAGACACATTTTAAAGCTTATTGTTTTTACAGGGACAATATCAAGGTAGAACGTCGCAATTGTGATCGAAAACCGGACAGTGGCGCGCGTCAAATATAGTATAAATAGTATAATATAAATAGTCTAAAACAGCCAGGAGGGCAGTTAGGAGTTGATAGTGTTTGTTAGGTCATGACTAGTTTCCATGTATATTGGACGTCATATCTACACCTCTGTGCATTTGTTAAGACGGTTTTTAGATTTTCATGGAAAACACGTATTTGTCATATATGAATTATGTTATGAAAATCACGGAATTGTTCTTTAAGTTGTACGCCACGCGACTGCATTATTACATATTTGGCAACATCTTATTGAAACAATATTGTCATACCAATATGGAGTTCTCCATTGATAATTATGTACATTCTTTTCGATACACTTTTGGTGTTGTTTTATTAACATGGGAAATACTATGGAAGGGGATGTGTGCCAAAAATGAAATCATGTAAACTCGTAATTCGCAAGTTGTAACATGTTGTTCTCAACCATGCACTTCTCGAAAAGACAAGTCCAAGTCTGCAAACCTAACATTTCATTCCTGTAAAACTCAACTTTCTGTTCTCAACTTTACAAAGTTTAAATGTAATTTTAGAAATGTTAAAGTCGAAACTCATTTTTGTATTTCAAATACGAGGGATATACACATTTAGCAATGCTACAAATTACGTTTTACAATTGGTGAATGAAAAATGAAGAGTTGTAAAATCACCCTTTGGAAACAGACTTTTGCATCTGGAGTTTTACATGAGTTGCATGGTTATGATTGCAATGTTCCGAAATACATCTGTACACGATTTCGCATTGACCATATTTGGAAGTTTAACGAAGTCTGCCGATGATTTCCGAAGATGATCGGTATTTGACAACAACGAGACCTCCCTGATCCAAGCTCCATGCAACGCTGTGCAAGCTTTCCGGATAGTGTTGAGTTGAGTCCACCTCAATGCGCGGAGCTTGGGCATGCCGTCACCTTTTGTTCTCAGTAACTCGCGTACGGTGTTTTTGGACCCTCGAGGCAAATAGCAACAATTGTAATAGAACAAATATCATTTGCAATTAATTCTTATCTGACCATTAACCCAAAAAAATTTCGTGAATACGTCATTCTCTAAAATATACCCGTGTTTATTGTAAGAAAATTTCCGAACTCTTTTCGAGCCCCTCAGATGTTGTGACGTAGTCAACGCATATTAACTTTTCGAGGGCCGATTTCAATAGTTCAAAATACTTAATCAATTTCGTAGCATAACAAATTTTTACAAAACTGAAAAGTATCATTTTTTCAAAGTACATGTTTATTGTTTAGTAATTGGTATAACAATGGAATATGAGCGTTTCCGACGCATTTGGAAAAGCATGATTACTTTGTAGACAATCTTTCAACACCATACTTTTGTGTCGTCTTGGCAATCAAATTGAAATTAGGGATTTAAATTGCTATGTTTATTTAAGAAAAACTCCCGCTTACAACGTCGTAGAGACCAAATACAGGCAGTTAATGTTCACGTCACTCACTAAGTCATTAGTGCCTTTTGTCAGATGGCGCATGAAACTTATGATATTCTATTTTTCACACAAACATTGAAATAAAGAGCAAAAAAGTTTTTTTTTACCCTACGGGCCTGAAACACACTGGATAAAATTCAAGATATACACTACGTGAATCGATAATTAACTATCAATTACGATACAATAGTCGTGTTTTTGTTGCTGTGCCACTTGTCTTGATGCGAGAAATCTAAGTTGTACACCCCTAAGTTATACGTATGGAAATGTATAATCTTGTATTTCAAATAATTGTTAGAATTTTAACATCTTGATGATAACAAAGGTATTTTGATTTAAATTGTATCTGATATCTGAATTTGCAAGAGCTTTTCGACTTAAAAATGGGCAAAATAGCCTATGTATCGAACAATGACCTGATGTTCTCTGGCGGCCTGCCAGACCAGGCAAAAATTGATAGACCGTTCGCTTATAAGAAGACCCTATAATAACTGTTGATCGGGCGGAGAGTTAAAAATAACATGTCACATGAAATGTCAGTCATTTGATTTTGACATGTTCTTCAATTAAATTTGTTCAAACTGTTAAAAAAACGTCTGGTTTAGAACGTTCATAGCTTTAAAACATGACTTTAAACGGTATTAAATAAATGTTTCTTTTAACGAAATAATATTCATTGGTTAAACGACCGAATGAAAGACTAACAAAAGAAAAAAATATTCTTTTCAATGATTTTGGAACTTTTCCCTTACTTTACGTTGCGTAGTTATTTTTCTAACTATTAATTTGAAAGAATAACATGCCCGTGTTTTAAGGGTAACGTGGGTGTACAATATAGATATATTTTTTCTACCGCTATTTGTCTTTCCGAGACAAGTATGCCGTTGTTTCATTATTCTAAATCCAGTCTCGTAATTTGGTGAGTTTTTTAAAACCCAACCTAAATATCTAAAACGATATTTTTTTATAGTGAATCATCTCGATGCAGTAAGTTGTGCAGAGATTTAGTGTCCAGTAAAGTCTAACCCAGAATTAAAGTTCATCATATTCTTTCGTGAGATAAACCTCGTGTTACCCTTACGAAAACAGTAGAAACAAATTATCTAGATCAATAATTGACTAAGAACTTTGACAAAAGGTGAAGGTCGCATGCCCAAGCTCCGCGCATTGTGGCGGACTCAGCTCAACACTATCCGGAAAGCTTGCACAGCGTTGCATGGAGCTTGGATCAGGGAGGTCTCGTTGTTGTCAAATACCGATCATCTTCGGAAATCATCGGCAGACTTCGTTAAACTTCCAAATATGGTCAATGCGAAATCGTGTACAGATGTATTTCGGAACATTGCAATCATAACCATGCAACTCATGTAAAACTCCAGATGCAAAAGTCTGTTTCCAAAGGGTGATTTTACAACTCTTCATTTTTCATTCACCAATTGTAAAACGTAATTTGTAGCATTGCTAAATGTGTATATCCCTCGTATTTGAAATACAAAAATGAATATCGACTTAACATTTCTAGAATTACATTTGAACTTTGTAAAGTTGAGAACAGAAAGTTGAGTTTTACAGGAATGAAATGTTAGGTTTGCAGACTTGGACTTGTCTTTTCGAGAAGTGCATGGTTGAGAACAACATGTTACAACTTGCGAATTACGAGTTTACATGATTTCATTTTTGGCACACATCCCCTTCCATAAAATACATGAATGCCTTCTTTATTCATGAGATCTAGAGATGTTCCGTATAAATGTACTTAACTGGAGATTTGTGGGAGATCTTGAGGGACAACTTGTAATATGATAAATAGCAGGTTCAAGATAACATAAAACATGGTGTTTTTCACTTTAGATAATAAGTGATGTGGGTGTTTTACAATAGTCTATAATTACTATCTTGATCCAATGACAAAATTCAAAGAATCAGACTGTATATACATGTATTCTAACCTTTTTCAGACCATCCTATTGTCTTCTCAACTTATGCTTAAATAAATGCTTTAGAGTACTACAAAACTACATAGTATTTCAAAAGATGTCCTCAAAATCCTCTCTTTAGGGAAAGGTGGTTTGGTTAAAGCTTGTTCAGGCGAATGGCCAATAACTTTCTGAATATCTTTTGTTGAAATGCCATATATGCACTTAACCTTTGTAGGATTGTAAAATAATATTTAATGTTTAACTTGACATAATGCGGTCTCCCAAATGTCAAATCTAAGATATTTAACATGAAGTTAACATGTTAAATTGAAATAATATGGAGCATCAAATGTGTTGTTTTTATAAAAAAAATATCACTAGAATGGCAAATTTGAATTTTATTTCCAGAATCGCCACTAGACTTCAACAGTTTGTTTCCATAAATTGGTCAACGTGAAACTGAAATGTTACTTACACGATATTTCACTTAAAACTGTATACACTTATCAAAAGGTGACGATGAGCTAAACAGACGAATTTAAATTTTCTTGTTGTTTCAAACACTGGCATATATTCTTATTATATTCTTATATTCGGGTTAAAAGAATGCTTTTACACCATTATTATAAAATGATTTGAATTTAAACGATTATCATACATACATTTATCCATCTTCCCTCGCATGGCTTTAAATTGCACCAGTCTCTATCACTGGCAAATTTAAAACTTGCTGCCAACCAGTCAAAATTTGTGTTTTGAGTGCAACGCCCTCTTCGGCGAAAAGTTGCGATTCTCATATGATCCTATCTTAGCAAGTCACTTGGGCTGACGTAAATATAGACCATGCGTGGGAAGATGACATACATAATACATACATTGGCAAAACAATTGATTTGACGAAACTGTAATTCCAGTAAATATACAAACAGAGTAATTGAGGGGTCCGGATGACGGGGTCTCTAAAACAACTGTAAAATGCAACCTAGTCCTTCAAAAAAGCCCAAATGGGATTTTTCTTATAGCTGAGATAATTTTCTATACAATGATATATAACATGAAACCTTTTGAGTATGGTTGCAGACCGATTTATCACCTTGAAAACGTCTAATTTTCAAGTTTGGTTGCAGTCCCCTATAGGCAACTGCAACCAAATTCTTGAAACCATCAAAATACACGTTTTCATAGAACAGAAGAGTCTTGACTAAACCTAATTTGGTTGCAGAGAGAAACTAAACGATTACATCGCAAATGTTGGAACTTTACCTGGCTGTTTATTTACATTTCAATGAAACATCGGCAAGTTGCTCAAAGCTACCGAGTCCGGTTTTCGATCATGTCGTGTCCCGCTTCGCTGTCGTTTCTGACAAAGTGGATGGAAAATTTCTACTAACCTTGTTAAATCTAACATTCTCTATAGTTTATCATGTCTTGGCAAGTATTTATGACATTCCTTGACCAAATTATTCCTAAATTGCCATTTGTTTTTACAACGTGGCCCCGAGACGAATTCGAATTGTTGTCAAATCTCAACACTATTCTCATTGGCTGTAACAGATGCCTCTGATAGCAAACTAATTTTGATAGAAAATAAACATCATCAAGTAAGTTTAATGACTAGTTTCTATCTAAAAAACGATCAAAATCAATCATGAATAAGTAAAAACGAACGTCAAAATTTTATTGAAAATGTTTGATACTGAATTAGCCAATTGAAAGACGTGTTACTTAGCGCATGGTATTATGTCACACGTTGTGTTAGAGGGAACATGTCAAACTGAAACTGTTAATTTGGTCGTTTTCTCGTCAATTTAGGTAAATTTGAAGTCTCCTGCAACCAAATTGATCTGATGACCTTTTCAAAAAATAATTTTATTACCTGCAACCAAATTATTATTAGCCAAGTCATGAAAAATGATGAATATTTGACAAAAAATAATTTGGTTGCAGTTGCCTATAAGGGACTGCAACCAAACTCGAAAATTACTCGATTTCATGATGATTTTTTACTTTGCAACCAAATTCCAGGATTCCTCATAATACAGTATGTTACAGTAAATTATTTCAGCTTTCAGAATATCTTCATCTGAACTATTTTCAAGGACTGGATAGCATTTTATAGACGTTTTAGATACCCCGACATTCGGACCCCTCAATTACTCTTAGGCCACAATAACAGACAAACAAATGAGTATATGGACCTACGAACTTACGCGTATTTGATATTTCAGAATCATTTTGTTTTACAATTCTTATTCATAACACTAAATTCTAAAACGGGTCTTTATTACAAAAAAATAGTTATAAGCCGAAAAAATTACTATTTACAAAATGTGCCACAGAGATGATGTTGAGGCCCATGATGAGCTTGAGATTAAATGAAGTTATAAACAGTCAAGATGTCAAGTTAATATTTCAGATTAGAATTAGCTTTAAAACATGGTCTTCTAATGTGGAAAACATGAAACTTTATTCTTAAAAGGAAATTATTGCTCTCTTTTTGAGAGAAATTTGACCAGAAATGAACAAGTCATTTGCCAAGAGGATTTCAAAAATCGGTTATTTTCCCAAAAAAACATTTGAGTAAGAAAACGTTATTAACAATCGACGACAACCTTGGTTTTAAGTGACATGAAAAATTCCAATTACATTTCTAAAAAAAAAAATAACACAAATATAACCCTTCAAAAATAAAGACCGTGCAGATTTCACTTCTCTGTCATCTGTAAGTTCGTATACGTACCTGCAGGGTACTTCACTAAAAACCAGTGGTAAGTAAATGTTACTTGATCCTTAAGTGGTACTTCTTTTAGTGCTGTCAGATCTTGTAGCATCAATTCCTCCTCGATCTTTCTGTAGTGTCTTTGAATAATGGTGAATGCAGAGGTTGTCAAAGGCGACCAAAGTGATCTCATGAAAACGAAAATAATTTAAATATTACCAATTGTGTAGCAATCTTTTTTAATCGCAAAGAGCAGTACTCAAACGAACGTAACATGTTCCATTTATCAGGCTACAATGACTAAATTGTGTTCACACTAAAATAACCGACAGTTGTTTTCCCTCAATACCTAATATTTCTATGACTAGGGATAATTTCTAAAGGATTTCATGATATATTTTAAACATAAGCTCATACTGCTTGTTAGTCACAAATATATTTCGGTATTAATGTTACGTATGAATTTAGAATTGAAAAACGTCCCTAGTCACACCAGCAAATTGTGACAAACAATTGGATATAATTATGACAATGTAATTAACAATTAAAAAAGAGTTTAAGATTACAATATAGACCTATAGAAAAGGGTAATACTATACAATGTCACTAAAATATTAAAAAGCTAACAAAATACATTCACCTAAGTCCTTTGTCAACACGGCAGTTGATAAGATGAGCCTGGATGATAACTCCGTGTCAAATGTAGAAACCAGGGCCAGAATCATCTAAAATCTGGCAGCTTCCACAAGTGGATCTGTCTGAGATATTCGGGAAACTCACAGAAATCTCTATAACAAGCAAGCTTACATGATAAAAACCAACAAGCGAGGGACCCATTGAACAGTGCAACAGTGTTACATTATGTTAAACTTGTCACCATGTTATATAAACGGCAGATTTTCGGTCAATGAGAAAGGTTTTTGTAATGATACTCATTGCAGTAAGTCAAGAGAGAGTCAGCTCCGCTCGCCTTCTTCTGTACCTTTTGACGTAACTGTAGAGAGCTAAGGGCATAGTAGTGATATTAATCATGATTTCCAATAGCACCATCAGGCATGAGGCATATTTGTCAAATGTTACGTACAACCAACCAGTAAGAATTCCCCATAAAGACATCTCAAAGGACTTTCGAGTTTAAGTAGCATTCTAGCAGTTGGTAGTTTAACGACAAGTAATAATTTTAGGATTTAAAATGTTAAAATGGGGATGAGGAACTACAACTTCTGTCTTGTTACATGAGGCCGAGCGTTGTTCTGTTGGGAAAGCGTGTTTGGATTCTGCTGCCTGAATGGGATGAACACTGGCTGAAGGACTCTGTCAATGTACCTCTGTGCGGTGAGATTACCGTCAATCACAACAAAGTTGGTGGCTGCGTTCCCGCGTACTTTCACCACCGAAAGGGATAACGTCTTGTAAACAACAACGTTTCTCCCTCTCACCACGACGACGGTAGACCCTCCATCTCCCGTCAGCTCTGTGGAGCTGGAACCGATTTTTATCGGGAAATAACAACCTCTGCCAGTTTTGGATCTGCCAAAGACTTACATTGCTCGCCCATGCAACCCTGTTTGGTGTCGGCCCATCAATTGCCTCAGTCCACATTGTTGTAGCCTTCTTCTCACCTTCTTGGAACTAATATGATGTCCAAGTGCTGTATTAGCCGACACTGTTCCTGTTTGAAAGGTAGCGGTCTTCATTTAGGGTTGTAACTGTTGTTCTCCCGCTTCTTGGTCGGTCTTGTGTTGCTCCAGTCTGCTGTAAACATCTAAGCTTCCTTAGAATGGTGAGCAAATGATAATCGTAAGTCGACAAAGTCTGCAGCATGCCAATGGCTCTTTAACGCCCTTCTGCTGTTAATCTCGGCACTGTACTCGAATTATGGTATTTAATATTAATAATAATAATCGATTTATATAGCGCCGAGTTTCAGCTGGGCTGTTCACAGGCGCTTTACAATTATTACTACCCTGGTCTAACCCAAGCTGCCTATTACAGCGCTTTTAAAAAGGTCACCTCCAACACAATCTACACCAGGTACCCAATTAGTACTGCTGGGTGAACAGAAGCACATTTTGAATAAAGTCCCTTGCCTGAGGGGACACCACAAGTTTCTCAACACGTATCTCAGTGTGGGACAGGAAATAACCCTTGAACTCTCAGTTAATACAGAAATGATTAGGTAACCCACCCATCCGGCGAGCCGTGCCAGATGTTGCTGAACTTCACTGAGAGCGGTGAACCACGTGGCCTTTTATATCCGTTTCTAACTGTTTTCAAGAGCAATTCATGCGAGGTAAAATTCAAATGACTTCATCAGGGGACATGATTCTCCAAATGATAACTCAAATATGCAACGTTTTCATCAATGAGTAAGATTTAGAACGAAAATATTAACATATGTCAAAGCTTTGTAAAACAGTCGAAATATATTTGGACCAAAAACTTTATCTTAGAATTTTGGAAGTGTGTTTAAAAGAGAAACATTACAAATCTCAGTATTTTGTCATTGTTTAAAGAAAAGAACGAATATTTCTTATGCAAAAGCTCACTGATTTCATGTTTAAGAAATCTGCATGCATAATCAAAGTAGACAATAACATTCTGGCTCACTTTCTTACCTTTATTACAATTTTCCCGTCCATTTTCCTATGATCAAAATAAGGAAAATTCACCCTACCTATGAAAATATGGCGACTACCTAACTACAGTATCAGTACATCTGTTATTTTAGCACAAAAGACTGAACTTGTGGGATGTTAAAACAATTCACAACGAATTCCTCTGAGGACATAACTTTTTATGATATTCAACTTTAAAGAGGAGTAATTACATTTCTTTTGGTATTAAGTTTGATTTCAAACAGGTAGGCCTAGTTGAAGTGAAAAAGTAGATAAACATACATGTATATTGGATGATCTTGTTTTTCTATTTGTCATACGTGCTGGCATTGACGCCAGGTGATATCAACCTGTGTGGATCGCGAGAGGTTGATATAACAATTCAAATATCTCTCTTGGATGAAAAGATAAATCCCAACCTTGAACTCCCTTCTTCGCGTGTAAAACTATAAATGAAGCGAATAGGCAACGATTCGTCTGTGACTGAGCGCGGAATTAGGTAATTTTAAGGTAATGAAACAATTATATACTTCAGAATCGGTTTATCCAATGATTTGTTTTAATATCCCGTGTCAAAAGACAATAACTCATTGGATCAAACTCACTAGGAGTCAATAACTGTTTGATATCTACGTGTGGTTTACTGCATGTAATTCGGTCATACATATACTATATACTTATCGACAAAAACGTTTTGTGCTCATTTTAACCCTTGATTTACAACTCTATTTTAGTCTAGGTGTCACAGGGTAATCAGTGTAGGCATTGTTAATTGTCAACATCAATGAATTATTCCGACGGAAATAGAGCAAAACATCTTCAAACCAGTAACAGCTACAAGTTTTGATGAAAACACAAACTGACATGTTTCAGACGATTTTCCATATGTCAGGTTTACTTAAATTTCAGATGATCCACTTCTATCCAATGAAACGTCGTTACTGAAAGCAACGGGTTTCAGCCCATTTGTCGGGTTAAATTATTCGGTTGATCCAGATTTATCACGAGAGACGTTTTTACAAAAAGTCTTATAGTTGTCTGAAGTTTTATTGAAGTTTAACATGTTGCACACAAAACTTCATTTGGACTAATCATGTGCAAGTGTATGTACCATAAATTGTCGATTACAGAAACATCACAAATATCAATATACATATGATTGCATAGAAGAACTTTGAAAGTTTAATTTTAAATAACGCCAACAATCCAATTGTTATGTCTGTGACATTTAAACATGAAATTGATTTCCACAAATTATCATTTCTTATTCGTCTAATATCTATCATATGATGAATGTTATGTCGTCAATCATCAAAAGGCTTTAACAAATTGTTTCCATGATAAGGTAGATGATAAATAAAACGGTTTTGTTCTCTCGAGAACTGATGGTTGTATCTGAAAATTACCATTTTAATGCTCTTCAGTTCAGTATAGTGAGACTAAACAGCTTAGAGTTAGTATTTTGTGATTGAATAAAGGACAGTGGCGCGCGCCAATGACTCAAACGTAAATTCGGAAACTTATTAACAGGAGACACGACGACAAATATGGCATGGTAGTGTTAAGCATTTTACATAATGAGTACACAAGCAGAGGGAATGTAGCATTTCAACTTCCAAACATCTATATTGCCGTTTTTCGAGATTATTGAAACATGTAAATATAATAATTTTGGCATTTAAGTGATGAAAATGTAATTGTTTCGACATGATTAAACTTTACGCAGGACACGTGGTGTATTGGTTATTACTTGAGCAACATTAACAAATTTGAAACATACTCTTTGTCCATTTAAAAGGTCAGTAGCAGGTTTTTTATTTCTTTAAATGTCACCCAATAAACGTTAGTTTACACAAAGTTTATTACCATCATAACACAACTCATTACTCAACCCGATCATACGTAGTCTAAGAGAAAACAATCACGTATCAGGCAAAAACCACTGGCGGTTATCTTTGAGTGAACACCTTTTAATCATTTAATGTAGGGAAATGGATTCACATAGCTAAAGAGATCATGGTATGTGCTTTTTAAAACTCCTTCTTTTGATTTGAAAAAACATTTTTGTACAAATGCAAACATTTGTTTTCGTTTTCGTGAGATCACTTCGATGATCTAAAACACGTGCAAATGTCTCTTAAATGCATAAATCATGCATATCATAACATTAGACAAGAGAAAGGCAATTTAAGGTTACCGCATGCTTTATCAAGTCTTGGAAGAGCATTTAAAAATGGCAGACATTTGACAGCAAGATTTTCTGGATAACAAATTCTTTATTGGGGAAATGACTTTAAATGAAGATGAATAGGGGAAAATGACTTTAAATGAAGATGCTTTCATCGAGAAAACCTTGCTGTTCTTATGCTTGATTTATGTTCGAGCGTGTGCTCTTATTGATACGTTTCATACCATTAATGATCATTTACCTCCTCTCTTGAAGTTATATTCATAAGATAGGGTCATTGACAAAAAATGCTGGGTTTGGCATAATTTTTGTTTTGAAAACTTTTGAAGAGACAATCCATGATCTTCATGATATTTATTTGGCTTTCATACATGCCAAACATATTATTATAATAATCATAGAAAACCTCTCCCATGTTCATCCATAATGAAATATATATGACAATCAATAGTTATTGAAGAAATTTCTTAAACAGCCTTCTGTTTGTGCCAAAGACAAAATCACCCTTGCCATTTACAAGAATAGTCGCCACAGCTAGCTTCCCATATACAAAGCCTCACAATCTCCAACTTGCAGTTTCTGTAAAACATCAACGGAGACTAGAATATGAAATCATGGACCGGCTGGTGATTTCCACCAATGCAGGTTGTCTTTGTTGTTTGTATAAAAAAGAATGTTTATAATGTGTAATCTCTTTATTCAGTTATATTAAAAATATATTCAACAATATTTACAGTATCACATGCATATTAAAAAAATATCAGTCTTCTGTTAGACACAACACCAATAATGTACTTGAATGATTTCAGGGTAAAATGTCTAAACAGTCAAAATTTCAATCTTTTCTTCTTTGGACAAATTTGGTAACATTTTTTTACATTTTTAATAAAATATTTATTTTTATTAATTTGTGAACAAAATACAAGCATTATTCATAAATCAAGAAACTAATTTTTTTACCATATTACAGTATTATCTAATTTGATACATAATCTCTAAACAAATCTTAAATGCAAACAAGTTTGCCGGATACATTGCAAATATTTGTGCCAACAGTGAAGTGAGTGAATCACGTTCGCCATTATTTGTGCATTTAATTTTTACACAGGTCATAAACCATTGCTATACATGCAAGATAATCTCTAAAATGTAAACATAAAGTTAAATAATGGATTGGTTGACTTTGTTTAAAAAAAATATTCATGAAAGACTGAAATCCATGTTCATTTGGCTCTGGGTATTATGGAAGATAGCGATGGACCCTTGAAAGAGCTACAAACCATGAAGAAGCTCAAAAACCAATGCAGGCAGGTTCTGACATAAAATAGCTAGACAATAACATCCTAAAATTGATCTTTTGGAAAGATGAATGCATGCTAAAGCAAAAGGACCATTTATCAAAGTTTTTCAGAAGGGCAGCTTCCTGCAATGCAACTTTGTTCAGCTAGCTAGGTTCTTTCATCATTCATAAGGTCACATAATGGTTTTAGTTCATCTCAATACTTCATCTCCTCAATCAAATCTTTGAAGGCCTCTTAAAATTTGAATGCATGAAATAGCAAAATGTCCTGATGAAATTTCTTTTTCTTAACTATTAAGAAAAACATGAATCTTGAGCATATAAGGATGTGCATACCACAATCATAAGTACAACAGCAGGTCATGGGTTAATTTCCATAGGGATTAAAATTGCTTACAATAACATCTTCTTGTAAGATCCTTTTGATACGTGGAGTCGAGGGTGATGTAATTAACTCACTGAGTATGAACACAAAGAATAGCACACTAATACTATTGAACATGTTTTCTGGAATACATAATCATACAATCATTCCAGAACAACTAAACCCAAGAACATCATGTGTTCTAACAAAGTAAAAGAGACTAAAACCATTGTTAATTAGCTTCTACATAAAATAAAACATATTAAATGTTAATTTTTTAAAAATAATTGTCATAAAAATGGATGGTATTAATTAAAAATATAAACAAATATACCATTAAATTTATAAACAAATAACATTAAGTATGCAACTTATCACCAATGGAAAAGATGGAGAAATGACATATTTTTATCATAAACAATTTTATCACAAAAGGCAGTCAAGCAGTCCGCACTACATATATTTCTAATAACGTCTACCTTAGATTATTGCCATGTTATTAAGTGGAATGTTTTAAAAAGAAGAAAAACCACATGTCCTCCATTTTTTAAACAGCTTTGAAGAAATTATATTCAAAAAAATGAAAGTGACGAAAGTGTTTCAGTTCAAATGAAGACAGTAATGTCAGATGAAATAATAATTCTCTTTTGACAAATTCCTCCTTTACAACTTTCTATAGGAAAAAAAAGGAATACACATATTCATAAAACAAAAGTGATGGAACATCCATACAGCTCAATATAATTACAATAAAAGATTTTAGTCTAACAAGTAAGGTTCGATGTACATTTTCAAAAACTACGCTTTTCTCCTTTTTGAGATAATGATAACCTTTGTCCTGACAGAAATATCATATCACAAAACTTTTCTCCATGAGACTTTTGTCATTAAAATAAGACCCCTCTCACTTGTAACTTCTGATGTACAGAAAATAAACCATATTTTATAATATCATTCATTGCCGAAAACAGTTCTTTTCAGATGAGAGATGTCGGGAAGATAACACGTTTTGTCTGATATCAAATCTTGTCTTATCAAATATATCCAATCTATTGTCAATAAAATAGAACGTTTTCTCAAACGTAGTGAGCATTGCAAGACAAAAAGAGACTTTTCTGCTATATTGGGTGCGACTCTGACGGGATGGGACGAAGTCTGACCTGTGTCCTCTCTGGCGTGTCCCCCCCTGAGGGAGTCCCACCCCCCTCATGTCATCTGTTGAGCTGCAGGTATCGGTGTGAGTTGAGTTCGTTCAGCAGCTCCTGCTCTGCCGGTTCCTGCAGGAGGCCTCTACAGGAACAGATGTATAAAAATATAGTACACAATGGTATGAAGGTGACCAGATGTGCATGATGATAAAAGAATACTTCACAACATAAAACATCTGTGTTTTATTTGTTTTCAGCCAAATGTTCCTTTAATGACCTCTTACCCTTTTATTTAGATGTTATCAGCTATACACTGTTACTGTTTTCATCTAAATGAACTAAACACTGTATCAGATAGACATAAATGTGTCAGGGTCACATGTTACCACGGCCTCGTCCCCAATCTCTGGTTTCTCTGATCTGTCTTGTTCTGGAATGCTGACCATAAGGCTTTACTAACTTCAGCTAGTTTATTAACATATCTAATGCTATTGATAATTTGCAGATATAATCTGATATCAGATAGCGAAAAACCTAGCTAAAATTCAAAGCAAAAAATCATCCTGAACTGTTAAGTTTTAATTGTAAGGACACTAGGAGATGGAAGTAAACAGGCAAAATCATCAAGCCAAAAATGTTGGCATGAAAGATGATTTGTTTCAACATTGTATTTATCATGTGAAAATTTCAAACCAACTAAGATAGTCTGTGAAAATCATGTCAAGTCATCTTTAGTAAAAACGGGCCAAGTTCACAGTTCCAAATGTGGGAGAGATAGAAGAGAGATAAAAGCACCGAGAGAGTCTTCAGGTTAACCCCTCTCATACAGGGTTTATTGATACAACTTGTCTGGGCCTCACCTGAACATCTCATGTATGGACATGAGATGATTTGACTCCTCGATACCACGGGACGGAGATCGGTCTCGGGTCTGGCGGCTCTTGTCCCATTTCATTATGAAGTTCTAAGAAAATGATTTTGGTTAGTGTGCATCAGTAGCAAATTGACAGGAATCATGGGGAAAAGAATTTGCTTTTGCCTTGGCCTAAGCTGTTCAGGAATAGAAATATTACACTTAAAAACTTAAAATTATCTGTTTATAATATCATTAGAAATGTGATGATTTACATGTAAACTACTACATTTTGCAATTTCTTTGGGTATCATACCTTTGTTAAATTGTTGCTTAATAATGAAACTGATGTTTGGCTGATAGTAAAATTGAAATCATACCATTGTACACATGATATCGTCCCCTATGTGATACTTTTTTGTTGCAAGAAAGTGATTTTAAACTGCAGTTGTGAGAACACTTTTTGCAAGACTCTTACAACTTAACATAAAAGAATTTGATTAGCCAAACATGGGCAATGTTCAGCCATTATCAGCTTAGGTAAATTTAGAAATATTCACCTCCAGGATGAGAGCTGTAAAGAGGTTGAGGATTATGACGACGGAGAGAAGCCACCAGGCTATGAAGTACAGGTACGACCATCTGCAATACAGATACACCACAGTCATCATCATTTCAGAATAATCACTGATACATTACATGACACATACTCTGCCAGCATTATTGGAAACAGCTCTACGAAAAGAGAATGAAATTTCAATATTTCTGGTGAAAGGTATGTTAATGGCCAACTTTTTTGGTTATCTAATTAAATGTTATGAATTATGAAACAGGTTACATTACTCAGAATGATTTTAAAATGATATGAAATATTTCTGGTAATGGTATTCTTGAGTATGGGACACATGGTATTTAGATAAATAACAAATGTAATATTGTTAAATTAGGGATAGCACTATCTTCACTAGTACAAAATTTTGTTCATTTTTGGGTCAACCCAAAAGAGCACAGGAATAAAACTATTGCAGATATAAGATGTAAGAATGTATTCTTGATGCTGTTGATACTAACGCGGATGTTGCCTCTTTGAACGCTTTCAGGAAGACCATCCAGTTATTGACGACCATCACGTCCCACAACACAACCACGGCAGCCTGGAGACGTATATCGATATTTGAGATTGTATTAAAAAGACAATATTGCCTTCAACACATTTCATCACATTTTACTCACTTTGGTCAGAATATTTGCAGTAGAGAGTGACAATATCAATGTCTTAACAAATCAAAACAATAGAAGTGCATTATTGATATATAGTATTGTCCTTCATGGCTCACTCTTAAAGTTTGCCACACCTTCAATGTCAAGACACTTATTAAACATTATAGAGATATTCCATCAATGAAATACACAGACAGTTTTGTTCCAAGTTTCTTTATCAATATTTCGATTTTGATGACGAAATTAGAAGAAAAGAGAGTTTTTCTGTTTGATGTAAATTATTCATACTTTGTCTTGGCTACTTACACCAAAGTCATCAAAGTTGTTCGCCCAGTATTCTAGCTGTCTATAGGATCCGCACTGAAAAGATGAACTGAAAAACAAGACAAACTCATCAATGTTTTGAGAATGTTCCATTATAAAAACAAAGAAAATAGGAAATACTTTTAAAAGGGGTTAACTTGTTTAATCTTGAAATTCTGATAGGATATGGTAATGAGCTCTTGAGTTAAAATATGAAAAACTTTCTCATGAATACCAGAGAAAAAGTAAATTGGCATTGGTTTTTATATCGAAATTGTTTTTGTTTGACTTTCTTTATGAGAGAAACAAATGTATACATAAGATATCTTTGTTCTTTCTATAATGATAACTTTTCAATCTATATCACTTACTTTTTAATCAATGTGGAATTTCCACGTTCATACTTGATGGCATCATGAAACAACTCCATACCAATTATGGCGAAAGAATAGTATATAACCTGCAAATGCAAATTATTATCATTATAATATATGAATAATGATTTATTTGGTATTTAAGAATAACTTCATTTCACACATTCAAAAGAATGCAACTGAATTTAACTCCAAAAGTTAAAAGCTACAAAGTTTTATGTTGTGGTATGCAAGTGAAGACTCCTATTTCCTCAATGCAAAGTATAAGGATTTCATTCTTATTTGTTTAAAACATTAATTTTTTTATTATATATGAAACTTTTAATCAAGATATTAATTTCTGTTTTCCAACTTTATATTTCATAATTTAATATACAAATAATCTCTTGAATATACACAAATAAGAATCAAAATGAAATGATAGTGTAATTACTCAGTTCAATTTGACAAAATGTCATTGACAGTTTATAATTTTATTTAAAGAAACTGATCTTATTTGATTAAATTTATGCACAAAATATTGCCTGAAGAGAACTTTTGTAACAGAATATTAGCTACTGACACCTTATCTGTGACACTGTGTCAGGATGTCACAATGTGATGACAGTCACATTTGAATACAAGAACTTCTAGATGCGCAAGGAACCAACAAGAATACTCCGAGTGTTAAAGAACTCATCATGGCATTTGTCTGACAAATTATTTGACAGTTCCCTATCACATTATGGAAGACTGTCAGCATTATGACAATTTTTGCTTTATCAGATTACAAAATATTGAAATGTATCTGACTTTCTCAAACAAAATCTCCATCTTATGGGATATTCCCTTGATACGAGCATGTGTATAATATGATATAATATTTCAATGTCACCTCTGTCAAAGCCAAGGGTGTCTGTTGTGTCAAATATTCTTATTTAAATGAAACTTTTTTTAGAGGGAAGAATTTAGCACTAGCTGTTTAACCAATTGTCAGTGAAAAATTTTTTTGACTAGTGAAATTTAAAAGATGACTGTCCAAAGGGCAAGAAAAAATTCATATAAGTGTATCAACTAAGGCCTGTCCAAAAACCTACAACTTGGAGACTTTTGGTTAGGGGCCATCAACCTACTGAGATTTTTCTTTAAAAAGATTGCCAGTAACCCTCATACAAGTTATTTTGGTCTCTCTGACCCCATCTGTTAGTTTTTTTAACCTATTATACATGAATAAAGTTATATGATTGAACCAGGTTTTGTGTATACTCAAATCAATATTTACAGAAGAAAATGTTTTGAATTACTATTTGTTATTCTTAACTATTTTCAAACTAGCCAAATTTTAATCTATGGGGTTGTGAAGTAATAGACAAAATAAGTAATTTTTCATATTCAACCTTAATCAACATTCAACTTTCTATCTATCATCATAGATTACAGAATGGCCTTGCTATTTTTGCAGTTATCTGACATTCACTGACACAAAGAAAACATTATAAAGTGACAATAAAAGTAAACATGATGTAATCTTTTATCAAATGTTCAGTGCTCTATAAAACATAATAATATAATTCTGTTTAAAACCTTTAATGAATCTGTAATGAAGCAATTATTTGTCTAAAGGCTGTATAAGTTTTGAAACCCTTGGGTAAAATGATCATTCCCTGTACTTGTAAGGTTTCGCCATATTCAGAGTTCAGTTTTTCTTGGTGGCATGTGGACCTGTGCGTAGCTCAGTTGAACGCTATCAGTGAAGTTCAGCAACATCTGGCGTGGCTGGCCGGATGGGTGGGTTACCCGATCATTGCTGTATTAACTGAGAGTTCAAGGGTTATTCCCTGCCCCACACTGAGTCACGAGTTCAGAAGCTTGTGGTGTCTCCTTGGGCAAGAAACTTTATTCAAGATGTGCCTCTGTTTACCCAGCAGTACTAATTGGGTACCTGGTGTAGATTGTGTTGGAGGTGACCTTTAAGCGCTGTAACCAGCAGCTTGGGTTAGACTAGGGTAATAATGCAGGGAGACCCTTGAGCATGCATTCGGTGTGGATATGTGCGCTATATAAATACCCTAATTATTAGAAGAAGAAGAATCCTCTGCACTCACCACAAGAATACCAGCGAAGGCCTTCAGGTTCTTCACCAGGTCAATCAGAGTACTTGCTATTACTGACGTAGCCTGCAAACAGATCAGTTTACTATTTAACATTGCAAGAATTTGAAAATACCGTTTTGCTTACTTAGTACAATAGAGAAAATAGTGGGTAAACTTTTCTATCTAAAACAGTGAGAGAGTCTTCAAACTCCAATTTATATATGTCAGGTAGTTATTTATGAAAAACAAAATTTACCTTTTTACATTAGCTAAACACATCAAGAAATATTTGATGAAAGTTCATCTATTATAACCTTCTGTCGGAAGCATTACAATTTGATGATAAATATGTCTTAATATAAGATTCTTATGTTCAACTTTTCTTTAATGGATTGCATGTAAGATAAGGAAGCAAGAGTTATCTACCTTGATGTGAGGAATCACTCTTAGAAGCCGCACCATGATAAGAATATTGATGAAGCGAACTGTGTTCCAAAGTGTGGAGTTTGTGTCTGTGCTGTCACTAAGATATATATATATATTCTATATTAACTTTCATTCGCTTCATGAGTAAAGAAATATAAGTATAGAATTTTGACAATGACTGAAAATTACATAATACTACAAAAGATAATTCTATGCTTATCCTTCATTACTGCTTAATATGAAAATGATCACACTGCATAAAATAACGAGTTGTTTAATTCAATCACAATACAACATAAGTATAGATTTTGAAAATTAGTGAAAATATCACCACACTACAAAAGAAAATTCTGCCTACATCATATCACTTCATGTTAGAAACTATGAGAGTGAAATGAGCAAAAAGATATATTTTCTCATTGATCATTCTACAATTAATGATTATCAGTAAAAGTTGTTATACACATACTTTGGTTGGTACGGAACTCCATATCTTACAGTGGTGAATATTTCTCCAATCTGAAAGAGGCATTTTGGTCAAACTGTAAGAAAGTTATATTCTCCATTTAAATGATGTATCATTGATAGATCCTTTTGTAAATTTAGAATCTCATTACACAATCTTAGAGTGAATTATTACGTAATCAAAAGATAGTGATGTAAGAAACTTCGCCTGCAAATTGTGTAGCATTGGTGCGAATTTCATGTTTTGTTCGTTTGTGAGTACATTTCATCAAATTCAAATATGTACCGACTTTTATCTACTTAAGATGTCAAAATCATAAAAAAATGTTGCTATATTTTTTAGGAACGTATTTAGGTTACACGCAAATGCAAACATAAATGTAAATGTCACGTGAAAACACCCCCATCAGTCTACTTTATTGTACTTTAAGCAATGAGTCCCTTATACAAATAAAATTCTGCTCTGCTCTGTTCAGTTCTGTACTTACTATGAGGGCCAAGGTGACAATAGCATCAAATATGTTGGAGGTGTAATACACATAACGCTTGAATCCATTGGCTGCCAGTTTGAGTGCTTGTTCTATCACATAGTAGATGACAAAGGTGAAGTTTGATGCCTGCAAACATAACATCACATTATAATAATAATAATAATAATAATAATAATAATATGCTAAATTTGTATAGCGCCCTATATGGCTTAACGTAAAAACCACTCTAAGGTGCTTAAGTTTATCTCACCGCCCCCATGATCCTCATCACTCCTCGAAAAGAGTTATTGTTCTTTAAGCCGCTATTGGTAGGTGTTATAACACTGAATAGATTTAATTGTAAATGATAGTCGATTTGCAAACTTTTACCTTAATGGATGATTTTCACTTTCAGTGGCTTCAAAATGACATCTGAAATGCTTAGAGCAGTCAAATCTGATCACTTTTTAAACATAAATTTACTAAATGTGTAATTAGTTATTCATATAATATTCAACTAACGTACCCTCAGTAGAGAGTTATTAGCACTGATTGACTCGTCATACCGGGTAGCTAGCTGCACCTGTAAAGGATAACATATTTATATCACTGCATATCACAATTCTTGGTATGTCAATTACTGTAAAACTAACTATATAGAGATTATTACCCGAGGAAGTGTGTTGTATGATTTTTACGAAACAAGTGTGAATTTTCGTATTACTATCAAGACCCACTGACTGTTTTCTACATTCATCAACTGTGTGATTCATAAGGACTGATGAATATATTTAGTCAGCTAATTAGTGTGACTCATTTGATATTGTATTATAACTTGTATTAGCTTGATATTGTAACCTTTAACACTTTGTTTATTATTTGATTGATTAAATTGTAATTAATATACAATTGTCTTGTAATATTTTGCTGGTTTGACTGGGGACATTTTCCTATTCCAAATTCATTCGTAACAATAACACAATTATTGGTATGTCAATTACTGTAAAACTAACTATATAGAGATAATTACCCGAGGAAGTGTGTCACATGATTTTTACAAAACGAGTGTGATTTTTCGTATTACCTGAGCGAGAGCGAGGTTTATACATAAATTCGCACGAGTTGCGTAAAAGTCATATGACACACTTCCAAGGACCATAATTTCTTTATTACCGATTCTATTCCATTTCAAAAGCATGGAAATATTCAGAAAATGGCCTCCTTCTCTTGCGAAGACCTGCTACAGTGACGTCATGAACAATGGTTTTATGTGTTACAGGATGAGGTTGCGGATGATTGATGAATACAAAAACTTAAGATATAGTCATCACTTTTCTATTGAACAACTCTTCTTATTGTTTTTATTTATCGGTATGAAACAAACGGAACTTATTCTGTGTTGAAATTCATTTTCAGAGTATAGAGGAAAGAGAATTCAAAATGATGCTTGATAACTTACTGATATAACAACAACATTGACACATGCGATAAAGCTGCCAAAATAGGAGAAATATTTGTGGACGAAAACTTTCTGAATTTGTCGCAGAATAGGATTTGTGAACCATCGCACTGCAGGTTTCTGGAAAGAAAAGATAAATATCAAAATTAACATTGTAACAGTTGGTGGCTCATGTGTGTTGAGTAAACATGGTGAAAATCATCATATTTTTATTTGTTTGTAATATTTTCCTAGAAAAATAAAATCTTATTGATAAAACCTAAAGATAACAACATACTTCAAAGTGTATGCTCACACCTTCATCAGGCGGGATGTGGTTACTAACAAAATGGAGTTCATAGGAACAGAAAACCAACAACCATTTGGTTACTCTCCACATACCGGCCGATAAAGGAGTTCTAATTTACTCCTATTTCATTCTTGAACACAAAACTCTTTCTCACATGTATCTTTATGTAAGGCAAGGACAGATAGAATTACACGTCATTGAGAACTAAATGCAATCATATTGGAGTGAAGAAGAATGAGACTGACTATTTGTAGTTTTCATCAATATCAAGCATTAATCAGATTCCTATAATCATGAGCTCCAACAGAACTTGACCACGCATCTACCACAGGTATGCCTGTATGAAAGGGGACATAAACATATCACAGCCACTACCTGCTTATGTTCATGCTCCTTGTCCAGTTCGTCAAAGAGTTCCTGGAACTGGGTGGCGGAATACGTCCTCTCTGGTTGCTTAGCAATTTCCTGCAGGAACCACACATTCTATTAGTCATTGCTATCGACTGAATACATGATGATCATTTAGTAAACATTACTTTAAATTTCTACATGGATGATCAAAACCGTGTCATAGCGTGTATTTAGATAGGAAGGGGAGGGCTTCCATTCATTTTGAATGTAGCATTATTCAATTCATTATAATTTGCTATTATATATTATTGCTATTTTATGTTCTTTGGGAAGAATGAAAGTAATAGGTTTTAAGCACTCTTCCTCTCACGCCATTGATTTCTATCCTGTCTTGATTGAATGAAAATTAGGAGATAAACCTATTGTGTTTTTAATTTTTTGTGATTCGAACGTAGATTCGAAACCTTTTGATTTCATTCGGAGCCGAACGCGTAGCGTGAGGCTTCGAATTTAAAATCAACAGGTTTCGAATCTACGTTCGAATCACAAAAAAATTAAAACACAATTGGTTTATCTCCATTCTACCATGACGAGTTAATAAACTTTTAAATTACATTTCTTTGATATCGCGAAAGTTTAGGTGTGATGCGGTCATAGGCATTTCCATTTGAAATAGGTATAATGGGTAACACCTAAACTAATATTGAAGTGAAAAGATAGAGCAGGGAACGTTAAAAATGAAAGAATTGTCAAGTTAACACGTTATAGCATTGAGTTTGTCTTGACACTCATGACGTCAGCACAAAGCATGACAATTTGACTTCCAAAAAGTACTGAATCACCTGCAACAAAATGGCCGATACCAAATTCCTTTAACTGAACACGTGACCAGCCTTGTGACGTCACACACAAGCCTATGACGTCACTGTGTTAGAATGAAAACTATCGTTGCCGAGTCTGATCATCGCGGCTTTAAATGAAACGTTTGTCCACACTAATGCAAAAAAGTCATATGATTGAGTAATGGACTGTTTATATCAGCGTGAAGAAGTATGTCTGCCTAATGGTAAATGGTATCAGAAGGCTATCAAAAGCACGTTTTCATCATGTTTAGCTGTAGAGCGTCAAACTCCTCGCAGTGCCTTTACGTCTCTTCTTTGCATCGAGCCTTTGGACGATGTATTCCAACGCGGTCATTCGGCTGTCTAAAAATCGTGGTCGAACGTAGATTCGACGATGAAATAAACCAATCAAAAACAAGGATTTTAAAATGTCATGGTAGAATACTCTGTAATACTTGATAACTTCTTACAAGTAAATAGAGGACAGTATTAAGAATCTAACAGTTAAAATTAAACAATAACATTAAACGTAAAACAGACATAAATACCTGAAATAACGGTAATTTCTGCTTCTATACTACATCAAATAAAAGAAGCAAAGAGTGTATAAATAACTCTCCGTACATACAATCTTGTGAGAAGAAAGACAATGCCTCACCTGTAGTAGAGCATGCTTGACAGGTTTGGACAGGTAAGCTTTGTCCACCAGCGCCTTCACCACCACCCCACTCACCTCAACACTGTCATCACGGTAAATATTAATATCAATCAAGTAATCATTACACTCATTATCGAAATTCATCATCAATACAGGACATATCAAATCATAGTAACACTCAAATTCCTTATAAAAACTCATCAAAGTTATGATAAAATATTATTCAAAATTTACATTAAAAATGATTACGAACATTCTTCAAAATTAGCCTTAAATTAAAAAATTATCAAATTCAGCTATTTGTGAAAATGTCCTCAGATTACTTATAACAATGTAAAACTAACAAGGTATTGTTATTGTACTTTTGAAAAAAATTATTCTTATATGAGAAAAGGTATGGTCTTTTTTATGAAAGAGAACTTGATTTCAAAAGAGGTTGTTGATGATTTCTTTTCATTAACAGTGTCAAAACAATCTCAATGATTACTATATCTCCTACCTTAGGGAGGGGAGGAGGGAACTGTGCCGGAATGCCAGCTTCCTCCGCCGCAACACTTCAAACGCTGCCCTGATACCCAGTCTACGTCTGAAGAAACTTGCTTGCATAGAGTTCTACATGGAAAGAAGTGGGAAAACATTAATATAATCCACCATCTTTGTATGGTAAGTTAATTTGTAACAAATATTTTACATAAATATTTTTGTATACAAATATTTGTAAAGGAGTGTTTTAGTACATGTTTAAATATCAAAACAGCATTTGTTCAACTATGTAGCAATATACACCTGGAAAAAAGTTTTGCAACACCAACTTTTAGACATTTTCTTCCTTTACAATCCTCAACCAATATGAACTAATGAGGGTTTCTAAGTTATATTCAGACCTCCTCTGATAAATGCATTACCAAGACTAAAGCTGCATTGCATCTTCTTCAATGAACAAGGCCTGATGTTTTGTGAGATGTTAAACCATTTGTGCTCATTGAGGAATTATCAAATATAGTATTATGTTGTATTAGTTAATGCATGTCGAATTCCACCTCTACAAATAAAAAATTGCTGTTACATTAATTATTATAGTTTTACAAGGGTTAATATAATGGGTTATTAGTGAAAATTCTGTTGGTTTTCATTTCAGATATATGGTTTAACCTGAAACAAACACTTTAACATGAATTAGATCTTAATCAACATCTCTTTCTTTTTACAACAGTCCTTGAAAAGGTGAGTGTTTCAATACATTTTTCAAGGTGTATATTATAAAACTAAAAGTTAATAAAGTGAAAAATAAAGGTACAAACCAGGAAGTATCCCCGGAACTGGTTGTAAATTACAGCGGTCAGCATGTTCATGAAACAGTACAAACCTGAAATTTATCAAGTGACAACAGTGAGGGTAATGATAAGCTGTTTACCTAAAGGTTTGATCACTTATCAAATAGTAGAATTTCTTGACTTTCTGACATAATAACCCCTCTCATTCTACAAAGATATTTCTATAGTTTCATTCTCAACTCCCTAGGGAATATACATCATAAACATAAACTGAACTTGCCTAATACACATTGCTCTCATCATGTTGTTTACTCATTTCCTGAGCAAATTAATTCAAAATTTTGGTACTGGCTGAAAATACAAAAATAGGAAAACTATCTGAAAGGCATATAACAATTCTTTGAATAAATAAACCTTCATTACATTAAGCATAACATAAGATCCAATCTATTCTAAATAGAATTGTTACTTTGTATAAACCCGTTGACATGTACCTATAGCGAGGAAGAGTATGAAGAAGAGGGAGTAGAGTCTGTTGGCCTGGTAGGCAGGCATCGTCACTGAAACAAACAAACGATGAGGGTGAATAATTTATTCTTCACTTGTTTGACAACGATGGTACTATCCACACCGAAACATGGCAAACTTGCAGTAAAGAAGTTGTAAATCCACAGAACTTGTTCTGTAATCATCTCTTTTTAATGTCAGTCAATTCCTTCAACAAGCTCCCTACTCACCGTCAGGGTTGTTGGCTGTAGTGAGGAGGATCAACAGACTCATGAAGGAGTCCAGCAGCGTGCGGAAATACTGGGACTCCTCCGCCATCTGAATAACAATATCATAATAACAGTGACAATGATTATTATTCTAATAAAGTTATCATAATGATTTTAAGGGCCAAAAGCCAGTGTCAGGCATTTTACTTTTGAAGCCAATGCAAAGCACTTCCTGTTCTGTACTTCCTGTGTTTAGGTACCCAATTATACTGAGTGCAATGTGAAGGAAGTGTGCATCAAGGGACACAACACAGCATCATGCCAAGACCACAAAGTCTTGGTGTCTCCATTTGGATTTGAACCCCGGCCTTTCAAGTGACAGGCCGGTATGCCAACAAGTACACCACTGTGCTAATCACTGCTCTACAAGCATTGGAAGTCTTCCACATGTTTTCTTAATTTGTTACAAACTTTCCTTTTCTCAAATATGTAATATAAAAGTGAAACAATCACTCAATTGTTCCACTTAAATCAAAACCTCACCAAGTTGATTTTTTTTAAAGTTACTTTAAAAAAAAGTTATCATCACAATAAATATATTTTGTGTATTAACTAACAAGTGAATTATTTCCTACAAAAAGAAAAGCAATTGCCCAATTAAAAACAGGTACAAATTACAACAAAACTAAAAACAAATATTGATGTGTTGTTTGATAAAGGAAGTTAATTAGAATAATCATGAAATAAGAAAATGTGATTATATCCAGAAATATCTAGCAAAGAAGACTTACACTAGGATTGAGTTCTGTTGCGTTCTGACTGTCTTTGCCAAAAGTTTGAGTTCCATTTCTGTTATTTTCCTGCAAACATATATAACAAATACACTGAATGCTAGTGGCTATCATGACTATACTGAAACAAGATAATAAAGGCAATACACTCCATAGGTTTAAAATTCCTAGTACTGAAATAGGAAGTAAGTATGAGCAAGGGAATGTGTATGTTTTAAAGCATAGTGTTTTCCATTAACATATGGCAATGTTCCCCGCTGCTAACATTAAATCGTATGAGACAAACTTACTAGCTTTAATAATGTGGCAGGAGACAGGGGCGTAGGAGCGAATTTGAAAGTGGGGGGGCTTGGATTGAAATTTTGTAACAAACAAAAAAAAAAAAGAAAAAAAAAGGACACTTACTGCTTACCCTATCTTATCGTCAATTAGGATGATTGGATGTTTTAGTTCTACACTCAGAGTAGTTTTAGAAACTACCCTCAAAGTAGTGCATAGTAGCTGTTTTGTAACAATACTAGACCAGTTATTGGGAAATATGTAGTAGAAAGGGGAAAATAATCAATTTGAAAAAAACATTTCGAAAAAAAAGTGGGGGGGGGGGGGGGGCTTAAAAAGAAAGTGGGGGGCTTAAAAAAAGTGGGGGGGCCAAGCCCCCCCAACCCCCCCTGTTCCTACGCCCCTGGGAGACTTGACTAAAGAAATAGTTGTGTAAATATCACTACACTCACAATTTTGAATAAAGGTGAGTTGCCTGAAATGTAGCAAAGACAAAATTTCAGAATGTGGTGTCAGCGTCTGTATAAGATTTTACAACTTTTATGAAAACCAAGAAATATGGTCAAATAAAAGAAATCAGTATGGCAGGTACAAGGCTCACCATGATTTTAGGAAAGAGCAGCATCCCGAAGAGCGTGAAGATATAGATATGGAGGCCCAGCAGAGCCAGAACACTGCAAGCAGAACCAAGGAGAAAGTTTCATATTCAACAGATAACAGGGAACAAAAAGTAAATATTAAATAAAACGAAATACTCCTTGTTTCCTACCATTGATCAAGTCCTCTGATTTTTCTTAATCTAAAGATATGCTTCTTGAATATCATACATCAATGAGAACATTTCATCTTATACCAAGGGTTTTATGTCTATTTATTATATTTCCAATGGTGAAATATGCCATTTATCAGTGAAAATAAAATACATATTTTCACTGAGTGAAATAGAAATGGTATTCTACTCAGTGAAATAATGTAACAATCATATGACATTGTTTGTGACGTCAAGAAACAATTGAATGAGGTCATGCAAAGCAAAGCGATTTAGCTACTCTGTTCATATGGTAAAGGTCATTTACGAGGTTTCGGGAAACATAATAAATAGAGGATAAAATCATATATTTACACCTGTGGCTGCCACACTCGTAAAAATATAATTTCTACTTCACTCGATGAGATATAGATGGTATTCGATGAGAAATGTCAAATATCGTCTATTCATCAGAAAAGACTTTATAAAGGTGCTTTAAAATACATTGTTAAATGACAAGAATATTAAGCAGCAATGATCGAGAGTAAATTGAATTCAAATCTAAATTTTGTCATTTCAACACTGCTTTCCCCATGTTGAGATAATTGAAAATTATTTTCACTTTGAACCTATAACAAAAACTGATGTCTCCTTGGCCTAAACCCAGTTATTTGCTCTTATCATGAATCCTTTGTTTTCATCATCAAACACAGACCTTGCAACCTCTGGCATGGTTCTTCTTAAACAGTTGACCGTTTTCTTCATGATTGAGGAATTCTGCAGAATGAAGAACGGTCGCAGAATTCTCCGAAATCGGATGTACTGAAACAAAAACATTTTCTATATCAATGCAAAAAATTTATCAATAGAATAAATTAATAATAAAAACCCAAAACAGCGGGTCTGCTAGCAGCATTCTCCTCACACTGCTCAAAACAAATTGCACCATCCATCTGCTTTGTGAGCATTTTAAACAATTTTACATATACTTATAGATGAATGTTTGGTACATCTTATGAAATGATTACAACTTCTTCTTGAGGAGAACTTAACAATATGTCAGCATCAGGCCCTATAAGACACCTTCGCCCTAGAACAATTGCCTTAACAAATATTAAGGGTTTTTTTCATATTTGTTTCCCATAATTCAATTGTGCCTGTCATCTTCCCCCACATGGCTTTAAATTGCACCAGTCTATATGACTGTCTGATTTCACCTTGCTAGTCGAAATTTGTGTTTTTAGTACAGCAATCCGTCACAGCAGCCTTGACGACGAGCAAAGAAAAGTTAGGGAAATGCGGCCTTTCTTATGCAAGAAAGTTTTTTCAGATCTTGCCATTCATACCTTTGTCTTATATGACAACGTAACGTATGTAAATTACATTTATACATCTCTACATCTAAACATTATTCACATTCATCTTCCAAATGATGTGCTACATGTCCTACATGTGTATGTAGAATATGCAGATTGTTTGTTCATCTGAAAATTCAAGCATTATTCACATCTCTAAATTCAACATCCTTTTTTTGAATTAAGTAACAATCATCATCTTTAGGAGGTTATGCAAGCGGGCCAAAGTCAATAAAATATTTCAGACAATGCAAATCAAGATTAAATAAATAATATTCTTGTTGATATTTATTTCATATCAACGTACCTCTTGACAGCCAAGACCAACAGACACAGACCAATCAATCAATGAGATGGTGATAATGGCGGAGCATGCAACCAACCACCTGTGGCGCCAGAAGTAGTATCGCCCCATTAGGTAGGCCTGCAGAATACAGAATAATTACGTATGAAAAAGGATCTCTATTTGTTATTTAATGTCTTTCTTCAGTTTATTACTATCATGCTTGTATACATCATCAAACCAAAACTTAAGGTCTCACTTAAATTAAACGGGACTGAGTTTAGTATTTTATTTTAAATATTACTCGCTGATTCTTATCATCAAAAGCATGAAAATCACTTACATTACCATTGCTGTTGCTCCGCTAACATTGTGGCGTCATATTTAATGAAAATTACATCATATGACAACAATCAGCATGCAATGTTATGACGCAATGTGTAATAACATTGTAGATATATTAAACAGCGATATTGTCAACATATTTATTAGCAGCATATCAACTTGATCATTTATATCAAACCATAAAAAGATTTTTGGTCCTATCCATCAATTTAAACAATAGACAGCATTTTGCTTAAATTTCAAAGTAAAATTTCTTATAATAAATAAAACTTTGAAATTTAAAAGACGTTGAAAGTCAACACTTCCTGACACTAAACACGTGGTACCCACCCTGATGATTGTGTCGCCTAGCAACAGTAAGAGACAGAGCAGCTCCGTTCCCATGGTGAGCCAGCAGGGCACGATGACCCGGTCTCTACGCAGTCTGATGTCCGAGGTCCATGTCAGCGACGACGGGTACTCGAATATCACCAGCACGTGCAGGACAAATATCACAACATAGCGGAAGCTGAAATATAACAAATTCTCAATTCACACTATGTTATCAACATATTGTTAGTTCTCAAAGCTGGCAAAGGAGTTTACTGTACATACAATACTGCAAGACATAGGTGATGATTGTAGTATATTTTATGAGTGCTTCATTTATTTTTTTGAAAATATTCAATCATTTTAAAGCTCTTTCAAACATGTCTAAAAATTAATCTATAATGATGACATAAAGTGAGATATTATCAGTTCCAACCAAATCAAAACAGAGACATTAGATGTGTAGCTTGGATGGCTTTAAATGTTGTATCATTTAAGGATGAACACTATATAGTAGACAAAAGAAGGTTAACAGATTACAGCTCAAGGGAGCTGGAGGTTCTAGAGATAGGGTAAATACAGCTGTTTGAAAAGTTAACAGATGGAAGAGGAATATATGGATGACAGATACTTTGACAAGCCATAACGTGAGCTAAAGGTACTATTTTGAGGACATAACCTTACATCTCAACAGGTGTGGACAGGTAGTTCCGGTACAGTCTCAGAGTATGGACCTCCATCTTGTGACCCAGGGAACGGTACTGTACAGAAATGATAATCATGTCTAGGCATTCCATATAGACAAGGCAACTTTTTCTGTTAAAAAAGTGATGTTTTTCAGTAAAGGTCCTTGGTAAATTTATCGATACCAGAACATGGATATTTTGGAGAAAATGACAGGAAGTCGTGATATGAAGGTGGTAAACCTTATAATATCCTTGTCTTCCCAGAACATCTAAATTCTTAACTGTCACTCATTTATATCAGTAGTCAATAAAAACAGAAGTTAATTATTTCTCATTCAAATTAAATGATATTATTTAAGCCTACCTATTACCGGTTTGTTCACACATTGATGCACAAAGTGGCCAAAATAATTTATGCTTTTATATTCTCCCCATTTCTCATTATGTTAAAACATATACTGTTAAAGATGAAATATTGTTAAATTTCTATAGTGTTACTGCTTGTATCCACCACAATTACACCCAATTTATCCTATGAAGTGTATGTATGGTACCTTGTAAGCATCCTCTATAAACACAACAGCCTGCAGCAATGTGTTCCAATCTGCAACATGTCAAAACAGCATAAGAGAAGAACAATATATCTACGTCTCCCCTCAAAGGGTTGAGACATATTGGTTTTGGTTGAGTGTCCGTCAGCTTTCCCACATTGTTTTGGAGCTAAATCTATTCGACCAATCACTGCCTCCCCATAATTTGTAGTTGTGCCTTTTTGGGGTTTGAACATCTACTCTATTTTAATTTTTTTTCCATGGCAAAAATTTTGAACTTTGTCTTTCCAAAGGTAGTGTTTATTTCCAGAACATAACTCTGGGAGTAGGGGCATGATCCTATGAGTACTTTGAGATTTCCTCCCTTGTTTTATTTCTAATAAATTTGATTTAATATCCTGTTTGCGATGTGTGTCAGAGATTTACTATGATTTGACAAACTATCACATGCATATTGCTTACGGCTATGAACCATTCACAAACGGTGACTCATATTTTTCACATGTCATTGTGTCAACTACCAATGAAATGGATTGAAAATCGTAAATTCATTGTCTTTGGACATCTCTGTGAGAACTCGTTTGCAGTCGATTTTCACATTTTTAAAATACATCTTTGCTAAGTAACTGAGTCTTTTGCAGGTTAATCACCCTAAACATTACACCCCGTACTATTGGGGATAGGATAATGAAATTAGTCTCCTTCCTACAAAGATGATTATTTCAAATTTTGAGATTCCTAGCATTGATAGTTGATTAGAGGGCGGACACCCTGCCACGCCCCTCTTTCATGGGGGGGGAACACTAAAGTTACAAATTGGAGCCTTCATGTCAGAAAGATGTTACACTTAACGTTTTAACCTCCTATGCCAATTTGTTCTGAAGGAGAAGATCATTTAAGATTTTAGGGAAATTGCCTGCTATGCCCATATTTGAGGACGAGGTCACTCCTCAGTTAATTGTTTATGTTTATGGAAATCTAAACTTTATTTGAATACGCACTTAGCACTTCTTTACAAAACAAATTTTACTTATTCAGCCGCTGCAAATTGCATACGCCTGTGTGTAACAACAAATATGTTATTCATGCATGAAGTGTTTTCTGAAATATTGCAAGGTAGTTTCTGCTGCAATATTGTGCCACTAGGGAATCTGTCAGAACCTGAGAAGAGCTCATATTGGGACAGGGGTTGTACAGATATTAATGATAGGGCTACCTCGCAGTTTTGGAGGAGAAGTCGAAAATCTGAAAAGTTTAGATACAACTGACAACGGACGATATGTCATGCCATAAGCCGATCTGACCTTTCAGGTTTCAAATCATTATATATATATATATATATATATAGTATATTGTCATCAAGAACAGTAAAATTATATGTCATGAAAAACGAATATATCATTTTCTCCCAAATGAATTTTTTTAACTTGTTGACTTCAATAGGATGAGTTGACTCTATATTGAGCATGCAAGTAGTGAAAACTGTATAAAACATTAACAAACAAGGAAAAGTTTGTAAAACAAACATTTAGAGAGGATCTAATTTCAAAGTCTATAACTAAATATATAAATCAAGTCGTGATATGACAGTCTTCCTAGTTGAGTGTCTTACAATTACTGTTGAATAGTTCATAATGTTTTTCAGCTTTTCCTGTCAACAAAGGACAACAAAGAATCTACTGAATTGAA
The DNA here is from genome assembly GCA_921293015.1 of Phorcus lineatus. Taxonomy (NCBI): domain Eukaryota; kingdom Metazoa; phylum Mollusca; class Gastropoda; order Trochida; family Trochidae; genus Phorcus; species Phorcus lineatus. The sequence goes on along the minus strand of OV121085.1, from coordinate 55,541,469 downwards.
ACAAAATACAGTTTTCAGTTTTTTACAGTTTTCCTGTTAATACTTGTTAAAATTAACGACAAATAACTTATCTTGAGTTCCATTCTCATGAAACCTATTTAATCATGATGATATTTCTTTGAAATATATATATATATATATATATATATATATATAAATGAAAAGATTTTAAAGGTTTCAAGGTCTGTGTTTATACAAGAGTCATGTTATTTGTCAGCATTTTCCTAGTTCCAGTGATTAAGTTCCTCATGTTCCTCATAAGCAAGTGCATTGACCCGAATGGTTTAAACTAATGTTTACCAAGTAATGGTATCTGGTATTACATGCAGAACATTAATCTACATATCACAATTAGAGAAGTGACTGCGGCCTTATCTATTGATAACATGTCTACATATAATCTATCATCATTATGCAAACAAAACAGGAAATGTATAAACTGCTAATTCAAGAAAGTTTACTCACTATGATAACAATAATGACTGACACAATCTTTACCAATCTTGATATTCGAGCCTAATCAGAATCTGACAGTCATGATTTGAATTTAATTTTATCGATTGCATTAACAAAAAGATATCTCAAATTAATTTCAATATGATTCTGTTTAAAGCAAAAGAAAAAATATTTTCATTTGACTAACTTTGTTCAATGTTGAACCCTTGTAGTCGCTTTCTTTGGAATGCCATTCCCACGACTAGACATCCCAAAAGCAAACCGCTTTGATGTCATAATGATTGTGCTACTACCACAAGGGCACGAGCAAGTTTGACGCTTATAGTCATGGGCTTTTCGATGTTTGTCAACAAGTTTTATAAGTGTTAATTTTGGTCTAGAGTGAAACTGTGTATAATATAATATTTCCCAGTTATGATTGAAATTGACCGTGTTCTGAGGAAATTTTGTTTTTAAAATTGTCTCTAGCAGGATTTGAACTTATCAGGGGAATGAAGGCAGCCTCCTTGCTCGCACGTGCTGACACCAGTTTAGCAAAGACAAAACCTTATGGCTAGCGGACCAATCACATCATCGCATTTAAAGTGATTATAGCGGCAACCAATTTAAATGAATGGTAAACGGGAGTTACTTGCCTCTAGATACTGATACCTAAGGCTTTTGCCGGGGTCATTACACTGGCTAGGTGAAATTGCGCCAAAGCATTCTAGCTATGAGGGTGTTTTCAGACTGTTGTGGAGAGGAAAGCGCCTGATAAAGTTAGTTCGAATCCCACTAGAGACAATTTTTTTAAAACTTTTATTCCCCGGAACACAGTCAATTTTAATAAGACTGGAAAACTACAGTGCAGTTTAAGTGTAAACTGTTTCAAAATATATCAGAATTAACCCAGTAGGCATCTGACGTCATTTCGACGTCGAAATTTGGTTGATTTTAGGTCAGGACGTAGTTCAACCAATTTTCGACGTCGGAACAACGTTTTTTAACTAACGTTGAAATTTGGTTAATGTTTTGACGTTGTTTCAACGTCATCAGAACAACTTAAAACTGACATGTCATTACTTTTATAACATTTCATTATTATTAATAACATCAAATGAGTTACGGATTGTTTTAAAGAATGAAATAAAAAATGCAAAAACGATCAGCTATCATCGACATTTAAAAGTGTTATTGATATTGGATTTAGAGGAATAAAGGTTAATTTCTTTCAATTTCAGAATAAAGGGAAGTAACTCTGTCCTTATGTCTAATTAGAATAAACAAGGTATGTGGTATTTTTCAACAGTTTTTATTTTTTCAGTTATTTTCACAACTGAAAACATAAATTTTTGATTTGCATAAAGTTATAGTAGTTCTTAAAAAAGGGTAATTGCGCCTTTGTAACAAACATTTGTTTGGTGACACTTTAGTCTAAATCGTTGCAGTGTCAAATAAACATTAATACCCTCACAACGTAATTAAGTTCCATTACATGGATAATTGCACTCGATCAGCTTTTTCAGTCATGAACCGAAGCATATGACAAAGCTGAAGTCGAAAGCGTAGCGTCACAGATAATGCATTGCTTCAAAGATTATAACGAAACAAAGCATATACAACCTGACTGATCAACAAGCTTTGACGTCTTTTCAACGTCAATACAACGTCTTGGCTTCAACGTTGAACCGACGTGGAAATAACGTCGGATTTCGACGTCGCCGCAAATTTTAAATCCAATCAAATTTCAACGTTATTTCAACGTTGGTAAACTACGTCGTTTCAACGTTGATACAACGTCATATTGCCTGCTGGGAAACAGTTGCAGTCAAAGACCTTTTCACTCAGAGGTTTATATGAAAAAAAGAGTTTTATAATAACTATACTGTCATGTTACAATATCGATAAATAGTTGCTTTTTATGAAATGAATGGGATTCATTGTTAGTTTACACAAATAAATTAAATATTGTTCTAAAACCTATTGCTATCATCAGTTTTTAACAAAATATTAAAGCTTAATCACCTAATCCAGCAAATTCATCGACAGAATGGTTTGCATCTTCATCGACCTCCAAATCCCTTGGTGCGACAATCCAAGGCGACGATGTTGACAGGGAGTCTTCCAGCGACGTCGAGTGTGCCCTCCCTCCCCCACCCCCATTCGCAGGTGCCCGTCTCGTGGGTGGGGGCGTATTGGCTCTCCCCTCCCCTTCATCGCCTTGTGTGTTCACAGAAATATGTTCTAATCTTGCCTCCTCCACAATAAGGCAGTTCTTGTCGTTTGTATCCATCGACATACCATGGTCAGTGGTCAGGCCGGGTGACGGATTTTTTTGTATTTACTTCACGCCTGTCGCCTGTGATCATCAGGTCCTTTACTTTCAATTGTCAACATCCGGTTTATTTCCTCCAAGGGAAACTACTCTTCACACCTTAATCAAATAACATTTTGAATTTCTCTAATCTTATCACAGTGGAAGTTCCGAGTTCGAGTAGGAAAACTTTAATTATTGTTATGTCTGTACTTATACGATTTCGCTTTATGATTTCCAAAAATTAATCTTCATTATTTGACTTTTACTAGGGTAAATTATTATTTAATAAATTACCTCTTTATTACATACAACTGTTTAGCTAGCTATATATATGTATACATTAAAACCAAACGTTTCAATTTGTTCAATTTATTTCATACTATGCACCTTGAAAATTCTGTGTTTAATTCTTTCTATTGTTTTCTATACTTTTATTCTTTTTTTAGATTGTGCTGGGAATTGCAGCAATTTACTTATCTAGATATGTTCATATTCTTCTAATACGTTCTAAATCCTAACTGCATAGAGGATTCATTGCATATCAACTGGTTTGTCTAAAGTTCAACCAAATAACAGGATTGAAGACACACCAAACGCTTCAGTAATTATCCCAGTTAATCGTTTTGACTTAATCATTTAAATAACTCTTGTCAGACGAATTTAACATTTTGCGTGACAATTAATGATGTTCTGTAACAGGATGTCACGGCATGACCAAGGTATGTTACTAAAAATAAGAAAGAAAGTGAATCATGATTTTGGCTCCCCCATTAGTATTATTTTTTACGTTTATTACAATATCATTGTTCAATATGAAACTTTTTTTATTCAGTTTTAATAAATGGTGACTTGATAAACAAGTTTTGCCATAGCATTTGTGAAACAATATCATATCATTGGATTCAAGATGTTGTGTAAATTAGTTCGTTACAAATATTACAAAATATATCGAACTTCGGTGTCACATGAATTCTTTGGATAAAATATTAATGCCTGTCTAAATCTACAAGAAACGATGCTATGGTGACAGAATCAAGGTGTGAGAGCAGAGGACCAAACACGTTGACAAGAGCCAAAGCATATAAATTGTTCACTCGGCAATATGGACTAATTCAAGATGATCTGAAATGGTAACACTTGATAGATAGATAGATAGATAGATAGATAGATAGATAGATAGATAGATAGATAGATAGATAGATAGGTAGGTAGGTAGGTAGGTAGGTAGGTAGATAGATAGATAGATAGATAGATAGACAGATTCATACTTAGGTTACCAAGGTCTATGAATATTTCTATCCCGCACTGAAAGGTATCTATGTTGTTTTTCTATTGCAGTTACGTTTCTGCAAATCAGTACATTGACATTTCACTTCAATTTAGCTGGAAAACTAGAAGACAATATGTATTCATTAACATACTTTGCCAAGCGGTATCTATTTCCTTAATGTACCATATTGTAAATAAGCGATTTTGTATTTCTGGCGTATCACTCATTATGTGATTCAAGTAGGAAATAACTAAATCAGTGCTCAAACACAAAGTCTAAATTACATCTGCATAATTTGTCGAGGAATATGAAACATTGACTTTCAAAGTAGGCTTTGAGGTTTTGTCTGAAACTAGTGCAAGGGCTTCCGCGAATGGTATTACAGGTATCTGTTATGTCTGAAGTGGTATCGTACCCATACAGTCTTGGACATCAAGAAACTGCTGTTCATTGGACAGTTAGCAAATAAAGCTTCTGATGGCAAGACTGTTACTGTACAAGCCACACTCTGTTAAAGATAACATATCCACAGAGGGGGTACGATTAGCGGAAATAATTCACAACACAGTTAAGAATGAATATCAACAACTATTTCGGTTCACATCCACCTGAAAATAGCAGAAAAAAACATGTTTATAAACACTTCCGGAAAACAGACGCTAAACGTTTTATTAGCAAGTCAGGTGCAATAGGGGGTTGTGACGACATAGTCAGGACTCGCTTACGACTGGCTGATCTGTGTCATTGAAGACATGCAGAAGTACTTGTAACATGTCAGTTTAGATGTGCTGAACAGCAAAGGGATAGCAACAGTATACCTAAGTGTGGAGCTGCACACCATGAGTGATATGGATATCGTCTGCTGCCTCCTTTCCCGTAGACCTCTGAATGGAGGTCATGACGTCATCAGTGCTCGGATGGTCATCACCGAACTATAAACGCTATGCTTGTTGATGAGTGTACTGATACTAGTAGACTCATGAATGCTTGCATGCCTCGCATTCTCGAAATATTCATCATTCGATTTCGCTTAGCGATACACGCCAGTTTTCTAGTGAACAATAGTAACATTGTTATATGTTTTTATCACACTATCTGCAATAGTACAAATTACTGTTCTTCCCGGGTTGAGTCCCTTTAGGCAACACCGCCAGAATTGACCGTACCAAAGTGTGATCCTAAATATATCAATGTTACATTCAATTTCTCGCGTTGCTAAAAATTGTAAATGTATATCCAATCGCATGTTTGTATCCTTTCCTTTGGACATTCGTTCACAATCTCTCATTCTGAAATTGTACATTTGTTTGCAATCTCGCATTCTAAATATCTATATTGCATCACATTCTCGCAACCAGATATACTTAACGTAACTTATGTCGTTCTACCTTTATGGGGTATGATAACCTATGTGATGGAGCCCTTCGTGTTGGAGAAGGATTTGATGTTGAAAACTTGGATAGCACGCATTTACAGAACTTGTTGCATTTAATTCATTTAAGGATTGTAATTCCCTTCTAATTTGCAGAACGATAAAACAATCACAAAATCACAATTAAAATTATTATTGATAAATTAATCATTGTCAATATAAAAGTAAAAGTTGTTTCAAAAGATGCTTCTTTTGAATCTGATGAACGGGATTCAGTTAGCTTGTCCTTACTTGTTTTAACAAATTCATAGTGAACTTGAATTTCAATTCACGTCAGCAAATGTCGTATGTAATATGGTTAATGATATTTAAGCTTTATCCACCAAATATGATTTCAAGTGCCCCAGCACTATCATATGTCACGTGACCATCTAACAAAGAGAACGTGCGATGCATTAACTTGGCTGCCATACAAGGTTGGTAAACCGATCCGCCCTCTATAGATACAAAAGGTAGGAAAATATCATGAAATATATATCGTCTTTAAATATTTACCAATCAAATTGTATCGATTTGCAAATGTAACTTCTTAAGGAAAATAATGTATTATTAATCTATAAATGCAATTGATTTCTATTTTCATTTTTTTAATTATTTTATTTTAGTTGATATTCAACGCTCATCCAATTAAAATGCAGAGAACGTTCATATTCATACTGGATATGTTATTGTGGTGCATACATACTATATCAAACCATTCCCAGTGGTCATGTGAGAAGAGCGAGAAGCATTTTGAACAAAGCCAAAACATTTATTTTCGTTGAATTAAAGTTCCAAAAGTATACCGCTTTTCAACTTTATATTGATGATTGTCTGATAGGATTATATTTCGATGTGCTAACTTAATTTATGTTTTTCTTGATTTTTTTTCCAACTTCCAACAATGAATAAATAGGTTGTTATAATCTGAACCTATATGAAATACAGAAAACCACTAACGGTACTGAGTTGTAATCATCATCGTTATTTCTGTTATCATTAATATTGCTTGTTGACTAACTATACAGCGAAAAATTCGCATTTGATCGGATTTTTTGGTTCTATTTTATGATATCCTATATCGTTTTATTAATTCATAATGATTAAAATTGTATAACAAATGATTCTATTGATTTCTTTCTCAACTCATGTTTAAAATAAATAAAGTTTAGTGAATTTAAACTTGTAATTGTAAGAGCCAGAATAGACCAATCATGTCGTGGCAAAATTTCATGTTTAGTTTAAAGAAAGATAAGTCCTCCAAAACACTTTTCTTCTGCTTCATACATACTTCATTTACATGCGTACACATTCATCATTAACTAAAGTTTCAGATTTGTGAGGATGATACCACTTCTTAACGTTCATTTCATTAGTATGTAATATATCTTTTCAGATTCCTTTTTGATTTGATTTTAATTCTTTTAGCTGACGACAGAATGTGCAATTGTGTTTTATGTTTATAAACTTAATCGTTCTGTTATTATCACACTGTGATCCTACGAACCCTCCCTTTTATGCCTGCTATTATTCCCACTGTGAAACAGTCGGTAGTTGACTTATTACGCAATTGTTACATATACGTATACATGTTTTTGCACTATATCTATGTAGAATATAACAAAGAATGGCATTTGAAATGTTATATACGTATATATATATATATATCACCTATACATATAGATATATCATCATTCACCTGATGAGACCTTATGGTCGAAAGTACTTATGAATAAATCATCTTGGTTTTCTTCAACAAATGTGTTTTTCTATATATATATATATAGTCTGTTCATTGCCGGTTTCTTCTTTATTACCGGTTACAGTGTTTACCTTATACGCCCTTATGCAGACATCCGTCTCATTTGACACTTGAGGCTGAAGGCACATTGTTCTATACGGAACTTAGGCAAAGTAAGTTTTAATATCTAATAATGTGCTTTGCATTGACTTTTATTTTATTTTTCACAATAGATGGGGAAGATGTCATGTAGCATTCATTAAATACACTAAAATCCTCATGCTGAACGTCTTTATAGGTACCTGGTATATATTCAAAGTTTGAAATCTTTATGGTAGGATATTAACTAAATATTGGTCGATGGGTATAGACTTTACCGTTGCAAAGAGAACACAGCGCTGTAAACGTTCCTTACTCATGAGTTCAGAGATATTAATATCTGGGTTGAATCATTCCTAGCAACAGTTGCTGATACGAAGCTAATTTTAAATCGCTGTCACGTTGTCACTCATGTCCACATGTTGAGAGAATATATAGAGAACAAACATTAGATAACGGGTCACGGGTATCGATTTTTTAAATATTATAATAACATTTGTCAAAACAATAACATTAGTATATTGAAAAGCGATATAATCATTTCATATCGGTGTTCAAGTGACACGGAGTATGTCATATGACTTCTTATGTGGCCCAAATAAGAGCATATGTCCTGAGCTCGGTTCAATTCCTGCGTTTTAATTTTATCTCTAAAATGTCAAAATTATCATATTTTCTTGTTTACAATGATAAACGCAAGATAGCCATATAACTGTTAGGAAATCAAATTCTTCGTCCGATTTACATGTATACATGTCAGTTGAATGACTGTCTAAACACTGCCAATCAAGATTTGTCTTTCTGTCTGCTGTGAATTAGTTTCCAAAATTACGTTTTAGTCATTGGCGCGCGCCAATGTCCGATTTTCGATCACAAATCACAACTTTAACCCGTTTATTGTCTCTATACTGAACTAATAAGCATTAGGATTCTAATTATCTGAAACAACCACTACCTCTCTATAAAATAACGCATTTATGAAGTTTGACATATTTTACTCCAAAAACATACTTTTGGGCCCTTTGATTAACGTTTCCCGGAAAACACATTATAAACGCCCAATGTCTCAAGAATAACTAATTCCTGTACAAGTTTATCATTTTATATCAATCCGAGATATTCATATTTGAATAGGGACAATGAATGTTATGTCATGAAGAGTATCGACTTTCCCCAAACATGTGTTGATTATGTCGTCGTCAAAACAAAACTGCATGCATTTGTGATACAATGCAAGTGTCATAATCGATTATATTCAGCGCGAAAAATAGCAATAGATTGCTCTTATCGCTGTCCATATTTTTCTTTTGATTATATAATTATGTACCCTATTTTGAATAATAAATAAATGAATACAATATTTAGAAGAAAACAGAGATTGTTCTTGAAAATATATAAGGAAACGCATTAAAGGTAAGTTATATCAAAACATGTCTAACATTGTTATATTTGGATTACACTCTGCAGTATACACATGAGTACACCATTGCAGATGGTGTGATCCCAAATATAACAATATCACATTTGTTCACTATCTGAATAGAATCCATTTCTTGCTCTTCCCGCTATCAACTTACTAGCATTCTTTTGTATATCTACCATCCATAACTATGACCAAATTTATAAATGGAGTTTTCTTCTTTCTAAATGAGTGGACCAAATTGTTGCGAATTATTTATGTGACGGTCGTTAAAATTTTCGTTTTGATAGATGGTTGAATGTGAACAAAATTCTACAACGTTTGACCTACAGTTGTCTTTAACACGGAATTTTAAAAAACGTGGTTCCGGAATTAATTCAATGACGATATTCAGTTATAATAAGCTTTACTGCACTGACTTATTTCGAAAATGTCGACTACTATGCGTTCTTGAGCCATGATACATTACCCGGATGTAAATGGTGAAAAATACATCCCTATTTAAAGCTTTTTGTTGTAACTTTACAGTAGTTTTCAATGCAAAAAATATAATCGATAACGTTAGACCTGGGCTGATCCAAAACCATACCCATGTCCCTTTAAGACTTGGTCGAAGCTAGTTCTATCCACCACTTCTTGCCGGTACTCGAAACAGGAAATGCTTATCAAGTACCTGCCCACGTTCACCTGTGTGTAAACACTGTTATCAGACATTGCGAAAGATCGTATCACTGACTGGTGAGCTGTTTGTCCCAATTTGAGAATATTTTTATCCAACTTGAGAAACTGTAACAACGGGATTCTGATAAACAACTCATATATCCAATTCAATTATACCAGCTTTATTGGAATGAAGAGATTGTTTAGCAATACTCAGTTTAAAGTTAAAGTCGAAGCATGTCGCAGTTCAATGAAGAAATCTCCTTTTAACGATGCTTTCGAAATACTGTGCAGAATATATGTTAATGCAAAAAATTCTTTCTTTTCTGGAAGTGTAAATGTGGCATTTTCTACAGTACATGTTACTTGACATAATACACGTGTTATTGAGGAAATGTTAAGAATGTCGCGCCCTATTGGTAGGAGCCGATAATTTCTAGATATGGTTGATTTACTAGGTTGAAACAGCAACAAATATGGAAGAACGCGGGATAGCATCTACAAACCATGTTTAATTAACTTGTGATTTGTCATGTTTGGTAATTGCCTCAGAATGTCCACTATTATAATTCATTTTACCAAGAACTTACCAAGAAAAATCCCTTCGAATAATCGTCAATGCCTTTCTCAAAGTAATCATTCGAACATTAGATTATCATGAGTCTTGCCTTAAAAAAATCCCAATCCATATAAAAAAATTTTTAAACCTGTCATGCTGTCATTGTGAAAACTACTATACAAGATATATAAATAAATTCATAAACTTGATAAGTCTTTCATCTTAAATTCATAAATGCCAAAGATAAGACAACGGTAGGACAATGTTTGTCCCCAGAGACAGACATGAGCAATCAGTGTTGTGAGGTTTTAACGACTGAGGAATTAGAGTCAGCAGAGTATCGGTCGCCAAAGAAACTATCAGTTGTGTTCGCAACGCTTAGGGTCAAACGTTCATCGATCATGACGATTGATTCTAAATTATAATCGGTTTTCTCATATTGATTGGAGGAAAAGGAATTTCGTATGGGTGATTACCATGTATTAACATGATATTCTATTTATCTATTCGTGTTATGTTTATTGCACAACTTCTTTGAAGTGTCAATCCACTATTGGTATCATATCGACAGTATGAATCATTTTTCAGAATGTTTTTTCACTCGTTACCTTTGATCTTAGAATTAAAAATGTCCACAGTCAAACAAACGAAACTGAAAATATTTTATTCAACTGTATCAAGTTAATCAATAATAAGCAAAGAATTTAAGGTAAGGTAACCATAAAGAGTCACTAAAATATTAATAACTTAACCAGATATGTTCTTCAAAGTCCTTGGTCAACACAGCAATTGTTTTTATTGTTGAGTCTTCCTCTTAGCAAACCTTTTTATATATACATAAGGAACAAAGTTAAGCACCCCCAAGTTTTTCACCAGTAAGTTTTGTCTGAGAATAAAGAGGACCACATTGCAGTAAAAGTAAGTGTAGGATATGATAGAATCATAATTTTGCAATTTAAGAACGTAATTTCATTAAGATATCATTTCGGATATTTTGAATAATTGCAGTTATACAAATTGGTAATTTTGAGATCAAAAGGTGAATATGTTCAGAAAGTCAATATTTTTTGTTTTAATGTGTATTATTCCATTATTCCTATTCCACTGATCAAACTTTATTATGGATCTCTTAAGCAAAAGTCACTAGTTACAGCAGTATGGACTTCCAAAATCTCTTTTTTTTTTGAATGACCCATTCATAAAAAGGGACTAAATGGGGCAGTTTCAACCGTAACAACGACTGTAAAGCAAAAAGAAGTATAGGGTTACTGATTTAAAGTTAAAGAAGACCACCTTTATTCCAAAATCGTCTGGTTATGGCCATTTTCTGAAAATTATGGAAAATTCTTATCAAATTTCAAAACCCAATTATGTCCTTATCGTGAAGGATACATGATTTTTTAAAGTGTAAAATTTTACCTGTTAACAAAATTGTTGTTCATGACAACTAACATCAGAATCCATCGCATACTTTTGACAAACGGACGATAGTTATTTTGGGTGAAAAATCAGTACCATTACGTTTTTGATCTTAAGTTCTCAAAATGTCATCATGTATGATGGTTTTAAAGATACTAAGTCACGAAAACTTTAGTTTCTATGTCAAGGGGGACCATTTAGTCATATTGTTGTATTTTTCTCCACAGATGCAATTTGCAATTTTGAAAATAGGGGGGTGCTTAACTTTGTTCTCTATGTATATAACACAAATTCTCGATAAAGCTGGACACTTCCTGTCTGAGATATTAAGAAAGCTTGCAGACATCTCTAGAACGAGCTAGCCTTTATAATAAAAACAAACAAGTGTGTGACCAACTGAACAGTACAACAACGTTACACACTGTTGAACTTTTAAACAATCATATTCTCATAAGACTCTCAGAAATGCCTTTGAACGACACTTGATCAACTCATAACCCTATCCCATGAGATATAAATTGGAAATCGGCGAAGCATTCTATTCTGAGTTCAATGCAAAGAAAAGTGGTGAAAAGACACTGCATTAAGTTATACTATCACCCGTTATGTCCAAATAATAATTTTGAAAGTGGGCAGTTATGCATTCATTACAGAGATATATTTACATCTTCTGGAAAATTACTTACAAACAATTAATTAATTAATGTCTTGTCAAAACAAAATCGCAACAGATTCTTGGTCGAACCATGGACCATGACATAGATGCTTCAAAGATATGAATATCAATATAACTTAAGAAAATGCTTCAAAGATATACACGTATGACAATGAAACCTCTGCAAAAGCTTCAAAATAGGTATGTCAATAAAACCTTTGAAAATGCTTCAAGGATAGGTATGCAAATAGAACTTTTGAAATGCTTCAAATACGTGTATGTTAATAAAACGTCGGAAATACGTATCCCAATGAAACGTCTGAAAATGCTTCAAAGATATACATGTCAATAATACTTCAGAAAATGCTTTAAAGATATGTATATCAATAAAACCTTTGAAAATGTATTGTTTTGGCATGTCAATGAAACCTTAGAAAATGCTTCAAACATATGTATGTGAATAAAACGTTTGGAAATACTTCAAGGATATATTTTTGTCAAGAAAAGGTCTGAAAGCTCTACAATAGAAGAGGTCAATACAACGTCAAACAGTTGGTTTATATCATTTCAAGAGTGGTCTGATCTAGGTCAAAGCGTACGAATGTCCCTTATCATATGATGATTACATTAATACATACGACGTATTCAACAAAATTAACCTCTGTAATACATCAGTTTCATTGAGTTTTCATGTATGTGATAATGGTAATCTATTCATTCATTCGACATGCTTGACATTATAGTTGTAGCACAACTCTAGTTTGTATATCCCTCACCCGTACGACTGGTTTTTCTTAAATGTACACAAGTACTGCTATTGTGGAAGGATCATTCATCAATATTTCTTTACCTGGTTATTTCTATGAAGCTCTATGGGAATAAATAGCACCAGGCGAGTCGTTAGCAACGTTATCTATCACTGTAAATATACACACATCTGTCAGTCAATGTTTGGCAATACCTGCCCACTATATCAAAGTGTTCAAATTCAGTGGAGAGAAAAGTACTAATATCCCATCGGTGAGTTCTTGTCTTTGTTACCGTACGTATTTATATTGAATACGTATTACATCTCACTGCTAAATAAATCTTAAATATCAATGAAACTGACATTTTCAGTGAAGATTCGGTCATATATGTAGGACATTTTGATAAGCGCTATATAAAATATGAAATCTGATGCAAGGTTAATTTCAGAATTATAAACACTTCTCACCTGTATGAAAACCTAGTTCAAATGTGAATAAACAACTATAAAAAATTCTAAAAACGACCTTATTATTTAGGACACATAAATGAGGTATGAAATGCGAAATTCTTGGACAAAAACTTTGCATGTTTATTTTATTCAAGCAGGGATCGATGCTACTTTCTCATGTTGTTGTACTTCGCTTATTGTTCGTATGATCAGTTATTTGATTCTAGAAGACATATAGATCGATAGTTTTATTCAAATGGTCATACTGTGCTACAAAAAGCATCTTCACGTGGAAGGAATTTTAGTCACTTGAGTCAAATCTATAAAGATGTATACATATCATATACATCGAATAGGTCAACTTTAAAATAGCAGCAAACAGTAGTTTAATGATGTCGTAAGGATTAATATTTCGAATACTTTAATAGTAAGTCGCTTTATTATAGGCTACGATTACTGGTGACATACCGTATTCTGTCTGTGAAATACACCCACTATATAAATACATAGCAGTGAAAACCTACTATTTTCAATGAGTGAGGTAAGAAAAATTGGTTATCAAAACTCAAAGTTCGACTTCAAGGTCTTCACATTGTGAATCATGACGTTACGAATTAACATATGACGTCACATTGGTAAAGAGGCGACGGGTCGCTAAACTTGATAGCGAAGCTGTATCGACAAACTTTCCAGATTTTCATCATATGATATAGAATATCTGTCAAATCGTGGCACATACCATGCACCTCGTATTAAAACATTTGTTCATATTGACAGCAGCATCCCCTGTAAGAAAGTATGGCGGTCGTATCTCAGCCAACCGGAAACCCGAATCTCCTTGTGAGACCGGAAGGCCACAGAGAATGGTCCTCGGGCCTGATGGGGTGCTGCTCCGATTGTGGATCATGTATGTCACTGTGATTCTCTATAGTATACAATTTGTGTAATTTAATTTTCGAAAAATCAATAGATTTCATGGTTACTTTTTTTTTAAAGAATTGTTCATTCAAATTTTGCTATCAAATTAATCAAATAAATATGTTTCCTTTTTATTTCCTTTACTGAAAGTGATGTGTGCAATAGGTTGAGCGGAACATGTTAATTACTTGTATGCTTTCTGTTTAGAGGTTATTCTATTAATATCCACAGATCACCCACGTTCTTAAAGCGTAACTATGATATAAAAAGCGTTTGGTGTAACTTGTATCAGTACAATATATATACAATATTTTGACAAGCATACGTTATAGCAAAACTCATGACGTCACGTTACCATGTCAGATACTGCCTCACGACCTGTAATCTGTTCCAGGCCTATGCACGTGGTGTTGTTTGCCGTGCATGCTGTGTCGAATGGCGGGCCGGCTGGACGAGTGTTGTATGATGCCTTTCTGCGCACCAGGGGCTCTTATAGCCATGCGGACCAAGATCAGAACCATGGGCGGAATACAGGTAATACGATAAAAAGGAAAGCGACGTTTCGGTATAGATCTTTATATCGAGCATGAGAATCTATACAGAAAAGTCGCTATTTTATTGTTATAAAAGTTGAATAGTCATTAGATCTTGTACTTCATTTCCACCAAAAATTCTAGAATGACATTTACAGGGTTAAAACTGAATTAATACCTGGTGATTCTATCGGAAAGTTTTTATACTCATGTAACTAGACTAGAATTTAGTCTTTAACGATTTCGATTAAAATTACTCTAGTTTCATCCCTGCTTCACTTTTATCAGAGTTGGTTTGACAAATACATGAAATTAGGTCAAAGGTCTCCAAACAAAGGTAATAAATTCATGTATATAGATGAATGACGAGGATACCTCTGTGGGGAGAGAATGAGGATATTCAATCAGGAATCTTGCTTTAAACGACTTAAAGAAGATGATCATCATTTAATTGTTTCTTATTCTATTAACGTTAAGAAAGCCTCATTATAAGTTACTGGTTATAATTGGTAGTGATGGTTCATTGATGTATATAACAAGTGACTGTGATTACTGATCCGCTTACCCTCGGCCGTGACGTCACTGACATGAGTGACATTATGAGTTCACAATTTTCAGGACCATAAAAAAATACAATTGAATCATTTCAGTTCCCTGTCTGTAACATAAGTGTATTTAAATAGCTTTAAAGTTTGTTTCATCTAAAAGAGATCGTGCAGATCTTAACCGGAAGGGTGAAATGAAACAGATATGTTAATGATCTGTTCTCAGTTATGTACTTGAATATGTAACCTGTGTCAGTCTACATATTGACTCTGCTGTTGAGATTATGAAGGAGAAAGCATATACTTCAAAACGTCCTATTTTCACAAATGAAAAGGTTAACTGTCGTGTTATCTACCAATCTGACATTGTAATACAATTTCATGAAAACATGAAACGTTGACATTAATGTTAATTTAGTTACTATTATGAATACATTATACATACTACTGGTTCGTTTTTCATCAATCATTAATTTTCATAATTAAAATTATATGCGGTTTTTTTATACATGATTTATAAAATGTTATACATAGACGTTGCAATTTTAATATGTCTTTTATATGTATGCTAAATGTGTTATGTAATGTGTAATTTGTGATGTGATGTGATGTATGGTGTGATGTATGGTGTGATGTGTGATGTGATGTGTGATGTGATGTATGGTGTGATGTATGGTGTGATGTGTGATGTGATGTATGGTGTGATGTATGTTGGGATGTTTGATGTGTGATGTGTGATGTCATGTATGATGTGATGTGGGATGTATGATGTGATGTGATGTATAATGTGATGTATGGTGTGATGTGATGTATGATGTGATGTGTGATGTGTGATGTGATGTATGATGTGATGTGTGATGTATGATGTGATGTGTGATGTATGATGTGATGTGATGTATGATGTGATGTATGGTGTGATGTGATGTATGATGTGATGTATGGTGTGATGTATGATGTGATGTGATGTGATGTATAATGTGATGTGTGATGTGATGTATGATGTGATGTATGATGTGATGTATGATGTGATGTGATGTATGATGTGATGTATGATGTGATGTATGGTGTGATGTGATGTATGATGTGATGTATGGTGTGATGTATGATGTGATGTGATGTGATGTATGGTGTGATGTATAATGTGATGTGTGATGTGATGTATGATGTGATGTATGATGTGATGTATGATGTGATGTGATGTATGATGTGATGTATGATGTGATGTATGGTGTGATGTGTGATGTGACATGATGTATGGTGTGATGCATGGTGTGATGTGACATGATGTGATGTGTGATATGTGATGTGATGTGATGTATGATGTGATGTGTGATGTCATGTATGATGTAATGAACAAGACATATGCGATGAACCATGAACGTGTCCATATTCAACTCTGTCATATTTTCACCAGGGTTCCATCTGCAAGGATTGCATTGCAATCGGCTGCTGTGGTCCATGTGCCGTGTGTCAGATGTCACGAGAGCTGGACAATATGGGCTTATAGAGTAACCTCCCCTTGTTCAAGGTCAATCATCGAAATCAAAATTCAAAACAAAACTGTTTATAGTAATGTCATCACCAAAGTGTGCCAATGAGCAATATTTTACGATTCATCAATGTCTTTTGTCTGCAAACTGGAATTGGTTCTATATTTGGCAATGTCGATAGGATAGATCATTTGGTATAGTTAGGGAAACTCTTAAAGTGACACAGAGTATGTTTTTGGACTTTTTATGTTCCTAAAATAAGAGCCAAATTACCATATGTCCTCAAGTTAGTTAAAATCGCCTACCTAACTCGAGTGTATATCTCCCAAATTCCCAAATTGTGATATTTTTATGTTTTCCATGATAAAAGAAAAACGGCCATTTAAATGTTAGGATGTCGAAATTCTGCGTATATTTTCCATGTATATTAGTGAAATGTCCTAATCAATACTACCAATCCAGTTTTACATTTCTGTCTGCTGTAAATAAGTTTCCAAAAGTACGTTTCAGTCATTGACGCGCGTCATTGTCCGGTTTTCGATCACAAATCGAGACTTAAACCTGTTTGTTGTCACTATACTGAACTTATAAGCACTAAGATGCTAATTTTTGGAAACAACAATCACTTCTCGATAAAATAACACCATTTATGAAGTTTGGCATATTTGACTCCAACAACATACTCTGTGGCCCTTTAAGAAGAATGGTTATCATGGTTTACACACGGTGCCAACGAACAAAACAAAAGTTGAATTTAACGAACAGTTTTAAGGGAAATTTCGACGAAGCATTTAATCATTTCGTTATCCTCATTCTATGCAAACTGATAGGATAAGAAGTATGTAGGAATGATTTTCAAACTTGAAAAATTGTTACATGAGAGAATTGGATTTTTCATTGTGTTTTTGTTTTGTTTATATCTTACTATGTTCCTTGGAGGATATTGCCACAGAGAGTTTGACTCTCAAACGCACGAACAATCTTGAGTATTCTGCGTCGTTGAGTTGAAGTAGAACTGAATAATGTACACAGCTGCATACCAACAGTTTGTTCACATACGTGCGTAGCTTTGTGCAAATATCAAATAAGGATGCCTTTGAGGTATCTTAGCATGGCGGAAAATAAACTGATAATATTGAATTTTCAAAACAGATATGAAGAGTCACAATGTATTACCATAACCCATGCTTAACCATAACAGTTTTTGCAGGTCATTGAAGTGACCAGGGGTCAAAATTTCGAAAGCACTAATTTTTATTTTCCCCTACAAAATAATTTATAAGTGATGAAAACCTTTACAAACAAGTCATGTTGGTTCGTATGCATAAAGTCATCCCTTCTGTCTATTTCATCCTGCCCAAAGTTCATTTTTTGAACCAGAGACAAGCAAAATCCTAAAAATAAGTCAGTAAATGGCTACTTTACACATTGACGATAGGTGATCCTATGTCAGTTGTGCTGAAGTTATTTTATTGATGTCGAAACTAGACCCTATTTGCAGTACGATACAGTGATAAGTGAACAAACTTTTGGTATGCAGCTGTAGAAGTCACGTGCTGCATATTCGTCTACATGATTGTCTGTTATCGATGATATTTAAAGATGTTTTAATTAATACCAATTCGTTTAAAATAAATGAGCTATTTTAGAAACCAAAATAGTGTTGTGTTTGATTCCCCTCCGAAAAGAGATAAATCAGTTCGCACTTTACGATTATTTCAAACATCATTTCTTAGCAAAGTGTTGTGTATCACTTTGATGAGTGTTTGGCCTTGCATTCAACCCTTTCAGCCCTGCAAGCCTATAACAAGGCTTCTAAATGTATTTATTACTGGTATCTTTGATTTAAAGTATATTGCACCTTAAATGATTTTGAAAGGGTTAACAAAAGCCACACTTTGATTTCAATTAGTTGACAAGTTTGTTGTAAAATATGTCGGTGTCAATAGCGTTACCATTTTTAGATTACAGATATCATAATATAGGAAAAGTGATTATTGGAATACATATTACCTATTTTCTTTCGTTATCAAAATGTTATCGTCATTTCCAAATGGAATTTATTGTATTTTGAAAATGTTCATTGGTAATATTACTACTGTTGCCTTTATTAAATGTAACAGTATGGAAAGATGGCAAACAGATTACAGTTTAAAGAATAAGCCCACGTCAAATTCTTTCAGTGACCTTTCTTTATTCTTTTTTATTTGTGAGGTAAAAAATCGTATGAATGCATACTATTTCCGCTTGTGTCTATGACGTGTTACTTTACAATATTTCTATTCACCAAATGTTTCACGAATAGAACGAACAAAACTCTGCACTACGTTAAGGGGCACAGAGAATGTTGTTGGGGTGAAATACGTCATACTTCATACTTGGTTTTATTTGAGTTTAGTAAAGTGACAACAGACAGGTTAAAGACGTGATTTGTGTTCGATAACCGAAAGATAGCGACTCAAACGTACTTTCAGAAAGGTATTTCCAGCAGACACACGACATATAAATTAAGGTTGATAGTGATAATAGGTCACTTAACCTGATATACATGTAAATGGGACGTAGAATTTCTAATCATTAATTTTAATGTGGTCGGTTTTCGATTGCAATTGAAGACAAGTAGATATCATAATATCATAATTTATGAAATCGTAAATTTCAAATATTGCAACCAATGGTGCGCCTTTGTTACATTTTACGAACGCTTCACTTTTTCTTGACAGAAAACATTCAGAAAAATAAGTAAAAAAGGGTGAAGTAAAAATATTTCAACTTGTAAGGTAGTATGAATGAAATTGGTTGTTCATGCCGGTTAGATAGTGTCGGGCAGTAACTGCGTACAACAGTACGTGTATACAGCCACAGCCTTAAAATTCGGCTATTCATGTAGACTAAGTCATGTCTGCTAAAAAAAACAACAAAACTTTAGAGAACTAAACGTGTCTTTAATATATATTTTTTAAAATCCTTATAAATGGTTTGGTTTTCTTAACTGTTGCATTAAACCACCATTATGAATCCTACATATGGAAAATAAATCAAGCAGTGAATATAAGTACAAAACTTAGCGTCATCGATGAGGGTGAATGAATGCAGTGTTTTCATTGACCAGGCCGGTTTGTAGACGTGGTGATTTCGTAAGGTGGAAACAGAGATGTTTGTTCACGAATATAATAATAAAATTCATAGTCTACGAATTCGCCGCCCTGTCCATAGGAATTTACGTCTACGTACAAACCCGGCTGGTCTACGAAATCAATAACAGCTGCTGAGAACATGCACAAGAAGTAGCTTATATAGGAGATATTTTTTTCAAGACATTTGTAGCTTTATAATCTGTGAATTAATTAAATCTTTAACTGTGTTGCAATTCTCACCGTGGTCGTGGATGGATTAATTCTACCCAATGGCCTTATGACATGTATACCCTTTATTGGTTGCGAATACTATTTAGCATCATTTTTCTAAGATAAATTTATAATAAAGTTACACTTTTGATTTACAGGTGATTCTATATTTTCATCATTTTGCATATCCTTATATATATTTTTGTCATATATTTCTATATTGTTCATCATTTCCTGATAAAGAATAATTCAAAAGAGATCAAAACACGAAAAGTAAAGTGAGTAGTTCATCACATTAAAGTCGATATCATTTATTGCAACATATGTTTGAATTAATAAATTTGTAATTAGTACTATTTGATCATACAAATTGTCCGTGTGCTTTTGAGGTTGAGACCTTGGAAAGTTGCTTTTTTGAAGGGAGGTAACTCGTGTTCAGCCCCCCCTACGTCACAACGATATTATGGGATGGCGTCCATCTTGTGATTAGTCCCGGGTCGTTTGCAAATTCAGTTCTATCTAAATCAACTTGAGAGGTAGGGTGCTCAACTTATTTTGGAATGATAATCAAAAAACTGTTTGAATGTTTATTTTGAAAACATAGCCTAGTCATTTCTTGTCACAACGGTTTTGCCCGGATCGCACCTGGTGTTCGGGCAAATCTGATTTGCATAAATCCACTCGCTGAAATTTATAATTTTTACAATTTCATGCTGTTTGCAACAACGAAAATATGAAATGGGAACCTCCTGCTGTTCCATACAACATATATTTTATTTTTGTATGAACTTATAGGACGAATTTCAAACGTGATATAAATAACTATTCCGTGGCAAATACGAAAATAGCCCGCCATGTTTGTTGTTATCCAAGCCGTCGTTGGGAAGTCAACTAGAGCAATTTGAATCACAATTAATAACTTTGTATATTTTTATTTTATTAAACAAGTTATGAAATTGAAGAATTATTCTATTGTCTGTATGAGAAATTATTTTGATAATTGACTAACCTATTAATGATTTAACCCGAACGCTTTTACCACCCAAGAAATAAGGTCACCTATCCTAATAAATTTATCACTGCATTTCATATTATTAGAAATGTTATATGAAATGCACATTTAAAACTGGGAAGTTACTTTTAAGTTAAATCACATTTCAAGGTTCAGATTAAGACTACTTTTTGATAAAGACATTTTTTTTTTATTATTGTAAGATCAATTCACATAAAACAAAGTTATGGTATGAACAAGCATAATATAGTACCCTAAATTATGAATGTCAATATATTTCGTCAGTTTCACAATGTTATTGCACTGCCAAAGGCTTATATTCAGTCTTAATCACAGGCCTCGCTAACTTCACAGGGCTCCAGATAAGATGCGTATCTGCGTAAAATACGCACGGGTAATTCAGATATACGCATTAAAAATGAGATCAACGAGTGACAGCTACGCACAACTCTCACAGCATACGAGTCAGATATTTTTTACAAAATTTAATTAATTTGATTAACTACTAACATAGAAAAAGATGCTAAAGTCGGAAAGAGGATCCGAAAACGATAAACCGTGAAATACTCCTATTTTTTTTCATGTGGTAATTTTACTCCTCAATTTCTTTTTTTGAGGAGTGAAATACCCCTAAGTCCAAATAAGTATCTGAAGCCCTGACTTTATCTATATGGCCAGTGACCCTATTGTCAAGGTAACCTATTATCGTGGCAAATTTATTTCATTTTCCAATGCTGACCAAAAATATTTATATTTGCTAAAGGCGGAATAAATGAATTATCCACATGCAGAGGTATCTGAAAAAACAACAAGTTTGTAATATCAAGTTATATTTTCTTCCATGTTCACTTATTTTAAGTCTTCAGTGTTATTTTCATTTGGAAATGTTACTCTATATTCCTTATTTGAAAAAAATATTCTTTCTACATAATATATTGCCCATTTGATCTGTACTTTTGTGTATTAACAGTTGGATTGTCAATGATAAGACATATTCACATGGAAAATGCATTGAAGGTTTCACTTGCGTTGAATGAAACATTCTATTTACTAAAAAAATAAGAACCAAATCCAAAAAATTAACCTCTAGGCAAAATATAAAAAGGATATTAAAAGGTTTAGAACATTTAAAAAAAATCTTGTTTCATTATAAGATAGAACAAAGTTGAATACACTGTTCACATTATTGCAAAATAATCAAACTTTAATGTTTTCAACAGATTTATTATTGAAAAAATACCAGTTTGGTGACGTAGTGTCCAAGTTTACCCGCTAAAAACGGTTGTCTAATAAAACTAAGACTGGGCAATTTTGTACCTGAAT
Organism: Phorcus lineatus; assembly: GCA_921293015.1. NCBI lineage: Eukaryota > Metazoa > Mollusca > Gastropoda > Trochida > Trochidae > Phorcus > Phorcus lineatus. The sequence goes on along the minus strand of OV121085.1, from coordinate 55,519,117 downwards.
TTTTGGGTTCATTGATTTGCAAATGCTTTTATCAAATCTTTATATCAACTAAAATTACAAGAGAATCGTCAAAATAAGGAAAAGATTTGGGGATAAGAAATCCAAAAACATCCTTTTCCGTGTTGCCAAGGCGTTATGGCACACAAGTAGACCCTCATGTTGTCCGGGATCAGCTGAGATCAGTGATCAAGGCCAAGAGATGTATTACAATGTATTAACAAGTTGTCTAAATCCAGACAATGATTGGTTGAGCTATTGCCTTTCAAACGAGGGAGGTCACAAGTTGGGTTAATGGGAAACCGCTATGTCATGACCCACTTTTTCGTACTTTATTATGGCTACACACTATATCTATGGAACCTGCAATCCTTTCGTTACAGTTGGCCAAGTGTGCTGGGACTCATAATGTTGAACATAACAGTCTAGAATATAGCTGAAGTAAAAAGTCGAGCAACTTTTCATTAAAAAAAATTTACAGGGATATGCAATGTCGACGGCTGTGCAATATTCAACCTTAGTCAACACCCATAGTCTTTAATGTTTTTAAGTAACACAATAAAAACACAAAATGGTCAGCAATTTTGTAGTTTATGACCAAGGTTTAGAAGACTGCCCTTACTAACACTAGTAACTGGACAGGGCACACAGCAACCAGGGACAAGCAGATGAAAACCTGATATTCTTGCAATTTCAATTATGTATTGGCATGGGTTTGGTTGATGTTAGTTTAAGATGGGTTGACAACAAAGGTGGGAGTCAGAAGATGGAGGTAGGATGATGGTGATAAAAGATTTTTTGCTCATCTAAAAGTATATTTTAGTTGTTTGTAAATGCGTAAGGTGCTTACAGAGAGAATTTGAGTGCAAATATATTAGATGTTATATAGTTACTCCCTTACTCCTATTATCTTGTTTATTATATCTTATGTATATTTTTGTTTTGAACATCAACAATACAAAGGCTGATGAGCTACAGAGCCCATGGCTCTATTTTTGTATATAATGTTATATTACAATATTTATCTAAAGACAGCCTAGTAACCATTTCCCTTAAAATTGAGCCGTTATTAAAAAAAATTAGATGGGTTCATGGCGGAATAGCGCAGTGGTTAGCGCGTTCATCTTCGGATCAAGAGGTTTGTGCTTCGAATCCCACCAGGGGCTCAGCAACCTTGTCTGCAGTAGAGAACAGTTCTACACGCAGTAAGGTTTGGGTTACCAAATCTAACTGGTACTGCATGACAGACATTAGAAATTGACTACCCTTTACTTTTATTTATACTTATAATTGCCCGAAACCAAAACCAGTCGGCATAAGATGATAGGAAGCTCTAATTTTTAGAATAACATCTTTGATACATTGAGACTAAAGGTGCGGATTTGGAATTGGTATTCCCTCAAATATTGGCAGGGTAGGCTGTTCTCCTTCAAATCCTCTTTTGTCCTGTAAAGGAACCATTAATGCTAGGAATATGACATCTTTATAGGATGGACACTAATTTGTATAAAGTTAAAATTTTGTCCATGCCTCAAAAATAAGGAAATGGCAACTAACCCTAATTTAACTTAGGGTGGTTAACCCCGTGAGGGGCTGTTGACCCTAGTGATGCAATTTTGAGTTAATCAGCTGATATCATATGTTTTGGGCTGGCTCTAACTGTAGGTCAATTCAAAGGTTACCACCTGATGCATTTCAGCTGTTTCTTCAGAAACTTAATTACCATCCCTGTGAGTGTTAAGGAGAATGATATAATGCTAAATATAAGCAAATGGCTGTGGTCAGCAACCTCCATATGATCCCAATTACGTGTCTGTTACATTATAATAAAAGAAAACAATACAACAAAAATTGATTTGTTGCACCAGAGGTTTAGTAGGCGATATGATTTGATACTTTCTTTGAGGCAAGAATGAAACATCTTATTGTCATTGTTAGGATATCTTCCATTAAAACTTGTAGAGAAAAGATAATAAAATTGCTCATTAAGTACCAGTATGTGAAACTTACAATAACATTCTTGTGTACAGCACCAGTAATTGTGGTGTGTTTTGTTGATCGTTGATTATATATATCAGATAAATGACTTGTTCATGTTGTGCCTATCAACATTACAGCTATGTTTTAACTAGATTAAGTAACAACTCTACTTGTAAATGGTTACTCTTTAACCTTAAATTCATAAGATTTTGTAAATTGATAATATTTGACAGGGGACAATTTTTCTCCCATTTTATATCATATACATGTACAAAGGGATTTTTTCTTTATTCTTTAAGAATGGAATCTGATAACAAAGAATGTCTTGATGAAACCAAAGCTGATGGTGATAAGACAGAGTCTGTGGAGATATCTGAAGGTGTGGATGAAACTATGGGAATAGAAACTGCAGGAGAGGACAGACTTACAATAGACGCACCAGGGGAGGAGAGACTAATTGTTGGAGGAGACCAAGGACATGACATCAATAACGCTAATGCAAATATCACAGAGGAAGGTGCACTTGTGTCTGAAGCTGAGGAGGTTTTAGGTGGTGAGGAACATGAAACAAAGGATGAGAACTCAATGACTGTAGGAGACATACAGGTGGATGAGCAGCCCGTTGACAAGGTGCTTGACGAGAACCAGCATCTGTTGAAGGTTGAGGAGGGTGCCGGTTCATTATCGTTAGTGGCACCTGAAGCAGAAGATTCAGCAAACACTATACCCACTTCACTGGTGTCTGTGGAACCAGTAGAGACATCTTCAAGCTCCATATCTTTAGCTTCCAGGGAAACAGGGGAACCAAGTTCAATTGCAATAGTTTCTGAAAAACCTGAAAATTTAGATTCAATCTCTATAGTACCAGGAGAAACAGCAGAAACAGGTTCGGGTTCCATTTCTTTGGTTGCTGGAGATCCAGTAGAGACATCAGCAGAAGGTTCTATATCTATAGCGCCAGAAGGTCAGGTGGAAGGTGATGTTCAGGCCGTGCGAACAGTAAGTATAGACCAGACTGAAGGAACTCTAGGTGTGGTCCAGGCAGATGGGACTGTTGCAGTGATGGAGTCGGGGCAGCAGGGGATGGGAGAGCCAGAGACCATCACCATCAGTCTGGAAGAGGCCACTCAGATCTTCCTTCAGCAGCAGGGCCTGCAAGGTGCAGTGCAGATAGCTCCCGGCACCTACATACAGGTAAATCATTAGGCGAGGTAAAGAGTCGTAGAAGGAAAACCTTTGTTGTGAAAACTGAGGTGTCGGGCAGAGATAATAATACATTTCATTGACTGATCCATATTTTTTAATCAGTGATCAAGGGACTTTTTTTTACAATGCATAGAGAATAACATATTCAGAATTCTTTGATCAACTTAACTGTTTTTAGGTTTAGAGTTAACAATTTTGAACACACCATCAGATCAGATCTTAAACCACCTTTATCATTTAATGATAAATGTTCAATACTCTTTCAACTGACTATCTTGCAGGTTGCCGCTGATGGCACCCTTGGTTCTGGTATCTCTGCGGGCGGGGACCCTCTTCATGTTATCGCTACTGGAGATGGAGATCTGGTAGGATACAGTGTCCACCCTGAGGGGGAGGATGGGAGTGGGGGGATGGTGGCAGAGGTGGGGGGACAACTCATCCACATTGATAAATCGAGTATCGATGGTGCTAACTTGGTACAGGCTGGAGAAACAGTGAAGCAGGAAGTGGAGGGTGAGGGATCAGTTCTGGACACCAGCACAGGAGAGGTTGTAACAGGTACATCAGGGTGTCAGGTGATCAGCACTGCAGAAGGGCAGTTCACAGTCTCAGGGACTCAGTATGTGCAGGGTGACGGGGGTATTATTGTTAACGCTGGTGAAACATTACCATCAGAACCCCATGTAGTTGCAATAAGTGAAGGAAAGCTTGTGACAGTGTCTCAAGGTGGACATGCAATAGTTTCGGGATCTCAGCTCCCAGCCCATACTGCGGTACAACTCAGTAGTGCAGGGACAGTGCTGACCCCATCAGGCAGGCAGTTGACTGTGAGTTCAAGTGGTCAGATAATTTCTGGTAACACTGTCCAATATTCCCTGCTCTCTGGGGCTGAGACTCTCGTGACCAACACAACGTCATCAGTAGCAACTCCAAAACAGCCAAAGCTTGAGCCTAAGACTCCTCCCCCACCAAGACAACCAGATCTGAACAGTCCCATCTCGGTGGAAGACAAGACTGAAGTGGTAATCAATGGCAAGAAGTGTCTGCTGATGATGAACCCAGAGACTAAACAAATGTGTGCATATCCTCTACTTCCTCCTTCAGGTAGGCCAGGGGTCTTGTTCTTTAAGAATTGGTTTTGCTTATAAATAGTGATGAAGTGTAGGTATGAGTATGCATCTTTCACACAAAAAAGTAAAACAAAGGTCTGAAGCAATTTGCAAATTATGAAAATGGATAAGATGGATTATTAGAATCTGAAAAAAGTATCTTTTTCTCATATTCATTGTCACTCTTCCTGTTTTTTTTATATTTGGAAAAGATTCCCAGATTCATTGCATCCATGAAATCTGTGTCTTCAAGGTAAGAAGAAGCGTGGACGACCTCGAAAGCCCCGCCCCGGAGAGGAAGGGTACGAACCCCCCTCCACACTGAAGCCTAGCAGCCCGGGTGTAGAGGGGACCCCAGACGCTCCCACCGAACAGATGTCTAGTGCTGCTGAGGGGCTTCTTGAACTCTCTAATGCAGGTGGGTGTTGCGATGTATAGTTCTGGTACACAGTATTTTGTGAACCATCATTTGATAGCCAAACACCAGTTGAGTTAGGTGATCATGACCTTATTTCGCTTCAAAACCCTTGACAACTTTTTAATCTCCTCTTAAAATGATAATTTCCCTAAATCATGTCTTGAACAATGAAAATCATGTGAAAATGTACCAGTTGACTTTGATTATTTATTTTGCTTGGAGTGTTATTTGTATGTAATATCAACTTAAAACTTTGCATGAAATGTCAGTGTTGTTGGTTCATGAAATGTTAGAAAACTTCTAATCTATAATGCATGCAAGGAAAGGTTTGCTTTCAAGTGATTTTTACACTTTCTTTTCACATGATTGATATTTTTCATTGCTTGATGAACAATTTATTGATGTTTTTTGAAAGATTTACTTTCCATTTTGGACTGCAGGTCCAGATGGTGTTAGAAGAAGCAATCGTCCGAGAAAGAAAGCAAAGCTTCTTGATGGTATGTGACTGACTCTTCAGAGTAGAGCAATATCAATGGGCTTATGTTGAATGTATGTCGGTTTACAACAGAAAAGTCTGTCAGTCTCACAGGTGAAAACTTGTAGCATATTTTATTTGTAGTTGACTCTATGTACACGCTATATACTCGGTAAACAACAGTTGCCAGGAGAGGACATTACATGTCAACTACAAACTCAGCTGTACATTCTCTCTCTATTTTACTGCATTTTCCAACATGTGAAGCACCCTTCCATACCCTACCCCTCCCCTTAAATTTGGCAAGAATATAAAATCTATTTAGCCATTCACATTTCTGTTACAGTGTGTGTCAGTGTTATCATGACAACGGAAATATGCATTGTAGTTAACAATAACATACCAATGTTACAACTACATTGAGTAATGTCTGAGTTACATAGTTTTTTTAAAACTCCAATATTCCTATTTGTAGCTATTGCTTTACTTTTGAGTTCAGTGCCCACATGCTGATTATTTTGACCAGAATATCTTCTGATGTGATGATTTAGAGATTTTCTATGCAGATTACGATGTCCTGGAGGAGTCGGGGAGCGATGGGGAGACACAACCAGATGATTATGAGGCTGACCCAGAAGTCACCATAGCCGGATTCAAACGCAGGAAAGTGGCTCCGTCTCCCTCACCCGGGATGACCATTGCATACTCGTTCCAAGGTACAGTTTCTTATCAAATTGTTTGTGTTCTATTACTCAAGTTTATTTGGAATTGTTTTCATATGGAGAGAAGATTTTCTGGATAACAACTTCTTAATGTGATATTCATGATGTTTCGGAGTATATGCTTACTCACTTATATCACTTCTAACTGCCCTTCAAAGATTTGAGGTTTTCATGTGTATTCATTGTCATTTATGGTATTCCTGATTGTACAGACTTCAATACTTTTGTGATCTTGAATAGCAAATGTTTAATCAACTGTTTTATAGTGAAATTGAAAAATGTTTATCATTCTGTTGATTATTCTAAATGATGGTCTGCCACATAGGGAATAGTACTTGCTTTTTAAACCAAGATATGGTGACACCAGACAGTTATTGATGTGAATTAGAATTAACAAAATATTCATACTCAAATGATATTTTTATTGTAAAACAGAATAGGGAACCCCCCCTCTCACCATTCCAGTTAGATATCGTTTTAGGCAAAGAGCTAAAATAAAATGGGATGTGTAAAGCTATTTCATGTATTATGTGGAAAACACTTTATGTTTGTAACAAGTAAATCAAAATGCAATTTTTGCTATGTAGGAGGAGCTAAGAGAGGGCGTGGACGGCCCCGTCGTTACCCCCCAGCTGGACAGAGTGCCACCCCAAGCTCTATACCAGCTGTCATCATCCCCTCTGCTAACGGACAGACTCTTATGATGGCTCCAATACAGGTGCAATGTCTCCGGCCTTATCTCTTGTTTAAAATATTCACCACAAACTCGTTATCCTGTTTCTTATGAAATAAAAGCACTTGTGATTTGTATGGGCATACCTCTACTACCAGACTATTATTTATGGTTATGTTTTCAAATGAAGGAAAAGCATGACTAGATTTGAATACTGCTTTACCTCTCATAGAAGATTATGGTTAATGTATGGTGACGATTAATTGTATCATTGAAACCTATGATTTCATGTTCGTCTTCAGCCCTTTTAGATAATGAATTATTGTAACACTGATGAGGCACAGAACCAGAGGCACTACCTTTACATGTTACTTTGTTAGATATTTCAAAGAAATATGCCCATTCCATATTTTCAGTGTAAAAAAAAAATCAATATGCTCACATAATATATCAAATTTTGACATTCCTAAATGTTTGTGATTGTCTGCTTCCAGGGCATACAGAATATCCAGGCCCTTCAGTCACAGGCTAAAAGTATGCAGAAGCTGGAGCCTAAACCGTCTTCAGAGACCTCAGAGGCTGCCCTCGCCATCAGTGACCCTGCCCTCAACACCCCCACCCCCACATCCACCCCCAACAAACTTGGCAGAGACTCTACTGCAACATCCATAGCTCTTGACTCGGCTAACAGCTCAAGTGAGTTTACATACTCTCATTCATATAGAAAAAATAGGGGGAAAAGGAAATAAGAAGGACTGATTCAATTAAATGAAAATCTGATTGTGTACAGCATACTATCCATATCAGGCAACTTGTGTTGATTTTGGACTCATATTGGTAATGAACCAGTGACAAATTTGTCACCCTAACTTGTGATATTATTGATGTTTGCATTGTCTGTAACATTAAATGAGTGCATAGAGGCAAAATACATTTGGACAAGATACCAGGATATGTATAAAGAGAGGGTCCATGATACATCCATTTATCGGCACAAGAAACAATATATATATATCCCAATATTATTTACCAAATAAAACCAAATTACTTTATAAACTGACAAGTTAAGTTTTAATTCTATGTTTAAAGGATTGACAGTCTTTTTCAAACAGAAAATATATGATAATCTGATACAATTTCACAGTCTCTCTGATTTTATAACTTTCACTTGTGTAATGTTTATGGCAGGTTGGTATCTGAGAAATAACATAATTGTTAATGTCCTAACTGTTCTGCTTTCTTAAACTGTCGAGCATTGGGATGCGTATTGTATCGCAACCATGGTATCATCATGATAACAGTTTGCAGGTTCCTTAGCAATACCTCCATGATATATTGTCTCGCCTTATGAAACTGGACTCGGGGATATGTTGTCTCGGCACTAGAGCTATTCTACACAGGCCTAGTAACTTATTGAGAGGGCAACAATATTTTAATAAAATTATGAAATTAGTGAAAATCATGATATGTTTTTCATGATTTCCAAAGATATCTGTATAAATATTCAATATCAAACTGGGAACACAAAAGACTGTTCAGTAATCTCTTTCATCCCGCTGATTCTAATGTAGCTGCTCATTTCCTAGTTCTAGACAGCAGCAACATCCTCATCAATGAGTTGCCTCCGACAGAAGGAGGGGTTTCAGATAACGAGGACTTGGAGACTGAAGGTAAACCCAAGTTTTTTATGCAAGTTTTTTTCTTATTGCAAAATATAGGCAATGATAATGTCATTGAGATATGATAAATAGAGATTATTACCTCAGGAACTGTGTCATATGACTTTTAATAAATGAGTGTGAATATTTTTATTGCCCGAGCAAAAATTTTCAAGAGTTTTGTAAAAGTCATATGACACTATTGTAAGTGTAATAATTTCTTTTCTATTTTATTTAAAACGCATGCAAATATTCAGAAAACTGCCTGCTTCCCTTACGACTGCCCGCTTCATGAACAATGGTTTTATGACGTCACAGACGTCTTACTACGTTAATTTGCACTGAAACATTCGTTGCTAAGAAAAAGTGATATGTGCACATGTGCTCATATTGAAAATATGTCACCACTTATGATTATAAATATGGGTAATAAATAGTAGATACCAAACGACCTTCCATTTTATAAAATATTTGTATTAAACGAGTTAATGATTAAGTATAAAAGGAGCGAAAGTAGTAATGGTATTAAATTGAAGAAAGTTTAGTATTATGTTTATTACTTGACCTCAGTAAACAAGCATGATTGCCAAAGTGTACTGAACAAAACATTTCCGTGACTTTGCCGCCATTGTGAAGGCAGTGTAAACATTGTGACGTCAACCGTGAGGAACTTAGGTGTTCAATTTGACCAACATCTCACCATGGAGAAACAGGTTAATATGGTAGCTAAGTCATGTTACTACCAGATCAGAAGCATTGCTGCCATACGTGGTTACATCACTGAAGAATGTTGTAAGACCCTGGTACATGCTCTTGTCACATCAAGATTGGATTATGGCAATGGACTTCTCTGTGGACTACCTGATACTCTCACCAATCGCCTACAAAAGGTCCAGAACTGTGCTGCACGACTCATTACCAGGACAAGCCGACGGCAAGAGATCACGCCTGTCAGAGAGGTGTTGCACTGGCTCCCAGTGAAACAAAGATGCCAGTATAAGATCTTAACATACACCTACAAGTGTCTCCATGGCATGGCACCAAGCTACTTACAAGAACTTGTGGCCCCATACTATCCTGCTAGGACATTACGATCTGAATCTGAGTCCCTCCTCTGTAAACCCAAGACACGCACAGTGATGTATGGTGACAGATGCTTTGACAGCATATCAGCCAAGCTGTGGAACACACTTCCATTGTATCTGAAAGGCTCATCCTCACTAAACATTTTTAAGAAAGATCTTAAAACTCATCTTTTTAAAATAGCCTATTCTGCATAATGCATTTTATTACTCATTTAATCACTTATCTTTTACATGTTTTACCCTTCACTTAACACTTCATCTTTTACTCCTAAGTTTTACATTATCATTTTTTTTTTTTTTTTTAAACGTGCATACCTTATTTTATTTTGTATAATGTAAAGCGCCTTAGAGTGTTTTAATAAGCAGATAAGGCGCTATATAAATGTTGTGTATTATTATTATTATTATTATAACCACACAATATGACGTCGTACATGCAGCGGTATGACACTAGTTTAATATCGCTGTATAAATATAACACTGCATTATCTCACACGGGAGAGTTATAAAGTAACATATGACATTCTTCCAATTTGGAGAAAAAAAGAGTTATTTCCCTTTGACCAGAAAATGATCAAAAACATTTAATGTTTTTTTTTAACCTGTCGCAGAAATTCTACAAAAATGTTTTTTAAAGTTCGGGGTGATTCTGCAAGAGTTATTCCCCTTTGACCATCAATGGTAAAAATAATGCATGTATCGATATGACAACATTTATACTTCATTATTGAGAACTTTTATGTTCCTATGCTCACTGTTCGTATGTAATTCTATATCTGTAAATTTAATTTGGTTCAAACAACTTCATATGTTTCAGACACAGAGAAGACTGTAGAGGGTGAAGATGGATCTCAGGCTACTATCATACAGATTCCAGAAAACATGCTCAACATGTTTGTCCAGAAGAAGGACCCGGTGAAGATAGGTGAGTGCTGGCATGTTACTCTGCTCACTGTTGAAAACTTATTGCCCTATTTTGTGTTTGACAATATTGTGATGCATACAGCATACTGTATTCATGTGAGACCTGATCAGCTATTAATGACCTTTATTGATGTATATTGTCCTTACAGTTAAGTTTGTTCTCTGATGGGTAATAATTCAGGGCCCAGATTTTCAAAGCTCTCTTAGCACCAAGATAGTCGTAGGCTAGTTTATGCCCTCATTCCTGGATGTAACATTTCAATGCCATCACTGCTACATATTTTAATGTTTGATAATTTCTTAACTGTTGTTGAGGTTGATTCCCTTTTGGTGTGGTCAGGGCTGGTCGCGACTAAAAAAAGTACAAAACAATTGCAGACACTGTGATCCCCAATATAACCATGTGTCTTTATTTCATTTTATGAACTAAGCTGTAATGATAGTAAATCAAACGTTTTTTGAAACTTCATTTTTAGCTCATCAGGTCTGAAAGACCCGATGAGCTTATGGCATGGCATGGCGTCCGGCGTCCGTCCATCCATCCGTCCGTCCGTCCATCCGTCCGTCCATCCGTAAACTTTTCACTTTTTCGACTTCTTCTCCAGAGCTGAAATTTTATGTGCATACTCCTTGGCAAATGGGGATTCTAAATTGTAGATTTCGTGACCCCATGACCCCTAATGGGGTCACAAGGGTCAAAACCTTAAAAATCTATTTTAATCTTTTTCTCCAGTTCCAAAAGGTCCAGAGAGCTGAAAAGTTGTGTGTAGACTTCTTGGCCAATGGGGATTCTAAATTGTAGATTTTGTGACCCCATGACCCCAAATGAGGTCAGAGGGGTCAAAACATGAAAAACCTATTTTCATCTTCTTCTCCAGTTCCAAAAGGTCCAGAGAGCTGAATAGTTGTGTGTAGACTCCTTGGGCACTGGAGATTCTAAATTGTAGGTTTGGTGACCCCATGACCCCAAATGGGGTCACAGGGGTCAAAACCTGAAAAACCTATTTTCATCTTCTTCTCCAGTTCCAAAAGGTCCAGAGAGCTGAAAAGTTGTGTGTAGACTTCTTGGCCAATGGGGATTCTAAATTGTAGATTTTGTGACCCCATGACCCCAAATGAGGTCAGAGGGGTCAAAACATGAAAAACCTATTTTCATCTTCTTCTCCAGTTCCAAAAGGTCCAGAGAGCTGAATAGTTGTGTGTAGACTCCTTGGGCACTGGAGATTCTAAATTGTAGGTTTGGTGACCCCATGACCCCAAATGGGGTCACAGGGGTCAAAACCTGAAAAACCTATTTTCATCTTCTTCTCCAGTTCCAAAAGGTCCAGAGAGCTGAAAAGTTGTGTGTAGACTTCTTGGCCAATGGGGATTCTAAATTGTAGATTTTGTGACCCCATGACCCCAAATGAGGTCAGAGGGGTCAAAACATGAAAAACCTATTTTCATCTTCTTCTCCAGTTCCAAAAGGTCCAGAGAGCTGAATAGTTGTGTGTAGACTCCTTGGGCACTGGAGATTCTAAATTGTAGGTTTGGTGACCCCATGACCCCAAATGGGGTCACAGGGGTCAAAACCTGAAAAACCTATTTTCATCTTCTTCTCCAGTTCCAAAAGGTCTAGAGAGCTGAAAAGGTGTGTGTAGACTCCTTGGCCAACGGGGATTCTAAATTGTAGGTTTGATGACCCCATGACCCCAAATGGGCAATGGGCCTTCTTTATTTGATTGTGAATAACTTTTAACAAAGTTCCCGTCTCGGATGTTGGGACAGGCTCTTTCCTACACTGCCCATGACCCCATGGTCTAAACCCAAACACCTATTTCTATCAAAAGTCTGATGAGCTACAGAGCCCATGGCTCTATTTTTGTCGAGACCTGGTTGGCGAGTTGGTTAGATGTTGGCACAGTCAGTGCTGGGTGACTCTGGGGATGTTGTTCGAATCCAACACTGGGCTCCACAGGAAAAAGTAAAAAAATACTCAAAAATGTACCATTGCAGATAGTTTGATCCCAATAATTACAATGTTTAACCAATGAACTATTGAATACAATGATTTTTGAGAAAAATTCCACAATCAGCAGAAAAACTACCAAGAGTAAAATCTTCACTGATGTGTCTAAAAGGAGACGATTAGAGTGAGTTTTACTCTGGTGGCCCATGACAACCATCAGTTGCTGGGCTGAAAGAATGTATATTACTGGTACTCAGAAAGAGTGTAGCTTGACTGAATGTTACATGAGCTTGTAGATGTACTTGCTAGTTAGATTACATAAGGAATAGTCCTCTCTGATAGTCCAAATTGTTTGTACCTCAATCGTTCTCTCCCCACAGAGGTAGCTTCATCATCAATTCCTATACTAACCTCTGTTGTAATGCGAGCTCTTTTCAGGCTTCTGGCAGGGTTTCCTTGTGTGATGATATTGCATAAATTATCATGCAATATTTCAACCAATGAAAACACTGCATTCATGGATATTTTATTGTCACTGAGGCCTATAGTATGATTTAGTCTCTAAATAAGGTGACTGTATTCTTTCAGAAGACTCAAAGTGCAACATGCACATTTGAATAAACTTAAGCTTTCCCTAATGATAACTTTTGAAACGGTGTTGCTAATTGCACAACTTACTTTGATTACATCCAATCAGACTGCTACATTTCAGTAGGCACATTCGTACCCTGGTAGTCTCATTATGTCAACTAGTAAAGCTTCCCTGGGAGCTCTGGGCTGAAGAATGAGTGAGTTGGGCTCATTACACACCCCAGTGACAACAACACCTCTCTCACACAGTGTACAGCTTATTTAAACCTGTTTCCATTCACGCCATGAAAGGATACCGACCAATGTGGTTTTCATTTGTAGGAAGCAATTCCATTTGAAGCAAATGGTTCTTAGTTGCCTTGAACTCTAATCCTGTTATTTGATTGCATCAAAACTTTCAGAGTTTATCTCAAAATTAGATTCATTTATGTTGAAAGTGATTATTTTAGAGTTTTTTCCATACCATGTTTCAAGTGCTTATTGCCGTCATAGTTGCAGTAATCATTTCATTGCGGCTTTATTGCAAACACTTTTAAAATAGTCTTCCCTTTCTCACAAACATGTAATCAGCTCAAGGAGCAAAGGTTAAAGATAATGATACACAGAATATTTCAACTAATTTTTAGAAGAAGGGCAAACACGAAATGGCTCTATTCTGCCATTTCAGTGTATGATTGGAGGCAGGGAGTTTCTTGTGGTGCAGGGAGTGAGTGAATGATGCAGATGATTTCATTCACAAGCAGTGTTGTTCCTAGATGATCAATTGAGGGGGTCATTCTCGCCACTGCTGAACAGATGGAGCCTTCTACAATGCTAATGCCATCTTATTTCTCAAAATTTTAAGGAACACTAACCAAAATGGTGGGCAAATTTCCCAAGGATCCTTTCTTGTAACAATTCTGCATAAGCATTCATAAATCTAACTCCTCAAGAACAGTTTCCAATCTACCCCAACCCGTGGATTTTTGCTGTCTCTGAATGGTCATAGTGTTATTCATCTGGGTTTCAATGCATGGAAACACGTAGCTTAGAAACAGGCACTAAGGAAGTTTCTGTGCAATGTTAAACAGGTTAGCCTCAGTGTCAAGGTTGTTTTTAACAACTTACCTTGATGAGTTAGAGCTCTCCCAGCCAAGTGAAGATCATCACCAGATTGTTCTTCACACACTAGAGAAGTACAGAACTGTATCATATCAGATCGGTACCCGGGTGTATGCAGGAGCTCACACATAAGTATGAACAGTGTCTCTTATGCTTCAGTGTCTTCCATTATAACTAGAATAGGGTAGACATCCCTTTCTGGCTAATTTCAGCCTGCAGTTTATGAAAACTTATTTCTTTATAGACTAATTATCATGATTCTTTACTGTTTGCGATATTGTTCATGACAAATTTATTTTTCACATGGTTGTCATAGATTACTACCAGTTAAAGTGGAATTCTCTCTTGAAATGTGTCCAATACACAAGCAACAACTCCCATCTCGTATAGTGAAGCTACAAGGAATCAAAACCCATGTTTTCTTGTTGATAAGCAAATACATTATCAACTGACATACATTCCATCAATAACGATGATTTGCATTTCTATCATGGATGCAATGTCGCTTTAATAGTGCATTGTGCCAGTGACAGTTGACGTAGACCTGTGCCTTCCTCTGATAATCTTCATGTTGCTTGTGGGGTTATGCAGTGTTAAAGTTCTCTGTAAACCGTTCCGGTTCATGATTTACCTCAGTTTAACATGGAACTATGTAAAAATGTTCATTATTTTGTCTTCATTTGTCTAGATATCCTTTTCTGTCGGACCCAATAATGATTTTTTTCTCTAAAAAGGGAATTTACTTTGTGACCACAATGTTTGCCTGTAATTTATCAAAAAAAGTAACAAAGATCTTGTGTACAAGAACATTAATCCTTCTTAATACCCAAAAAATTTATCACTGGCAAAAAATTTCACCAGGGGTAATAAAAAATGATCCAGCTTGAGTTTTACGATGTAGAAAAACAGGTGTTTCTTCATTCATTGGTTTTCGCACTTAGTTTTTGTTAAGATAAACCAATTAAGTTCTAATGATGGTATATTTATAAACAATCAACATGAAATTGGAGTCGTGTATCTGGGAGTGCGACAATTCTCACCCCCCTGCTAGAGGATTGCAACCCACACGACCCCAGCATCCAACCATTCACTTCCACAACCTTATCTGTAATCTCTAACACTTGTCAAAAAAAACTCTCTGGAGAAAAAGGTTCTTAGCTCTCTATGACCTTCATGAAGCTGGCTGTTAAATTGAGCAACAGGGTGGAGGTAATAGACTTGCTGCAGGGTAGTATGCCGCTGGAATTGTTTTTGTTTTAGTTAAAACGTTTTGAAATATTTCTTGACATTTTGATATGGGATTATTCTATTTTGATTATATGCAATTTCAAATGCATATTAATATTTTCTTAATGTATGTAATTGCTTGAATAAGTGGGGTAGTATCAGAAATATGTATGAGTAAAAATGCGAAGAAAATATTTTGTAATTATATGAATGATTCTTAACTTCATTTGTTTGCAATTGATGAATTGAAAGCTTTATAAATAAACGATATTGGAAGTGTGGGGTTGGGGTTGGGTTGTGGCGTTAAGTCATGATTTATAAGTTAGTATGTCCGTAGTGTGTACACATTTTGTTTAGAAGAAGGTTTTAATAACATGAAAAAAGTTGAGTTTAAAAGATTTAAAGTTCAAGTTTAAGAGAATATACTCATTACGAGCCATGCAGCAAGTCTAGCTATCTGCCTGGTAATGTTACACCCTAAGCGGAGGTTAGGACTTCCATTCAGCATCGTGGGAGGACAGAAAAAAGTTGTTTAAGAAAGTCTAGCCGTGGAATGTACAGTTTATTGACCCTGGTTGTGAAGCTATTAGGCTGGATGTGAAGTAACTGTGAACTGAGTCTGTTGCAGCTTCGATAGCATGGACGTCAGAGATCACATACAATCATTTAGAATGTCACATTTGGTCATCTTGGATGTCATTTAGGGTCTCCTGGGCCGTCTTAGTCGGATCATCTTGGACGTCACATGGGGTCACCTCTGGTTTCTATAAAGGTCATCTTGGACATAATAAGGTGTCTTCACAGACATCACACAGGGTCATAAACTGTCTTCGATTGTTAGAAATGGTTAGAGTTTTGTCGAATTTGTGTTTTTGGAAATGATGTTAAAAGACTTATTCAAATTTTTATTTAATTGTTTCTAAATCTCGTAAGTTGGTGAAACATAATTAGATATATTTGCTTTGTCAATAAAGTTGTTAAAAGAATAATCATATTGCAGTTATTTATATATATACTTATATGCAGGTTATATTGCACAGCCCTGCTTGCAGTGTGTATTACATTTGTTTTGGTAATTCAGCTGCCGGTTTATCCACAACATCCACAGGTATCACTGCCTTGCATAGCCGCAGTTGACGTGCAGCCTTTCTCCCTGGGTCTCCTTTCACAAAGCAACCTTTACTAAGGTTACCTTCAGGACTTACGATCAACATAGGGCTTTGTGAAAGCAGACCCAGGAGTGTAAATGGCTACTTCAACATCAGTTCAGAGCTCTGTTCTTTGTCTTCTGTACAGGGACTTTGTCTCTGTACATGTCTTCTTCAAATACTGTCCTCAGTTGCCCTCGAGTAGATTTCCTGCTGATAAAATATAAGCTTAAAAAATGTTGAACAAAAAGATCTGTTTTTGGAGACAGTTACCCAAAAAAGTGGTTTGATAGAAGATGCCATACCAGCTGTGATATCATATTTGCGATGTTGCATAACAATTGCAAAATCTACTTGGCACGTGTCGAGATCATTATCCGCTATATCTTACTGGCACGCCAATGACCGATCCTGATGAAAGAAAAACATGGAAATAGAAAAAATTTCAAGTTTGCTGAGCCATGTTAATGTTTTGAGCATTCTGTTCTTTTTAACAAAGCCTTTTGGAAATTGAATATTTGAAGTTGCTGTATATCAGCTGTTTGGAGCATTTCATTGTCTCCAGCAAATGCTGGACAGGCCGAGGCATAATCATTTATTTCCGTTTTATATTTTTGTGTAGTGAAAGTTTCAGGAAAATTCTGTCTCTGAATCATTTTCTGAATCCAGTTTTTTCCTATTGACGGATAAACAAGTCTGTAGCTGTTTTCTTGCTGTAATGTAAAATTTTCAAAATTCAGAATTTCTTAGATATCTTAACCAAAACTTGTCAAAGACACATGAACAAGAGACATTAAATATAACTTTAATGACCCAATTGACATAAGAAAGATTTTAATAATCAATGTTCATTGAAGAGAGATGTCTTCATAAAATTGGATTTTGATTATCACTATGACACTAACTTTATATATTCTAAAACAGACTATAGCTCCATGTATGCACAGTGTTGTAGGACCGAGTCCCCTGAGGTGCCAGAGTGGTTACTTCTAGAGCAGACTATAGCGGCTGTGCAAGCCAGTCTGTGGTTATGCAGTGTTGTACAAGCCCACTGCCGCTGTGCCATGTGCTGTTTCTGGCACGTGGGAATGTGTGGGAGGGAAAGAGGCATTTTCAGGATCAGATGACCTCGCTGCCTCCAGTGGCAGGGGTCGGCACAAAAAATAGAAACCAGATTTGTGTTTCTAGGGGAGACCAGCTGGGTGGTTGTAAAAAGCGGAATTGAAACTAGAGCCTTGAGAGTGAAACAAGGATTGGGCTGATGCGGCAAAGACAGCTATGTGTGTCAGCAGGGCATGCGTACTTAGTGAGGGGGCAAGTTCAGGATTTGCATAGATCTACATAATTATATATGCTGTGTTGCTTAATGCGCATAGTTGATTTACTTGTCTGGGACCACCTGTTTTTTAGTCTTAAGTCTGCTGATTTATTCCCATTCTGAACATTGTTACTTTAATGAATGAAGGTTTTTGGTAAAAACTGCAATAGATGTATTGTTATATGATCTTTTAATTTTTTGCAAATTAAGAATTAATTCCTGCTTTAGCACCTGTGTGAGATCTTCATGATGAATCTTACTGATACAAAATACAAAGTTATCAAAAGAGGCATGTTCAGTTCAATAAACTGACATCTTTGTTTAAAGTTTATTGTCAGATTTTTATGAACTCTATGTGTTCTTGGTTCTCATATATCTCTGAATGAGCGTATTAATGTTGGCTGTCTTGGTGCATAATCTCAGTAAGAGAACATTGTAAAGTAATTATCACTCATTACAACACATGTTCATGATTAACCTAAATTGTAAGGTATTTAAAATTATGAACTTGGAAACTCATCATAAAATATCATAAACTGCTATCAAAAATTAAATAAAAAGGTGTTAAGTTGAGTGAGATGTGAAGTGGATATCTGCAAGCGGTATATATAATTGATAAGCGCATGTGGGGAGGTCATCAGGTATATTATACCCATTACTCCTAGTGGTATATACAATTTTCATTTCATTTTAAAGCGGGGTTTTTGCTTCGGACCAAAATGTCCATGGTTTGAATCCCACCAGGCCCTCAGCAACATTGTCTGCAGAAGAGTACTGTTCTACAAGCAGTATGGTTTGGGTGCAATGCTGCACTGAATTTCAGCACAGTACCACCCATGGTTGGGTTGTTCCAGCAGACGCTTGTAGGTTTTCCTGTAACGTATAGCCACAAAGGTGTTGCAGGCTGTCTCCCTGCAATAATACTAGCATGCGTGATATAAGTGAAATATTCTTGAAAGCAGCTTAAAGCCGAAACACCTCACCTCACCTCACCTCATTCAAACCCTCTTTGTAATTCTCTCAGGTACTGTATATACTCGATTTAAATATTAGGTTACCTTAGAAGAACTGTCCTAGATGGACCTTTTTCCTTTTTTGCCAAAGCTGGACATAGTTACTTTTATTTACTAATGATTAAACTTTAGAAGAGAAAATTTTTCTTAAAGTGTGACAATTCAGTTTCAAAATACAATCTTTTTTATTAAAAATGAAAAATCAAGGATTTCAAATGATGAATTTGTTAAATAAGTGATACAAATTATCCCCATGATAAATACATGATAACTGGAGGTCAATATATGTTAAATGCACATTAAAAATGGATTAAAGAGCCAGGAGACAGTCTAGAGAACTGATGGGTAGCAGTATGTTATCAGAGCCAGGAGACAGTCTAGAGAACTGATGGGTAGCAGTATGTTATCAGAGCCCAGAGACAGTCTAGTGAGCTGATGGGTAGCGGTATGTTGTCAGAGCCTAGAGACAGTCTAGAGAGTTGATGGGTAGCGGTATGTTATCAGAACCTAGAGACAGTCTAGAGAACTGATGGGTAGCGGTATGTTATCAGAGCCTAGAGACAGTCTAGTGAGCTGATGGGTAGCGGTATGTTATCAGAGCCTGGAGACAGTCTAGTGAGCTGATGGGTAGCGGTATGTTATCAGAGCCTAGAGACAGTCTAGAGAGTTGATGGGTAGCGGTATGTTGTCAGAGCCTAGAGACAGTCTAGAGAGCTGATGGGTAGCGGTATGTTATCAGAGCCTGGAGACAGTCTAGAGAGTTGATGGGTAGCGGTATGTTATCAGAGCCCAGAGACAGTCTAGAGAGCTGATGGGTAGCGGTATGTTATCAGAGCCTGGAGACAGTCTAGTGAGCTGATGGGTAGCGGTATGTTATCAGAGCCTAGAGACAGTCTAGAGAGCTGATGGGTAGCGGTATGTTATCAGAGCCTAGAGACAGTCTAGAGAGCTGATGGGTAGCGGTATGTTATCAGAGCCCAGAGACAGTCTAGTGAGCTGATGGGTAGCGGTATGTTATCAGAGCCTAGAGACAGTCTAGAGAGCTGATGGGTAGCGGTATGTTATCAGAGCCTAGAGACAGTCTAGAGAGCTGATGGGTAGCGGTATGTTATCAGAGCCTAGAGACAGTCTAGAGAGCTGATGGGTAGCGGTATGTTATCAGAGCCTAGAGACAGTCTAGTGAGCTGATGGGTAGCGGTATGTTATCAGAGCCTAGAGACAGTCTAGAGAGCTGATGGGTAGCGGTATGTTATCAGAGCCTAGAGACAGTCTAGAGAGCTGATGGGTAGCGGTATGTTATCAGAGCCTAGAGACAGTCTAGTGAGCTGATGGGTAGCGGTATGTTATCAGAGCCTGGAGACAGTCTAGAGAGCTGATGGGTAGCGGTATGTTATCAGAGCCTGGAGACAGTCTAGTGAGCTGATGGGTAGCGGTATGTTATCAGAGCCTAGAGACAGTCTAGTGAGCTGATGGGTAGCGGTATGTTATCAGAGCCCAGAGACAGTCTAGTGAGCTGATGGGTAGCGGTATGTAATCAGAGCCCAGAGACAGTCTAGTGAGCTGATGGGTAGCGGTATGTTATCAGAACCCAGAGACAGTCTAGAGAACTGATGGGTAGCGGTATGTTATCAGAGCCTAGAGACAGTCTAGAGAGTTGATGGGTAGCGGTATGTTATCAGAGCCTGGAGACAGTCTAGAGAGTTGATGGGTAGCGGTATGTTATCAGAGCCTAGAGACAGTCTAGAGAGCTGATGGGTAGCGGTATGTTATCAGAGCCTAGAGACAGTCTAGTGAGCTGATGGGTAGCGGTATGTTATCAGAGCCTAGAGACAGTCTAGTGAGCTGATGGGTAGCGGTATGTTATCAGAGCCTGGAGACAGTCTAGAGAGCTGATGGGTAGCGGTATGTTATCAGAGCCTGGAGACAGTCTAGAGAGCTGATGGGTAGCGGTATGTTATCAGAGCCTAGAGACAGTCTAGAGAGCTGATGGGTAGTGGTATGTTATCAGAGCCTAGAGACAGTCTAGAGAACTGATGGGTAGCGGTATGTTATCAGAGCCTAGAGACAGTCTAGTGAGCTGATGGGTAGCGGTATGTTATCAGAGCCTAGAGACAGTCTAGAGAGCTGATGGGTAGTGGTATGTTATCAGAGCCTAGAGACAGTCTAGAGAGCTGATGGGTAGCGGTATGTTATCAGAGCCTAGAGACAGTCTAGTGAGCTGATGGGTAGCGGTATGTTATCAGAGCCTAGAGACAGTCTAGAGAGCTGATGGGTAGCGGTATGTTATCAGAGCCTAGAGACAGTCTAGAGAGCTGATGGGTAGTGGTATGTTATCAGAGCCTAGAGACAGTCTAGAGAGCTGATGGGTAGTGGTATGTTATCAGAGCCTAGAGACAGTCTAGTGAGCTGATGGGTAGCGGTATGTTATCAGAGCCTAGAGACAGTCTAGAGAGCTGATGGGTAGCGGTATGTTATCAGAGCCTAGAGACAGTCTAGAGAGTTGATGGGTAGCGGTATGTTATCAGAGCCTAGAGACAGTCTAGAGAGCTGATGGGTAGCGGTATGTTATCAGAGCCTAGAGACAGTCTAGAGAGTTGATGGGTAGCGGTATGTTATCAGAGCCTAGAGACAGTCTAGAGAGTTGATGGGTAGCGGTATGTTATCAGAGCCCAGAGACAGTCTAGAGAGCTGATGGGTAGCGGTATGTTATCAGAGCCCAGAGACAGTCTAGAGAGCTGATGGGTAGTGGTATGTTATCAGAGCCTAGAGACAGTCTAGAGAGCTGATGGGTAGCGGTATGTTATCAGAGCCTAGAGACAGTCTAGTGAGCTGATGGGTAGCGGTATGTTATCAGAGCCTGGAGACAGTCTAGTGAGCTGATGGGTAGCGGTATGTTATCAGAGCCTGGAGACAGTCTAGTGAGCTGATGGGTAGCGGTATGTTATCAGAGCCTGGAGACAGTCTAGTGAGCTGATGGGTAGCGGTATGTTATCAGAGCCTAGAGACAGTCTAGAGAGTTGATGGGTAGCGGTATGTTATCAGAGCCTGGAGACAGTCTAGAGAGCTGATGGGTAGCGGTATGTTATCAGAGCCTGGAGACAGAAGTCGCAGATGTCAATAGAGGACACAGACTCTGTATGTCCTAGTTTGATGACAACCGAGTCGTAAATATTCCTGCATGGAGGTACCGAGAGGGAGAATGTTGAAGATATCTCTCACTTCCGCTCTCACAGAATGTCAGACATTTGCTTCTTTTGAGGCTCAACAATCTTTCACCTTCATATTGAAGGTCTTTGTCATTCGCACTTTAACTCTACTTAATATACTCTTTATGTTCGGAAAACTTATTTTACTACTGTGTTAAAAAGATGCTCAAATGTTCAAAGCAACATTTTTTTCAGAAAAAGTTTGATGCTTTTTATAAGATCTCTTATGCAGGAATTATCTAGTTTAACTAAAAAGGTTTTGACTTTAGAGTTTATGAAATGAAGGTTGTACAACCAACCCAGTAGCTTTCGGATGATAACTTTTGTCTGTTTTTAAATTTTTTTACAATGTACGCTAATGGCACATCACTCTAGAGCTGACCAGTTTTCAAGCTTATCTTGTGTGCTGCTCACATAAAGGATACAATGGACAATGAAAGTTATTCATTTTTACAAAATTTCTATTTTTGTACAATTGAGAGTTCCTTCCTGTAGAGCCTCTGTTTAAAATCTGCATTTCTCAGTTCTGATCTTTCCTACCCCATCATGTCCCTAGAGACGTTTTTTGCAGAGTTTGCACATTTTGCCCATGTTCCAAAGACAAAGTCTGATCATACATGTATAGTTTTTGTGCTAAGTATGCTTTGAGCACCTTGGTGTAACGTCCCACTGCTCAAGGGTTTCACCATCTGGGACTGTGGTGACAAAGACATGTATACTTGGAGAATTCACGGCTACTCCTGTAGCGTCCATGGCTTGAGTTATATATGGCCTTTGTTTCTAGCCAAAGATAACAAAAGTGGGCATAAAGGTTGACCAAGCGTTATGTGAACTTCCTCTCCTACATGTGAAGACAACACGTGGAAATATACCATGTCGTAGGTCTCTACTCTTGTTTGTACAAACTCCATGGATATTGAAATCATGCCTCTTGTGATTATTTAATACTGATGTGGAAACATTGTGGTGGTACAATTATGCCCCAAATAAAATCTTGAGTAGAAATGTAATGTGAAATGATTTTGTTGTCCCATGAAGGAAGAGAATCTTTTGAAAAGTGTTACAGTCATTGCGATGTGTATGATAGCAAGAAGCGAGCATGTTATAGTTAGGTTTTCATTCATTCTGCCCAACTATCTCATCTTGGAGTCCAATGAAGGGTCTGAAACTCTATTTGCAGTAAACAAACTATCTGACTTATATGAAAGGCTTAAAAGCCAAGTTGAATGGCAATTAAAGCTGGAGTGTTGAAACTTCTTTGAGTAAAAACAATCATTGGCCTCCAGATGTTCTTGTACTAAAACATGAAACTTTCTGTTGAAGTTTAATGTTGTGAGATAATTTATTTGATCAACATTGGAGATGCCCTCATTTTGACTTACAGATGACATGTTGACATTTTCAGGTATAAAATATCAGAGCTAGATTCTGCGGAAGCTGCAATGTTCCCAAATATGACTTTCATACAGGTCAATATGTCAGAGAGCAGTTGAGGTGTTCGAAGTGTCGCTCTTAGATCGTTAGGGGTCATCATACCTCTGTTGTCATTTCCAAATGATACAATGACGAGTGTTGCAGGTATCAGAGGTGAGAGGTTGGTCTGAAGAGGCATGTCATCGACTTTTTGATGACTCATTTTGCCAGTCAATTTACAAGTTAGTGACCCATGAACAAAGCCTTTGAGATATGGTTAGAAAAGATCTGACATTGAAGTATTAAATTCAGACAATGTTTGACAACAGTAGATCAATCAAATCCTGACATTGGTGTCCTTTTTATAGGTATCAAGGCGTCTGAGATTGATCTAGAGAAGCTGCGATGTCCAAAGTGCGACTTCCAGGCGTGCTACCCCCAGCAGTACCAGGACCACATTGCCACCCATGGGGAGGATATCCACAAGTGTAAATGCTGCAACTTCCTCACCTTCAACAAGGATGATCTCATGGACCACTTCAAGGTAATCATTCAGTTTTCAGTAGCGTTCACAATAGCCAGTCAGAAACTAAAACGCAAGATATGTGTGCAAATCTCCATCACCGATTAATCTAAACTGTGCTGCATTTCTTAAATCTTCAGTGCCATCTCTTCAGGGTACTTCACCAGAGAGTTATCATAAAATTTTGTTGTCAGCGCTATGAGCATAACTTGTGTGGAGTTTGGCGAAATATTAATGCACACATTATTATTATTATCAAATTAGAAATCTTTTACTCAAACCATAATTGTTGGTTGAATGCAACTAAGAATGGATTAGACTGTAGTGGAAACTTGAGTTATGTGTTTTGGGCCAGGTGGCCAGCCAATTAATGATTATCTTTGAGTACCAGCAGTTGGAAAGATAAGTAAAGAACTATGGACACCGTTATGACTTGTTTGACTACTGTGTTCCTAGGGCTGTGCAATACCAATATAATGCGGTGTAGATTATACTTTACAATAATTGCAATATTTTGTTTCATGTAGCAATATATCACACCAAACAATTTCAGGTCAAATTTATTCAGAAAGCTTGTTTTAGAGAAATTACTTTGGTGTGCAAGAATTTGTGTTTGGCTGCATTATAAGTGATAGTAGACAGTATTTAAATACATATGTCATCAAAATTTACTGATAAGGTGATTTATTAAAAGTATAATGTTTAAACTGCATAAAATTGACCAGCAGGCCACCCTGGCTTATCAATTCTTTTATTTATTTAAGTGCAAAAGATTGCAGAGCCTATTTTAGTCTGCTTGATTTTTCAAACCACAGCTCAGTTGTCAGAAAAAGGAAAAAAGAAACTTATTTCCAACACTTTCCTGCTTTCAAAATTCTTATGTAAAAATACTAAGACTTATATTGTCTCCTAATTAATATATAAATTTTAAATTCTTTTGAATGTTGTTTTTGATTTTAAACCATTGAAGTGACAATAGTTACTGGGTAAATTGGATTTTGAAAAGGTCTATGATTATATATGTACAGAGGTACATGTCGAAGGTGCCAATCCTACTTGAACAACTTAGTTTACATAGCTCCAGACATGCTTCGCTTTAACTCTAATGTCTTTCTTTCTGTGTTTCTATTGGTACATCAGAGGGAGGAGTTCAGGGCCTGCTTTCACAAAGCAACCTTAGCTAAGGTTAACCTTAACTCCCATACTTTAACATTGCACTAAGGTTACCTTTAGGACTTACGATCACCTTAGGGCTTTGTGAAAGAAGGCCCAGGGGTTTATGAACTCTTAACACTGGCTTACATCACATTCATTTTCCATTATAGCTCTTACTTCTCTTTCTATATAGCGGCTATCTCGTCCATGGATACATTTATTTTGCAGATGTCATGAACTAAGAATTTGGCATATCAAAAGATTGATATCGCAATTATTAAATGGTATTTCATGTTATATAAACTCGTGCTGGTGAGTAGTATCTCAATACAAAAGAAGACCAGTGCATATCATCATTACAATAACTGACTCTCCTGTCACTGGTCTCAGCTGTCCGAGTTTCTAACTCTTTCATCAATTAAGCTTGTGAAAGAATCAGCGGCACTGATCCGCAAGTTCCCAGGAGTATAGATACCATATACTCCTTTGTACGCAACAGGTAGGTGGCGCTGCACAGGAAGCTGGACTACCCTATCTGTACCTTCACTGGCCCTCACTCCCCTCCGTCTGATTACCAGCCTAACATGTCCGCACTTCTAACTGCTAGGCTGAGAATAGGAGCAGGGTTATCTGCCCTTGTTAGGGGATCACTCATTAAGATATTCAACGCTGGGGAGGTGTCAGGGGTCAGCAAGATCCAACTATTTCTGTCTGGGTGGGGAGGCCTCACTGTACACAAGAGACGTGTATCTTTCTGAAGATTGCGATTTTAATCCGGTGCCTTTGATGAGGATAAGGATGTGCTACATGTTCTGATTAAGGCTGATACAGCCTCCATGACTGATAGCGGAGGAAGTGAGTTAATGGCTTATTTAGACGGGATGCCTCACTGATCGTGAATTGATGGTCCAGGGAGCACCTACTCTCTTCCTTCCCTTACCACTGCTTCCATTGCTGAGAGAGACGAAAGGTGTCTGTGGGAAATTGGATCTAATTAATTACACACATTTGTAATTATATGTAGGTTTAAGTGTTGATGTCATTAATCAACAAGATCAAAAGAACAAATTATTTTTTCATCCTGTTGGAAGTTTGCTCTACGTCACCCTGTTTGAGTGGTTGATTCCAGAACATCAATTAACATAATTATACTAGAATTGAAAGCATTAGCCAAAGAGTGTGTATTGTACATAAGAAAGTATTTAGTAGCAGCACTGCCTAAGTCCCAGCTATTGTCAGTTTTTGTTCATTTTTCACCGCAGCTCGTTTTGTTTAGCTATTACTTGTTTCTACTAAGGTTTTCACAACTCAGATGCATATCCGTAAAAAAAAATGCCTGTTAAGTTGTTAACACATTAACTCAAAAAGTTTTGGTGCTTTGAGGCTCTAATTTGGTGTGTATATCAATTATGGTGAAGTACCAAGATTTATAAAGGTTTACACTACAGTTTTTCAAAGGTCCAATTCACAATGAGGTCACAACTTATGCATGGTTTTGCTAAAAAATTTCATTTTAACTATCAATTACATTACATGATTATTTATTTGAACTATCAAGGCTTTATATCATTACATGATTAGTATAACCAAAGGAAAGTATTTGTTGATTGTGTGACCTTGAATGTCAAAGGTAAAGGACAAAAGATATGAGTTATGGTCATGTTCACCCTTTAATCAAATTTTGAAACAAGAAATAGTTATTGAGAACTCATACGAACCATTTCTTGATTACACCACTTGGATATTCATTTGACATATTACTAACAAAGGTCAAAGGTGAAGGTTGCAGTAAATGAAATCTGAAACTAGAAGTACCAAGATTTGAACAGGTTTTTGCTAGGAGTCGGTAAAAGGTCAAGGTCACAAAGAGATTATGTTTCAAGAATGGTTTTCGAAAATGCTTTATTTGAACTATTAACACTTTCAATCATTATGTGATTGTTATACCCAGTGACAATAGATTGTGTGACTTTGAATGCCAAAGGTGAAAGATACAAATTAAAGATAAGTAAAATTTGGAAATCAGAAATAGCTTTTTGAGAACTTAGATGAATCATGCATTTATTGATCATACCAACTGGCAATTCTTTTGACATGTTCACAATCACAAGTCACAAGTTCTGAAATCACTAGAAAATGATGATCAAAATTGTGTGGATTCACCCCAGTAAAAACGTGACATCCAAATGGTACTAGTTGCAAGTGCAGTTTCTCCGACTTTAATGTTCAATTGTCTTTGACTTTTGAGGTATATTTAGAAAAAATTCCCATTTCTTTGTGGCTGTGGAGAAGGCGGAACAGGGGAAAGCTAAATCCTCACTTTCCAGGCTGCTCTGATTTTACGGTGTCCCACAAACACTGTCTAGTCATTATTCATTTATAAGAGTATCAAAAAACAATATGGATCAACGTGAACACATTTAAGCAAATCGCAGTGACAAACACACTTTTTTCTGTCACAGTGTGATATCATTGAGAAATTAAAATTCAATTGAACTGCTATAATGCTGCAGTATGAAGTTGTCAGATTTTTAAATTTATCTTGATCTTTTGAACTATCACTGGTTTTGACTTGTTTTGAGTGTGTCTTTTCACTGGTAAAATTCATTTGTGACAACTCACTAGATGTGTCAGTAATTTGCTTCATAGCGAGTGTACTTTGTTTTGTTTTGCATTTTGTGTAAACTTTATGAAGATTTCATGAAACTTTAAATTAAATTTTTTGTTAATCATTTAGATTCAGACCAAACATGTTACATTTGTTATGACATTTTTTATTGTAAGATACTATCAGTTTTAAAGCCAAATCAGTGCTACAGCTCCTATGGTATATAGTCAAGTTCTTAGAATTTAGATCTATGTCTGCTGACACATCTTTAGAACACTGTTTCAAGTTTATGAAGAACCAAGATAATACATGTTTACAATTAATTCAGTATATAGATGAGTTGGTGTTTGTTAGTAATGGTACAAGTATGTGATATTTGGCATTTTAGCATTATGCATTCTTGCAGTCCTACTGATGAAAGTAAAAGTTGGTTCAAATTTGCAATCATATAAATTCTAAGCGAAGATAAGATATGTTTGACAACTCATTCAGTATTAAAGCTAGATGCTAGCGGTGGTACAACTCTGTATCATATCAGTAAGTCCTCAGTGGCCTGCTGCACACCCTCATGAGTTATTTGCTTGTCATATTATTGTGACGGATGCAAGTGATAATCTGCAATTATGGGTCTGACTCATACTTCCTTACGTCCCATTCACATCCATATGCTCAAACCGCAGGAATGCTGAGTAGGCTATTTATGTTCTCCATTTTTTTCCATTAGAACTGTATCTGCTTCGGCCTGAGCTGTTACCCAGAGGTGCTATATCAGATTCCTGAAATCTGTTTTTTTTTCTTGCAATGACAGCGTTTTTTGCTCCCATAATTTTCTACTACTGCATTCACTGAACTTTGCTATGTAACAAAGATGGAAATATATCAACCACTGTCATGGGTGTAAGATTTGATACTTTGGCCATATGTGATCATGATTGCAGAACAATCTTGTCATTTGTGAAAGTAATTTTATGGTCAGTAATAATACAGAAAGAAATTAATATTCCTCAAGTTGTTTACTAGTATACATACATGATATATATATATCATTTTGCCATATATATGCCACAGTAGTAACATTATGCTAAATGTAAATATAGCTATTTTAGTGTGTGATGTTAGCCAAATAGGGGTTGGTATGTCACATTGGTTAGCACGTTCAGCTTCGGATTGTGAGGTACATGGTTCAAATCACGCCAGTGGCTCGACTACTTTGTCTGCGGTAGAAAACTGTTCTACACACAACAAGGTTTGGGTGCAGTGCTTCACCGAATTTTTGTGCAGTACCACCCATGGTTCCCTAGTTCCAGTCGACGCTCGCAGGTTTTACCGAAATGCATTGCCACAATGGTGTTTCAGCTGTGATATAAGTGAAATACTATTGAAAATGGCTTTAAACCCCAAATCACCTCACCTCACCTCAACTCACCGTAACCAAATATGTTTTCTTTCAATTATTTTGTTTTCATTATTCTTGTTGTAGTTAAATGACATTTTAAATGAGGTTTTTGATTACTCTGATGTTATTCTACATTTGTTTACATTTGAGTCATTTATGAACCCATCAAAATTTATGATTTTTTAAATTTCTTTTTAAAACTTGTACTAAATCTAAGCGAATGATGTTATATGTAGTCTAGATGTTCTGACAGTAGTAATCATTTTTGAGAAATTAAATACTAATGTACAGACTTTATGTCAATTGCTGCATCAGTATACACTGTAAGGGTTAATGTGCATTTGAACTTGTTGCTCAGAATCCTGTAACTAGCACTTCCTGGTTGCGTGGCGCCCTCTATGAACATTCCTGCATGTACATCTGCAGTTTGTCATCTCCTCCCACGCAGTCCTTCCATCTGGTGACACGGGATGCCATTGACACCAGCCCATGGTAAACCCTATCGCGTGCCACTTTCATTGAACATCATGCATGGAATGAAACTAATCTCTGTTAAAAAAACTTTTGACAATGATTAACAGTGCACTGTCATCTTTGCTTACACAAATCTTTGATTTGGTGAGTTTTTCACTGAGATCTACTTGAGCTGAAAATGATAGCAAACATCCTCTTCCTGATTTGCAGTGATATGACCGTGTCATCAATATTGATACGTGCAGAAATTCAACAAACTTCAACCAACATTGAAGACAATGATGAGCCATGCAGATATTCATTATCGGCCATCATCTGTTTGTTTGTGATGACACGATTGGTGCACTGATAAGATCAGGTCAAACATGACGTAAGTTTACAGCTTGAAAATATATCCAAGACAATGAAAGCAATGATTTATTATACAGGAATTGTGTTGTTTTTGCTGAACCATCTGACGCATCCTTCTGCCTTTGTGCAGGGAACTGGTTTGTGTAGAATTTGCCGCCAAAAATGATGTCTCATGAAAAGGGCACTGACACATGAGTTGTAGTACATATCATGCTATGCTATTGTTTCAATCAAAGATTGATTTCAGTTAACCTTTCATATATATATTATGCAGCTGCCTTATTTCCATGTAAAAAATAATACATAAATGAATGAAAATATAAGGCTTTTCCTGAAGTATAGACATTTGCAAGTGTAGAGTTTGAATTTTGTTTTTGAGACTTGCATTTATGTGAAACTGATTTTATACCATCAGCTCCTGAGTCAATTAGTTCACCACCATTCTGAGTGTGTAATTTACAGGAGTTTCATTACAGAATTGTAATTGTACAGTTGATTACGGGAGAACTTTAAAAGTTCGTTGGAAGGTTAAGTGTTGACATCATCGCAAGAGTAACCAGTCCATTTGTCAGGGCCTCCTTTCACAAAGCAACCTAACTAAGGTTAACCTTAACTCCCATTCTTTAACATTATACTAAGGTTACCCTAGTGACTTACAATCACCTTAGGGCTTTGAGAAAGGAGGCCCTGATATATATATTTATACAAGTGGTTAAACCACTGATGTAACTGATGAACATAACTGATATATATATATATGTCAAGCATTGTTTAAGATGTACTCTTTTGCCAACAATACAACACTATGTTAAGATATTGTAGAATTATAATTATGAGTCATTTCTTATTCTAGATAGCTGTCAACCCCTGCATTTAAACTTATTACTCTCATGTTATTCAAACATCACTTGTGTTAGTCATTTTTTGACATTTACATACAAGAAGAAACCCATGAAATATAATTGTAACGCTAAAGTGTCAAATTAGATTTGAAAATATTTTAACATCCGTTCAATTTTATTCTTGACAACTTCCAAACATGAAAGTCAGCCTGATTTTGTTAAGTGGGATTTTAAACTTATTTAAGACACAACATATGTAAGTTCTCTGCAAGTTTGAAGGTCGCAGTTGCAACTGAATCCACCTTGTTGCTATCAGCTTTGAAGTTTGCCGCCATTTATCATCATGGCCGCCTGTTCCACCACCCACACAATGTCCTCTAGAATCAAGGCCCAGGCAAACCATTGCAAAATATTGTGTTTCACACATCTAGAGATGTTGGCAGCTGCATTAGTTGAATTTCTCCTGTATTGGAAATTCTAGGCCTCTATCTCTCAGGTGCATTTTTTCATATAAAGTAATATCAGTATTTTTATTTCAACTTCATCAGCATTAAGCATATATTCCTGCTTCATGATTATGTATCAATTTTGCCTTTATTTAGTCTTTGTCTTCACTCAGTAAGGCTATACTTTCCCATAGATAAATTTCTTAGACAAATTTGGTGTGTAGTGGGCAATAGTGTACCATGAGAAGTATTTGAGAAGTGGGATATGTTTGTCAAAGCAAAGGTTCATAATTGTTTTATATAGGCCAAATAACCCTCACTTGGTCTGATATATATAGAATCAGCAAAGAATTTATAGAAAGGATATTTTTAATGGGTATGAATAGGAAGGGAAATGTATATAAATATTTTTCACAATTTTCACTGCATGCTGCTAGTGTGTGAAATTTCCTGTCATATATTCTTTTGAACCACAGTATATGGTTCTCTTCTTCTTTATATGAAAGAGACCAAATAAATGAAAGTATTTTATTGTGTTCAGTGGCATTCTGTGAACATAAGTTGCTTTCTTAAGGAAGTCAAATGACGGTCTGTACAAGTTCATTTGTGATGATGTTTGGTATAAGTAACAGTTGAATTCATTTTGCACATATTTAATGTTCTTGAAGGTTTCAAGGTCATGGTCAATGATGCATCTTGTTCAACTTTGGTTCTTTTGCACGATCACAGCGATCTGGAGAAACATCTGTTTGATGTCAGTAAAGCTCAGATCTTACAAAACTTGAAACAAGTCATAAACAAAGTTTCATACACTACCGGTATATATTTCGAAGGCATGAAACAAAGAATTGGCTAAGGGTCCTTGCACTTTCCCCTGGTATGCCTCCTGAAACTGACAAGCAGTTACACTATGAGTAAGGCAGCAAGTATGACATTTAATTGTCACAGATTCATTCATAGTGACAACTTGCGCAGGCTCATATCCTGTTGGCTGTTTGAGTTCTCAGCTTGCAGAGGAGTCCGCTGATGAATGGGGAACAGAACGGTCATATGGCAATATCTTAATTGAAATTAATTATACAATGATTGTGCCATATGCCAGAATGATAATATAACCTTTTTATGAAGTGTTTGGTCTGGCATGGTTTGTAATTAGATATTTAACATAATAGATATGTTATGTGTTTTATCTTCTTGAAATTATTTTTTTCTCTATCACTAATTTTCATTCACAGGCAATTTGTACAGGATTAATGAGGGAATGCACTAGTTGTTATCAATATGGTGTGAAAAAATGCATTAGTATGATTCTGGAAAGAAAATGAGGTTTATCCAGTTTAATAGGTGTATCATGTTGGCCATCAAGTTCTCTTGAAGTTGTAGCTGATTGGAGTGGGCTAAAACTTCATACCATGAGCATGATTGTAACATATAGAGAGTTTGTGAAAGGGTGTAGGCTTCATCCGGCTCAAAGAATCTCATTCATGATTAGCACACAAGTTTATGATCTCATCTTCCTCTTTCTTGAATTTAAACTTTTGATTTATATTCATAATCAATATAATTGATTTATATTTTCAGTCACGACTATTTTGTACACATGTTGTAAATGTTGTAAATTGTAACAAGACAAATGTACACAAAAGCTATGAACTTTATTAGAATTAATCTTTTTCAAATTAAATCACAATATTTTAGAAATTATGATGTGTTGAGATAGATTAGGAGTGAAATTCAGCTCAGGATTAATTTTATTCATTTTCCAAACCTTCAAATTATATAAAGTTTGTCCTAAGGTAGAATGTAAAAACAAAGCACACACAAAAAATCTTTTTAGAAATTCACTTTCACTTTGGACCGTTCATTTTCATTGAAGATGTCAAAAAATTCATATTGTTCAGTGAAATGTCAGAGCAACCACTACTTGTTTGACGAGACTGAAAATTATTTGTGAACAAACTTCCGTAAGAAAGAACAGTGGTGTCAGGTGAATGAACCTGTCTCCCGCCTGTTTGGAGTTTAAAAATTTGAAAATTCATCAGTTTTCATGTATTCAAAAAATTGATCAGATATTGCAGGGGAATATCAGAGTATACTATCCGAAATCTTCTAAGAGAGATGAGATTATCATGTTTCACATAATGTTGCAGTTGAGTTGAGGTAATGAAGAAAAGAAAGGTTGTAAGTCAGATTTGGGATTGGAAGCCATTTGATGCATACAGATTTTACCACAATGCATAATGACAATATTGTTGCAAGCTTTTTACTTGCAAACATACTAACCATTACTAAAGGCAGTATAAACCTTCTTTTCTGTCATTCTGACACAATGAGATCAAAGTCAAGAAGACTAAAGAGCTTGATGAAAGGAAAGAAGAAATCTTGAGGGTCCTTTTCATTTCATTTCATTTTAATTTTCTTCAAATGTTAGATACATTTGCAAAATTTCATTATAAGGACTAAATGTAAGTTCGTGAACCGTCAGTCCATTTCTTTCACTAAAATGTTTTTTGCTGATTTACCTGCTTATTTGTTCAATTGTTTACTTTTATGCAGGAGACCCACCCGAGATGTATCTGCAACATCTGCCACTTCATGGCCGAGCACGCCTACATCATCAAGAGGCATATGATGCGACACAACGCCCAGGGATGTACCTGCGAGATCTGCGGCAAGATCTACAAGGTACGCAACTCAGTCAGAAAACTGATTAAAGAGCCACTCCGTGAGTTGTTGGAGTCATATATGCGAAACTTAATCAATGGTGTCATTTGATCGCGAAGTATCGACTGTTACCAAAAAGACACATTTTAAAGCTTATTGTTTGTTTACAGTGACAATATGAAGGTAGAACGTCGCAATTATGATCGAAAACCGGACAGTGGCGCGCGTCAAATAGTCAAACGTAATTTTGGAAATTTATCTAAAACAGCCAGGAGGGCAGTTAGGAGTTGATTGTGTTTGTTAGGTTATATAACTAGTATTCATGTATATTGGACATGATATCTACACCTCTTTGCATTTATAAGGCTGTTTTTAGATTTTCATGGAAAACCAGTAATTGTCATATTTATGTCTTTTGGACATGAAAAGTTACTGTGTTTTGATTTTATATCATTACATATGACATTAAGGTTCGTATCAAAGGTAAATAATATGTTATGAAAATCAGTGAGTGGCTCATTAATCTTTCATTGTTGCAAAGGGAACTTTGGAATAAATTTTGAAAATTTACCATGTTACGAGGAATGAAATTTCAAATAAATAACTTCATCGATATTAATGGTATAAATTTCAAATTAGTTTCTTAATTGAGATTTTAACTTGTTCTGTCCATGGCTTTCCTCTTCACACAATCTGAACACAGCAACATTTAGCCCATATTCTGACGCAGTTACACAAGATGATATACAAAATTTATCTGAATGGTACTAAATCATAATATAGATTTGTATAAATCAAAACAAATCTACATATATAATTATCAAAACTTTGGTGATTTACATCTATTTATTTCTTATAAATGAATTTGAAATGATTGATTCTTGAAAGATGATGATGACCCATGGTGTTTATGGCAGGACCAGTACATTCTGAAGATGCACATCAAGATGGTCCACATGCCCGCAGAGGTTCTGTTTGAGTGCACTGTCTGCGCCAAGAAGTTCACGAGGAAAGCGCACCTTAAGCGTCACCTACGTATCCATGACCCGGAGAAACCTTTCAAGTGTCCTCACTGTGACTACAGGTATGTTATCCATACTCAAATCGTATATACTGAGGTGACATAGAAAAGGAGAATGTTTGTCCTATATTCTAGCAAAAACATTCCAAGAATATGAGTTTGTGTTTCATGGTATGCAAGTTATCCAATGTCATGATGAGTTACATCCCTTGTTCTCTTGCAAGGATTGATTAAATCATTGAGACAAATCAGAATCACTGCATTGTAAAACCAGATTGATTAGGGCATGGACTGTCATAAAGTGTCTGTTTGGCATGGACCTACCCTAAGTATGATTTCATGTTTAGTGGTGATTCATGGCTTATTTTGAATGAATTTCCATGCAAATCCTCAAATTTGAAACTAAATCAGTTGAAGACTGAGCCGTGGAGCCATTGGTTCCTTATTTCTTCAAGATTTATTATTTGGTATGATCATCAAGATGGCCATGTATATAAAATCTGAAATTAAGAGATAACTGCATTTATTCATTTTCTATGTAGTCATCTGTCATGTAAGAAGAAGTTCAATTTCATATCATTTACAGTTATGAAATCACTGTGTCAATGACTCTTTCAACAAAAATGTTTGTTTAAACAATGCTAATTTGTGAAGTGATATTTAACAATGAGGAGATAGGCCATCAATAATCATCAAGTGTAATGATGGAAGCTTGTTACATAGTGTGACATGGCTCTGACCGACATACAAACATGAGTCATGACACATTATTAGATGGAAGGTCAGGGGTCGACTCATTAAGGTCTCGACTACGAGGGGAAGACACCGCTAGTAGCCACAACAAAGATCACAGGATACAGTGTCCCCTCATTAGCAACCATTTAACGGATATTGCAGTCCAGTTAGATCCAACCTTGTCAACTTCTGCACCCAAATTGTTATAAATTTGCTTTTGTTAAAGTGACCAGATGACCTCAACATGAATTGATTTGGCGTCACAAAGGAAGTGCGAGTATAATTTTTGGTTTGGTATTTGGCAGGTCGACTGTCACAAACTGCACTGAAGTGAACCACAGTTCCTCTCAATTTTATGCGTTCCCAGGTGCTTGACTTGACAAGATTTAGCAAGAATTTTTAATATGTTTTACTCACGAAAGATATTATTAAATTTTATGGTTCTTAATGTATGAAGTGGCAATGAATTAAACTTGGGTGCGTCACAAGCAGCCCAGTGTGCCTCTAAACGGCAGGAAGCCCATTGTCAAGTCTCTTACATGTGCTGCAGGGAACAAGGAGACACCTCCATTAATTACACCTTCCTACACCTGCAATTATTATCTTTATATCATCGTAAAATCTTTTCAACAAGATATGTTATTTTTTATTGGGAAATAAGGAACTAGGTGCCAGGCCGTGATTCATGTTCTTTGATTGTAATTTTGATGACTCTGCAAGATAAATTTTGTAATGTAGTAGGTAAAAGGTTGTTAGTTTAGAATCTGATGGTAAAGAAATTAGTAATAGATTCTATTGCTCATTTCATTAGCATTGAATTGTCACGATTTCCCCAGCAAGTTACAAAATAAGCTATCAAGCCATCTCTTATAAGTTCTTGTGATTTGAATGCAGTGATTCGCCCTAGCTAATTTCCGAGCATTCTTTGGCAGTCAACATTGAGAATTCTTCAAATTGTCCAATCAGAATCAACAATACACCTGAGTCATGTTAGAGTTGAATCTAACTGTTCTATTTCTAGCAACTGATTGACCAGGCAACTCTACAGATGACAGTTCTGTAAAACTGGACATATTCTGTCTGGCCAACTTAAACAAAGATGATTAGAAAAACTTTTAAAAAACAACAATTTTGAGCGCCTAAATATATAATCAAAGCAATCAGTTTTATTATTTGATTTGGTGTCTGATTTTCAAAACTTTAACAACTACAGACAGTAGTGGAAGACAGTACCAATGGCATTGAACCTAGTTGTTTTTTTCATAATGCATCAAATGGTCACAATAAATGACATCTGGAGTTTTTTTCCAACATGAATGTATATCTTTAGATCAATTGATCTTTTAAACAGTACAAGAATTAGTCAAAATTGGATAATTATGTTACAACATTATGTAACAACATTTATGTAATTAAATTTACTGACATTCAATTTTCCAATAAAAAGGGTTCGTTGTCTTTGGCTCATTGAGCAAGTGATTCACGTTTTTCCCAGAGATAGAAAATGTTTCATCTTGGCATGTTGACCTAGCTTTTAGTTCCTATTGAAGTATAAAATAACGTACCAGTGCTTATTACATAAAACATAATTACATAATAAATACAGGCCGTGTGATACAAACATTTACTGTCTTGCAAAATTTAATTGTCATTGTTCTATGTGGGAAGAGGTTTACATAATCAATTTTGGTTTGCTTAAAAAGTGGAAAAAAGAGTGCTACTTGGTATATTTTGATAGCTTAAAAAATTCTACATTGTTAAAGATAATATATCCACATAGGGGGTACAATTAGCGGAAATAGGGGGTACATTTAGCGGAAATACTTCATAACACAGTTAAGAATAAATATCAACAACTATTAAGGTTCACCTGAAAATAGCAGAAAAAAACGTGTTTTATAAACATTTCCGGAAAACAGACGCGAAACGTTTTATTAGCCAATCAGGTGCTAGGGGGGTTGTGATGACATAGACAGGACTCGTTAACGGCTGGCTGATCTGTGTCATTGTTTACATTATAGATTCCAGCGGTCGTGAACGTATATATTTTCACTGATTGTACTTATAAAAAAGCCTCTAAGTCACCAAAACTTGTTATTTGTTTGGGTTGTTAATCTCCGATAATGCCAATCGAGTGAACCCAAACTGATATCTGCCGCCATTGTGACTGTTTTTTGTTTGAACACCTAGACAAATCGACTATCCCCCTGTGTAGTTGATTGACCATTGTATATGTAGAATATTTGTTACTACTTTGTGCCATTTTAAAGTGTCAACTCAATATCGTAACTCTGTGTTTCTGCTTTGCATGACTGTAACAATGAGATCTCGCTTTTTATGGACTGCCTCTCGGCAACTTCCGGATCTCGTCATTGGGATATGACGGTTCGGAGCAGCTGTTTTTGGCCTTATTAACCAGTTATTAGTGATAATGAAGATCAAATCTTTGATGTGTTTAGTAAATGTACCTCTTGATTTGGTATTTGCCACCTTCCTAAAAAAAACCTTAGAGTTACATACTAATGTATTTTGCAAGGTAAGGATACAGATTATTGTTGTTTTGTGTGAGTTAATGTTTGAGATAAAGAGTGTGGTACTAATCTAGAGTGACGTAGGCCAATATTGTCAATAATAACACACCATTTATTGTTGATTGTGATGTAAGTTAAAGCCTGCTTGGAAATGTATTGTAAATATGAAACTCTTTTTCAGTTTTAACTATTTCAACCAAATAAAAATATTAACGCTGAAAAGCATATTATCTCCATTTCCGTCAGTACTTTAGTACCGGAATTTTACCGGAGAGAGGTTTTTAATTACCTAACACTACTTTTTCACACCAGACAATATAGTCATAAAGTTATTACCTAACAGTCTACATGAAATGCCACACATGTGTACATTATGGCAAATAAACAATAAACTTAATGACCTCAGCACCTGGGACATTTCCAATAGGTAATACACAAGGCACTGATTAGTTATCTAAACTTAATCCTCGCACATGTTTAACAGACTTTATTGAAACTTGATGAAGGTAATTAGGTTTGTCAATACACGTGACGCATGACAATATGTTAACAAATCTGTATTACTAAATATCTTATTTCATTCTGCAATGTTTATCAATATAAAATAGGTTATAAATTATCCACTGTAAGGCTACATAAAATGGTAAATGTTTCTCCGGGGCAGCTTTATGACTTTAATTTTACTTTTTGTTGCTTCTAAAATGTAGCAAGAAATTTTAATTTTTCATAAAAACTGTAGTGTCAACATACAAACATAAGTGACATGCCCTCATTTTTGTATGTATGCTTAGAGTAATCAGCACCAAAAAAATAATATATACCCCAAAACTAGTATAAATGTAACAAACTACAAACCTGTCACTGTGTATCATTTACATCTCTATCTCTATCTCTCTCTCTCTCTATCTCTATCTCTATCTCTATCTATCTATCTATATATATATATATATATATATATATATATATATATATATATATATGCATATTATTTCATTATAGTCTCCAACATGTTGAAATAACTATTTAGTACAACCCGATGACTTTTTCAACCCCAAATGCAATCAAATACTAAAAATTCAAACAATTGTTGTGGTTTGAATTAATAATTTCTGCGACTAATCAAAAAAGATATAAATTTATACTGCAGATAAAAACTCAACATTCGTCTGTAAAATCATCAGTTATAGTCAATTCCCCAAAAGTGAACCATGTCTTTATTCCATTGGTTTTGGGGGGATTTGAACTCTATACTCTGAAAAATCTATATTCCAGGGGATGTGATCGGTCTAAAATCTATACGCTGATAATTCTTTATTCCAGGGGATGTGAGCGGTCTGACATCTATACTCTGATTATTCTATATTCCAGGGGATGTGAGCGGTCTGACATCTCAAAGCACCTGCTGATCCACCAGGACCCCAAGCATGTATGTGAGGTGTGTGGCAAACCCTTCCGACACATCAAGAACAAGGAGCTACATGTCAAGAGGTACGTTGTCTCGTTGACATCAGTTGTGTTCTGAGTACTACCGTTCAAATCCTGAAATTTATTGCTTTGTAGATTTTTAGAAGTTCTGGATTACAGGCTATAACAATCAATTCTCCTTTTAAAACACTATCCTCTCCTCATCCACGACAATGCTGTCAGTAGTTGATAGTGAGGAGTTTGCTTCCATTTATATGAGAGCAATGCTAGCTGTATTGTATATACGTCTGAAGTCTTTGCCACCCTGAACAGCCCTCACAGACAGGAGAGTTGTGACAGTAACACTGACCCTAACATCACTTACTTTCTGCTTGTCTAGACAAATTCACTTCTATTACGACAAGTTGCAGTCTTTGTTTACTTGTATTCTGTCACTTTGACTCTAAACTTTCCATGAAGATGACAGACTCATTTCACAGGATCACATTATGTCACCACATCGTTGTAGGGAACTTTCATCAGATGAGGACATGCCATGCAAGTGTCGTTGTTTATTTGTGAGGTGTCGCTTAAAGCCTTCTAGTTCCTCCTAGGTGACACCACAGTGACAGTAGAACAGTCACACGTGTCACTATCTACATTTCTTATCAAAAGTACAACTATATACATGGTGGGGAGCGTACCGTAATCACCCTATATATGCACTCACAGGCTTACCAAAGTAAAAATCAAATTGCATATAAGAGCAGTGAAACATACCCTACACATTTTCAGAAAGAAAGAAATTATCTTGTATGAATGACATTTATTCTATAAACAGGAGTGTTGCCACATATTTCGATTTACCAAAAATACCCATTATAAAGGTCCCCTTTTTTTAGTCAGAGGCATTTATTAGGTTGGAGGTCTTGTCTGGTATTTTATGGTTTATCACTGCATGATGACATAAAGCTTTCTTTTATTGTTTCTTCATGTATATCTCACCTGCTGTTAGGCCTATGGGAATACTTAGCATACCTACATATTTATGAATAACTGCTTACATAAACTAATTATTCGGCCTTTGCTATGTGTCTGTGAGTTGTCACACTGCACAAGGGTCTGAAGCAGAGAAAGCAAACAGACGGAAAGGCAAAAATAACACTTTTGAAATTATTTCTGATAAGAAGCCTCTTTTTATATATCATCATTAGGATTGCATACAGAAGAAAAAAAAATATCTGAATGTTTAATTCTTTATCATAAAGTTGACATCTAGATCTAGAAGATTAGTTACTGTCTGGTAACTAAGTGATGATGTTGATATATGAATCTTTTTATTACTATTGAGCTTGATTGTACTGCCTGTTTATGACAGTGAAACACAATCAATTAAGTAATTAAGGGAGTAAGATTGCAGGTTTCACAGCAATGAATAGCTGTGATTTGATAGATATTTGATATATTGACAGTGGTCACTTAATCTCCTAATGATCATGTCAGACACTTAACAGTTTATATGAAACTTGCTTTTGAATTCAAATCAATAGGGTCAGTTTTGAATCCCATCAATGGCTCTGCAACTTTGTCTGCAGTAGAGAACTGTTCTACATGCAGTAAGGTTTGTGTGAAATGCTACATTGAATTTCAGTGCAGTACCACTCATGGTTTGCAAGTGATACTGGCAGGTTTCAATTCACCACAGTACATAGCCACAATGGTGTTTCAGGCTTTCTCCCTGCAATAATACTAGCAGCTGTGATATATGAAAGATACTCTTGAAAGCATTTTAAATCCCAATTTACCTCAATGGAGCTTTGAACCATTTCAAAATGTTAACAATCATTTTACTAGAACTATGTCGGTTCTATGATTTTTGTCCCTGAACATTCTGAGATTGTGTCCATCTTTCACTTCTTGGTTAGTTAGTTGTGTTTCTTTGAAGATGAATGGCTTTCCATTTAAATGATCAATTAAGCAGCCTATGTGTGAGTTGTATTGGTAAAATTCAACTTATATCAATTTTTACACTGTGTGCAACTCTGACACTTGAGCATATTTTTCTGCACCAACTGCACACAGGACTGCGACACATCAGCCAAGTGATTCACTGACCTGTATTTTTCATGACCTCTTGATGTGAGTTTAAAATGTTTACCATATAAACTGCAAGTTTGAAGTGGGTGTGGTTTTTAAAAGTTTATTCTCTGTTGTAAGTTACCAATAAGAGCACTGTGGCATTTCACAAGTTTCTTTAATATGATAGGGCTAATAATGGGTAAAGCCAAGAGAAAATATTTGGAGAAATTTTCCTCCACATTTGGGAAATATTTTGCTATTTGTATTTCAGCAGGAGAAGGGGTATAACCTCAGTTCAGTCACATGGCTTGAATTGACAACACATTTCCACCTGATCTCTCCAAAGTCCTTTTGCAGAGCGCTGGAACATGTGATAAAGTCAGGCAGCAGGAAGCAATATTTGGAATTCACTGCTTCCTCTCCCTCTCTCTCTCCAGAAATTGAACAGTCAGCTTTAAATTGACAAACCTTGTGTAGGATATTCTAATCAAAATATAGTACATTTTGAAATCTTGTATACATAGGTGTACTGATCATTTGTGTACAGTTATCTGCCTATCCTGATAACTATTCCACTCCAATCCTGATAAGTAACTACCCCCCCCCTCCACCCAAATAAGAAAAACGGTTGGTTCTAAGTGGTCACCACCTCTCTCCACCTGTATGTGCAACCACCAACCCTTAGAACCAACTGTGTACCATCTCCCCAGTAACTGCCCCTAATTTAAGTTAAAGTGTCCATCCTATCGGCAATCAGTCCACCATGTTGTTTTTTCGGGGAGTGACATGACAAATGCACTTAACGTTTAACAATAAACTATTTGAATGGATAGAATATAAAAATATTTATAAATGATTTATAATAAGACTGATCAACAATGCCTTTTAACGCCATTTCAAGGCTTTTCACACTCGTAGCACCGGTGAATGCCTTCACTTCTCATGGTCAGGTTTTTCTAGCGGGTGTGCGCTCTTATTTATCAACTTGTCAAATCTAAATCTACCAAATATTACCTTCAGTAACATAAATTTCTGAACTGTGTTGAGTTAAAATTATGTACTAATAATGTATATGAATAAACAGAAATGTCCCCTTATATTTCATTTCCACAAGAAATACCGCAATAGAAGTGTCCTTTTAAGCTTTTAAGCTCCTCTTCTCAGGTTTTCATATTACAGTAAATCTTACGCCATGTGCACCAGAATTGTATGCGTTCCCTTACCCCCGTGCCATTATTTTAAGCGAATGTGCTCTAATACAATAATAAGAGAGCAAAATGCATCATTGAGTTTAGTTGTCATCCTCTCAAAAAGGTTTCCTTATCAGTGCACCGTTGATATGGTTTCAACTAAAAGCTTTAGTGATTATGAGGTCGCTTACAGTAACATTAGTATAACCTTGAATTGTTTTTTACTTTTATCGAAACTTTTCTTGTATGGCAATCCAAATTTGAATCCATTTGAATTTAAAGAATAAAGAATCTTCCTTGGAATCTTTGTGACATTTTGTATAAGAGTATTGTTATTCTCTTAAAAGTGTATTTATGAATAAGGTCATGGTCACTTAAAGAAATATGCTGTAGTAAGAATTTGGTTAACAGTGTGAAATAATATTTTGAGGTTATAATTCATGCTTTGACACCAATGCTAATCAATGTTTCATGTTTGTTTGTATAGATATTACAAAAACTTACATTTTCAACAAAATATAACACATTATCTAAATTATTTCAAATATTCATAGCTAAATTTATGAGGCTTTTAAACTGTCATGGATTTCTTCAATTTTTAGAATATCCTTGAGTTTTGTGTGCTTTATGTGAACATTAACTGTTGGTACAAATGTTTATACACCTGTGCTGGTTATAAATTTGAAATTGTAACTGTCAGCTTGCTTCAAGTCTCAGAAGAAAGTTTAGAAGCAAAATGAAGCAGGATAGAAATGGGGTCATTTGGTGGATGATTGATAGTAGGTCTATACACCAACACCTGCATGTCATATTTCAACTCTCGGAAACTCTCCATACAATCTACATAAACTCTATATATCCTAACATTTTAAATATATTCTGCAGTGACCTGAAGAAAGTCAATAATGATAGCTTTGATTTTTACTTTCTACTTTTTACATTAAGGCGTAGAAAGCCTGAAAATAGATTTTGCAATAAACC
The DNA here is from genome assembly GCA_921293015.1 of Phorcus lineatus. NCBI lineage: Eukaryota > Metazoa > Mollusca > Gastropoda > Trochida > Trochidae > Phorcus > Phorcus lineatus. The sequence continues at coordinate 55,475,505 of OV121085.1, read as the reverse complement.
GAAGAGAAATTGTCATGTGTGTTAAATACAAAAAATTTTGACCATCATGAAAGTGTATTTTGGGGTATTAAGCAATAAAAACAGTGCTAGAAGTAACACCAGTCCTTTATCCTGAGGCTAGACTAACTTATAGTCCCTGAAAAAAAGATTTCACTAAAAATATATTGTTCAATGTTTGGTATGAAATAATATTTAAAAAAGAAGTAATGTACAATACTTAATTTCAGCCTATGGCTGAGGCAACTAGACTTGCCAACATTGTCTAGACTTAAGAAGGCTCCTTTAATATTGTGCCAAAGGGTCTGGATGACAGACTATCCTGAGGCCAGTAAAATACCTTGAGGTAACAAACGTTGGATACTGTTAGAGCAATGTGAAATTATCTGACTCAAATACTGTCAGGATATGTTCTTCATCTGGAGTAACAGTATTATGCTTGAATGGTTAAAAGATGGACAAAATGTTTCAGTCAAAGCTTACATTTAAAATTTGTGATTTGGTAACCTCAAGTAGACATGGGCTCATGTTTCATATTGAGGGCTAGCACAATTTAACCCTCTAACAGCGGAACTTCAGACCATTGCAGATTTTTTGTCTGTCATGTCTTTTGCAAGAGGAATCTTATGCTTTTAAGATAGAAATCCAAAGCTGAGAAATGAAGCTTTGCCTGGGGTGGAATAGAATCGGTTCCTGCAGAGGACATGTAGCCAATGTGAATTGAAGTACATACAAAAGCAATTGAAACTGAAACTATTTGCTGAAGTATTCAGTGTGTTTGTGTGCGAAGCAAGAGGTGAATGACTTGTGGCACTGGCCTAGTGAAACAATATAAGTCATAACGGGGTTGCTGCCCATCCTGTGGTGCTTACTATTACTGCATGCAGCCACTGTGGTATATCCTGCCCCGCCATGTGATAGGATTTGCTGGCTCAAGTGAGTGACCATATCCTGCTTACTTACTGCCCATTAGTTGACCTTTGATGTAACCTTTGACCAATGTGTGCCTTCCTGAAAGCGGAGATCGATGCAATATGGGCCAATAGTCCCCATTTTGGGAGCTCTACCTCTCCCTGCGTCCTCGTCTCTCCCAGATGGTTTAATGATTACAGGTGTGATGTATGTTGAGTGGAGCCAGGTGGGGTACTCGCCTCCTGTGTTACAGGCTTATAACCTCCCCCACATACTTATCAATATTTACATCCAGTCTGGAGTAATTACCTGAGTATTACACCAAATGGCCTTCAGTTTGTCAGGTGGGGATATTTACTAAGATAAACCAGTTGCTAAATGGTATCCTTTTCCAATTTTAATGTAAAACTGATTATCATTTTCCGTATTTTTCACTAAAAACTATTTATAATGGTTTTTGTATGTTTAAAGTGTGTACTTATGTGTTCAAGATTGGTTCATTTTTTTAAAAAAAATTTGAATGAAAAATACTGAATTTTCTATTTTTTTGCAGACATAACGGACAGAGAGATTACAAATGTGGAGTGTGTGATTTCTATGGGTACACATTCACCGATATCCGTAAACATATAGAGAGGAAGCACGCGGACATCAAAACCCTCGTGTGTGATCGATGTGGGTCTGCGTTCAAATCTGAAGCTCTTCTCAGGGTAGGTGGCACTGCATGGAGTTTACACACGTGTTGTTACTTTAGGTGTTACAACACATAGAGAAGGCTGATGGCCACGGGGCACGACCTATTTGCTGGGATGTTAATCAGCATTGTTGCGAAATCACTATTGTTTTCATTACATATTGGTTTAGGATTGAGAATGCTAAATTGGCACATTTTGTTGCGTGTTATGGGTTGATATTTGATAGGGGAAAGCAGATGGAAAGTAGCCAGATGTTTGTGTAACTGGTGGAGAAAAGCACAATGGAGAAACCTCTCACTTAGGTCCTGGTTTGGTTTCCTCCCCAAGCGTGTCAAAACACACATGCTTTACTTAATAGTATACTCAGATCTACATCCTCAAACTCATAACAGTTACTTTACTTATATATAGTTTGAACTTGTAGCGCAATGTTATGATGAATTTCATTTTTTCAGAACAAACATGGTTCCCTAAATTCTAATCTTATAACAAAAATTCTACATTGTTGAAGATTTTAAACAGTTTGTTTACTTTTAATGCATTGATTAATGTTTATAATTTCAACATAGGAGAACCCTTTAAACAATTTGTTTGTGGTCTTAAGTTTGAATACATGTAATAATGTATTATTCATTTCAACAACTCCGTACTAATGGAAAGATTTCTTAGGGTTTTTTTTAGTTTTAATGCCCGTTTGAATATTTGGATTTCAACATCCAACATGACTTCACTAGTCAGGTATTTTGAATTCTAATGCAAATTTCTTTACTTTGTTAAAGGTAAACAACTTGTCAAACTTTCTGTAAACATTTCATGAGGTATCATTCTATTGCATATTTTATATATGTTGTTGAAATTTACTTGTCAAAACTCTCAAAAACATTTTTACAAGCTATTTTGAGTTCTGTTGCACATTTAAGTGTTTTGTTTGAAAATATGAAATTGCCATTATTTGACCCAAATGCAGCCTTTGTTAGTGATATTATTTTTAAAAAACACTCTTGCTTTTTAAAAAAAGTGTATTTTGAGAGGCATTTAAAAGTTAGTAAGAAAAATGTTGTATGGATCTTATTTTTGTTTTGCAATAAAAGAATTTAGGGGTAGATGCTAACACTGTTATCAAGCAAATGGTTCTTAATACATATAAACATTTCATTGATACAGCATACCTTAGGAATACGAAGTCAAAATCCTTTTAACTGCTTTTGTAAAATGATTCATTATCAAAGGTTTAGTCAAGAATTGAAGCAACATAAAGCATCATTATGAAATAAATCATGGCAGCCATAAATGTGAAACTCAAAGATTCACCTTATCAATGTTCTTGTGATACCTGCAATGCTTTCATTTCTGAAAGTACGAGCAATACATCTACATGATCCTAAATCTAACCAGTCCTTCCCACTACCTGTCGTAGCGTTTTCCTAATTAAGCATCCTTTCTACTGGCAATGAGTTTACATGCTGGAACTAATTTCTAACCCTGCTCAAATGAAGAGTGGACTTCAGCAGTTGTCATGTTTCTATAGCTCTTGACTAATAGTGACTTTAAAGGGTGGAATCATTATGCCGTATTTGACATATTAGGCGCCCTGGGCTTTATAAAAAGAAGAAACAAAGTCTGCTTTCTGGCCATTTCTAAATGGCCAACAATGAGTAAAATATCTGGGTATTCTTTATCCAAAAAAGGAAACAAAGTCTCTCTTTCTAAAGCAACTAAACATTAATTTGCATTTACAGTTCTCCCTGCATAATGAAGGAAAGGCAACATTTAATATTTTCTTCAATTGAACTGCTTATTTTAAGTTATGAGAAGGGGGTTCTAATTTTGTCTTTAGTTGGAAACATGGTAAGGGGTGTAGTTATCAGAAAAAGGCCCTATTTCATTGATAACAGGTACTTTTAAGATGAGATGTCCTATGCTTGTAATGTCATATTTGACAACTTGAACATAGACCTTCTCATCAGTCATAGATATGATAATAAGTAGAAGGATAGGTTGCTTCTCTTGGTTTGCTTGCAATGTCCAACTATTTCTTAAAAAGTGGTTGATATTATCTCAATGAAATTTTAGTATACATATCAAGGGAGTGATGAACTGGTCCTTTGTGTATGTTTTTTCATTTATCATTGAAGTATTTTGAAATAATTGCCTTAGTAAATTGAAATATTATCTTTATGCAATTGTGATATACATGTAGAGACTGGATGGCAGTCTTGTTTAAAGGGATTTAGTATGTATCCCTGAATTACAAGCACTCAGCAGGAGACGGAGCTATGACAGAACTTTGACAGAACTCAGACACAAGATGATCACACCAGCTGTTGAACCAACCTCATTTTTATAATATCCTTGATAATTCCAAAACTTTAAAATCTCTTCTTTGAGCATCATTTAAACAGGGCTTGTTTTTGCTCTTCTAATCTAAGTAAACTTCAAGAGCAATGTCATGTTTAAGAATTTTAGAATTCTTCTTTCGGGCATTGGATATATTTACGTTTGCGCTCCTCATCTGTAAAAACTTTGATGGTGAAGTTAAGAGTTTGAGATTTTATGAATATGGAATCTGTTAATCAAATTTGGTTACTTTCTGCAATGAGGTTACGGTTCCATTGGGCGCAAGCTGGGGCTTATGTAAGCGATTTAGAAGCTTACTGATGAAGCAGGCATGAGGTTTATGTTTGCTAATGGAATCAAGACTTTGATGTTTCGCAAATTTGCTTTTTTAAAGAAAGAAGCTGTTGATCCGTGGGATTGAACAAGAAAATATAAACTAATGAAATGTGATGATCTTTCAGATTAGTTCAACTCTGCAACACCTCATGTTTGTAGAACTCAGACCCCTTTTTTTCAAAAGTTTTGTGGCGCATATAGAGAAAGCTATATTCGACACACCCAATGTCCAAAATCTGATGAATGGTGAATCATCACATTTTGAAATAATTTATAATTCTTTTTGATAGAGTCCTGAATCAAATATTTTGACATTTTCTGTTGATAGTATGTTACTTGCACTCAATAGAAGTTGAAAGGAAGTGATGTAATTGATATCTCAGGCCGTTTGATATTCAGAATCATCACATCTTTGAACAATCATAATATGATTTAGAGTTTATTCTAAAACTGAATTGGCCATTCATCCCACTGTCTGCAATCATTTGAAGAACTTTTTAGTGGCAAGAATAATCCAGAGCTTCTTATAAAGAAAGTCTTGCAAAAGTTTTGATGATTGTCTCATGTCTTCTTTCAAAAGAGAGGAGGTCTTCGGTAGTCCCTCTTCCTCTCAAACATGATTATCAGAAAGACAACCATTTCACATCCGATCACTATGTTGAATTTAATTGTTTACCCTCTGAAGATGGGATCACCTGGACTCCAGGAAGACACTCAATCCATCATTTCACTAGTTTGACCATAGTTAACATTCTTCCTGCAGGACCACCAAACCAGAAATCTGCCTTTATGACATTGTGATAAAAAAAAGTATTATCTAGAAAATCTTGCTTTTCTTAAGAAAGACACTCATTTGAAATCATTTTATTAGTTTATATTCAGGTGTTAACCTTTTTCTCCAGGAGTACCAGAAAAGAAGAACATATTACAATATTCATTTGTTTGAATTATAATATTAACCCTCGCCCTGCAGGAGCACCAGAAGGACACCTGCGAGGTGATGATGATAGAACAAGCACTTGCTATAGCAACCTCATCAGGAGGCACGAGCCAGGCCACCATCCAGTTCCCCTCCAGTCTCTCCGTGGACGGCAAACACATCACCATAGACGGGCAGCAAATTGCTGTCGACCAGATAGCTGTGGACGGGAACCAGGTCAACATAACCGTCGAACAAGTTATGCAAGGTAAGTCTTTGTTTCTTTGAATTTTAAATTTTTTTATGATAATTATTGATCTTTGAGGGTAAGACATGTTTCCTCAAGCCTAGAGTTCTAGATCCATCACCTTTCACTTGCTCTCTTGAGCTCTCAATGAGACCAAAGTTTCCTATAGAGGTTTGCTTCTTCACTTGCACTTATCACAAAAAGCAACCACTTTTTGAACTCGTGTCAAATTCTTTGATTTTGTAATTCCTAATCATCTGAGAACTGCACCTTTCAAGGTGACATTACATCTGAACAACTGTCACCGTAACTCAAGTCACTAATAAATATCATTTAACCCATTTTCTTTATGAACAATCCAAATTTGTAAGTATGAATTTTACTCTTGATATTAATTTTCTAAGACGATGTTCAAAACTCAAGTAAGTGTGATCAAGAATTTTACAACCAAATCTATTCTGATTGATTGAACACGATTCAAGTTATTTATTGAATGAATAACAATACGAGTACTGGACTGGATGATAATGTACTCGAGTTTTGACAAATAAAACTAAACTCACTCCAATGTTTAGATACTTGGTTTTTAACATCATCTATTTGATATTGATATATTAGTGTTTTCATCTCAATATGGTTTCTTGTAGTCATCTCGGCCAGTCATCACTGTTGATAATCTTCTGTATCTATAGTATCTTTGAATGTTAACATGTGACACTAAATTAGAATTAGTTATTTTTCTTTCAAAAGAAACTCCAGTCATTCTTTCAGGCCAATTGAGCAGCTTTCCACATTTTACTAGCGATTGGCGATAGTCTCTGTATAAAGCCATTTATGATACAGTGGAGTTCTAACTTGGTAATACAATTTATACATACAACGCTAATGAGTTATGATGGAGAATTCTGATGACTCATGTAATTAAAAGGTCAAGATGTCATGTTTTATAAAGTTCTCTAATGGAAGAACTCTGTATAGTGGAACCTTTTCATTGTAAAACATCACACTAATTAAGATTGAATTTAATTGAAAGATTGCTCTTCAGTGATAATTATTCGTGAATGATCGCTATGATTAAATGCCAATTGAAAACCTTCTTCTTATGACTGGTGGTAAAATCTTAATCTGCGAAATAATTTTTGTTCTTAAAGAATTATTGTTTCCATGTTGGAATAAAATGTCAAACTGTTAACTTGTGACATTTAACCTGTTAAGTTTTATTGACCAAGAGTTACCTCCCTTTGACCAATTGTTACACTTCAAAAACTATCACCCGCTCATCAATATGTGTTTTGACTCACAGAAAATAATTTATGAAACTCTTTGGAAAATCAATCAGTTTTTCATGACAGCTACTAAACTATGGAATTGTTATTCATTAACAAAGACATTTTTCTAATTGACTTTTATTACGGGTCCTTGATTGTTTTCTATTTTCATTTTTTATTTTATTTTTTTAAAGAATAAAACTAAGGACTTTTTTGTTTGATGTGTTTAGAATTGTTTAAATTCAAGCTGAAATACAATTTATGTAAGAGTTCAAGAAACTCGTGTACGGTACAATGCAAGTTAAATATAATGTCTTGTGACAGTAATAATTCTATTTTAGTGGCAATATTTGTCAAAATCTTGAAATTTGTTGGGGGTTTTTTGGACATTAACATTATGTTTTTTTGTCTAGCAAGTTATTTCTGTGTGGTGGCAGTTATATCGTGACAGAAAACCTATCAAAGGACAAAGCATTTGATTCTTTCTACCACTGATAGTTGCATAAGCTCCCTATACAATTAAAATAATTTTGTTTACTTTAATATTTATTTATCTTTACTCAGTTCCTTATGATGGATTGCTTCAGTCTACTTGAGTTCTTTTAATAATTTTGCATCTTATTGTATTCATGCACTAGTGAAATATTTCAAAGATATCCAAAACAAATATCAAATGATCTTTTCTTTATTCTCCCTGATAAATGATTATCCGAAAAAGAAATGGCAAAAACTTGTAAAAAGTCCAGTGTTGTTAAAAAAATATCCTCAAAAACTTTGAAATCTTTAATGTTTGATTCTAACAAAAAATTTAGATTTATCTAAACCAACAACAGGAATTGGGAAAGGTAGGCACCATGGTCCATTTTGCACATTGGAAGAAAGTTTACTACTGCTGAAAAGGGGAATGCCCCATTCAACATTCAGAAAATGACATTGTATAAGGTGTCCTTTAAATCCCTGCAACGATAAGACCTATCTTGTTATTGACTTTAAAAGTATGTTGATAGATACTGATTTTCATTGTAAAATTTCTCCATCGAATATTTTGAAATGTCTGTAAAGCTGATTTCCTAATATAACAGTGTTAGTGGATTCACCATGTGTGTATGAGTGACTTCTGTTACATTCATTTAGCTGATGTCAGTCTGGATGAATTGTCCTGCATGTGTGTTTTAGTGACTACAGTTGCCGAGGAATCTCAGGTCTCCTAGAATACAGTATCTATCTTTAACAGTTCCACAGCCGTATCTCATGTCAGGTGACATGACACCGTGACACTGCTCCATGTCACCATACATCTTATAGCATGTGGAGGTGTTATGCTCGTATATCCCATGTCAGTTGGCATGCCGATACAGCTAGGAGTTATCTGCACCATGTATTCTAATGACACCCAGGTAGAATGTGGGTGTTGGGTGTCAGGATTCAGCCAACATCAAAGTGTTCCGTCTCTTTGAAGTTAAGTGCAGGTATCTTGCTGATACTTAGTGCTATGTAGCCCTGTGTCATCTATCGCTATCCACCCTGAGCACAATCCAACCAGTGTTCTCCCAGACTGAAGCCCAGCTATGTATAGTAAGCCTTGACTCAGCTGACTTTACTAACATAGCAAACAGGTGGCTAGGTAGGCCTTGTTCATCACTTTCCTTGCTTTACTTTGAGATAGACTGGATCTTATTTACATTAAAGTGGTGAATACCAAATCTCACAGAAGTAATGACTGAGTATGAAACACTTTTTAAATGTCTTAAATCATAGAATTACGTTTGATGAACGTGAAGATTATTATGATGTTTTGTTTTATTACTTATTCTTTCATCAATCAAGTTTAATTGAAAATTTAATCAATGTTTGCAGCAGATTGCTTGTTTGTTACAAAAACCAACACAGGAAATTATGAGACACTCTGTTAGCAGGTCATCATGTCTTGACTCTCAATCAATTCTTCTTATTTCCCACACATATTCATTTGTGACAAACTCTGCCTTCCCATGGGTTTTTACCTGCAAGGAATGTTCCCTAATTGACTTCTAGCCAGATGAAAGTGTCTGATTTACCTATAGTTTTGTCCTTGGGCTCTAGTAGAGAAAAAGGCCAAGTATTTGTGCTCTGTCTGTGTGAGGAGTTTGATTACCTGATAAAAGCTGAATGGAGAGGTGAGTGTAGTGACTGACCCTGCCGAGGAGTTTAAGATCACCTATCCTTGGCTGGCTAATTTCATTCTCGACTACTCCCATTGAGAAGCAGATAGATACACTGTCCACTTGCGGTGGAGTACACCAAGTCTTTGTCTGGGGTCCCATCTTCACACAACCCCACACAATGTTGGCAGGCATACGTTCATCTCTCATATTGGCCGCAGGATCTCGAGAGCATGTTCTCATTTGAGTATCTCATCTTCTTACAACTCCTCACAATATTGACAATATATCACTCTACTCCGATACATGTCCAGTGTTCTCATGAATCTTGTTTTTCTGACTCTACAACTCATCACAATATTGACAATGTATCATTCTACTCTGATGTGTCCAGTATTCACCTGAATCTCTTCTTTCTGTCTCTACAACTCCTGGAAATGTTCTGGAATTTAGTTCTCCCAATCTACATTCAACATCAGACAATACCAACCAAATAGAGTTCTATATGCTTAATGTGGAAGGACCTTGAGGGGAAATATTTTCACGCCAATTTAACTTCAAGCAATATCAACAAATATAGCAATTAAGATGTTAAAGGGCAATTGGAGCAAACAATGATCATCTGCTTGAGCTTCTCAAGGACAGTAACTTTCTATTCTTCTCTTTAATGACATGTAGTTCAATCAATTTGCTGAATTTTAATGTGAGAAAGGATGTTTTAGAATTTATTTATTGTGAATGATGTGATTTTATACATTTAGTATTCCATTCTAGCATATTGTATTTGTGAAAGTTGAATATTGCAAAGTTTTTTTACAAAATGCTTTCGGTGATAATATTTGGCATGTAATAAGATGTTGGCATATTGAAATTTATCATGGCCAAATTAGCTACCATCATGTGCTCTGCTTTTGTGTCCATGGCATACAATATAAAAATATTTTACCTGTTTCTATATTTACATAGAAAAATTGTTATATATAGAAATTTAAAAAAAACCCACGAATATCTTTTTTTGGAATATCAATAAAAATGTAAAGCTGAAAAAATCATATTTTATGGTCTTGTGCCTCTTAACATATCACTTTATACGCTGTGTGAGAAACATTAGTAGTGAATATACGGCACTATTTCATGACTCCCTAATCTTTGGTCATAAGTCCTTTAAAAATAACTCTTTAAGACTTGTCAGCCAAATCTGGCAAAATATTCCATCTCTGAAACCTGAAAAGTGCCATATCGTTGGCACTGCATTCTGTGTTCTGTGTTGACCATGTTGATCAAACCTTCCTCTTGTCACTGACAGGTATTTTTGTCTGATTATAAAAACCTCATCTTCGTTAACCATTCACCAGGTCGCACAAAAGGAGTAGCCTTTCTGTAGTCACTGTCCAGTCTGTTTCCTATATTCATGACCTGTTTCCTGTAAATTAGACATACAGAATGGTGATGCGTCAAATCTTTCTGCAACTTATGTGTTTACCTGTTTGATTATATGTATTATAATATTTGTTTTCATGCTTATGCCATGTCACCATGTCTGTTTGTGAGTTATGATATAATTGACGTTTGTGGAGTGATGTCTTTTGGCTTCGATTGCTCTAAATATTGCTCTCAATATTTCTAATAAGAGCAAGTTACCTCACTAAACATGTTTCATGATATTCTAAGTGTGGCAAATGTCAAATAATTTAGTGAAATTATACAAATGCTTTTACAGAAACAACATAAACAGAATGTCCTATTGTGGTTTGACAAATAATTAATTACTAGTATTTACTGTTACCTTCCTTGGCAGTCCCCAGTATCAGGTTGAATATAAACAGGACAGCATGAAACCAATGATGAAAAGAATAAGAAATAGAAAACTATTTCATTTCTGAAGCTCTATAATGAGATACTCTTGAGCAAATGTCCCTGACTTTTGTACCATCATGTTTCCAGATCTTGATTGCAAAGAATGATAAGAAACTATTGGTGTGCATGGATTGAGAAGGAAATAGAAAGGCATGTATTTAGTATTTGTACTGTTGTTTGAAGTGGATGATTGGAGATTGACATGCTATTGTAAGGAGAGCACAGGTCCATCTAGAGAAGAGCAGTAGACATTCATAAAGATCAAATGTATCATTGTCCCCTGTCATCTGCACTTGTACACCACATTTCTTTATCATGTGTAGATTTGCACCCATTGTCCAGTCAGTTCTCTTCCCAATGAGAAAATTAGAAGACTAATAGACATTTACTTAGAAGAAGGTCCTGTTTTCCAGCTAATTCCCCTCTTTGAGACATCAAAACTTGACACTTGAGTCTCATGTGGCTGAATACCTCGAACAATCACCTTGTTATTCTATACAGCTAAATATGATTTATGCTTGAATAAAAGCAGATAGATTTGTGATTATTTACCTTTGATAAGAGAATATGATTAATGGGAATCTGATCAGGGCTGGGCCACGTATGTGCAGGACTGTCCAGGGTTTTGTGTGGGGTCATTGTCGGCTGTTGGACATAGCACTGGACATCAACCCTTCATTGTCAAGTCACACTTGCTGGTCAGAGGTGACAGCTAATCAGTGAAATGCACCATTGTTGACCATCTTGATGACCATAAAATGTCCATTGGTCAGTGAAAAGAATAAAAATGTTTTTGGAATATGCTGATTTATGGATTATAGGTTTATTAGCTATTTTTCAAATCTTAAAACTTATGGTTTATGTTAGTCAACCATCATGGCATCCCATATTGTAACATGACTTCGTGGTATTCTCGATTCTGATTGGTTGATTTGAAAAAATTACCCTACGTTGAATGACACTGAATTACCGCAAATTAGCTAAGGCGATTCACTGCAAATTGATACAACATGTTCACATGTTCACTCAAGTTTTAATTTTCCAGTTTCTTAGAAAATTCATGCCATACTCCTATTTCACAGTTGTCTTTGTCATTGTGTCTACCGGTAGATGTACCAATTACATTTTAATATGATTTATTTTTGAAGAACGAAAATATTTTCAACTGGCTTACTTAGTCCATGTTTGCGCAAAGTTTCATGCCGTCACAAAAGCCAACAGTTTTGACGTCACAATGTTTGCATCGCTGACACAAAGGTCTTGGGCTAGTTTAAACTTGTGTAGTAGGGGTTTTACAATATTTTCTACGAGCTTTATAATAGTTGATTTCGGTCTCAAATTAAACAAGTATGTTGTAACGAATGCCACTATTTGTTATTATCAGTAAATTATGCCGTAAATTCACATTAGCTAGACCTTATCACACCTGTTACAGAAAAAAAGTCCTTTGCACACAAAAATAAGTACGCAAAAACGGAGTTCGCTCTTAAACTTCTAATAACTAACGGTCATGTTACAATATCGAATCTTCTAAGTGGATCAGGAAGGTGCAAAATTCTATCTTTAAACAAGGAGTTGAGCAATTTGCTGAGCCTCTTACATATATCAAATAAATATTTAAGGGTTGTAAATATCAAAACCAAAACTTCATATCTCTTTTTAACCTTGTAAAGAAAGTCTCACTCAGATGATCAGGCCTTTTGTAATCTCACTCACCATGAACATCAAATCTGTTCTAGTGGTGAAATATGACATTCAGAAACATAATCATATGGCTCAGAGCTTTTAGCTTCAAGTAATAGAATAGAAGTAATAGAAGCTCATTCTTCACTGCAGGCGGGTCAATAATTCATATACTAACAGAACTGTTGACAATGATGTTGAAAATAAAGAAATTTGTTAAGACAAACAATTGATGTACTCAGTGGCTCTGTGTTCATCTGAAGTGACTTGAAACATACATCCAGCTTGTTAATTGACTAATAAGTAGTAAATTATAAGTGATACTCTCTAAAGTTACTATAACAAGTAAGATGAAACAAGTAAAGAAATGTTGTCAGCATTGTTATATGCTATTTTGCCATTTATACATGGTTTTGAATTTTTTTTGGAAAAATTGGATAAAAAATTTACCAATAATTTATCCTCATGTATACAAATTTGGCTAACTGCATTCCTTCTGTTTACAAGGTGTGGGAATACTAGATTGTTTGTTTTTCTTTCTTGTTTATGTTGTCCATGCAGCCCAGCAGAGAGGAGCAGAGCCTCTATTGGTGTTTGTGAACATCAGAGGGGACAGATATGCATGAAAAGGAAACTAAATGGCCAGCAGTCCTATTGTCCAGCCTCAATACCCATCTTATGTGGGGGCAGTAACTACCCAAAACATGTCCTTTTGTCACTTGAGAGGGGGGATTTACCTACAAAGCTTCTTGCTGCAAAATATAGGTATATAAGTAAGGCTTCAATAGTAGTAATTTCCTCTGGATCAAAATAGTTCCATTGCCAACAGTCATTGATTGTACTTTTGAGACCTTGATGGTATTTGTCCCGCTGAGGAGCTGATGTGATTGAGGCAAATCTGTGATAGATGAAGGAGTTGGGGGAAGTCACGCTGGGAGATGGGGAGCCGTGGGAGGGGGAATGTAGACAGGTACCTCCTCATCAGACCTACCTGAGCTGTAATAAGGTCACGTCTTTATTCAGTCATCTACATAAACCTACATGTTGTTGGTCTTGTCCATGTATAAGTTGATGGGTAAGCTGAGGTGAATTTTCAAAAACAACTTGAGTTCTTATTTTTCGCAAACTCAAGGAATTTAAAAAAGGTAACACCATGATGAATTTGAACTTGAAGTTAGTTTAAATCAAAGTCAATAAAAGACTTGAATAGATCAAAATAGGATTTTAACAAATTGAATTATTTTGAATATCTTTGAGTGTAAGGTGAAGTAAGATACATGTACACAACTTTTTTACAGACACTATGATCAATTATTGAAAAATGTTATTTCAAAGTACAAAATTAATCAACTCTGAAAGACATTGTCGTTTTGAAAATGTATTTGTCTTTGTCAACAAGTTACATCATTCTTCCTTAATTCTTGGGAATCAGATGATTCATTATAATCATGTTTCAGTATTGCCATAGCAAAACTAAAGAATTTTCTTATGTATGCTAATATGGATGATTAAAACTTATAATAACTATAAATATGAATGTCTGAAAAAGCTTTAATACTTTTGAACCAAAAATGTTTTGTCAATTTAAACATCAAACAAATAAAACAAAATTCCTTTTTCAATAAAAGCCCATGGTCTAAGTTGTGCTCCCTGCCCCAGTAAAGACTAGAGCCGTTATGGAGTTACATTACCTAGACTGCTAGAAGAGACTGGTCGGTATGTCCCTGCACTCACCCACCCTTTTCTATCTAGGCCTCTTTGTTCACCATTACAGTGTTTATGTTTCACAGATTTAGGCAAAAATGCTGACACTTTGAATTCCTGTTCATTCAAGGGTGAAGTCCTCAGCAAGCTATTTTCCATCTTTGGTGACGAGTCACAATAGCTCTACAGTTAGACGATAGTCTAATCTGGATTCGACCCGGCTTCTTATAGCCACTAATCCCCCTTGATTTGAGGGATTAGGGTCAAATCAGATCCCCACTGACCATCAGCTCGTATAAATACTGTTTTCCTAACACAGCATCATGTAATTGAAATTCCCATGTAGGTTAAAACTAGTGTAGATGATAAGAGCTTGTTTACATAGAGGTCTCCACCTGTCGCCCAGTCAGGATTACCTCCTCAAGTCTATTATCCAGGTGACAATTAGTGCATTTAGTCACAATACCTGCCCTCCCTCCTCCGTTAACAATGCTATTCTCACCTGGTGAGACCAGTTGTATGGAATTACATGTAGCATTCTTGTAGGATGAATATGATTTAGTTTTATTCATTTTGTTTATGTCATGAAACAAAAGTGTGTTGAGTATAATAGGAAAGATGTGTGATCCGAGTATTTCTTTCTTGTCATGACATATTTCAACATTTCCCATTATCACACTCTGTCAACCTGGTATGTTTTATAATATTTTAATTTGAAACCACTGAAGGATCTCCTTACATCTGTCTCCAATAATTGAATATCATATTTCTTACATAGCCAAGTTAAAAAATATTTTGACAGTAGCCCATTTGAACATTTAACTCATTAATTCTTAACTAAACATCAAAATGATCCTTTGATTTCAAATTTGATGGAAAAAATACCTGAACTACAAAGAGAAACTAAGGACCAGATTTTGTTGATTCTAAAGTAAACATTACCATTGACATTATAAGAGCCCATGTTTTGATTTCATGATGATATCATAAGTTTTCATAAGATAACTTTTGTGGTCCTTTTTGGCCTTTTTTCAAAACTTTTGATCTAAGCTTAGGAATAAATCTATGAAAAATTCTTATGATATTTAAACAATGTATTACTGTTGTTATAAGAGTGGAGCTTATATTTTTTCATTCAGCATAATATGAGCATTTGACTTTGAAAGGCCCTTATTTGAAATTGAATTTAAAAATCTTCAGAAGTCACTGAATTTTGGAGGTTTTTTTAAGACAGAGAAGAATATAAACTGAAATGAATGACAGCTTGAGATTTGCAATGCTATGTACAATAGGGGTGCGATCAAGTGGCCCAGTCTTCAGTCTAACCCAGTCTCTGACCCATGTTCTGATGTTCTTCATTCACTTCCTCATTGTACATCCCCTAGATTTCCCAAAGACTGAGATTGTTGATGGAGATAGAGGTGTCAAATTAGTCATTACAAAAAGCTGGATGAGTCTGTATTACCGTGTATCACTAATACCTGTGGGAATGAGTTCTCTTATTGTGTGTTCTCCTCTAAACTGGCTAATCACCTTGGACGTATGGACTCGATCACCATATGGACAACTAAAGTGATTATGGACTCTCACTAGCCCAATTCCTCTTGGCCGCTCCCCATCTGGTTGGTCACTTATTGTCCAGGAGGGGTCACTTGGTTAGCTGACCATCCCTAAATACCATGTTAATAATCACATGCACATCACAGGTTCAGAATAATTCTCAGGTACTTATTTAGCTGACCATAATAAACAACATACAATAACTCATTCTTTTGAAGTCTATGTTACAGTTACGGACCGGTCATTTATTACAGGGGGGGGGGGTTCTCTTTGGATTGTCTATAAAATGTGGCCCTCCCCAACTCGTCGCAATTTTTGGCCCTTCCAATTTAAGCGTATTTTTTTTCATGACCCTCCCCCAAATCATATCTACGAAAGTTCGTGATATTGGTCTTTTAAAGTATTATGGTCGGTTCTACATTCAATTTTTTTTTGATATTTCCAAAAGAGAAACTTCTTTAAGTTACACTTGAAATAATGTTGAAAAAAACAAGAGATTTACCCTTCCATTGACGGGTTTAACATGATATCTGATAATGGTCTATAGTGTTTTAAAATCAGTTTTATTACAACTTTTTTTTTACATCAACTGTATATCAAAATAGATTTTGAATACTATTGCTTATAATACACACATATGTTTAACATAGTGTAAATTACTTTTAAGGCTCATTTTTTATTTATGTTTAAAATTCAAATCACAATGTCTTAATTATCTTTAAATAACAAAATAGGTTAGCACTGAGGGAGAGAAGGAATTTTTTTTATGGATGATCAACTTCTTTATTGAATTTACTTTCAACAGAGATAAAAAGAGCTAAGATATTGCACAAGTTAAAAATTCCATCAAAATACATATCTTGCCGACAGTATTCCACTGAAAACTTGAAACAATGAATTCATGAATTGATAAAACCATGGAAGGACCAGGTTGGGAGATAAGCTCTTGACAAAATGATTTCTTTTAAAGCAAAAAAAAAAGATTTAAAATCTATCTACAAACGCTTTTAGAGTATAGGACCAAACAATGTAAAATGTCCAATCTTTACTTTATAGGAATTAAATTATCAAATTTCATAACATTTAAACTGTTTGTGTATGAGTTTGATTAAAACAAATTTAACCGTCTAAGTTTGTAGCACAAGAAATCTATAGAATTTTGAAGGTACATAACATAAGGATAATAAAGGCACATCTAGGTTTCACAGAAATTACATATGTTACATTTGCTACATGTTACATAATATTTAAACAATAAAGTGTAAAACCCCAAAAATATGGAAGCTTAAGTATGAATATAGCAAATGTTCCCAATTTTTGGAATATCAACATTGGAATTTATTTTTCTAAATATGCATATAGATATTTTTAATAAGTATGGCTATATTAACAAATTTGCACCAATCAAGCCATCTGCTAAAGTGTTACGGTTTCATAACTTTGTATCATTGAGAACGATTAATATAATCATTCAGATATTAATAATTTTACTAGCTGATTTAACTTTATGAGTCTATTAGTTATCAAATATGCATCTTTGTTGTATAAAAATATAGCAAACACCTGTTAACTGCTTGTATAAACTCTCAGTCCAACAGAACTACTTTTCTACTTTTTGTTCTCCAAGAATTAAGAACAATGAATTGAGCAGTGAATTCATGGTGATTTTGTTTTTGATATAAGCATGTGTTTTTAAGAATATAAACCAGTCTTGCTCATATTCTGGAATTTCTTTTCATTTGAAAAGACTTAATTTATGATAATGTTTCAGCCCCAATTTCAATTGCTAAAGAAGGATGGTTTTATAACTGTCTATTTCAAAATGACCCTCCCCAACCTTTTGTATTTTTTTTCATGACCCTTCCCTGGTGGCTGTATATTTTTTTCTGACCCTCCCCTGAACCCCCCCCCCCCCCCCCCCCTGTAATAAATGACCGGTCCCTTACTTGATTTTGAAAAAAAAATTTTGCTGTAAATATGTTAGGTCAGACATGATATCACTAACCTTCTTGATCCTTCATGAAGGAGACCCTGTTGATGAAGTGTTGAGGAGAGCCTGATGAAGTTAGGATGAGACCAATGTGTCTACTGCACCTGTTGGGTGTACAGTTGTGTTTATCAGTGAGGATATCATCGGCTTAGAATCATATCAGGGCAGGTGCTTGCACAGACACTCTCCAGAGTCACCAGAAGATCTAATAGACCAACATCTGGTCAAAAAACTTGATAGAAAAGAAAAATTCAGTAAAACCAATATTATTGTAACTCTTAATTGTCAAATTAGAGTAGACCTGCTTGAAAATAAATAAACATGCTTTGATACAATTATGCGTCTTATGTAATAGAAGTGATGCTTCTTATCCTTAGCAACCAAGTTATGTAAATTGACTTACTCTATGATGCTTTTGAATTGTCATAGATGACTGATTAAGATGTAGTAATGTTGATTATTTCTACTAAGATCTTCACATTCAATAATAAAAGTAATGCTGTCAGAGTCCATTAAAGTAACTAACTTGTTCTTCTTGTTACACATTTTGTTAAATATTTTTATGAATGCAAGCATTGCAACAGTTTGTCATGTTATCATCATGTCAAACATGACAGCACTTTTATCTCTGTCAAACTTATAAGTCATTTGAAGCATTGCCCTCCACTTTTTACAATGAGATGGCCACCTTTAACTGCATGGAAATGTGAATGTTTTGGTGTTTCCCCTGGTGCACAGACACAGTGTATACATCACATGCATCCTTCTGGTAGAGGGGGTATGTCAGTGTTTTACAGCTGAACCATCTCTGACACTACTACGTGCCACACTGTTAGCGTGCATCAGCCCATCAAGCTCCTCCAGCATCCTCCGTGTCTACATACTCTACCTACCAGCATGAATAGATGTAAGTACGTGAAAGATGTAATCGGGTTGGACAATAGTCAGCAAGAGTGATTGCTCTATCATGTAACGTGCTTGACAGAACCTCCACAAAAGCAAAAGCTATCTAACTGAAGTAGCCTCGTCCTTATGTACAAAGACATTGATGCTGCTGGTTGAATCACTACAAGTCAACTTTCCCACGACTTTTCACTGTGAGGAGGATGAAAAAGGCCTATGTGCCCGGCAAGGATGAGCAGCCTCATGGATGGTCCTGGTTCGTGGGACGATGCCTTTACATACAAACTATACTTAACTCTGGAGGGGGTGCTGTCATAGAGCCCCGTCTATTTAGACAGGACAGTTATGTGATCAGGGGCCGCTGGTCATGAATCAAAGTTAGATTAGGAATTTCAGCTTTTTGATGTGTTGTGCTTCATTTTGATAATATTTTGCTTTTTTATGAGTATATTAGTGTTCACTCCATCATGACTTTTCATTCATAGTGGATTTTACTTTTTATTTATGTGGGTCTCCAAAGATTTTTCTTAGATGAGTATAAAAGGCTTTGATTTATGTTTTTATATTTTTGCAGACCTCTATCACTCCATTGTGGAAGTGAAGGAATGTTTTTGTGGTACTATGTCGGTGCATATTGTGTTCGTCTGCTGTTTGTTAATGTTATAATGCTCCCCAGGGTCTAGAGGTGTTTATTGGCCTCATTAACATCAATGGCTTCTGTACTCTGTTGACTTCTGCGAGTAAGGAATTTGAAGTTTGCGTAGGAGTTTGTAAATTTCCTCACTTCCACAAATATTTGCAAACTTTACACTTTTTCTATAGCATATGTCATACAATATTTGTAGTATCCATTACTTGCTTCTCGTATCAATGATCATAAAGGTATTGTTTCTCTGTAATCTATCATTTCTTCCTGTAGTGTGAACTTAATCATTTACTTATATAAAAGTCCAGACTGTCTAATACACAAGGTAAAATCATATACAGTGAAATCTAATTTTCATTAAAAATACCCAAAGAATTTAATCAATACTTGAAAAAAAATCTTTCTTTTTGAAATATGAGCTGAATCTCATTAAAACCCTTCTCGAGATTCCTGATGAATGCCTGGTGTGTCATTAAGAGCGTGTGTGTTATGAAAAGCCCATAAAGCAGTGATAATAACCCTCAACAGGGACGGGTTATCTGGCTAATGTGAAGCTCACCTTCTTGAAAACACCTTAAACACTCAACTAAACTCTCCACAATAGAAGTCAGTTTTACTTGAAGCTATCTTTTGACTATTTATGAATGAAGAAGAAATCGTGAAAGGAATTTTTCAACAATAACCCAGGCAAAAATTATCACATTAATTACCTGAGATCTAGGCATGTTGTCAGTGATGAAAGAAGTGGGTTTGTGATTACATACACAGAGAGCTGTGTGACAATGAACCCCTGTTGTAGTGTGCTTGACTGATATGTTCCGGTAGTGATCGGGAAGGTAGATTCCTCGGCAGGTACTAGACACATGACGCAAGTTGAGGCTGTTGAGTGTATCTCGTCTTCAACATACATTACATATAAATATTTGTAAAGTTGAGAAATATAAACATAATGCTTAGTCATTAATTTTAGAAAAGTGAACACAGATCTTTAATTTTAATGATAGTTCTTTGGGATTGATAAAAGAACATTTTGATATATTTCTTTGATTTGAATAAGAGAACTTTCTATAAATGTAGATTAAACTACATAGAAATATCTGGTTGAGTGTCGGAA
The DNA here is from genome assembly GCA_921293015.1 of Phorcus lineatus. NCBI lineage: Eukaryota > Metazoa > Mollusca > Gastropoda > Trochida > Trochidae > Phorcus > Phorcus lineatus. The sequence goes on along the minus strand of OV121085.1, from coordinate 55,455,196 downwards.
CATGTTCAAGGAATAATGCTGTAGTCAGAAGGATCAACTCTAATATTTCTTTGATATTCTAGTAAGGAGGTAATATCCAGCTAAAGAGAAATTTACTTAAGTTGGATAATGGTAAAGCTAGACCTCTATGTCCTTTGTTGCTTCTGATTAAACCCTGGCTGATAGGGTTACCAAGAGTGTCCACACAGTAGAGTCATTCAGTTTTCTTTTTGAAAATTACCATCAAGTTGAGGAATGAAGACATAAAACTTCTCCATTCTATGTTTTCATGATTCAAAATTGATTCTGATATTGTTGTTGGCAAATATCCAATTGTTGAAAGCAAATAAGACACTAGGATCTGTATTGAAACATCGCCAAAAGATAAGTTGAAATAGTCTTTTTCAGTAAGCCACTAGCTTCTAGAAGTTCAAGATGTGAAGATGAATGGTTTACCTGTATGTTGCAGATGACGAGGAGGGACTGACGATGACGGAGGACCAGGTGGTTGATGGCCAGATCGCTGTCAGTGAGGCACAGGTGTCAACAACGGCCCCCGGCATGGCAGAGGTGATCCAGGTTGGAGCAGCCGAGGAGGAAGAGGAGGAGCTGGAAGCTGCTCTAGATGAGGAGGAGGAGGAAGAGGACGAAGAGATGATGTCCATAGCCGAGTGAAGGAGTCCAAATAGTTTGTGAGATGATCCAAGATGTAAACACTGAATCAGAGTGGAATTCAGAGAACTCTGCTCCAAATGGGAAGCAGATATGGCTATTGCTGAGTTAAAAGGAGCAAATGATCCACTGAGGAACAGGCAGAGGATTTGAAGAAATAAGCTTTAGACAAGGAGATGATGTTGATAGCTGCAGATATGTGGATAGCTAAGTGAAGATGAGCAATTGATATATGGTATGAAGTGATTATGGTTGGACACACTGAGGAGGAAGAAATTATGGCTATAGCTGAGTTAAGAGGATTTTTGGTGATCCAGATCAGACACTCTGAGAGAAGACAAAGATTTAGAGACTCTGCTCTAAATTAGTACAAAAAGGAGGATGAGGAGAAAATGTCTCAAATATTTTTGTGAACATGACCGAATAAAGTTCTTAAGGTGATCCACATTAGCACTTTTTGGAAAAAGAGCAGAGGAGTTTGAGTTGTATATGAGGTGAAAGGACTGATGACGGCTAGTGAGTAGTGAAACAAGCTGAGCTCCATAAAGCAAGTACTTCTTGTCATAAAGGGTTTATGTATGTCCGTAATGGTGAAATAAGACTCTGTGACACTTAAGCATATGAAACAGGCAGTAAATGTTGAAACACTGACTTTGCTGAAAGAGCTCTGAGACATTAGCTGAAATTACTATTGGCTGTTAGATATTGCAGATGAACCAATGGCAACTCCTGGATCACTGAGAGAATCAGAAAATACTGATCATAAACTTAATAGTGACACTTAAACCTGAAGAATGATTTGAATGAATTTGAAACGTCTGCATAAGATAACAAGTTCAAAATTAGACTTAGTTAGGAATATTTGTTAATTTTGAAATTGTAAATACTGATCAATTTGTTAATCAACACACTTATGAACAATGAGTCATAAAAATTCCACTATTTGTTACTTATTATGTCAAGTATATACGACACTGGTGCTAGACTTTCTGTATATGTCTTGTGTTAACATATTATTCTAATTATCAGTTTCTGTAATGCACAAAGTAATCACTGGCCAGAGCAACTGACTGGGCATGAGTTTACAGTCTTACACATGTTCATCAATTACCATTTCATAACCATCTGGGCAGCAGCTCTACCTGCCCCAATATCTAAAGATTTCTGTATTCAAACAAAAGGACAATCTAATGGGTTTCATGACAATACCATTTGCTCATGATGGCGTGATATTATGATACACTACATGGTAATATCATTGATGGGTATTGTCCAATATTCGTTTATGACAAGTTTCCAGTGACGCATTGAGGAAGAGCCTCATAGATTCTTAGATATACTATGCCTATGAAAGATAATATACATTAAAATATGTATTATATTAACAAGAGCAAAATTTTCTGGATCATATATTCTAAATTTTTTCAAAGAATAATTTTTACTCCTAAATTAGGTGCATTGTTGTGCAATGCTTTTTCTCATGAAATGGTGATTTAATAACAACTTTAAAAGACATTTGAAGAAACATAATAATGAATGAATTATTTTCTATGACTTCTATCTTCTTAGAAGACTGCCACATTTGTTTTCTCAATTAATTTATATAATCCTCTATAAGTTGAAGCTGAATATGGTATTTAAATCAGAGGTCAATGGTTGATGTTGAAGAACGATAGATGAGAAAATTTTCTCAGAAATTAAACATTGAATCTCAGAGGAACATTTACCAAAGAAAGTCATTGTATTCAATTTTCAATCATTGCTTATCATTCACTGCTTAAATATCATTCACTGAAACAATCTCTACCAAGTGTACATGTTATACAAACAGTATTTATACTTTCCTACGTTTTCAGTTTCTATTTATTTGTGAATAGTTGGAGCCTTATTTAATGAATGAATTGTTTGCCTGGAATAATTAACACCAAGCTTCATCTCCACTGTATATAAGCATGTTTGTAGCCAAGCTCATCATGTTCATTTGTTATCACTTCTGTTCGGGAAAATCCCCAGAACCTATGATGAAATAAATTTATTTTTCACATATTGTTTCAGTTTTCTTTTTAATTATGTTAACATAAAATAGAATCTAAGAAAATGTACCATAATCAATAGAGTTCCTTTTAGCTTTCAAGTCAATTCATGGAGCAAAGAGAAGAACTTGTTAGTTATCAATTCCCAGAATAAGAAAAAAAACCTTAATGGTTATGGGACATGGTTCCAATTTCTGTGTCTGACCCAATCAAACTACATTGGAAAATGCCAAAATCCACATCAAAGACATCTTCTTAAACAAGGCATAAGTTGAGCAAGTCTCAATTCAAGCTCATTGAAGCCATGCTGTTTAGCGCAATCTAATCAAATTCTTGGATTGGGTGCAGTACCCTCTTTTGGATAAGTTTCATCCTTCAGGAGAAAGGACTCAAATTCTGCTGGACAGAAGAGTTAGTGAAATGCAGGGAGGCTTAAATCAGACAGTGATTGGGACTTGCATGAGTTGAGCCTTGCAGGGAAAGTTGCATCCATGAAGGATATGGACATAGTCAATTACAGAAACCATGAAATAACTTAACAAAATAAGCTTAATGACACAGTTCAAACTGCGTAATCTAGACTGGGGAAAAGTCAATTGAACAATCCATTTCTTAATGTCAGTAACACTTATATATATGCCATATATATTTAAATTCAAATTAACAAGACCCTTGGTTCTGAGATAGATGATAGATAAAGACAACGGCCTTCAAAATCACCTGTAGTTTTGATATAATTGAGCTAAAAAAATGCATCTCCTCGAGCTTCACACCGGATTAGCTTTTGTTTTTTGTCTGGCTTGTTAAATTGGCTTTACCAAACATAAAACAAGTTAAAGTCCGTTCAATTTATTGTTTAAGAGCATTTCACGTTTTGTGAATAATAAGATTATTCTGATTCTTGGTAAACCGTTTGTGTGTAAACATCCGTTCCATTTGAAATTGACCTTTGTATGATATTTATGTCATAAACTAAATGTGTTTACATATGTCCATTCTGAGAATAGTTGATACAAGAGAAAGGCCAGCTCGGTATCCATATGGTTCTGAAATTACTCCCAGTAGCATTCTTCAGAAGCCTTTACTACCATTATGTATATGGTGGGAAATGAGAATAGACTGTGTGTTATACAAAGGAAGTAGTCCTAATATATCTGCTTACTGGACAAAACTGCCACGTGGACGAAATTTGATCTCTTTGTTGACTTTCCATAAAGTCAACTGGACATAAAGCAAATGGTCAGTCTACCTTGTAATGTACGTCCAGACAGCCCATATGTATGTATAGTCACTGACCCGTGTGTCTTATCATTTTTCCATTTTCGCTCCGTGGACTTCATTCATATTAAGTTTAGATATACGGAACACCATGACACATGTCTATATTCATATCTGGACCCGTGTTTATGAAAACATTTTATCTGTATGTCCAGCACGGCGGTCAAAGCGGTCAATTTAGCATATAATCTTGGTCTTCGGCCGGGATGGCTTTTCCGTCCTATCTCTTTTGTGTTGATATACATTGCCCGACAGACGGTGTCCGTTTACAATATATAAGGAGATCAGTGATATGTGTGTTTCACTACTGTACAAAAGTGACTCTACTATGCTTGTGATGGCCAGTATGTGCCTACCAATAATGACAAAGTATATTTATAGACATGGAGAGAGTAAATTATTAAAAGTAGATGGTTGAAAGTTTAAATATTCAAGTCAAAAGATGATTTGATTATAAACATATGAAGTCTCTAGTAGAATCAAACGGTCAAGGTTTTGAGAGTTTTTAAAAGGAATTTTCAAAGTTTAATTTTTTCCTCCTCTGATTTTAAACTCAAATACGTGGGTTGGTGATCGAAGTACTTTTCAGCGCTCATGTCTGGGTCCTGATCAGTCTAAGAGGAGACGTTTTGGAGCATTTATTTGTGCTCAGTGGAGTTGAACCAAATGTTGGCTTTCTTTCTTGTATCTATGTCTCCCGTAAATAGTCGAAGTTAGTAAATGTTGACATCCACCTCTCCTCATAAAATTACATTGCAAACCTTTTCGACTAAGACATTTGGTTGTTTTACACCCATGTCTATTTCGAAAATAAACGATTTGGCAATTACGTAAGATTTTGTTTGCTTTTAAATATTCATACATAGTTCAACCTGTAAGAAACACTTTAATATCAATTTAATTATCAATTATAACCTTTTTAATCGAATTTCAATTTCTTTTAATGATCAGTCATAGAAAAGCAGGTGTGCAATATTGTTTGCAGGTGAATACATGATCGTAAAGAGTCTGCAAGAAAAGATCTTTTGACGTTCTGAAACATACGATGTTAATGACTAACTGTGTCGGGCTTGCTCGGTTCTAGTGCTATGTCCAGACAATATGTTGCCTAATCTACCCAACGAAATACTTGCACATTTTTAAATCAGGTTACGCACGTTTCCGCCACCTTCCTCGTCCAAAATATACGTGTATGATAGATGTTGAGACAATCTTGGCTTCAAAGCTACATATAGCCCGAGGATTCGAACCCGGAATGTAAATAGGCTAGATATGCATCTCTATTCACACATCTGCGTATATTAACTATACAGGTTAATAGTCGTCTCATCCTTGTCAAGGCCAGTGGAGTTTAAATATACTTCTGTTGTCTGGAAAATGTGAATATCCCTTTATAATTGAATGTAAGTTTGAAATTAAGTCTTCATGGAAAGCTACCAAAAAATTAAAGACCATCCTTTAATAGTTCGGTTGTTTTTTTCAATGTTGGGATATTCTATAGTTCAAGTGATCCGCATGATGCTTAAATGTCAGATATTCGGGAGGTCCTTAACTTTCTTTGCTGAGTATATTTATGTTGTTGGAGTAAATACCCAGAAATCGAAAACTTGTTCTAAAGGGTTTCTCTTGCAACGCAGTTTCAATCAGAAAATCTGCATCAAGCACAATAATTTAAGCCTAGATTGTAACACCTCAAAGAGAGTACCTCACATATCATTTCTTAACTTTCATGACACCATGTTCTCCGTATAGAAATAACTCCGCTATACCTTCCCAAGTCACCTCTGTTCTCATCCGAAAGTTTCTGATGCGAGTATTAGCGAATCCTGATTGGTCGCAATCAAAGTGAATTGTGCGATAGGTGGCGTTGTTTCTAACTCAGCATTCGGTTTGTTAAATATACTACAAGTTTCATATGAAATAGAGTCTTGCAAAGTTTATTTGCTAGGGAATTTTGCGCGAACGAGAACCATGTCATAACTGGGTTCACGAGAGAAAATAGTATGTTCAATAACCTTTGTGGGGAAAGAAGTTAACATATTTACACTAGAATAAAGATTTAATTTCGTATAAAATTCTGGAATGACTTTGTCAAGGAACTCTTTTTAATCTATAAAAATGCTGAAATTCGAATTCGAAATTTGTTTGACACACGATAAAACAGTCGTGCTTTCAATTTGTTGAAGATTTTTACTGAATTTGTTTAAAAGTTCACTCCTGTAGTACTCTCATCCCTCATGATCGGTGAGCACATCCGTTATACATATAGCAAAGTGCACTGTTCAGCCTCTACCTAGAAGTTTTGGCAGATGACCAGTACCATTGATTTCGCAGTCACACATCGATAACAGGGGATACGGGGACCTACGTGCTTATTTGAGGGAATACGGGGACCTTCGTGTATCTTTTTTTGGTGCTTTTAACAGTTCAGTCAAGTAGAGGGGCGTCTCCACTTTTAATACAAGGCACGCGCCCGCTCTAAAATCTCCTAGTTTCTCAACAAACTATTGCTCGTCGCGGGCAGGAAAGAATACGCATTATAGTTTTATCTTGCTGAGCTAACATATAAACATCAGCGTACTTGTCTACAACATCCGAATGGATGTAACTGAAATGTCAAAAGTAATTTCAACACGAATGCATCTCTGGGTGACTCATCCATTGAAACCGTAATTAAACTTATGTAACATCGGGCTGATTCATCATCTGAATGATAACTTCAACAAAGATAGTTTCTTCACAAACATTTCCTTTATTCAAATAATCGACATGTCAGCACTGTCATAAATTCCTGCATGTAAACGAGCACACAACGTTAAGCTTTGGTATTGGTGTCACATGGTGAAGTGGTCGCTTAACCGACTAATTTCGGTTGGAAGATTAACACTACTCTAAAATTATGATTTGTTGCATGATATGTTCTCGAAATAATCCAGATTATGAGGTTCTTTGTAAAAGAAACCTTTACCCGACTGTAAAGCCCGCCCACACTAAACGACTTGTAATATCACATTTTATTACCCATATGGTTGTTCATTAGTGATGACATATTTTCAATATGAGCACATGTGCACATATCACTTTTGAGTAGCAACGATTGTTTCAGCGCGAGTTACCGTATTATGTCGTCTGTGACGTCATCAAACCATTGTTCGTGACGTCACTGAAGCTGGCCGCCGCAAAGAAAGCAGGCCGCTTTCCGTGTGTTTTAAATGAAATAGAATCGGTAATAAAGAAATTATAACCCTCGGAATTGTGTCATATGACTTTTACGAAACTCGTGCGAACTTGTGTATAACCCTCGCTCTCGCTCGGGTAATACAAAAATTCGCACTCATTTCGTAAAAGTCATATGACACACTTCCTCGGGTAATAATCTCTATGTAGCACCAATTTGATTAATTAGTATATCAGTTGATAAGTTGATGCAGCTTTGATGTCTCAAGATGCTCATAGAGTTGATTACCACAAGTCATACGTCCGATCCGTACTTCAGAACACACATTGAACGTTAAGGTTACATAATATGTCTTTCATGCAATCTTATTTGGCTTTTAAAGTGCCAGAGTATATGATGTAGTTCTAATTATCTCACTCAACTTCCGTTATCATACCTGAACGGCAAAAATCACAAATACATGTATTTGTAACGGCCTTATACATGTCCATAAGCCGAAATGTACATTCAAAATAGTTATATAACTTAACTTATCTTAACAAAGCCGTAACTCGCCCTAAACAATAATCATAATTGAGTTTTGAGGGGTACCTTGTTTATATCAAAGGTATCAATGTAAGTAGATTGTCGATTAAAGCAAACTTTTCTTATTGCAGACAAAAAATATCCTGGATAATTGCGTGTGATGTGATGTAACACAGTCTTTTGATAAATGAGATAAAACATAATGGTCGAATGAAGAATGCCGTATATATGTATATTAACCATGGATATATGGGTCATTTTCAAAATTCGTGCGAATTTCTGTCCAACATTTTGTACTTGACATTATCATTTAATTTGAAGACAATTTTCTAATTTTATGTTTTTTCCTGATAGGTTATAGATATGTTTTTTTGAAAAATGCTTTAAACTTGATAAACATAATTATATTTTTTAAATATTGACAATTTTTCACTTTGAGTACGTCTAAAAATGGCCGTCACAAGCTGAAAAAGTGAAGTTTGACAATGATTCCAACAAGGATAAAATTATTATATTTTTAAAAGTTTTACATATTATGAATCTACCCTTTTTTGTCTTTCTCTTGAATAAACATTAAAAAATATCATTGCATGGTTTGATTGAAAAAAAGTAAGGGAAATGTGTGTCACAAGGTTTGATTCCTTCCTGTTACTTTGTATCAATAACCCTAATAAAATAATAGCTGCTCCCTGATTTGAAATTGAGGCTGGTGCCATTATCAAGGCATTTCCTGTTCTTCAACATGGGGGACATGTGCTCAAGCTCAACTGTTTTTATGGTTTAACTTTCTGATCTACAATGTGCAGTTGGTGAGTAGTACTTTTTTATTTTTCTCTCCTGTTACTGGTCAAGAAATGAGTTTCGGTGCCAATGGAAAATGTGTAACTTTGTAGAAATCAGGTGCCCTATTGTATCTCTCAGTCAGCCCCTTTTTCCAAAAAATTGGGGATCATTAATTGTATCCAAAAAAAATTAAAGTGATTAATTTTCTCTCCTGTTACTTTCTTTCCTGTTATCTTATATTTGGTAACAGGAAAGACAGTTTTTGTAACAGGATAGAATATGGATCATAAATGATTTAACAAGTACTTATTTAACCAGTATATATGGCAACACAAGTAATGGAAATCTCCATATTGTTTGTTTTTTATACAGTGTTTAATTTATTATTATTTGAAAAAACTGTGAATAACACTGACTTCATTTTTCTACAAAAAAGGTAACAGGAAAGAAAGTTTTGGTAACAGGATAGAATATGGATGAAATATGATTTAACAAGTATTTACTAAACCAGTATATATGGCAACACAAGTAATGAAAATATCCATATTGTTTGTTTTTTATACAGTGTTTTATTTATTATTATTTTCAAAAACTGTTTACAACACTGCCCTCATATTTCTACAAAAAAGGTAACAGGATAGAAAGTTTTGGTAACAGTATAGAATTTTATGTTGATATGATAAGATTTATACTTATCGCACCAAAATAAATTTACATCACAGATGATAGTGAGTATCCCCGTAGTCAACCGTTTTGTTGTATTTGATGTATTTTCAAATAAATATCTTAATGCATTTCTGCCCTCATCTTTCTGCACAGATGGGTAACAGGAAAGAAACACTGAGAGCAACAGGGCATATATTTTTTTCATTTGAAATTTTTTTCCCGTAAATTTCCAAACAAATTGGACTGACAGTTAGATTATATACTTCAAGTCAGTACATAGAACAGAGTTATGTCTTTTTGTATCAATAGTGTCTCTTACAAGATTTTAAAAATCACTATCATTGTATGGTAACAGGTTAGAATTTAAAGGGTAACAAGAAAGAAAATTGTATCATCACCTCAATAAGTGTGTATGATTCGGCATGTTGTTGATATAAATTTGTTAATAATAAGTATCAATAGATCAATGCATTTTACATTTTGAAAATTAGTAACAGGTGCATTTTAAAGCCAAATAACCAAATATTTTTCATTTTCAACAGGAATCATGCCTCTATCAAAAGCAGAGAAACAAAGACGATAGAGAGCAAAAAGAGATGCTGACACACGAAGAAGGCAAGCCTATCATCAAAGTACAAGAACAGATATGAGAAATAATTATTGGGTACCCAATCATTTTGTTTGTGTACTGCCAGTTAGTCTGATGTGTGTGAGCTAGGTGTTGGAAAGAAGAGTGAGTTTTGTGTTGGAGAAAAGCTTCGTGTTGCAGGGAGGTGTGAGCTTGGTTTTGGGGAGGGAGATAAGGGTGAGGTTGGTGGGAGAAGGGTGAGGTTGGTGGGGGAGAGAAGGGTGAGGTTGATGGGGGAGAGAAGTGTGAGCTTGGTTTTGGAGAGGGAGATAAGGGTGAGGTTGGTGGGAGAAGGGTGAGGAAGTTGGGGGAGAGAAGGGTGTAGTTGAAGGGGGAGAGAAGGGTGAGGTTGATGGGGGAGAGAAGGGTGAGGTTGATGGGAAAGTGTGAGCTTGGTTTTGGAGAGGGAAAGAAGGGTGAGGCTGGGGGATAGAAGGTTGAGGTTGATGGGGGAGAGAAGGGTGAGGTTGGTGGGGGGAGAGAAGGGTGAGGTTGGTGGGGGAGAGAAGGTTGAGGTTGATGGGGGAGAGAAGGGTGAGGTTGGTGGGGGAGAGAAGGGTGAGGTTGGTGGGGGAGAGAAGGTTGAGGTTGGTGGGGGAGAGAATGGTGAGGGTGGTGGGGGGAGAGAAGGGTGAGGTTGGTTGGAGAGAGAAGGGTGAGGTTGATGGGGTTGATGGGGGAGAGAAGGGTGAGGTTGATAGGGGAGAGAAGTGTGAGCTTGGTTTTGGTGAGGGAGAGAAGGGTGAGGTTGGCGGGAGAGAAAAGGATGAGGATGCTGGGAGAGAGAAGGGTGAGCTTGGTTTTGGAGAGGGAGAGATGGGTGAGGTTGGTGGGGGAGATAAGTGTGAGCTTGGTTTTGGAGAGGGAAAGAAGGGTGAGGTTGGTGGGAGAGAGAAGTTAGGTTCTGATAAGTCAGTTGGTGTTGTTGAAAAGGGCGAGGATGGAGAAAAATGTCAGTTTGGAGATTGTGAGTCATGTGATTTATTTGGTTTGGTGAAGAATCTTAAGGCTGACATAGACAAGGATGATCTTCTTGACCGATATGTTGTGGTCATATATGAAGGGATGCCATATCCTGGCTTTGTTATTGTTACTGACATCAATGATGTAAAGGTTGAATGCATGCCCTGAGTTGAGCGTTAGAGAAACACTTATTTCTGGTCAAGAAAATTTAAGGTTACATGATGGTATTTGCTTAAAAACATCATTGCTGTTATTCCACCTCCAGTACCTATCAACGGCTCTCATTATGCCATAGATTCATCACGAGGAGATACTGGCCCACTGCTGTACATGGCTCCATTTCAAATCATCCCATATCATTGTGATTGTGCAAGCATCCCTTTAACATCATTGATAGAATTCAAATCCATACTGTTACCTGTGTTCCATACTGTTACCTTGTTTACTGTTTACAACATTTAAAACAATGTTTTAAGTGTTTCTAAGAACGACGTTTTCTTCATTTGATGCTTAACACATGTTATGTTATATGCAGTTTTGAGTGAACAAAAGAAAAAGATTATAATAGAGTTATGATCTCTTCATAGATATTCCTTCCTGTTACCACTATGGTATTTTCCATACTGTTACTAATTTTCCATACTGTTACCTTGTTAACTGTTTACCATTTTTAAAAACATTCGAAATGGTTTCCAAAGCATCTCTTTTTCATTACTTGATGGGTATCTCTTTTCAAGTTATGTGCAGTTCACTATCATGGAAAAAAGGTAAGGATTGCCAGTAATATATGATGTATTTGAAGATAATCCGTCCTGTTACCGCCAGAGTCTTTTCTATACTGTTACTGATGTTCCATACTGTTACCCCTAATTACTCTGCAGCACACAATCTATTTTATCTTTGAATGTTAATTAAGAATGTTTTCGTCATTTCTTAGTATGTCACTTTTTTATGTTGAATACAGTTAATTACCATGAACAAGATTGTTAGTAACAATCAGTCAAGGTGTACATGTATATTTTTCTTTCCTGTTACCATCATAGTATTTCCTGTTACCAAACGTTTCCATCCTGTTACGATGGCAAAAATGATTCAAATTAAAAATATTTCTTCACTATATGGATATATTACTTCATGATGACAAGTGGTAATGTGTAAAGTGTCTCTGCATTGAATATTTTTTTATTCTGGGCGATTTCTCTGTAGAATAGATACTTTGTCCATTTGCCTAAAATGCAAGTTTCAAATTTTCATCAACATCAAATGTGATATTTTAAATCATAGTAGTTTGGTTTCATTACAAACACAATACCCTGAATTATTAATATGTGGGGGAGATATTATCTTGGTATACCCTTTCTCAGTTTTAAATTTTTACTGTAAATACAATTTTTGACATGGTAACAGGATGGAAAAAACATTTTGGAGCTGATTTTTAAAATGATAATTTTTTGCCAAAAAAGTGTCATTAAGGTTGCATTTTTCTGTATTGGTATTTTTGACAATCATTGTTATTAATGAGCAAATAAAAGTTGTGTTTCAATTATGATGGCTTTGTCATTTTTGTACCTCTGAAATTCACACTTATTTTGAAAATGACTCATATACTTCATTTCCCTCCGAGCAATAGATGATAAAGGAAGATGGCGTTTGTCAAATGGTTCTCTGATCGCCTTTAATGTGTTCCAAGGTTATCTCGGGGATCTTATCTTCCCACACGTGTGCTTTTTGTCTATTGTCATATATCATGTTCACAAGCATCTCACTTCCCTATCCTCGTAGGTATTCCAATGAAGGGGACGCAAGCGGGAGGATATCACTCTTGATGTATACTGTTTATTCTTGAATTAGTAATTTTCAATTTGTGACTTCTCTGCTCATTGTGACCTTCTTGCATTGTGTTGATGTTTGGTCATATATGAACCAAGCAATTAGAAATGTTGTACTGAAGTCATAAAATACAATTAATCTTCAACCATCATCCCTATACAGGTACCATTCTACAATGTCGGGATTAAACATCATAGAAAACTCTAATACTAAATTCAAATCAACCAAATTACTTGTACAAAACTGTAAACTATTAAGATGGTACAAGTGAACCCAAAGAAAGTTCATTCAGTGTTCATGTCTTTTTATAACTGAATTTGCAGTGTTGAATAAAAATGAATCCTGGAAATTTTACAAAAGCAAATATTTTTCTCATGAATAGTAAACTCCAATTCATCATCTTACAAACACAGATAAAATGCTGCAATAGTTTGACTCAGCCCCGTACAAAGGAACAAAGAGACACGTTTAATTCTCGTACTCTACGACATCATCTGTTTAAGCCGAGGTTATCCAAGAAGAGATTGACCCGACTCGGAGAACATCAAGAGACGTTAAAACAGAGCAAAGCCAACCGAGTTAGATCGGTTCCGTTTACACGACTACACCAGAGTAAGAAGGGGTGAGTGTGAGGACCGCTCCGCGACAAACGTGGGATTAAGAGATCATGTGATTTGAAAACCCCATTGTTTGGGGGTCGAGACCCCATGTTGAGAATGAGTGATGACCTCTGTACATGAGTGTCTCTTGGGTCACCCATATTGATAACGATTCATCATAGCTGTAGGTATATACCTATATAAATACATACTTACATCTGAGAAGGGGGCTTTGTTGGTTATTTATTGCTTTGGACAACCATTCTACTCAGATACAAAAGTTAACATTGTTACGGTTTATATATGATATTTGAGGAAATATTTAGTTGTGAACGGAAGATTTATGGTCATAGTTTTACAGTTATACATCAGTGGTGGAATATGACACTTGGCAGTGGGTGGAATATATCATGCTGGTGGATATTGTATAGGTAGAATATATCAAGGTGTCGGATATTGTATTCTTTAAATCCAGGAACGTTTAAGTATTAGAAAAAACATGATAGAGAACATATTTTACTTACAAATAATGCTCAACCTAACACACTCTTGTACAGAAATACAGAGTGAGTGTTTAAGTCTCAAGCAGAATGTCTTCAAGATGAACTTACTGCTCAAACATAAAACAAATTGGAATGGTCATCACAGTAATAATTACTTAACAATCGATATATGGTATAGTGTAGCAGTTAGATCGTGGACAAATGGAACTATATTATCAAGTGGATAATTTTATCTGAGATAGCATTCCAGCTGGTATCGTGTCATCAGGATAACTTCATAACATAATTAACATCCACGCCAAAGAGTACATTGATTCATTATTAAGCCTTGATATTGACATGCTAAGATCCGTCCACTGAAACGTTTACATATATTTACACGTATAACACGCATATGTAATTGCAAATAACAATTGATGTAAAAAGATGCTGAAATTCATCTTGGAAGCGGCCAAACAATATATTCTGATTCCCACCCCCCGACTCCCCTTTCGGAAATTCCTGGGTCTGCTAACTACTAGGTATAAGAGTATAAGAATTCATCATATTCCTTTTTACAAACATTCGCAAATGAAATATACATATTTACCGAATTTCCTGCTTAGTATATATTTATTTTCAATTACTGATTGTTTCCCATCCTATGACCGGGTCAAGCTGCAATAAATACCTGCACGAGAGATCTGGGTTGACAAGACGGTATTGACTGACGAATGGGCCAGATCGCGAGTCGATAGGCTCGTGTCAAGATCTGACCCGGAAGTAAATAGCGTAAATGACCCTTCTAGCAGAATAAGCAGCATGAATTTCAAGTGACTGCTTGTCTCGTACTCAGATGTTGCTGGGAGATAGGGCATGGCTTAAAAGATGAGATTTAAACTAATTTAAATAACTTATATTGAAAAGGATTGCGCGTCATTATACTGATATACTTGGAGAAAAGAAGTTAAGCCCCACCCTAATGTAAACATGTCAGGTGATAGTGTAGATAAGTTAAGATGAAATGACTAAGTTTGTCACTCACAAAATAAAGAAAAACATAGCCTTATAGTTAAATTGATCTATTATTCGAATACGATATGAACATGGGGTTTTAGAAGTCTAAAACAACATTCTCAAACAGCAATGTTGTTGTTAATTATTGTATATTTCCACCTGGCTTCTCTTGCTATGAATTTGGACATCTTTTTTGACATGAAATCAAGGCAAGCTAAATGCGGTTCATTTGAAAGAATGTATAACTGCCATTACAACAACTAATATTAAATCTTATTTCTCTGAACTGAACTTAGAAAATTCTTTCAGTGTATGAATTTAACATAATGATACTTGAGATTTTTGACCGTTTTTCCTTGTTTTGTTGTTGTATTAATGTTGTTTTTTTATTCGTTAGAAAATTTTTTAATTCTATTTTCCCATCCATATCGATTGAATGCTGCCGTTTTTCCATAAACTTCCCATGTTTAGTGTGGCCGGTCTAATGTCCATACACAGGTACTTTCCCTGCATGGACAACTATAATGTCATGTCACCCCTTTCCGTGAGGACACTATATCTAATCAATAAAAAACCGTCACGATTTTGGCAAGTAAAAACCGAAACATGCTTCTGCTTTATATAATATATTCATAGGTATATGTCAAGTAGACATGAACTAATTCATGTTTAATTCTGAATTGAAATTCGAGCCACTTACATTTTTCATGTATATGAAACTTCGTTTTATTTTGCTTTTTACGACCCCGCCCACCCATCAAGAGTAAGTTACCCTTGAATCTGTAAACATACCCTCCGCACCCTCGTGTTTGGACTGTCTTCTGACCACTCGTATAACTGTACATGGGGCGATGACCCAGGGTGACCCCGCGATGGGGTCAAGACGGTGACCAGAGGAATTATTAAGGATATCACGAGCACACTTTAAGTATGGAAATGCACGTGGACTGTGTGAGAAGTGACATCAAAGCACTGAAAGCATGTCTACAAGTTGTTTACTCTTGTTTCCTCGCATTTACATTTTAGTAGTCGCATTTATTCATTGGAAATAGCTAACATATTTCTGGGTGTTTTTATGCGAATTTTGGGGTATTATTACAATTTTAGGCATAGGAATGCCAGTTTCCATGTGTGAATACACTATAACAATGAAATAAGCCATTTAAGAAACTATAACGTTTAACTTCGACTTGATGTTCATGAAATAACAGAATGTTTCGCCAGAACTTTGTTACCAACTGCTCTGAAAATAACATTAAGATTATGTTAACATTTGGAATCGGGATATATTAAAAAATCATAAAAAGGATTTTTTTCATCTAAATGATATGAATTGTTTTAATCTGTCTTTCTTTCCATTTGAACAGTGAAACAGTTGCCCTTGTGAATGCAAACTTGTATTTCCGGAATGAGATAAGACTGTAATATTTCACCTTTTAGGTATCGTGTAAACACCCTTGTTTATCTGCGTGTTTATCTGTCGTTCTGTATATCTTCCAACCGTCGTGACTACGTGTCTACCCCTTTACATTACCCTGTCAGAGACTTCCAGACTATGCTAGGCTCCCTGGACATTATCAAGCACGATAGTATTCTATGGAAGAAACGAAATTAAAGGGCATATTTTGTGTGGTAGGACTGCTACTTTAAGAAGATACACGCCTAAGATATTAAAGTCATTGTCTCATTTTTGCAAGGCAAATTGTAATGCATGCCGGACAAATAGTTCACCACTCACAAAAATCTTTCCCCTGACGTTTGCAACAATTTTCAGAACTCTGCAGGCATTCTAGCCCTCAATAATGAAGTTCAAACTACGCTACCCTACCCTAATATTACGTGTTTTGCGAGCGTTAGTCCTTACCACGTCATTTCGCCAACGCCGTGACGAAGAACACATAAAATTTCCCAGCTGAATATCCAATTTAAAGAGCTAATAACTTACCCTTTTTCAAATACTGAAATAACAAAAAGGTGGTTAACTCAATGAAGAATGCGTCTGTCATAAATATCGGCGCTACAATTTCTAGATTTCCGGTGTTTCGCACTCGCGATGGGATTGCACTTGATTCGGTACCTCATCGGTCTGAAACGACATACGCCAATAAGCTACTTCATCCAAAATTGTAAAACGGGCATAAAAATGAAAATCTTTGCAAACGCGACAGGAAATATTTGTGTTAGTGATCAGATTTTGTTCGTGAAGAATAATTAGTTCAGTTTAGTTGCCTTGCAAAAATGAGACTATGACTTTAAATGATAAGTGCTTATTATGTTACGATTGATATGAGAAAATAAAAAAGGTAATGTTCTAATTACACAGTAGCGATGTTACAGTCTATACGCTTTTACTTTCCGGCATTCAGTTTAGACAAAGTCTATATATAACTCGTGGTCAGTGGCGGTCAAGGAGGGAGAGGGAGAGATAGCTTGTTGTCACACAAGGTGACCATGTCCACACCTCACCTGGACAACATGAGAGCTGTATCCGATACTACTACACTGAGGAATGTACCCCTCCCCCTCCACCTTCGTGAAAGCGCCCTTATGCTCTACCGCTTTAGCTAGGAAATTATCACAAGACTAAGACAAGAAATATACCCTTATATCCCCCTCGGACCCTTGCCAAGATATTTACCCCTATACCCCTCCCCCTTTGACAAGGAAGACCCCCTCAATAATTACCCTGATAAGGGTTATGAGAAGATATAGGGATTCAAGCAAGGGGTCGGGGAGGGTGTCAGGGGGCCGCAGTGTATGGGAAACACTCGCAGTACATCGGGCACCTTCTGTCACTTTACTGTCATGTGTGGGTAAATATTTCAATAAAATTATGAAAATATCTCTTTTTTAATTGGCATGCGTGAAGCAGGAGTGAATCATCTGAAAGTACACAATTCAAACATAAACAAGTTATATGCGTCATTGTTTTAAAGCAAGTGCGAGTTGGTCGCTAGATATCATTCCGTTGCTTCAAAACACCAGAGTGTTTGACGGGAACATGATGGGACACAAGTAGTTGCAGACTAGAGACACGACGATAGCTTCAATATCTTGAACACCATTCATTGAAACGGGAGTTTTCTACGATTCAATTTACATTGTCATTTTTGATATTTCATTAAAAGTTCTTGTGTCGCATGGAAAGAACCCAATTTGTATCTATTCAAATCATTTAATTCTTACCCTTACGAAAGAGTAATTTTCGAAATAACGAAAAATTCAAATGAAGTTGTAGAGTGTACAAGGCTCGGCAACTTTTCTGTACATGCAATGAGCTATATGTATGATGACGCTTTTGGGGGGTTTGTTCTTCCCCACTGAATACACCGCCAAAACTTCGCTAGATCAAGTCAAAGTTCGTAAAACGGTTTCTCCCTTACGCATACTCTTAATTATCTCTATTGCTGCCTTTCTGACTGCTTTAATACTTGCCGTAATTGGTACAAGAGACATAGGTCATAGCCAGTGAAGCGGCATTCAGACTTTAATATAATACACATTGTTGTGTTTTGCAGATAAATGATAAAAATATAATTTTAATCAACTGTGGGCAGTTAGTGGAACCATACATAGCATAATCATTCATCATTACACACGTACAACACAAATTATCTGTCAGGAATACATCACCCTAATTCTATCCCAGTTTAACTCAAACTCTCTGATACCCTTGAATCAAATTACCATTGGATCAACATGGAAGATCGACATATTCTGAACGCACTAGGTGACGCACACACGCATACCAGACGCCCCATATGCGTCGGCATTCCATCAATCAAGTCCGGATTATCTTTTATTGATGTATTGGGCCTAGGATCTTCTTATCATTATTTGACAGGTTTGATAATCGTCATAGCTTTCTTTGACATTAAACACTGTCATTCATGATGTTAAATCTAATTTAATATCTCTAGTTTGTGTTTGATTCGATATGTGCATATTTACATCAATTACATCAATATTGGTTCGTCAATTGTATTAACAATTATACTAATCGGGTGTCAGTTTTTTTTATTAAAAAAATGCTTTCTATTCAATATATCTGGATTGGAAATATAAATATGTCGACATTCGTATTATCCAATCAAAGATAACAGTAATCGTTGGATTCCGCAATAACATGGACTTAAAAGGTTGTATAAGATTTGTGAAACACCCGAGGATTACAAGAATGAAAGATTGGATTTTTACCTATGGAGGGTTATACGTTTTGGTGCGGTATTTACGAGGCCTATGGACACAGCGAATTCCTTTGATGTTTCTTATGCATGGTTATATTTGTAAAGTAGTCACTAAAGCCTTTTTATTTCCATGTAATCCAGAGACATCAATAACACTGGTTGTTTGACATTTTGATGCACATATTCATATACATAAGCGGCATTCCTATTGATGTGCTGTTTTCAACGTATACAAATAAATAAACCTTTTTATGGTGAACCAATTTCATGTTATGAATGTTCGGTACAGGATTAACATTAATCTCCCAGATTAAACTATATAGATTTTGGGTTAAAAAGTCACATTTAAACGGATTTAATCGCATTCGGTGTTTGAGTTACTTCCCCTTGGCCACACTAATAACAGATATCCAAGACCGGCACCTGTTTTAAGATACCCGTCTGAACTGAACTTTTGTTTCTGAAATTCTCGTTGTTCACCTCATATTCTATACGGTTGGATCGGCTTAAAATTCGATTATATCTCGACGGAATAATACATATAGTTAGAATTAAATCGAACTGTCATATTTTTTTTATACATCTGGCATGACACTCTGTATGGTTTACCTGACAATATGAGGTGTTACTCAACCCGGGGTGTCAGATATGGGGTATATCATCCCAGGTAACACCTCACCTGTCCAGCCACCTATACATCAACGCCAGGTATGATAAGAGCTTCCGGTCTATTGTCATGTAGAGGAGAGGCTATGATATGCCCTTCAGGTGAAACGTTACTGCTAAATGTTTGAGGTGATAGAAGGAAAAGAAAACTCTACTTTTCTTCGCCCTAAATTGAATTAAATCGTCACAGTGCACCCATATACAACGGAACAAATTAAGAACATGTTTCATTTTTCAATGCTTGAAATTTGCGCCTGTAACTTCTGCTTGAGTATAAAGGGATATATAGGTAGAGTGATCAAGATATCATCTTCTGAAACGGTAATCTCATATATGTAACAGTAATCAATTAAAGGAAAATACAATATACAGCTCAGAATCTTATTATACAAAATAAATATATGTTTTACCAGGTTAAAAAGGTTAACGTGAAATGTTGTTCTTTCATGAAATGATATACTTATTAATGACTATGATTGTGATGAAATAAGAATATATTTCTATTATCTACGTGGAGTTACATTGAAGCACGGTCAATGGCTAGGTAGTAGATCAACAGGACCTGACCAGAAATAAAATACAAGACAAATCTAGATAAAGACAAGAGAGTTTCTATTTTCATTTGATTTCGAAATTTCAAACTTTTTGTTTTATCAATTTTCATGTAAAAGCGAGGAAATGGACTAATATTAACCGGTCTCGTCCATTTATCCACACACATCTTCATGTGTTATACATTGCTGGACATGCTTGTAGTATAGACCATCTCTGGTACCTAGCAGTATCCTAAAAGTAAGGGAAAGAGAGGGGAGGGGAAATGGACACCCCATCCACTCATCTCATCTCTCTATCTTCACACACCTACTCCAAACTGCTATATACAACAGTAACATACCACCCCTGCCACCCACCTGTCAATTATAGCTGATATCGACATGCTTGTAATCTATTCACAGCCCCTATATTCTGTAGCAGAGCCACACGTGATTAAAGCATAAAACGAAGCTGATCGTTAGAGTGCCACCCTCCTATCATCACGCTATATTTAAGGCCAAGTTTACATTAATATGCATTGATAATGCATATAATGTTGAGCCGGAAATCGTTAGGTTTTACTTATCCACTTGAGAATGTATTATTTATCTCCCTGGATCAGAAAGAGGCGAGGTGGTGATTGTTACCGTTTTGATTTAGAATGAGACGGTTCTTCAATTAGGAGGAAATAGAGGTTTAGATCAAACAGTAAGGCCTTTAATAATGATACTTTATACGAAAATGAAGTGTGACCCCCGTTCTTTAACTGCTTCAGGCCGGTGGTCAAATCCTGTCTAAGGAGAGCTATCCGTCAGTCACGGGTTGATAAATGTTGAAGAAATACAAATTCGTCGTATCTCTTTGCCTCAAACTTGTAGTTCCATACATTTTGTTTTGTCTCCTCATACTCTCACAGAAGTGACCGGTTATATTTACATCCTGTTGATACAGAAACTGTAACTACTTATGTATGTTGGTTGTGTATAATTAATGCACATAAATATCAACTCACAAAATGTAAGGACTTTTCGTTCAATGGATTAGAATCTCTATTGAAAGAGGAGTACGCTTGAACCATTAGTACCAATGACTTGACAAACGTATCCATTCGGACACAAAAGTGTAAGAAATACATGCCAAAATGAAAATAAAATTCAAAGGAGTCTATCGGATCTCTCCTCTGAGATATTTGGCTTATATCATTGTCATAGGCGTCTTTTATTAAACGTAAAGGTTTTGATGACAGACTAACAAGGCATTAGAAAAAAGTCAAGGTCACGATTGTGCTGTTCATCCTGTTGAATATGAAGCCACGTGGATAGCGGGCGATTAGAAACAGCTGACTTGCTAATTGTCAACCCTTGAAGACAACAGTAAACGTCCAGATGACATCAAAGACAAACACCAGAAGGATGGTCAACAGTCGTGATGTGACCCTCGAGTCTGTGCTATCTGTAGCGAGATACGATACTAGGCGATAATGACGAGAAGTGACATATTGAGCAGACCGGTCACCACGTACCCCGATACCCTCTTTAAAACGAAGGCGCATCTCGGGTACGATCCTCTTCAAAACATGTTATGCAAACAAGATGTAGTTTTTAAATAGCTGAATCAGACGATTTCCGGTCTAATATGGCCTACCCTCATAACCTTTGTACACAAAACGGATTGCTTAGTAAGCGAAATTTCCACCTGCCAATAGTATCTTTTCTGAGTTTAATGGCATTCTTTTTTCAATAACACAAAGAAGAAATATTGCGTACTTTAAAAGGCAAGTGGCACTAGGTGTTGCCATTTCTGAGGAAAATATATGTACTTTAAAGAAATGTCACCATGGATAAGTAGTTGCAACCTTAAAAATAGATAACAAAAAATATTGTGTTGGTGTTTTATTCATAACCACGCAGACCTGGTATGAATGATTTAACTTAGTCACTGTTTGCACGACTCCTCGGCCTGTTTGAGTTACCTTCAATTTCAACATTATGAACATATGAACATTATTGAGAGATTCTTTCATAAAAGTCTGCACGGTTCCTGTTCTTCTATTAACATAAAGGTCATATCGTGATACATTCATTTCAAAGTTTAACTAACACGATTTCCCCAAAAGACAGACTGAACGCAGAAATGTTGCCTTTTTAAAATGAAAGCATAAAAAATTGCAAATGCTTTGGAAAATTATGTTTGATGTTATATCTCTAAAGAGTTTATCTTTATATATACATATACGTTTCTGTAAATCTGTATATTCAATTTTATATAGAGCGTTACCAGTCTCGCTAAAAGTAGTTGTCTTACTTTTGTATGATTATCATTAAGCTTATACAATGATTTGTGTAAGACAATATATCATTAAGCTTATACAATGAGTTTTTTCTATAAGACATGGTATCAGTATTCGATAGAATGTGTCTTCTATTTCTGTTTACCGAATTAATTTTGTACTGAAATGGCTACAAAGCCACAAGACATGCTGATTGGTGCAAGGACACGAAAGACGGTAAGTCGATACAAGTTATATACGTGGCATGACCATTCGATGCGTTCAACTCTGTGGGATCATCTGCTGCCTCCGTTACAAACATTTCCCTTGTTTCTTAATCTTTGAAATCTTAAAGATAAATTTTATTACATCAAGTATATAGTAACTAAATTAAAAACGTCAACAGAGAATTTCCAACACAAGTCCTCTGGTTAGTGAACCTTTTCACGATTGCGATTAGTACGACGTTTCGTTGAATGTGCTAATTCGAATATTATGCACGTAAGGAGATGACAATCTCATTCCAGAAACCAGCTTCTCATATGACATTGTCTCCCAAGGAAGAATAAGTTAACAATGACTTATATACGATTACACATAAAATTTACACCAACACTTAAACTTGAACGTTTTATCTTAAGGAAATGCATTTCATTCAGCTAAGCAACCTGACTATCAAATGGCTACGTCGTTACACCTGCATGACCGTCTGTTTGAAATTTCGTTATTTTAAACCAAAAGGTGCTGACTCGACAGTTTTGAAGACTGTGTAGAATGCCACAGTGTATCCATTTGTCTACGTGATATATGTACCATTAGACTCATATTGTTACTGCGTGTTGAAGTCAGCGTACAACACAGTTGTCTTCGTGATGAAAATCTAGCAAGGAATCACAGGAATGCACGATCAACAAACTGCCCTAAGCAAGAAGTTTTTCTTACTTGGAGAGAATTTTCTAATCGATTTATAGATATTAAGATGATATTTTAAATCAAAGATAGCAATTTTTAACCTTTAGATAACTTCATGAGCCCTATAAGTCTGAGAAAATGAGACCCGAGTTACGCCCCTTTGACCAGGTCGCTCGCTCTGTTGACCCCGTCCGCAGGTAAGGACATACATACGCATGTGCGCTAAAATGTATCTAGGGCTGTTTTGTGAACTTTTATTAGTTGCTTTTTAATGTTCAAAACTCGGATTCTAGAATTTGGTTCATATAGAAAATTAAACTTCCCTAGTTGAAATCATTGACGGTACAGGACGTCAGTCAGTCAAAAGGAGAGTCAGATGTTGGACACTAGCACTACCAGGTGAGACACTAACTGTCTCCAAGTCATACAACACCAAAATAAAACAAATTTAGAACAACACAACACTATGCAATACAACAGATCACAATACAACACAACACAGTGCAATTCAATACAACACAACACATTACAACACAACAAAATACAATAAATATCAATGCAGTTGACTACAATACGATAAATACAATACAATGTCAATGGTATACACATAATACCATGCCATAATCTAGGCATTGTAAACATTAAATCACTTTTACGACAAACGATGATATAATTTTCATCACCAATAAAAAAAATGGAATGTATTAGAATCCGGAAGAGAATAAATCCAAATTTCAAGGTTGTGAAATGAAAGCATGTTATAAGAAAGAACATGTATATTCGCGGTCCTACTATATGCCGTACTGTATTGAAGTGTTCATTGCTATAACCACCAGGCTGTAAAATGATGTGATTAATGTGTACATGTTTCCGAGAAATAAAGAACGTATGACATGTGATTATAAGCAAACCCTTCACACATGATAGTGATCTTGAATATTCTTATCTTATCCATGTTGGTATATGACTGCACGTGGTGGATAGATAGGATAGTAATGGATGTAAATCCAATCACAATAATACTAAAATGGTAAAAGATTCCATGCAGATGATTGTGACAGGTGCTGTCCGTACAAACAAGCAAACATCAACTTTTATCACACCCTCAACCAATCAATAACACCTTTAGCACGGAGGAGGCGTGACGTTACGGCCTGGATTACGTCACTTTTAAGTAGATTACGTCACTACACATCACAGTACTTTAAGTGTAAGAACAGAGGAACGTGGGTGCCAGCATGGGACACGCTGAATGAGGAGAGTAGAGACGGTGTTTGATATATATACGTTTACTCTTGTAAACATTGGGTTTTCTTTTATCTGATCTTAACAGTCGTGATTTATGTACTATTTAAAATAATCACCGTACAATAAGAAGTTGCTCAAAAGAATTACATCGGCTTAGGGTGTCATAACGTGAATTAATTTTCATACTTACTAACGTATGTGGTTACCATCTCGAATTATTGGTTACCTAATTCATTATTAGCATATTGTATTTGGACAGTATTAAAATATATTTTCGTGTTTGAAAAATCTAACCATGATGTGTCTTTAAAATATTCAAACTAAATTTGTTCGTAGACCGCTTTGCTTATTGACTAAATGATAGTTTGAAATTTCGCTAATGTCAATTTTGAAATAACGAAATTTACCTTAAGTTTGAGACCGCACACATCTGGACAGAGCCTTATAAATTACCGATATAAGTACAAAAAATGGTATTAACGGACGTATATGTTATAATACGATTTGTTTGCGCAGTTGTATCTTGTTAATATTACCACGAATGAAATTAAAATAGCTGGTGGACCATGCTTTCACATTTGCAGTCGACCACCATTGATCGACGTACCATTCTAGTTAGCCCATTAAGTCTTACACAAGGCTCGAACCTGATCAAACACTTACATACATATCTCAGGTATCATGTTGGTCCAGTAGTTACATCTCGGCTCAGTACACACAATAAATTACACAAGAGGTAATTACAGGAGGTCCCTGTGGACATCTTGAGACCTCAGGGTTCTCGGTGTAAGGGTTGCATTGCTTTGATTTCTTTAAGGGCTTGATAAAGTTGTAATTGCGTTAGGCGTGGATAATTGTAATTTCAGAGGGTGTTTGATGGCTTAATTAGAGCACTGCAAATGGTTTGTACAGAAAGGAAGCAAATCAGATAGGCTATGCTTATCGTAATATGTATCACATGTTCCTTAGGCAATGTAAGGGAAGTTGGATTTTGAAAGGATTACTGTAGTCATTCACAACTCGATACAAAACCAGTCTGATTGAAATTACTAAAGAAATGGTAAGACGACAAGCTTTCGACTTCTTTCGCCCTAATTGTCAAACCGCATTTTCTCTAAGCAAAGTGCTCAAATACAACATGTGAAAATATTCTTTATATCAAATGTAGAAGTTGACATCTATACATCAACCCCATGTTCTTCTCTCTTTCATTTTAAGCAATAGTAAACCATCTTGGTAAATCAAAATGGCGGAATGTCTCTTCGAAAGCTAGCCACGTACATAAAAGCACCAAATGCTATTCTGTGGTAATTTGTAAACATGCAACGGTTTGTACTGACCAAATTAATATTCCCTGAGAATTCTTAATGACTTTGAATGGTTTCATATCAACGTAATCCGTTGCTTTACAAAAATCAAACGAACGTGTAATGCAAAACTCTGTATATGAATATTGGTTCCTCTACATGGGGTCAGAAAGTTCAACTTTCATAGTCATTCAACTCAATGTTATTACCTGAATAATTCTTACTTGTGTTATCAAATCGCAAATACATAGCAACACTGCAACAAAAAATTTAAAAATGAAAGGGGAAACCAATTGCAAAAGCTAATTGCAAACAAACGGAAAGAAACATTAAAGAAATACGATACAAAAAATCAGATCAGTTTCGACTGCCCTGCAATAAAAGTAATTTGACTGCCATATTCTTCTAAATTTTATGGCCAACTTAAATCCTTCTTTTTGAAAGTGCAGGGGTAAATAGTTCAATGGGTGAAAGCTGTAATCTTTTAAAGATTTAATTGGACATATCTGGGTGGGTGACAAATCGATAGACAGAAGAGGGCGATAAGGCAGGTAACTCGTGCTCGTTTGTTCTGTTGCCCTGTTATTTATACCTTCCGCAATGTAGCCTGTATCTCCTCTCGTCCCTATTCCAGCTCCCTGAGGACCCAAACGTTATCAGAGCGGCTCGTCAATAAAGTAAAACAATTTTCGTGAACAACATGGTAAAACGCTTGAGCGACTGGATATGTTGTAAGTAAATCTCTGAGCGTAGGAAAGTAAGAGATTGCTGTGGTGCGGGTGATACTCCTACGTCATTACGTAATCAGTTCTAAAGCTAACTATGTGCTTGAGGAAATACTTTGTTTTTGAAATTTTACTGTAATGACCTTAGTTGGCGGTGAAAGGAATTTTAAAAAAGGGGGAGGGGTAGGGGTTCGCTATTGAAAAATGGGTAGGGGGAGAGTCACCGTCGGGGATCTCCTATTTTCCGGTCAATTTTTGTAAACAAACCCCCAAACATTACCAAAACGAGGAGGTGGTGGGATTCTAACCCCCTGAACCTACCCATTAACCCGCCAAGTGCTGCTGAACGGAGAGTGGGGATATCTGATCATCAGAAGAACACGTAGAAACATGCCCTTCCTTATTTAGTTTCTTTCAACATTTGCATCAGTTGTTTTCTTTTCATCCATAGAAACGCTTCTGATTTGGAATTGGGTCAGTAGAAGTTGTGCTAGACCTTGAAACATTGTCTGCTCAAGAAAATTGGTCTATATATATGCGTAAACGTTTTGTTACATTTGAGGTCTGGATCAATGGATCGGTAGATACTGTACTCACATGTCTCACGCCAGTCTGGTTTTGTCAAGATATATCATACATCGAAATCATAACTACAAATAATGTCGAAAAGATAGCTTTCTGGATATTTACAAAAGATGCAATTCATTTGTGACAAAAGATTGACATCTTCATCATCAAAATATTTGTGAAATACAACTTTTTCCTGTCTTAATTTCAAATTGACAAACAACATCACCATTTCATTGGAAATTTATACGCCTCTAATTTCTAAACCTAACGTTGATAAAAACATGTTGATGTTATTTCCATTTAGGCTGAGATTGATGCGTGGGCTGTCGGATAATCTGTATATCATTTTTCATATTTTATTAAACCAAAATTGATAAGGCAGACTCCACCCTAACAATCCAAATACAAAAACTGCCCTCATTTATCTCCACCGGGTCCCAATAAGGAAATGCGGCTTTTATGATCAAAGAAAATTAAATTCCGCTTGTCAATTGCAGTTGTATTCCATCGTTAATCAATGTCAAATTATCGTGTACGTTTCATCGAAGTGCAAGTCAGCAAATACTGCAGGTAAATATGAGCTATATCCCACAGTCACAGCCTCTACTCACTCACTGCTGTCACGTGGTGTCACGTTAGCCAGTAAACTGTCACTGTGAACGACAGCTGACTAGTCATAATCATTCTCGAGTCGTTTTGAATTTTATTTCTTATGTAACGCGGAAATACGTGTGATTGATTATAGTTCTTTATCAGAAATAACTCACATATATTCATGAATGAAGTCTTGTGTCGGAAGGGATTTGTCAATAGGCAATAAAAATATAACTTCCATTTCGTGGCTTGTAATTGATAAGTTTGGCAATAAGATTCAAATGTAAGTATTCTTTTAAATTTGTCTTGAATATAATTGCCGATATTGTTGATGTTGAAAACTGACACTATTTTGCTCATGTAATTAATCTTGTATTGCTTCTGATAAGATATTAACCTATATATAGTCGTTTCAATCCATTTCAAGAACAAAATTACACTTATCACTGTGAATCATTTAAAGCACAACCTTATATAATTAAATAATGATTTCTTATAATACTAGTAAAAAGATGCACTGTTCATTTGATAAGAAGGTACAGTGCTAGGAAAAGCCATACTTCAGTGTTCGTTTAATGCCAGCAATATATCCGGATCCTGTCAATTCGGATTAGCATATTATTGCTTATACAATATAATTCAGCAGATTTGAAAAAAAAGTAAATTGATGAGGAAATAATTTAGAATGAAACCTTTCCTCATTTTCCTTGAGGTGTTAGATTCCTGACGAATAGACAAGAGTCAAGCAAACACGGAACACCTTCAAACGCATTTCATACTCAAATGCTACGACACACAACAGTGACAAAACCAGATGAATTCCAAGTTACGGTAGTACACGGGGTTGGGGTTATATCTGGAGGGCAGGGAGAAGCTCACTGACGCATCCCTATTCGAATCTAATCCCCCGGACAATTATCTGATTACCAAGAAACCAATCAATGGATTGCTTAACTCCCCTTGTTGTCGATCTCTGAGAACCGATTCCTCATTCTAGAAATAACATACGATTGGATCAGTCTATTGTGATGTTTGGGGGAGCTAGATACTATTTTAGTATGACAACATATCTATAATGATGTCATTATAACCAGAGGCAAAATGATCTGGAACGCCTGAAATGTTTTATATATATGATTTACAGTACTTACTTTAAATGATAAACAAAAATCATTGCATTAGGGACCAAGATTCAGAGTCACCCCCTCTGCCTGTAATGAAATCGTCCTTCTTTGATTTCATCACCTGGATTGTTAGAGATATTGTTTACTTATTTCAGGGGCTTCACTTCTTCCTGCGGTGTCACTATGTTCGGGGACGCAAAGCCTTGTTTAGAGAAAGAGATGGAATCATTGTCCGTGTCGTAACCAAACAAGAGACCAGATTATGGCTATGATTGCCCCTGATTCGCTGTTTTAGACTACAAAGACGCCGCCATCTTGTTACGTCACAAAGATAGCCTCTTTACCGATGGTCCGAGATCGCGATGGGAGCCTCAATGGAGTATTTTCTTCTGTCCTTTGAAGTTTCCTACCCATGGATCATCCCGAGATTTCCCGGTTCCTTAGATTTCTTAGCTTGAGCAATGAATGTACTATTGTCTCCCAATGTTTGAAATATGTGAATAATCTAATTATCTAGTAAAAATCCAGTGAAGTTTGCGAGGCGTCCAATAGAAGCAAATAAAACGCCCTACAGTGCTTTAGCCTGATCTCGTTTCGTGAGAATTTTATAAATTGTAGCTTTTGGTACGCGGACAATCTGATATCTTGAAAATTCGCCACATCATATTAATTCCCTTTCCTTGTGCATTTGAAGCGTTTGTCCCAATTCATTCCCTCTTCGGTTCTATTTCACCTTGAATTCTTATTAGAAGAAAGATATGATCTTTCGATATATTGCATTGAAATAAAGTCCTTAACAAATGTTATGGAATTAACCATGAACCTCTCAATTACCTGTCTGCTTCCACCATTTAAAAACAGTATTCTTATGTGAAATACTTTACCTGATTTGTGTAGGCAGGGTAATCGTTATGAGCATCTCTATGGTTATATGTATTACTATTTCTGACAGAGATGCCTTGTATAACTCACAAATTAGAGAAAGAGATAATGTTATTTAGGTCTCACTTTCTGGACAAGGTCGGAAAAAAATCCATATTACAAACAATCCATATAAGTGTTATGCTTTGCTGTTGAGTCAATGGCGATCCTCATCTATGTCTATACTGTTCTCACGGAAGAATCGCTCACGCCTAATTTGAGCAGACAGCTGACGTTTCCCTACATCAAGATGTTGCGTCACGTTCTTCTGCCTCAGTTGTCCAGCTACTGACCACAACAATCCTCTGTTTCCTTATTAAACTAATTACCCAGTTATCAGCGGATCAATCAAGAGTTATCCCCCATTACAAGCATGGCCGCCCGTTCCCACACTGAGAAAAACTGTGGTCGCGGTGCAGTACTATTTAATCAAATCCGAGGTGACATAACTCGTACCCTGCTGTTCCGATTGATGAGTCGAGCACTTGAACAGAGCTGATTAACGGGGTTTGACCTCCCAAACCATAACAATACGGTTTAATCGCGTTTGATCACTGTAAATTCTGAGATTAACTTTTTGTTTAGCTTCCTGTCATGGCGGTTACATAGATATCTCGTAACTGCCGCTAGAGGGCGTTTAAACATGGCGGATCTGTGGGAGAGTTTTGTTACCCTTGTCCTTTAGAGATACTAATGGAAAGCATCGCTTTGACGTCTCTAATCCAGTAAATCCTTTATCCATCATTAAGTAATCGGAAAAGTCTCTGGAACATTTCCTTTTTCAAATGTTAATCCCCTCTTACATAAATATTTAAACAGCGAACTCTTTATAGAGTCGTTAGTCTCTAAGAATGTCATCGCATGAAATTGTATTATCTTATATTGCATGGAGAGGTTTTATTTCATTCTTTAGTAACGTCTTATCTTACTCTCTTTGCATGTCGCTTTTGTGTAATCAGTAGATAAAACTCTTTCCCTGAAGCTGGGGGAATTCGTCTCGAAGGTAGCTGACTGAAGTTTTTCTTTTTTTATATAATTTTGTATTTCAAAAACATTTTAAAAAGCTAACTAGCTAGCTAAAAGTTACTGCGTCTCGGAACTAGAAATACCCTCAAATCTTCTCCACAATTTTGGTACGCAATACTGGCTGTTTCGGTAGATTCTTGGAGACAATGTGGGCTCTAATACGCCCGACCCCCACCCCTACTACGAGCCTGATATATATATCGTTCGCTTTCGTTCGTATACAAAGCAAATATAGAAAACGATTTTATTGTTCCTTAGTAGAGTTCCATTGATAGACATATCTTCTTGCTTTAGGTGATATAGTAGAAGAGATATCATCCCTCATATAATTATCTTTGCAGACTTCCCACAGGAAAATACAGCAGAAAAGCACAATACACATGATATATACTTGTCTTCCTTACACAAACCACTTCTAGAAAGCACCTCAAACAGCTCTCTATGTCCTCTCTATGTATGAAATAGGGAAGAACAAACGTACTAGGAAGACTAAGAGCATAATTCTGACAAAACAAGCTCATTATGAGACAGTTTATGCTGGACGGGAGCCACGAGTGATCCTGGTCACAACCCCGTGTCTCAGACCTCTCCCCGCTTTGTAGAGCTTTACATTTATAACGGTTTTATGGCACCTCACATACCAGAGAAATATTAAATACCAAATACGTTATGTTAGCCTCCAACTTGTGACATGCGTTTCATCTTAGCTGACATCACTGTGTCCGGAAATATTCACGTCCAATCTCGATTAAAAATATGAACAGGGTTTTAATTTAAATATGGCTTTTAACTGCTATGTTCACTATTTGTATAGTTTCGTTTCTCTAAAAAACGCCATCGGGCTAACTGAAATCATGGAATCCAATTTTATAAACATCCGACCTTCCATCTAGAGAGTTACTGTTAGCTGCAATGTTCATCATTGGTCTTCTCGAGAACGACATTCATTTAAGTTCTCACAAGAATGTTTGATTAAGTAATTCTACTGTTAAATCCAATATACCTTCCATTAGTCTCTCCGTCTCCATCTTCTTAACAATGTACTAAGTGACCGATGAGTCAAGTTGTCAAGTGACCACTCCTGAAGAGTTTATATCTTACATGTAATGGATAAGTGTCAGGTAGATATGTTTTCCCACCTGGCCAGCTGGGATTATTTACATGTTAATCCTAATCCAAGGATTTACTTACTTATGATTAGTGGCACACATACATGTCATTTTCTCTGTGATTTAAAAAAAAAGCTTTCGTTTGGCAGTATAATGTTTTGTAGCAGAAAGGATACGCTATTGTGTAAATTGCTTTTATAACCATGGCACCCACGAACCACGCCGTTCCAACAGTTAACCGACTTGCCACAGATGGCTTGAGTTTTTACAGGACATTTCGTTTGAGATAAGTAATAACTAATGTTGTTAAAACAATCATTGGGTTGGGTACATCTAGGTAAGTTATAACAGTAACTTTCGTTGTGTACAATTTAACCAGCGTTTGTTTTGTCGTCGTAATTTTCAAAATGATGGAGGCGGGATAATTTTAGTTGTGAATTTTTTCATTATAATGATTAAGTCGGAAAAGACATTTACAATAGCAAACACAAGGTAAGACATTTTCTGGATAGCGCCCTCTTTATGAATGGAAGTGCAATTAGCCTACTAGCAATACATTCCGTATCGTCTTGTATTCTCGTCGTTATCCATAAAAAGTGTACCTTATCGTTGAATAGTAGCATGTAATCTAATTCAAGCTCTGTATATATTCTAACAGAGAGACAGACAGAACATTTATTAGAGTCTCACCTCAACAATTTACAAACGATAAAAGGGTAAAGGCATAAAAATGTAAAATTGATCCACCCAAAAATGGGTTATTAAAGACTTAACACAAACATCTCAATTTAAACGTAAATCTCGTCAGCCTCGAGCATTCCAAAAACAATTTTCCTGTAATTGTCTCGTCCAGTGGCATCACAGAGTATTCCCACAGATATCAAGAGGATGTGCACGTCTCAAGATGAACCCAATCCCCGGATTCTACGTAACAGAGATGGTAGGGGGTAGAGTTACAAGGTCATACCAAGGTTGGGCCCAATTAGAGAAAGTTTAGAGGGGTTCACCCCCGAAGTGTTGTATAAGACAAAAAGAAAAAAATTCAGATGTTTGGAACCGAGCATATAAGATTGTAAGAACCAAAATGAACTTTTTTCTCATCATTACTAAAGAACATTTCTTGAATGTCCCTTTCCAACTGTTAGTCTAGTTATCATCTAGATCATACCATACCCTATTACATTACAGTCCATGAGAAATGATATTGTACGCTCAAATGACTAAGATAGAGTGTAATGGAGTATTGAGAAATTAGTAATTTTAGAGATTCTAGACAACTCCACTTTCTATACTTGATTATTTGTTTCTGAAGACATTTCCTACCTAATGGGAGACTAAGTATTCAGATCAAGAGTATATGTACTCAAAGACAATTGGAAATAGGAAAAGAATGCACGGAACGTCACTGAAAGGATATATGGGTAGTGGGATGGGGGAAGTAGAGCCAGATAAGCGACGGGGATAGGAGCATTAGTAGAGGATCTAATACAGGGAGAAATAGCAGCAATAACATAGAGATCGAGGGTGCGGAGGGGTCAGCCAGAGGCCAGACATCACTGGACATTACGACACCGCACATCTGGAGGTGATTGCAACAGGTACAAAACGGATGCTGTTTATTGGGGAGAGGAGGCGACCGACCACTAATTTGATTGAGTTTTCACTAGGGATGAGCAAGCCGACCTTTTTAACGGGCTAATGGGATATTCAGAAGGCTTGGAGGGATGTGAAACAACATTGCACACAAACCAGACCGCGTTAAGCCGACGGCGTCATTGCCCCGGGTCTCTCCGTTACGCCATCGTCAGACAATGACGTGTTGGTAAACAAAAAGATGAAGTTTTACGACACACTCAAAGAACACATTTAAGCTTCAGATTGACCATTGCTGGCCGTAATTTGAGCCTGAAAAGACCATTGATGACCGGTTTGGCACTATGTGAGGCGCTGGCGGATGGCTTTATTGGAACTTCAGAAGCAATTTCAGCATGGTGCTTATCTGTAACTAGTCTTCCATTCCAGTGACGACTAGAGAGCAGGTTTTATACAAGATAGAGCTGACACTGATTAGGAAAGTCAAAGGATTTGTTGACTTTGTCTTGTGAATCTGGATTAGAGTGGCAATCTGGTTTGCTTCAGCTTAGTGTCAGAAGTAACTTCTCCACACATTTCATGCCACGCCGACAGCACCTGATACATCATTATCTTAACAGTAGCTTAAAGTTTCGTTAAAGATTCCATTCAAAAAGAAACAAATAATGTCTGAAACTTTCCGTCGGGTTAAATTATAAATATTATTTATCATGTAGACCTTTACACATTTTCAACCCCTGATCCAATGGTATGTCGTAAATGAAGTACTAGCACAAAAGCAACTTTGTTTAGCCCTTCATTTAATTGTTATTGTATAAAAATTTGTTAAATGGTCAGAGCATTTTTTGAAAGACCCCTCCCCCCCCCCATTAAATATTAGTTTATGCCAAATATATTATCTTGAGAGGGTATAAAATATCATTATTATAACAAAAGATACGATGGCTGAAGACTTACATTTCTGTACTTATTTCTAAAACGTGATATATACATTGGAGAGTAGTTTCTAGCGCCAATGAGTCGCTGATGAATAATGAGAATCTGATATGACCCCTGTATGCTGTTTGCTGGACGGACCCAACAACTTGTTGCTCTCAACCACTAGGTGTCCTTATGCCGGTGTACATTTCTTACATCTACAGTCATCACCGATGCATGTCATCAGTAAACAGTTTCAAGATAGGATATGTATGTATAATGTTTACAGAACCTTGGTGATATAATATGATATCTCATATGTCCATACGTGTGTACACAAGTATTGCATTTCTTTCTCGCAATGGCGATATGCTTTGATGTTATCTTAATTACAACAGGTATAGGAAACATTGTGTATTTAGGGGAAAAACCTTGTTTATGATTAACGTTCAATAGGTGAAAATTTGCAATTAGGACTTCCAATGTCAAAGTGTCCCTACGACAAGGGTCGAGTTGCTTTTCACACCCTCCTGATTTTAACTATAGGTGGAATTATCATTGGATATACTCTGGAGAGGTCGGCCAATTCAAGAGTATTGGTTTAACTCTCAATTAGCTCCATTGT
The DNA here is from genome assembly GCA_921293015.1 of Phorcus lineatus. NCBI lineage: Eukaryota > Metazoa > Mollusca > Gastropoda > Trochida > Trochidae > Phorcus > Phorcus lineatus. The sequence goes on along the minus strand of OV121085.1, from coordinate 55,420,235 downwards.
GTCAATACCTGTGAGTGTTGACTCACCTTGCCCCGCCTACCTGTGCACACACTTGTCATACCTATCTGTTTGCTTACTTGTTTACCTCCTCCCACCCGAGTACAACACTTCAGTCACCTAGTACAACCTTGACTCACTGTCGGGTAAAGGGTATAGCTATAAGGAACTGAGGGTCGGATGTAGAGATCTTGGCACTGGGTATAAGATAATGAGGATCGACACACGGCACTGGTGTATGGCTAGGATGGTATTCACGGTATTGGGACCGGGTATGCAATATATAGCGTCGGGTATTGGGTACTCAGGACCGGGTTAAGGATATAAAGGATCGAGTTGACGCCATTGCAGAATCGGTATTTGGTAATGAACAGTGTTCAGCTGTTGAAAAAAATTTGTTTCAATGAGAGTTCCTTTATTAAATCATATTTTTTTCATTCGTCAGAAACAAACTACTTCATAGTCAATTTTTATAGGGATCATATCTACACTACAGGTATGCAATAAACAATTTTGGCATTCCCAATATGAGGATTGGGGTAATATTTTAACATTTTGATCACGGCTAAATATAAACATTTTCGCTTATTTTCGAATAAAATACTTATCGTGGGTTGATATTAAAATGAGGTTTATTTTGTTTACTTCGAAATTGAAATGACAATTACAGAAGATAATTAAAAACGTACTGTTTACCGCATTGATTCACAATCATCTGGATGAAATTCTGGACACCATAAGTATCATCTTAAGGTATGCGATTTTTCTTCGTCTTCTCAAAAATCTAACCTTTTGGCAGAATGTTAGTTGATTAAGCCGAACTTAAATGAGAGCCAAATTACATTATATTTGCGATAAGTTCGAAAGTAATGAAACATCCGGCGCCTGGCATCTACACTAGTTCATAAACAGTATCTAAATCTATTTCTTTAAAAAAAAGTTCAATGTTTGGAATGTTGCTAGACATAAACCACGAAGTTATACAAGTATAATCGGCTGCATCATAAATGAAATGACGTTGACTTATCATCATGTTAAACATTACTTCTTTCTAAAACTTCCTATGCTCATATTTAACTTGAAGGATAGAAAGTTAAGTTCTACTCTCCAATCAGTCCCGGGGGAGCCTTTAGACACGCTGACCCCATTGCTCCAACCCATGTAAATATTGAACTCCCGGGGGGTCACTTACGATGCCCAGGGCTCATTTAAACAAGCTGGGGGTCATGTCTGTTCACTGAATTGCGACTTCAGTCCCCTAGTATCCCGCGGGGGCACTTCCTTCCCCCCCCCCTTACAGAGAAACCCCGTCCCCCAAAAGGACGTATAGCCCCTCAGCTCTTGCTTCAATTCATCTTTCTTGATTGCTGAATATCTTACCCTTCGTACCCTAGATTACTTTTCAATGGCAGTCTGAGTGGAGAGCGTGTGATTAACCAACGACTTTACAGACTTCTACTCTGTTACAGCGGTCAGTTCCACAGACCTAGTGGTGAAGCTTTATTTGAGAGAGGGGTCAAAACAAACGGAGCACATCCCCTTAAAACGTGGCCGTGGGGTTCGACTCTGGGATATCTCACGCCCATTCTGCTACCTGCACCCCCAGAGAATTACTCCCGGATTAAAATGCCACCATATATTCAGCTACTCGAGTCTTTAGTTCAATATGCTGGGCATCAACTCCTAAAGACCGTCATCATGGAACTGAAACGTTAATCTCAGGATTAATTTAACTTATGTGAATGAAGGGAAGGCTTTCTTGAATCAGGGGTGATATCGCTGTTGTGAAAGTATTCTACTAATTACGGGATCACACACTGGCGCTAATAGCCTCGCCCTTGGGTTGGTCTCGGTCACTACATGAATAGCGTTAAGCCTCTGACAGCTACCAGTAGAAACATAACCACTAGTTAAAGAATTATTTCAAAATAATGGTAAAAGAAAAATAATAGGTATGATTAAATTGCATTAATAATTTATGGTACCAGTAAGTACCAGCTAGTTAGATAAATATCTAACTTAAATTGGATTTAAAGGAATAAAAATGATACGAGTTGTTTTTATGAATGTCAAATATCAACCAACATTAAGTCTTAACTTTTCCGTAGTATACACAAGCACACTTAACAATTTTGATGTTTGGTGAATAGTCTAATTTTGTTGATATGTTGTTACTTGGGATACCAATTTGGATTGTGAAATGACACACGAAATTGTTGATACATAGAATTTCGACATTGAAATGCTCTTTATCAACCATTTGTTGGAATAAACCTTGGTGATTAACGAAACCCATGATACTTTTGATATATAGAATTTGGACACTGAAATGCTCTTATATCATGGTTAACGTAAACTATCAATAAAGTACGTCGCTTTTCGCCGGCCACATGAACTAAAGGCCTTGACCTTCGGCCGCCACCCACATATCAAGTCTCGCGGAGCGCGAGATCACGGTGACCTGCTCGAATGAGCGAACATTCCGTTTCATTGACAAGATGGAGTTATCTCGACTTGAATAAAGCACGCGCTGTTAACGGTTGTACAGGTACGCACTGAGGGGGAATGGGGCAATGTCCATCACTGATTTTTCAATATCTCCTCTTGATTGTCCCTGTTTTGACCAGTCCTGGACAGTTGTTTAGCTCTAGAGATTAACACCTGTGCAAACTAACCACAAAAAGCCAAATGGACAATGAAATCGACTATTGATGAGAAAAGATATATATCCTGGGTTAACCTCTCCCATTCAAACGTTTGTAGATAATATTTACGCTCAGCGGTAAAAACACACACACAAACACATGCATATTTCTTAATAACTTTCATATGATTTTTCTTTATTAAAAATGTTATATTCTTCTTCGAAAGAATTGACTTCAGTAGTCCTAATTGTAGATAATATTTATGTGGGAGAGTCGTATGTAATAATTTCTTTGAATTCTCCTTTGAATCAAATTTTGAAAGAACTAATCCCTATTTAAACCATAGTTTGATGGAAGTTATCCTAAAATCAATGTGCCAATAAAATCTGAATAAAATTATGATTGTTAAATTATCTAAATTATCTATTTATCTATTGATATCATATTCACGAAGTAATAATAACAGTCTATATAGATCATATATAAACATACCGTTAGTTAACGGTACAAGGAAGGGAGATAAGCGAGATGGGATGGGAGCCATCACCTGTTGGTCAAGGCCCTTGACCTCCATGGTCATGACAGGACTGACGGCGCATTGTAAACAAACTCGTCTTGGTCAAAATTCCAGACCTATTCAAAATGTTTTAATTTCGTCGATTGACCCTTAACCAGGGGAAATTTCGGGAAATTTTCATGAGTGTCTTCAAGCACGTGGTATGCATACTGGACAAGAGGTTCCGTCTCGCTAGATCTCGCGGCATGCGAGATTTGTCTGATATTGTCAGGGACGGTTAGAGGATCAAAGAATCGACGATTCCTGGAAGTGGAGCACGGTATTCCCTCAAAGAGTTGAATGATAACAGGTTTGTCTAGCTGCTGATAGAGCCACATTGACGGAGATCTTGTCGGCTTCCATAACAAAGTCTTGTGTGGGCTATCAGGGGGAATAAAAAGGAGGAATTCTTTATTGGTCGGCATCTCCAACAGCTACTTAAACTAAGGACTTTCATTAGGGAATACTTGACGGGAGTTATCTTACATATCGAAAGATAGTTACATCACTGGCAAAGTGACCCAACAGCGATATTCACCAGTTAAGAGATACATTATTGACAAGTAGTCTGTATACGAGTCAAGGGCCATTAAAAGCTGAATAAGAAAAGTTTGGTTTCTACTTCTCCATTTATGGAATCGAAGAGCTCAGTATTGAACGGTAACATCTACCTTCACCCAGACGAAAAACCATGACCAAATGTCGCCACGACCTATCCTCGACATTGCTTTCCTAATACAAGTACAGTTAAAACAATTAAAGCTCTCTTAATCTGAAGGGAGCAATCAGAGATCATCTTTCATCGGGTACGGGTCTTCAGAATTTGAGAGATTATTAATATAGATAGATCGTATATTTTGGTGCTTTTTGCCCTATATAATACAAAACCCTTCCCCAAACCTACAATCCAAACCTTTACGTGACAGAGGGCGCCGGGTTTGATCTGGTTCCGGTCAGAATAAGTGTCCAGTTACCCTGACATTTGGTTCGGGTTCAAGCCCTGCTTTGAGTTAATGGCGAGGTTTAGTTCGATCATGTGGCTAGTTTTCTAACATGAGAGGGTTATTTGTTTTGATAGCGACCAGGTTGATGAAGGTGCGATTCGGGTTTATTATTGTTGCTCTCCAGGGAAGGGCTTCATTTTAGTTTCAGATCCATGTCTCCCAGTGTACCAGTCACGGAAACACAAGTCGGGAAGAAGGAAGTTACACAAAAAGTATTACAGTTGGATGTTCATGGTGCCTTCTCTAAACAATATTATAAAAAATTAAATACATGGTAGATTCAAAGTCGTATCATAAATTTAAAATGAGTCAGTGGATATCAATTTTGTGTACTACTACTACTTCTACCACTACTACTACTACTACTACTACTACTACTACTACTACTACTACTGCTGCTGCTGCTGCTGCTGCTGCTGCTACTACTACTACTACTATTACTACTACTACTACTACTACTACTACTACAAATTCTACTACTACTACTACAACTACTACTACTCTACTAATAGTGTTTCTACTTCTATTAGTTTCACGTGTGCATATTCCTTTTTGCAAATATGATATAAGCATCAACAAACCTCTACTTCTACTTCGTCTTCCCGACAACGCTTCGTTATTGATGAAAGTTCCTAAACGTTTGACAAGAAAAGAACAGATGGTCTCTCTAACGGTAAAATGTCAACAGTATTTTCTCCTAACTCTACCAAAACATGTCTGTTCAGTAAATTCTGCGTGTTATGGCTGTGACGTGTTCATTGTGTTTAAGACCTCAGATATTCAGACACATAGTATCGGCCACTTAGTCACAGATCAAAGCGACTTTTAGGATTGATAGCAATGTTTTAAATGAATGTCCTTTTTGTGGAAACACTGATAAAGGTCTATCCGGTTACGATGTTTACTAACAGCGCCGACTGCTTATGTTTACCAACAATCAAAACAACAATTTATCAACACCATTCACGGTATTTTATCGACCCTGATAGATGTCAGTTGATATTCATCAAGCGTTGAGAGAAAAAACACACTGGGAATGACGGAACGACTACAAAGCAGCAACTACACGCGGTTGTCATCAGGGCCGATAACTCACTTTGCAGATCAAATAACCACAAATATCTATGTATATAGTCACCGGGCCATATATTTCGCACGGGAACCAAAACCAGGACCATTATTCTAGATACCCGCTGTGAGTAGACTAACAGGCCTACTGGAGTTGAGGGTCAAGGTGATGACGCGGGTCCAATTTCCTGATAGATAATGGTCATCATGATTGTTCTGACCAGTCTTCAATAAAACACCCTTTTAGAGGGACTGTTTAACTAGTGGCCAGCTTTCTTTAGCTGGACTGTTCAGCAGACAAGCCTGGGAAGCGCCTAGTTAGCGGTCACTTCCTAATAGAGATCTTTGTGATGCAAGACGATCGAGTACATGAAGGGAACCAGCTATTGTAGCTGGGGTGTCAATAGTAGGTGTCGCCTCGTATTTACCCTGGTAATCAGGGGTGTTACAGGGCGGGGCCCGTTGCGGGGGACACTCAATTATCCCACTATTGACTTCATTGTTGATGGCCCTGGGCAGTGGTCACCTGGTTGTATTGCGATTGGACGACGTGCAAATAATGAAGGCGCTGATTCAACATCAACTTAGATTAGTGTGGTGTTGTGTTACGGAGCTCCAGGTCTGAAATACACGGGAATGTGGTCGATATCGAGCCTTAATATAGCTAATTGCATTTATCATTGTAATTTGTTAACATGATTGGTTGATATCAAATATTTGATAATAAGTTGATAGGAAAACAAATTTACATTGTTGAAATCACAATAGCTTCTTTTGTTTTTGATCGTAGAATTAAACATGGATTTAATTTTTTTCATAATAGTTAATACTCTCAGTCGATATGTATCTAAATGAGATAGATGGAAATAATATAGTTGTATAGTTTATATACATAAAGAAAACACAGAGATAGTTTTGCCAATATCATTCTTTTCAATCATATATCAACATTTCATAATATCACTTTTAACTAGAAGAATACATATGTCCTGTAATTTACTTTGCCCGTATTATTGACATGATGTTGTCCTCAAAAGGAACTTCTCATTTTTGTCAAACAAAGTATGAAATTCACATTTCTCTCAGTCTCATTTAAATGTAAGATAACGAAAAGTTGTTTTCAGTATGAACAGATGAAATAGAAATCAATGGTGTTTCCGAAAATAAATGATAGTGTAATTCGGTTTAAACATGCCTTTGTAGCAAACATGATCCTTTTGTTTAAAGAAAACTATATTTTTTGATAAGAAAATACTTTATAAAGCATTTTATTCAATTGTAACTTCACGCTTTTACTAAAGCTTCCTCTATTTCGAGGTTTCTGTACTCCGCACCCTTCAGAAGGATACTATTCGAAGAAAGAAAGCTCTGGGACTACTTTGCTAAGGTTAACCTTAACTCCCATTCTTTAGCATTGCACTAAGGTTATATTAGAGACTTAAGACCACATGAGTGCTTCGTGAAAGGTGGAAAAATGATCAATATCCAATGGAGGGCTGTACTTTCCTTACAGGAATGAAAGTCTTACAAACTACTGCCATTAAAATAATTGCACTATCTAATGCAACAAAGCATTCCTCATAAAGTATTTTTTCAATTTGAATGTTTTGTGTCATCTGAGCAAGTTTAAGGTACAGTATATATACTTTGAATGAACGTAAATCAACATTTACCATTGATGTCAGGCCATGCGTCACTGCGTTTAGTTTGTGACAATAAATCATGCTAATTTCCTTAATCGCAAAGGTGGTAGCAGCAGTTAAAAACACAATAATCATACCTTATTCGATATTCAAACTTTTATGAAAATCATGCATATTTAAATGATACCACCCAGGTGTTTTGGGACAGTGCACTTTGCATAAAGACATGTTGATCTATAGCAGCAAGTGAAAAATTAAATGCCCAAAATGAATATTTCAAGAGATACAAAACTGTCACTGTTACCGGTCTGAAAATACCTAAATGTGAAATTGTATCATTTAATATTTGAACCAGATTTCTCCATATTCATAAATCTATTATTAAAAGACTATGTTGACTTTGTTAAATGTTTTATCATCTCGTTATCGCATATGCGGCGAATACTCAGAACAAACGTAAAGCTATAAATCTACGTTTTGTAGTCGAGCTGTCGATATATGACAGATGTGGTTTCACTTAACAGGCTGTTGTGCAAAATAAGTCTTTGTTGTGTTTATTCTACTACGCTTTCTGCAACGGTATCTCGACCGAGAAACATATATGTCACTACAATATGTCATTTTGCTATTTCGTCATCGCTTCATTACCTCAGACGTTGAAAATACATTCGACAATAATATGGCGTCATACTGTGATGACACCAGTGTGACGCCAATGTGGTGCAATACTATGGCGTCACAGTGGTGATGACGCCACTGTGCGGTGCAATACTATGGCGTCACAGTGGTGATGACGCCTCTAAGCGATGCAATACTATGGCGTCACAGTGGTGATGACGCCTCTAAGCGATGCAATACTTTTGCGTCGTGTGACGACGCCACTATGCGGTGCAAGCTAAGAATACTCCTGTATATATTTTATATCAGAGTGGTGTGGGTGATAAAGCTGTGACTCCAGTAGCATATTAGAATGAGGAAATGTTGAAATGCTTGTTTCAGCGTTATTTCGTTAACATGAAAATTTTCACACCTGTAAAAGAATCCAATATTCACCTGTCCGAGCCTCAGGTGAAACAATCAGCCTCACCTGACTGATAAAATCAGAAGGAATTAACATTTTATACTGTCAGACACCTTCCATGGTTTATTTCATTACGTGCTCAGGGGAAAATAGAACACCCCTGGTATGTGAAATAGAGCGTGCGATTAATTCGCTGATGTAAAATAGCAGTCTCGGTGTACTGGTTCCCCTCTGTAAGTGAATTCACCGTTGTCTATAACGCTCATAAAGCCTTGCTAGTCCAATAAGAACTTATAGATAATCTATCTAGTTAGCATTTAGGAGATTTGACAAAATCTGATAATCCACAACTATTCACATAAAGGTCATATCAAAGACAAGCCTTGACGTTGCGCGATGTGAAAAATCTGCTGTAGGTTAAGAGCAAGAACCATGTATACACGAATATATAATATAGATATAGTTGAGTATATATACTACGTCTAAGTGTCGACCGGTCTAGACAACATGCTAAATTCTATAAATGGACTTTTGTATAAATTTAAAACATAAAAAATGATGTATTTATAACATGGTGGTTCATCATGCATGCTAAGCAAGGGAAGTATTAGAAAAGCCAGGCATTTTGGAATACAACTTCTGAATATGAAAATACACGTCGTTTCGGAAGATATGTATATTCTCCATATCACATTCCATCTGATGAAAGAGCAATAATAAATTCCGGAACGTACTTATTTTATCGTTATCCACAAAATCTAACTTTTTTCAAGTATACAACATTTTAATTCGATTCAAAGACTGGAAGGGAAGAACTCACACACGGAAGAAGCTATCTGGGTTACTGATCGCATTGACCTTGAACTCTTTATGAAACATCTCCCGGCACCCAAGAATGTAACTCGGTGTCTTTACTTCGCAGACATCGCTGCTTTATTTTCGTGACTTCGTCCATGGTCTGCTATTTACAAATGATTTATAAAGTATTTTTTTATATTTGAAAGTACATTTTACAATACCTGTCCATCAACAAAATAGTATATAATGATAATGAGTGGATCTAAAAAGAAGTTAAGATGCTCCAGGCACCGCGTGTCTGATCCCAGCATAAGTTGATTTATTCACACAGTATTAACACCAATTAGAGAAAAAGGACTCTTGCGACAACATTTCTTTTTGAAACTAAAATTGTTATAATAATTCCTTTAAAAAACGTTTAAAAATGTGATCACAACTTGTCGAGGGAATGTGACAGTGTGATTCCATGGAGGCATCAAAATGGATCAACATTACCGGTCACCAAAGGTTTTCCTTTAGCGTTTCTTTATCTTTACTAATAACAAAATTTACTGTTCACTAAGTTCTTATCAGGAATCTTCTTTTTTTTCATTTGACTCCAAATCCGATTTTATTTCCTGTTCATTTAATCAACATTTTATCGATTCCATATTGCAATGACTCTAATTTGATTATTTCTCAATTGACTGAAATTTTGTTTATGTTGAATGATCCATCAATTGATCATTCTTTTGAATATTCTTTGTAGTAGCAGTTTTTTTTATTTATTAATTTATGAATTGTTATCAGAAAATCAGCACACGGGGTCAAAAGGTTTAGCGTTTCGACCTCCGAATATCGACATACCTCAATTACCTGTAAATTAAAGCCGATGTCTTTGAAGTGACCCGCGCCAGGTAAGACCCGTGTTCTCAGCTCGACACACCACATCAGTTTTGTCATCTGTATGTCACTAATTACATTTTCCATTAATGGCAAGTAGGTGTAGAAGAGTGATATTGTTGTTGCTATCAGATCTCTTAGATTTAGTCCAGGAATGTTAAGCATTGAGAACTGATCTGATCTGACTTCAGAAAGATCCGTGATACAATTGACATATGGTCTGTGAAACGGTTTAATTGCAATTTACCAATGCGAGGTCAAATAAGTTCAATATGTTCGTTTTTCTATGGAATTCTTGTATATCAAGTATTCCATCATTTCGATCCTTTAGAAGCCAAACCTGACAATTCGGGTCATGTGCTCTGCTAAACACTTGCGACTCATCGACGACTTCGATTTCAAGCAGAACTATATACCATGAACCTCCATACAGAGTGAAATGTGCGCCAATCACTCCTTCTCATGGGTAAGCTCTGCAGAGTGAGCTGCAAATATTATTTTAAACGTGTTTTCATTGGACGTTTTGGTCAATACAAATGTGAAAGTAATAACAATAAACGTTGCTTCTACTCATGTGCTTTCAACATGTTCAGACTTTCAAAAAAGTACAATCTTGAAAATGAAATAAAACAATACTTTGAATCCTGTAAATCTCTCAGCAAAAGTCAATGGAGCAAGCTGGTCACAGACAGAATTAGAACCTTTGACATGTCACTCCGAATGGATGCAATTGCCAGTAGACTTGATCTCTCCAGATATATGAGTGTACGACTAGACAGGCCAAGTAGACTTTGGTTATTATGCAAAGAATTTCCACATAAATTTAACGATATTTCAAAAGTTCTCCACATTGCATGTAAACCCCTGCAATCAAGAGAATGTGTATGTGGGACAACTGTGTATGATCTTGTGAATCATGTATTCATCTCCTGTCCCAGGAACATGTCAGAAAGAGACAAACTGTTCAACAAAGTAATTGACTTGATGGATGTTAAATGCTTTGCTGACTTATGGTCAAAAGATGATGATTCAATCATAGTACTTTTCCTTGGTGGATCCCCAGACTGTACGGAGGAACTTCAATTTGACACTTGGTGTCAAATCATGCTCATTGTGGCTGATTTTGTCAGAAACTGTAACTTTCTATTCACCTAACGCTTGAAATGCATATAAATATTATCTCTTGTCTGTAAATATCCTGATTTATATATGTGTCTGTAATCTTCATTGCTGGAGGAAATAAAGCCAATCTATCTATCTATCTATATACCATGAACCTCCATACAGAGTGAAATGTGTATAATTTTCCATTTCATATCAAAATGTGACAGCTTTGGTGTTAAAATCAGAGTTCAACAAGGTTGTCATATCTATGCGGATGGCGTTGTTTACTATTGACAACGTCTTTAGCGATGCACTAATAAACAAAATGAAAAGTAAAAGAGCGAAAATGACCACTTTAGTGAGAACATGCCCGGGGCTCGAACTCAGACTGTCGTCGGCAAGTCAAGCACCCTCACTGTTATGCCTGGCAGGTAAACTGGTTCCTCTTGTAACCCCCACTTTTTGGATTTCACCTGACACTTTTTACGAGGGGGAAAAACAGATTGTGACAATGGTGGCTTACAGAGTTAGTAGATGGAGCGGGTCTGACCAAACAGAGGGAACCCTTACAAGGAACACTAGAAGTGGGCCAAGGCTGATCGCCTCTTTGTCAGAGACATCATTGAAAATATTGAGTAATTGGACAGGGTTTCTCATATATCACAGTAGCGGAGCCCCTGAACACAAGGGTCCCGTGAAAGGGGACATTCTCCAAGGAGCAGGGACCCACCGTCACAGAAGCCGAGTGTAGCACAGGTCGACCTAGCGATTGTTTCCTTCTGAAGAAAGCCTGACATCTTCCGCCCGATTAAAGCGGAACTATGGAGTTCTTTGGATCAGAGAGCGTAGCGGGGTGACGCACCTCTGTATCCCAATTCTAGGTCTACGTGCCAGTCTGACTGTAGGGGTGCTGGGAGGGGGTGAGGGCCCTGACGTAACGGAAGAGCTTCAACCTACTTGTCCTGGATGATGACCGTGGTTCATTATCACACAACTCTCGTTTATTGAAGTATCGATCTCAAAATTGAACATAATTACCACAAGCTTACCGCCACAGCAGTACATATTGTCGGCTCCCTCCCCCTTCCCATTTGGGCGTCTGAAGTTATTCAACATATCACTCCTTTGAGAAACATTGTAGATGTTCAAGAAAGTAAGAAAACAAGTTCTATAGATTTACAACTTGTTAAAATATATCAATACGAATCATATTTATCATTTATATTGATGACCAAATGCTTTCATATAACATTTACACTGAAAAGAAAAAAATAGTCCTTGTAAAATGTCACAAAATAACATATTTGAGTATATATACTACTGTTGATGAATGTGAAGAGTATAGTCAATGTAAATGGATGTGTAAATTAACATTCCTGATCTGATATTTGATGAGTTGAACACCCAGAGTGGTAGGTTACTGATGCCTCAACAACTCTTCTGCTTTATACTGCACGTAAAAAAAGAATATCCTTTGAAACTGTTCCAAGTATTTATTTATAGTTATTTAAATGTGCTTTACTATGTCAAACCCAGGACTATTAATGAAGGCACACTATCTGCACTGTTTTACACCATCAACACAACACTCACGCCACAATCCAATACACTCTCGTTAATCTCTTAACCCGAACTCCGGTAACACTTGGTGATCGTTCAGTAACTGGATAGCCTTAATCCTCCCCCGATCATTCTGGGATTATCTGATGTGACGTTGAGTAACCAAGCCAGGGATAACCAGTAGCTAGAGTGCATACTTCCGGTCAATTCTTTTTCAAGTCTACTAAGTAAATTTGCCTTTTGAGCAGAACATTCTTAAGAATTCTTTTTGATTAAGGCAATCGTGACCTTTTTGAAAGCTTACACAGTTCTTAATGGTTCGCTTAAGATAAACCCTTACAACCAGAACAAACAATGAAAACCACGATACGAAGACGAATCCCTTTAAGATTCCTCATCGTTAAATTTTTGACAGGTCCACTTACTTATGATAGCAGTTTTCCAGCTGAATAAAACAACTTAAATACCAAGTATGTATCTAAGTGTAATAACAATTCCTTGGTCAAACGCTTCTGTCTTCCTATATAGCCAGTAGACGTTCCATATCTGCTAAGTAATGTATCCTACAAGTTTTGTATTCGTTCGTTTGAAATCATTGGTTTTATGATACCCTCTCCAGCAACCAAGCGAAGTACTACAAAGTAAATGCTTGATAGTTCAGGAGTACATTTCTCCTTTGAAGTAGCTGGTTGTGGGATTTATCAACAGGAATATGAATGTTGTATTTGATTAAACATATATAAAAGTAATATATATGTTAATGTATTCAAAGGATTTCTTCAAGATTAACGAGAAATAATATAAAACTAGTATCCCTGTGAACGCAAGATATGTCGTGTAATAAATGTGGATCATTTAACGATAATTTATCATGTGTTTTGACAACAAAGGTTTTTAATTTTTTCAATCGATTGCACTTGAAGTCGCTCCGGGCTAACCTAGCAAGGAGTCAGCTGTCACGCCGCTGATTGCAAAACACGCTGATCAGTCATACAGTATCATTGCTCCACAATTGATAAAACATGGCAGGCCTTTATTAAATCACGTGATTTCCTTCCAAATGTCAGTGTATCATCTACAACAATGGCAGTGATCGGCCATGACTAGTATATATAGTTGTTTAATTGCAAAGAAGTCTTAGAGGCTTTGTGCTGGGTAAATAGACTGCAGATCCTTAAATCCCCGTGCATCTTGGAATGAAGTAACACCCTTGAAAGCGAGATATTATGATGGTCATTTTATGAGGCAGAACCCTGCAGGTAATGAAGCCTGACGTTGCCACCTTTTGCTTGACCAGTCGCTAAAGGTGCCAGTTCGGTCCCGACTGGTCAATGCTTGACCCCCTTTGTTTAACCTAAATGTCAAAGTCCCCCTTAACAGCAGAAATGAATATAATTGTCATTTGGATGGATGCAAGCTGTTTCTGATGTATTGCTGTTTGAGCACTTTGCATACAGCCAATTGAGTGGAAGGGTGCTTCGGTGTGTTTTCTCTTGTAGGAAAATGTGATTACATAATAAGCGACACCTGGCTATATGAAATAGCGAATGGAGATTAAATTAATCATTTACCTTTGTTATAAGTAATCTTTATTGATTGTGGAAACTAATATCTTCAAGGAAACATCTATTTTACCTTGAGCTAAATAAGTTGGTGAAAGAACCATTAATATAAAGTTAACTAGAACATATTCTTTCTTCTGCAGCATCCTTGCACTTCAAGCGCTAGCCTGTTTGTCTTCCCTCACTTGCTTCCATGACAGAGACAACGTCTCAACTTTCTTTTCAATCAAAGAAAAGTCGAAACTGGATTGGGAACCTTTTTTTTATCGTTGTCACTCCGGCGACTTCAACCTTAAGAGGTTTCATTGCTCAATTTTTAAACATATATTTGATGAAAAAGGTTCATAACAATAATGCAAAAGTCTGCTTATGTTACTGCTTCTATAGCAAATGAACAATTTCAGAGGCGTACATATAGACATAGTACAATCACATACACATATACATTTGTACAGAGACAGTATAGCAACCTGAGGTTGTTTCACAAATACAACAATGCGCTGGTTGCTAGGAAACATTATGTAAAACGTCTGTGTTCTATACAGCAAAACGAACAAACTTGCTTTGAAAACCAACTTAAAGCTCTCATAATGATAAAAAAAAGTTGAACTTCAATTAATTCATTTTGAAAATAAATTTTGAAGTTCTTAGTGTCTTAAAGTAGAAAGACAGATGTTAACAAAAGATGTCAATAAGAACACTGTTGCATGCTTCAATGAAATTACGAGGAAAAGATCACTTTTGATAACTTTGCTTCTAATTAAGTGATTACGGTTACTGTGACCTATGACACGCCGAAAAGGTCAAAGTACATTGAAGTGAGAGTGTGTGATTACTTCACCTACACCAAAGCATGCCGGTATAGGTTAGGGTCGCGGTTCGATTCCCATGTTTTCATGTGTACTCCCTCTTGCAATGATTATACCGCCATCAATCAGATGATCAAGTATCTTGGAGTCCAGTTGAAGTTTGACCAGGGTCAATGCTGGCCGAAATGTCCATTCCAGCCTTCTGGTACAATGGTTGGATCAGGAGTTAGAGAATAACCAAAGAATTACTATTACACTCGTACTGAAGGTAATGGACTTGTACGACATGCGGTGTAAAGATAAGGGTTCGCCGTCACGAACTGCCACGAAGTATTCCTTTCTTGATTTCCATAATCGGAGACTAATGAGCGATATATGCATTTCACTATATTCGACTTAAGTTTTAATGTTGGAGTGTTTAAGAGTTTTACCTCGCTCCATACTTCCGTGTGCTGACATTAACCATATTACAACTAATTCCTGGTGAAAAAGTTGAAAATACGTCTAGGTCCTCATTCATAGTGTATTAGTTTTACTGAAATGAAACTGCAATCAAAGAAGTGAGAACATGAAATGAAAAGTGTTTCTTTATTTTTAAAAATTGTTCGAGTATTTGTTTTTAATAACTCCATTCATTTTTGTAAATGTACATACAAATTCAAACATGCATATCAATCTAGTAACAAAATATTGAAACATGATAGTGAACAGAAAAATCGTAGAATGGAAAGAGCATAGAAAAACAGCACAATTCTAAGAAAGGTCAATTTTAGTCGAATAACATGCCTCTGTAACACAATTGTAAGTGTTAACTTGTGCGTGGGCTGAACCATTGTCATCGAAATTAAAGTTACTCATTGGTGGTCGTGGTATGCTGATATTATTGTTATCATATGCTTTTTCTTTGTTCTAAAAAATATGATAAACGGCTGACAGGCACAAAACAAAATTATACATATATTTACTATTTAATACCAATCAAAATTTATCTGGACACACCATTATAATTGAGAATCCATTAAGAATTTAACATTCTTTAATGTAATCAAATTTTGCTAAATAGACCTTGATATCATGTTTTATCCTGCTGTAACCTGCTTTAAATGTGCAAGTCCCACAAATGTGATAAAATCATATGTGCACATATTTTCAAGATGTGTATGAATATATGTAAAACGCAACGTCAAATTATATTGTATTTTAAAAAGTTATGGTCGACTGTTCATATTAGGTATGGCAAAACCCTCCACATAACTATTAGTTGTTGAAAAGGGTTTTATCACATGGTAAGGTACATTTCGTTATCAAGCCCTTCTTCCAAGGTTCATCTGGGCATGGCCCACCATCTTCAGAAACACTGCGTACCATATGGCGGGCATCAATCTTTAATCTTTTGATGACTACGTGTCAAAGTTAAAACACTATAACATACGTTTATAAATCCACAAAATAAACTCGTGGATTTATATGGTGTATTTCTCTACTGGACAAAAGCAGTTTTTATTTCCTGTACAGTGATAGTGTTCCCTTCTCCACTTTGACCCGCCTACGTCTTAGGAATGCGGATTTGAGTCAAGTGTGTCTTAATACCTTATCACTCGTCCTCTGTCCGGGCGCGACGTCACCAGCCGCCAGCCCCAACTCTTGATATTTCACATTTTAAAATGTGGGTCCTGAGCTACAAGATAAATATTCATCTGAAGTTTAGTTCTGTCTCGCTATTGTGGGTGCAAATATTTAGCCTGGCCATCTGACTGATAGGTTAATCAACAATGGAGGAGGCCTAATTCTCCTATATTTATATACACAGATCGTGGGAAGTGCCGTCTCAGACACCAAGGCACCCAAACTAGACTCTCACTCAGTCGCCAGTGTCACTATACCTACCTTACTATCAGCTGGACTAGACTTGCTGTGAGTCGTCATCTAGATACATTCTAGAAACTGGTTTGATGTATTCTTAATGGATTGACAACTGAGATCCTTGCAATAGAAAAGTTGTCATTCCACATACACAACCACCGTTTTACAAATGAGTTTGAGTTCTGAAAGGGGAAGTAAGCACATATTAGACATCTCTTCTTTTTTTGGTGGAATCTGAACCTTCTCAGAAGTTATTATTTTGTAGACAACCTGTCGGTCTCCTAATTCTAATTTCTTAAACGTTTTGGAGATTCCTCAAAAGAAAATATAAGACATAACATATTTTTAAATTTTAAATCTTATGAACATGTCCCAGCTAGAGAGATTGAAATTACTTCTACCCTGAATTGTTTATTACATGCAAGCAGAAATAAATGATAAACCTTTAACATCATTGGTCACGAACTTTGGTCCCAATCTGTAGGTTGAGGGTCGCTTACTTTATTCTTGGGAGAAAGCCCAC
Source organism: Phorcus lineatus (assembly GCA_921293015.1). Taxonomy (NCBI): domain Eukaryota; kingdom Metazoa; phylum Mollusca; class Gastropoda; order Trochida; family Trochidae; genus Phorcus; species Phorcus lineatus. The sequence goes on along the minus strand of OV121085.1, from coordinate 55,403,200 downwards.
AGGGTCTTGTTTATACACTACAGTAAAACCTACGAACGGTGACTAAAGTTAGCAACTTCAAAATACAGTACATACTCCTCACATTAACACTATATCCATGTACACAATCGGCTTCCAAGCTTTTTAAATTATAAAGGTAGTAGCGCATTCCAATTATTTCGTAAATACAGGTAATGCACAGTTATCGTATATTTCAAGATAGTACTAGCGATCCTCACTCAGGTAGCCTACCATTAAGTAATGTGTATGTTCATGTTGTAAAGTTATTTTGTTAGTATTCAATGCAATTTTGCAATGAATCCGAATGACCTACGATATCGGAAATATACCAATTTACAAAAATTAAACGGCAGCAACGATGGTTAATCAATGAAATTGTTTATATCATGTTTATGAAATCGGTTAAGCTACAGAATTACCTTAATAAACAATCAATCGACCTTTGTTCTTAGATATAGATTATGGAAAAATTAAAAAAATGCAGTAGTTTGTATGTAGTTTTCAACAGACCATATATTGTCCATTTTTTCCCACAGCTGACCATAGATTTAGGCTACATCGGCCAATTTTGATTTTCATTGTTGGTTGTAGATAAATTATAAAGAATAATAAGTATTTCATTGCATTGATAGGAAACTAAAGTGAGTCCCTATGTCCATACATGCCTTAAATTAGTCAATTTGAGCGTGAAAACGCATGTTATAGTGTCTTTAACACATATGTAGTGTGGTATCATCTTCTATCTATTCATGATTCAATCAGAGTGGGCTAATTTAAGTAGCTTTCTGAATTATATTCCCCATGTAAGAAAACCAAGATACTTGTTTAATGATTCCATTGGCATATCTTTTCATTGATTTCAAGTGGAATTTAGGTTTGTAATCTGAAGAAAAGATATACGAAAATGAAGTCAGTGGGTTTGGTTGAATGAAGTCAGTGGGTTTGGTTGAATGAAGTCAGAGACAGCAAGGACAAGTTTACACAAAACTGGAATAAAGAAAGGAACCAAAGGAGCACCTATATTCTGTACTTGCTACACTCGCTATGTGAGATAGACTTACACAGTCTTCAAACTTATTTCAGGGTGTAGAAGACAGTTTCTGTAGTCTATGAATGTAAAGGGTGATATCCTAGAAACGTATGCATGCTGTGTTTAAAAACCAATGAATGGCCGGTAACGGGAGGTAGACTTACGTTTATCGTTACAATCTGATTTACATACACACGAACTTGCCCACCAGGCAAAAAAACCATTTAACACTAATCATTAGCAATCGTTTAATTCTTTATTTCCATAAAACAACTTTCTTTCCTTGTTGTAAAATTGTTATAGATATTGGCATATAGTCTTAATTATTTATTTTTAGTAAGTTCATAAATGCTTTTTAAAAGTGGCAATGACTCCATTCCAAAAACACAAACACGAATAAAAGGAACGAAACATCATTGACTGACGAACAGAAACTGTGTGTTGCTACAATCCCTTTATAAGTAACTTGGGTTCCCACTAGCTGCAGTAGCACACTTTGTTTTGGGATTCCAACCCACACCATATGAGTCAAGCAATACCTCCAGAATTGACCGTACCAGCAGCTTACCAACTCACCCATCTCGCCAAGCAGCTTTCAGGCTTGTGCCCTGCCCAGCGTGTGTGTTTGAAACCTAAATAATATTGAATCTCAAATCTTGAACAGAACATTATTTTATAAAAATTAACGGTTTTTAAGGATCAGACTTTGACAACATTTCACCTATTACATTTAATATGCTAAATGAGTAACAAGACAATTTTTCCTCTTTACATAATATGATTTTAATTATTTCATTCAATGGTTTGCAATACCTGTATATGATATTTATTCAACTATCGGACTTCCTAAAACTCAAAGTTTTGCAGGAACGTTATGCTCCTTACATACGGTAGATTGAACTGCAGAAACAAATTGAAGTTCTTAGTAGAAATACATCCGGAAATACAATGACACCAGGGCCAATGTACCGTTAGAAACTTAAAACATGCATTAAGAGTAATTCCTCGAACATGTTCCAAACACTACGTAGGTATCCACTGCCACTCTACGGGTGATTATCTTCATGAGGGAAAGGCGAGAAAGAACTAACAGTTCACGCCTGGACGAATAAATTAGAGCTTAACTCCTTTCATGTTGGCTGAAAATTACTGCTTTTCTTTTATGGCCTCTGGAAAAGAGAGGATTTTTATATGAAGCAGTTTGGGATGTAAACATAGTCACATGTCGGCTTAACTGGACACTGGGCTCCACATCTGTGCAAATATTTACTTATTGAAAACTCAGAAACGTCCAGGCAAAGAGGTCTGGACTTACGATACGTCTGGACCTTTGACCTTGACTTCAAACACAACTTCCGGTGACCTAAGCGGCCGACATGTTTGTTGACCATTTCAATGAATAACGGGAGGTGAAGTTTGTTATGGTTTTTGGTCTTGGTAGATCTGGTTGTGGTTGGTCTTTGTCAAACTGGCAGATTTAACATACAGTTCAACGATGAAGAAGAAAGACGCTCATTTATAATGCCAATGGAACACGGTGCTTACAACATACAGACAACTTCCTTATTAGTCGAGTGTCACTTTAACAAGGGAGCTTTACCGGTGAGCTGACATTGCAAATATTACAAAAGCAAATTTGAAAAATGAAATTCTTAAATTTTCGACTCACTACATCCGTTCTTACAGCGGAATTAAGATCAATAAGACTATCAAGATAAAGATGAAGCATCAATATATTTACAAAAATTTCAGAAAATTCTAGACTGTTTGAGCTCTGTAAAGATTTCCTGTTTAATAAGAAAGGTATTTTTTAAAGAAGGAAACGTTAGGAAAACACACGAAAATATTTATCATCGAAAAAGTAATTCGTACATAGTACATGTACTTCAAAGGGGTTTGTCTACAAAACCACGTTGCACCACCCATACACTGCATAACACACTCAAGATATTTTCGTCAATTGGCTTTTTATTTTGTAACGCATCTACTTTTATTTCAAGAACGATTACGTAGAACTTAACAAGAGCGAAAGGGAGAATAATGCTCAACTAGCGCTTTATACAACCCCTTACTGAACTGCCATCTTCTTACATAATGAATAACATATTTTCTAACCTGCACTTAAAACACATCACCTTGTTATGACGATATTCATGCATATGGACTTGCAAGTATATAGACCTGCGTGACGTCCAGGTGTTATATGTCACCTTATGTACAACAAACGGTGCATTCCAAGGACAGACATAAGTTAATCCTTCAGCTCAAAAACATCTTCCGTACCTTCAAGGTGAGGTTTAACGTTTTCCCAACACCGTCAAAATACAGGGAACTGGGACCGTGAGACACGAGGTTACCCGGGGCAACGGATGATTGACAGGTAAGACTAATTAACATGCCATCAGCTTCCTATCAGTCGTCTATATCGTCATGAATTGCCGTCACGTGACATTCTTGTCATAGCGAGTCTTCGTATGAAATTAACGCACAACAGTACTTTCAGCCCCGTGTTGAACTTGAAGACGGATAACGATGACAGAATTAATACACAGGTCTTGTTTCAGGCATCATCATGATGTATCACAGTCAAATATCTATTTTATTAAAATAAATAAGCGTCGTTATTAACTTTGATGTGTGGTTTTTATTCCCAGTAATATGTCAGGGTGTGCTACGAGTTTTATTGCTAGGGGATTATCAGGTTTATTTGCCTTTGTATATATGTACACCTTTATCGTCTTTGTCCTGGCAAAGTATGTTGAAGGTAAGCTGTTTTAATAATTGTTATGTTTTATCTCCTTCAACGCCCCAGGAAGAAAAGTAGTCTCATCTGTCAAGAGATATTGCAACTTGTTTGCTTCGTTAAGATTATAGAAGTCGCTTATTCCCGTTCCAAAAGGCATAAGGCAATAGTGAGCCTTAAGGCTTAAACCATCATCGCTTTAATTGACATTGATTCGTCTGCAGATATTGTATGTCTTGTTACTTCCTACAGCGTATAGTAAATGAGTGTGTGGAAGTATTGGTTTCATAGAAAATATAAGTACGATTGGAATCATAATCTCTGATAACTATGACATAAATATAATGCATTCTCAAATTTTTAACTCTTTTAACTAAACCAAATTGGGGTTTTCGTGGAATTATTTCTGTATCAAGATCGCACTTGGAAACAGTCTCAGTTGAAAATATCTATATTAAATATATTTACAACATTGGTTACATTTGACTGGTATCATAAAGCTAATGAGACGCCAGGAAACGAGGATACAGATGATCAAACCAAATAACGTCAAATGTATTACATGTCCCAACATACCGTTGGCACCCGTTTAAGTTATTTAGTGAAGAGAAAACGACAACGGTTTTTATTAACTTGTTTACATTTGTTGTTTCAATCACCTTCAGGTGATGTTTTTATTGATCATCCAGGATAAGTTCAGAATTATATTGGTCAAAGGAAACCCGCAACACCAATGAGGCTATTCATTGAGATGAAACCTGCCGACGTCATATGAAACCAGTGAATTGATTACACTACAGGATATTCTGCATATCGCTATTCAACCAAACATATTTGCACAAGTAAAGAGTTCTTTTTTAGACAACAAACACCTTCAGTTTAAGTACACCCACAAAATTACACAAACTCTGTTTTACAACCGAACCATAGTCACACGATATGCACAGAAATTTATAACTGCACCCCGACCTTGAGTTTTGATCTTTCCCGGAAATTATTCGTTCAACTTCCATAAATAGCTATCAACTAGATTTCTAAGAAGAAGTAAAAAGGCAATTTGAATGATTAATGGCCCATTCTAATTTTCATATGTATTTTCATATCTCGAAAAAATAAGCAATACAAATTGTTGTTAATACTAAGCAAATTAATGTAAATTACCTGTATGTTACTAATATTTGGATACTGTTTTCAAAATATCCTCCTTCGTGGGTAAAATATCTTAGTCTCAACATTCAAAATGATTTCAAAAACCTGCAATTACTAGACTAACAGATAAAAAGCAAATATTAGTAAATGGTCTGCTGTAAACGAAATAGAGATTTTTACTATTGCACAAACAAAAGTGAAGATTTTCCTCTAAGACAAACTTTCGGAGAATGAAATTATATGGCCCGACCATTGCACCATATACAACGATTAATTTATTTACTCCGGTCTCTATAGCATGTTGTTGTCTATTGGATGCTGAATGACATGGGTGTGAGCGAGAGAGTCGAGTTATCTCCCTTGCACCACGGACTCTTAGAAAGATACCCGGTACGCCGAGTTAAATTTAGGGATGGCTAGAGTATATATATTGATATATTGATATATATATAATTGAAATTCGGTTGCTTCAAGTGTACAGACAGCATATATTCCATGTTCCGCACGCATCGGGCGAGATATGCATTTACAAGAAATTCATATATGAATTTCTTGTAAATGCATATCTCGCCCGATGAATTTCTTGTAAATGCATAACTGCCCGATGCGTGCGGAAGATGCATATATTCACGGCATAATCACTATAATGTAAACCTCCCTGAGGATAATATTGAAACATGTAGGAGGAAATCGGGGTTATTATTCTTTTGATAATCTTTTGAAAATATAAATATATATATGAAAAGTTGAATTGGTTCAATTAAAATTATATTTTATATATTAATTAATTATTTGAGCATTTAATCCTGATATGATATAAACATATATTATTATTGGGACATATAATATATATATATATCTATATATATATATATATGTCCCAATAATAATATATGTTTATATCATATCAGGATTAAATGATCCTTGACTGCAAAGCGCACCTAATGCCATTCTCAAGTTTTTTTATTTGCTCCCCATGTCGTCATCTGAATACGATGGTTTCAAATTGCTATCCGAATTGTCTATGGAAGCAATTGTCACGTTGGTAGCTTGTTGTGTACTTGTGTACCCATGTGAGAGTGCACAGAGTGTATTGTCGCAGAGGGGCGGTGTACTAACACCTCTGACCTACATGCTATATGATATTAAACATGTAGGTTCACATGCACGAGACAGTATACATCACAGCAGGTGCCCGCCTATGTTAGAAGTAACGAGATTGTGCATGCAATATTAACAAGGTGGCGGCATGCTCTCAATTACAGGTAAAAGACAAAACATCATCTCTCATGCTCAAGAAACAGTTAGGGGTGAGCGAGGAGGGTCCCAGCTGTCATTTTATAACTAAATAAACACCTTGTCCTTGTAGTAGAAATTCTTCAGAAAGATAACTATCTGACGTGATATTTACACCAGCAATACGCTATCATTGTTTGTAAAAACGCACCATCTGATGGAATCTATATAATTCTGTGCGTTGGTTCCTACGTTTCAAGAATCAAGAAGATTTAGGAATCTGATGTGTTCGTATCATCAAATTATCATTTGGCGATAACACTTTGTTATCCTCATATTCGTGCTGGTCTTTTTGTGAAAGTTGGCTTTCATTGAAGAATGACTGGTTCGTGCCTTGTTTACTTATATTTCGATATATATCTCTATACAAAGATTGAAGTCTTTAAGATCAAATAACTGTAAGAAAGTAAGTTTTTCTTTGGAATCAAAACAACGTTGAATATTTCATATAAACCTACTCGAATCGAAATCACAATTGAAAGAAGCATTCGCTTAAACGAAAATGTTGACACCTAGCAACCTCTCAATACAATAGGTTTGTTTGCAGAACATACACAGTTATATACTTAATAGACCACCCTTACAGATGAAAGTGCGTAAAACCCTTCTCTGTAAAGTTTTATGAATTTGAGGGAGTAAAGGATTTGATATTAGATAGTTAAAATTGATATTATTGAGGCTACTACACTATTCATACAAGTAGTGTACGTCAGGAAGAAGTGACCATCACTTGGAGATGTTTTGAGGCGTGATGGTCAATGATAAGATGATACGTTTGTTGTTACAGAAACGTAGGGTTACCCCTGGCATTGTGTACACACATATATATGTATATTTACACGTCCAAGCACTGTATTATTAAAAATTCTCAGAAAACAGAGAGACAGATTGAGACACACGATTGAGAATATCGCTCAGCTCTCCCTGCACAGGTCACTAATGAAACGTAAACATCAAACATTTATTGCTTTGCTCATGTTTTTTCTTTCATCATTTCGGGACGCTCACCAGTTTAAAAATACAACATGATTTTTAAAGCTTTGAAAAGAGGTTTCATATTACAAAATGGACCATCAAAGAACATTGAGGATTGTTTACATTTATATGTAGAGAAAATGAAACTGATGGTTATGTCTCGGGACTCGCATGGCCAATCACAGACACTCTCCAATGTATTGCTGTAAACATCTATCATGTCTCTTTGTCTTGTCAACAAAATGTGCGCTTAGAATGCAGGTGCCTCCATTACAGACTGACAGACCGTTACACGTTGTTCATTCACACAACAGACATCTATTGTAAAAAGATCCTTTAATCCTTTCCTTCAGATGATATACATTATTAGGTAAATAGTTAAAGAAAACAACAGGAATTGACGCTTGGAAGATTAAATTGTTAGGTTTCGTTCTTTATATATTTACCATCCACCATCAATATTTCTGCAGTTTCCTTGCCAAACAGGGTTCACACCTCCAAGATTAGGTAGGCAAACATATTTGCAGATAACAGTCGGATTTTTTTATTTCTATATGAAAGAAAGCTCCTAACAATATAGGCGAAACTGACCTTGCGTTATGTCAAAGACTGGACATTCCGATATCGGTAGCTGGTTGCTTTCAATTACGGGTAACCTACTAATTACTATAAAAGCAAAAAGTCCCTTGATTTAGAATTTATATTCAATGAAATGACAACGAGAATGAGAAAAGATTATTCTTATTTACAAACTAAGGTTTGTTTGAGGAATTTTATTTCAGAGACTATTCTGAACGTCAAATTCCCAAAGTTCACGATTTGCTAAGAATGATGCAATTTTTAAAAAATGATGTACAGTTAAGAACTCTTTTATGGTATTTTTAATGAAGCTTATGGGTTTTGTCTAATATGTTGACGAGGGACCCAATTGAGATGTTTCTTAAAAGGATACTGTTTATAATTTTGATTTAATTAGCGGTACAACAATGATCGATTATAGACATTTAGAATTAGAATACGAATTTATTGAACGGAATCATATTGATGTTGGACATATTGAGCTGAGCGTCATCCTTTGAGGTACAAAGACACCGAGCGTTGTGAAGCTCCTGGAAGGGTTGAAACTAACAATGTTGAGTACTGGAAGTCTGGAAGGCTATATTGACACCACCGTTGACAATGGCATCGTCTGAATTGCCTTCTAGAGCTTTTTCTCTTTGATACAACTTCAAAAAGTTTTAATCCGTCCCCTTCTGTGTCCCTCACGGCTCCGAGATGTTCTGAAATTCATTAATATCTCCTGACACAATGCCTGATGATCTGCCCTGTTTGATTAACGCCGCTCCGAGTCTGTCTCTGTAAGCAGGACTCTTGTATAACCCTCTTCAGCTCCACACATAGAAGGTCCAGAGATGTTTAATCATCAAGAGCCAAACATTTAGATAAGGAATTATCATTCCGACAAATACGCATGACCCAGTGAGCATCATTGTTGCTGGCACGTGCAAAGAGCTGATGACGTAATACAAACATGACGTCATAAAGCACGTGATGTTCCGACCTGATGGCTTGTTTATGTTGGGAGTTAGAACTAAGCCTGTGACACGCTGTAAAGAGCTTTCAGATGAAAACAAGAAAATATAGTATAGTTTTCACGTGCTGATCCACCTTGCTGTGTTGATCGTGGTTCTTAGTCTGGGCTACCGGGACATGCTCGCCATACTGCCTAATCTGTCCGCACTCGGGTATGTTTGATGTCAGAGCGGTGACATGTCGAGATGTTAACAAAATCAAGTCTTAATTTTGGTGGGAAATTCCACGTTCACCCTTTCACAGCATGCTCAGAAATAACCGCAATATACACAGCTACTGTTTACTGTTGATTTTTCGTGTGATCAAGGGGTACATAATATTCCAATCCAAAATATTTTTTTACGTTTATTACGTTAAATCTGACAAAACTGACAAAAATGCAACATTTTAATGAATATCAGTGCATTAAATATCTGATATTTTGCCGTTTGAGACATTCAGGAATATAACAGGAATACTAACAGGAATTCTAAACGCCATAACGGCGATGATGTGTAAAAAGGAGTTTTGTTACACATTAAAGATAGGAAATGAATCAATATTGCCTCATACAAAAATTACGTAAGGATACCTCTGCTCAATTTTCAATTTGACCAGTAGTGTGAAATGTGTTACTTCTGGAAAGGCCTAAGTGAAGAGACATTGATTAATCTGTGGTCATTTATTATTGAATCAGCGTTAACCACCTTGCTTTTATGGCAAGTTTGGACCCCATACAGATGTGCTTTATTCTGTGGTCGGCTGGGCGTGCCAAACTATGTAATTACCTCCCTTGTAACATCCGGTTTGCCATATGTTGCGCGTACAGCGATACCCAATCTCGATCGAAAGAAGCAAACATCCGGGCCTTTGAGAGTTAGATTACCCTAATTATCCTGACTTGATCAATCAATGTATCCTTGCAGTGTTTGCATCAGATCCCACAGGGTCAGCTTCAGCTTCAAACTTCTATCTTTCTGTCTTCCTACTTTCGTCCTGAAAAAGTGAAGCAATCGAAAAGATATGATTAAATGTGATAGATGATATAATAGATACACGTTATATAAATTAATGGACTAATCTACAACTCTTCAAAGTTCATTATGGCACATTTTTCAGCCTGAATCTTTATACTCCTGTCTTTGGGACCATAACACCCCACTTGTCTCTGGGACGATAAGGTAGCCTTTACTTCTTCCAGCGGAAGTTTCCAGTAAGGTTTTGAAACAGGTCGAAAACTGAAATTCAGAATACCACGAAATAGTCTATTGTCTTCAAGCAGACACCTTAACAGACCACTAAGTGTCAGTCTATTGAGGCTATCAGTGACCAATGTCCATAGCTTCAGGCCATCAGCTGGACTTCGTGGTCATTATGGCTGAATCATTGGTTAACCATGTCAACAATAACCCGTGTTAGAGAAGTTCTAAAAGGAGAAATAATGAAATAAAGTTTTAAAGTGAAGAAGTATACTGTATTGATTAAAATTATGCCTACAAGGTAACTTTTCCCTTCCAAGACTTTTAAACCGATTGAAGCAAGACTTCGGACGTCACGTGACCTAGGAACTAGTCTTCGGGTATTTCTCAGTGTGAATTATTTTAGGTCCCAGAATATACTAAATATACCCAACAGGCTATCTCAAAGCAACAAATTAAACCTTTGACTCATGTGTATATATTTGATAATGATCAAATAACAACTTGAAAAAATTAAGATCTTCATATGCAAATGTATAAGTGGATACTTTACCTAGATGTATGACTCGTAAGCAACTTGAAACTGTGGGAAATTAAAATGAAAAGAAGAAGAAAACTTGAAAAAATGTTTTCTATACATACGTGTGTAGACTAAAATTTAGTCTATGAACATTTTTAATAATTTACTGTTCCTGTATTTGTTCTTTGAGCTCGACTTGCTGGATGTGGACGTAGAGTGTATAAAAGGCTCCTTTATATACACAGTCATGCAGCAGCACTAATACGTTCCCTGAACTATGCAATACAAAACCCCGGTATTTCGTATTTGTTTTTCTTTTAACGGAATTAACTAAGGTGTGACACCTTTTTAATATATTTTACAAACAAATACAACTAAATGACTACATAATATAATGTTGAATCATCCATAAAACCGGTATTTCACCTCCAGTACATCCATTGCGTATTTACCCTCGTGTTATGCATGGTTTCACCAGGGTATCACAGTTATCTTCATGTCGTTGCTTTATCAAATAACTCAAGTGGCTGAAAGGTTCTGACGTTCTCCACCTGGTTTTACCTATCCAGTCACATCTATCCCTCTAACTTCGTCACTGTACTTACTCGCTTGGCAAATCTCTTAAGCCGTATAAAAGCTCAGAGTTTCAGCGTTAAAAGGGACACCAAAGAAGAAATGGCTATCTTGAACAACAGGCCTACATGCACCTGTGTTATTTATATATATATATATATATATATATATAAACTTCACACACCATTTCCTCTCATGTTGAGTGGCCCATCACATCAGAAATATAAACATTAACAATGTCTACAAACAGATGTCTCTCTGAACATCCACATCTTAGTGTCTCTAGTGTTGTTCTGTATTAAACAACCTTTACTATAATTGATAAAAACAACACGTCATTACCATTTCAGTTCAGTTCATTTATTACGTATAAATGGCCATGAGGCCAACAGTACAACATGTGAAAAAAAAAGAAGATACATATACAATCGCTGCGCCACTAACAAGATTATTTTAACTTCTAGACGTAAGTCAATGCGTTCATATTGTCTCTCAGTTTAAACACCTTCTTTAAGAATATACAGAACTTGACTAAGTTATCATTATCAACTAATGAAAACAAGCTAATCAATTTGTTCATATGTGGGTGGTGATGACAATAAGCTGGCAGATATCTACTCCTCAGGTCATGACATACTGGGATTACTAGAATTACATGGAATTCATCCTCTAGTTGTGATTTACAAAATGTACAAGTTGTATCCGAGTTTTTATAATGCCTATAAGAATTCATTCTGAAACCATGAATATTACAACGAATCTTTGTCAGACATCACCGTAAACCCGCGTTAGTGATTGTTAAATACTTCTCAGAATAGTAGTCATGTTTGATCATAGAATAGAATTTTAAAGAACTTTTTATTTTTTTTTTTTTATTTTTTTTTTTTTTATTTCCATATTTTTCGTATTTTACAATAGATCAGATTGACAACAAGTGAGTTCAAAATACAATAAAGAAAAACAAGGGAAAATAGTTGTCCCATAGAAAGAAATACATATAACATACATTCGTGATATTAGTGACCGTTAGCATGTTATGAACAGAGTGATAAATAGCGTTACATAAACAGAGACATTATTAAAAGTTGACTTCTATACATCAATCTCTCAGCATATAAGTATCTCAGTATGTGCTGGTGACAGACATGCAGGGGTTTTAGTGGCCTTAAGCACTTTACAGACATAGTAATAAGTGTTATACTTATATAGACAATGTTGAAAGTTAACTATTATACATAAATTTCTCAGTATAGCATTATACTGACATATATGCAGGTTTTAAGTGACTTTTTGCACTTTACAGACATAATAATAATAATCGTTACTTTGACAAAGACAATGTTGAAAATTAAACCTCTATAAATCAATTCTCAGTATAGTATGTAATGAATTTTAAAGAACTTGATATGGCTATTTCGTGGTTCCACTCTTGGAGATATATATCTTTACATCGTTGATGAAACATTTCTAGAAAGTAGTTTTTGTTTTCAACAGTCTGAGATACCCATATATATCCAAAGCCGTGTTTAAAAAGCAGTTTCCTTACTTTTGAGACCCAATTTTCATCTCCTAATTCATCAAATCTTTTTAACATTTCATAACACTTCCTGGTGTATCTAGATGACGATTGCCGAAGAAGCATGATCCAAAATGAAAGAAATCTGACATTGGCATACATTATTATTGGATATCGTCCGCACTCAGCTAAAATAGCTTTGTTTGGAGCTCTAGAGCCAACTTGTAGAATATTTTTACAAAAGTTAGTATGCACCTTTTCAATAGGTTTACGAGTTTCCCAACCATATAATTCTGCTCCATACAACAAAATTGGCTTAACTTTTCCATCAAATATCTTAAAAGCAGCGTTTACAGGCAAATTTTTGTATTTATTAATGAAGCATTTTATTGGGAACAACGCCTTTTCAGCTTGTTGGGACAATGTCTCACATGCTTTAGTAAACATCATTACCTGTATTATCATCTCAATCCACATCAACATAATTCCTCAATTTCTAGTTTTGAATACTCTTCTTAGTGTTATTGGCTATTTTGTACTATTTGAGCATTTGATGAACGCGTATCATTTCACAAAGCATAACTGGAATGTAAACGTCTTGACGAGAAAGCTATTACTCGCTCTTACCCCATCACGACGTCAACCACTACGTCACATTCCTGGTAATTTTATTAATAACGAAAGCATCAAAGACCGCATCAATTCATGTTATCAACGTCAACCTTACACCATGGTAATTCCCCTCCACAACAACGAACTTATGAAAGGCATCTCAGTGGCATCTACACACACATCTCAACGCACAACACGCCCTCACATACCAAAGCATAACTATAAGCGACAACATATTTGTTGTAGAGTAGAGACTGTCACAATACATTACTGTCAATCGTCTATCAATCGTATCAATCTTACTCTACACATAATGTCAATCAACCATTTAACCATATTCAATCATTTTTTCTTGTACCCATATGCTCATTCAACAATCGTACTGATATAGTCACGAGACTACCTCCACCCACCTCCACCCACTTCCGGACCACTGACATTCTTATTACAGCAACGCACTTGAATTGTGTGAAGGTCGTTCATAATGTGTGTAAAACATCATCAGTTAATACGTTGAACACATTCCTAGCGGTCAGCAATATAAGTATAACACCTGCCTGTGTCTTTGAACACCGACAGAGGAAGCCTGTGTGCTACCTGAGGATATAGAGATATCGGACTCGAACTATGTCATCCATACAAATATGTGTATTACTCATGGGTGAGACATGGCATCAGTTATTTGACCCGGTATTCTATATAGGTGACCTAGTCGAACCATGTCATGGAGAAAGACGATAGCTGTCGATGTCATCTAGGACGTACTAGCATGGTATTGTCCTAATGTACATGAGGGACGTATCTAGTATATGATTATATAAGTAAAAACACAACTAGCAAGCACGATGTAAGGGATTAAGTAGTTTATCTCATCACGCAGAGGTCTGAAAGTTAGTCTAACCAATAGTAAACATATTTATCCCTTTAGAAAAACACAATGCTTTACATCTAAGCGGATAACATTACATAGACACGGCGATTGTCTTGTCTAGAGACGTCCCTTCGTCGTCTTCTTCAAACGGTTAGACAAGGTTTTTTTCGGTGAGCGTTACATAAAGGTAGTCGACATGACAATGAAAACTAGATTGTTGATTACTTATTCGTTTAATGAAACACACCGACTTTCAGCTAGCCACATTGCCACAGTGAGGGAAGACTTTACTACCTAGAGACATTTTTGGACTGTTTTAAAGTTAAACTTAAATGGTTCATGAAAGTATTTTAAAGTATATTTCTCAATTCATGCTTAAATATTCTTTAACACCTTGGTTTGTGAACATGTTTACACTATAACGTGTAAATATCATTATCAATATTCAACTTTAACTATAAAAAGCTAGTTGTTGTAGTCAGCAAGTTTCTACCGTCGACTTGAATTTATTGAGTGCAAGCAAATACTGCTTCGAGATTAACCTTTACATTCGATAACATTCCAACCGAATGATAAATTCAAAAGGTATTTATTTTTGTTATTATTTGACATTTAAGAAGGCATTTATATGGCATTTATATTGAATTTTTATAATCAGGTTAAAAACATATCCATAATGTTCACAGTTACATTTGACAAGCATAACGAAAGCTCACAGGCGTGAAATATCACTTCGTAAATTAATATGAAATTGAGGACTGGATAGGGAGATGGTGAAAGCACACGTAACTTGTTCTACAACTTCAATGAAAGAAGAGGAAAGTGTTTTCTACTACAATGAATAATTCGTACAATTCTCTCCTGACGTAAATGTCTTCTATACAACATGAATACAACATCCTGTACAAGGTACTTAATTTTCCTTTGTTCGATTTTCATTTTCAAAAAGTAAATAAAACATAAAATGTCATAGTCAATATCAATTTATAACTGTTCAATTGACATTTAGAATAAAATGAAGTGCTGTTGCACAGGTAAACAAATAAAAATAAAATTGAATCAGCATTTAAAAGGACCGGCATGCAAACCATGCGCCCCAGGTGAGACGAGATCACAATGGCCTGCTGATTCCGTCTATCTCATTGCATATTACATAGGTAAGGTAATCTCACTTTGATGTTTCACCTGTAGCGTCTCCATTACAGGTAATGTCTTTAAAACAATGCCGGCAGACACACGAGCATGTCTCTAAAGCTAATATGAGTTTTATCGACGTCGCTTTGGTCTCTTTTGGATTGGGAAAAATGTGCTTTGTAATTACTTTTCTAAAGGTATGTTGAAAGCTCGTATGTTGTATTCCCGAGAAAACATGTTGAATTTCTTTTAAAGTATTTTAAACTGTTAGTCAACTCACGTTTTGGAATGCGCTTATCTTAGCTTATCCTGTGAGAGTGAGTTATTGTTTAACGCCGCTTGGGCAATATTTCAGCCATTTGCGGCGTTGTCCATTGAGATAGATTCTGTCAAAACAAGGAACGTTGATTTAAAAAATAAAACCCTTGTGTTGTAATATTGACATAAGTGATACAAAAAAAATGTTCGTCATCATTTACTAAGCTTTAATTTTTGCCTAAAGCGTATATGTATGTTACTGATTAGTAAATAACAAAATGTTTCTTCAATTCTTACGCTATCCTTCATGCCCAAACAGTATGACTATCACGTTGTCGTATTGAAAAATCTCAATTGATCCAAATTTGTTGAATGACAGTTTAACAAATGATACGCAAATAAGTTATTACTCTGGAAGGAGGTTATTATCCGGCCAAAATTATAGGTTGGACTGACCAAACATCGCCAAGTGATGACGGCCAACATTCAGATAAACCCCTCGTTCCTCCAGGCGGTTTTAAAGACTTACTCGCAGCTCGTTAACGAAGACCGGAACTTCTTCTACAATAAAAGTTTAGGTTGTAATTTGCGTCTATAAATAGCAAGCAGCTGCTTCAGGGATCAGCCTGTATTGGGACCCACTGTCTTGACGTCAGATCCACCCGTCCACCCTTCCTTAATTAAGTGCAGCTATTCACAAATTAACAACCGAGTTTCGTATTTCAAGAATTGTAGCACAAGCACTATTCCTCATTATATCATCGCAGCTCCTGGTTCTCCTACCGGACTAGATCCAGCTTTAATCCCACCAATGTTTTCTTGCTTTGAAATAGTATTTGATGACTTTTTACGACGTCCAAACTCTAGGCAGTGTTTTGAGGGGGCGTGGCTAGCCGGGTATCGATTCTCGCATCCCACGGGAATTAACCCGTTATTGTGATTATAAAACAACCGATGATACAAGATAATTCCATAATTTTGTAATTTATGTATGAAATTTATTTTTTTTAAAACCACATTGATAATTAAAAGGTGATACTCTAAAATAAGCGTTTTTTTTCCTGATAAACATAGTCGTAATGCGCACTATATAAACCCCAGTAATAACTTTGAGTCAGATAAGTTTTTGTCATAGTATTACTTTAGATATTAAAACAGCGTTCACATATCTAGATATTTTTACGTTTATTTTAGTTATTTGCATGATAATTTAAATGATGAGTTCAGGACATAACATATGAAAATGTCATCACCAAATAACTCAATATATGACTTTTGATATTAATCGCCAGGTACCAGGATATTGAGGTAATCAGGATATTGGGCACTGATATAATGATATCTTGGGCATGTATTACGCAAAAAGGTTAACAGAACCATGAATGATGAATTTGATACAATTTTGTAGGTAATGACGAACGAACCACAAAGAAACATAACCGTCACGGCACGCGCACCTCGTATACATGCACGGCTGTATAAGAACATCTGTCTCCTCTCTGTCGTAAAGTTTTTACGAACTTTACGACAATTTACGACAATGTTTTAGTGTCCAAGCTCTTCGCGGGGTAGTTCTTACACTCCAAGTATATATACTCAACTCATGTTCCAGTAAACTACAATAAAAGGTAATGTAAAACACCTTACTACGCCGATCACCTTCTCAACGTAATTAAATATTTGAAGCAAGAGGATTGCATTCAGTATATTTATTCCTAGCGGAGGGACCTCTTGGTAGGTAAAACTTACTTACAGCCAGTTTCATTCATAAATCTGTAAGAAATACTTCTTAAGTTGCCGAAAAAAAGTAACGAATATGTCTGCAATGTTTGAATGAAATCAGGTGGAGTTGTATAAAATATCAGGTGTTTAGTTCATACCTGTACGCGCAGGTAAGATTACACAAGGTGGTGTTCTTTCAACAGAGACTTTTGTGAGGCAGCTGAAAGTTATTTATAAACAAATAAATCGAGTTTGCAACCACAGTGGTTTCAGCTGGATGTCTGGTAGGTCGTAGGACAAAATCCCCAATGGACAAAATCCCCAAGGACATAATCCCCAAGGACAAAATCCCCAGTGGACATAATCCCCAAAAGGGTAGGACAAAATCCCCAAGATGAAAAATACAACAGAGCAAGGAAGTAATAACATGTAATTTTATTCATACAAGCAAGCAGTAACAATCCCGGTCTCGCATTTTACATAGCACTTTTAAACAGTATAGTTTCAGTGAAACCTTATAGAGTGACCTATGCCTTTCAAAAAGTCTGGCAATGTCATTCTTCCATCGCGATATGCAAGGCAGAGGTTTCTGAGTTTATTCTGGTTGTTGTCACGGCGACGATTCCGACGTTTTGCTTGTCGGATGCCTCTTGAATATTGCAGCAGCTGTGTTTTGACCATAGCATGGTCTCTCTGAAAAGCCTCAATGGCCGTCCAGACAGAGGGGTGATTTTGTCCAACAAGGGTTTTGAAAGCACTGTTCCAAGATTCACAAATATTGTTTGTGCGATGTTCACTGTTCAATGTAACTTCATTGACATTCCATATATTGACAGCGAACAGGGCTGGTTTACGTCGAAATCTCATGGTTGGAACTTCCTCATTGTTTCTGGTTGGGCGCTGAATCCTTCTAAAAGAACCAGTCACATAGGTTGCATCAAAATATGTCACGAGTTCATCAAGACCCTCAGGGGTATTCTCCTTCAGGTAAGAAATGCCCTCACTCACATCGTCAGGGGGTAGAAAGGCAAGGCTGTCAAGCATACCACAAAAATGTTTAACATGTTCATTTCCTTTATAGGCAGTTGTCAGTCCAAGCTCACCGATCTTCCTCCAAGTGGCCTGGGTGTGATGAAAGAAACATCCTTGAATTTCCACTTGAGGACCAAAGACAGCTTTCACAGCGTTCATGACAGCAACTTCAAAATCCATCACAACTTTGGAGGGATCAACACTGAAACCTAGTTCCTCACATTTATTGTCTATGGCATGAAACAGTTCCTCATATGATGCCTGTGTCTTACTGGACAAGAAAGCATATACACATGTTACAGCATTATCGCCATCTAGTTCAGTACGGATACAGTAGACTTGTCGGTAGAACTTGGGTGAAATGGAAAAGCAACCATCTAAGTACCAAGTAGACGAAGCTGCTAGATGACGCAAGGACTCTTCAGTTCCAAATACAGTAACTCGCTGTGGTGAACCTGTCGGGCTATCGTAGAATAAGAATGATCTGAAGGATGGCAATGGTCCTTTGTCAACTCTGGATCTTCGAAGGACAGATTTGTCTTCAAGATTGCTGAGCACTTAAACGACTTCTTAGCAGAACAATCCCAACGCATGGTAGACTTGGAGGCACTCTTCTTGGTGTACATATATCCATCTAGGGCCAGCTTAACGCCACCCTTGTTACTCTTGAGAATCTCCATAGTGGTACTACAGTACATATGTCAATTTCCAATAGTATTTATATCAGTAAAGTCATCACACAAGCTACATGATCAGAGGTTATTCTAAATAAGATGAGATTGATGAGTGGCTTACTTTTACTGATCAAAGAAAAAAATTATAATGTTATCAAAACAATAATTCTCAATAAACTAATACTTGTGATCAAAGAAAGCATTTATCAAAACAACATTTACTACCAGTGATTAAAAACAGCCATTTGTCAAAACAACAATTTCTCAAACTTCTCAGTAACTAATACCTTTGATTAAAGACAAAGTTGATTAGTAAAGAAAACAAAGCATTTTTAATCACCTTGGGGATTTTGTCCATTTTGTTGTTATAGGGCTGGGGATTATGTCCACTGGGGATTTTGTCCTTGGAGTTTTTGTCCTTGGGGATTTTGTCCATTGGGGATTTTGTCCGTTCACCGTCTGGTATAGTAGTTGTAAGGACTTGGAAGGTGAAAGCGTTGGTATCTTAATACGTCATCATACGTACCCTTCTAACGTGACGTACTGGTAGACACGTGCCTAACCATATGATATATAGATATATATGTACAGTCAAACCTTGTTTATCCGGACGATTTGGTTACATGTGAAAATCGCCCGGATAGCGAGTCGTCCGGTTATCTGAAACATTTTGAGAAATCTTTCGAACATGCCGTTGATTTATTGACCCATTACATATGAGACCAGTAAAATAATACTGCAATAAACAATCAGAGCACACCAACAAAATACTTTGGTCTTTTGATTCAGATAACCGGACGACCTGCTATCCGGGCGATTTTCACATGTAACCAAATCGTCCGGATAAACGAGGTTCGACTGTATATACACGTAAACTATATACACTATTTTTTGTTAACCTCCACGACGTTTCCTTGTATTTGCTAACTCCTGTACTGCTATGAGGTTATTCTGTTCCTCAATTCACCTGATCGTTTACTTGTATTTGCTAACTCCTGTACTGCTATGAGGTTATTCTGCTCCTCAATTCACCTGATCGTTTACTTGTATTCGCTAACTCCTGTACTGCTATGAGGTTATTCTGTTCCTCAATTCACCTGATCGTTTACTTGTATTTGCTAACTCCTGTACTGCTATGAGGTTTTTCTGCTCCTCAATTCACCTGATCGTTTACTTGTATTCGCTAACTCCTGTACAGCTATGAGGTTATTCTGTTCCTCAATTCACCTGATCGTTTACTTGTATTCGCTAACTCCTGTACTGCTATGAGGTTTTTCTGCTCCTCAATTCACCTGATCGTTTACTTGTATTCGCTAACTCCTGTACTGCTATGAGGTTATTCTGCTCCTCAATTCACCTGATCGTTTACTTGTATTCGCTAACTCCTGTACAGCTATGAGGTTATTCTGTTCCTCAATTCACCTGATCGTTTACTTGTATTCGCTAACTCCTGTACAGCTATGAGGTTATTCTGTTCCTCAATTCACCTGATCGTTTACTTGTATTCGCTAACTCCTGTACTGCTATGAGGTTATTCTGTTCCTCAATTCACCTGATCGTTTACTTGTATTCGCTAACTCCTGTACTGCTATGAGGTTTTTCTGCTTCTCAATTCACCTGATCGTTTACTTGTATTTGCTAACTCCTGTACTGCTATGAGGTTATTCTGCTTCTCAATTCACCTGATCGTTTACTTGTATTCGCTAACTCCTGTACTGCTATGAGGTTATTCTGTTCCTCAATTCACCTGATCGTTTACTTGTATTCGCTAACTCCTGTACTGCTATGAGGTTATTCTGTTCCTCAATTCACCTGATCGTTTACTTGTATTCGCTAACTCCTGTACTGCTATGAGGTTATTCTGTTCCTCAATTCACCTGATCGTTTACTTGTATTCGCTAACTCCTGTACTGCTATGAGGTTTTTCTGCTTCTCAATTCACCTGATCGTTTACTTGTATTTGCTAACTCCTGTACTGCTATGAGGTTATTCTGCTCCTCAATTCACCTGATCGTTTACTTGTATTTGCTAACTCCTGTACTGCTATGAGGTTATTCTGTTCCTCAATTCACCTGATCGTTTACTTGTATTCGCTAACTCCTGTACTGCTATGAGGTTTTTCTGCTTCTCAATTCACCTGATCGTTTACTTGTATTCGCTAACTCCTGTACTGCTATGAGGTTATTCTGCTCCTCAATTCACCTGATCGTTTACTTGTATTCGCTAACTCCTGTACTGCTATGAGGTTATTCTGTTCCTCAATTCACCTGATCGTTTACTTGTATTCGCTAACTCCTGTACTGCTATGAGGTTATTCTGTTCCTCAATTCACCTGATCGTTTACTTGTATTCGCTAACTCCTGTACTGCTATGAGGTTTTTCTGCTTCTCAATTCACCTGATCGTTTACTTGTATTTGCTAACTCCTGTACTGCTATGAGGTTATTCTGCTCCTCAATTCACCTGATCGTTTACTTGTATTTGCTAACTCCTGTACAGCTATGAGGTTATTCTGCTCCTCAATTCACCTGATCGTTTACTTGTATTCGCTAACTCCTGTACTGCTATGAGGTTATTCTGTTCCTCAATTCACCTGATCGTTTACTTGTATTCGCTAACTCCTGTACTGCTATGAGGTTATTCTGTTCCTCAATTCACCTGATCGTTTACTTGTATTCGCTAACTCCTGTACTGCTATGAGGTTATTCTGTTCCTCAATTCACCTGATCGTTTACTTGTATTCGCTAACTCCTGTACTGCTATGAGGTTATTCTGTTCCTTAATTCACCTGATCGTTTACTTGTATTCGCTAACTCCTGTACTGCTATGAGGTTATTCTGTTCCTCAATTCACCTGATCGTTTACTTGTATTTGCTAACTCCTGTACTGCTATGAGGTTATTCTGCTCCTCAATTCACCTGATCGTTTACTTGTATTTGCTAACTCCTGTACTGCTATGAGGTTATTCTGTTCCTCAATTCACCTGATCGTTTACTTGTATTTGCTAACTCCTGTACTGCTATGAGGTTATTCTGCTCCTCAATTCACCTGATCGTTTACTTGTATTTGCTAACTCCTGTACTGCTATGAGGTTATTCTGTTGCTCAATTCACCTGATCGTTTACTTGTATTTGCTAACTCCTGTACTGCTATGAGGTTATTCTGTTCCTCAATTCACCTGATTGTTTACTTGTATTCGCTAACTCCTGTACTGCTATGAGGTTATTCTGTTCCTCAATTCACCTGATCGTTTACTTGTATTCGCTAACTCCTGTACTGCTATGAGGTTATTCTGTTCCTCAATTCACCTGATCGTTTACTTGTATTTGCTAACTCCTGTACTGCTATGAGGTTATTCTGTTGCTCAATTCACCTGATCGTTTACTTGTATTCGCTAACTCCTGTACAGCTATGAGGTTATTCTGTTCCTCAATTCACCTGATCGTTTACTTGTATTTGCTAACTCCTGTACTGCTATGAGGTTATTCTGCTTCTCAATTCACCTGATCGTTTACTTGTATTCGCTAACTCCTGTACTGCTATGAGGTTTTTCTGCTTCTCAATTCACCTGATCGTTTACTTGTATTCGCTAACTCCTGTACAGCTATGAGGTTTTTCTGCTCCTCAATTCACCTGATCGTTTACTTGTATTCGCTAACTCCTGTACTGCTATGAGGTTTTTCTGCTTCTCAATTCACCTGATCGTTTACTTGTATTTGCTAACTCCTGTACTGCTATGAGGTTATTCTGCTCCTCAATTCACCTGATCGTTTACTTGTATTTGCTAACTCCTGTACTGCTATGAGGTTATTCTGTTCCTCAATTCACCTGATCGTTTACTTGTATTCGCTAACTCCTGTACTACTATGAGGTTATTCTGTTCCTCAATTCACCTGATCGTTTACTTGTATTCGCTAACTCCTGTACTGCTATGAGGTTTTTCTGCTCCTCAATTCACCTGATCGTTTACTTGTATTCGCTAACTCCTGTACTGCTATGAGGTTATTCTGTTCCTCAATTCACCTGATCGTTTACTTGTATTTGCTAACTCCTGTACTGCTATGAGGTTATTCTGTTCCTCAATTCACCTGATCGTTTACTTGTATTCGCTAACTCCTGTACTGCTATGAGGTTATTCTGTTCCTCAATTCACCTGATCGTTTACTTGTATTCGCTAACTCCTGTACTGCTATGAGGTTTTTCTGCTCCTCAATTCACCTGATCGTTTACTTGTATTTGCTAACTCCTGTACTGCTATGAGGTTATTCTGTTCCTCAATTCACCTGATCGTTTACTTGTATTCGCTAACTCCTGTACTGCTATGAGGTTATTCTGTTCCTCAATTCACCTGATCGTTTACTTGTATTCGCTAACTCCTGTACTGCTATGAGGTTATTCTGTTCCTCAATTCACCTGATCGTTTACTTGTATTTGCTAACTCCTGTACTGCTATGAGGTTATTCTGTTCCTCAATTCACCTGATCGTTTACTTGTATTCGCTAACTCCTGTACTGCTATGAGGTTTTTCTGCTCCTCAATTCACCTGATCGTTTACTTGTATTCGCTAACTCCTGTACTGCTATGAGGTTATTCTGTTCCTCAATTCACCTGATCGTTTACTTGTATTTGCTAACTCCTGTACTGCTATGAGGTTATTCTGTTCCTCAATTCACCTGATCGTTTACTTGTATTTGCTAACTCCTGTACTGCTATGAGGTTTTTCTGCTTCTCAATTCACCTGATCGTTTACTTGTATTCGCTAACTCCTGTACAGCTATGAGGTTATTCTGTTCCTCAATTCACCTGATCGTTTACTTGTATTCGCTAACTCCTGTACTGCTATGAGGTTATTCTGCTTCTCAATTCACCTGATCGTTTACTTGTATTTGCTAACTCCTGTACTGCTATGAGGTTATTCTGTTCCTCAATTCACCTGATCGTTTACTTGTATTCGCTAACTCCTGTACTGCTATGAGGTTTTTCTGCTTCTCAATTCACCTGATCGTTTACTTGTATTCGCTAACTCCTGTACTGCTATGAGGTTATTCTGCTCCTCAATTCACCTGATCGTTTACTTGTATTTGCTAACTCCTGTACAGCTATGAGGTTATTCTGCTTCTCAATTCACCTGATCGTTGAGTGAACATATGCCACGAGGTATCGCTTTTCTTTAACTTCAATTCAATATTAAATGAAAATCGGTGAAAATGCTTTGAATTTCACCTGTGATCACCTGTAGATATATCAGTATTTCGATAAATCTCTAATTCCAGGTGCGCCATACTAAATACAAAACATCCACAAGGACATGTGATAGACGTACATAAATCGATAGGTGTGTTCTTCCCAGGTTGATTATTACCCTAATACAGGTGAAACACATGTTACCTGCCAGGTACAGTTAGAGCTCACACGGGTCATCTCTCCATCCATCTTATACACTGACACCCTGAATTCTTTCTCACACTCTCCAAAGCAAGGGCCACCTTTGCCAGTTGCTCATCAAAAGACACTAATCCCCTGACACAGCTTATGTCAAGAAAACTCTGTCCTCCACCCCTTGGAGGAGGTCATGTAGATTCCACTGGACGTCCCTTGACCACTGATCAGTTTACAGTAGCCTGATACTACCTGAAGCTGACCATTTAAATCAGTTTGAATTGGGGCCAATGGGTCAAAAAGTAATGTTTTTGATTTAGATTTCAGGATTACGAAAACTAATAAAGTTTGACGTTTTTTGTCCGTCGATAACAATATGCAGGAAGAAAGGATTAGTGCGCATTGTGATAGGACGTGGGGAATTTCGGGGATATTTAAGGCCATTTTATGTCAGTAAATTATAAGAAGCATAGAGTCAATGTTGCTCTATCTAAGCATGTGTCTAAAGAGTAGTTTACTTTAGAAATACGTAGATGTTTCAAACTGTACCGGTTGAGTTGACTATCTTTAAACTACTATCAAAATTACAATTCTTTAGACTATAATTTAGAATGGTAATGTGAATGTTAAGAAGAAACAGTGGTCGTCCAAGGAACCATAATGAGCATCAACACGTGATTATCAATATGTAAAGCCATGAATATTCAAAGCCTACTTAGTATCTAAAAAAAATGAGATATATTGTTAAATTTACAGAGGCTGTCCAGATAATTTATGTGTACGGTGGCGACTTTCGAAACCTGGATTTGACCGGTTTGAGTTACGCGTACACGCACTGGGCCAGCAGTTATCTAGCTGTGTCCCATCCTGTAAACACTTGCACTGACATAGATAGTACAGGGAGCGACAACACAGCTCCCGTAATGTGACAGCGCATGTAAACATGGCTATCTCCACCTTACATCACCAGGCTCCAATCTAACGGTAACCTACTGACTGACCACAGCTCGTCTTATATAACACTTCAGATGACCATGAAGGCGGACATCCCTGGTTTGAGAATGACCTCTAAGTGGACATTGATTGCCCCGTGTTGTTGATGAGAGATAAGGGCGGACTTAACCCCCTCAATGCCCCGTGTACACACCCCGGGTCCTCCAACAGTAAACACCCAAACACCCTGGGGAAATTGGGGCAGCCTATTCACAGTTTTCCATTTTCAAACGAAGTTTTGTAAACTTCTAAAATCATCCCAAGTGTGGTTGAAGCAGGCAGAAGAGCAAGCAGCTGACCTCTGTGTCACAGGTCATGACCTCAAGGTCAACGTGACTGTCAGAATCGTCAGATGGAATTCCCATTCCTGGGTGCACACCTTGAAATCTGACGGTGATTACAGCCTGCCATCTCCCCCTCAGAAAGGCTCCAAGATGTGCCTCAACTGATTCTCATATTGTTATACGCTTATTCCCACCGTCCACACAATGAAACCTACTACTGACCACTATTACTATAAAAACTGCTCCTACTACTCCTTCCACTACTACACCTACTACAACAACAACTACTATTACTACTTGTTCTACTACTACCACTACTGTTACTACTTCAACCAATACTACTATTATTATCATTACTACTACTACCACTACTGTTACTACTTCAACCAATACTACTATTATTATCATTACTACTACTACCACTACCAATACTACTACTGCTGCTACTACTACTACTACTACTACTACTACTACTACTACTACTATTACTACTACTACTACCTATAAAACTTCTAATACTGCTATTAGTACAACCACTACTGTTACTACTTCAACCAATACTACTACTACTACAACTACTACTACTTCTACTACAACTACTACTACTACTACTACTACTATTACTAATACTACTACCTATATAACTTCAATTACTGCTACTGCCACAACCAGTACTACTACTACTACTACTACTACTACTACTACTACTACTACTACTAAATCTTATTGTCTACTTCTGCTTCGATCGATGTATCGTTTCTTTCTATGATTCAGTTTTCCAAATTAAAGCTTCCTTGTTTTCATAAGTCTTGACGTGTTGTGCAAACGTTGCCTCTCAAGAAAAGAGGATATCTTGTAAAAGGAAAAGAGGACAATAATTTTTCAAAAGTAGGTAACAGTAATATTAAAAAGTCAACTATGGAGAGTAAGTAGGTTGAAATAGATATTCTCAAACAATGACAGGGTGATTGGCACAGTTTCCCTTGATGTATTTTTAGGTTAACTAGACGACGCAATTGGGGCTAGTTTGACCAGAGGTGTGGGCCCATTGACGGGGAAACTTGCTCGGAGTGGTCACTTGCAGAGATAATGGTGTAACTCGAGGAAGAACGCCGGGCTATCTCTCTGACAAATTGATCCATTGATGTGTCCACAATAGCATCCCCCTGACCCCCTCCTCCTAGATGTAGACCCCTCGGGACTTGAATAGAGGAAATCCTCTCCCCATCTCCCCGTCTTCAGTCTCTGTTTACCTACTTACCTCGCATTGTAGGTGTGTGTATACATGTGTTTGTACATTGTTACCGTTAGAGATAGTGTTTCTCCATGGACACTGTCCACTACCCCGTTATCAAGGCCATTGTCCACCTATCTGTCCGTCAACCATCGGTCAGTGGTCAATACTTGTGGGAAAGGCATCGTTAGGGTCTATATTTCCCCTAAAATTACAGACGTCCACCTAGCGGCGTGCTGTTAATGACCGGTGTCCGAGGGTCCACTGTGGTCATCTCGTTGTCTTATTAAAAGCGGACGGGTATATTATAGACTGCCGTTCTATATTATGGTTATTAATAAGAAACCTATGATATATACACGGCGTTCTTTAGTGTGGTTTACGTTTAACAGGTTAATTGAAATATACAGTTTTCAACAACTGTCTTGAGAAATTGAAGTTGAAAGAAACTCCAAGGGGTTTAGGTATTGACCTTTCATTTCAGGTAAAACATGAAGGCTTCCTTTACCTGGGAAATCACATGTTAAGGAATATAGACATTTAGCGACAATTATGTATCAGGGTGCCTATAATTGAATTGTGCTTATTTCCAGTGTATGGTTACACCAAAGAATTTAAATAAAATTTGGAAATTACATTGAAAATATCGCCCGTAGCATCAAATCTCAGATTATCAATTAGGCTTTAGGATTATCAAAGGCACTACAGCACAATTTTTTGGCATATGCGGAAATGGGCATTCACTTTAGTTTTCAATCGATGCAATGAACTACTTATGATTATTTACAATTTATCTACAATCAACAATGAAAATCAAAATTGGCCGATGTAGCCTTAGGGATATACAAATCAGCTGTGCACAAAACGGAACAATTATGGACAGGTGAAAGAAGCTCCAAGGGGTTTCATTAGGTCATTAAATTAAACGATTTGATAGAGTAATATTTGCAGTGTAATTTGAATAACCAAAGAGGCCGCTGTTTTCGCTTTTCTGGTTTTAAGTTAAATAAAATTTTCAGAACTCGTAGTTCATGCGGATTTAAAGCAATGATGCATTAGATACTTCCGGTCCTTTAAAATCAACTTTATGACCTGGATACGTACATATCTGCTAAATAATTAGCAAGGTAGATACGTGCGTCAAGTTATTTTGAACTAATTAGAAAATCCTTAAAAATATCAGTTAACTGCACTGTATTTCGAAAACGATAGTATCTTGCATATAAACTTTGATACAAATATAATATCCAAAATGAACTAAATCAAATAAAGGGTGACAATATTGAAAGTAAACAGTCATCTATAATGAAGTCAAAAGACATCAGCTTATCAAATGACCGGAAGTGCTATGTGTGCGAAAGCAATCAGTCAGTGCCAGTGTTCTGGTAATCTGGTGAGTCTTTTGGTGTCATAAACGCAAACACTGCCGTCACGAACTGGAATAAAACAGGAACCGACGCCAGTTGGTCAATAAGAGGCACCTGCAACTGGTCAGTTGACCTCTGACCTGCTGTTATGACCTCTTATTGGACATTGAGAGACTGACAGTTTTTTAAATGTCTAAAGTACAAGTACTGCTGTTATTATATTATATAAGTTATGTCTCTGAATAACAGTTTTATAAGTTGTCAATTAAGTTGTATAAATAACCAAATGGTTTCTTAGGAAATAGTTATTTCAGATATGTATTAAATGGACATCAGTTGTGGAGAGGAACAGGCGACCATGTGGTCAAGACACATGACAAATTAGTGTTGGTCAGTCTAGGTGCTCTCCGGACCAGGTCCAGTAATACCCATTACTCATTCAGTAGGATAATAGCCTCAGCCACGCCATATCTTTTGCCCGACATATGGTCATCGTTTTAACATTTAAACGTTCTCTAATGAGTTAAATGGTCTTTTTATTACTGAATGGAACAGTTGTCTTTCAGGAGGTCAACTTTTTCCGACACTTTCAATGACTTATTTGCTTCAAACTGTTGATCAAGTCGTGACAGTAACCATTGGTTTTCAAACTGACATGTTTAATTAAATGTTAGCGTCCCTCGCTCAACTCGGCAATCTCTTACAAAAGAAAAGTTGTAGGGCTTACCTCGAAATACCCAGATAAAAAACGGTTCAGTCAAACATATTAATATTTGAATAATACCTTTCTTAAAAACTTGCATCCTTTAAACCGTTAGCCTTGATGTCATTGAAAATAATTTATCAGTTTTACAAAAAAATACTGCAATGTAATGTTTTTATTGTTATATCTAACATGTTTAAGACAGGTTTTACGCTAGACTATAACACAATTATGGTGTCAAAATATTAATGACGTTGTCACAACGGTACCGGAATCATCTAATTCTTGGTTTCATAACAATCTCTGCTACTTGCCTTGATTAAAGTGATAAACTACTATACATGTATAAGGAAAACGAAACTCCTTTCAATGTAAGGTGATTTTATAAACTCGTGAATGGTTTGACTAGTTCGAAACGAATTCATCAATTCGTTTTATAAAAATTGCATTGTATTAAAGCTCGTTCAGTATATTTTAATATCGATCCCCAATTCTCCAGGTGAGAAATATTCCACGAATGTGTCAGGTCAGCATTATTAACCCTCACACGTCCAACCGCTTCCTCTCAAGCAAGTCAATGTTTCACTATAGAAACAACATATCATTGAAAACTCATAACATTGCTCATAACGGCAGGCTATGAGTCCATAATCTTGAATTAAAGCCTCTTAAGTCGGTTTAAATGTTTGTCTACGTAGACAGCATGCTTCCTACAAACCCTCGGCTTATGACATCCCGTGAAGAAGCAGAGACGCAGTTCAAACTATAGGAGCTAATAAACTTGGAGATGTAGACCAAGGTGTGTGTGATCCTCGTCCCCTCTGTGATGAAGAAACGTATTCACTGCTGTGCGAGGGGATGTTTTGCAGGTTTAAGACATTACCTTGGGGATACGGGGATTAAGTGACGTTTAAAATCTATTTTGTTCTTGTTGTATTTGGATTTGTGGGATAATGGCTTTGTGGTTTGAAATGGATTATTTTGTTTTGGTTAAGAGAATTCATAAAATGCTTAAAAATTAAAAATATTGAAAACAATATTTTGCCATGGTCATACAGAAATGATGCGTTTAAGTATGGTTGATTGTAAAACCATGATCTGCAGTTAAAACATTGACCAAAGTCATTATCATAGCAACTGTTGGAGAAAACATACTTCTCAAATGGATCTACTAGCTTTACAGCTGGCTATTATTTTTCTTCTATCCGTGCCTCTTATTAAATCGTATAATTTTTTTGTAAAAAGTAGAAGCATTTCACAGGTAAATGATAATTCAATCATATTGACATACACTTTTAATTGACTTCAAAGCATTTCCACTCGCTAACAAACTCAGATGTCCAGCGAGTTTCATCAGATGTTCTCATGTCCGTCAAACTGATGGCAATCACGACATCACTGCACCTCCAAACACGGGTCACTTCTCTATCAATAACTTACTGCCCATGCTGTCCACTCTAATTACCTGGCTGAATCTACAGGTATACAGGTAGGAGACAGGTAAGGGCTCCCTCTTGAGTAGGCTCCCCCTCCAGAGTCTTACCTGTCTTATTTCATTACGGGATGAGAGAAACACGGGCAACTTTAACCTGACGGACGATTGTCCATCTTAGCATGTAATTATGTCTCTTCAAAGAGAATTACCGCTCTTTGTGCACCTGTCCAGGATAGTACCTGTGAATACCCCCAGTCGTAGATCATTATTCTTTGTCAGATTTTCTATGCGCACATATATACAAAGTGTAAATGGTTACAGTTATTTATCTCAGAGAGCGTGGAGGTACATCTTAGCGTGAAATAAGCGTAGCGGCCCTGTATTGTCGGCATAATGGATTTGCTTTGATGTGCGATAGGTGAGGTAGATGTGAATTCATTAGGCGGGTGTAGGAGGGCGTCTGTAGGAGGGAATAAATCAGAACATAGGCACTATGTGAGGAACACATGACTGGTTTAGAGGACGTTAGGTGCTTGTGTTGGGGTCGAAGTTGTGAGAACACGGATAGAGCTTGCTACCTTGCCGTGACTACCCCACAATTGTCAATCTGAACCCAGCAGTGGTCAAATGTTTGATTAATGATTGTGATTTGAATCATACCATACTTCTATAGATATGTTTTACCGGCTTATCTGCAAGGCATGCAATTACAAGTCGAAAGAGGTCTACAACCCATACTACTGCTACTACTACAGCTGCTAATACTACTGCTACTACTACTACTATTACTGCTGTTACTACAACTGCTACTGCAAATATTACTACTACTGCTGCTGTCACTACTACTAGTACTACTACTTATTCTTCTGCTACTACTGCTGTTGCTACTACTACTATTACTGCTGCTACTACAACTGCTACTGCAAATATTACTACTACTACTGCTGTTGCTACTGCTTCTATTACAACCTTTTCTTCTGCCACTATCACTACTAGTGCTGCTACAACTATATCTACTAATACAACTACTGCCTCTACTACTACTACTACTACTACTGTAACGTCTACTACTCCTATTACTACTAGTACTACTGCTACTACTTGTATTACTACTACTACTACTACTCATGCTGCTGTCGCTCCTACCACTACTACTACTACTACTACTACTACTACTACTACTACTACTACTACTTTTTCTCCTAATAGTTCTTTAAATACAACTATCATTTCATGCTAATGCCTTCAGTTTCCCTTATCACTTCACAATAAAATATTATCTATTATCCAACACTTCCGTACCGGAGTACTTTAGAACCAAGATGCGTTCAGTGGGAAGACACTCGTGTAATATCTGGAAAAATTCACTCTTCAGAAACGTTTTGATTCTGAGAAAGCGGTCACGTGATGACGGAAATGAAAGTTGTGACATAGTTGTCGAGACGCGGTGACCTCTGATTGTGACATTGGTAGATAAGATTTCTACTTTCCGTCCGAGTTATGATAGTGCATACAAACTGTCAAATATTGCAACATATATGCGCATAATTATATATATACATAGAACGATCTCTCAACTTTTTAAAATAAATAATTTTCATTGTCATATTTCTGATTTAAAGTTTAAAACGATCTCTCAGCTTTTTAACATAAATAATTTTCATTGTCATATTTCTGATTAAATTTAAAATAAAAAATAGATAGTGAAATCAATACGAGAGTTGGTGTTTATGAGTTTGCCTGTACAAAATATTTGATCAAAACATCAAAGTAGACAACTTACATTATAATCTAAAATATCCAATAAAATCTACTTCAAGCTGTATAACATATGTGTGTTAGATGATATATGTCATTTTCAATGATATTGTTCAACAGCCGTTCTAATGCATCACGGCATTGCCAATTTAGTAAATTGAATCGTTTCAAAAAGATGTATTAATTAAATCTAATCGTTTCAACAATATATACATATAAAAACGACTAAAGAGGACAACTGGTTTTCTGCTGATCAATCTTGAACGATCACAATTACCTCCCTTTTACCTTGTAAACAGCTGATAGTCTTGTAACTGTAGTAGCGAGTTCAGCTTAAATCTCATCCAAGAATATGCTCAGGAGCGAATAACACCAAACTGAAAACTTAATCAACTGCAAACAAAGCATAATTGTAAGAGTTTTCCAAGACATTGCCCTTGTTTTTTCTTACAATTTCTGAGTCTCCTGGTTGATAGAATACAGATAGTTGTTTCAAATCAAACGCAGTTCAGCTACGCACCTTCTCTACCCTGTCCACAGGAGATATTCCTTGACGTCAGTGGACATATGGAGACAGCCAGAAATATGTAGTTTTCAGTCAAATGTTCATAAACCGCATTTCTTACATTCGTAGTTTCAAGTGCCCGCGCGGATTTACCTTTAAATGCAAGGTAGGATAATCGTGGATTAACTGACAACTGTCATCCGTCATATCTTTGGCTGAATATTTGATGTCAGGAAAATGCTGGATGATTTTAACATTGAATTAGAAATATGATGATTAAAGACAACGATGAACGGAAGACCTTTTGTTGTTGTTTTTTAGTTGGTGTTTTAAAAAAGTTATTTTCTCTTTGAACCTTTTACATCTACAAAGGAAAAATGAGCTATTGATGAAGGGACGGGACATTGTCTCGTATAGAGGTATGTGCTTGCATTCCAGAGAAACACGTATAGCTTGCTTAAATCATTGCTTAAATCATTGAATCATGGTTTGCGTGCATTATAAAGAAAGGTGAAACTGAAACACAACCATTTCTTAACTCTAGGGAACCAAGCTGAGAGTAAAAATAGTGTCGAAAGTTCGAGAGAAGCTAGGAAATGAGTTTGTATTTTTTTATTTAACGGGAACCTAGTTTTATGGATTTTCAGTTTCTTTATTACATTTAATGTGATATTTGTAGGTTTTCAACTTATTTATTGCATGAGAGGCAAACGATATATTTAGAAGACAGAATAATTTCATAAGTGCCTGTTAATTGTCATAGAAATAATATTCGAATATGAAACACGAAGAAAACTCATATGGCATCTAAGTGACAGTTGACCGTTATTTTCCTGCAAAATTAAAACCTCGTTCTTTATCATATACCTTTATCTCCCCCTCCCCAATTTTTGCTGTATCATAAGCTCGTTCATTATCATATACCTTTATCTCCCCCTCCCCTATTTTTGCTGTATCATAAGCTCGTTCATTATCATCATCTCATCTTTGAGGAGGGGCATACATACCCTCATAAACTATCAAGTTAGCTTTCTCACTGCTTTAATACCCATATCGATGTATAGGCCGAGGTTGTATGTCGTTACAGTCCCCGCGGCGTGAGAAACTTGCCCCTCAACACTCCCCTTGCACACCTTCAGTGACCCCTGACCTCCCTGTAGTACCTATCCCATAATCCTTTGCCGTACATGGTACTGGTATGCGAGGAGGCCCATGTTATTGACATGGTCAAGCTATAAATGTGTTTATGGGGAAATCAAGAGATATAGGAAGGCATGTGTGTTTGTTTACATCCGACCATGTCGGCCACTCTTCACTGACCATCCTAAACAAGTGGACAACACTCTTAGTGGAATAACTAAGCTTGTCATCGAGACTTCGAGAGACACAACAACTAAAATACTCGAGGAGGTGTTCACGAAAATATCACATTCTGAATTTTACAAAGAATTTATGAACAGATAAAAAAACAGAACTCTGCAGAAAGCTTTATTTCAACTTAGAAAATAAAGATTTGACGACATTCCCCTTTTTAGGTGTTTGTGAGTTTGTTTCATTGCTTTTGTGAGATACACGGACACCGGTGCTTCACAGTATTGTGAATTCTTAAAACTGTCATGCAGAGGTTAATGATAACGATGAGAACTGATCGCTGGATAATTTATGTGGGTTTACTTTTATGATTAAAATTATATTACAACTACTGTACATTGACTTTTAAAGACGTTATCAATGCTGAATTCTGGAATACAGAGCTATTAATGATGACATTGTTTCTAGGTCCACGCGACACTACGTAAGGTCAAAAGGGATGGGTATTGCTGTGTAATCCGAGAACAAGGAAGAGAAAAAGAGAGCATTGTGAACTGAACAGGAACTCTGCTCAATCAGTACATGCAGTTAATGGCTATTGTTTATCAAGAAATTGTGTTTTGATTTGTTTCCGACTTTACTTTGTGAGATGAGTGGTTACAGGGTTAAATGAAACTTAACATGCAATTGTGAAGAGCTTATTTCCTTTCATTTCACAAGTAACCTCGATAACTTTACAATGTTTATTTTTATTCAAATAATACCAAATAGAGATTCGAGAGTTCAACAGGGTTTGGTTTTGAGGACATAAAACGCATCCTTGTCCACACGAAGTGATTTTACAAGTTCTGAGTGTATTCATTTGACATGTAATCAGTTTCCCTTGCGGTAATAGAAGGGAAGTATAGCTGTGGGGATCTTTCAGAAAACACCTTCTCATTTTCTTATTCCTCTGTTTTGTCTATATTACTATGTCAACAGTCTAGACACGCACTCATGACCAACCACACATTAAAATTGCTGCCAACTCTTTGTTACTCTAATATTTCTGAAAATAGGCCTTACTCGGGAGGAATATATAGCATTCAATGTCTGAAAATAGGCCTTAATCGGCAGGAATATATAGTATTCAATGTCTGAAATTAGGCCTTACTCAGCAGGAATATATAGTATTCAGTGTCTGAAATTAGACCTTTCTCAGCAGGAATATATGATATTCAACGTCTGAAAAAAGGCCTTACTCGGGAGGAATATATAGTATTCAATGTCTGAAAATAGGCCTTACTCGGGAGGAATATATAGTATTCAATGTCTGAAAATAGGCCTTACTCGGCAGAATATATTGTATTCAGTGTCTGAAATTAGGCCTTACTCAGCAGAATATATTGTATTCACTATATGTCGTGGACCGTTTGAAGGGAGATCCTGAGTCACCTCACCCTACACATGACGGAAGTTGAAAGAGACTCTCTACAATATGAGTTCTTATTCGAATGGCAAAAAATCCTCTACAATGAGTCGAAGGAAATATTACTAATCCATTACTCTGTAATTGTCATATGAATTAGATGTTCATTGAGAGAATTCAAGAATACGATTAAAGCATTGAAAAACACGTTTTGCACAACTGGTATACAAAGATATCTGCATATCACAAAGGGCCTTAAAACAATGTATGTAGACAATGTATATAAGAAAAGAAAATTTATATGAATTTAAGAACATAAGTGTATCCACTGGTAATTTTCAGTTAACAAGATAAGTGAGAGACGCTAGTTAATAACACCTAAGATGATTTTGATTAAAATCCCTATAGAATGTGACATACAAGGGGTAAGTGAAGGAACGTCTCTTCCCAATCGCAAAGTCCTTTAAAAACTTTTTAGATACGGTAATATTATAAAATAAAATTCCTAGAGAACAAAGAACCTGTAGATTATGTGATTCGCCGTCAATTGCAGATGAATTTCACTATATATTTCGTTGTCCCGCTTTTCATGAAATTAGAACAAAATATATTACCGGAAAACTACTTAAATTTTCAAATATTTTATCTTACAGACAGTTATTTACCGCATCAGACTTTATTGTTCTTAGAAACCTGGCAAAGTTCATTAATGTGATAATATCTACAATACGAAAAGATACATATACCTGTACCAATACCTTTTGATGATTTGTACATTTTCATATCTACAATTGTGTTTCTAAATATCGTGTTTGAACCCACCGCCATTTTGACCGATTGTATATTTTATATATATATTTGTATTTGTACTCTTATACCACCATTGGTGGTCTTTGGAGAATAAAGAAGTTGAAGTTGAAGGTATCACAGTTGAAATAATTAATGTTTTTTCAGGTAGCGCTTGTGAGCTTACGGTAGCCTTCAATGACATAAATTGACAATTTATGCACACCCTCGAGAGATTTACAATACAAGTGACATGGAACGATAAAAGCATGATCTCAAGTGTCACTTAACAGAAAGTAAACAACTGCAACAAGGCCTTTTCTTAAGCCGTTTTCTTTTCTCAAAAAGGCAACAGAAATTTCAGAAAATATCAGCCAATGAGAACTGTTTTCATCCACCACCAAAGGGCCTGCATAACATATGAACCGACTTTGAATATAAGAAATCGTTTTACAACTTCCAGTATTGAAAAGTTCTCAATACAATAAGTATGGAAAGATCTGGAACCAAAGTATGATAGTGCAGATATCAATATGAAAGCTTAATCACTTGGGTGAATGGTTGAGGCTCTATTATAGTATCATATTCTAACCGAATCTTACTAATATATGCTAACTCTTTGCATAGCATTCACTAGGTAACCATTTGAGCCGGCACACTTTGAATGAATTCTCTAGCCCATGAAGACATCAAAAGTACCAAAATTTATATTAAAGCCAGGACTTGAAAGCAACCTCCAAATTAGATACACTATCTTTTAAGCAAGTCAACCTTCCAATGAATATCTCAACCACTTGTTGCTGAACTTTATCGGTGACTACACTACTTGTGTAAACATTCATTTCATGAATCTCTAAATGTGTTTTAACTTTTAGTATATTTTAATAGGATATGTATGTTAATGATATGCATCCTAACACTTATAACAATATTTTGACATACTCACTCATAGATTCAATAAACGGTGCAGTACATACCAAATAGTTATGTTTGTATGTGAAACCATGAGTATCTTTCTTTCTTTTTTCATCGATCTTCATAAATCTTTGTTATAAATACATTACTTTACAAACTTATTGCGTTTTAGGCCATTAAACGATATCTGTCATCAATCTCAGATTGACAATTCTTCAGCGATTTTTCCCCCAAAAGAGTAGAACCAAAATGACACATAAAAAAATGACACGTATAATTTAGACCTCTCCATCAAATAACTACCCTAAATACCCCCCCCCCCCCCCCTCCTCACGCCTTGTTCAAAATGTTTTCATTTTATGATATGTTATCTTAAACATGCAACCTGTTCATAAATAAACACATTTCGCAATACACACACAAAACACACACACACACACAGTGTACCCAGTGACCTGAACATGACATAAACACACATCTAACTGGATTAAAACAAACCTCCGCAATAGCTTGAACGGGTTTAGGATAATTCCCCTCGACGATACGCATGCGCAGTATTATGCGGGGGTGGTGGACTATCCCCCGATTAGCACGTGCTTGTATATACCTATAATCTCTCCAAGGCCGAAAGTGTCTGAATGAGTCAATAATAATTTTCATGCTTCGCTACTTGTGTTTACAGCAGAGCGCCCATGCAAAATATAAACTGAGATTTACGCTGCATACAGAAGGCTTTGTAGGATAATACTATATATCATGCCTAAGAATAACCCTTATTATTCCTCGTTAGAGAACTCTTGTTGCTAAATTTGTAACAAAGAACAAATAAATTCGATTAATTAATCACTTTCTCCATAATGAAGTAAGCTTTGATGAATTTATTCAACTGCGTTTTTCTAGCAAAGCTAATACAATTCTCGGAAACTACGACTGCAAAAAGCTGAATTGGACTCAGTGTCCTTGGTTTGAGATGCATGTTTTTGCTTAACTTTTTGCGAAGACCAATGGTTCGTAGATATAGATAATGTACAACTGATAAGCTCTCCATACTTGTAACGATCTCCAACCAAGTAATCTACCATGTAAGTTATTTGGAAATACCTATTCATGTCATAAAGTATTGAATGCAACGTGAATTAAATCCCCAAGAACTTCGAAATTGGCAAGAGTCTATTTGGCATACAATTTGATGACCAAACACGGCAGTCGCTATAGTCAGTGCGACAGTGATACCTACAAAGTACTATTTCGGCTGTTTTCAGCAATCAATATTTCCTGAACTTTGCTCAACCAACGATGCTTTGCATTCCTAAGTGACTTAGGTCGTCTGAAACCTGTTCATCATTGATTGAAGATAAACTGTGTAGACATAAAATCATTTCATTGCATCAATAGAAAGCTTCGAAAATAAGTGATTTATGCCTGCATTGTGTTCCTTCATTTAAATCAATTTTCTTTTACATTGAGGCGGCAGAAAACTTATGTATTTCGTAAAAGAGGTTGAAAACATATGACGATATTCTCGATCATTACTGCCAACTTCTAGACTACCACAAACAACTCGTTTTAATTTGAATCTCTGTAAGATATATGCGTGCATTTGAAATAAATCGACCCCCCAGATGGATCCTCGACAAAGCTAATCGTGTTCATTAATCTTACATGCAGTAATTACTTTCCTTTACTTATAGAAATAATCCTTGAATAGCGACGTCTTTAATCACCTGTCTGTTTACCCAATCGAATTGCATTTATAAGCGAATAAATAGACGCAGAAATATACAACTCAT
The DNA here is from genome assembly GCA_921293015.1 of Phorcus lineatus. NCBI lineage: Eukaryota > Metazoa > Mollusca > Gastropoda > Trochida > Trochidae > Phorcus > Phorcus lineatus. The sequence continues at coordinate 55,364,457 of OV121085.1, read as the reverse complement.
GAACATTGGGCTACGTCTGTGCGTTTAAGTGTCCGAATGAATCGTACACGGTAGTCTTTTGTGAGTTGCCTCTAATATTAGAACACATTGAATAGACTGAATAGAATGAAAGAATCAATGATTTTTTTGACCATGGAAGTGTATTTTAAGTTATCTTTGATTGTTGAGTGTTTACAATTTTTCTGTAAATAATTCGGTTAATGTTGTACTTTTGTCAAATCTATTCATGTTGTGACAGCACGCTTGAAAATAGTATTCCAATAGGACGTGTCTTATACTTAATTTTTTCATGTAACCAGATTCTATCTAAATTTAATTTCATTCATTTCTTTGCCGATTTTGTTCAAATTAATAATGTTTCCTCAACGAAAGGAATTAAAGGTATGAGAGTAAACTATGCAAAGCATCACTTTCAAAGAGTTTTTGATCTTCAGTGGGTTAAGTACCCTACGAGATCGCAATGATAAAGGACGCAAAAAGCTCCGTCTCGTAAGCTACATAACATCTCATTTTATGTCTTCAGGATAGTGCTTACAGTAAATATCTATTCATTCTTACCGGTGGTGGTGGTGAGTTTGGGTGTAACACCGCTTTCAAGATTATTTCACTTATATCGCGGCTGCTAGTATTATTGCAGGGAGAAAGCCAGCAACAACATTGTGGTTATGTATTGCGGTGAAACCTGCGAGCATCGGCTTGAACTAGCGAACCATGGGTCGTACTGCGCTGAAATTCAGTGTAACATTGCACCCACATATTTTTACCGGATAAAAGATCCGAGTCTAAGATGATGTAATATGACAAGGAGTATCCTGAAATGAATTTAACATTGCCATAAAGGTATTATGGTAACATTTATTAGCCAATATAGATGTCAATCCTACCTAATTCGTTACCCGCTAATTGAAGCAACATGATTTGCGCCGCTGTAAGGAGCTTGACATGATGTAGAAATACGTGGGCACACGTCTCCTGACAAACATCACTCGACTTATCTTGCCTATTTGGGAGGAGCATTTCTTTCACTGGAATATCTTGAACTTGATCGGATAAATATTTCGTTGAGAAAATAAAATTTTAATTCGCGGGACATGTTTATATTCAATAGTATTCAGGGTAGAACTTTATTTATGAAACTCTTCCAATTGTTACAGTGATGTGTTTTGTGCATGTGCCCACTGTTTTATTTTCTGGAAAAAAAATTGATTGAACGGAATTGATTTCATCACTTTTACAAAATGCACTTTTTAAACGCATAATGTGACATGATTGTAAACCAATAAACAGACATAAGCATCAAAACAAAACAAAACATCTTAGATTCGTTTGAAGATATCAAAGTTATCTCAGTATCTCATATTTCAGTCAATATTTTCAGTATTGGTGAAACACTACCAAGCCTAACTCCCTCACAGGGTGGACCTATTTCATACTAGCACGGTGCTTATTTACGTTAGAGTGCTTCTACTGCTTAGAGCATTGTAATGGCGAAATGTTCCGTAACTAATACGTCGACGTTTATGAAATTAAAATACCTATACATTCCTTTGAAGGCCATTGGTAATTTGACCATTCAAGTGACACCATATTTGACGTCATTGTAAATAAAGTTAACTGTTCAAGACAAATGATGGCGATGACTGCTGTAGAAACTTTAGGCGTTCGAACAAGTGATTTCAAAGTGGTTTTCCTTTGCTAGTCCTAGAATTGGTTTTAAATGAGTAAGCGAAACAAAGCGGAAATATATCCTTCTTTTGATGACATCTCCAAAATGTTACATCATACGAGATAAAGTTACTGAAAACCAAAGGGTTCCTATCCCTTTCTCCTTCCCCTCTTCCGTCCCTTTATTTCGCTACCTCATTTCCTGTTTCGATTTAAAAAAATTAAAATTCTTTCTTATTTTTCAATTTCCTCTTTTTCATCATCGGTAAAATCCCTTGACGTAAAACCGGTAATACTGCATTCCTGGTTTATTTATTAATGGAACTAATTGCGCAAATAAACTATTCAGGGTAGATTATTTATTGTGTTATCACAAATCAATCTAAGCAGTTGAATGTTCTGTGAAATAGGCAGACCACGATTTGACAAATTGTGGCTGATTGACGTCACAGTCCCAGCACGTTCTAACCTGCCGCGTCCCATTGACCCCTGATCTCGGATCTTTAGTCGTGTTTCAGTATTTAAGTGTTTACACTTTAAAATCGCTACACGTATCACGAACAGCTTTGAATCGTGTTTATCTATAATAAGGGAAAGTTGGTCCGGTGAAACAATTTGTCACACTTCTTCTCCGGATATTAAGCCACTTCCGGGTCCATATCAGGGTAACGTAGGTTGGGCAGGATTACCGAACATTCCACACTTGTTGAACGCTCCCAAACAGTAGTCTTAAGTACGTTAGAATATAGGAATATCTCTTTTTAAATTCAAAACTAAATCACAATATTTGTCAAAGAGAAATAAAATAATCACTGACATACCATCTGAGATGGCAAAAGTCAAAATATGGTTCAATACTAGAAGACAGGCATGTATGTTGTTCTATTTATACTAGAATCAAGACTACAGTAAGTATTGTTTAATCGATTGCATTAAATGCTTAGGAAGGTCGAACACTATTTATCATCTGACAAAGAAAAAACAATAAAGTCACATATCTGGCTTACCTCAGCCAAGTTGAGTAAACTTTGCCTCCGATTCATGAGGAGGACGTACCTAAAAAAACGTTATTCGAATTTATGTCAAACGACCAAAACTACTGTAACAAATGGCACTCTGACAAATTCACTAAAAAAATCAACTTTACCCTAACATATACTAACCGGACAAAGTCATCCTAAAAATCTGTACCCGGGGATATGCCACCCGGACAAAGTGATCCTCAAAAACTGTACCCGGGCATATGCCACCCAGTCTGATTAAAATCGACCGTGTTCCGAGGAATAAAAGTTTCAAAATATTGAGTCTTTCGAGATTCGAACTCTATCTGTCTAGGCTATCCTCTCCACTAGGTCTGATGGCAGCCTCACTGCTCGCACGTGCCGACACCAGTTTAGCGCAGACAAAACCTAGTCAATAGCGAACCAATCACATCATCGCGTTTAAAATAAAGATAGCGGCGATCAAGGTTAACAACTGGTAAATGGGAGTTACTTGCCCCTAGCTACTGATACCGAATGCTTTTGCCGCAGGCATTGTGATTGGTTAGCTTAGTTTACGCAAGAACGTGCGCTACAGTAGGGTGCGGTCAGACCTAGTGGAGAGGATAGCCTAGACAGAAAGAGTTCGAATCTCGATAGAGTCAATATTTTGAAAGTTTTATTCCTCGGAACACGGTCGATTTTAATCAGAATGTATGCCACCCGGACCACAGGGGCGCGTATCGCTTAGAAATGTCTTTAAAAAGACATATATACCTATAGACCCTACCCTGATACTATATAAAGGGTATATAGTAGTAGGGTAGTGTCTATAGGTATATATGTCTTTCTAGAGATATTTCTAAGCGATACACGCCCCTATGACCCGGACAAAGTCATCCTCAAAAACTGTACCCGGGCATATACCACCCGGACAAAGTCATCCTGGCAATTTTTACCAAGTCAAAAGCCACCTTTAACACATTCACATAATTGAAAGGCCAATTGCCACTCTGATATAAACCATAATGCATTTTACAACTCGCAAGTCAATATTGCTTTATTATTCAATTGAGGTCATGATAGATACAAGAACTACTCCATTGATTGGCAGGTAATCATTTCCTAGATTTTGACAATTGCTTTCAAGATATGTGTTACGTTAACAACTATGTTATTTATTTTCATGATTTTGGGCGAGACAATATATATTTTTTGAATATATATATTAAAACATGACATCTCAAAGAATGGATCTTAACGAAAAACGGTCTCCCAGATCATAATTGATTTAGGTTAACACAGCAAAGAAAGAATGAAAAAATCTAACGAATATATCTCATATCAACCAATTATAATGAATGATAATTGGTATAAAGAATGATAACTGAGCTTGCACTGGATGGTTTCATGAAGATACTATTTCTGTAATCCCTAATTCGTTCGACGATCTGGTTTTAATTAAAGAAAGTATTTTATCACCATGCTTGAGACACGACATTGATACAAAGGTACTTAACATGACTCGCTTGTTTTCGATCTATCTCATAGCACCTTAAATCAGTAAAACCGATAGATCAATTACCTTCGATATCAAAACACCCCTCCATTACATACCGATTTATCTTAATACATAAATCTTAATTCCAATAGCCGCAATATAACATAACAAAACTGAAAAAAATAAAATCTAATATATTATTCATTGACCAATCGAATCCATCACAAAACAGAAGGGATCTCTGAAGACGCATTGCTGTGAAGTCATAGGAGGTGAAGGGTTTGAATATTCAATTACCTAGGTACAGTAAAAGACTTAGACATTCAAGTGGTATTTTTTGTTCAAGAATATTTACATTACATTTAAGGCTTCACTTGTAATGGACATTGAAGTAGTTAGCATAAAAGTGACATACCGCGTTTTCACTGTGAAGTACCTTGTGTTTATGCGCTGTCAACTTGCTCAATGGCTTTGATTATATATTGGAAACTCGAGCTGGTCGATTTCATGAATAACGTCATTGGTATGTCCTGTTGAAAATGATCACTACTGTAATTAGATAAACATTTCAATAAGATGTCTAGTGTTTGACTTTTATGAAGTGTTCAGTGATTTATGCCTAGTTTAATATTCCTTGTGTATTTTTTTTTACTAATGTCTCTCAACTGGAACATAGAAATTAACCTCAAAGGAGCGGTTCTTCGGTTATTCAAAAGTCAGTTGAGAAATGTTAACTCTGCAAATGTAAATTTTGCTTACACGATAGGAAGGTTTGACAATATAACGTGCATCTTTTTATAAAAAAGAACAATTAGAAGTAAACCCAATAAGATAATCTATCAGCACGACGATTTATTATTAATGAGTTGATACGTTTGATGATCAAATAACATTCAAAGACTCGGTTTCATAAATGATTATTTTGAGTTGAGTAAAAGAGAAAAAATATATCAACACATACATTTAATATTGATAAATCATTGAGTTTGATAAACGTTTTTACCAATTCACGTAATTCGAAAACAGAGCAAAGGGCCGACCCCTGGACCCCTGTACCATGATATATTACCCTTCTCTTTAACACACATCCCTCAATATCGTTTATGGACTCTTTATTATTCTAAACAGGTATACCTCTTCCTTCTTTACACAGTAATTAAACTTTAAAGTTTTTCAATAAAACAAGTCTCAACACGTAAATCCGCATATTCTAGATTTTTTAAGTTTTTAAATTTTTTAAAGTTGTCGTTCCTTGAAAAAGCATTTTATAGGTTTCATTGTTTTTTCACCAGTGTTTTGTATAGATAAACTAAGGCGATCAATTACACTTAAGTATTTGATATCCCAATGTTTACTACACTTGTAGAGCGCATTATTTAAATTGGAAAGGTATCCGTTGGGACTATTGTTACCATCCGGACTCTTTCGGTCTTTTGAATGCTTAAACTATTTGATTTTTAACACATATAAGATTGTTTCGTAATTTATGGTAAGTCATATGTATATGCCGTCACATGGAATAAATTACCTTGAGTGTAAGGCAATATAGAAGATACTAGCACGCGTCAACAAATGACAACTCAAAACCAACGTTTAGTGATACTTCGTGTGTTGTGCAATGTATATATGCCGTACGTTATTAATGGTGATATTTATCGATTAGTACTGACTTTTGCAGAAAGTTATCATTTGATCCTAGTCGCTCCAGTTACATGACAATATCATGTTTGGGACCGAAAACTGGACAATGACTGGAACTGGTTAGGTGGTCAAACGTGATAACTGAAAATATAATTACCAAAGCGGATTAATTGTATTCAATAGGATTTAGAAAACAGTAGTGTTCGTGTATTTTTCCTATTGTTACCATCATCTGCAAATGTGGGCTTTGTTTAGATTGTATTTTAGAATGATGAAAGTCCACATGTTTCTCCCCTTTGGGATGATACGCAAGCCGAAAGATATGTCTTGAATGTAGGTCCGCAATAGGTTATTTTCTGCACATGCCCATGATTATTATATCCCATTACAAGATACACGAAGTATGAAAGTCCGCTTAAAAAGACGGTCTGATTGCATGACTGTTGTAGACGAGAGTGAAATGGATATTCTCATTAAGGGGCATTATAAATTGTATTAGAATCAATCGTTCATAATAAATAGCCACTTTATTACTTTTATACTTACGGAGAATAATCACGCAAAGAAGGAAACGGTTGTGTACAGAGATACACAGCGTGACGTTGTCGCCCTCAAAATCCATGTACATTGTACCAGCGTTATTTTACTTTAAATAGAATCAAAACGTTACAATAATTTGGTCTCCTTAGTAAAACACGGATAATGTTTGAATGTGTCACCAAGCTAGAAGGACTGATGAAACGGGAGAGGTTATGAAGAAATAAGAGAATGCGAAGAAGGACTGATGAAACGGGAGAGGATATGAAGAAATAAGAGAATGCGAAGAAGGACTGATGAAAAGGGAGAGGAGATGAAGAAATAAGAGAATGCGAAGAAGGACTGATGAAACGGGAGCGGAGATGAAGAAATAAGAGAATTCGAAGAGGGATGATGAAATGGGAGAGGATATGAAGAAATAAGAGAATGCGAAGAAGGACTGATGAAAAGGGAGAGGAGATGAAGAAATAAGAGAATGCGAAGAAGGACTGATGAAACGGGAGCGGAGATGAAGAAATAAGAGAATTCGAAGAGGGATGATGAAATGGGAGAGGAGATGAAGAAATAAGAGAATGCGAAGAGGGATGATGAAATGGGAGAGGAGATGAAGAAATAAGAGAATGCGAAGAAGGACTGATGAAACGGGAGAGGATATGAAGAAATAAGAGAATGCGAAGAGGGATGATGAAATGGGAGAGGAGATGAAGAAATAAGAGAATGCGAAGAAGGACTGATGAAATGGGAGAGGATATGAAGAAATAAGAGAATGCGAAGAAGGACTGATGAAATGGGAGAGGATATGAAGAAATAAGAGAATGCGAAGAGGGATGATGAAGAAAATTATATGGACATATACATTCTTCATTTTGGTGAAGCGAGGTTTCGACATAATCCCTTGCTTGTAATTGACATTAGAATTTATGTCGAAACGTCGCCACCCAGAAACAAAGAATTTGATTATCCTTTAAATTGCCTTCATCATCCTCAAACACCTCAATTTCTAGAATACCCATCATGAAAGACGAAGAGAGTTTGCTATGAGCGCCATATTTACAATTAACTTTAGAGGGGCGGAATTCGACCTCTTAACGAGATCAATTTGATATCAAACCCCCTTTGATAAAATCCTTAACAAATTGTGATGACGTAATCAAGCAATTAACAAGCCCCCTGTGTGCAATATGCATGTCTGCACGTGCATTGGGGTGTCTCAAGGCTGTTGAGCGTCTAACTGTAAATCAGGGGGCACTTTTCCAATCTGCCCCCTCACTAAGATGAATGTGATACCCTCTTTGATCCGAGTCTTTGTAAATTTTCGGCTGATAACCGCTTCACGGCCTGTGACGTAATGCGAGGGTCGAAGCTCCGGGAACCACTTTCTCCGGACAGCTGACCTTGGACAGCGGTCACATCAAAGGCCAGGGTTGATTGATTCTATGACGACACTGAGAGGACATTAAGTATATCGTCCAGAGCACTAGGCAAGGAGATAGGGCGATTCGGGTGACTGGTCAAATAAGACATTGGACTATTTAGCGGCATGATGCTACGTGAAATAGCGGTCATCAGGGCATGATTAGAAGTTAGTTGCGAGCCGCACATTCCTGTGACTGTAATCAAGAGGTTATGGACCGCATCATGATAGACTTGCAGTACACTTGTTAGCATATCTCTGGTCAGTGGTATGAGTGCGGAGTGCTCAGATCTCGTTTTAAATCAGTAGTATCAGTGTAGGACCAGTTGAATAAGTAATAGTGATGGTTATATGTGGTTATAGTAGAGTTTATTGTTGTTATAGTACCAGTAGTAGTTGTAATAGCTAGGTTGAAGTTGTAGTTGAAGTAGTAATTGTAAAAAATTGTTATGTATTTTAGTAGTAGTAGTAGTAGTAGTAGTAGTAGTAGTAGTAGTAGTAGTAGTAGTAGTAGTAGTAGTAGTAGTAGTAGTAGTGGAAGTTTAAATAGCAGCAGTTGGAATGTTATTGATGTAAGTAGTAGCAACATAAGCATTAGTAGCAGTAATTTTCATAGCATCAGCAACAGTATCAGCGGTGGTAGCAGTTGTAGTAGCTGAAGCAGTAAAGCTAGTAGTTGTAGTGGGTATACCAACTGTAGTAGTAGTTGTCTTGTAGTGATAGGTAGTAGTAGTAGTGGCGGTAGTAGTAGTGGTACTTATAGTAGTAGTGGTAGTAGTAGTAGTAGTTATAGTGGTAGTAGTAGTAGTAGTAGTTATAGTAGTAGTAGTAGTAGTAGTAGTAGTAGTAGTTATAGTAGTAGTAGTAGTAGTAGTAGTAGTAGTAGTAGTAGTAGTAGTAGTAGTAGTAGTAGTAGTAGTAGTAGTACTAGTAGTAGTACTAATAGTAGTACTAGTTGATGTATTTAGAGTACCACGGCACAAATGTTTTAAGAAGTATTTGGATAATGGTTGAGTGGTGATGGTTGTAGTTACAGTATAGCAGTAGTGATATAAACACTACATGAACGAGCTATGGTTGATGTGAATGGATGGTCAACAAATAACACGTGTATTCTCAGATGTAAAGTGTTTGAAAGTCGCCGTAACGTGCTCCTTATACCTTGACATACGTTCATGTTCATAAAAATGTAAGAAAGATACAATTACGCAAAGCAAGGATGATAAGTACAGGCATCCTTGAGGTGAACGAACATTCCTTACCACCAGCAGCTGTCATAATGCCCGGTAACAGCGCGTCAGGTGGACTGAAATACCTGTAATCAATACGAAGCCCTTGCACCTGACCAGGTGTGACATTGGAAGCTCACCCGGCTGGTCAATCAAGGCAGGTGAGAGACACAAGTCAAGATACACATTCAAGATAAAAAAAACCTCAAGATGCACAACTCAAGCAATGGGATGGTACCATGTCTCAGTGGCACAATTCGTTGCACTGGAGGAATATGACGTTGTGTGCACATGTTTTACAGATGAGGGAGAGGAATATGTCACTTAGATGTACACAGTGTACACTGCTTGTGTACTCCCCGCTGTTTCGGTACACACTGACCTGACACCGTCTTGTAGAACACGTCTTAGCATTAATCGATATCTTTGGAAATGATTCCGGCTAATAATTGCATCTCGAGGAAATATTTTTTGTATGATACTTACAGGAGGCACATAAGCTCATCTATGAATACAGACACCCATGTAGGTAACTTTCATTTCACAAGAAATATAAAAAAATAATTTGTTCTTCGGTATTGTTTATTGTTAATGAGATCTTGGAATATGAAAGTTCAGTGAGTCTGTTTTGGAAATTAAACCCCCCCCCCCCCCCCTGCAGTCGTTTTTTTAATTCCTAATTTGGATTTCTTGAGCTTTTAAATTTTGAATTAGTCAGATACTTTTCTTTCTAGTAATCTCTACTCGATATAGGTTACTATACACGATAAAAGTAAATGATAAACCTTTAATTGGCTTTTTCACATATTGGTGTATGTTTCTCGACGACGATTTCCACTATTATTCTTAAAAATCGTTCTAAATCTGTTGTGTAAATGACTAATGACACCATTTAACTCTTGTGTTGTAATATTTCCATGCAATCGGGATTCAAAAGAGGCGTAAAAAAACACATAACATTGTAAAACAACATAAATGATTTATGCACATGCAGCTATACATGATCATTGATCCATTCAACCCTTAGCTTGGTATAATTGCAAAAGATATACAAAAGAAAGAACATTGAAAACATTTATTGATTGGTGCACAGGTAAACGTGATGATTGTTCTACCTGAGGGACAGAACGCTGCAGGTGGGATGATACCTGGCGGTGCAGTGTGCACACAGTTTGAGTTGTCTATTCCCCCAGGAACATATCTATCAGCAGTAGAATATAACGTAATGAATTTAGTTCTTTTTCTTTTGTAGTTAGACATGCGTTGTTGCTTTTTTGCAGACACAAAGACATAATTACACAGATATCCTACTCTTGAAGAAGCTGTTTCTAAGACAAATCTCACGAAAAGGAAAATAAATGTTTCCATTACAAGACAATCGTTTTTTATTTATAAAAGTAGTTTAAAACGAAAATACCATTTTCGCTAGGCTTTGCGATTCAATTTCTCGAATGATTTAAAGATGTTCATAATGAAATTACAGCATGACAATTCGCTTGATACTTGACATATTTTCTACGACTACGGATAACCGGGATGAATAATGAGATGTTTCTTCCTTTGGATGTTTCTTCCTTTGAAGAAACACATTCGGAATTAACTAACGGGGAACATTTAAAGAAATAAAACATCTAAAATCGTGCTATAGCGTTTTTAATACACGCATATCTTTATAGTTTCAGTACTGTGTGAACACATTTAAATAATTCAAGTTAGGGAAATAGATTCGTAATGCTTGATGGATTATCGTACGTTATTCTTAAAACTGCTTCTTTGTATAAAAAAAACACTATGGTATTGCAAATATCAAATAAATAAATATCATCGGATAAAACTTTAAGAATGTAACGAATTATAACCATTAGTTCACTCACAAACACTTCAACCTTTTTACAAAATGGATTCACATACCATGCACTCGTTAATTGACAACTCCTAAATATTTGTCGAAACCATTAAAATTTGTAATCTTTTCGTTTCACAAATACGTTATCGTTTCTCAGCAAGTGTCAGCTAGAACTACAAGTAAACAAAATAATGAACACCCAACGGTTGACCTTATGTCATGACCAATGGTCAGCTGAGATTCTTATGAGTGCCATAACTCGATTACAAGTAATTCAAAATCAATATTTTCTTACTCAGTCACTTGATCATTAGTACCTTTTATTGATTTCTCCCAGGTTGAACTTCCTCAGGTGTGTTTGAGGTGTAAGGCTCTTTACCTACCTGTATACAGGCTCTTACCTGTGCGGCAATGCTTTGAAGTGATTGATCCGCAGGTAAACATATCGACGAGATTGGGACGACGTCTATTGTTGAGGATTTCGCTACAGACGCCGGGGGAAGGAGCGGGTCAGACGTGATAGCGTGTAGAACCCTTACATACAGAAGAGCAATATAAGTAATATAGCCGCAGTAAATCATTACCTTCTCCTTCAAATGTTTGAAGTAGGTATTTGTTTGTTATCACGAAAACTGCACTATGCTACCAATAGGCCGTACATGTCCTCGCAGGCCAAAAGGGCGTGGGCAGATTTAATGGTATTTTAAAGGCTGTGTTCTAAAGTGACCTTAAGTGCTCGTATATAAACGTGTTTGTCACACACATATCTTCCGAGGATTTTCTCATATTATGTTTATCTGATAATTGGGTGATCAATATATATGTTTTATGTGAACTCCGTAATGTTTTCCGTATACAACATCTTTATTAAAGTACACGTCGTGCGATGGTTTAACGTGCTTGGAACATACCTTCACAAGCATTAGCATTCCCTGATTTACGAGACAATTGCTGGGAGTAGAAAGTAAGGATATAGATGAAGTACAATTACCGGATTTCTCAGGAGTTTCCTTAAATATACAATAAATCAAAACTAATGACACTGCATGATATGGAAATGTCGTATAGAATTTGCAAACTGTACAGTTACATATATAAAAGAGAGGATAACGTTGGATTATATTTGGCTAATTGTTACTTATCGTCGTAAGTGCTACCGTCAGAAACCGCTGTTATTGACAAATGTACAACATCTCGCATGCACAGTACGTTCACAGTAATTAAAACTTAGACATGTGCTACTGCCATTATCACATGTTAACATCACCATATCAACCATCACCACTATATCAACCATCACCACTATATCAACCATCACCACTATATCACCACTATATCAACCATATCCACTATATCAACCATCTCTACTATATCAACCATCACCACTATATCAACCATCACCACAATATCAACCATCACAACTTTATCAACCATCACCACTATATCAACCATCACCACTATATCAACCATCACAACTATATCAACCATCACCACTATATCAACCATCACCACTATATCAACCATCACCACTATATCAACCATCACCACTACAACTCCCACCACGACCAATAGAGCGTTATCAACATGATTTTCATCATCGCCAACACAAGCCATTTTATCGTCACCACAATTACTTTCTTATCATGAAAAAAGCAAGTCTAAAGTTCCCATTTCTCAATTAAAGCAATGCTTTTGAGAATTTATTTAAAGAGACTAAATTCTAGTCTAACACTGCAGCTAAAGAGGTAATGTCGATTAACCCCTTTTTGATTTTTTGTAGATATCTTCCCTGTCCTTCAGATCCACCCCTTACCCCACTTTAAGTGTCAGTTACCTATCTCACATTTACATTTAGAAGTAAATAAAAATCATAGGTAAAAAGGGTCACCGTATGTCATATAATGGGTCTCAGAAACTTTAAGGTGATGGGCAACTTAGGTAACCTTATGACAATTTTATGAATCGACGAAAGATCATGTTTAGCATTTCTGTATTACATATAGATATGAATTTCTTTCCAGAACCAGAACCACCCGCACCATTCGAGGAGACAACTTCCCACTACATACCTACTTACATACTCACCCCGTCACGATGTCACGACACACCCACCTATATAGTTGTTTATGTTTATCTATGTTTGTTTACCTATTTAATAAAATCTTGTCCCACGTATAGTTCCACCCTCTTTTCATGATATACCATCAGTTTCTGATCTATCTATTTATGGTATTGTCTCTTATAGCCTTTTGGCGGCTTGTACATCTTATTTCTTATTGTATCAAAACAAAATGTGTATGACCTCTTTGTATGTACAAGATGAGACGGTAATAAACAAATTCTCTCTCTCTGTCTGTCTCTCTCTCTCTGTCTCTTTTCTCTCTCTCTCTCTCTCTCTCTCTCTCTCTCTCTCTCTCTCTCTCTCTTTCTCTCTCTCTCTCTCTCTCTATCTTAAAATGTTTGTCAGGTAGTCATTACAATTGTAGTTAATATGTATAAAGGCAAAGTGTGACACTTTATCAAACTAATTTTCTTCTTCTTCTTCATTACTTCGACAAAATTTTATTCATTTAAGATCCTGCTTTGAAAGCTTTTTAATAAATGAGATTGGGATTTACGGGATTTATATCGAGTCACGTAGACGGTTGACGCAATGAGACAAGTTACGTTACTGCAAGTGTGATACCCATGCTACCAGAATCTATTGTTCTTTCTATCTGACCAATGAACAAACTGCTATTAAACACATGGCTGTTAACTTAACCATTCTTCATCGAAAAGAAAACGCTATGTAACTATTCTAAAATAAGTAGTTATAAACGTAAACGTCAGACCAATATTGTTGTTTTTACCTTGGGCGTATTAGAGAGAGTTACACCAGTCCAAAAAGACAGCAGTAATAAACGGGTTATAAAGATACTCATACACTATCAATTTCCAAACGTAGGAGATAATAGCTGCTTCATCTATGATCTTAGACCGTAAACAAACACTTGGTGTCGTGGAGTGTACCTTTCTTTTCAAAATATAACCAGAATCAATTTAGAAGTTGATTAATAACGGTTTTATGAAACAATAAATTATTTCAAACAAGGCGTGCCAAAAGAGATCAGTCTATATATCACTTGAAGTTTGCAATCGATAGGAACTTTATTGACAACGACTTATTTATTGATAAGTAAGTAAACGTTGATACTACACTATCAAGTTGGACCCTTCAAGATAAACAATCACATACAACAACAGTGCAAGAGTCGCTCACCACGCCCCAGAAAATTGAACTTTTATTGTGTCAATTACAACTTTGTGTACCTTGATGGATGCTACTTTTATTGATTACTACATTCAAAACAAACAAAATATTCTTTTTTAAAACTACATGCTTTGTTTTAGGTTTCAGATAGCAAGAACCATTCTGTTTTTCACAAATCAAACCATCAAAATGATACAAAATCAGGGATATTGAAAATTGTTTGCGGCAGCCAGAATGATTATTTAGTTGAATAGATTAAGGTTTTACCTAGCTCAACATTCATATTGTAGATCAATGCAGCAAAGCGAACGATCCTTAGGCAATGTCTCCAATAATTCAATTTGTTCAACGGGAAGCTATTTTGGTTTTACGAAGTTTCCAGAACCGTCAACCGATCTTGAAATAATGCATACACCCTTTGATCCATAAAATTGTGGTAGTATCAACGACACTCAATATTGATCACAACATGAAGCAGATATTTTCCAACATCATGTAAAACCAGTATATTCATTATCAATGAACTTTGTTTAACAAATATAACCTAACTGGTCACATCTGACAGAGGTGCGCCAAAAACACGTGTGTTAATTTAAATAGCTCCGTCTCTATTGCTGTCATAGATTGACTGTCACCTGTCAATCAACCGCGATCTACATTGGCATTCCTTCACTGCTGCACTACCCATCGCGTTCACATTTAACACAATAGATTGGCCACTCTTCGTTATCTGTGCCATTATTGTATAATCTTGCCTAAGCTCAGATTTACCTCCCTTGATACCCACTCAAGGGGGATAACTCGTGACATTTGACGCAAAGTATTAATCGCCTGATGCCTGAACCCGCTTAACGGGGATTTTTGAGAAAATATCTCAATAGCGAGATGCCGCTGTGTCTATAACTAGAGAAATGAGCTGTGCAGCCATTCCACGCCCGGGTATTATCATTTTATATCTTTATCAGTTCTGTAAACATAGGATCTGGTCAGACCAGAGTTATCTCCCTTGCTTTTATTTCACGTATTCTTGTCGACACATTACCTGTTAATATCTGGGTGAAAAGCACGCACATTCGGACGATATCATTGTTTTGGTTTTTGCTAAATATTTCCCCCCTTGTTGGTATTTCGATCAATGTCAGTGTTGTCCAGATTTTTATAATGTTCATGTACAATGCACCAGTGTTTATTTTGCATAGCAAAACATGAAACATTAATTTTCATTTGACAACAAATCGGTTAAAATCCATTCCCTCTCTATTTGATATCATCAGTTGAAGTTGAAAGATTTGCTGCCCTCCGTAACGCGCTGCAGGAAATTAAGGATATTGATTTAGTGAGATTGTACGATACTTGTCCAAGATAAAGGTCATCGATAGTGTATCAACGTCAAATATAATATACAAGATATACGGTCTTGAGTTACCAATCATGTGCTGTTGACTTCATTGCCCTCTTTGCTCCAATACAACATTCCTAACCATTCTTTCTGTCTATTGGAATTTATTGACGATTTCACTACCATTTCCGCCCCTTCCTCATTTTTCTGGAAAATATGGTCCTCTCTCCTTGAGAGGGAAGTGTGAACAATGTGGACAGATCTGCTCTCCACTAGCCACAGAGTTGTATATCAAGAACTCTGACGTTATCAGGGGAATGTCTGCTTTATTTCATGTCAACAGGAGTCCGAGGACTGTCTCTCCTTGGGGTAACATCATCTCAAACACGAGCCCTACATCCCTCCTCGGTATGCTTGTAATGTACTCTCCTAATCTCATATTCATTATTTATCCAAGGGTGTATTTCTCTCTCTCGAGAACACCGGTCACCTAGCCGCCAGGTTGGCTTGTCGGCCCTGTCAACACGGCTAATTCAGTCATCGATATGAGAAATCAATCGATATTCAAATGAGTGTTAACCTTCATTGGTCATTGGTTATCTTGAGAGAAGACGATGTTGACACAGAGTCAAACACATGCCCTTCATCACAGAGGACTCGTCATAGTGCAGATATAGGCCTACCTAAGTCTTCTCCACAAGCTAATGATTAAATATGAAGGACATACAATTTAGACATCGGTATGAACGGTCGCCTACCGATCCGTCGAATGTTTTACTTTCAGGGAAGTAAAAACAATTCGACAGATCGGCACCATGATCTTAGACATTAATTGGCTTGCATAACAATGAAACGTACCTTTTAATGCTTTATATGCAGGGGTGTTTGGCCTTCCTTTTATGATAATTTTTTCACGTAGATATTTCACTTTGTTTACATGGGCATAGTATACGTTCTCTAGATAGACGTGGTCACGCTTTATACCAAACCAATTAGATTAATTAAGGAAATAAGATGAATGGAGTGTTTCGATATATTGATGCTTCTATAGAAGGGGTGTTTGACTCCCTTTCATAAGAATTAAATCTCATAGAGATGTTACAAAATACATTTGGCTGCATCCCGAAAGTTTGTTCACTTACTTTTCTGTCTCAGGGCAAATTTTGAAATCATATTTTATCATTACTCTGGGGCGTCATGGGCTCAAAGTACAAATGAATTTTAAAATCGTCTTTCTATCGCACACAGATAACCTTAACCGTTATGGCAGATCGTAAGTGGTAAGTGTTAAGTGACCAAGGGTCAATATTTCAAATACCGGATTGTTTGTTTGTCTTTGTTCGTCATATCATCGTCTTATAGGTACTCACGGTGAATGTTGATTCATCAAGTGCATGTACGATGAAATCATAGATTATTGAATGTATGAACCCTCTCCCCTATCCAATTCTCTGAATCGACCGACCACGGGCTTCTCATATCTTATATGTAAAAGGAAGTTAAAAAATTCAAACACCTATCCATCGACTGGGCAACGTAACTTTAATTTAAACGACATTTTGTCCCCATGAACATCTTCTCTATCTCACGAACATCCACCTACCCACCAAGCCCACCCCACACCCTAGTAACTCCTGACCACTTATCCTTAGTTACATGAACACCAATCTACCCACTAAGCCCAGCCCTAACCCCAGTACCACTACACCACTTGACACAGATGATCCCTCAGTAGACTCAAAGACGGACTATAAGGAGGAATGGACGATGAGGAGGGGTCTTAGCGCCGTCCACTCATGTACATTATATCTACTTTATACATACTTATGTCTACAGACCGGATCACCTCTGTTTGGGCGACAACTGGCTGCCAATGAACCTCTATATAATACTCGTAGTGGACAAATTAGCAAGACCGAGGCACAGATAAACACGTCCTCTAAATGTCTCACCATAGCTCTTCCCGTTCTCTCGATTCATCTTTTTTTCCATTTACTGACTATCGTTTCGGAATTAATTCGTTAAAAAAATACATCGATATTTGCCAAAATCATCATCAATTTTCTTATTCATTTTTTAAAATCATCATATGTTTCATTCAATTATCCTTTTTTTCAAAGCTTTGTGCTTTTCCCCCTCTTCTTTTCAATAAATTATCTTTCGATGACATCTGTAGGTATTAATCAGTCTCTGGTGAAACCAGGCTGCAGTCTCTCTTACACAGAGTACGCTGATTATACACCATCATAGTAGTCTATCATCCTGTACAGCGAGAAGTTACAACATATATAGTAGTCTATCATCTTGTGCATCGAGAAGTTACAACATATATAGTAGTCTATCATCCTGTGCATCGAGAAGTTACAACATAAATAGTAGTCTATCATCCTGTGCATCGAGAAGTTACAACATATATAGTAGTCTATCATCCTGTGCATCGAGAAGTTACAACATATATAGTAGCCACAATACCAATCTAGTTAAAACTAGCTGTATTATAATACGTCCCAAAGTCCGGTATTGACGGATCAATACATCTAGTTTTATCTAAATTGCCACAATACGTGAGTACAGTTTAAAAAAACTACACAGCGTTATGTTGATTTCATTGAGAATCTATATTTACTTCCCAGCGTACTTGCAAGAATATCAATAAAAAGATTCACAATAATTTGTTCAAGTTCAGAACCCGAACTTAGAACGTGGATGATTAATGTTGGAGTCAAATCTAAATTGGTAATGAAGCACGGAATCCAAATTCAAATAAGTTTTCTGATCGAGATTAAAATTTTTAGAAATCCTGCTTTTCTCTTTAGATCGTTATGAATGAAAATTAATCTTGAAAATAAGCCAGGCACATATTTTCAGGATCGATTATTACAATGCCTATCAAATGCTTGGAAATCGATGCTCTCGTTCTTTACCTATAGCAGTTTATCTTTGAGTTCAAAGATATCAAACCGTGTTGAAACTGATTTATGTAAACAAATGGGAATGAACCTTTACAATCCTTTGTTTATGATGCACCATTTGCTGTAAGTAACTAAGAAACACCTGACTGTGAACAAATGGAATTCCAAAAAATCGCCCCGACCAGTAAGTATGTATGTGTAAACCTGTGATTAATGACTGGGTTCGCAACCAATCGTCTGGTTGTCATGCTCGAAAGCGCTGCGCCACCGCGTCCAACTCCAAGTGCCTCTTGAGCGTCTCTGAGATGGGGAGAAGAGGGGAGATTACGAGCAAGGTAAACAAGGGGTTGAGTGAAACTATGCCAGGTAAATCAGAAACGTACTCAAATGACTCAAGAAATACAATTACCATTTCGTGAATTACATGGGCAAAATAACTTGTCGCGAGATGTGAGGTTGCAACACTGGTGAATAGAGGAAGAATAGCAACACGGTATCAAGAATAACACCATGTTTACAGATAAGGATATTTTCATTAAAAAAATAATATGAAAAGATTAGATTTGTCTGATTAAAGAATGTTAGATTGCCATTTGTGATGACTAATAAAAGATTCTAGAGTGTAATGGTCGATCCCTGTAAATATAAGATAAATCGTAGAAAATACAGTAAATGAAAGTGAAGTTTATAAAAATGATTTCTTCTACAACATGAACGTGATAGAAAAAAAGATAGAAAGATTGCTTATTACATACAATTGAAAGTAGAATCTAAAATTTTGTTGTAAAGTATATAACAAAACAGAAAACAAACATCAATATTTGACATCTACTGTATATGACTTGAGGGTGACGCTTCTACTCGTATCATTTCCGTAAGAATGAAATATGTATTTTACGAGATGATGTTTCAGTGTTATGTAACAGAATCCATTAAAGAAAGTAAAAGTCGTAACGTCAGAATCAGCAAGCTGTTGTTTCTGCAGTCCCCCTTTATTGTTTTTTTTCAAATTTAGAAAAACAATGCTACTCAAAGAAAACATCTTCACTTGTTGGAACAGGAAAACATGCCAATCGATTAAAAAAGAGCAAAGGAAGACAGGGAGCACTAACAATGAATGTGAAGGAATGTAGTACAGATCGATATATGCTCTGATCGATCTATGATGTGCAGACGCTACCTGTACGTGAGGACAGGTTGAGCTCGATCACCTGGATAATTAAACCCCAGGTTCAGATTAGCATATGTAGCTGCACTGCAGGGAGATAACAGACGCTGTTGGGGAGTTTATGATCAGACTTGGATCATAACCACGTATGGCATTCAGTACGCATGACATTCAGTAAGCTCCCTGCACTAACTGACGATGCCGACACCGGCGCCAAAAGTCGATGATGATACAGCTATTGGCAATCAATGCGTAATGACAGCAGATTAGCAAACTCTGGCAGTGTCACAAACACAATCACACATCAACGGTGTAATAGTTTACGTTCGATTATGTACCGTCGTTGCAACGTGAAGTCGTCCTAAGCTCCGTGCACCGCTAGTGACAGCCAACAGCGCCATCATGGGTCGATGCAGCCTGCTTCCACAAGGCAGGTGGCAACATCGAATCAATTAAGTAATTATAGAAACCATTTCGCTGATGTAGATTAATGTATCATCTAAATATATGTACGACGCAAAAACCTTGATGCTTGTTGGTAATGTTTTGTAAAATCAATGATTACTCCGGTACACGAAAGTTGGAGCTGAACGGCATTGTTACATCCTCAGGATGTTCTCGGGTGCAGAGTTGAGTGCAGACGATGTAAGGAGTTAGGACATACTTGAGATGATGTTAATGTTCCGTCAGCATCAGTAATGGCGACAGTAGTAGCACAAGTTAACATTTCTAGTAGCAGGAGTGTATCACCACCTCTAGTTGCAATAATTAGCACAAGTTAACATTTCTAGTAGCAGGAATGTATCACCACCTCTAGTTGCAATAAGTAAAACAAGTTAACATTTCTAGTGGCAGGAGTGTATCACCAACTCTAGTTGCAATAGTAGTTTAACAACTCTATGAGGCTTGAAAATAGTTGCAATTTTACACGCCCTGAAGACGTTCATCAGAACGTAAAGCATTAAAGAGATTTTCAGCATAAATGTAAATAGAATATTAGTTTGAGAATTTTTGCATTTCAAGTCAATAGGTATATCATTCAAATTTCACACAAAATAATGACGTTTTTTTATACGAACATTATGTCTCAAGGTTTTGATCCAATTTTTATATCAACATATTATGGTTTATTGTCTGATAGTCACAAGCCGCCTACGAGGCAATATACAATGTTGTTTGGTTAGGTATGAAAGCACTTACATATAGACATATGATAGTTAAAGTGCTATATTAATTAGTTACAGCACTTCGCATCCAGCCACTCCATATAGGGGACTCAAGTTTCATATGTACAAAGATAAGTTCATTATTTAGAAACAAAGCATTATTTGGTTTCAATTGTTTGTTTCCAAACTTCCTATCTTTGTTAAAGATCGATGTTACTAAATGATTGAATGTCCATTATCATTTGTTTAGTCTAATTTTTATCAGCAATTTATCACCTCAAAGCAAATCAAAATGTATATTGACATATATATTGATGAAAATTGTCCCTGACATCTTTCCGTTTGTATGTTCAACTCTTTTACACAAGATCGTGTCATTTTATTAATGCGACACAAGCATAATGGTTTCATATTTTGTGGTTGAAGCAAAATTTGTTGTGATTTTTTGTAAGAGATATCCAACATTAACGTTGTTTTGCTATCCCGACACGTTTTTGTGCACGATCGATTCGTGAAAATCGTGCCCACGTGATTAATGACTTGATTGACAGGCGCACGTGCAAAGTGGGGGAAATGAGAGACATGTGGGATTGGTTTCTTGTTTCAGATCACTTCAGTGTTTGTGATGACAACAAAAGATTAATAGAAAACACTTAAAGAGATAATCGCCTTCGATCAGTAAACTGCCTGTTTACAAATACCTGACCCAGATAAATTAACTATCTCGTGGGAGATCATATCAATGGTCTAAATAAAAAAAGACTGAATTTTTCATGATGAAAGCGACTTGGGAAAGAATTTGTATATCTACTTGTATCAAGTGTAACGGTTTGATACATTTGAATTCCTTCGGGGATTCACTTAAAAATCAATAAAAATCGTTAAGAAGATCACGGATGTATGTGACTTCTTGAGAAAAACGATGACATTAGACCTTTTGAGGTAAATATTAATGTAACACGACAACTAATAACATCAACGGCACTAGTGGTATACGTATGTTTGTATTGTACAAGCAACTATGATGATATGGAAAGCTGTGCATTTTTATAATGAATAAGATGTTCTCCAGCAAACTTGCTATTCTTATGGACGCTGCTTCTAAATGCCTTGAAATGACTTAAAGGGGCACAGAGTATGTTGTCGGAGTCAAATATGTCAAACTTCATAAATGGTGTTATTTTACCGAGAAGTAGTGGTCGTTTCAGAAAATAAGAATCCTAATGCTTATCAACCCAGTATAAGGGCAATAAATGTGTTAATATTCTGATTTGTGATCGAAAACAGGACGGTCGCGCCGCCAATGACTCAAACGTAATTTCGGAAAATTGTTTACAGCAGATACGAAGACAAATATTGGTTCATAGTGTTAAGTAGATTATTTATGAAATATAAACGTTCATTGGACACATAATTTCGAAATCTTAACATTCATAGGGCTCTTTCATCGATTATCAGTAAAAACAAGAAAATATCATAATTTCGGCATTTAAGAGATAAAGATGCAAGTTTAGGGGGCGATTTTAACATAACCCAGGTCACAAGATATTTTGGCGCTTACTAAATACAAATTAAAAATCATGAAACATACTCTGTGTCACTTTAACAATAACCATGTACATGATATGCCACATGGACATGTTCCACGGCAAATTGAAAACATTATATAAGTATATGAAATATAGATACATAAAATAGTACTCCCTTCCCTATATCGGAAATCTATTGCAAAGAGGAGGGGGTACTGTGACATATATTTCAAATACTTTTGATATATTTTATATTTATATTTGATAATTTTTCAAGAAAGTATATAAAAATGTTCAAATATGACTCAACGTACAGTTTTAATTAATCGGGTGCACTGTCAAATGATATCTTCATCCGATTGGCCTTCATAGTTTAATTGATCCCCAATGACTAAATGCTTGTAATGGTTGAATGATTTTCAGAGATAAGTTTTCAGAAATCAGTTGTCTCTGACTGACAAACTAATCACACAACGCGCCCGTCATGGTATCAGGTAGTTAAAAAGACATAACCGTTTGCCATACCTTGAGGCGCATTGCATAACAATACGACCCCCTAATTGGACAGGTGAATGATGACGTCATAGGATGCCACTTGCAATTTGTTTTTGTTTTATAAATGTATAATTAATCGTTTCACATCAATTTCGTTATGTAGCAATCGAGTTAACAAACAGATATCCGTTGCCAGCTCCTCTTTTTAACTTTATAACATGTGATATTTTACAGTCGATTGATGTATTATTTCGAAGCAATACTCTGTATCATCAATTTTTCAATCACAGGAAATGAAGGAGAAAGAAAAGTTAATTTTTAAGGGAAAAGGTGAGAATATATTATTACCTGTCTTAAACTCCTTTTGTTTTTCAATAACTGATTCATTATCATATATGAATCATTTTACACACTAAAATGACAATATACATAAACAAAAATATTTTAGAGTTTCTTTTGGGTTTCAGAATCCATTGGTTTTTTTCTGATCTTTAACTTCTAATGACAATAAGATCATGTTACAAAAACTCACATGGACGTTGATGAAAGCAGTACATGAAATATCCAGGGTTTAATTTCCTGCGATAAGACAATTATGGTTAAAATGAATATTGCGATCGATACGCATGTAGTGATGTTATTCTTGGTTAAAGTGTCGTGTAAACAAGGCACATCCATCTCTGTTAAGCTTGATAGATATTCTGTTTCTTTGTACCATTCTGACCTATTCAGGATGCCGGGTAGAGAGGTTGATAGATTGGGAGAAAGCAGAAGCTGTAGATGGAGAAGGTATAAATAGAGAGGAAATGATCAAGAACAGAACAAGGTGTTCTTTTTATCAGAACACATTTCGTTATAGTTTGATATGTGCGAAAATGTTAACAACATTTAATCAAAGTTGAATATTAAATAATATGTTTACAGAGTGAATGAGTTGGTATCTAGCGTCACTTAGCAATATTTCAGCCGTGGCGCCGTATACATGATAGGAATGTGGTCATGTTGTATTTAGTTCTTTAACTAATAAACAAAATTTGAGTATCAAGAGTAAACGTTTTAGCATGACGCATTTTCAAATTGAAAGATTTTTAAATTTTGCAGATTGAAGTAAGTTTGTTGCTCAATACGTCTTTGTTATGACCCTGATATGACCATGGCTCTATGATTATCGCATCAGATCTTTTCGGATACTCTGTGTGTAGTTCAAACTCAATTGTAAAATTTTTTGACGAAGAGGTCAGTATTATAAAAATATTTTTACAAATCAAATAGAGAAACACATTGATTAGGGCCGCCATTGATTGCTTCCTTAACTTGACCTTAAAGAGAACATGGTTAGTCACATACCACTATATACGATGTGCAGGCATGACCATCAGCAATACACATAATGGAATTGCTCATAAACAAAGTATCAAGAGTTCATCTAAGTCGATTCCGTTTCAAGCAATACATAAAAGTCGCTTGGTTTTACAGTTCTGGTAAACTGTCTTTGAAACCACGAACCTTTTCATTTCTTTCGTTCACATTCATTTCGTGTAAACAATTCATATAGAAATATAGCAGCACAACTTACATTGGAGTTTTAACAACGTCGCATTTTGTAATTATTTGCAATAATTCACTTGATAACATTGGAGGTATGTTTCGCCTTCCTACACATTAGATAAAACTAACCATCAATACGATAATGAGACCATACACTCATACGTTTACAAACTTTTTTTGTCAAATACGAATCAGTTTACAAATTATGGTCCACAGATACAGCTAGATGTTTTTCTTTGCGACAAGGTTAGTATCGAATACCCGGGGATAGATGTATTACATTTATTGGCGGCGGTTTGTACTATCAATTTATGAAATACATTTGTTTATGGTCGTAATGAAATAGTCAATTAGCATCTAAACAGTGGAGTAGCCGTTATATATAGGGTTCACCCGTTTCTTACCTTGAATGACCCTATTACTTTACATGGAGGGAACACTCTACGGCACCCTCAGTGAAGGGGTAAATAATATAGATATCGCTTGTATATATAAACTGCTGCGGTACCATTGTTCATGCGATTTATCGGATTCGGGTCCATACAGCAAGATTTGTACCAAACATCGTCCTATTATTTACGACGATATTATAAAAGCTACACACATACCTATCTATTGGATATGCAATATAGGGGTCAACGACATTGTCTTCTTATGTATGTGGATACACATAAAATACTAAACCGTTTTGAGGCGACTTTATGTAGTCAAAACTATGCAAGTATTGTGATTTCACGAATCTGTTTAGAACTCTGACATTTATCATCTGAAATTTAATTACTGAAAGTTTTAATTACAGTATTATATATCAAAATATCATTGCCAAATCATCAACTGAAAAATTGTGAGATCACATCATTGAAAATAATTTTGTATGTCGATTTTATTTTAAGACTGTGATGAATTATTTTCACAACTTGCAACAACTCAATGAAAACTATTTTACTTTTTAGGTAGGTTATACATTTGACACGGGGATACATTTTTCAGTCAGGGATTTTGTGTTGTTGTCCACATACGACCTACATAAGATTTCTTATTCGTATGTCAGATGCTGTAATTATTAGTGTATATGTATCGTGACAATTACTCTTCAGAAAGAGTAATGTGTTCAGTGAGTATTCAGTATTTAAAGAGCCACTCCGTGAGTTGTTGGAGTCATATATGCCAAACTTAACCAATTGTGTCATTTGATCGCGAAGTATCGACTGTTACCAAAAAGACACGTTTTAAAGCTTATTGATTTTTTTACAGTGACGATATGAAGGTAGAACGTCGCAATTAGGATCGAAAACCGGACAGTGGCGCGCGTCAAATAGTCAAACGTAATTTTGGAGACTTGATCGCGTTTGTTAGGTTATATAACTAGTACCCATGTATATTGGACGTGATATCTACACCTCTGTGCATTTATAAGGCTGTTTTTAGATTTTCATGGAAAACCAGTATTTGTCATATATATGTCTTTTGGACATGAAAAGTTAAGACGTTTTGATTTTATATCACCACATATGAAATATAGGTTCGTATGAAAGGTAAATACTATGTTCTGAAAATCACGGAGTGGCTGTTTAAAAAAACGATGTAAGTCATATTAAATATATATTCATATCACTTGCCAACGGACCTATTCATCGGTGTGTACATCAATTTTACCAATTGCAACCAATATCAGTTTTTGGTGTAAGTTCGATATGTTATGAACGAAAAAAGGCATATTTGAGACAACATATTCGATTGTTCAACTCCTTAGTGTCAGAGCCTTTGCGGCCACTATATAGGCATCACTTGAAATAATGTTTGTTTCTAACGAAAAACAAGCATATGGTAAGTGGTTGAAAGTATGTCAACTAGAACTATATCTGTGTCAACTCGGCCTACTTGTAATGAGGTCAATGCGCAACATGCGCGGGCATGTTTGTCACGTGACGCATGCGTTCCCACGGCAAATGTGTGTACATTTCACGATCGCCAGGTTTCTAATAGATAGCTGTGGGAAGTGGGTACGTAAGTGGCGATATATAAACAAAGACGACAATTTATTGCTCATATGACTATCCATAAAAATGGAAAAACAAATACGGTAATTTTAAAGCAAGTGTTGTGTTTTGGCTGCACGTATGGAGTGGGGTGCACTTAACTCGACGGCTTCTGAATGCGCGTCTGTGTTGGTAAACAAACTATTGCAATATCAAAAATCTTAAAATGTAATTAACATGTTAAGTTAAAAACTGCCGTTTTACATTTAGACCACATCGAAGCAGGGTCGACAGAAATTCGATATACATATACCTGCGAATACTTGGAAATGGAGTAGTTCATGTGGGATAAGATGCATGGTGGCTTTATGCATGGTGGCTTTATTATCCCAAGGGGAAATTTACTTCGCATCCAATACATTTAGTGCCGTGTAAAATAATTTAAGTTAAGGTTAACCTTAGTCAAGGCTGCTTTGTGAAGGGGAGCCCTGAATAGATTTTGACGTTTTCTGTTAGATTAAAATAATTTCGTGATGGCAGCATCGATATTAATCACATAATACATTTACAACCATTGGTGTGGCTGAATAATTTTGTAATATGCCTACAGTATGAAGTAGTACCCGGCAACGTAGGCGTTGGATAATTAGTTGAATCGTTTACCTATACAATAAGCAGAAGTAAGGAACCTGATGGTAAACATGATCATGGTTGGATATTATCTTACACCTAGGTCATTCTGCGTCTTGTGAGATTTTTAGGGCGAAAAATTCTCTTGTATAGAAGTCACGCGAATTTGATGCACTTTGTCATATTGATCGCATGCAAAACCGTGAATCACATTGAGTATGTATACTTCTAGTAGGTCATGCACACCGATCGGTTGAAAGTATGTAAAGTTATGATCGGGTAAAGTCATGCACACCAATATATCATGTATAGGTATATCGTGAAAACGTGATAAGAAGGCTGTGCAAATATTAGCACATTTGTCTACTATTATGTATAAGTGTTGGCTTTATATCTATTAGTACTTACTGTAGGGCGTATAGGTTTCAGCGTACCACACTGACACCCCCTTGTAAATTGTGCATATAAATATAGCAAATGGTTGTCTCTTTATCATGAACAAATCAGACACGAAATCTCAATATTTGTCCCTCTTAACATGTCTATATAGACACAATGTCAGGTTTTGAATTGTATACCATACTTCTAAATGTGAAGTTTAACCTTTGACCTGGTTTGATCATATCCAGTGAAACATCTATTAGCTTCGTTTTACGTCTCCATATCCGATGAACAACAGATTGATGGTCTTGGGTTCAACATGTGGTATTTGCTGTCGCCTTGTATGGAGCAATGATATTTTAAGCAGTGTCGTAATTTTTGTGGTTGTGATTGAAAGGTGTAAATTTAATGATCACAGAAAATGCAAGATTCTAATTGTTGTTCCTTACTATTATTTTTGCTTATATCCTTATTAGGTATACATTACATAGGTAGACTGTAAGGGAAACCACGTGAAGAGATTGACGTCAGTCTTGGTAACAAGTCTTAACACTGGATTTTTAGTGTGTGACGTTTAACATGGCAATACTCGGTGTTCAGTTTAGTCAGATTAAGCTACATTGCATGTAGGGTATTACTAGATGCGTAATTACGTAACCGACTCACGTCGAAGACAGATATTCCATATATTATTCAAGCCAAAAATCAATACATTCCAAATCGCAAAACATACGATTTGAGCCTTGATGTCTGAAGTTATATGGTATGATCTGTCCTGATTGAATATTGCATTGGTAATTTTTTAACAACTCGTAAACATTTTTTGTTAATTTTTTATGTACTCTTATCTGAATATTAAATGTAAATTCTTTAACACTTAGATTGCTTTCATCCACTTCAAAGGGTCTTCTTTGATTTGTAAAGTAGGCTAATGATATGTAAGATGGTCTATAAGATTTTCACACCTATGATATGCTTATTCATTTTACCATTCACCCGGGGATATTCTCCCTCCCAACTCATGTAAGGTTAATACTGAACGTATTTAGTTTTGATCGGGGCAGATCAGTTATTACTAACGAGAATCAAATACTTCGATCTCTCAATGCGTTTCTATCTACAGAGCCCCTTTAGTCGAGCATACGGCATAAACGTGTGAATGGCTTTTCATGTTTACGTATATTTACATAGTACAAAGAAGTTAACAAATATCGCCACACCTTCCCCAAACATCCATTATCCTCCTCTAGAACGGTATTTTAGAGTACAAACGTCCTTTATCGTCAGATCATGCTTTGGTAGACAAGTACCAATACTGATTAGGCTGAAGTACTTATCTTGGAACCGAAATACTTGTTCTAGGGGATACCGCTGGTTTTGTTATTCCTGTAGAATGTTTTGCTTTACAATACGATTCCTTGTACAGTGTTAAAGTCACGTATAAGGAACTAAATACCGAGCAAAGCGAGCCGATCGGTAATCAATAGGGGCTCAATCAGAAACATGCCTGCATTGAATCTGGATTTTATTTCTTTTATGATAAAGTCGTTTCAACCAACAGACAAGACAAGTTATTGATAATCGATAATGTAATGTCGATCTTCTATGCGAAGTTGAACGATGAGAGTTCACAAAGGCTATAACCACTTTAAATGAATACGTTCTTAAGGAATTCAAAATGGAAATAGGGAGTGGCGGTGAATGTTTGTAAATAATGCGATATACTTAATAACGTGTGAGTTAACTATGAAGAAATTATTTACTTTATCCAATTGAAGTGCTGGACTTTACTGAGTGCTCTCTGAAATAAAAGGACCTTCTTTCATTCCAAACTCACTTATCAAACAGTTATATCTAGGATCTACACGCAGACTGCGAATCGACGTTGTTGGTATAACGTTATATTGTATTACAATCTATCTGTCCTAAGAATGATTTTGAAAGTAAGTATCTTTACGGTTATAAAATGTATTAGACCTCGTTGAGTAACATAACAATTGAAGGATCAAGAAATCAGAACGGCGAGTCAGTGAGAGAAAAGAATTGTATTTGAAAGAAACAGCACTTACGGAAGAACACGATTTGCTTCAACTTAAAAATCATCATTGTTTGGAAAAGATGACAATGGGTTTCTTAAACCTTATAACATTTGTGACGGTGCAAAGATAATTCTATCCTTTGCATGTAAATCAGACACATCACAATCTGCCAAAGAAAACTTCTGTTTGAGTTATTCGTCTGAAAACTCATCAATTGTTCGAAATGCGATCAATCCATGTATTCATGTTGAAACGTTTGTGTTTAATGTTTAAATTGAAGTAACCTACTAATCCCCTTAATGATAAACACCGGCATGGTCAGCAACAACCATCATCCACATTCCGGTTGGAGGGAGCAATGAACCATGAAATAATCAACCCTCACCTCCACCCTTATCAAAGTTTGACAAGACCTATATTTAATGTCGCCTGTAAGTGTCAAACTCTTACATTTTGAAATACCATTCCCGTCTAATCAGCCGTTATCAATGCAAGGGTATAAAGAGTGTGTTAATCGGCCACATGTGTTATGATACGGCCCCTCCCCTCTCTACTGTGTGAACTCTGCATATGTAGGGCCCGTCTCGTCACATTCTTAGGGGTTTATCGATAAAGTCCTTTGTTGCGTGATAACAGTTGATTGATGCCGATAACTCCAGCCAGATCTCAAAAGGGGAGATAACCCTACTAGGTGAAGTGATTAGTTGGTTGAGATAAGAACTCTAGGTCAGGTACTTTAAGTATATCATAATGTCCTTCATGTTAAAGTTAAGTTGAAAATGCTTAATCTCCTATTAACAAGGTTCTCTTGTCTATGGAAATATTCTCTAGACACATTAACAAATTTGTTTAATTACATTAGCAAATATAGTTTTATGATACAACTAAAGAAACCAGTTAAAATATGCACTGCGTTAGGTAATGTGCGTTGATAAGTCAGTAATGTTTGGTATGAGGGTGATGAGGAAAGTAGTTGTCGAATATTTGTGGAAACTTTCTTGATTCAGAATGAAGATATCCGTAAAAAAAGTAAGTCTTACAATCTGGAGATTACATTTTCCAGAATGGATGGCAACGCAAAACTGTTATTCAGAACATTTCCAGGTACACCTTTAGTCTGTAGCTTCATTCTTTTAAAAATAATGTAGAAATATAGTAAAGTACAAATAGCTTGTTTAAACTCAGATATCAAAACAAAATAACATCAGTATATAAGTTCTCCTTTAAAACGAGTAATCGAATTCTGTAATTTCAGTCACAGAACAATGCATGTACACGCCAGAGGTTATCAGACAATCATCACGTGACACCACTAATCTTACAAAACAATAGTTGATTGGTCGTTTCAGTCCAGTGAACATCATCATGAATCACATATCATTTGACCACGAGCCGTTCACGTGAAATTCATTAGTGTATAGGACAAGATATGAAAATCTGACACCCGAGTTCGGCGAGACATGAGATATAGACAAAACATGCGTCGTCACGTGGTCTGTATGTACATTTCAAAGTTGTTATTTCGAAGACGTGTTCAATATCAGCTGTCAATCAAAAAGGGCACCGTGCAGTATTGTTTGTTACCTACCAGCGTTGTATTGTAGGGACGTGCTTCAAATTGTTCTCGCTTCTCTTCAAATGAAGGGCCAATGGAGGTCTGGTTACTCCAGTGCTTCTGTTTACGTTGAACCTCTTCTTGAAGTATTTGAATTTTGAAGAGAGGTATACTTAATTGTTGGTTTATAACATAACATATGATATATGGTAAACATATAAGTTAGGTTGAATTATATTGTTTTGGAATTCATCATAAAAAAAGGTATACTTTTCGTGCTACGTAGAGAAATTCCAATAAGTGACTTGTCGTCAGAAAAAAACGTTGATCTTTGACTAGTCTACATTGATATATCACGAACTGTCGAGATTTCTTAATAATTCTCTAATATAACAGTATTATATATAGTATGATGATGATGAGGATGATCCATATATCCATAAATTCTTATAGTTTGCATGTAATATCAGTAAAGATGTGGCAGGATGTTCCGATGTGGTTCCATGCTTCATACGAAGGCTGCAAAAGTTCATCTTGTAAACATTTATGATATCAGTAAAGGCTACATGAGAATGACCGAATGTGTGTGATATCAGCATAGGCTACAGAAGAACGCCCGAATGTATGTGATATTAGTATAGGCTACAGAAGAATGATCAAATGTATGTGATTTCAGTGTAGGCTGTATAAGAATGATCAAATGTATGTGATTTCAGTGTAGGCTACATAAGAATGATCAAATGTATGTGATATCAGTATAGGCAACAGAAAAATGACCGAATGCATGTGATATCAGTATAGGCTACAGAAGAATGTCCGAATGCATGTGATATCAGTATAGGCTACATAAGAATGACCGAATGCATGTGATATCAGTATATGATATGGAAGGGTTGTCACCTGTAAATGTGTGATGTCGATGTAGACTATATGAGGGTTATCCTCTGTAGGTAAATATTACGCGGAGAAACGGTTCAGTTACCTGGTAAATGAATATTGAGAGAGAGGGTGGGCTTTATCAAATCGATATCCCGATACGATGTATCTGTGTTCATATTAATAACAATCACACGTGCCACCCGTCCCGCATCCAATGTTTGTACACCAAGTCATGTTTATA
Organism: Phorcus lineatus; assembly: GCA_921293015.1. NCBI lineage: Eukaryota > Metazoa > Mollusca > Gastropoda > Trochida > Trochidae > Phorcus > Phorcus lineatus. Next base: position 55,332,530 of record OV121085.1, on the reverse strand, counting down.
TCTTACAGAGTGATATTGACCCTCAATCACTACACATGCCATAACACCGTCACCGGGAATATCGGCCACTCATCATTGTCTTCCAGGTATTTTAATCCCTCATGCCCAAACATAGAGCGGATTATAGGATCAGTCCCCTGAATCAGGTAATATATATGCTCTAGTTTGTCCCTCGACGGAGAAACTTAGTTATTTGAAGCAATATACAGTCAATATTGCTGTAGCCCGCTTTGTGGTGTGTTGTGTATATCAAACAGAAGACTTCATCCTTAATTACCCGTCCGCCGGTGTTTGTTTTCCCAATAACCCCAGCTTATTGGATCCGGCCTTGTCAATTTCCTAAGGAGTCTGTTGTCGTGTTGATATGAACATGATGACATGTGATGTAATGTGAGATACTTCCGCTATAAACATCTCGTCCATTTCGCTCATGTCTTCATTGGTCAGCGAGTTTGGACAATCGTCAGCGTGGAGAGTGGAGCTTATCGTATGAGGAATGTAGCACCTTTTTGATCGTGATAAATAAGACATAACAGTTCATTGGAATGTCCCGTTTCACCTGTCAATCAAAATGCAATAGATCATGGCGAGGTGTTGGCAGGTGCTATAATAATCAACAACAGCCAGTCATTTCCACGTGTCTGACTTTATGACGTATGATATCGCCATGATAAGAAGGCAGAAATTGAACAAAATTTTAATAAGCATTTGGTTAATCTGAGTTAATCTCGTCTTAGCGATTTGTCAAAGAGTCGATTTGTCAGAATGTCAGATGAAACCATTGTAGCTGGGCGGGAGGATTAATATTTCATATCTTATACGTGGTTGTCTCTGTACATACCAATATCTTACAATCACACGTAATTAAACATTTGTATATCGCGTAATATTGGAATGACACTAAGTAAACATTGCCTTGTATATCATATTGCGTGTTTACTTGCTTTAGATACATGATTGTGCAGAGTAATTTCACACTTGACAAAGATGCTTTAGACATGACTGATCAGAATTGATATCTACATTACAGGCGACGCAGGTGTTTTCCAAGCTATTCTAAGAATCGAATAATATCTGTGTATGATTATAATCAATAGTTTTGTTAGTATCTTGTTATCTAATTAGGTTATTTTGTTCCAGATTTTGATATATGTATATAAGAGGTTGTTGGCTAATCCATTCTGAAGTGTATATTTTCATCAATAAATACGTTTATATCAGATCTCTTCAACTATGATACTAAATGAGGTGAAATGGCAAACTGTATGAAAACAGATGAATGATCCCTCCCTTGTTCACTTGATGTCAGATAACTCTTTGAAATGCTTGATTTGCTCTGCCACCCAAATTTTGAAAATGAAAGTAAGTTTGATAAATAACTACAAAGACAAGAGCAGGGCCTCACTTACATTCTACCTGTCACATTGGTTTATTCCGAGTTTGGAAAAACTTAGTCAGGCCCTCTATTGTCGAAGCCCAGTTTGTCTATATATAAAGCTAGGATATAGAATATAGCTTTGAAATGATAGCCGTGAGGATGCTTGTTTATAATTACTTTGTTGTCGTATCGTAATAAATATATAGAGCCTAAGTCAAGTATGACAAATCACAGTTGACTCGTCTTTTTAGCAAAAAGACCCTCTTTGATGTACTCATAACGACTATAAAGACTTTTAATTACTTTGATATTTTCAGAGTTTTCTAACGATATAGTTATACGATTTTAAATACGAATGTAAATTGATGAATTACGTGTATGAAATTTGTGCTATGGTCGAATTAATAATATCCAAAATAAAAGCCTCATGTTTTTTTCAAAATCTTATTTATTTTTATGTAGAGTTCATTTGATACACAAATAATCGCAACATTAACCGTTTTTGGTATAGACAACACAAGATTGTTACATTTGCCTCAAATATACACTCGTTAGATCTCATATTCTGAGAATTTGGCTTTTAACCACTACAACAAAGGGATATTTCATAACAGATGTACCGCATAGAGCATTGTTAAAACTAGTTCACACATCAGTTTAACAAATCATTATCTAAAGCACATTGTATAAGTGTTTTGATGTTTTCTTTATGTCTGTAAACGCCTTTGCTGTCTTATCAAACATAGACAACTCTTCTGTCGAACTCCCATCTAGCGGCGACACAGGGCCGTTAACAACTCCTTACCAAATGACTCGTGGTTCCTGCTCGTACCCGTTCTTCAGGAGATTTGCACGGGCTGTGGAGTTGTACACGTAAGACATTGACATTAATAAAAACCCACCTTACATGTAGGTCGGGATGTTTTAAATGTTTGTAAACATTTGTTCACTGAAGTCAGTATAACACGAAATACTCATTTGTCAAACAAAATAGATTTGGGTAACAATGTAAAAATCATACAAACCGACAGTTTCGTATGTGTTGATAGGACTTGTCGCCACTGTAGTCGTCAGGCTGTCGAAGACGAAGTCAACTCGTTTTTCCATATTACCCTCCGGTATAACCTATTCCAAAATGTTAGTATTTCGTACCCGAGTTTCACCCAGTTATCGGATATTGAAAAAACTACATTCATCTTACAACTAGAAACTATTGTAAATCCACTGGCCGCTTAAGTTAACCGTATGTAGCGGCGTAAGATGTCAACTCAATCACAATAATTTATATTCTAGCCTTCCCATATTTGAGATATTTCTTTGTATCTTAATCTTTTAATATTTAACTTGTATACACAATGTTTTATGTGTCTCATTGTCCATATGGCCTAGTGTTTGTATACTGTCACTGTACCCGATTTTATACACATGTAACACAAAAATAAACAATTTGTCTCTGTCTTTCGTACATAGAGTAAATATGTTTCGGAGATTTTGTTGTTGAAAACATTGCCATTCAAGGAATAAATTCAGACTCTGATGAGCTGATGAGGTAAAACAACGTCGAGCGCGGATCACCAGATTAAAGGCCTATTTCATCACCTGCCTAACATTCTGGAGGCCTGATTCACTGTACAACTAGGAGACAGCATTCAAAATCTATCCAGCAAGCAATACATCTGGGTACCCGGTAAAGCTATGCGGACATAACTCTGAGCCTGTTTGGCACCTGGAGCTAACCCAGATGTAAACAGACCCTTCAACTTATATGTCATATAAAAAATTCCATCATTATTAGCAAGCTCTTATATAGCTAGCAATTATTTTGATTATAAAGTGTATTTTGAATGAAATCAAGCCCAGTAGAAGGAAGTGAATACTTTACGTGGGAACGGTTGCATTAGTGAATCCTGAAATTAAAAAAAATACAATGGCTGATATATTCCCACGAAATCATAAGCAAATACTTCTGCGTTGTAAATCCGACCCCTAATGACCAGAGAAAAGCTAATGTTAAAATGAAGGACAAGTATTGGTATTCAAGTATATCTTTGTCAAATTGACAACAAACATTCACGAATAAAAGTAATTCCTCCTTTTATACAGCTAATTTCCCCCATTCAAGTGCCCCAGCGTTTATAGGTTCTAGACCGCTAAACGGATAAATAAGCTTATTACAATATGAATGAATCACACAACGCATTCAGTAAATCCTTTGTCAAATGGAAACACGGTCGTGTAAAGGTAACACTTAACTTGTCACAAGACATATACCCAATTCCTACCCCCGATATGAAATGAACATGGTTTCCCGGGGTATCATTCTATAGAAGCTGTCAAGTCAAGTCTGAAGTGTGTTAGTCAGCGGGCTCATCATAACTTGTGTCAATAATAGTAAGAAACTTGTACATATCAGCGTGTTTACTATTTGATTTTACATATTTTCAACCGAATATATGGGCATTTTGAAATTGAACCTGAACTAAAGTCTTTGTTCGTTTACGTTCATGATTTAAATCGGAACTAGAATGAAGTTCCCCATTCATTTCAAATTAACGTTGAGAGTGACACATTAAACTGATTACTTTCCACCTGCATAACTATACCTTTGACCTGTAAAATGTAATGGGGCTTTTGTCGATGGTAATGAAATATTGATGTAGGTGTGATTGTGGTGATTATGATAATAAATGATATGTCTAAACTTTCTCTAGTTGGATGCCTTTGGCTTTTAATATCTTTGCTCGCTTGCATGGAATACTAGTGGGAGACGGTAGAGAGAGACAATCACATTCTACCAGCACCAACATGAACTTCTTAAATAATAATTTGAGTGAATGCTAGACGTCATTCAGAAAATATCATATTGGTATTGATACGTTTAGTTCAAGTATGATAAACTTCATAACAATAAATATATGAAAAAAGAAAACAGGCATTTCAAACATTATTACAGTCTTTGACAAGGAAATGAAACAAGCTATCAAAAGTTGGAAAAACTCTTTGTATACACAAGCAATCGAGGATTTAACAACCGGAATGTGATATAAAGTATACACGTAGACTTGCGAGCTTCCATTACAGACGGGGGTCAGCCCGCGGCCATGTTTAATTGTGAGGATTAAGTGTGAGTGTCAGTTGAGGGTATAACGGCACTCGAGACTCATGTATCATGTTGGAGTACTGGACACACAGGTCAGTGTTGATACACTGCTTGTACAGGCACTTACATACCTACCACTGACCAGGGAGGCTTGAACTGACCACTGACTTTACAAGACTCAGACCTAGTTATAACGCTGATCCCCAGAACTATGTCCTCTAGCCAATTGGGTTGAGTAACACATCGATCTACAACAGATTTTAAGAATGTTTATTTTCAATCGGTAAAAAGGTCATTGGTGATTGATTCCGTTACAAATTTCAGTTTAGTTTTCATTCCTAAAAAATATGAACATACGTTCAAAAGCCTTTGGCATTCAATTGAATTGCATTGAATGTGAAAAAATGGTCATTTATTTACATGATTCTGCTTTCTGCGTGCATCTGTCCTGTGTGTATGATGAAACTGTGAACAATGCGAAATATACGTGATTAAAAACTATCTTTGAGGTGAATATTAATAATATAACGGGATTTTCGAAGTTCTGTTGCATAAGGTCAGTAAGGATGACGACGCTGGGAAACGCTTTAGTCGATACGTACGCTTATGTAACATCGGTTTATAAGTGGGGTAAGGCATGTTTATCCTTCAACCATATAATGTAAATATTGACCATGTACTTACCACGTGACAGGAATGTGCCTAATGAAGCAGTATATAAAACCAAGGAAGTCAGGAAGCATGAAACATGAAGCACAGATCGAAGGTTTGAATCGAATGGGTAGGAAGCAGTATTGACAGGAAGGATACTAGCATTACTTTGCCTGATCGGTTCGAGGTTAGAGACGGCGTGATTTCGGTTGACCTTTCACACATTACTGGAGTTCATTACTCACACTTGATTACTCACATTTTAGCGAGTTACAGTTACAGTAGATGGGGCAAGGTGAATTTCAAAACGTTTAATAGTAACCATAATATCACCAACTTCAATTAGAACTGTGAAAGCATAAAAAAGTAGGTAACAATTGGATAATATTTAACAGCTATTAAGTATTGATCTAGCAATAAAGTTTGCCTGTTTGAATGTTGGAAATTCAGAAACAGAAACACACAGACGGTGGGGACGTTGTGTTCAATTCCCAATAGCATATATGAACCCCGTGGCACTGTTCTAAATGTTTGGTCTTCGTTATAAAACATCTGTGACTTAATTCACACGTACTGATGATCTTGTTGATAAATATCATTAAAGGGATTCAACGTCTTCCCTACCCTTCAACAGTTAAAACGACAACCCTCCCACCCTTCTGAATGTTCAGTTACACACGTGGTCAAGTTATCTAAATTGCTATATATTCACGTTACGTCTTCAACTCAATCAAGACAAGATAGTAAAGGATAGTGGAAGATAGTCCATCAGAAGTTGTAACAGTAATAAACACTATCTGTCATTACGTGGGTGGAGATGCCACGATTCCCCCTGACATCATCCCACTTATTGGATGTATCTGAAGTGACAGAATGAAGGCACGCACTGTTATCTTACTGTTACAGAGCTGCCTTGTCTTACAAGCATTACATAATTTTCTTCTCCGATATCAACTCTATTAGTAAACTGGCGTGGATAATTGATTGCAATACCTGCTTGTACTTGACATGTTGTGTCATGGAATGTTTGGTAATTAGTCTCAATCCATCACAAATAACAATAACAACGTTGGGAGGAAAGCATAGAAACGTTTATTCAATTTATATTTTGTCATCTTGAATTTAATGTTTGGAAGATAATCACAAATTGTAAACAACACAACACATAAAGCTCTACTTAACATATAAAGTGCAAAGTATACATTGGCGATGATCTAAAATATCATTGTTGGTGAAATATTATGCAGGTTGGATTGAATGAGACTTATGATAAGATAAAGGATGATAGGTAAGTGAAGATACAACCATATATAATCATAACAGTATTTCTCTGAACATCTATATTAAGATAACCAAAGATTATTATAACTATAGATATATATATATATATATATATATATATCGGTCAACATTCAGCTTGACCCACCATTTAACAAAAAAGGACATGATTATGAATCTTTTGTTCAGAAATCATTTCCTAAATTCATTGATATTCAAAGTAATAGTTGATACTATCCTTTTGCTCGTGTCGCAACAACATCAACTGTTGAGTATAGTTGATTGAGAACTGGAAATTTGTCTGCGATCAGTCTTTTGTACAACAGTAACCATGAAATGTATTTTAAGTGTTTTTGTGTGGCTTTCTTGTATATATCGTACTTAGTTTTTGTGTCTCTGGTAACCCAGAATGGGTGGCTCGTCATATTCTTCTGTATGTATATATGTATACATTTTATTTATTTATGTACGAGGTGAGACGTTGATAAAATATCTCTCTGTCTGTATGGACAGTCAACAGGGTCAGTAGGAAAAAGCTACGTTTTCCTGTCCGTGTAATTGAATGTCCAAACAGCACGGTAGACTTGTATACTTTCAAATTCCTGAATATCTTTCATCTAAAAATAGTACATGATAAAAGTTAAAAATAAAAGGATCTCTGAAAAAGACATTTTCTCAGATGCCAGAGGATGTCAACGATAAGCTTTAAACCGAAGCAAGTCTATAAGAAAAGTAAAGTGCTTGAAAATGAAGACCCAATTAATCCAATTTCATTTAGATTTTGGCGAACTTTCCTTGCCAAAAAAAAATTAGATTTGAGTCAGAATTCCGGAAAGTAGACCAAGTGAAATTAAAAATTCTACTAAAATATTTTGTTCAAAGGTGTGGATGAGAGATTATAACACGATTTCCCAAATAATCTGAAGTGTTCATCTATAATGAGGCCAGTATGGTCAGGCGAGGTCAATGAGCGGAAGTGGTCAAGAGACGTGATCTAATTACACTAATGAAGAATCTCTGGCCCAGACACGTGCTCCGGCCATGAACCCACATCGTCTGAATCCTGGCCATAGGACAGTCTGATCACAGTATAAATAACTCCCCTATACTGAGAGAGATAATTATTGATTAAAGTGTCTATAGTTATACAAACCGCCATCAGTATGGGGAAATCGGACATAAAAAGGATAATAAACGGCATTAGGTACCCTATGGAACACATTATTGGCTTCATTCTGCACTGGAACAAGGTGTCTGAACCATGATCGAGTTAGTCTCTCGCTTAAGAGGAAACATTTTAGCCATTTTAGGAAGAAGTAACTTAAGCGTACTCTGTGACGAGAGATATATTAAATAACCAGGTTTGAGTCTGTATACAGATAGAAGTTCCACCTTATCGAGTCCACATGAGAATACAGACATGAACTTTCATATACAACTAGACTAACATTTATTATGTGAAATACCTCTTTCAAAAATGGTGCAGTAAATTTATTCATAATAGCAATGCCTTGATCGTTCGGTTCCATGTCGATTGTTTGAAGATGGTCTTTCCTATCAGCGTTAACCGAAAGAGTAGACGTTTTATAGTTACGCATCCTAGCTAGCTAAGTTCTAAAACTCAGTTCTAAAGTTTGGATTTACTGAGATGTATATGGGCAAAGAAGTGAATTATAAGATAACATTCTACAGTGTTATCATTTATATGACCTTGGTATGACACATACAAATCTTCTCGATCGAAGTCTGAACCCTTGCAAACCCCCATTTCTTGCTTCCTTAACTAATTACTGTTATTGACACTGGGTTGGAAATTTAATACTTTTCTCAATGACTAGTGGTCATCTATTCGTGCCCTCAAATGTCATTCATACCTAAACACCAGGAAACCTCCAAACCGCAATGACAATTCTCACGTAGATTTGTCTATTCACATCCGTGGTGAGTGTATTGACAACGGGTTACTAAGTACCAGAAGGATATGTATTGTGGAAACACAGGAAACAAATGGTCGAATCTGAAAACCGACTACCCATTATAATGATCGCAGGAAATTTACTTTTTATTAATAAGTTGATTGCTGATGTTAAGTTCATGTTAAGTTTTGTCCGAAATAGGCTTAAAGCATCTTAGTGTTTCCATAATGTTCGTAATGATGCATGTGCTTCCAACTTGCAGACCCGGATTATACTAATATCTAAACATCCTACAAATTAAAAGTTTTATTCAATGAATAATTACAAACGAAGGATTAGCAAGCAATTTATATATGAGATGCAGACAAGATGAAGTTGGTTTGAAATCTAGATAACTGAATGAAGAGGAATTTCATGTTCTCAGTCAGATGCTTCTATGGATTCTCAAAAAAGCTAAAGTTTTTAATCGGGAATGTCGTTGATTTTGAAGTTACCGTAGCTCGGTTTGTAAATTGTAAGTGTTATAGATTTTGCAATAAAATATTACTTTATGAAGAATGTATTTTATTTTGAGGGTCAAATATCTCATTACTCAACCAGATTATCGGAAGTCGTAGACGAAATTATCACATATCAAGAGAAACGTGTATGCGGTAATTTTAGTGTGAACAAAAACCTAAGTGTCATTATATCACAATAATTTTGCGTAGATCAAGACAAACGGTTTCAAATATACACATGTCAGAGTGAAGGCATCAACATACACAAAAACGTTACTCTATTAGGAAAAAATAGAACCTCTAAATTCAAAGTGCTCATTTATCGTTCATCAGAACGAATTATTTCCTCAGTTTCTTATGTTGGCATATTGGTCATCTTGTCCACCATTACTATTTACATACTTGACCGCACAGTTGTTAACTGGAGTGGACAGTATCTTGACCTACACCGGTCCCTGAAGTTGGTCACTGCACGTGGTCAGTTAGCTACACGTCTCCTCCTCAATCTGCAAGTAGTTTCATGTCTGCCCTGGTATTTCCGTTTCCGGTAGGTCATGACCTTCAGCGAGAAGATCAGACAACTGTGACGTCATATCGGTCAGTGTGCCCGGACCGTGAGGAAGTTTGTCTCCCCGTCTGGACACGATATGGTCAAACTTCGGACAGCGCTTTGCTCAGCTAATTTCTTATTGAACGTATGGTTTGTCTAAACTAAAGAGCTGTGTACTTGTTTGTTTGGCTGCACTGTAAATGTTAAACACCTGCACTCAAACGACTAATTGAGATTTTGAAGGAAATCACTACATTGGTTGGTTAAATTTGATGTCATAGATCATATATTCATCTAATGTTTCGTCCTACAATCACTGTTTGAACCTGAAAGTAAAAATAATGATATATATATATATATATATATATATATATATATTATTGTGGATAATGCAGTTCTTTTCAAGTTCCCAAAGAACAGGTTTTAGTTTTAAAATATTATTTCGAGGACTACACGTCTTCTCCATAACTAGAGCTGAATTGATGATCCGCTATACCTATTCTATAGGAAAGCCTGATGAATTATTCCTGTTCAGATTACCTACTCTCGGCTTGTTTCAGTCCCCAAAATTATGTTGTGACTTTGTCAAATGAATAGATATTAATGTGAAATGTGAACGCTTATTAACGTAAAACCGGACAGAGAAAAAAATAACCATCGTTCAAGGCCTTCGTTTAGAGTAACTGAAAATACAAAAACTGGCTTTACGTAGCTGTTGTTTAGTTTGAAACTATCTAAATTGCTGATTGTGTTACATAATATTTATCTATTCGGCTCACGATCACTACAAATGCTGTGTATCGAATATCTTTTGTTTAACATCTAGTCAAGGCGTGTGTCTTAAGAGTTAAACAGTCTCCAGATAAAGTAAAATCGGTTTATGACGAAGTGTTGCCAAAGGTATTTTTGATAGACGGAATGGAAATATTATAATGAGAGTCTTACAAAGTTGAAAAATATCATATATGATATGTTCTGTTTAAAATGTTAGGACACGAGTATGGTGTCTGCAGACAATCTGCAGAGAAAATGGACACGTGGTATGTCCACTGGGCGTCTAAACGTCGTGTTTGATTTCATATCAACACAATATGTTTCATATTTCTTGTGAAGAAGATGTGAACGTCTAGCAGGACCAAACCAGGTGTTGTTTAAACCGCAGGTGACTCCCTTCGCCTTACAGCGTCTTCCTCGATAACTAACCGGTGACTTTCATTTCCACTAATCAAATCATGCATTTTAGAAAAATGAAAAATAACCTGCGGCGGGGTTGAGCCTTTAGCTCTTTTAGTCTTCCTTTCGAATCACATTTGATGTTTAATTTATTAATGTGATTTCGGGATGCTGATTTTCTTTGCATAGGACATCTAAACAAAGAATATCACGTTTATGAATTTTTAAATTAAAATTTTCAATTGTGAAAATAAGGTTCTATAAACAAATCTTGATTGTCCTATTAATATATTTGGAGTGCTTTTTTAGACTTTCCTGGTATTTGTGATATGATTGCGTTAAAGTTGGTTTAGTAGCATGTTTCTTTAACGTTTTAGCTTTGAATAACATTTCTCACTTCTATATTTGAAATTACACAATTAAGCTACATGTTGACTAATACGTTTGTTCAAATATGACTTATGACGAAATATATCAAAAGTAAAACCGCATCAAGGTTCGTCTGACCCACAGCCTACAGTTCATAACAATTCAAACTTTATTATTCATACAGTATGAATTATTTTACTGTTGACCTTATATATTTTATTGATTGTACTTCTGTAATATGGGCTGAATGGCCTAATTCACGAATAAACATTGATTACAAACTTTATTTCAACCATCCCGAAACATGGTGACAGTTTTACCTGAAATTATCAATTCTGTGAGGTACCCCTCCTATAATCAAGAATATAGTCATCAGGGTTTGTTTTTCAGAGACTGAAGCCAGTCTATATCAAGCTTTCAATCAATGCTACCTGTCATCGGCGCATCTGCTGTGCGCATTACGTAAGGCCTACTGGGTTACATCATGATTAGCTCACGTGTGATTAATCACAGTTGAGCTCGCTCTAGTGTCACTTTTGAGAAAACAGAGCGGTTTTATTCGAAATGAGAATACTTTGACCCATGGTGAGTCTGTTTGGTCTCACAGCTACGTCCATTGGTCAGTGTCCACTTCACGGGGATGTTGTTATGATACATAATGACCGATGTCCAGCACCGGTCAATCAGTAAGCATTGGCATTAATAGGTTGTAGAGCATGGGGGATACATATCGACGGTCCCTGCATTGAGAAAGGTTGTTTGCTTATCCTAATGACAAGAACGACCGGTATCTGTTGGCGGTATTTTATCGTAAATGATATCACATTTTTACTAACAATCGATGACAAATATTTTTCTCCATATTTACCAATTCGACTCATAAGTTCGCATGCATACCAGCGCTGAACTTGATACATAACTGAACACTGAGAAATAACAGGCATAACCTTGGCATTTTATTTTCTACTCATTTTATTATTCATAAACCTTTCATATCAGAGACCATGACAAGTCCTAAGTCTGACCAAGAGACAGACCATAGGCCTACCATTTATCCTGCTATGTGATAGAGAGAGACCATAAGTCTACCATGTAACCTGCTATGTGATAGAGAGAGACCGTAAGTCTACCGTGTAACCTGCTATGCGATAGAGAGATACCATAAGTCTACCATGTAACCTGCTATGTGATAGAGAGAGACCATAAGTCTACCATGTAACCTGCTATGTGATAGAGAGAGACCATAAGTCTACCATGTAACCTGCTATGTGATAGAGAGATACCATAAGTCTACCAAGTAACCTGCTATGTGATAGAGAGAGACCGTAAGTCTACCGTGTAACCTGCTATGTGATAGAGAGAGACCATAAGTCTACCATGTAACCTGCTATGTGATAGAGAGATACCATAAGTCTACCATGTAACCTGCTATGTGATAGAGAGAGACCGTAAGTCTACCGTGTAACCTGCTATGTGATAGAGAGAGACCATAAGTCTACCGTGTAACCTGCTATGTGATAGAAAGAGACCATAAGTCTACCATGTAACCTGCTATGTGATAGAGAGAGACCGTAAGTCTACCGTGTAACCTGCTATGTGATAGAGAGAGACCATAAGTCTACCATGTAACCTGCTATGTGATAGAGAGAGACCATAAGTCTACCATGTAACCTGCTATGTCATAGAGAGAGACCGTAAGTCTACCATGTAACCTGCTATGTGATAGAGAGAGACCGTAAGTCTACCATGTAACCTGCTATGTGATAGAGAGAGACCATAAGTCTACCATGTAACCTGCTATGTGATAGAGAGAGACCATAAGTCTACCATGTAACCTGCTATGTGATAGAGAGGGACCATAAGTCTACCATGTAACCTGCTATGTGATAGAGAGAGACCATAAGTCTACCGTGTATACTGCTATGTCATAGAGACAGACCATAGGCCTACCATGTCTGCTATGTGATAGAGAGAGACCATAGGTCTACCGTGTCTCGTGCTCTTGCCGAGAGACTGTCCGTTCTATGTCAAACCAAAACCGTATATTTCATCCTTACTTTATATCTTTTGATTTGAAAATAAGAGACAATCAATAATTTTCCTCAATCACGTCCAGGGAATGCAAATATGATATCAAGTTATACTGAACGTCTGCATTTTTGCTCCATTCTGCAATGCTGGGAATTGCTGCTCTCTCTGGATAACCCTCTCTACATATAATCCCCGCTCATGCGCAGGTCATTACTTTAAACGACTCCAAATTCATTACGTCGCCTGCCACATCGTGTTATGCAACTTTGCTTTGCGATTCTTTGAAATGATTTCTAAAGGGACGCCTCTAACGCTGTCCAGTACTCATGTTGTTGGAATGACCGGAAAGTCTCGTAAATCATTATGAATTCTCGCGAGATCATGATCTGAAGTCATCCTGTTGTGACTGGTTCTGCTATGTCAAACTGGTGTCTTCAGTACGAAGCGCTAAATTATCCTGCCACGCTCAGAACATATATACATTTGTTGGAGCGGTCGTTTGCACCCCATTTGCTAAATTCTTGACCATAAATCCTACAATGTCCCGATTTAAGGATAAAGCAATTTACAATGGGATAACATATATATATGTACCCTATTGTACCTAATCACTAGCAACAAGAACCTATGTCAGAAAAATCCAGGCTTTGCATATCGCAAATGTTTTATCAATTTTCATGGCATGACCACAAGCATAGTATTTTTTATGGGTACTACTATGGGTCTATCTTTCGCCTTGATAGTCATTGATAAGATAAATATAAAACACCAATTGAACCTGTATTGATGCGTACGCTTGTTTGGATGTATATCGATGAAAACGCGATTAAGCGAATGCATATTGATGGATTAAGATGAGTAACTTAGACTACAAAGGCCCTATTCACTCACTATAAAGAGCAATGGACTAAGAATTTCGCCCTGTCTGAACTCACTATTTATCATGTTCTTTTGTCATTTCTTACACCTCGTCAACCAACTCTTCTTCCCAGACATTTTAACGAGTTGATCTTGACCCCTGAATGTTTCCGAGGGGACGATAAACCAATTATAAAGCCGCTTGACCACTGGTAATAGTGGCATTGACCATTAATGTGCTAGCGCTACCGGCGTGACATCGCCCCACGTTTACTCTGTCTGCTTTATTTACAACGAGCTTTCAGTATCCTGTCCTAAAACCCTCCATCCCGACCAGGTCACGCAATCATCAGCTGTTACTCAGGACAGAGGGTCGGGGGCGCTTCTCTAAAGTTTGCTTTTTTTTGTTTTTGCTTCTATTCCTGCTCAGTTCATCACTGGGATCTTCTTGATCACTTTTACAGCCACTTTAGAGGTAATAGCCTGAGAGTAGAAAGAATAGAAAAGTATCGGTTGAAAGAGATCCGATGGAAAAAGCTGTACTAATGTTTTCGAATCTAAACAAAAATGTCAAATGAACCCAAATGTGCACACTTATATAATATCAAAACCAAACGAGATAGTTAATTGCTGTTTGACTAAATAAAATCTTCAACTTAGAAAGAAACACAGAACTGTGAAATCACTGAACTAATTCGTTTAGGCCAAGAAAAAAGTTGTATATGAAGTATTAAACTGACGATCAAAAGAAAGTTGTCACCATAAAATTTTGAATATTTCCAAAATGGATTCGAACCCAGGTTTTTAACTTTCAGGAGCAGTTCACACAAACGCAACACACTCATTTCCAAACAACCAAGCTGATGCATTTGTTAATATCCGTGCTGCGTCCCAAAAGTCAAAACCACGTTTTTTTCACTTCCCTGGAATTTTCATGCACATAACTCCATATAAACCCGTGACAATGGTAACTTGCTATCACATCAACCGAAAAAGCACTAAAGCAATGCCACGTTTGACTGCTGAAGAGAGGGAAAGGGCCATTGGCATGGCCATGATGGGGACGGAAAAGTCAACAATAGCAAGAAGACTTGGTTGTTCACGCCAATGTATAACTAAGTTATTTCAGCGGTTCCAGCAGACTGGCACAACACGTGACCGACCTCGGAGTGGCAGACCACGTGTCACAACCCGCAGGGAAGACCGTTTCCTTAGAACTTTACATCTTCGTAATCGGTTCCTGACAGTGACGCAATCAGCAGCAACAGCGCTTGGTCGTCGTGTGAGTCGACACACTGTGAGGAGACGATTACTTCATGCTGGAATAAGGGCTTACCGACCTCTTCGTGGGATGGCACTGACCCTCGAACATCGCCTCGCAAGACTTCGATGGGCACGACGTGTACTGCGTTGGCAGCGACGCGAACGGCAACGCGTTCTCTTTACTGACGAGAGTAGGTTTAACCTGTTCCATGCTGATGGGAGAATACGTGTTTATCGTCGTAGACATGAAAGAGAGGCTCCAAATTGTGTCCAAGACGTTCATCAACAAGGAGGAGTTGGTTTAATGGTTTGGGGTGGAATTTGTGATGACCAGAAGACACAACTTGTGGTGATACGTGGCAATATGAACGCACAACGCTATGTTGATGAGATATTGAGACCTGTAGCAGTGCCATTTCTGCAGCAACGAGCAATGGGAAGCATTCTGCAGCAAGACAATGCAACTCCCCATACAGCCAGGATCACTCAGAACTATCTGGACAACGCTAATGTCGTCGTTTTGCCCTGGCCATCACGTTCTCCCGATATGTCTCCTATCGAACACCTGTGGGATCATCTTGGTAGAGAGTTAAGGAACCGTCCAAACCAACCAACTACTATTCGAGAACTTGAAAATGCCTTACAAGATACGTGGCAACAGATACCTGATAACGTCATCAGAAGACTGACGTCATCCATGAGAAGACGATGTGACGCTTGTGTTCGTGCCAGGGGAGGACATACAAGGTACTAATGTTATATGTACACTTGTCAGTACTAGGAATCGCCGATTCATGTGCCATAGACGTTTTCCAAAGTTGTGTGGAAAATGACATTTTGGACCCCTAGTGGTCGCCAGAGACTGTAAATATTTGAGATGCACTGGCAGCAATTCGATTCTTTGCATGGATGACCACACATTAACGCAGTAAAAATATTTCATAACATCAAACTTGTATCTGTTGTCGTTTATCTTTTAGAGTCAATTGAAGTGGGTGACAACTTTCTTTTGATCGTCACTTAGAATGCCTTATACATCATATACGATTAGGTTTGTTGAACTACAAGTCGATTTCCTTGGTAAAGTATCTTATTTGTTTTCAGATTATACGAGAATACGAGCATGGAAGTCGTAAGTTGATTAGTTAAATGCTTGACCTCTACCGGTGATACATGAAATATTTACACACATGCAAATAAAACCTTTCAGTACTTTGAGCAAAAATATAAAATTTGAAAAAAAACATATTCAAACTACACACAGAAACATTTTATAAATGCAAGATAGACACTCCGAACTAAATTATAGTCTATGAAATATTTTCAAATTTCAGAAAGCAGCGCTTTTTTAAGGGAATCCCTTGATGTTGTTGTTCATTGCGCTGTGGTAATGTCTAGACTTGCTGAATTACGACCTTGAGTGAAATTTAGGCTTCTAGTTCAAAGACAGCCACGGAGAAGGACTACATGTATACACTAATACAGGTCTGTACGACCACCATGTCGTGCCTGTTTCACACTAGACTCATCAGAAGGAGATGATGCACGTTGCCGTCTTCTCATCTCTGTGAAACTCCTCCCAGATAGTCGGCGGTCACTCCGGCCATGTTCTGACCATCCTGCCAGTGTTTACAAGTGAACCACGTCCGACCCCCCACCGGCAAAACAAATTGTCGACCTGTCAGAGGTACCCATCCCACGTGCAGTAAACTACACAGCAAAACAGAAAACAGACATCGTTTTGTGGAGTTCTCACGTTTCCCCGTCCTCTTGGCTGGTTACGTCATGTTTATTTATAGATTTCTTGGATTTATTGCCTTGCTTGTTTGTGTATGATGTTTATTTGTTGTGCTGAATGGACATCGACAATCGTCTTATCGATATCGTTTTGTGAAAACATGGCCATAATCTGAAACGCATGTTGTGACGCCGACTTGTCGTTCAATCTGATAAGTGAATTGATGGCAACGTAAGATACTGGTGCCACAAATTTCTAAGATTTTCTTGCAAAAAACTTGAATCTTTCAGTCATCTCTTCATTTCTCCGTGATCACATAATCATTTATTCCGAAAACCAAGTTAGTTTTTTTTCTCAAATAAATAGGTTTTAATTTTCAGAATTGTGTTCGGTTTATATGTTCCAATGATTGATATTGATAATAACCTTTGACATCTGAACTCCTCTAGGCATCTTAATATAGACCCTGGCACTTGGCGAGTCGTGGAATTCTGCACATATCCTCACTTCATAAACTCCATGTCAAAATGTACAAATTACACTAAATATGTAAGCAACGACAGCTTGTCACTTATCTATTCCTGAACCATAATTTGACGAGATAAAATTTTCAAGATGGCCGCCCGACGACGCCATGACAGGGCTAATGAGAAGCAGCAGAACGACGATGTCGCCAGACCGTGACGACCACTTATCTGAGTCCAGGACGTCCCTGGCAGTACGGCATGAAGCCGGGGTGCGGAGCGATACACAACGGTGCACCCTCCACCCCCGGAGAGATCTAGACAGACAGAAATGATTCATCTTCATCACTCGAGTTAAATACCTAGCAGAACTTTATTTATCATCACCCACTTCAATGTAGAGGGTATCAACACTTAGTCACCGTCTGCAATGAAGGAACACGTATTTACAAGTTCATGTTAATGAAAGGTACCTTGTTCCCACCCTTACATATGAGAAATGTGTATCCTTGTCAATCATCAACACACAATAGCCGATGCATGTGTAAACTTAAGTTTCTTGATGGGTTATAATTTCAACACAGTTCCCTAATATGAAAGTGCTTTTAAATAACACATATCTAGATATTAGCACTGTTCCGGTGTAGATATAAAGGCCGTTTTGAGAGACGATGCCACTTAGCAGTACAGTCGTCACTGCAGTTTGCGTTACCACTCATCCTTTTAGAAATCCACTCATCTCCGGATTATCGCCATAAGAATGATATTTCTTTTACATTAAAAATACAAGTTATTCATTAAGTTAAATCAAATGTCTTTATGAAACCTCTTTTTCGAACGTAGAATCAGCACGTTTTTAACTTCCCAGTGTAAGTGATCCTCGCAGCCAAACGTAACATGATAACAAAGTCTGTATCACATCGTGATGGCGTAACTCAATGTTTTCAAGAACGACGTCATGTACTGGACATGTGCAACTCTACCCTGTGACCCTTTGATCCCCACCCCCATCTGTATCCCCTGAACCCGTCTCTTCCTCGACACGTGTAGTCGACCGTCACATTCCTCATCTGGAAGCAACATCGGCGACGTCATCAACATCTTGCACGTGCTTGGAGTAATGATTTATAGCGCTGTCCCGCCAGTATTTTCTCTATTCAGTATACTGTATCTTGACACTTGACGATCCCACTGCGGAGAATGACACACTTGGAATTCTGACATGCTGGATGTTTCTTTCTTCTGGTACACATTACTTACCATTCACTTGGCAATAGTATACAACTTCAAAACAGCAAATTAGTTCTCAGAAATCTTTTATTCAAATGGTCTGTTTACGTTTTACAAATTCATAAATGTTTATATGGCCAAAATGAATGTTGCCCCTTTATCTCCACAAACATAATTGCTTTACCATATACAACCAATGGTAAGCAGTTTATTCCTTTTTTTAAAGGCATTCCAAAGCATTAGTCATATATCTTTCTACAATGTGTCCTTCAACTTTTAAACTTTGAGAATAAGAAAAAATATATAGCTAATCTCCCGAACCCTCTTTGGTAAATTTACCCTATAATAAAAATTATCAACTACATTTTGAACACATATATTGGTATAAGAGTTGACATGAAGAAGTTATTTTTAGAATTATCATTTAGTAAAGAAGTTGCCATCTGTAAAACACTTGTTTTATATTTTAAAAATTGTTTTGGATTGACCCAGTGCGTCATCAATATAATTTTTTTTCAGCAAAAATCTCGTATGAGTTGAGTTTCAGGGACTAGTGTATAATTGACTAATACTCTAATTAGCTAATAAAATGCCACGGTCATTTTGACCAAATTCCAGCAATGTGAACCACCCCAGTTGACCAGTAAAGTCCGTGAAGTAATCAGTTCTGGTCACTGACATGCGCAGTGCAAGAGATGACCATAACAGGTGCCCGGACAATGTTATTGTCCAGTCTTGACCTTCTTGACCATGAGTCGTTATCGGCACCAAACCGTTTGGATTATCCGTGTCGGGTTGCCAGATAAACCCAGACAGATATCATGGGCAGATGAGCTTTATATGACTCCCAGGAACAAATTAAATCAAATTCGTCGCAGGTTTTGCAATTGATGAAATGAAATAGTCCAATTAGCGCGAGACTGGCTATCAGGCTATTGCGATGGGGGTCTTGAGGGAAAGTGCCAAATGTGGTCTGGATTCTGTAAAGTCGATCTGCGACTGGTAGGGAACCAAGAGAGCCCTCTGACAGAATATCTCGGGGGTGACAGAATATCGCACCGACGTTAGTAAAGTCCAGTTATTTGATAAAGTTTGTAATGTAGCGTATTTCCGCCCATATAAATGGTTAGATTTCTACTGATGTGATAAACAAATAGATGTGTAAATATCAATGTACAAGATTTTAAGAAGTTGTTTCACATCATCAAATATCTTATAAACAAAATGTCCTATACGTAATTAGCTTACTTCGCAAACGTGTACATAAGTTTTCATAATACATTTGTCGTTTGTCGTTTGTCGTCAGTGACTTCCACTTTATCCGTCCTTACAAACATCTTTTATGATCTTACCAATAAAACTGATCTTGTCGAGTATATATCTCGACCTTAACATATGTAGATATATTCATGTGATCAATACCTGATTTCAAAAACCAATAATCGATGTATAAGGAACAAACAGCAAATATGTCTAGATCATTCCACACAGCGACACGGGATAATTTTATGATGCAATTATCATTTCTTTGATCATAGTGGAAGATATTTTATGAGATTTTTTCTAAAAAGACGACTAAGAATCTATATGAGCTAGATTGCTGTGATTTGCACTTGAATACGATAAGGCCGGGTATAGGTTCCACCTTGACTTCAACACACTGACGGCATTGTCAGGGCTGAAACCTCGCATACCTGTCCCCTATACGCCCTCAATACCTTTTGTACCTGAGATCTACCTGGATCAATATTATCATAGATATCACCTGTAGGCGATGGGCCTCGCCGATCTTTACACATTATATTTGTGTGCATGCACTCGGCATTAGAGCCTACTCGTGCACAGATCTATAACTACAGTCAAGGACGGTTTCCTGGTCAATGAAGCGAGTGGATTCGAACCCTGAACTAATGCCCTTCCAGTGACTTTGATAATGAAATGGTTGTACACCTTTACGCAGATTGTTAGTTCTGTTCAATTTATTCACAGTCAAAAGCCTAAGTTCCGCTAAAATAACTCCTTGCTCAGGGTTGATATAAGAGATTTAATTCTCATCATTGTGAGATTCACAGTTCCATATTTTGATAATCACATGTGAATAATCCTTCCGGATACACATATCATTCTTTGACAAGCAAGAAATGCTATCACGTCATTTAACGCCTAAACTGTCTCAATATCCACTTGGAGAGATAAACAGCGTGACTTTGATGATGAAATGGTTGTACGCTTTACAAAACTATACTTTTACCATTCATTCTCAGTCAACACCCTGTGTTTCCACTCCTTCCTCCAAAAGTACATCTACGAGATCCAATTCTCATTATTGTGAAAAGTCACACATCCTTATTTGGAAAACCACATTTTAATAATCTTTTAATCTTGCAACAAAGCAACAAATGAAATCAGTTCATGTACCCTCTCAATTAGGGATTTGCTACGAGAGGATGTGTTTTTTTCAATATTTGCTAACAAGGAACACGTATTCTGCTCAACTCTTTTATCATTTTCGCATGAAGCGTGACTCATATGGTAATGCAGCAGTCGTATCCTCTACCTAACTAATCATTCCACGGTTTACTCAGAACACCACCATCCCTTTTGGTTCAGTTAACAATTTCGTTAGCATCCTACATCCAGATAAAGTTCTTGTGAACTCTATTCTAATTTAGGCCGCTTCTTCCCATCTCTCCGGTTTCGATCTAGAGATACTACTGTTTCTACTGACAATTTCATTCTGCTTTGTTTGATTTTCAGATTGCACATCAGTATCATCATATGTCAGCTTTTCAGTTCCATATATCGGAAATAGAGATGAAAACACGTATAACAGTAATAGCCTTATTTTAGATTTGCAAACAGATCACAAGTTCCTATCCATTATTACTACGAGCATAGATGTTTCAAATCAATATATCAAATAAAACAAGTTTAAATCATTTGGAAAACTAAATGATGATTGCATATTTAGGTATCATCGAATAGGAAAGATATGATTTCCAGGATAAGAATTTCGTTATCTATGTATTGTTAAATAAATCGTGTTTATGTGTAATAAAAGCAAATGGGATATATATTTTATGCCTTAAAGTTTACATAACCACAAACATATGTCACTATTTCTTTGGAATATATGATATCTGATTACAATATTGTATAGTGCGTCAAAGGTCGCTACTCAAATATGTTCAGTTTGGTAATGAAAGACGTTTTTGAATGTCACTTAAGATGGCCACAAACCAGTGAATGCATGACTGATCACACGCCCTTTTTGTGACGTCATAAACAGAATCAATACCTCGTGATCTATACAACTATTATAACGATATCACAGAAAAAAACGAAATTCGAGAAGTGGTAAAGTTGAGGTTAGAGGTTGTTTAAGGCATAATAAAGTTGTTATCCTCCTGTTATCATGCTTTTCTTATGCATATCAAATCTTAACGGCCCTCAAGGAATCGTTCATGTATTTAGTCAATAAAACCAGTGTGACTGATCCACGTTTGTTAAACAAATGGAAAACACTTAGTCATTGATCTGACAACAACGAGATTGGCTTGAACTGGAGGACGTCTATTTGCCATAAAATACAGAATATATAGACTATGTAAGGCGGAAGGCCGTCTTCATGAGAATATACGTTCTAGCAGTTTTGCGGCTAGAGTAAGTATGGGAAGAAAGCAATCAAAATATATTTATACATTCCTATGAAACACACGTCCCTCGGTTAGCTAGAGTAACTGAATAATGAGGAATACTCTAATGTGCCTCCAATAGAGGCAATTTAGAATGAATAAATGGAAAGACGAAAATGACATGAATATATGGATAGCTACTTCTTTATGCATTACATTCGACGTTTCGACACAAATTCGTGTGTCTTTCTTTAAGGGTGTTTACACAGTAAAAGACTGTGTTATGAACATCTATGAATGTATGGTAACAACTTGCAGTGGAAACAACATAAAGAGAAAAATGGTATTACAAATAAAGTATATGATCTGCTTAGTTCTAACGAACTGAATCGACCTCATTTGCAAGAACTACATTTATCAAATGAGCGGAATGAAAACTTTCATTGAATAAAAGTCGTACAGCTCCTTTAAAACATCCTGACACTGGAAGACTTCCTTGTTGTGGTGACATACATGTCGGTGTCAGAGCATCAATGTACTTATCTATCTGGTCTACAGGCACACTTCAAGTGGAGGATATGGCACCTTGAATCATAGGCACTGTCGCTCTGATAACTGCACCGTATCCGACACACAGCTAAATATACTTTCCTCTGTTACCATCTCGCCCTCACATAGCATTTTGTGAACTATATCAGCTGACAATCTGTGTTGTATTTGTCCTGGTAAGTATAAGCCTCCTTAGTAGAACAGTGACATTAGATCCACCTAAATAATAATAATAATAATAATAATAATAATAATAATAATAATAATAATAATAACAACAACAACAGCTGTAAATCTGTGTATGTAATTGTTTTTCAATTTAATATGTTCAAAATGTTCAAAATTCTTTTTTTTCAATCAAAAATCTTTTTATTTCAAAACTCCTTTAAAAAATATGTATAAACGTTTCACTTATGGTGTTGTGTTGTAAAATTATAATTACATTTTTTTTTCAAAAAACGATTTACCAAACCTCTTGTTCATACTTATTTCTTCTTGAATGTTAATAATGGTGAGCACTTTACATTTTGATGCGTCGAGTATTACTTCTTAATGTTAGGTTGTCAACATCAAACAGACATTTCGTGAACAAATACATTTGCAAAATTCGTATAAAAAGTTAAATAGACGAATATCACTTCGAGTTTGTCTATAGGAACACTTACATAATGTTTATTCAAATCAATTTTATTTTCATTATATATAAACCGTTTGAGAACTTAAAACTTACAATCATGCATAGATATATAAAATCTACGGTAGATTTGTACAACGAACGTATAATTCTGTCCTATATGTTACGTCCCGAGTGCCCTTATACCAGATTGAGTACTGGTGTTTCGAGAAGACCCAGAACATCTCTAACTTTCTCATAATGTGACATGGCAGACTTCTTCAGTTCTATCAAGAGATCGATACAATGTAATGTCTTATCTTAACTACAATATATGCGACAATTGGACCCACACCCTTATTACAGACTCATTGTGGGTCGTAAAAATAAATAACGTGTGTGCAATTCATTAGTAACGCCTCCCCAGGGACAGAGTTAATGTATAAATGATGTATCAAAGGTACCTCTGTGACGTAACCAATAGCTCTGGTACCGGATATCACACACTAAATCTACTATCTAACATCAAAGAGGTATCATTACAACATCTACTGAAACCTCCCCTTTCGCATTAGGAGCTATAGGTTTTACTCTCCTGAGCATGCGCGACAGTGTGGATATGTACGCTCTACAAGTGACATTAATAATACTATTATTAATTATTGAAACTAAGGTAGGTATCCCAAAGTCTCCGTATTTTGTTAAGTATCAGTTGATAACAACGCTTGAAATGAAAGCGAGACTCTGAAGCTTTTAGCTTTAATAATAATAATAATAATAATAATAATAAACTTTCATGTCATATGTACGTCTAAACGAAAAACTCCAGTGTGAGTAAGGTTATTTAACTTAAACTGTTCCCGATGTTTCCAAGAAACAAAAATCATGTCAAATCATTCACATACTCTCCTTTTTTACAAACTGACATTACACATTTTTTGTGTTTTTAATTTTTTAATATAATGTCAAAGGGTTATTTATGAACTTTTCTGCTGACGTACTACATAAAGGAATCTCAGCTTACGTTTATAAAAACATTAATCTGTTCAAAACCCATCACTGACCAAAGATTCTTTTGGATCTGGACTAAGACAAGCACGCAAACACAAGATTCAAGATTCAAGATATTTTATTTGTAGAAAGGCCAAAGACCCAAAGTACAAATTAGATTGCAAGAATATGTTACAGAGTTACCATTTTTTGTTTTATACATTCAAATACATGTTTAAGGAATTTTGCAAGATTAACAAGAAAGATATTATCATTCAAAAGACATAAATTTGAAGCATTATCATTAGTGTTGCTTTTACAATCTGGAATGAAACGTTCTCTCTCTATAGCAAAATAAACACAGTCATACAATACATGTTTTTCACTTAGTGGTACATAACAGTGTTTACAGATGAGGGTGTCATTACTATACAAATTTTTTCTGCTCAGAAATCCACTTCTAAATAAGGTTAATACACGTCTATGTTCACACGAACCTATGTTTAACAAATAATTTTCACAACTAAGTAAAGACTTATGGGAACTATAAAATTTTAGGGAATCACTTTCAAGAGAAGAATGCCAATTCTGATATGAACATTCTCTAACACGTTGTCTGAATAATAATCGGGATCTCCCACTGCTTGGCTTATCCAAACGAAGCCGAAGCCATACCGAAATAATAAATATTTGACATGGTTGACCCAATTTGATCTTTTTCTCTCAGAAATGGACAGTAACATATTATAACTTTGAAAAGCATACCTTTGGCGTTGCATTCTTAACAACCGTAGCCAATACTTAATGCACTTTACATAATAAGAAACATAAAGTGGAGATCTTCCACACTCCCCTTAAGATATGGCATTTGACGATTTGTACCCGATATGGAGGACAAATTTACAAAACTTTCTATGAATAATTTCAATACAGTTTCTTTCCTCCCAACCCCAAATTTCAGCCCCATAAGTAAGAATTGGAGTTATCTTTTTGTCAAACAAAAAGAAGGAATCCCTTACTGAAAAGTCGAAACGTCTGATTAATGATTTTATTGGCCATAATGCCTTACTTGCTTGTTCCGCGAGCGTTTTACAAGCTTTTGTCCAAATTAGTTTAGGTGTTATCATTAACCCCAAATATTTATATGCATTAACAGTTTCCATTGGGTTACCATTAAAGTAGAATTTTTCGTATCTCGTCAATGGCCCACCCATTTTAAAAACTATAATTTTACTTTTAGCTACATTAATTTCCATACCCCATCTATAAGAATAATTATGTAAAGCATTCAACCTTCTTTGCAATTTTACAACACTATCTGCAATAAGTATCAAATCATCAGCAAATAACAGAGCAATGAGGTTTAACATTTCATTGGATATGAAAATGCCGTCATTAAATTGGTTTTGCAGATCACACACAAGTTCGTTAATGAAGAGAGAAAACAACACTGGGCTTAGCGTACATCCTTGCCTGACACCACTAGAGCTACAGAAATAACTTGTTAATTGTTTACCATAATTAAATGTGACAGAAGATTTAACATTAGAATACATACTTTTAATGACATTGAAAAATTTACCATGAATACCGTTTTGTAGTAAGGTAAACAACAGTTTATTTCTATTCACCATATCGAACGCCTTTCTAAAGTCGATAAAGGCACAGTATATTTTCCCTTTTTTTCAAGAGAGATATTTAGTCACAACTGCTTGGAGAACAAATATGTTATCGATCGTTGAATGATCTTTGCGAAATCCTCCTTGATAGTCCCCAATTGTTTTATTTAACTCAAGAAATAGTTCAAGTCGTCCATTCATTACATAAGCAAATATCTTACTCATGATATTAAGCAATGATATGCCGCGAAAATTGTCGGGGTCACTCATATTACCTTTCTTGTGTATAGGCATAATGATGGCAGATGTCCACGCATCAGGGTAAACACCAGAGTCGGGTATTTTATTAAACAGAGTTACAAGATATGGGACTAGTATATTCTCCGCACTTCTGTAGAATTCAGAAGGGATTCCGTCATCGCCCGGAGATTTCCCAGTTTTCAGGTGTCTAATGGCGTTGAGCACATCTTGGTCGTTGAAATTCAGAGATAAAATATCATTTTGATTTTGGCATGTATCACATAAATCTGAGTTGTGATTGCTTAGAAAGGTCGTTGTTTCTTCGGTAAAATGCACATCTTCTGTATTAGTTGGGTTCAACAGTTCTCTGAAGTATTCAACCCATGTTGAAGGAGTGACACTATTCTCCATACTGCGTGATGATATATACTTCTTCACTAACCTCCAGAAAGCAGTGCAGTCCTTTTCCTTTGCTGCCTCCCGAATACTAGCACTGATTTTAAGTTTATAATCACTCTGTTTTGTCATGCATAACGATTTGAAAAAGTTCCTGCATCTTTTGTATTCTTTATAGTTTTCTTGCGTTGAAATTTTTCTAAATCTATTCAGATTTTGGTATTTATTCCTTTTTGCAGATTCACATTCGGCATCGAACCAGTCAGGTTGTCTCTTCTTCAGTTTATTGTTATTGTTATGGCGTATTTTCATATCTTTCCCACATTCATGTAGTATTTCTTGTAGCTTGTCAGTTGCCTTATTAATATCTACCTCGACATAGTTCAGGAACTCTTCGAACATCCGGTTTGTAGAATTAAGAGATAGGTTACCAACAAAGTTCTCTCTTTCAGCTTCATTCCATCTAAACCTCATTCTATCATGGAATTGGGAGAAGTCACTGTTGTGTTCAGACGTCAATTCCATAGATAAAGATAAACTAGCACTTAATGGCAAGTGATCTGATTCAGTACGGGAAACAATGTTAAAATCACGAACATAATGATATAGTGATGAGGAAACACACATATAGTCGGGGGTACTACAACCTGTGGGTCCTATGTAGGTAAAATCACCACCATCTGAGAAACGACCGTTTAAAATAAACAAGTTCAACGTTTTACACATGTCAAGGAAGTCACGACCATAATTATTAATAACTTTGTCTTTATATTTACGAGGACCTGGTGTATCGTACACATCATAGCAACCGTCATCTATTGGAAGATAATCTGTACTATCAAAGTTAATGTATTCAGCTTCTCCACCTGTTCTAGCATTAAAGTCTCCATAAACGATATATTCACTATTCGGAAATTCATCTGCTAGGACAGCAAAGTAATTTTCTAGTGTTTCAATATCATCACTACTCTCCTGGCTTTCAGGTTTCACATAAACTACCCCTATTATAACTTTCTTTCCTTTGATTAAGTTCTCCTTTGAAACAAGAAACACACAGTCTACCCAGTCATCGTGGGTCCTCTGGAAATGTTGAGCGAACTCATTGTGAATAAATACAGCAACTCCTCCGCTATATCGCCCCTGTTTCTTCTCTTTTGGTCTGATTGACTGAAATAAAACATGATTAATAAACAAGTGGTTGAAATCATCATATGTTTTTGCCCAGGTTTCTACCAGACCAACGATATTGTAATTGTTACAAAATGAGATAAAGTCTTTACTACTAGTCTTTGTGCAAACACAAAACCTTCCTAATGTATTACAAGCCGGGGGAAAAGAACTGCGCGCTTGTTGCCAAAAGCAATTTCCGTTGATTGTATAGGGGTATTGTTGTTCAACTCATATTATCTACCCTGCATATCTATCTGATAGTATGTTTATCTATTTGGCGTCTTCTTACAACTCTATGACAGATTAATGCTACCCTGGCCCCGGGGCTAGATTAAGATAATCCCCTGTCCACCTTCTGCATTTAACACACGCAAAATGTTGCAAGTGAAGGAAATGGGTGATTCAAAGGGCAGATAACTCCATTCGAATATCCGGAAGGACTTTTTATTGTTGTTGGAGAACTCAGATAAACCTTTTCAAATCATGTACAGAAGACACTCTTATATGAGTTTTTGAACAATATGACCTTACTACATTGTCGTCTTTCAAAAACATAATTCTGGCAACATAGCTTTTCTGTTCTCTTGGACTGTTTACGTTAAAGAGCCACTCCGTTATTTGCATAACACATTATTTACCTTTGATACGAACCTAAATGTCATATGTGGTGATATAAAATCAAAACATCTTAACTTTTCATGTCCAAAAGGCATACATATGACAAATACTGGTTTTCCATGAAAATCTAAAAACAGCGTTATAAATGCACAGAGGTGTAGATATCACGTCCAATATACATGGATACTAGTTATATTACCTAACAAACACTCTCAACTCCTAACTGCCCTCTAACTGGCTGTTTTAGATAAGTCTCCAAAGTTACGTTTGACTATTCGACGCGCGCCACTGTCCGGTTTTCGATCATAATTGCGACGTTTTACTTTCATGTCGTCCCTGTAAAAAAAACCATAAGCTTTAAAATGTGTCTTTTGGGTAACAGTCGATTTTTCGTGATCAAATGACACCAGTGATTAAGTATTGCATATAAGACTCCAACAACTCACGGAGTGGCTCTTTAAACTTTAAAAATGTATTATTCAAGTGTCAACACAAGTTGATAACGTTCGACGTATGACCATACATATAACACGGCACTACCCAATAATCACTTCTAATTCAACCCCTCCAAAATGACTGCCCTCCCCTTCCACTTGACAATCAATTGACGTCATCCACTAGACCAGTCTACTCTCCTGGAGCACACCTGTCAGTCACCTGTGATTGTTACATACCTGGACTACCTGGTTTATTCTCCTGGAACAATTCATTAAACCATATTCAATTCAAATCGACATTCAAGATATCAATTCCACGGATAAGAAATTCAGAGCATATTTGCGTAGGTAGATTATAGTTGTATTGTGAGTATGTGGAACATGGCCACTAAGACAATACATTGGGATCAATCAGTCGAGTGCCTTCTGATAGCGCATGTAGATATTTCAGTCCCTTCACAAGTCGATCATTAATTACACGCACATGAAGAAGAAATGTTTCTCATAAAAAGTTATTGATTCGTGACATTTTGAAAAAGTTGATCCTTTAGATTAGGTTTTCTTGCAGAGCTTAAGAAAGTAACCGAGGAGTAATGGAGTTTTACTTTTTAAGATCAGTGTATAACATTTTAATGCTGTACATAAGTAATACACTAAGTAAATTACGAATCTGACGTTTTTTCAGCTTCTGTTACTTATGCAATATCCGTTTCTCTTCAGAGGAAGTATCTTCATAATTAGTGTGCCAAGGAACAAACGAGTACAATTCAAAGGTAATACACAAAGTTAGATTTATTGATTTCCAGATTATGAGACAACCTCGTTATCAGCTATATGAGCATGTGTGGTGTATCATAATTCATCAATCAGATTTAAAAGAAACTTTGCTGCCTGCAGTGTGTTTTAAAGACCTTCGTTATCTGTAGTGACTGTATATTGTATTATAATGCACCAGTCAGATTGAAAGACCTTCGTTACATGTAGTGAGTTTATGTTCGTAACATACACATATAGCCCAAGGCTGTCCTCAACTACGATTGCACTGTATGTACAATGGCTATTACGTAGGGAACCTGCTACCGACAGTGCTGGTATTACACTGCAATAAAGAGTTGTGGTTCATACACAGTGTCATAGTAGAGCCCGTATAACGCATAAATTCTATTTTATTGTTGTTAAAGTGGTTATTCCATTGTGTCCGAAACTCTCATTACTGACCAGTCCAACAGAGCGCTATGAAAATCCAATTCGAAGGAACAAAGTGACAATAAAATCTCGTTTAGCAGAGGTAAAGTCGCTGCTCTAAGCGCTAAGGTTATACGAGCTTCAATAACGTGGAAACAAGAAGATGAACAATAGGTGGATGACAGCTAATAACGACGATGTCAAGTCACCTGTGAAACTGAGGTGTCATCACGGGGAATACCAGGTGTCTCATTACGGAATAATATCCACCTGTCACTGACCACTGGCTAGCGTCTTTGCCGTTAGCCTCAGGCTGACCACCATAAACAAGCTATCATATACAGGTTTTTATGTAGAAGTCACTATCGTTATCCTCATACCTACGTTTACATACCTGTCCAGTGGCGGATCGGAGATCCATCTTTTGGATTTTTTAAAATATCGACCGTGAAATTGGTCCACCCCTCCCCCCTTTCCTTTCAAAATTCCTGGATTCGCCACTGTTATCACTGCTTGGCAATATTTTACACAGCCCATTGTCCTTATATACCTTTGTATTATTATACTTTGTATTCTCATTGCACCGAATACGCTCTGTCAGTATAAAGAAGTCTGTTCAAATTGAATTTGACCTTGGTTCTGTTTAGATACTCATTGCTCAAGTCACAGTTGTCATCTCTATACTACAGGCAGAGCTATTGAAAAGTATTGGTAAACAAGAATATAATTATGTGATGCTGATGTCGCTCATTGCCAAATATATAAAGTTAAATATATACAGTGCATTTATAAATACTAAAGTTCATAGAAATCAGTGACATCATGTTGAAATATTATATCTGAATGTCGGCAGTCAAATGAAATGCCTGATTACATAAATCTGTTACTAGGCTATTACAAACTCTCTGACAGATGAAAGACTATAACGGACGCTATAAACAGATAGATTCCCTGGATATGAAAGTAATTATTTTCTAAATTATGACGTTTTGAAGCATATGCTTAACGCTTCATGTAATGGGGTGTGAGGGATAACAATAAGGGATAATAGCTACACCAGTGGAAAAACAAATGTCAGTGTGAACCGTCATTTTTTCAACATAATGATTTCTTTAATCGGTTTTATTTTTTCGCATGTTATTCTTGTATAAGAAAAAACAGTTATCAAACATTTCCATACATCAGGATATTTTAGTGGACAAAGTGACAGAAGTATAGAATCGTTTTCCAATAAGGAATAAGGAAAAGTTGGTACTGTGACGCCTCAGAAATACGAATAAAATGGATGTAGTTTTATACTTTAAATTATAAGGAAATGTATCTACGGTAGTCATAAGTGTCATTTTCATCAAGGTTTTGTCCCGGTTTGAAATACTTGACGAAATGGTAAATGCCGATTGATCCAAGCATCAGAGATATATATGGACATACGTCAAGCTAAAGAGAGACATATTATCTTCGTGGTCAGAATCAACCAAACGATCTGATGAATTTCTAATGACCATTTGATTTGACACTTCTAGGGGTGCCAACTGAAAAAGGATGACACTAAAATCGTTTTGTCTAGTCTTAAGACGGAAGACACGCTTCAAGCGACCAAGTAGTTCTTTTTAACAAATTCTATAAAAAGGAAAGGGGAGAGAATATCTCCTTGTGGAAACCCTCTGCTTACCACCTGGTGAGAGATAAAGACGGACAGTGACGACAGCTTGAGATGACCACCTCTCCTACCTGGATTCACCTAAATAACTGACCGTCAATGGATGAAAGTGTCATCAGTGTCCAGGGAAGGTGATCTCTCACAGCTGCGGGCTCTGACATCTTGAGACAGGGCAGATGAGAGGGTGTTGGAGACAGATGCTGTCTTGTGGTTCTGCCCTGATTGAAATATTGAAATGAGCCGAGAAATAGATTGCGTCACAGTTGAGTCTGTGTCTCTAATGACGCGAGGAGAGTCTCAAGTTGAGGCTAATGAGCTTCCCCTTCGAGCTGCAATCTATTATCCTGGAGAAGTGGCTGTAATTCCTCCACAGTCACTGGACAATCAGCAGGAGATTCAACAGCGAGAATTTCTTAACTCCAGGTGGTGTTTTCCACAAAGAAAAGCAATAAAGTTAACCTCCCATCGCCTCTTGATACTCCAAAACTGATCAAGCAACATTCAAATTAATAATACTTTTAATTCAGATTTCCGCAGTTCAATTACACCTTAAATGATACGACCTCGTAACGATAATGACGCTCTTTCAATCGTGTCCTTGTCAATTATTACTTCCGTCAGATACTTCTTTAGGTAATTTATCATTTCTTTCCACTGTTATTGATGTAAGCTATAGATAGTTAATTATTGAAATATCAAAACTTACTTAACAGTGCCTGGATTTTTATGGTTTTCATTTAGCTCAATCCTCTCCAATGTCGAGCATATAATGATAACGACGACATAGGAACGGCCTATCATGCCATCGATCGTAAGAGATACTGCACAGATTATCTTTTTGTCTGTTTTTATACGCTTTTTCCCAACATCATGGACAAACATTTATCATTTATCTTTTTATTGTCTAAATATCGAATACATACGATATCTATGTTTAAGATTTGACAATAACAATCAATATATCTAAGGAGGTTTTCATAATGACATGTTATTTGTAAACACGGCTCTTTCTCACGACTATATTATCATAACCCAATATTCAAATCATCACTTTTATCATACTTCTAGCATTCCAACAAACACACTTTCTCAACCCGGACACTTTTCGGTAAGGACCAGAATACAACCTTCAAGCATGAGATAATAGGACGATGAAACTGGACCCTTGGTGAATCAGGAGTATAGACCGTGTTCCTTTTCTATATCGGTAGGTCATCGAGGGCTATTCTTCTCTACTTGACAAACCTATGGTCAGTTATAAATCAAAGAAAGTCAGGCCTCTATAATCTAGTCTAGACCAACCAGAAATTCAATCGCCATGATATGATATTAGGATAAGCTTCAAATGCCCTGTTAAATTGCGAGATCCGGTCGTAGATGTTCTAGCTCTGTACGTGGACTAGTCTGAAGGGCCAGTCTGTGGAAAGTACTGTCAATCACATGAGCTTGTAGATTTCAAGTACTTGTCTATTGCTATCTGTCAATCAATCCTTCACTAGTTTTCTCTGCTATGTCACGCAAGAAACACGTAAATACCAGACATTCTGGAACAAACTACTCGTCCTACAGGTAAACTTTCCACGTTATCGAGTAGGTGTTTTACCTGAAACAGTTGACGCTACTTAGAAATTACTCGCTTTTCTTCTAGCTCCTTACTTCAACATATTTCTTTCCTTATTTTTTTAGTCTCTCATAACCCTCAATGGGTGACTCTTAACCTATGTTTTTTACCTGTATATATGTTTGCAATGCTAAGAGGTGAGACTTTAATAAAATATTTGTTTGTCTGTCTGTCTTTTCTACTTTAACTTTTTCTATTTGTACGATATTTTATTCATTAATATATTTTATTGTTCTTTTACTTCTACGGATTAGACACCATACATGTTCAACAATGCATTACCAATATGGCTACGATAATGATTCCAGTAGAAGTTTCCTTTTAATGCCAAGATGGTGACTTTATTTGCTTTGAATGTCAGTCATTTAACATCACAAACCTCATTGATAGCATACAAAAATATAAACTGGTCTATGTTCAGAAAACCAGAAAATTAATTCACTACCTATTTCTCATTTTTATTTCATACTTGAGGTCATTGATGAAATCTAGACTGACCCCAAGAGTGTGTATCTGCAGAGGCCGAGTGAACGTTCATAAATGAACTCGGTAGGGTTCAATAATACACCGAATACGGTACACAGTTACGGTAAGGATATGTCCACATTATCCTGATTAATCTGATAGTCTGATCTAATCGAGAAGTGGGGTGTCTTGATCGGAGGTTCTAAACAACCATAAGGATTACTTAACTGAGTCGTAAGAGAATACATTTTGAAGGAAATGACATTTCGGTGAAAGTAGCAAACCATTAAGTACATGGAGGACATATATACCTATATCATGTTTTATATATTTACTATATCATTTTGTCCCTTTTATTTGCCCTAAACGCTACATTGTCTCATGTATGAATGTATAATTTTACCAATATACCAATGTCTTTTTTATGCGTGTACATACATGTGACACTCTAATAAACTACATCTGTCTGTCTGTCTGTCTGTTTGTATTCCTTATTTCACGGTACCCCACATGGTAATCGTCTAAGGAAAGAGTTGTCAACCCCTGGCCGGATAGGAACACTAAAGCACTGATTCGAAATCGCTTCACTTTCACTATCTCGTCGTAGGAAAGACGACATTTTTCTTTGAAAATCAACAGCTGCATAGACATGAATGCACTTTGAAAAAATTGGAGGAATAATTGGACAAAGCAAGAGTGCTTACAACTGTTTGAAGGACGAAAGTGTCGAGGGTCGAACAGACTGTGAAACATTCTAAACAACAAAGTGACGCAAAGGGACATACGATAGGTAAATTCTGACGTAAACATATGCATGTCAACAGTGACTAATTACTTATCATATGGCACAGTATAGTCTTGTCATATACCTTTAACTCTTATCGATTTATCAAAAATCTATGAAAGGACTGCGCAGATAGGTAAGGGTGTATATTAAAGATCATCAATGATAAATATGACAACATGTATATTGGAATAATACGCCTAGGCATATGATACCAATAAATGCCTTTTTAAATCCATGATTCATTGACTTGCACTCGAGTGGAACACACGATATCTATCACAGTGCCCCGCTTAAGGACTGTGTCTAACACCATACACATTGCTGTTAGTGTAAGGCATGCGGATCGCTCCAACTGCACCTCCGTAATTATTAATACAAAAGCGGGTCCTTGCGTGGACCACGGTTGACCCTAAGGGGAGATAAACCGATGTGTTTTCATATCTTATGTGTATATTCAGAAACTCGACACCGCGTTTTTGTGCGATCTACATCAAGACGGCAGAGTTTAACATACTTTTATATTTATCTAACAATAGTTATCATCGACCTTTTCAAATTGCTCGACTTTTGAAGTCAGAGATCAGCGTTTATCACGGGACCACCACGGCTCGCTACATATTAATAGGGCGTTGTGTATTTGTGATAATCTTGATTAAGTGAATGATTACGTATGTGTCAGTGTCCTCTCGCTAGGATTTCAATTCAATTGTAGTGTTTGTGAGGAGTTTATCTAACATGTAGATAAAGAATAGTTTATTCAAAACATCTTATATAAGTCAGATACATACATTTTACAACGCTGTTCACTTCAATAGAGGTTTGTGTATAAATGGGTTATCTTTGTTTTAATTTACAGGAAAATGCATCAATCAACACTTCCTTGTTTCTTTCTGGGAAATAGCTTGCTTACGCTTTTACATATTTGCTTTTAATCTCAGAAAACACGTTTTACCACGATTTAGCAGATGACTTTTTTATCTTCGTTTGCACAAACCATGTTCATAGGAAAAACAGAAATTCAGCTATTGAAAATAATGGATAAAAAACGTATAGAGTTTTACTTCGTTCAAGATCACATTTCAGAAGATGATATGACAATGTATGGCTTCGTCCGTCCTCTTCGTACATGCATTAACCTTGTTCCTCAGAAAATGCACGTTTGAAATGACGTACATCCGAGTCATCAAGCCATTGTGTTGATTTCTTCATTGTTCGAAATAACAAACACAATCGCCTAAACCTTGACATAAAGGAAATTGTTGTTACATGTATTCCTAAACAACACTTTGAGAGGCTTTCGAACGTTGCTGCAGAAAAGAGGAACGATTTCAATAGAGTTGCAAATTCTTCTATGCAAGAGGTCGACGTCACGGTGAAAATACTAAGAAATGTTATATGTGTTCTTTACGTGTTGGCATCTACGCTGAAACTTCGCACTCTCGATATAAATAAGCCACCTTCAAGAAGGATAAACTGAAACACATATTTGAAAAAATATTTGTTCCGATAAGGTATGAGAACAATTGTAAATAGAATACATATTACCGTTGTTCGCTCAAACATTTATTGAGCACTCAGAAACTAAACTCTTTATCATTCTACGTTACGATTGCTCTCATAATCTCATTACACACAACACGTGTCGTCAGTACAGGTAACGTTGACACCTGATGGTAGTACAGGTAACATATACAGGTATTACACCTGTCTTAGAGTCACCTTCACTGCTGTCTAATTTACCTGTTGGTACAAAGGAATGTGTAAACTATTCTCTTATAATCTGGTTTACAGCACTCGGGTTCTAAAGAGCCCACAAAGACGTTTATAGTACCTGCAGTTACAGACCAATAAACGGCTATATGTCACGCCTTGCCTTGCTTCACGGGACCAGACTTAGTCTCATTCTTGTTAAGCTGTTTAGTTTGAACTTAAAGAAGAGTCCCATTTAACAGATATATTCAGTTTCGTTTTCATGCTACAACTAGCTTTAACGACACATACCATTGAACATTGACGAATTACTGAAATGCATAACATTCAATATTGACGAATAACGGAAATACGTAACATTCAACATTGACGAATTACTCAAATGCATACGTAATGTATAGATACTACTAGTGAATAAATACATTCGTATAATGAAAATGTACTTCACTAAATGTGTTTATATCTCATAGGCTAGATCAACAATACTGCCGTAAACAATACAGATCAAGCCGAAGATTGAGGAATGTGAAAGAGCAAACAGTTCTTTAACATGAACAGAACACATATACACAGTAATCTGCATTCTTCTGGACACAATGATATACTTCCGGGTTCGACCGTCGGGACATTCTCGAGGAGAGAGGGGGGAGGTAATGTCATTGGTAGAATCAATCTTTCTCAATGTTTCTGTTTCATCATGGATGATGCTTGTTTGACACGAAGCATGAATCCTTTTAGGTATCTTTCGTTTTAATGACTCAAATATATCAAATATATTTTATTCTTTAGATCCATGAAACATTTTTATCCATACTCTATATAATAAAAGCACACCAAAATATCGACTGAGGGACAAGCAAGGCCTCCTTTCACACTCCACTAAGGTGATCGTAAAGTCTAAAGTTACCTCAGTGCAATGTTGAATGGTAGTCAATCTGAACTCTACTAAGGTTGCGTTTTGTAAAGCGGCCCTGATGTTTTACTTACCATTTTTAAAAAACGATATAACATTAAAATCTCTCTTGAGCGGCGACAAATCCTTGTCACAGGGTGCTAACGAATCCCTAATAATATCTGTATATCATTTCAGAAATGATACCAACCGATTTTATAACTCTTTTATAAAATCTGTACCGAATGCAAAGGTAGACAATGCCTAATATGAATTTGAGTTTTGTAAGAATAATTGCAAATATATATTTCCACCAATGTATTTGAGATCTTAATTGTTTCATGTTTGTTTCAGGAGAAGCATTTATATAGGCATTTGCTGCCTGTTTGCTAATCCTTTTTCCTTTTTGTATATATATATATTATTCTGAATGTTGTGTATATCATGTTTTATGGAAATAAAATACTGGAAATAAAATGACACCCACTCTTCACATCCTACATGTTGAACAATAGACTATTAACAACATGTTCCACATGATTCAATATTATCTTTGTTATATTCTTTGAGAATGGGGAACTATTTATGTATGTTACGGAAATGTGTCACACAATTATACAGTGTACTACAATCTACTATATACTTCCCCCCTCCCTTCCCCCTTCCCCCGCTGTCGGGTTCAGAACCCAGATATAGCGTCGCGTCTACAACAACATCGACAGCGGGAGATGGGGGCGCTTTGGGGGATGCTGCAGGGCGTAAAAAACAACAAGGGTAACAAATTTAGATATCGTCTTTGAATTTTAAACGGAATGATAACGAAATTTGAAAAAGTAACAATATGTGTATTTTAATATTCAATTAATTATCATTGTCAATGAAAAAGTTTTTTATTACTTATTTTCCATAATAAAAGGAAAACATACTGACTATGCTTCAGAAATTTTAGATCAATTCTAGTTTATTACTCTAACCCTGAAGTAAATTTCAGTAAAAATCAGAGTATTGCTTTATGTTTAGTTTCAGTCTGTGAGGAACAGAAAGTAGTAAGTCGTGAAGTGTCAATTATTATATCCAATGATACACAGCCAACAAAGACACCAATCTATCAACAATTTTGAAAGGAAACATGTTTTGGAGAAGAGTAGATACATATTTTTAAGTTATAAAATGTGACTTGTGTTTCATAGATGATTATTTTAATTATTGCAAGGTATAAGAGTACTTCTTTATATTTCGGATGCATGTGTACTTCCATTCACAATAAAAAAAAATACCAGTGTCTCTATGTCGATGAGAGGGCTTTACCACAACTAAATTGTTGTTCGAAATTTCAAACAATTGTTTGTTCAATTTTCTTACTGTGAGGGAAGAAGAACAAAGACTAAGATTAACTACCTCGTCTGAACGGCTTGTTTGTGACACTACTCTAGACAATGTTTTACTTAATCCTTTATGGACATTGTATTTGCACTAATAAATATTTCATATAACCTGGGGTGAATTGCGGGCGATCTATTGGAGCGCGTTATGTATGCGAGCAGTGTGATACAGCCCTAGCCATGTTATTTCATTCTTCTTTGATAAGTGCGACAAACACTGGGAGGCGATGTTCTACCTGGCGGCGACATCAAAGGTATTTAATTAACGATTAGGTTAATTGTGCCCAGGTAGCGGAGGTGAGAGTTGCAAGGGCTAAAGTAAACAGAGGAAAGCGTCCTGTATGTACCTTGTTGCGACCTGTTACATACTTACAACTGTCTTACGTCGAGTTATCACCTGTAATTAGTCGCCACTTATACCTGGGCTACCGAACGCTCCTTTGTTACCTGTGAGAGGAAGCAACCAACGCCTACCTGTATCATCAAGGTACAATCGCAATGCAAGTCAACTTAAAGGTAGATTTGACGATCAATGAGCCGGGGAGCTCAACATTATACTTACATCAACAACTGTCCTACTTACATCAAGAGACAATAATTGTCGGTATTACTTCAAGCGATAGTTATTGGTCGAGTTACATCAAGAGATACTTATTTGTCGACATAAATAGAACGTCATTGTCCGAGAGCGTCTGCAAGTACGCATAGTCTGATTTCCTCAAACACGCAGATAGTGAAAATGATGCCCCCTGCTTTCTAAACAAACAATTTCTTCAGTCAACATCCTAAACCAAAGTTCAATATTCTCTGACCTCTAAATGTTTCGTAATTGTAAACATTTTGAACGTGGAAGGAGTGCACGTCGTTTAAACTAAAATCTTACATAGAATTAATGTCTCTGTATGAATAAGTCGGGTAGATAAACATCAATATCACACGACGTTTCGTACCCAACAAATCCAGCTATGAGAAGTTGAGACGTTATGTGATTCCATAACGTTATAGATTATGGTAAAACTGAGAAAACAGAAAGCAAATGGGAATTCATATATCTTTTTAATGAAGTCAGATAAAGTCTCTTCCTGAATTATGAGAACTATGAGTCTTCTCCATGATCTCATCTTCTTCTTTAGTTGCTTCCTGCATTTCCTAGTTTGGTCTGGACCCATATGCAATGCCTTAGCTCTATTTATCCTCTCGTTTTCTTAAGATCAAGTGGTTTAGTTACGATATGCTGTGTACGTTTTCATCAAGCTTAATTATATGTATGTTTGTACACGCGTAAAATATTTGTTCAAGTTTGATTTATGTAATTGTAGATTGGTATGAAGAGGTGTTGTAATACAGAGAGAGAGAATTTCTTTATTTTTGTCTCATCTTGTACATTCAATAAAACATTTCACATATATATACTTTAAAAGATGTACAAGCCACCAAGAGGCTATAAGAGACAATACAATAAAATCAATATTACAATACATAATTCATTGTTTTCTTATCGCTAAGTTTACAATATACGATCATAAATATACACGATATGGGAAGCGTTCTATGGATTTTGAAGTTCCTTATTTCAAGAGCACTCTTGCAAGAAGTTAAAGACCCAGAGAACTCTTCCTTAATCATCTTGACAACTTCTAAATTCCCTTCAAAGAATATATGAACGTGTATGTTTAATTTGTAATCCACAAATGAAATGTACATGTCAAACAGGGTATTTATTTCAATGTAAAAACTAATTATGAAATCACACTTCAATAATACGCTGATGAAAAGAGCAGAATGCCGGTTAATGAAACAAGATGAATAAGTGTGAAACATTTCTTTTCACTGAACTTCAGATTCGACAAGGAAGCATCGAGTGCACAGGTTACGTTGACACGTGTCATAGAGACATATTCCTCTTACGTATTGCCGGTTTAGGTGATTAGAATTACGTTTGAAGCATAAAAAGTCATCTAAAAGCATATCTTCCGCGATCAATTCAGATTTATCTACTTCAATAGAGTATCTCTTGAAACCATGTTTAGCTAATTTATAATGCCAATTTTCAACTATTGTGATACCATCTGGGACAACTGTACTAAGGAGCAGGCTTATATGATAGAAAAATTACAAATAGATGCTCTCAGGACTAAGGTTCTGTGGGAAGTACAAATCACGAAAAACTTTATTCTGAGACAGGCTATTGCTCGTTAGCTGAAAGGCGCCACTTTCGCAAATTATTATGTTCTAAAAAATGGTAAATGGATTAACACCTCAATATTTATCTATACGGGTACCATGAAATGTTTCAAATATGAGTAGCTACAATTTACGAAATTCTGAGAAACTACTATGCCCTGCCTGGCGGTTGGCGTAGAATTTGGTGGATACAAATATTAGAAATGTTAGGGCACTGACAAAATTTCAGAAGTGTGTTTCATTATCTCCAGCATTTAGAAAGTAAACATCTTATGGCCCCAGGCGAAGCGGAATTCTTCTCTGTCGTTTGCGTCTTGGTTGCAGCGACTTACGTTGAATTGATTTTTTTTGGACATGCGTAGTTAAAATGTATTTCCATAAATGTACTTATAACCTTACTTGTTTTGTTTGTAGAAGCATTTATATAGGCTGCCTTAGCCTGTTTGCTAATCCTTTTTCCTTTTTGTATATGTATATTCTGAATGTTGTGTATTACATGTTTTAGGGAAATAAAATACTGTTTACATCACTTACGTTCCCATTGGTTTGATCGAGGCTTGTCAGAACATCGTGTCTTTTCCTGTGGAAACACTCGGGAGAACTCTCTCTCACTACTTAGATCAATCTACTCTATATGATACAATCAGATTAAACACATACATTTTTTATAAATAATATTAGCTGACAAACTATTTCAAGCGGCGACGAATCTTTGTCACAGAGCGAAAACGAAACTATAATTAAACCAGTTTATCACTACATAAATGAAACTAAGAAAACTTCACTTTCTTTGTCTTCGATCTCAAGTTGGGTATCAAAAATGATATAAATTATAGACACTTGTACTTGTGCAATTAATGGGTAGTTAAAATGTATTTCCATAAATGTAATTATTTATAGCATTTATATAGGCTGCCATAGCCAGATCGCTAGTCCTCTTTTATTATAGTTTGTATTTATTCAAATTTGTTGTGTAGTACATGTATTCTTGAAGTGTTTTAACCGTGCCCAAAATGCATATCCTAGTTTCCTGTTTCCAGATAAATCTTCCTCTGAACTTTTCTTCAGGAGGCTATCGCTTGATATAAATACCACAGTGAATTGACATGTTCATATCCCCTATCATCCCACAGGAAATGATATTTTAAAAAATAGAAACCGAAACAGCATTTTTAAACATTACATCGATATTCCCTTTACGAACTCTGTGTGTGTCTCTCTCTCTTTGTCTGTCTGTGTGTCTTTCTATCTGTCTGTCTGCACCCCCCCCCCCCCTCTCTCTCTCTCTCTCTCTCTCTCTCTCTCAATCTGTGTCTCAATATGTTTGTCTTTCTGTCTCCTTTAATATTCACCTTTCTCTTTCCGGTCAAGTTCGGCCAACAACCCTCCCATTCTACTCCCCCTGACCCCCCCCCCTCCTCCCCTCCACTGGAGAGATTGACAGACAATAGTGACACGAATATCCTGCCGTCAAATCCAAAACATCAACATAGTGTTTTTATTACTTACCTCGTACCTACCACATGTAACCTGTGGGATACAGGGTGTGAGAATGAACTGCATCTACGCAGTCAAATACATACATATGTTTTGGCACAGAACTATGACTCATGTAGATATCCATAACAACTTCATGGCATTAGGAATAATCCTTCAAAACAAGCGAAATTGCCGTTTTATTCTTTATAGAAGTATTGAATTGCTGGTGGTAAATGTATCAATGTTCTGACACTGAAAGTGTCACCATAAACAGATCTCAAACGATCGAATGATTGACTGCTGTCTTCACCACACAATGACAATGAAACACAGTGATCAGAACACGCTCAACAGAACACGTTATAAAGCACAAACTTTACAACACACACTGAACAGCACACATGGAACAGCACACGTTGAACAACACACATGGAACAACACACATTAAACAACATTGAACAACACACATTGATAAGAGCACAATAAAAAACACACATTAATAATAACACATTTTAAGAGCACATTGAACAACAAACATTGATAAGAACACATTGAAAGAACACATTAAAAGAACACATTGAACAACTCACATTAATAAGAACACATTGAAAGAACACATCAAAAGAACACATTGAACAACTCACATTAATAAGAACACATTGATAAGAACATATTGAACAACTCACTTTAATAAGAACACATTGATAAGAACATATTGAACAACTCACATTAATAAGAACACATTAAAAGAACACATTGAACAACACACATTGAACATACTGCCAGACAGAACACATTGCACATTTATAAAAATTACTTTTGATGATTTTTTACTATCCTAACGCGCGCTTGATCAAATTGAATCATCTATATTTGTTTATTAAGACATTGGGTAAAGAAGCTAAGAACTAAAACATAAAGTAGAACACAATTGAAAAACACAATGGAGAGATTATATTGGATAAAATACACTTTTCATATTGCTGATATGATAAATTTATCTAATATGTATAAAATTATGTCAATTCTTTTAAATAATCAAGCCGAAGCTTAATGGGAAACTGAATATATGAA
This sequence comes from Phorcus lineatus, assembly GCA_921293015.1. NCBI lineage: Eukaryota > Metazoa > Mollusca > Gastropoda > Trochida > Trochidae > Phorcus > Phorcus lineatus. The sequence goes on along the minus strand of OV121085.1, from coordinate 55,289,325 downwards.
CTTGAAAATATTATCAATCACTAAACCTTTTCAGCTTAAAGCATGGCAAATTATATCATAAATTATTTATTTTTATCTTATTTCAAAAACGATCATGTGAATTGTTTTTCATAAGACCTATAACTATATATTCTAGTTTGCTGATACAGATGCAATGTTTCCATTTATAATGCACATCGTATCTAAGAATTCATGAAACATGATGATGCTTTTCTTATAAAAGTGCATATCAAAGCAAATTCTCTGGTCACATGACACACACTAAAGGATGACGTGTCTTCCCCGATATCCGCGCCAAGCAGACGACAATTTAGAATCAAGTGCCACTTCCGGCTTCCTTGACTGATTGAGGTCACGTGACCTATTTGCCATATTTACATGTATGAAGACCATGCATATGATATTGTCGGTTGCAATACCAACTTAAATAATTAGTTGACATGTCGTCAGCTTTTGGTTAGATTTCGAATATCTAGACCAATACTTATCAGAAGTTACTGTACTTTGTCGGGTTTCGTCCTTTGTCATCCCAGCAGCGTTTCAACACAGCCACCAAACCTTCGGCAAATGCAATAACTTGTTCTATCAAAGATTTGTAATCTCTTGAGACAAACATAACAATTCCATTGATAATATCTGTTAAAGAGAGGCGCTGATTCAGCAGTATTGAAGCAGGAAGTATCCTTTGTGTTTCAACATGTACTGAAAACTTGACCACTAACTGACACAGGGAATGCTTGGATGATAACAAAAGTTATTTTTATTCCAAAAGGCTAACCCTATAGCTTCATATAATCGACAAAATATTTAATAGTTTTATCAATAATGAACACCTCACAATAAAAATTGGGCAGTTCAATGACGTTAAACTGTGTATAAATTATAAAACGTCTCTGAAAATATTCATGTTGTGTGGATATAGTGACATGGTCAAAGTTTGTTTCTGCATAAAAATTGAACTGATGTAACAGCGTGCTTTAGAGCAAACTCTTATGATATAAGTTATTTGAAATACTAACCAACATTATAAATTCATACACAAATTTGTTACGTATGTCTAACGATTCTCTGATACAATAAAACCAACTTCATTTTAGCGAGAGAGAGAGATAGAGATAAATATTTTATTTGCGTGTCACGCATAAAACTCATCACATTGGTACAATATATAATAGCTCCATTTTTTAAGATTTATAACCTGGGACCTAACACTGACACGACATCGCCTTATAAGGCATACACTTGCTGCATCCCGAACTCAATGATTATCGCTTATCTTAAAAAAGTCAATGTACTTAAGTAATATGATTTCACGCTTAAGATATCGCACGTGCTGGAAGTTCTTGTCACAGCAAACTCTGATACAGCCGGACATACTGATGAATATTTGCTCCTTGAGACGCGTTACTTACCATACCTACCTGGCCAGTCTGGCTAATTGCAGGTAGACGCTGTCTTATCATGTAAGTGTATAGTATATAAGAACACCTGAGGGTGTTGTGGTGGCTGTTGTAGAATAACATCAACTGCTTATATCGGCAGGTAGATTGTTCAGGTAAAATATCAATTATGCTGTCGCGACTTTCTCACGTCAAAGCAGTCATTCTTACTGAAATACCTGATGTGGGTCATTAAGTTTGTTGTGCTGCTTTGTTCTGGGTTCGTTACAAATTATGAAATAGATAATAAGGAATTTTACCAAATAAAGATGAAGAACGAAATGTAGAATGTAGATAGTTATTTATAACAAAATAATGAGCGGGTACAATGGAATTTTGGAAAATGGGTTCAATCGTGTTTTTCCAAATTTAAAATACGAGGCCTGCAAGAACGTTCACTTACAATAACCAATAAGCATTTTTGTGATCCACACTCCTTCTCTCTTTATATCAAAGCATACGGGCATGTGCGTTCATTCCAAGCCAAATGTTTGTAGCGATTGACATTGAGATTGGAAATCATAATTAAAAGGAATTCTTTGAAAAATAAAGACTGCCAACAATAATTGATCTATCAAACCCCCACTTCTTTATCATATCGAACGACATCTTGATAATTGGCGCTGATAATATTAGTTCTGGGCGGTTCAAAATTCAAAGGTTATTGGTCAAGTGTAAGGTACAACTTTGTCCAGTGCATATTTTTTTCCAAAGTAATAATGGTCGGCATTTCTGGGAACTGACCACTGCAAACAACGCTCTGGTTTCGTATCACAACTCTCCGGGTCAGTGGTCAAAGAGTTTGGATGACCAGTGGAGATGACCGCTCGATATGGTTAGTCTGATGAGATTTGTTTATTTTCTACGTCCCATGACCTTCTCAAATTTAATCTTCTGATTGTAATTTCAGAATTTCGAATATTTTTCTTAAACTGTTCACGACACACAGACCAGTCGTGTCAAATTATCAGTTTTCTTTGTTTAGATGCTGTCTTCATATGTTTTCGTTTTTCATTTAGAGGTTAAAAATAGAATAACGACTTTTGATGCATTTGTTTAATATTAAAATAAGAATGATTTCAAATTATATAATAGAAACATTACTACCGATTTTCCAAGATGGCTCATTCCAGGTGAAACTAGAGCAAGAATATCTCAAATATTCACACTCTGATCCAGTCGTAAACCTGCAATTGAAACTGAGATCAGGGACATTCTGGACCGTGCAAACTTTATGAGAGATAATAAATTTGAAGAAGTTGTACCAAAGAATCTTGAATTTCTTGACTTATGAGCAGTTAAAATATATGAAAATGATACAGGTGTGAACTGTAACGGCAGGTGTTTCAGATACAAGACGTTGTCAGCGTTACCCAATATGCCAGTCTGAGAGAGACCCTCTTGTCTTTACCCGGTGTTTAGTGCCAGGTGTGATGTGACACGAGTGTTACATAGAGACAAACCTTACACCACACTCACGCCGTGCCGTAATTAACTTTAATCAAACGCTCAGTTCTCTTTCAATCTGACGTTCGAATTAGCCCGGAACCCGACGGTGTTGTTGCGTCACTGACAATGTAGTTCACCTTGAACCAGATCGGTGAAACGCCTCTGGGTGTTTTTGGGGAGGATCTGGGGTATTAGATGTCAAAAATCAACGCCATGCTGATTGAATACATTGATACACTGTCCATGTATTAAACTAGGAAATATCTTGGTTGTTATACAATTATTATTTTTTAAATAATCGACCTCAGCGCAAGTGTATTCAAATCTATCTTCTTAATTGCTACATTTAGTAATTCTTAGAAAAAAAGGTACAACTATAGTTTTAATTATGTTTAATTCTTTGTTCATTGAGTCATTCCTTTTATCAAATAGGATTTTTTTCAAGGGTTTAATAACTTTACTGATTATACAAACAAATTATTTGTATTCGTGGTGTTTCCTTATAGCGTGCATGCCTATATGTCATAATTGATTAAGCTATTTCAATAAGTACCCTCCCAACATCATTTTCGTGTCGTATAAAATCTTCATCGATGGAGATCAGTAAACCGCAGTGATGAACTTTTCAATGTACCGAAATAATCTATGAGGTCTTGTTACATTAGGTTGAAAACAATGCAATATATTTACAGCAAATTCCATCCCCACTAAGTTCAATCTTGGCACAAATTACACTCGTAATTTCTAAATAAACACAACGCTGTTCTGTTTGCCTTTCCCCGAGCCAAGCACGTGCGGCTAACTTTTTCACGCATTGTTGACGCTTAGCAACAATAGATGGCGAGAAAACATGTATATTTCAGTACATGTATTTACTGCAAATGCTATGGCCATTTAGAACTGTGTACATGGCTGTAATTGACAAAGCTATATTTCACTCTCTTCGGTAATTGATTGCACTGCAGGTGCGTGGCAAACGCTTTGATAATAATACAATTAAGCCAAACGAATAACTTATTTAATTACTGCTCAGAAGTGATAAAGGCTAGATTCAACAGGTGTGGAAAAGGTTCCGTAGAAAAACATTAACTATTACATTAGGATACATATTGCAATTTGAAGATTAAGTTATGTAAGGGTCGCATAAACAACAATTTTCTTGTCTTTGTCCTGGTAAGCAAATTGATGTATTTTATTGACATACGTGAAACTGTTGTTCCTAAATTGTCAGGTATATTGTTCCACCATTATAACCAGGGCTACAAACATCGATGTAGAAAATAGAACTGTTCTTTAAGTTATTGATAACAACCTTCCAAAACGTGTTGGCATTGTCAGGTATCATGACTTAGTTGTTGAATGACATCTTGATGTCACAATCATGGTACCACACAAGAACTTTTAAGTCTGTATCACAATCTGGTAATCCTAAGGTCTTACTATAATTCGAACGTCCCAATAAAATCTAAAAATAGTCATGATGCAAAAAGACTCGACCCTTTGACCCCTGGACACCGACATGTCCACTGGTCAAACCGTCACAATTGGTCGTGGTCTAAATGTGACTTTAACATGAATAATTTGTGTTGCAGATACAAATAAAATAATTCGCTAGCCAATTCAGTACGCTAATTTAAATAACGCACCTTGCTGGCAAAAGATACAGATTAAAAAAATTATTGAAACCAGTAAGATCGAGGGATCACAAAATAGGAGTCCAGCAACGAACTGTATTTACCTTCCTCTATACCTTCGATGCTAGTTTTGTTTTTAAAAAACAAACAAAAACAAACCAAACTGCACGGATGTCTTAAATGTTTGAAATTCATTCATATATACTTAGCAAGGTTTTATGATTGTTTAGATATTTTTAACTCATGCTGTTATAATATTTTGTTATGGTATGTACTTTGTACACTTCATGTATATAATTTTCTCATTTTACCTTTATAGTGTCTCATAATCCCAGTTTTGTCTATAAGTTATGTTTTATCATGTGTATAAGATATCTGTATGAAATGGGACTAAAATAAAATTTATATCTATCTGTCTGCCTGTTGATTAAGCTTTCAACGTGAACCTTACTTTATTCGACAGCACATTACCAAATGCAAGGTAAAAGATCATCAACAGATGCAGCTCGCAAACGAGCGTAACATGTTAGGTTGAGCTACGCGAATCCTATCCCTCCTTACCTTCACTTATTAAAAGGTGTTCACACTAAAATGGCCGCCAGCAATTTTCGCTTGAAACTTGCCACTTTTTTCTACGACTACTAACAATCGCGTTGAGACGTCTGAAAAAATGCATATATTTAATGTGAATTTTTTTAAAAAGATTTTTTCCCAAAAAGTGCTGTTGACCCTTTAATTTCTTCGGGAACATATGTAAATGTCATAGAAATAACATCATGTAGAAGTGTGTTGAGGAACGTAGGGCCCACGGCGTGTTGATAGTCTACAGTCAACAGAGCGTATAGAAATGTAATCATCCGTTCCAAAGAGCATGTATAGCAAGCTCGATTACATTCTTATCATTTCTTGCAATAATATAATGATTTCTGTCAGCCAATATACATTTCTTATGAAAATCGTTATCTATTACTCTAACTTAGCATTATACGCCTTGGTCTATCATTTCATGCGCCTTTCGTCATTATGGTTGTTTATCAATATTCTATAACGATAGACCACATGCCTGCTTCTCCATTATGATTACATGTACATGTACATATCTGATCATAAGTCTATCTCTCACATATGCGTGTTCGATCACTGAGTCAGTGGACCCTCATAAAACTCTTTATACATTCTCATAACAATGCAAACATAAGCATGTATTTTCATGTCAGTGCATTAGGGGTGATGTTGATAGACGGTAGGAGAGAGTGATCAGGATAATAAAACACGTTTTGTGTTTGAATGCATTCTGGTATTCGGGAGTGGTGATAAACTTCCATTGATATAAGTAAGTCAATTAAAATATCTCCAAGTTACATGCCACCAATTGCTACGAAATTGACAATAAAGATCAAAATGAAGAATATTCTGGTTATGACATGCCTAAAGGATTTTTCTAGACAATGAATTGAATTCCAAAGAAATATTATTAGAGTAGAGTGTCATAAAGAAATATATAGTTTAATGAAGTAGGAAAAGCATACGCTAGGTACTTTAAAAATGGGTCGCTGACAGATTGTTCTGAAATATCATGATATGTGACGTTATTCCAAAAGAACAAAACAAACACAAAACTTACATTAGAATAAGGTTTAAGAAGTTATATATTGATAAGATAGTTCAAACGATATGATTTAAACAACATTTATTTTCAAAGAAAGGGTTTGCTAAACAGGCGAAGAGCCTATCTATCACTATCATCACTGACGAAACAGATTCTACATTTTCCAAGCTTATATTGTCAGTAAAGGAATAATTTCCAAATAAAACAGTTTGGACATCATGGTCATTGACGTAAAAGAACCCACTTTTATCGAAATTTAACATAGTATTGGGGAATAGATAAAAAGCGAATGTCATCTTTGTAATTGTAAACGCAAGGACAGCTTGATTTAAATTGTAAAAACCGATAAAATTTATGTGCGTTTAAATTGCTGCGGCCAAGTCTTAACTTCAAATGAATGGTTTGGTTGTATCTCGTTCCTTATTAAACGGTTGAAACAATATCATCAATGTTGAATGATTTACATACTTTTGACACGTTTTTCTACAGTATCAGCCCACTTGGACCAAATGACGACAAGCGTGTTGTTTGAAAGGTCGCTTTATTTGAATAATGAATTAAATTGTAAGAAAATACCATTTTTCGTAAACTTTATAGACTGTTGCGGAGTTGTACGTGAAGGGTGTTCATAGGGAAATTCCTAAATCGTAATAAGAAGGAACTATTCGCATGATACAAAGTATTCAATGTTTCCGGGGAGAATTAAAAGTGTCTGTATCAAAGTCAAGATGATTCATATTTCATTTAACTTAAAGGAACAATCACTAAGAATGTAATCACTTAGTCCATGTCAATTAATCGAGAGGATCACGTGACGCGTGTCAATTTCATCTCAGTATGTGTTACAGGATTTATGGCACGGAAGATGTGATAATCTTCTTCAATCTGGGCAATATTGTCACTTTCTCTTATATCTAGATAACCAGCTGGATTCCTTGTAATCTTGTCTACCCCAAGTCGCGCTCCATCCTGAAATACACAACACCCGATAAGTGTGACAGCGCCTTGACAATCATTAGCGGCTTAAAGCAGCACGTGCAGAAGGTAATCAGCGGGAATCACGTGCAATTCGTGCTAAGATTTAATAGTTTTGTTGTCGTTAATTGGCAGACAATGACATCCGTTCGCTGCCATCTCTGGATTTGGCAATATATGTTATCCCCGTTACGATCTAGCATTTTTGACATCGATGACAGTTTGAAAACACATTTGACATATTTGTATAACGTTAAGTAATATTTGTCAACAAAGAATTAAAACATTTTTATCTTATAACATCACGGCCTTTCGATAATTGTTCATGCACTAAATACATCTAAAGATACACCAAAATGAATACTTTGTTAACCTATTAGGTTTAAATATTTGCTAATTAAATAAATTTGTACCAAAACTTTAGAAAAGTAAGCAAACATGTACAGCGAAAAGATGTGAAAGAATAGAACATCCCACTTTAAAAACAATATAACTTACTTTCACGAACTCACAAGAAGAGAAAAAGAGACTGTCAGACAAGACTTTGTATTTAACAATCATCCCTGAAATGACAAAAAGTCTGATGATATTTTTCTGAAGTTAATCTCAAAGAAGAAAAATTGTTTATCACATGTCCTACGTCGCGCCAAGCTCAAAGTCTTCCGCCTCATCCAAAGACAGCTGGAAAACTTTCAACGTTTCTGGAAAATAACCCAAGGAAATTTCTGCCTTTCCAAGAGTTCCTTATTTACAAGCATGGGTCGTGTGAGCAGCATGTGCCAGTGCAAGCAAAGTGAGACAAAGATGTCCCGGAGTTGTAGAGTCACCACGATGTCACCTCATCACATCATTCTGTCCCCAGCTCCTTACCATATATACATTCTGTCCCCAGCTCCTTACCATATATACATTCTGTCCCCAGCTTCTTACCATATATACATTCTGTACATCCTTAACCAATTAAACCATCGTGCAGATAAAACGTTATTTAAGTATTTTATTTGTAAATTATCTTTTCTATTTCTAAATCGCTATTTATCGTTTACTTATACATATATTTTTTCGTGCTTAAACAATCAAACCATCGTGCAGATGAAACGTTATTTAGTATTTTATTTTTAAAGTATTTAATTTATTTAAAAATCGCTATTTATTTCTACTATTGGTGCACGTGCTTCAAAAAATAACCATCGCGCAGATAAAACTTTTTACAATTATTTGATTTGTAAAGCATTTATTTGTATTTCTAAATAGCTTTTTGCCATTTTCTGTATGCTTTCTGTACGTCATTGTGCAGTAAAACCTTATTATGTATTTGATTTGCAAAGTAACTACTTGTATTTCAAAATCGTTTACTATTCATCGTTTACCACATCTTTCATATTCTTATATATGGTTTTGTCATTGAGGTATATTGTGTAGAGGACGATGAAACAGTCTATTGAACTTGATGCATTGTATTCAACGTCCATCATAATTCGAGGGGACAATCTTACAAAGTGTTTTCCGCAACCATACTTGCTGATATTTCCTTTGGCTATTAACGTATATTACTTGGAAATAAAATGACGACGAAGTAGTACAGGTTTTGTTTAGTTAGCTTAGTAAACCACAACTTTGTTAACCTTTCTAAACATGTTAAACAAACTTGTGGCAGTTCCGATTCCTTTAATCGAATGCAGATCAAGCAGTTACACTGCACATGCGCATCATTCTTTTCGGAACCGGAAGTAACCGACCTTTGCACAGTCTCCACCCCCGCTGTCTGCGCGAGAATCGTCCTTGCGCGCGGTCAGTGTAATCTTGTCTCAGCGAGGTCATTCACCCTGTCAACTGCACTGGATTCCGTACGTACGTGATACAGCGCCGAGTGCAGCGGGACGATGCGACAGGCGAGAGTGTTATGTAATGCCAGTTGCATAATGTAAAACGCTGCGTGTTTGCGTTGCATGTCCTCAGAGCGCTGTTTTGTTCAACTTTGCACACTCGGTGAAGCAATGTTGCCGGAAAATAAATATATATTTTACAAAAACTAGAATTTAAATTCCTCTTAAACGTTTCCTCCTTTGTTTTGCATATATTAAAGGCAATGCAACTGAATTAAATGTTAAACTATCAATTTCCTTGTTGAATGAAATTCGTTGGCCACTGTTTCATCTTCTATTCCACCGTAAACGAACAGCAATTTTTGCTCGACATTGACATTCAAAAACGTATTGAAACTCCATCGAGCATTAACAATTATAATAAATGAAACATTTTTAGCACTTTTGTTTTCTAAATGAACAAAAACAGAAGGTATATACAGCTATATAACTAGGACAGAATCTACATAAAATGCATCCAGCAACACGTGAAGACCAGAACGTGAAGGCCACCTATAAGTCTAGCTTTATGCAAACCTACACTCTGACTAAGCGTGTTAACATCTCGAGTTATACCATCCATTCAACTTCGTGTGAAACCTTCACTGGGACAAATTACTATAATGTATCTCTGTATAGACCTTAGTGTTGTGTCGCCACTCAACTATCAACGCGTCAACCAGACTATTGTACGCTTATCATTCTTGTATAAACGAACATCCAGCCCTGAATATCTGATTATTTGTATTATTTACATGAATTTTTCAGAATAAACATTATGCATTTGATGTATCTTTCAGACAAAGGAGAGCACTGTTTTAATAAAACATCAAAAACGTACTTATATGTTATATATATAATATATATATATAGTATATGTTTTCCAAGAATGTGGCATATTCATTACAGATATAGTTTCATACCTGTACACTGGTGAAGCAAGATGCAGGTAGAAATATGACATTTTAATGAATTGCATTTCACCTAATTATTTGTTTGAAAAGTACATTATGACAAATAAAATAAAATGTGAAAACATATGTAATTACTTATTACGTTTTCACTTAAATCATGTGACCTTTTATAGGGTAGCAGTAACAACTCCTGTGTCTAACAATTGACGTTTGATTGATATTTACCGCACCAACACTCGTTTCGGTTTATTGTTCATGCAATCTAGCCCGAATGCATATCTGCGTTACAAGTAAGAATTCTGCGCTTCAAATATTTGCATAACGTAAATTCGATGTAATAAATCCGATTGATCTTACCGAATCATCATCCCCAGTATACTGACACTATACGCTAATTAAACGTATCCAGCGGTTAGGAACTATATTTGTATTAAAATTATCGGCGGCGTTTTGTGAGACAGAAATAGCAGAAACAATCCCACTAATTAGTTTGTCGATATTTTTGGTATGTACGATGTGTGAGTTGGTATTTAGCGTAATCATTTTATATTTAAAAACCTACCACAGGGACGTGCAATCAACATTCCAACGGCGTGTCTCACGGCATTGTTTTCCTCCCTATTACGAGAATTTTGGCATACTTTCTCACTTAAACGTTCGGATATTCACGAAAAACTCGCTCAGTTCAATGATTCATCCATAATCATCCCATTAAAATTCACTTAATTACATTTGCACTTATGCATAATCAGCAAAAATGTTTCCCCTTTCAATGTGGTTCTCTATGTATTCTCTGTACGTGCAGATAGGGGAAATTGATGTTCATACGCTGTAACAGCGAATGTCGGCTTGTAAAGATATCATAGGGCTTTAGAAACTGCATTCTATAGTATGTTATTATTAAAGAGTTTGACTATAACGACATTGCAGGAACATCTATTATGTATGCTCTGATCAACAAGACAGTAGCGTCTTCAATGCATTTATACCACCAATTAATCCACGTCTTTCAGAAAGGCCGGAAATGAAGTTGTTGAATGCATTCGGAATCGTACCGAGGGCCCGGAAATCGAACATGTATTTCCCATAAGAGACGGAGATCAATAAGTATTTCTTCAACACGTCCTTTAGGATTGTACGTTTATAAAAGTAGGAATACATTTGTTCTTTCATTGGGTGGTTATCAGGGCATTGTAGCCTACTTTGACCTTATCAAATACTTAGTTTTGAAAAGTTTGCTGTTATGATTTAACATCCATGTCATCTGGTGCACTCATTAACTAATTCAGATAGTATGAATTATAATTTGATTCGCTCTCTTCGCCTATTCACAACCTTTTTTGTCTTGTGTACATGTAGGATAAAGCATAAACCAATTCTCAATGGATAGCTTGTTGCACTTGAGGCGTGTTGTGTCGAAAATATCGATAGAGTAGTTCCATGTTATGCATATGACTCAACGAAAAAGGGTACTCTTAAAATGTTTAGTGCTGAGAGAAGCATAATATGTTAGGTATATTTCAACAGGAATAAAACGGCTTTATATTTCCAGTCAGAGGAGCGCATTATTTAACAGGTGCGTGGTAGCAAATTTAACGGAGGTGTAAGACTAAAGTTTCACGTAGAGACGACAATTTTCTGTAATGAATGTTTCGATAAAACGGAGAGGGACATCGATAACAAAACATAGAGATGTCTGAAAGTGTTTCATTGACAGTTCCTTGAATTCTCTTAATAAGTTATTAATTAATTTGATTGTGATTAGTAGAAAGGTTGTACCTATGTTTTCGAACCTTTTTTACTGCTAAAAAGACTTCAGCATAAATATTATGTTAATGTATATAGTACTATTAAAATACGGCTACTAAGGTTAACTTTGACTGGCACATTCTGATGTTCTGATGAGGCGTGTGGATGAAAATCCAAAAACATGACATGTAGTCTCCTAACAAAGTAGTTGAAAAGATTGACTATTAATTAATATTTAGAAATCATCTTCATAGATATAAATATAAAAAAACAACCATAATTTCTTTTCAAGAAAGTTTATTTCGTACTAGAGTAGATTTAAGATGAGAATATTATGAAATACAGTCCGCGAGTTAGAAAACTATCCGAATCGACTTGCTCATACCGTTTTAGATGATAGGGTGCTACAAAAGAAATATAATACATCTACATGACTCAGTTTTATTTAAGAAGAGACCAAAGAAGCAAAAAACAAAAATCATGGCGCAATATGTTGTTCGGGGCGTGTAGACACATTCATATATTCTAGTATCGACGTTAATTATCACTTCGGCAATTATGGTATCGGTCGATCGACGAAAGGGTGAGTACGTGATGTCCAATACTTTTACATTTTTCATAAACATCTTCGTTCTTATTTTTTCCCCAAATGGGATTAAGTATCTCGTATACTGTGGATTTAGTCATAGTTAAGTATATTCAAGAGCCAATTGTGACATTCAGTTAGCATCATATTTTTTTTCAGAATGACAAATTACAAAAGTTAAGACACTATTTCTTTATCGATAATGGTTATGTAGTTAAACAACATTGCGGTAAGGTATTCCATTATAACGTGTTAAAACGAACGTCAAACCTTTATAACTTAGAGCTTGTATCTCACAATGATAAGTTACAAAACGCCAGTCAGGTAAATGTGACTCTGCTTCACTAGTTTCACATCGATGACCTGTTTTCGATTTCTATAAGGTTCATATTTTCAATAGTTATTTCTTATTCCTTGCTCGACTACGTCCCCATGTTAGAACGCCGATGGTTACAAATTCTGTATGTATACATCATAGTGTGACCTTTACATCAGAAATGATGAGGTTAGAATCAGCGGAACAGCAAGCATGCATACATTGTCGAGTTATGACTAATGCTGTCAGGTGTAACAAATAAGGTCATCTCAACGACAATCACGCCATGTATATATGTGTTAACGAAATACAATGGGCGTAAATAAAGGACAGAGAAATCAATCTGTAAAAAAAGCCTGAATATGTTACCAATGGTGAAATTGATTCCCATGACATGTCATAACGCCAGCACCGGTCATTATCAATTATCCAAATTATATGAAGAGATGCAAGTCTTAGGAAAAGGACATTTATTCTATGTTTTTGTATATAGAAAAATAGTAACCATATACAAAGTTAAACAATCATATTTCATTTACTAAGGTTACCTCTAATCCAATTAACTGACCGTTAAACCAAGATAACTTCAGAGACTTACGATCATCTTGATGCTTTGTTGTAGGAGGCCCAACTCATTTGTATTGAGAAAAGAATCAATGCATAATATGACAAAATTATCTCCTCTCACTTATCAACCCTTACTAAGATTAATCTCTCTAAAATGTCACAAAGCAGGGAACCCTCGGTGACTTACGATAACCTTGGTGCTTGTTGAAGAAGGGCAAGAACACAGAACAACACCTATGCTTACTCAAATATTGTCCCAGAAATAAATAAGATTTGAAGTAGGGCAAAACATTATCTCAAAGAATACTCAATTTTAAGAGGTGGTGGTGCTAAAGCTATAGCTGTTCTGGATGGTGATATCACTTATCAGGCACTTATGTATTCTCGCTGTTATAGAGAATTGATATTGACGTGGACGTTCACTTGGTGACCGAGTATGTATAAACGAAGTGGACACGATGGTATCACAAGTGGTCAGCGAGTTGTGATATGTGGCCGAAGAGCTCCAACACACCGGACATATGTCTCGCAAGCTCGTGAGACATTCCCGACATGCTGCTGCAACTTTACTTCCGGTCTTACCTCGTGACCGTGACCTTGAAGCAGGAAAATGAGACTCGCCGTGTTATTGTTGGTGGATTCACATGCGGGAAAACAAGCAGGATCAGCTGTCTTAGTTTAGATACAATTTGGTTATCTACATAGATAACTGTTTGTAAGTATAAATTCTGAGAAATGGACATATGTGTATCCTGTATCCGACATCCTACCTGACAGAGACAGAGAAGGACAGAGAGACAGACAGAAAGAAAGAGAAACACTAACAAGACAGGGAGGAATAGAGAGACAAAAATGAAAGTGAAATGCTGGAATAGTAAACATACAAAGATGACGAAACCGCAAAATGGTAACGTTAAAGTAATGGTAGAGTTTACCAAGATTGAGGAAAGTAATACAGAAAGAAACACAAACATGAAATGAATGCTGTAGAATGTTGCAACATGAAAATATGGAAATGACCAATAATTATGATTTTATTTTCTAAATGATAGCTTAGAGTTTTTTTCACATGTCACTGAATAGAAAGAAGAAAGTGAAGAGGAAGGAAGAAATAAAGAAGGATGAACACAGGGAAACAGACTGAGAAAGAGAGGCAAAAAGGAAAGAGAAAAGAAGAAGAACAAGAGCACAATGAGAATGAAAATATAAGAATTTATAGAAAAAGTAATTTCATGATTGAGAGACATTAGAGAAAGATACAGTTTTAAAACGATAAAACGAATAGTGACAGAAACCATAAACATGGAAATGATTTTCGTAAATATGTGAAAGCAAGGAAATAATTGCATGTAATTGAACATGTAACTGAAAATCGGAAAAAATGAAAGTCAGTAATATAGGGGAAAGAGGAATGCTCGAAACGAAAGAAGAAAGCAATAACCGGAAGAATAAGGGTGACAAGTTAAAAAGAAAGAAGAGAGAGAGATAAATATGGAGACAGCTAGGGGAACGTATAGAAGACACAGGCAGGATGCGTGGAGTAAACATCACACCTAGTGTTTGACCAGCAAGTCCAGCAGAAGTGACCATGGAGTGACCACTGTCAAGGTCACAACCCAGCCTATATATGTTTAACTGACCAGTCGTATCGGATACTTTACGTCGTCTCACATACTTGCTAAATCCTTCCGGATGTTTAAACTCTGTCCAGTCAACCGGGCTAAGATAACGATGAATTTATTAATTATGAACGCCGATCGTAAATTTTTGACAGATCACGCTGGTTTAAGACTGATAGATGATATGTCCGAATCAAAATTACTATTTGGCCCCTGAAGAAAGAACCGACGTGACGTCGGACAGGGTATTTTGTAGTTTGAGGCAGACTAAAATGAGTTAACGTCTACTGTTTTCTATTTAACGTGTCCAACATATCCATTAACAGCTATCTTCTTCTCTTTTCACCACACCTACTCAGACAATTACAAACAGTAACAATAACTTCACTTTGAGACAAGCTATTTGTCAAATAACATTTTCCATAATATTTTCAAATCATAGCATCATAGTATCATTAGTTGAAATGAAAAAGTATGTACGTTTATTGTTAATCACTAAATGGATTGTATCAAAGGTTAAAATTGAAAAAGTAAAGACAAATACCAACATTAATCTATTGATCTTCAAACACAATCTCACGTGTTCACCTTAGAGGCACTTATGAGTCAGTTTTCTGTTTACAGTTTCTATCAAGAAATGGTTTAAAAACATGTAAAATATTTGATGAACAGTTTCGATCGATTATAAATCACTTGTTAGCTTTTCAATTCAACTTTTTGAAAGTGTGACGCAGTAAGTTTCCTGGTATGTTTACCTGCCGATTGAATGCACTAGTCGACCTAACATACCCACACATTCTATGTATATTTATTAATTAGCTCATATATGCACTATTCTTGTACCCCGCCTAGAGACAAGTCTATGTATATTACGGAAACTATACCATTCAATTAGCATACAGCATGATTAGCATGTTTAAAGTTTGTTTTCTCACAATATCGACCTATCCCTCTGACAGACGGTAAACTCAGTAATGGCACCTTCGGTTTGTCGCTCTCAGAATAATAATCGCCATAAAAAGAAAATCTTCCTCTAGAAACCAATGTAACGTCACGGCCGATCTTCGATCTGAATAACTATCTTGACCTAAACTTGGCAGCCAATCAGTTGGAAACAACATGCGTTCATTTGCATACGGGTCACCACGTGACGCAACATGTCCATGCACGTGCGGCGTATGACAATCCGTCGTACAATAGCGCTGTCGCCATCTCGCCCTGTCAGGTAGGTGACCCGGTTTTACATACCTATACTATATACCTACTACGCCGCTACCGCCTGGATACTCCTCCAAGTATAGTGACCCGGTCACGTGACGAGTGATTGGGAGATATCGATCTCTATTGATCAGTGGTTTGTGACCTAGGAATTCCTAACTTGACTTATCAAACGGTTCGGACTGTGCAGTCAATAATAGAATGTCAATCATTCTCGTGCAAAGCGTGTTCGGGCGTGCATCACGATTAATCCATGGCACAGACTCTCTTTAGTTTCCCGAGGTAATTTTACTTATGTATAGCACAGACGGCGAATTACACCATCGCCCTTACTAAATTAGTGAGTCAAGATATTTTTAAATGACAGAATAAGCATATGTTTTTCTTCTAAATTTATTAACCAATGTGAAGGGATATCTATAAAAATAGGAAAACAACGCCCCGAGTCCAGTCTGGTTTTCCACCAGTGGAACACCCACAATCGGGCCTTCAGCCTGCTATAGATCTTTTTAAGATGTATTGGAGAATAAAGTTCAATCCAAAACTCGTTTGTTTACACTTGCGATGTGTCGTATTGCTTTTGATTTCTTTCTGATAAGATATATTTCGAATGTAAGTAATAGATTGGACTAAGCCTAACAGTCATTCCTTACACACTATGTACATAGGCTTTGACGGAACGCATGTACCGATATATTTCAGTCAAATCAATTTATATAAGCATGCCGATTGAATTGTATCAATAATTAAATGGATATTTGATACGTAGTTGTACCAAGAAACATGATCAGAAAAGATTTGACGCGGCACAGATCTAACTTCAAAAATTGGCTGATATGTAAGATTGACTCTATAGCATCAATTTTGGAGATTTGTTTAATATTTGCAATTAATGAAGACAGGTAATGGAAATTTATTCAGCTACCTTTATTCGAGATTTGAACGTAGTGCAATTTGAAAAATATCCTTTCAGAAAATCATAGTAAAAAAGAGATAGCAACAAGTGAGTTATTGCTTATAGTGCCTCTTCACCAACACATTAGCCATGCAGCGCTACATACGAATTTTTTCACTTAAAGCAACATCCTTGCATCAGGAAGGCTTTTATAAAGACTAGACTTCAAGAAAATCGTTATCTGTGGATTATACTATTTGTTTATCAATAAATATGTCAAAGTCAATTTTTAGTACAACAACGTACGTCCGTATTCAAGATATTAGAACTGCTATCTCACATAGAAAAAGAAAGAGGCGTCACTTTCTCTAAATATGTCATTGAAAGGTATGAACTAAAGGAACATTTCTTTCATTCTTAGAGTATGATTCATTAGCCTTAAATGAAATTAAATGTTCGAAGAGATATTTTAAAATCGACGTAATTCAATGTGTACGTAATCAAGTAGGTCTGATTTAGACGTCAAAAGTTGTCTTAGTTTCTTAAAGCAATGTTTTGTGAGTTACCATTATTAGGAGACGATTCTATGACATGTGAATAAAGTACTCTTTCAATAGCTCAAGTCTGTTAAAAGTGTCTACTAACTCAACTTTACACGCTTTTTGACATACCATGGTAGGCCTACTCCAATATACGTAATACCAATCTACAACCACGTAATCAGAATAGTCTAAAACATTAAGAGAGATCACCATTAAAAGTTACAAATCAAATCAAATAGTACGCCTGACTATTTACCATGAAAAGTTGAGAAAAGAGTGTTGTCCCTTGTCGCCTAGCAACAGGGGATGCTTTGGGGGACGTAACTATGCACGCACCCCCGGCAGTGAGGCTGCCTGGGTTATGTCCCTCTATCCATCAATCGCTCTGGACAGTCAGCGCCTTCACTTTATTTGCGGGTTTACTCTCTTAATATCGTATTAATATGAGAATGGGGTAGAATCTTACGAATCTTATCTTTCATTCTAATTAAGGATGTGTTTCATTTTTTCTTTGTTATCTTGATATTAACTTTATCATTCAATTGATTTTTTTCATCCATAAGTTGTTAAAATCCTTCTCTAAATACATCGGACGCACATTCATTATAGGGGTTTCAAATGTGTTAGGTTTTTCACATTCATTCACTTAAAAAATAAATAGCCTTCAGAACATTGTAGAGACAATGCTGGCATAGTCACATAGTTCCGTCGTACATCCGTGTCTAGTGTTATTTTCTATACGGAGGAAGGCGCTTACTGTTGAACTGGTCGTCAATGAGTGTGTCACAACGACTGTCTTTATCTGGGACAAAGGCGTTATTAATTTGGTCCGCACATGGCAGTCATTTCGTAATTAAGTTATGCGTAGAGAAGCTTATAATTCAGTGATTGCGTGCGCACAGGATACAGGTCATATCTTTGTCTTCGCATTTGTGAAAATCTCACGACGTACTTTATTGCGAAGATAGTATATTATCAGGCTATGCCGGTTACTTCTCGGTAAACAACTCACAAATAGATCGATTATTCGAAATAAGGCGAACCCGACCGCTTGAAAATGTTTTGACATATAACTTTTATGCTTGGTTTTTGTTTCATTCAAATTAAAAACATCAGACGTTTTTGCTTTGAACATTTTCTTCAAGTCTCAATTATGGACATAGCTAGCGAACTCAATTCACACGTTCGTTTTCACTGTTTGGCTTTTTCAGTTTACACAACGTCCATTTTCAAACCGTCCATCGCTATGTGGGGTGGGAGACGAGCGCGGAGGGCCCGGGTGTGTAAACAAAGCACGCGCTGCTCCCCTCACGCTAGCTTCCTCTCTGCATCGGAACGCGGTATCGCTTTTCCTTTATTCATTCATACGCTTATGTTTACACGCTTACAGACTTGGCTGATTTTCATTTGCCGATCGCTCTGTGTGAGGCGTGGTCATTATCAAGAGGGCGGAGCCTAGTTTTCCATTCATTGACAACTTTCGATCGCACTCAGTCACTCTGGGAAAATTCATTCAGTAGAAATCGTGTCAAAGGCCAGTTGAAGGCCGCTGATTGGTCGATACTTCCACCGTGGTCGTTGGACTTGCAACGGGACAGACGAGACGAATCTAAAAATAGATTCCCGGCTCGGCAACTACAGTCGGCGAACAGCCTATAAATTAGCATACAGGACCTCACACAAACGTCAAATACTAGCGTTTTAAAGTAAATATTCCTAAAAACTGAATATATGTAAAACAAGATAAAAAATCTTAAAAAATATCTGCATAAAAATTAACAAAGAATGAAGCAGGTAAAGAGAAGAAATGAGGGGTAGACGGAAGCCGGTTAGCGAGCTGGTGATCCCGTCTGAAATGTGTGATGGAATGTAGGGTTCGATATCCGCTAAAACTCGTAAATACATAGAGATAAGGTACGAAATGAAATGCAAGGTCCAACCTGATCAGAATAAAACAAATTCAGAGTTAAGAAAAGATCCAGAAGCAAGCTTAATCCAGAGGTAAAATATTTGCCTTGCAGATAGCCAACTCCACAGCCACCAGTTCTTTGTTTACTGTACGCTTCGCTGCATACTCGTGCTCATGCATATTCATGAGGGAGGAAGAAAGTTGCTTTAATACTTTAAAACCATGCATGTTCACTCAATAACTATCTATATCACTTCGGTATCATATATTTGTTAGACAAAACCTGTAAAAAATTACCTAATGAGATACTTAGTTAGCAGGAAAGGCTAGAGCACGTGATAGTTGGGAGAATCTGGACATTTGCGCATGCGCTGTGAGGCGCTCCTATGCTTTCTAGCACCCCATTGAAATGTGGTTATAAATACAAGGGAGGACTGTCATTCGGGGGTGGCCGGTTGGTTTGTTCACATCTACCAAATAGCTGTCCGGCCAAACTCAACTACCTCAAAGTTGAAGATACACTTTCATAATCACAAATTGGATTTACTTTCACTGTTTACTCGGCAGAGTCGCAGGAAACCGAGCTGCTGACGAGTTAGTAGGATCTACATTGCTTGTGTGCCGAGGCAATGGATCTGATGTGTTGTGAGAGCGACAACATCCAGAGAGCATATGAAGATCCCGTTTTACTCAAAGACAGGAGAGTTTTGCAGAATTTACTTTCAACGGAGGATAGATATGTGCCCAGGTTATCCTATTTCACTTGTGTTCAAACGGACATTAAACCTCCTATGAGAAAAATGGTCGCACAATGGATGAGCGAGGTAAGAGAAGACGCCATGTTCAGCAAGTTATTCGCTATGTCACCCATTTCAAAGATAATTTTTTCATCGAATGTGGATTATATCCGTTTGACAGCGACACCAACAGCTAGAATATGTTTGTGGCTTTCTTGTGATATATCATTTCATTCAAAATATTGATCAGAAACATTTATATGAATTTTTTACGGACAAGTGTCGGCATTTCTCGCCAATGGAAATCTAACATGGCGAACGCCCTTCCACACGGGGGTACAAGGAAAAATCTGGAAAATTTTCATACCGATATTGAGATATCGGAACATTTCTTTGATAAGTGACCTAGTGCATACAATTTTGCATCTTACTGCGTTGAAAGTGAATGATTTTCTTGATTTTTGAGATTTTAGGAATATTTTTTCGGTTAAAGTCGCAAACGAAATTCACCAAGCCCCTTGTTCTCTATGCCAAGGCCTATGCAAAATCAAAATTTAACAAATCTGTACAAAATATTTGTCCTTTCACATTGAAACTTTCCTTATTTATTTAAACCAATCACTACTAACGAATTTACTTTTTAAAATATTTTTCGAATTATTTCCGATTTTTTACAAATTTTATTCAACATTTTCACATGACTGCGACTGAGGCAATGTCTGCTTAGCTCACAGTGTGAAGTGGCGCGCTTTGTTAGGTTAGCTAGATATTAAAGGACGCCGCACTACTTCACTTAGTTTAAAATGAAAATTTTCCATACTTTAAAAGTCATGGGAAAATTATTCTCTAAACTTTGGTGAATTTTGAGATGTGTGACGGAATGCACTTGATAAAATCGATATAGATAAGATCCCGAACATCGTCACACAAGTACAATACCTAAGAGTTAAAATGTGCACTCGAGTGTTCTCAATCAATATCAGGAAATGTATGTCTACACACTTGTCAAAGCAGACACTCGCTAAACTGTACACTTTCTTAACCGGACTCCGAGCAGGTGCTCGTTTTTAGAACCGAGTTGCGGCACAAGTACATTTGGTTTATTCTAATTTTTACTGACATAGAGTGTTAAACGCCCTTTGATCTTCAATTTAGTAACCTATTTGAGACTTGATATTTAATATTTATTTTATCTTCAGGTGTGTGAGGAACAGCAGTGTGAAGAGGAGGTGTTTCCGTTGGCTATGAACTATTTGGACAGATACCTGTGTGTTAAAGATACCCATAGAACTAGTTTGCAGCTACTTGGAAGTGCTTGTATGTTCCTAGCGTCAAAACTCAAGGAAACTGTCCCCTTGACGGCGGAGAAACTTGTTATATACACTGACAACTCCATTAAACTACAAGCCTTAATGGTACATATTTCTTCTTTTGTTTCGGGGGATCTTAAAATGTATCGATAGGCATTGTTTATAGTTGAAGTGATCCATTTCATGCAATGTGTGGGCAGTTTCGCTGATAATCAAGCTTGTGAAATGACAACTCGCCTTCGGCCAAATCAGTTTTGCACAGGCTTAGTTTGTGTCGGTCACTGCGGGTGGGCGTGGTCTAGCATAGTCGTTGCATTGTTGGCCGATTGCAGGAGGAAACGAAGTTTTTGTAATTTGAAAGACGAGGAGTAGAATGTATTGAGCAAGCCTTGGGCAATGTTAGATTTACATTTAACCCACAGGCTTGGGGGAACTCGGTTGACGACAGATAATCGGCTTATGTGGCCGGTGGCTTTATGGCCCTTCTTGGGACAAGGCATTAGGAGGGTGGGAACATGTTAGAGGAGTATTGAAATATTTTTGTAATTCTAAAAAACCCTAATTTATGTAACTAATAAATTTATAATTCAGAAAATGTTTAGAACGTCCGCTCCTCTCTTTCAGGATATGGAATTACAAGTTCTACACTATTTAAAATGGGATTTATCAGCGGTAACGCCTCACGACTTCCTCGACCAGATCCTAACTCGCCTGGTGATGAACAAGGAAAAGGCTAACATTCTCAAGCGACACGCACAGGCCTTCATCGCTTTGTGTGCTACAGGTAAATACTAGTTTATTATTGTTTACTATTTTCTTTGTCATACCTGTTATTATAAACTTTGACTAAATGTAATCAGCCGAGATTTCTATTGATCAAAACCAAAGCGAGGATTTATTATGAAATAGATCGAGTCGGCTATAGCCTCGGACAGTCACACTCGCTCACCCCAGAACCAACTCAAAGATAATGTAGACTTACCTTCATATTTAAGTTTATTTGTAACACTTTCAATTGAAATGATGGTAAAAGAAAAAGAAAAGGTTATGAATACGAGTTATATTAAGAAAACCGTAGGTCCAGCGCACCTAGCCAAAACAAAGACATTGGCGGTCTGTAGCGATGTAATCAAGGTCACCACAGCTATGGCTGATGGGCGACCTGCTGGCGAGATGCCCGACATTCCATCACCGGTGGTCGAGGCAGTAGCTAAGCCGACACGAGTTATCGCCCTTACTCTGCTGATAGACAAAAGTTGCGCTTGTTAGGTATTGGACGTAGATTTAACCAATTGGATATTTTCCCAAGTGTAGAATTTGGACAGACGTGAAAAGAATGCCTTAGTTTCAATCGTTAGTAGAGAATCATGTGAAAAGTGTCGATACTTTAGTTTAAGAAATATTTCTATTCTATGGTAATTATCTTTATTATAGTTGTCTTTGTTGATTTTTTAATGGCTTATTTTTTAAATTATTTCTTCCAGACTGTAAGTTTATGATGTATCCACCATCAATGATAGCGGCAGGCAGTGTCGGGGCAGCAGTTCACGGATTATTCAGTGCCGCCGAACCTCAAGACCTGAAATTCCTTCGAAAACTTCACCAAATCACAGGCATCGAAGTGGTAAGTAGCCACGGGCCTTGCTAATCCGGACCTCTCTCTCACGAGGCTTATTGCGTCGTATTAAGCAATCCTTTCTCAAATTTAATTATTTCTGAGCTGAGGACTGCACCGCTGTTAACCCTTCCGCTGCCAAGGGAAGTTGTTCGGGCCCATTGGGTGTAAGATGACCTGCGGGGAGCAAGCGAGATAGATCTTGGGTGTAACCTTGTTGGTTAAAGGGAAGGGATGGGGGGTAATTCTTGGCTTGGTGCCGGCGGCTCCGTTAAATAACGCCTCATTGGCCTTAATTTGTACCCCATATTAAGTTTCAACTATTAACGACATTTCGTTTGTTTATTTCTAAAATTATCATAATTTCAAACTTTTTGTTCGGGATTTTTATTATCTTTATTTGATTTTCCAGGAATGTTTACGGTACTGTCAAGAACAAATCGAGCAGTGTTTTGCGAACAATTTATCAACTGTGCAAGAGAACCCGGAGACACCAACAAAGTCGGACCCTTTAAATGGTCAACCCACCACCCCGACTGATGTCCGTGACATTCGACTGGAGAGCCGGACATACTGAATCGAACACGCCCAGCCTACACCGGTGTTCGTTTCTGAGCTTACTAGACTGTGATGTCAGGACGTTTGGCTCCGTCCCCGCACGGAAAGTCCGATCAACCCACACGAGGCCTGCACGAGCTGTTCGCAGTCGTAAATCTGCGAAGTCGTATACGATGTCAACAAATGTGATATGCGAACTGTGACGTCATAGCCACGACTGCCTTTGCCTGCCATGGACGTGAAACACTGCCAGTGACTCAAGTCACGTGATTTCCGGAAGTCGCTCTATTTATGACTTTTTGCCGCAAGTCACCTTGCATTGTGACTCGGCATTAAAACGTGACAAGTGACGAAAACGTCGCACTGCCTGGACTTGAACTTGGACTGTTATTTATACATCCCAATCATTTTACGAACTTTTAAAGCATCACTCACTTTCACTGTACAAAGGTCATGAACTCGCATTGCCTGACATGAGATGACTTATTAATTTAATATTTATACCATTTACTCTCAAAGACTGCCGTTAACACCGTATGCTGTTTCTACCAGTTTCTGCTGTTGTGATAGCAAGCAAATATCTTGCATCAACCGCTATGGCAATACACGAGGTTGATCGTTAGAAGCCACGCCCCTTTGCAAAATGGGCGAGGTCGTGATATCTCAGTCGTGAGATACTTATGCAAATTATTACCTATAGTTCACTCCTCTTCGGTCTACCTCTTAAGGACTGATTAGTCTGTCTAAATAAATTAATTAAATTAATTTCTAACTTATGATTACTCTACCTCAAACTTGAAATGCAACAGCTGTACAATGAAGTCGTACTTTAGCGATTCAGTCAGTGATCGAACTCCAGGCAATTCCAGATCAAATCATTAACATAGAATCCTTTATTTTAGTATTTTAACTATGTCGATTAATTTTAAAAAATCAAGTAATTTACCAACTTTGTTTAAAAGGGTCAAGTGATGTAATTAAAGGGGAAATGCAATTATAAGATGTGCACTGGCGCGAACAATTTAAGCCTTTGGATAACTGATTTCTTAAATGTCACTGCCAAGTTGACGATTAATGAAGTGTGTCGACTCATCTAACCGTTGGTTTGTCATGGTTAGATGTCAGTATTGTCTGAAGGAGAGGGGCTTTCATGTCTAGTAAACCTACTGTGATAAGCTTTATTAGCGTTTTGCAAACTTGTCTTTTTGGAGCGTTGCCTAACGCTGCTGTTAATTGAATATACCTAGGCGGCAATTATAGTTAAGTCTCGGAGGTAATATATTAGTCTACAAGATGCCCGTGTTACAAAAATAGTCAACGTTAAAATTTATTTCAGGAACTTTTTTGAACTAAGGTCAAGGTTTTAAAGGGCGATAATACAAACAATATCCTATCTCAGAATGGTCTACCCTTGGCTGGTTATTGTGATAATGTAAAATATAGATTTGAGTTGAGGGTTTAGCATCGGAGATATGATATTTGTTTGAGGATTTAAAAATGCACTTCTGAAAAGTGGAATAATTCGACTCAGAAGGTTTGACCATGCATAGTGCTTTTTAGATTTATATTTTATAGTAAGTTAGATGAAGACGAATGATTGTGTACGTATAAGCCGTCATCTTGTAAATAAATTGTGCCGAGAACCGCTGTCTCACAGCTTTATAATATTCACTTAGTGAAGTCTGGATCGCTATGCAAGACTGAGGAGAATGCCGGATTTGAGAGATGAACTGTTAAGTGAGCGTTACTGCCTTGAGTTGTTATCACCATGGTTACCCATTTGTTTGATTGTATGAATGTATGTGAAGGTCTGCATAAACTGCACTGTCATTGTATTGTGTACATACTTTGGCTGTTAATGAATAAAATATAACATTGAACAATATGTCCTTGTCTGTGTTTATTTGAAGAAGTTGCATATGTTCAAACATCTCTCGGGTGGGAAACCATCCATGCTTTTGCCTTTCTCTCGGATTGATTGATGAGTTGGCGCCATGTTTTATTGAGGAAATGCGGTATTCATGAAAACGTTTCATCCGCCCTGAGAGTCTATTGGTGTGTTGTATAAAATTCTCGTTCTCATATTAAAGGTCACCACGAGGGCCTTTTCTCTTGAAAGCTTAACTATATTACTGTATTTACCTAGATCGGCTCATCATAACCCAAAGCTTCTTAGAAGAAATATGGTAGTTCCAGAGGGAATTTCTTCCCGAAATGTACTTTAACTTCAATAGGCATCAGCTTTGTTCTTAATTGTCTGTCTGTAATCTACAAGCTAAAGTGAAGAGTGTGTGTAGAAATACACGAGTGAACAGTCTTGAATTGTTGTGAATTCTGTTAAAAGTCCTTCTTTTAAATGGTTACACCGGATAAAATATGAAAAGAGTCTATAGTGCTCGCATCAATAAAAGTCTATATATAAATCGACCATGTCTGCTACGAAGGAAGGTGGACTTCGATCAGAAGCGTATCTAACACATTTTAAGTGACACAGAGTATGTTTCATGGTTTTTAATGTGGCTTTGGCATGAGCCAAAATGCCTATGAGTCTATGACCTGTGTTAAGTAAGAATCGCCTCCCTCAACTTGCATCTTCATCTCTAAAATGCCAAAATTATTATATTATCTTGGTTTCACTGATAATCGGAAAACGGCCTTATAGATATCAAGAATTCGGAGTTATGGGTCAAATTAACATGTATATTAGTTAAATGACCTACTTAACACTATCAATGTTTGTCTTTGTGCCTGCTGTAAATAGGTTTTAGAAATTACGTTTTCAAGAATCATTGGCGCGCGTCACTCTCCGATTTTCGATCACAAATCACGACACTAATCCGTTAAATTCGCTATACTGAACTGATGAGCATTTGGATTCTGATTTTCTGAAAGCACCACTAATTAAAAAAAAATAAAATAACACCATTTATGATGTTTGACATATTTGACTCCAACAACATACTTTGTGCCCCTTTAAGCACGTGCATTTTGCGAGAAATTTATTGACATTTTCACCTACTATTCTTATTGGTGTACTTCCTCTAAATGGAATTTATATTAAAACGGTATTCAACAATCTGATCTGTATTATATCATCTCACGTTTCACATCCCTTATGAAATAACTGTAAATTTACAGAACATGATATTGTGATCTCGACGGGAGTCGGTTCAGGGTATTTACTGGTATCATGTCACGGTCCCATTTCGGCTACAAACCGTATTTTAAAGAAGAGAATGAGCTGTCGTATTCTCATTGATGATCAAGATCAGGTCGGTCACAGGGTGCAAATAGTGTCAATATGAATCTGATTGCAACTAAGTTACAAATTGACGTCCTTCACCTAATTGTTTTGTCTATATCAACTCCAAGGTCGATTGTATTATCACAGTGAATAGTGAGAAAGTGATTTATACACACGATCAGCTGTTTTCTCACTACAACATTGTTGTCATCTGTGTAACAAATCAGCTGATCGCTGTGTCAATGTCGGTGTAAACGACTGACTACTAGTTCATTTAGTACTATTTCACATAATAATTTATCGCCGACAGTTCAAAGAACCGGTGAACCTGTGAATGCATAAAATAATCCTACATGACACGTGCAAACGTATGCATGCCCATGAAGCATTCCAAAGTACACAAACAAACCTATACCGTCATCGCCTTCATATTGCAAAATATTGCAGTCTCACATGGACCTACATGGAATAAACCGTAAATCCTTGATTAAAAGCTGGGCTTATATTTTTTTCAACCTGTTTAATCCAATGGAGGCCATTCATGTCAGGCATTTTTTTCAGTTTCCGTAAAAAAAAAAAATATTAAAATTCGCTTAATTAAGCGCTCTTTTGATTAAAAAAATATTGAATATTTTAAAAAAAAAAAAAATTGAAACGTGAGCGAAGGGTTAGGTCTTATTTCAATAGGTGGATAAGCAGCTATCGGAGTGTGCAAGGACTTCTATCCAAGGTGGGCGTCTAATTAAGGATTTACGGTTATATATATATATATATAGGTCACGTGGATATCAAGGAACGTTACTTTGCTACAACTGTTTTCCTAAGCACTTATAGTGACCTTTTCTGTAGAGTATATTATACATTGGCATGAGATACCAAAATCAACTTGCATAGCCTAATAATGTCCGAATCAATCAACGATATTGCAAAGTTTCCGACCCAGCAGGCATCTGACGTCATTTCGACGTTGAAATTTGGTTGATTTCAGGTCAGGACGTCGATCGACCATTTTTCGACGTCGGAACAACGTAAGTTTCCTGACGTTGAAATTTGTTTGGTTTTTGACGTTGTTTCAACGTCATCAGAACAACTTAAAACTGACAACTAATTACTTTTATGACATTTCATTATTATTAATAACATCAAATTAGTTAAGAATTGTTTTAAAGAATGAAATGAAAAATGCAAAAACGAACAGCTATCATTGACATTTAAAAATTGTTATTGATATTGGATTTGATAAAAAAAGTTAATTTCTTTCAATTTCACAATAAAGGGAGGTAATTCTGTTCTTACAACATACCTTGTTAACTCTAATTTGTTATATTTTTCAACAGTCTTTATTTTTTCAGTAAAGTTCACAAATGAAAACATAATTTTTCAATTTGAATAAAGTTAGTACTTCTTTAAAAACGGTAACTGCCGATTTGTAACAAACATTTTTTTGCTGACACTTTGATCTAAATCGTTGCACTGTCATATAAACACAAACACCCTCTTTTAAAAATTAATTTCCAATAATTGGATAACTTCTTTCATCCGACTCTTTAAGCAAGGTCTTATACAGAGTTGATGATTAGCGTAAAGCCTCACAGATGATGCATGGCTATAGGTAAATGAACAAAACTAACACAATCTGAATGATCATCAAGCCTTGACGTCGATACCACGTCTTTTCAGCGTCGTTACAACGTCATGGCTTCAACGTTGAACCGACGTGGAAATGACGTCAGATTTCGACGTCGCCGCAAATTTCAAATCCAATCAAATTTCAACGTTAATTCAACGTTGATAAACGACGTCGTTTCAACGTTGATACAACTGCAGATTGCCTGCTGGGGAATAGAGAAGAAAATTATAGACCTATTTACACTTCTAAGCTTATGTGTTGATATAGAATCGATGTAAGGAGAAAGTAGCATTCAAGTAGCCTAACCCATGAGATGGGCGTTCACCCTCTTAACGCCTTTTATAAAGTCATGTCAGTCAAAATATGAAATATATTGAAGATTTCTTTCTCAAAATGAAATTGTCTCAAACGATGCCCTTCCAGATAGGGTTGATTCCAATGCAAAATTTCCTACATAATTACAGCAATCAAATACTGCAGGTTCTTGGGAAAGCATGGAATGCAGAAACATTCTTCACGGACTGCACCTTTCACTGCATACAAATTTAGAAGGATCTAGGGTAGCTAACTGCGACATCGATAATCCATGCTTGGTTCATATAATACAATGCTACCAGATTACTAAAGGGATTGGCTGTTTGCTGAACTATGAAGAATCGGTATATATACACATCAATCCCTTTTCCATGGTGGGTGCAACTCTCATACCGTTAGCATCAATGTGTTGTGAACCGGAGCATGTATGTTACAGTTGTACACAATGGTTACAGATAAATATTTGTAAATACAGGATAACCATGTTAATCGTCTTCAAATCACGTGCAGGTCGCGTGCTGGTGTTCGCACACTCTCAATAAAGCTGATTTATTCAAAACGACGAATGAAACAAAAACTAAATAAGGTAATATATCATTTAACGTATTAACTTGCTTTCATCGTTCCATGTATAGTCCTCGACAACGATTAATATAACAAACCACAAGAATCTTCCCTGTTATGAATTCATATTTCCTCCAACGTGGTTATACATGTAGTTTCAGACGGTTTTTTCCCTGAGGCTGTCAATCTTGTTCAGAATGTTGTGATAATCTTATTTTATGAAAGAAAGATTTCCCAACTAGGTAACACCGCATCCAGCAGCCTTCAGGACAATAAATAAACTTAGCACCTGCAAATAAACGATTCCTTTTGCATATGTTGTGCATCGTACTCAGACGAAATCACCGTAGCTTCTCTTAAGTAGGTCTGAACGGACCCTTGTGATGAATTTGAGCTTTATTAAAATAAAAAGTTTTTGATCTGGAATATATATCATTCGAATATGAAACCTATTTTCAAGGTAAATTCATTACTGCAGCTTCGTCCCGCCGTTGTAGAAGCTATTTTATTGGACTACGAGTAATGGTCCTCATGATGCGCAGTTGCAAAAAATCAAATTCGTTTTCAAATATATGAAAATATAATTTGCAACTTGTTTACATGAAAATTCTTCACTGGCTCTTTGTCGCAAGTTCAAAGCAACTCCCCGTCTAGTAAAACCTCGCACCAAAATGACCTGTGCTTTACATTCTCTTAATAGCATGTCTACCGTGGGAGTAGATTTCTATGAAATCATCCTCTTTATCCTTACATTATACTTATATTTTTACATATCTTTCAAATGATGAGAAACATGATCAAATACCTACATATATATATTGAAGGTGAATATACTGACTAAAAGTACTTTATGATTCGAGAAATAATAACACCTCGCCCCCGACAATCTGTGTCTGTGTGCTGATGTAGTCCAACAGATGCCGCCCATTTCGGGTACCTACCTTTATATCCTCCGTGGAGCGAGGGGAACTAAATGGCTCTATTTCTTACCATCTTTCAACCTAAACTCGTCTACCCATTCTGACTCAGCAGAGCAGTAAACGTATGTTCTAAAGTTGATATTAAACAGTAAAAATGCTCCTAGGGACGACAAACGAAGACTGACAATCACTGTTTACGTGGCCACAATAATGCATAATCCCGGACCATAAAGAATATCTCCCACGTGTTTTTTCCTCCTCAGGTAAATGATGAATACCTGGCTTCTCGTCCATAAACCTGTCTCTTTAGGCAGGCTCTGTATCCATGCGAGAAGAAGATGCACTGATGCAGACTTATAGTGGAAAGATTAAATGTGTCCTTGTGGATGTGAGAAAGTTGAACTACGGTCACGGGGAGGTTTGTGTATGGATATGATATATATTGCATTGAATCGGTACACTGTTGGGAAAAGAAGAAAAAGAAGATGTTTTATTATAAAAGACAATGTAAAATACAATATAAAACCTCGCCCGGCCCATTTGGGACTATTTGACATTAAATTAATTGATTTCAACTTTTCACACCAGATGGGGCTAAAATGGTAGGTAGGTTGGTTCATTACCCGTCTTACGCAACGAACAGTTACATAATCGGAGGTGCAAGGATGTATCATGAAAACTAAAAAGAATATCTAATTTTAAAAGAATAAATTTTCTTTGGTGTCTATAATCGAGGAGAAAATGTTATTTGGGTGTGACTGATCTGTAGACATTTACATGTATTTTTCTCCGGAAAAATGAAAGGGTGTTGGTTTTGGTAATATTTTAATTAGTAGAACGAAACATGTTTTAGATGGAGCTTCTTATATACGGGGAAGTGTGAGTTATGATTGTAAATGGTAACACGACGTCAGCAACTGTCGGCACTTCTCGATAAAATGTTTCGTCTGAGTGACTCAAACAAAGTCTGGAGTGTCATTTGAATGGAAAATTCACGTGCCATTTAGGCGATGAACCAATAAAGATAATTTTAGGATTAGGATAACGCTTATCTGTAATATTTCAAAGAAGTTCTACCTTTTCTTACCAAATATAACAATGTTTACATTGAACGGATATACAACGATTTTGCCGTTATCGTCAATGCAATTAATTCTTTTAACTTGATAAATTAAATGATATCGAATTGATATCAAAATATACGTATATATTTTCAGATGAAAATTGTATATATTTATCAATGGGAAGAGAAGCATTCGTGAACGCTTGCACACAGGAAAGAGGAAAATAAATTGATAATGGGTTTACCCGTGCAAATACTGTCACCTGGTGGAAATGCTCGCTGTTGTTTAACGGTCTCTTGTCTTCCCGTCAACCCTTTCATCTTCTCTCACACCGTGTGTGTGAAGAGAATTTAATGAAATTCAATTTTAAAGATGGACATCCGACCCCGTGTTAGTATGAGTTTGACCTCGTCACTCTGTTGCATCCCTCCTAGATGAAGCGGAGAGAGCAACTTCATACAGACTTTGCATTGCAAATTATTAACATCAACATCATTCATAAGTTATAAACGGAGAGATTTAAAACGTTGAAGTGAGAAAAAAGGGCTGTGGGGAGAGACATTAAGTGTTCGGCTACGCAGGAAGCCATGGCGATGTGAGCATTAACGCAGGCCTTCATGTTCACTTCTCGAAGTTATTCTTCAGTCCCTCTGACTATTCGCTTTCAAGGTATGGAATGTAGGTTTTATTGGTGGATGGGTCTATAAAAGCATATTTCTAGTGTTATCATCTTCTAGTTACAATATTTGTTACCAGTCACCGATTCTCATAAAGCCGACATTCACACAGGATCCATTGTTAGGATTCGCAGTGGCGTTACATTATCATTGTATGGAGAGGTGTGGAGTTCTTAACAAGACTTTATTTTACCTCTTGGGCTGGGATTTCCAATGCGATTATGTGGAACACTGGTGGTTTGGTAGTGAAAGAATTTGCTTTGCTTTCTGCGGATTCGCCCTCTGGTATTTGCTGCACGCGAACACATCAGATTTTGAAGGAAATGTAATTATTTGAAAAGCGTCAACAGCTTAACAGCACGCGTCCTATCTATGCCGGCACAATAGTGCTTTCATCAATCGGGTTGTTCGAGCTAGGGCGCTAGGACAGCTGCAAATATACTGTTTCTTGAAGCTGCTCAAGCGGCTTTGTACAGGTAACCCAAGCAAAGATGTTGGTGAAGATCTGATTCTAGTACTCGACAAAAGAATTCAATTTTTTCATCTTCATCGTCTTCGCACATCATAGCATTCAGCACTCTTTTGTGCGCTATCATGCAAACATCAAACGTTGTTCAGTGAAGCAGGGAAGGCTTCGGTACATCACAGACTTCACAGCATTGAGGCACACGTTGGATTCCGAAGCATTGACCCTGAAAGCCGAAGTTCGCCGAACCTTGACAATCGCTCATCCTCGGTGCTCTCCGGAAAAAGC
This sequence comes from Phorcus lineatus, assembly GCA_921293015.1. NCBI lineage: Eukaryota > Metazoa > Mollusca > Gastropoda > Trochida > Trochidae > Phorcus > Phorcus lineatus. The sequence continues at coordinate 55,256,651 of OV121085.1, read as the reverse complement.
TTGTACATTCGGCAGCTGGCACGTCAAGCGATTGTTTCATGTATGACGGGTGGTAGGAGTATTAAGGGTGCCGGCACGTGCTGATGCATGCTGTGACGTTATGCGTGGAGACGTTCCGCACATGTTGTCGCTGGAGTATTATGTGATGGAATGTGATATCATATACCCGATACTTAAAGGAATGATAAATCATTAATATCATTGAATACGAGTAAGATTAATCTCTTACGCATGTAACCGTAAACCATTTTTTATATCTTTTATAAACAAAAATAAAACAGATTGTGAAATATAAAAAAACACATCTTATTTAGCTATGTGTCGGCAAGTGCAATGTTGCTCATTATGACAAAGCAGATATATCTGATCTATGCTCGCAGAAAGCTTTTCAACATGTTACCCCGGAACTTGTCCAAAACAAAGCTCATTTAACTGGTTTGTTACTTAAAGTGTATGAGAAAACAAAAATATTACCTTTAAGAAATAGCAGCTGGTGCTTAAAAACAAGGGTAAAGATGTGTGTGAATATAAATCTTCGTAAATAGGCCTTGGAGCATTTTAAAACTGATGCAATTCTATTCTTCTCAAATCTATCTGACAGAGTTTAAATCTACACATGCATAACACCAAAAAGAAATATTTCTGTTGATATTTGTTTATGGTAACACAGACTGCTAAATACGGTCCAATCATTTCAAAGAATTCTAGAACCTCAACGCGACATGTGTACAATAGTGCAAAGACGTATATACGTTTTTAAATTGTGTAAGCATGATTCGACAAAAAGAACAAATGAAAATCTTGTTTACCAATATATATATATATATATATAACCCATAATAAAAGATATCGTGAATGAAGAAAAGAAAATATGCGCAGTAATGAGTATTAATTCATTATCGGGAGATATAAATGAGAGTTTACCCCATCTAGAACAGGTAGAGAAGTCACGTGACCTTGATTGATGTTGAAGACCCGGATGTAGAGTTGTTAGAAGTCTCATGTAAGGTTGTTAATATGTGAGCGACATCGTTCCCACGGTCCGAGGCTAAAACTACATAGACATGACAGGGAAAACGTCTCTTCCAACTCGTTCCATAAGAAATCAGGTATTTCAAAAGTTTCAGAAATGTGGAAAAATATGCGAACTATTCCTATAATCTAATTAATGTTCATAATTTTCAGAAAAAAATATTCCAACCAAATTTTAAATGTATTGTCTTAGGAATTCAGATGATTTCAGAAAATCCTAGATTTATTTATAAAAAAGTTTCTGTTTGATGTGCATCATGAATAAACACAACATTAGTCAAACAGGACCTACATCTTACGTATTTATGATGAACTAAAGCATGCTTATGAATGTTGCAATGTATCTTCTCACGCATGGCCTATACTTGCGCCAGCCCCATAACTTGCTAAGATAAGACCTTGCCGTATTTCCCTAGTTTTTCTCCGCTTGTCGAGGATGCTGCAAGCGACAGATCTCGATAGTCCAATGAGAAATCACATAAATATTGCGAAGAGGGCGCTGAACTCAAAACACGAATTGAGCAGTATGATTAGAATAAGTCAGTGATAAAGACTGGTACAACTTAAGCCATGCTGAGGAAAATGGTTGTGAAGTATCGTTTAATAACACTTCGTTTGTATACTGACCGTTTTAAAATAAAACTCTGAAATGTTCCAATGCATGACATTTTTGATTTTGCTAAATATATAACCTCCACTTATGAGAGTAATCATTTAGTCGCAGTTGATGCGCAATAATAATTTTCATCAATAATTTCAATACGAATTTGAAAAAAGGACAAATAATGTGAAAAAAGCAGTTATTGATATCATGAACCTGGTGTCAACAAAACAAGAATTACAAATGTTATACTCCATACTTGGATGGTGGTCATAAAAATGATAAATAAAAGAATAATAATAACTTAATTTATGAAAGAATTTATACTATCTTGTGGAGACTATCCTGAAGACAAGATACAAAAGAAAAGTTATTCCTTTGATACGAAGAAAGCTTTAACATCATTGGTGTGTGTGTGTGTGGGGGGGATATGTACTCTTCCTAGAAAAATAGGGTATCAATGAAGTTAATACTTATGAAGCAACAAAAGACGTAACTGGAGGCAATGCTCAGAGTAGAAGATGGACTGACAGAAGAGACGTACACGCTAATCAACACAGGTACAGCGACGTCATGTGGTCAGTGGATGGACTGAGGACACCAGCTGAAGTGCAGAAACTGTACCTCATTGTGTGACACGGGTGATTGATCACTACCTGTAACGATGTATACCTGGCTGCACGAGCAACATGTGCGAGACGGGAGGGAGGGAGGGAGGGAGACGCAGTCGCGTGTACATTGTGGGGGCAGGGAAACATGTGCATGTCGACCACAAAAGAGTATTGGATGGCTATTTTCGTATACTAGTATGTACTTTGTGACGTACGTTTGGGGTTAATGGGGATGGTTTGGAATTCATTATACAAGTAAAGGCGGTAGTAATCATAAATTTGAGTATTAGTATTCGTGGTAGTAGTAGTTGGTGTTTTTATAAGAAGCAGTGGTAAGGTGATTATAAAGTTTATAGTAGAATACTTTATTGTTGTAGAAGAGGTTGTAGAAAACGTAATGTCTTTAACATTAGTGGAAGAAGTGTTGTAAGAGTATAGGATAAGTAGTATTAGTAGTAGATTGTAAAAGTAGAAGTAGTAGTAGAAGTAGTAGTAGTAGTAGTAGAAGTAGTGTACGTAGGAGTAGGAGTGAAAGTAGTCGTAAATCTAGCAGTAGTAGCTGTAGTATGAGTAGTGGTAAAAGTAGTTGTAGTAGTAATAGGGGTAGCAGCATAATTAGTAGTAGTAGTAATAGTAGTAGTAGTAGTAGCAGTAGCAGCAGTAGTAGTATTAGTAGTAGAAGAATAAGGAGTAGTTAAAACTTATTGTTGTAGCCCGTATTCGTATTTTATATATATATATATATATATATATATATATATATATATATATATATATATATATATAAAGTTTCGAGTGAAGAGTTATTGAAAAGGTTTGTGTTACAATAACAAAGTAAAATACATTGCATATTGACCGTGTTGTATAATTTCTCTGTTATTGTTTCGTTCTTGTTTCAGCATGTAGCCGTGTTTTATGTTGTGGGGAATGAATTTTCGTGATAGGGCTTTGAAATGTATACTATATATTAACATATTACTTACAGCGGAAACACTCCCATTGCTGTACTGCTCGACGGTGTTTGATTTGAATATAACATTCCTCGCAGTTTTATCAAATATTTTGCATTGTAAATGTCAAATGCCAGGATTATGCCTACATTTTGAGACCACGCGTGGGGTGGGCGTTTGAAATGTTTTGTTTTTGTTGACATATATGACAATCATATGGCACTTTGACACCCCCCTCAAGGTATGAAAAGAGATTCGGTATAGGTATATTTTGATATAGCGTTCATTCTTATTGAACATTTTTGTGAATTATTTCCAATATTTACTCAAGGACCATGAAAAGCAAATTTAGTTTTTATTATGACTTATCCATCTGTAGTGCTTTATACACTCGTTAAGTTCAAAGGGTTCAGCGTTCGATCTTGTGGTACTTACGTTCGAAAACAGTGTCTTTGAAGTGTTGACGTTCAATAGTGGAAATGGCACTGAGAGAGATGTTTCAAGATTTACACCATGAAGGCATTCAGCAATTGTACAGGGAAACTGCAGCATGTATGATATTTGATTATCTGACTGTGTAACAAGCATCCTCCTCCATCACACAAGACTACAAGAGTTACACAACGTTACACATTAACATCCAATCAAATCAAACTATTTCCTATAATTAGTGCTTCTGGTGAAGTCAACATTACTCTCAACGAATGTATTACATTATAAAAGGAAAATAACGGGTCCAGCGTAATGTCGTTATTTAAGTGTTACAGCGAGACTCAGAACCGGACCTTCGAAACACGCAGAGTAACATATAGAGATTCATGATATGTTATATAGTTAAGCAAATTGATATCATATAACATTATTATATATATCATTACATATTTTATATACAAGAAATGTGGTATATATATCTGATACTATGATATAATACTGTCGAGATGCCAGAGTCACATATTTGCATTACTCGGTACCTTGAGTGTCACATTATTCTCTTCAGTACGAACTGGGAATTCTGATGATAAGACGTTGTAACAAAAAATTCGTCATAACTATCGATCTATCTCGAGTAAAACAGAACGATGCCAATGTATTTATCGAATGTCATCTGCGTATTTTAGTTTAAATGATGAAAACGCCATTTTTATTATAGAAAGTTGTTGAAACAAAGAATATTTATCACTTAAGAACCACCTACAGTGACTACATAACGATGCCAAAGTATTAAAGTTCAGCATTTACACAATGTACAATGAACGTTACGGAACATATCTAGTTCGCAAGACAATAACAACATTAGATTTCAGGGTGACACTAAGCAAATTATATCACCTGTCGCGATTGTTATACAGCTTTTTTCCCCATTATACCATCACTATACGAGGATCTACGGCGACTTGGAGACAAAGAGAACCAAGGCTCCGGAACTACTGATGAGAGGAATCTCAGAAATCTGCTTCAATCATCACGACTGTTATATGTTCAGTATACATAACATCGTTACTTTATTACCACGAACACCAACAAAGCGTTCAGTACAGTCGGTACTAATTATGAGAGGACGCTCAGAGAAGTTTGCATCACGCGTCGCGACTGTTACAGGTATAGATTGAGAATGCGTAACATCGCCTCTGAGTTATCGTAGCTCTAACAAAGCGTCCAGGAACGTCTGTACTAATGCTGAGAAGACGACACACCATCGTAGATTTACCTGGTATAAATCTCAACACTGACACGAGGCAGTAAAGTCCAGGTTAACAATAGGTACACAGCCTCGGGACATGGAACTGGGTTTCTTACGTATCGCGTAATGTGAAATCAATTTAAGTCATGCCTTTTGCCGTGTCGTTTTATTATGCATGGGTTACTGGAAAGATACATGACATTGGCGTTGCAAAGGAAGCACCTTGACAGGAAATCCTAGTTCATTTGATCATGGCGTCTTTGTTTCCAGTCCTTAATAGACATGCAGGATTAACTGTGCTTAGAGGTACAAAAAGGTTGCTTTGACAAAAATAGGTGGTACTAGTATCTTTTTCAATTGTCCAGTATTCATAATGATGGTAAATCATTTCGTCATGTCTTGTGCAAAACTTTATGTTTATATCCGCATGACTTATATTCTCTTAATGAAATAAAAACGTCGAGTTTACAATAAAAACATCGTTTTTTAAATACCCACTTGACAAATCGAACGCCTTTTCTCCAGACTATCTGCACCTTAATGTTTATCGATGTATGGAGGCCATATATCAGTTTCTACCAGACGGAGTAGAAGGCATCTAGGGTCCCAGAATATTTATCAAAATGAGTTACAGTTTTAATGTACATATCTGAACAACCTGGTAGTTTTGTACGATTCAAAATCAAAATCTTAGGTTACGATTCAAACATCACTTGCGGGAAGGAGTATAAATGGCTCTCTAGTTCAATAAGCCTAAAATCCCTCTATTTTATATATTATTTAATTTCAGAATATGGAAATGTTAGAATTATTTTCTTAATCTTTCTTTTAGGTATTGCTTTGGACCTCGTATTTGCTCGTGTGTATGATACACAACTTATACACGGCCCTGTACGGTAAGATATACAACTTATACACGGCCCTGTACGGTAAGATACACAACTTATACACGGCCCTGTACGGTAAGATATACAACTTATACAGGATCCTGCACGGTATAATATAAAACATATAAAGGACCCTGTACAGTATATAACACAACTTATACAGGACCCTGTACGGTAAGATACAAAACTTGTACAGGACCCTGTACGGTAAGATACACAACTTATACAGATCCCTGTGCGGTAAGATACACAACTTGTACAGGACCCTGTACGGTAAGATACACAACTTGTACAGGACCCTGTACGGTAAGATACACAACTTATACAGGACCCTGTACGGTAAGATACACAACTTGTACATGACCCTGTACGGTAAGATACACAACTTATACAGGACCCTGTCCGGTAAGATACACAACTTATACAGGACCCTGTACGGTAAGATACACAACTTATACAGGACCCTGTACGGTAAGATACACAACTTGTACAGGACCCTGTACGGTAAGATACACAACTTGTACAGGACCCTGTGCGGTAAGATACACAACTTGTACAGGACCCTGTGCGGTAAGATACACAACTTGTACAGGACCCTGTAAGATACACAGTTTATGAGTCAGAACCAGATGACGTCATACCTGCAGGAGACAAATAACATGTTCTTCAGGCTCTGATCTTGATGGAGAGACCTTGTGAACACACACATATGTTACTTTCATGATTACAGACCTAGCGTCTTCATAATCCTTGTTCTTCTAACTGTTTGTCTACATGACTGATGATCATATTTAAGATGCTTTCTTTCAGTTTTGAAAAATCATCACATGTGTACGCTCATAAACTTATCATCATTTCATCTTTTCTTATCTATGATAAGATGCCATTACCAGATGGCGATGTAAACATTTCAGCATTATGATATCAGAAAAGGAATATTTTTCTAGGCAACAACTTCTTAAATGTGAAATCATACGACGTTTTAAAGGATATGCTTACTGCTTCATCAGGGGAATGTGATGATTGAGTAAGCTTATTATCCAAAACGTCGCTTACGGCTACGGAGAGGAGACGGCTGCAGACAATTAGTTTTTAAGTACGAAATCTACGTTTCTCATTTGAAGGTTAATGCGTGGAGCACACGGGAAATACGCGGATTGCATGATTTAAACACATGGAATGCAGGATATTGCCAGTCAATCGAGACGCGGTGTATCAATGAATGACACGTCACGTGAACTCCAATTAAACCGTGGTCCCATATCCGATGATATTTTTTCATTTGATATCATTATTTTTTTAATCAAAATATTGAAAATATATATAAAATGTAAACAAGTTACAGTTCCTATTGTTCTGAAGTTTTTGGATTCCAAATGAGAATGCATTCGGAGCCGTATGTCCGTGAAAAATTCCAACTAGCTACCCAACCATTTTTCAAGAATCTACTCCTTATGTATTTTCCATACTTGTTCATTGTAATCATAAAAATAATGAGTGTAACTAACAAGAAATGAATTTACCCCCACAATAAACGAATATTTATTTTTCATTTATCTCAGTCGACTCTTACATTTAATTTCCTTGAACACAAATTATATTATCGCCTAAATATGTGAAAAGCCACCAAACAGCGATTGTATCAATCCTGGTAGTTTCATTTTGTGATATGTTGAAATTTAAGATAGACGAATACTTCAAAAGGCATATTTCTGCAGATGACGTCAGCGGCGTCTAGTTGCATTAATTGTCCTCTATAAAAAGAAGCAAGGTATGTGGTTTCCGTGAGAAATGAGCAAATCTAATGTTGTAAACAAACAAACAAAAACCAACGACATATTCCTTTTCTGTACATTAAAGTAGTCAGGCGGCATGCATATATCATTCACACTGATTGTACTGGCGTTATCATGATGCCATCGTCACATAAAAATGAAACCTCTATCAATCATTAGTTTTTTTTTAAAAATATAAGAACATTTAATCTCATAAGCCATATCAACCTGTTTTATATTAAAATTAGACATTGGTTAACTTATACAAGCTTATGATGGACAGCGGTCATGCCAAATCCTGAAATTTGACCCCCAGAGTCTCATGACAGAAACAACTACAAGTAACTAAATAGTGACAACAAAGACGATGTCCCAATGATTTCATGGAATCTTTTCAAGTATTGAACTTTGTCCAACCGCATTAAACAAGATGAAGTGTCCGTGTCCAGCGAAGGAAAACTATTTCAATGGTGGTCAGGAAAACATCTGCTTTTTGGTATTGTCACTCAAACCGGATAACGATATTTAGCTTACATTAGATTAATCACCTGTAGTTATTGTAGTCTCTTTCATTTAACTCCGTCAATAAAAACTAATGTGTTTAATAATTGTTGTCATAAGTGACATTCTTATACATAGTCATTGTTTTCATAATTAATGCACCGGAATGTCTTGAAAAGTAAAAAAGGTAACACATGCCAAATGCAACGCTTTTTAAGCGCCATTCAATTTATGAAGAGTACTCAAAGTTGGAGAAAGTTTCTTAAAGCACCCATTAGCTGGTTGACAGATGCGTGGATCCGCACGTGAGAGGACAAAGCCCTGTGACGTCAGAAATGGCAGCAGCACGTTCGAGGAGGGAAGGAAGGGGGTACAGCCTTTATGTGCCTTATTGAACCCCGAAATTAATGAAACTTTTGACATGGAAGAAGGGAGAAGGACAAGCAACATTATCGATCTGATTGCCATGCACTGTTAGTCGCTCTTAAAGACGGTACAGGACATTCAATGTGGGGAGCTTGCAGCCGAGTAGACTTCCTCAAGATCATACTTTGTTTCAAACTTGAAAAGAATCGATAATGTATCAAGTTTATAAATGATGATAAATGAAGTTTTAAAATGATAATTGATATATAAAGTAATGCACATTCATATATTGAATTGAAAAGTAATTTGAAGATATTTAGAAGTGGAAGCAGATTGTCTTGGTGAGAAGTTATGGAGAATATACACGGCGTTTAAGAGTTATAATTCATGTTTAAGTATAGAGGAAGATAAATGTACACATTTAAGCATTGAAAAGAATCACAATTATCACCTTTCTAATGCGTATGCAGTAAAAATTTGCTGAGAGGAAATCTCAACGAAGAAGTTTTCATGGGAAGGGAGCCCATTGTCTATTCGTCACCCATTTTCTATTCGTCTCTTAAATTCCCCTCAATAGCACACGAGTATTTATGAACGTTATATACAGAAACTTGACTCAAAATTAGAGAAGTCCAAGTACAATGTTTATCAACAAATCATTTAAAATAGTTTTCGATGAGTTGATTAGACCAATGAAATTTCAACGAACAGCTTCCGAAAATAGGGAATTAGTTGGTTTAAAATTTTGATAGTGAAATCCATTATTTAAAGTAACAATAACAAACACTTATTATTTTGGTAGCAAATATTGAAGAGAGTTGATGACAAGTATATTCAATGTCGTATAAGTTACTTTTTTAGGTTGGCGAGTATTTCATTTAATTGATCTATAGGGATGTTCAAAAGTTAACTTTTAGTCGTTTGAAAATAACGAGAATATACTAATTATGAATTATGAACTTGTAAACTGTTTTTTATTTCCATATATATTTCATATTTAATATTATATTAGTTAATTATATTTCATATAACATGTAGTCATACAATGTTTATGATACAAAAAGGCTCCAACTTTGTTGTCATTTATCGTCCTCATATCAGCAGATGAAAATTTCATATTCCAACTCTCAGTTTCCATGGAAATGAACATCTGCTAAAACAGCTAATCAATAGTTTAAGGAGACGTTTTGAAAATCCTGTCATCAATTTGATGAAATTCTATTATAACCCCGAGTAAACAAAGCGATATTATTTACATTAGAGTGCGGGACCCGATGCTATGACAAACAAGTCTAGTCCACCTGGTACCACAACTGATCCCTAACACAGTAAATCTACCCCATCAAAGCCACCACCCCGTTGCTTTAGGGGAGAGTATAAACATTGGCCAGGTGGAATAACTTCACAGAAATCTCGCGTAGAGCACGCGCTAGTATAGCGGCACGCGCCACGCTTTGCATGACAACTTAGTGTCCGGCGACAATATCTCTCTAACGGTATTTCACCCCTGATTGACATTGTCTATTGTAACTCAACCGGCCAGGTGACCCGAAAACTCTATTTCGCCATTAGCGCATCTGCACCGGTGCGAAAACGCACACATGTCCCCAAGTACAATAGAGAGAATTGTGATTGTTTTGAATACGATATGTTGGCATCTGCGGCTACTAAATACCCTCACATGATCGGCAGGTGAGGGAGTTCAGTTATCCCTGCCCTCCAGTTCTGGAATTAGCCCGAACGCTGGAATTGGTAATTATGAATATGATAAAAATTGTAAGGCGGAAAATTCCATCAAACGGGTCCTCTGTGCAGCTGCCGGCGGTGCATGGAGCTTTTGTTTTCAACGGAACCGGAAGCAAAGAGCATCTGGTGCGCAACAATGGTTAAGAAGTGGATCCCGTTAACAACAAACGTGACCAACTCGCGAAATTAGTGTAATTAAGATGTCAACACATTCAAATAATTATGATGGATTTGTGTTAGATTTACCGATTTCGGTGTAATTTTAAATTAATTTCAGTGTCGGTATGCCACAAAACCATTGGTAACACAGCAGTCATATTGATAAAAATAAAACAAATTGTGACACCTGCTTGTGTGTTCGGAACATTTGTTTATTTTGTACATGGTGTTTAGTCATGGAAGAAGATGAATTAAAGCATTTCATATTCCTTCTTTCAAAACGTTTTCGGCTTGGTAAGAATAACAAATTTTATTTGAAACACGAGTTAATGTTCTGAAATTTAAAACGCGCTTGTAATTTAATTAACACTATATTCACATGAAACCCCAAAGAAAACGAGGCCTCATGTTTTTTCGCAGTATTTTGAATCGTTCACTAATGTGTTTCGAATTTATCTTAGGTATAGACAGAAATCTGATTTTATTCAGATTATTTTTTATTTCTTATTCATTCATTTTTCATCATTCATCTGACTATTCCAGTTTGTATAAATGGCAACGAAGTACATGACATATTAGATTCATTTTACAACGCTTAGCGCCTTGAGATTGGTCAGTCTCAAGTTACAAAGATATATTTCTTTTGTAAATATACGACTTTGAGTAATACGTAACCTCATGGATAAGACATGGTGTGATAAAGACGTGGTGAATACGTTCATCGTTATACAAGGGAATTCTATACATACATGTGTAATACTCATTTTCTATCTATAACAAATGAAAGTTCATTGCAATTGCGACTTTCCTTGTACTTTGTAATATTCTAAACAGTTAGATAACAAAACCAGCTGTACGATATAGATTATATACATATAAAATTGTATCTGTATGTGCTGAGTACTAGGTTAATCTTTCTTTACTTCAATACCCTAGTTTGTATGTTTAATGTGCCTTCAAAATGTATTTCAGATACTTTCTGCTTTAAATAGAGACCAAAATTCAATTTTACATATGTTGTTTCATGTTTGATTCTTTCAAAAATGAAATAATGTTACAAGGATGCGTTTGTGAAATCTAAAACACAATATATGTTTTCCATTCTAAAGCAAAAATAATATTATCGATCTTTAACTTAAATTTATCTTAAGGGGGTATCAATAAGTAACTACGTCACAGTGGCAGAATAAATTATTCCTTTGTTTCAGGCCCTCGGCTAGTGTTTTAAAAAACTCAGTTAAATATAACAGTCATGCAGGGTTGAAACGGCATTCAAAAACCTTTTAAACATCACAAATACGATACTTAACCGACGCTAACAATTAGCCCATGTGTATCGGTTCTTTGACAACGTCACTGACAATAGAAACTTTCAAGTAACCTTACTCTTTTCATATAGAGCCCACTTGAGGATTAAACATTCGTTTTAGAGTGATGGAGCCACCCTTGAACGCGTTAATATTAGATAAGGGTGGAGACCTTTACCCCTGTCTCTTGAAACTCATCCACCCTTGCACTGTTTGAGTAAAGTTTAAATTTTAAATAAAAGAGGTATGTGCTGGGATGTCAACTGTCTTTTCATGAAGTATTCAAGATAAGAGTTTTTTAAACTCGGCATCCCATTGTTGAGGTGGTGTCATGCCCTCGGGTCGCGGGGAGCGCTAACAAAAGAGGGTTTATCCTTATTATTACATGTCTTCAAATTTAGCCGTAAAATGGCGTCTCGACTCACATACAGTGAAACGAATTTCGCGTTAATAATTCAAAGCGGAAAATAGATAGGTTTTAAATACACTTTTAACGGTGACACTATTGAATGTGGACGGCCTGAGTAATAATCTGCTGTTTGTAAACATGATATCTACACCCTGACACTTGGCCCGGGAAAGCAAAAAAGATGCGAATTAATATTCCATGAGTGAATCGAGTTATACAGGTTACTAAACTGATAATTGCAAACTGCCTGTAACGTTGATTGTGAACAAAACATGAATTACGACCTAATCATACGATATTAATGTTTGGTCGAGATGAGCATGTCGATACAGCAAATGGTAATGCTATGAAGGCGTATTAAATTCCAAGGTGTCATAACTATATTTGAAACAAAGCTACCGTCTAAACATCCCGGCTAACTCTCGGAAACATAGGAACCCGTCATCAGAAGACTAAACCTAACAACATACTTCCAGGAATTCTTTGATAAAAGTAGATATTTCAACTTCAAAGGTTATAAATTCCAAAACGTCTAGAGATATAAAATTGAAATTAATTTGAAAATAGAACGTATGATTCGAGTATGTGTAACAGAAATTAAGTGTGAACGATCATTCTGCTGTCAGATATGTAACAAATGCTTACATCATGAAGTAAATGGGTTGATATGGGGTTCTCGACTGATATTGAGTGTGATATTAAAAAAAAACATGTTATAACGTCTAGATGTATTCAATGCAGTTCGGAACTGCAATACAGAAGGACTGAGTATATGATGACATCGTATTGTCTTGTATTGACATTGTATTTGTGTACAATAAGTGAACAAAATAGGAATTAGAACGACTAAGAAAATAAAATTGAAAAGTTTCAGTTTCATAACCTGCAAAAGCATCATAGATTATAATATTATGCTACGATTATGTTAGGTTCAGTTTGGTTGTGACCTACCCAAGAAAGATATTCAACTTGTTTTGTCTGTCCGACACATGTTATTTAGATAGATATTTAATCAGAACTAGGTTTTTAATGATATCCTTTCACACAGGGAAACATGGAAAGCCTCTTTGTACATCCATCTCAGTATAGAGTTGCTGTCATACTCAACATTCAATTTGCTTAATACCAACATGGGCTAGTGTTAATTCGAATTCTTCTCAAATATACATAAAAGGGACCTCAAAGAAATCTAGATTTGCTTTTCAAAAGTTTATGAAGGTTGCAATATCTAGAACTACTGTCTGGCAACGTACCAACATAGAGGAATAATAGGCTGACCATTTTCTCGCAACATTGATAATTTTAAAGTAGTCTATGAAGATACACTCATTCAAATTTATATATGATTTTATATCACAAAGGTAAACACGACAGTACAGTGACCATGACTCCATGAGATCAAAACAAGTTGGAAGGTATATGTAACAGAGAAAGAAAGAGACAGAGAGAGAAAAAAATACTTGTTGGAATTGTGAAATAGTCAGCCATCTTATATTTGTAAATTTCCTAATTATCCTCCCCAAATATTTTTGTTCAACATCATAGTGTAATGTAATGTATATCGAAGTAGAGTAAATATATAAAGTAAATACCAATTCATGGATGAACTAGGTTTTAACCATTCACCTAAATAAGTACAAGAAACCCGCTGCACAAGTTGAGACTTAATGTGTTAAAATCAACCAAAACATACGACTAAATAGCAAATAGTTCCCCATATTTCAATTTCATGTCAAATATTTCCAAACTGTACGTATTTGCTGAAGCGTGATTTAAAGATTTAAATTTCAGCTGTCTTTGTTGCCGCCTGGCATGCTGTTTGTCCCTGAGAAGTGTTATATATAGATCTCAAATCCAGAAAGTCTGGTTGTCGATGTTGTGAATATATTAATATGTTACCAGATCCCCTCTACAATACACAGCTTTGTCACCCTTGATTAGTACATTAGCCATACGGCCTGTTTTGTTAGCGCTATACAGACAGACAGTATTCGTGTGAGGAAAAGAGGTCGGATAGGGCACTCTGTAACCTCTTTTGTCTACATACAACATGGAAATACAAAAAATGTCCACATAAGGAAATATATACCAGACAGACAAGAAAAGATAAGATTTTGGCACGTGCCGTGTCACGTGACCATGGAAATCGTTTCTCATTGGTTAGAACATTTTACAAAGGACATTCTCCATTCTCGAGGAAGAACTTTTTTCGCAGAAATACGATACCAGAATGTGACATGTTATATACTTTCGTAATGGAAGAACGCGCTTCTTGAATAAAGAGAATTAGATATAAAAAATTGACTTGGTTTCTGTATAATATGGTAGGTTTTAGTTGCTTTGTTCATTTCTTTATGTGTAAGCGGTGTACAGTGTACATTTACGTCTCTCTGTTCAGTTTACATACGACGTTGCAACCCATCTCCCTTGTTGTTCAAAACTCTAGAGACATTCAATAACTCATTTACAATGGACAAAAAACGGATAACGAATATGAATAAATGAATAATTCCCGAAACTTCAAGTCTCTTTCTATTCAAAAGGCACTGTTTTGGTTCAAATAATTCTTAAACCGGAGCGTTGTGGGCGAAATCATTTCTCCGAAACGGTGTTTTTGACAATAAAGAAACCTCGGAATATTTTTTGTTCGTTAGTCTTTTTTTTTTATGAAATAGGGTTTGTTTTCAAGAAATTTAACTTATAATTCCAAAACGTACGCGTTTCTATGTGAAAGTAATCAACTGTCAAGAAATTTGCTTGTTCTATAAATCCGGAGTGAATATATTTCTTGACCTGCCCCAATGTTTGCTTATTCAGAGTACAGTTACATCCTTGCCTTGTAATTTTGTAATCGCTTTAAATCGATAGATTATCTTTTTTCCAGGTCTTTGGAGGGTAGATGGTCACTTATGATCTCCAGTTATTTCACTGAAAACGCCCCCCCCCCCCCCTATCCCCATTTAGCACTCTCTTTTATTTTATTGCGTAACAACTCGTTTTGCGACCCAATTATAATCATTTTGTATATTTTCTCTCAAAAACAGTAATTTCAGAACTTGATCAAGTTTGATAAATTTCTCCGATACAGTTAGTTAAAGCGGCACCCGTCGTATGAACTGTACAATGTGCTGTTTATCAAAATACACTCTTTCTCTTTGAACACAATCTAGGACTGCAGTTGGGTCGCACTTCTACATGGAGCGGCGCGCGACTCATATATCTCTTGTCTTGCCAATTGGCTACAATTTTTATAAAAATTCATGTTCTCTTCAAAACGCAACTTGGAACCCTTCACCTACAGCAATGCGGGTCGCCCAGCTAGATGTAGCGGCACGCGCCTGTAGCTATTGTCATCACGCGGTGCATATACTACTACAGCTGCGGCGACTACAAAGGCGTGTACCGCTATGTCGGACAGGTGGGGACGGGAGGCGGGGTCACTCGGGCGAGACGGGGTAATTTCGCATTTCGAAGAACTACTATTGTTTGCCAACCCCTCCCACTTTTGTCAATGTCGTTTTAAGCTGCAGTAGGCCTACGTTCCATTACAAGCGACTGGTATACTCGACCGATTTCGACCCCTAGTTTACCCAGGAATAATGACTGTACTAGAAAGGCGAGGAGAAACAGGGGGCACATTTCCATCGTGCAGGGAGTAGACAGAGGCACGCGAATGGGACCTAGTCATACCGACAGATGGTCTGATGATGGCGTTTTGTGATCGGCGAAATCATAAACCAAATAAGTCCTTTCATCCCCCATTTACCCCCTTCATCCTCACGTGTCCCCTCTTCTCGCACGACAACTGTTATTCGGCATTCGCTCCTATAACGCGCACCTGCTCCTCGACTTCTACCAATTATATATACATACATACAAAAGAATAAATTTGTGATGATTGGTAATGCTTCATGAAGTATCGGATCAATTCACTGATAAAAGAGGTTTCGTTGTAAGTGTTTGGCTGTTCAATTAAAGATTACTTACAGTTTTCATATAACATATGTCGCATATATGAATATTTCTATATTGTAATTTGATAAATGCGTAATAAATTCATGCACAATACGCCTTGAAAGATATATTGAGATAAACATGTATAGATAGGCATATGGCTTAGTCTTTGGTAGATATTTAGCAGAGGACTACAACAGGAAATAAAACCATCCTAAGAGTTAAAATCCATTATAACCATATTCGTTATGAAACACCATAACTCTCATTGTCGTTATTCTCAACAAAGGGAAAACTGGTTGAGAAAACGAAAATTCGAGGGGATGTCTGATTAGAAATGAGTGTTAATGAAATATGATTATGTTGTAATAGTGTTAGGACATGCTCCTGAAGAATATATTTTGACAAATTTAATTTTGACAATGAGGAGTGATTCCATTCATTGGCGTTACGAGTACTGAATACGTATACGTGCGAAAACATATTGATGTATGTTGCAGGTGAAGTAATGGTGAGGTAAGACAACGTGATCTATGTTTGGCGTGAAGAAAAAAATAAACAAGGGAGCGTGAACTATGTTTGGAGTGAAGTTATGGTGAAATAAGGCAGCAATGTCTTTTTTTGGTGTGAAATATTGGTGAAATAAGGCAGCGTGGTCTTGTTTGGAGTGAAGTAATGGTGAAATAAGGCAGCGTGGTCTTGTTTGGAGTGAAGTAATGGTGAAATAAGGCAGCGTGGTCTTGTTTGGAGTGAAGTAATGGTGAAATAAGCTAACTCTATTGGTCAATTCTCTTTACTGTCAATTTTTAGAAACAGTATTCTTACCTGTCATATGATTAGCGACTCGGTGACAGTCTAACAAATGACTGTGTACCGTTAGAACTGAGCGCTGCTACATTGCGGTCAGCTGTATACAAACAACAGCTCCCCTGTCATTAAATCATACTTTTCCTTTTGATGTTTATTGTCTGTTTATTGTATGTGGGATTGTTCTGCTTTCCTGCTTTGTAAAAGAGTCGAAAGTTCATCGTGAGATACATACAAAGTGTAATCTTGTTTAGAGTTAAAGCGGTTAAGTAGTAAATACGGACGATTTCCCTATGAAGAATTTTTCATGTACGCGCAGTAAGCTTGTTTTGATTTTTCACGATCAGTATGATAACAATGTTTGATTATGATCAAACTAAAATAATGTTCAACATGTTACACGTGCAGTGACATTATTTCCTGTATGTTAACATGTACGATAACTTCGTTAACTCTCGTCATAAAATCCCCCTTTTAAGAGTAAGTAACTTTGGTGTTTGAAAAGTGTAGAATGTTATATTTATCATACCTTCTCTTGAAATGTGGGCCAAACGTAAATCTTCATTCATTGGTGTAAGCATTTTATTTGTATTTGAACTGGGTTTGTAATGATAACTATCCTATAATTATTTAACTGGCATTTTGATGAAATAGTGTTGATATCATCATTCATAAAATTGTCTGTGTCACTTAAAAATGTACCAATTGAAATGTATACTTTTAATGTAAATGTGAAAAACGTTAACGTATTGATAGTAAATTAAAACAAACAGAGTCAAAACAATCAAGTAATTGACATGTATGACCACGAAACCACTTTAAAAAATTTTTTTTCGCGAAAATGTGTTCATAGACACGTTCACCGTAAATAGGCTTTAATTTGCATATTCAAATCACGTGCAGCACGTGACGACTGATGTAGAGGCACGTACAAGGTACAAAGAATCATAGCTATCTACTGAAAATAATACCCCCATTTAATCAGCTGCCCAGTGTCACCTTAATCAAGTCGTCACCACTTAAACACGTGCAGATGTTGCCAATGGGTTAACTGATTCTACTTTTTGAATGTTAACTTAGACTTTGGGATTCTTTGTTATGTTTTTAACATAGCACGTGCAATCTGTTTGATTTTGAAGATGAATTATCAAACAATGTGAATTGGAAGGAAACAGTTCAGAAGCTTGAATTTCCCAGAGTCATGAGACAATGTAAAGTTGCTAATGACGTTCCAGATTAAGCTAGGTAGTATTCGTTCAACTGTGGTATGGATAAAACTACCCTGCCCCCTTATATGACTAACATCCTAGCAGATTGGAGGCAGATAGATTCGGAAAGAGGGGCAGTAATGGGGGGACCAGCGTTCGAGAGAGTTTGTAGAGTATTAGAGGCCATGTGCGACTATCAGCACAGATCAAGTTATTAAGTCCTCTCCTCTCCTTCATATTTGCTCCCAGAGAACTGAAATCATTTGTTCATAACGGGTTTAAGTCCGGATATCCTTGCCGGACAATGGCTTAGTTTTCCTTTATATTAAATAGCCCTTTCTCTCGGTTTGGTGTTGAATACCTTTATTGTCCACCACAACCCTCGCTCTGTGGTCAGCGAGGTCCAGCCGGTGACCTCAACACGGTGAAAGGTCAACAACTAACCTCTGACCTGTAACAGTACAGGGGTAGAGTTCACTTCCGGAATGTTATTGTTTGATATTAATATAGAGACCTATGAAATTATACCCTACGCTTTATGTGGCGAGTTGAAAACACCAGATGTACCATCCGGCCGTCATGGCTACCATATTCGTCACGTGATTTCCAACTTCCGGTATAAACACCACAGTCTGTCATCTTAGTGATTTATCATCGGTTGTTGATGTTTAAAATGGAATGTCTCTCATATATACTGTGATGCGTCGTATCCATGGTGATAATTTCAAGGTGGGATAACAAATTTGATCAATGAAGGTGTCAAAATAACTCAAATCTAATGTAGACACTTAATTGAAAATGAAAGGAAGGAAATAGAAAGGCGATTTGAGCCTCGGTAACGATAACTTCTATTCCTAACGGCAACACTTCCCAATTAAAAAGGTTTAATGTTTAAAAAAAATAAAAAGGAATTGTTATTGTTAAGAGAATGGAAATTTGACTTTTCGTTTACTTCTCATTTTTACAAATATCAGATGAAATTCTATCCTGATGATTGTTATTAAAAAATGAACGATATCAAATCTTCAGAGAACATAAATATTTAGCTACATACACGGTTATCATTTGAGGTACATGCAAATTGCAAAATATAGAAGATGGAGGTAATCCAAGCTGGTGAGGTATCATTACATGACTGTGCAGCAACGCTAGGGGAGCCCATTCCCACGATAAGATTCGTCGCAAAGTCGTTTTGTCAAGTCGTATTTACTCTCTACACTTGTCGATCCAGTAAAGGGAGAAGTCAGTTAGGTGACTTCCAACAACCACCACTCGATGCTCAAAGTTGCAAATAATTTATCCCTGGCGTATCATTGCTAAAGCTCGGCGTTTATCACAATAATTTACTCGGGTCATATACTCTGTGTTTCTTCCAACACGTTCATTAATCTTTAGATATGTAATTAAATGCAGATTTGTCATAATGTTTGATACGAGTACATGTAAAAACAATGTAAGTATGAGAGAGTTTAAAGCTAGTGTTTGTTCACTATACATGTAGTTTATCTACATAATCATGATAGAAGAATCTTACAGACATGTATAATCTGAGCATAAGAAATTAACTAAATGTCAGTCCACGTGTTTTCATGAAGCAACAATCAATATTAACTGCTTTTTATTTATGATATAATTACAAGTGGTATTATTCATTAAAAGTTTCATTTTCCATATTATTAAATAAAACCGGAATCATATTCAATGTGCTTCATATCAACGTGGATTAGAATTTTACTAAGCATCAATTGAGTTAGCACGAGTCCCCGCATTATATCGTATGTGACGTCAAAGAACGAACAAAAGTTAATGACGTCTTTTTATCAGGCCAAAATTATATTTTTATCCGGTTATAAAAATATTCACCCAAGTTTCGTAAAGTCATATGGCACATTACCTCGGCTGATAAACGTTTTGTATCTCCTCTCTGTAATAGATATCACATCCAAAAACATCACATTAGAATGAAAACGAAAATTCCAAAAATAGATATCAAACTCAACAAGATATAGACGTAATCTCCGTACATTCTGTGATTTCCTTCTACCTAATAATTTGATGTCATCTGATAAACATAAACTTTCAATATATAAGAATATTGCCTTACACAACGTTATGAATATTCAACACGGAATTATAATTCCACCTGGCACATCCACTGTGCACAGGAATATCACATCAAGGTTAGTCAACACATAAAATCTTGCATCATTAGAAGAATGTTGATGTTCGTTAAGTGTCATTATGGTGTTGATATAGTAAAATTTTCTTTCTTGGCAGGAAGCCCGGCAAGCACTGTAAATCAGTGCAGCGGAATGGTGACAGGTGAGATACCCGTACACACCTGTGAAAGATACACCTGAGTGACTTACCTGGACATGACATGCAAATCATCGTCGGATATCTTTTGTCATGTCAATTTTATCATGTACTAAACAAAGCCCTTCCGGCACTAATTTTATTCATATACAATAAAGTATATCAACAATGGTATGAAGCAAAAGTCATCGATCTATTGTAGTCCAGGAAACAGCTGATCGCTTTACCGTTTTCCTGCGGGACTGCGACAGGGTGCACTTTCTTTCCCCCTGCATTTCTCTGATCAATTATCTCGGCACCTATTGCTCTCCCCATTTATAGAAATGCCCCGCCTCTTCTGACCAGGTGTGTAGATATATCTAAGCTCGCACCTGTCCCCACCTGAAGCTAACAGTTCTCCAGGTAAAGGAACGCGCAGGTAGGCTCAGGAGACCCGGTTACGCCCATCCAGTGCTGGTTAATGGAGCGTTAAACCCCCCGCACAATGGGCGCCTCTTTAACGATATCAAAGCTCATAAAAGAGACTTGAGATATGCAAGTTCAAACCCAACGCAATTTTTGGGTTAAAATTTGTGTTTTTTAGCGTCGGAATGAGAGAGTTTATAAAGGCTTGAAGTGTCGGAACGCTCGCGTGCCCAAGCTACCTCTGGATTGGGGGCACGCGACACCGGTAAACACAAGCACGAGCCGCTACCCTCACTCCGCATTCCGGAGCATTTCGATATTTAGCAGGTAAAGCTTCAATACAAAACATCCCCCAACATTTCAATTATTCTTTTACATCAGTTTGATAGTGTTGCGTGGAAAACAAATGTTTGTTTTTTCCTTTCCTTTGAAGAAATACAAAGTAGAAGTTCTTGCAAAATTATTTCACAACAACATGATGGACTTTTATCAACACACACATTTAAGAAGTTTACTTGCAGATTAAGTCAGATTCCTTCACAATCCATGTAAACGATCAAAAACGACTACTTGCTTCGGAGAAGTCATAATGACGGATTGGTCAAACGTCTACATACGACATTTCAGGTTGATTTACAAAGATTGAGGCAGAAAAATGTATTTCAAGTGAGAAAGGTACAAAAAGGTAACCAATCAAAATATATTCACTATGACCATCATTGATTTTTTTTACATATGTCGCTAATAGCTGGAATATTGCTCAAAAGGCGCTTACCAATTACCCACTTACTTACTGTCATTGTGGTAGAAAAGTTCATTCATACAAAACCACACCAAGTCAGAACTTCAACATTCCTCAATTATTGGATATAATTGTCATTTTTGCTTGTCACTGAATATCTGATACACATATAATGGCTTCTGGAAGAAGATTAGTACAAGAAATCTGTAGAGGAAACTTAACAAATCGTTCAACTTTGATCGTTCTTCAACTTTCATAGTACATTCATAACTATTCGTTAATTCGATACTAAAATACCTCAACGAGTTGATACATACTCTCAGTTTAATACCTCAACGCGTTCACCTCCTATGCTTGAGGTGTTGTAGGTAGGACGCGTGTTAGATGTGGTCTAAAGAAATGAATAACATATCGCCACGTAGATGTTTTACCTGTTGGCTGTAAAGCAGGTGCGAGTTTGGGGAGGGGTACGTGTTGGGGAGGGGCTTTGGGTGAGGGGGAGGTGTGTGAGGGGAAGGAGGGAGATGAGATAGTGGAGGGGAGTCAGCCACGCGTCACGTTGCACGAGACAGACCCGTGCCTCGCTCGCCCCTTTGAAAATAACACGTCATTTGCATACAGGTGTCTCTGAGAAAATAATTACACGATTTGTCCGTAGCTTGTACAGTTATCGGGGATTGGAGCGTTGGAAACGGAGCTGTCACACAGTGAGAAAGGGGGTTTTGTTGGGGACGTTATGGAGATGTGCCCTACACCCTTACTGGAGCGATGGTGAAACCCATAGGGTCGACCTATAGAATTGAAAGCACCTTTTATAGTATAAATCTCAATGCAAACATGGTAAGGTGTTATTACGACAGGACCGCTAACGATAGCGGAAACGGGGCCAACGACCGTTCAATGTTAAGAATATCGAATGAAGTTAGGAGGGAAGGGGGGGGGGAAGCAGAAGGGAAGAAGAAGAAAAAGAAATTGTAGACGGGTGAGGGAAAGAGGGGGGAGGTTGAAGTGTTGTTATAGAGGTGAAGGGGAGAGGGTAGCGTCTGACGAGGATGAATCCACTCGAGATTTAAGATAGATCTTTTATTTGAAACCTGACCCCTATGATGAGCGGTTGACAGTCTGACGAGAGGCCCGGGGGTTGGGTCGGTTACAGAACCTACGGCTAACAAGCCTGTATGACGGCACGTGGTGGCCCGCTTCGCTATTGTTACCTGTGTTAAAAGGAATTTTCTAGCTTGAAAGGTAAATCCCTTCTTGTTATATTCAGAAACGCCATCGAGACGTCACGATGGGTTTGCTTCAATAAATCTCCCTTGCCCCACTCCGAGACTGAAGGAACCTTGTTCCCCTAAATATCGCCCCAGTGACCCAGTATCCTTAAGATATTCATTTATGAAGCTTACCCCGTTCTCAGTATCGGTTTTCACTGTCTCATAATGATCAGCGCGGCTCGAATATGTACCACCAAACGCGTGCCTCAGCCTTTGAGGATATCTCAAAGTACGACGCCTATTGCTGCATAGAAGTTTTGAATAAGGAGAAATCTAGGACGTCCCCCTGTCTCATCCCTAATTAACAGACCCGAAGCTTTCC
The DNA here is from genome assembly GCA_921293015.1 of Phorcus lineatus. Taxonomy (NCBI): domain Eukaryota; kingdom Metazoa; phylum Mollusca; class Gastropoda; order Trochida; family Trochidae; genus Phorcus; species Phorcus lineatus. The sequence goes on along the minus strand of OV121085.1, from coordinate 55,233,598 downwards.
TTGCCCAATCAAAATAGCTCACCGTTTAAACTAACCAGTCAAGAGTCTCTTGGAAACATTAGTTTTCAAAATTGCGGATTTAAGTGATAATTAAAGAAAACTGAGAAGAATATGACCCCAAACGTGTAGCGTTTTCTTACAATCCCTGGATGAACGAGGATACAAAAGGGCTTTTAACTATGAAGCACTTGCAAACGTCGCTTCTTTTATTTCCACCTGCTCCTCTTCGGGTTTCAAAGTTTTAAGAGTCAAATGTAGAAATTGTATGCAGTATCGATTAGAGAGTTAATAATTAAAATTTTGATGAGGAGGAGTGTATGGTAATATAATACCATGGACATGTTAAAATGTTTTTTTGACTTCATACTAAATTATGATATTCATTGATAATAGGAAACTCTCATGGAAGTCGCACAATATAAGTTTAGAAAATCAAGATAATCTGACCAAAGGATGAGGTATTCATAAAAGTTTGTTGAACATTTGAAGTGCAAAGACACGCTCTGTTGAACAAGCGGATATAAAATAAAAAAGTGTTGAATGGTTAACACTTAGTAGAGTCGTAGCTAGTTTGAGGTGCTTGGTCAAAAGACTCATTATACGGAATTTAAAAGTTACGGTTTAAAAGATGTTCTGATGAGCCATCACGCCCCATTACACAATAAAATCTTTCATTTAGGAAAATAGAACATATTCCCCCCTCGCCAAATTTATGGCGATGAATTTAAGGAATCCGCAGGATTTAATTCAAAGACATTTTATTACTGAACACATTAAGATGTTTCAGTTTTAATCTATTTTTCAAATTTAAGCGAATGTTCATTACCTTCGTAAAATGTTTCGTTTAATAGGGTTTTCAATTGTACACGACTTCAAATCAAATCGGGGATCTTTCTAGCTGCATGCATAACCCATAAAATAACCAGTCCGATATGTTTTACAATACATACAATAAGGTTTGTCTCTTACAGTAACATCCATTCAGAATCGCGCAAAAATGTATTTCTTTTTCATATCTGCAATACATTTAACGCATATTAAGGTCCATTCTCTCTCTCCGTACCCGTCAATTGAATTGGTTCAATTATATAACGTTTGAAATGAGCGGTACAGGAAGAAACAATTCAGTAAACCGTTTTATAACTTCACGGCATTCCATTGATGGTGTGACTTCATGTTCCTTACATCGTATCTTCACAGCTGTCCGCTTAAACTTTTACAACATATCTAATTTAATCAGATCCAATTACGCGTTCGTTTTCAAAGAGCTTTAATAAGTTAACGTTTTACACTGCTTTATGATGCGTGTATTAATGCCCCGTAGGTAATTAATAACATGCTTGTTAGGCTATCTTTACAGCATGTTGACAATTTGTAACACATCCAGACACCCCGGATTAAAGAACCGGCAAGATGCTACGTCAGGTTTATGATGCCAGGTTTAGAGGTTTTATCGTGTGATGAAAAGAATTAAAACACATTGTCAGTTCAAGGTAATAAAAATCACTTGTCAGCGTTACATCTGTGCTAGGAAATGACCAATCCATTTGGGGATTATCACTAGGATTAGAATCGATTGTGCTGGGTTATCAAAGATCAAAGAATCATTGTAAAATACTCATGCAATGGATATTTGATGTGCATCGAATGAAAAGTAAATCAAACATGTATACGCCGTTGACATTGAGAATTACTTACTACTACGACAGAGTATTGCTTTCTACACATGGTTTCAATGTACTCGTTGATATTTGCACCTATAACTATTGAAAAATCATTGCAAGTACCATTATTAATTTTGATGAATTTCTTTCCTGCAAATGACCTAGATCAATATATGCATCGACCAAACGAGAGTCCTAGGTCCATATCTAATTGAACGGAACGTAATTTTTCCAAATGTATAAAGCATGGAAGATTCATTTGTAAACAAGTGCTTCACGTCGCAAATTAAAAGAACCCAACGTTTCAGTGGGATACCTGGGCCTTGGTTTTCGAAGCTTTAGAGAATTTAAGAAGTAGAAAGCTCATGACACATCAGTGTAGACCTCAGCTATGAAAGTTTGGAAAATCTTGAATCTAATACCCAACGTTCCGCTAATCACTTAACATTAACTTATCGTTAACATAAACTAAGATTAATATCGAATCATTTTGATCCTTCATTCGCCATTTAGGTGACCAACGCAATGATAGTCCCACGGAAAGTCTTTATCTTGTGCATAACTAGGTTAAAGTTTCTTTAAACTTTATTTCAAATTGAATAGCAAAATCTAATTTTTGGAGAAGGAATGTTGTCTCAAGTCCAATGTATGTGTATTGTTCTAATATAACCGCAATATTAAACCTCATCTCGGAATAAAACTCTCTCCTCACATAGACCATTCAGGTCTTTTTTCCCTCCGCAACCTCTATTACAAGTAGCGCTTTTTTCTCTTGGCCGAATATGCAGAAGCCTAATTCCTGAAGTTGAGCATAGCTCTTTCCGGATGTCTTTCAAAAGTTTAGGCGTTCTTCAACTGATTCAAATGGTTTTAGTCTCTCATAAATCACTAAGTGATTGGTTGTGTACTTATATGTTTGAGAATTTTATCGTTTTATGTATAAATGCATGTACACAAGTGAGACTTGAATAAAATATTTGTCTGTCTGTCTGTCAACTGTGCGACTCGCACCTGTTTCTTATATGAAGGAAGTCAGTGGGGGATGTAACACGATTTTTTATTGTATGAGAACACATTGTAAGATTAGAGAAATGACATGAACAACCTAAAGTATGAGAACGAAGGACTAAGAGTGCGAAAGAGTCCTACCGGCTAGTGTACATGTAGAAGGGGTTCACCTCGTGTTGTTACGAGCGTGTTGTGTAGAGGAATCTTATCAGATCTATGTTTACTTCTGGTATTTGACATTGATTTCACCTCAGATGACCTGAAGAATACACACCTGGTATCTGATGGTAACATTGTTACCAACTTCTGTAAAGAGACGTGAAACCACTAAACCTGAAACTATATAAACACAACGTGTATCTTTGTGAACTTGCTTCATAGATAACACGGAATAACATAAAAATGGAAGATATTTTGCTGAAGATATTTTCATCGAAGCATTGCCTTGCTTATCCATAACTTTTGCAATTATAATCATCTATAAATTATAATCATCTATAAATTATAATCATCTATGTTATGGAAAAGGTGCGCATTGCTGTTTCACTTATAAGAAATACCTTAATTCATTGTTTGCTGAATGTTATTGAGACATTCATGTAATTCTATATGAAGCCATATCAATTTGACCTCTGAATGGTTTAGTATTCACAATTATCACCATTTTGGTTTAATCATCATTTAAAAAAAATATCCATTCCAGATATGGATTTATTACCATGGATTAAATTTCTTTTGTAACTAATAAAAAGGCTAGATAAATGTTATGTTAAATGGGGTTATCAGCTCAGGGAATCTGAAGAAAGCTTTCTTTCACGATGCTAATCATAATGTCGTAAAACGGGTAGATGCCATTCCACCCGTAATGATACGAGCCGTGTATTGACATTGAAGTGACTCGTTTTCTGTCTTAAATATTTTCTGGAGTTAGATTCGAGTAATTGATGGTGGAAAGTAACCTGAGATTTGTGGACCTTTGGTCTCCACGCCTCAAGAGTGAAAAACTTAGTTTAAAGTCCCACACTTTTTGTAATATTCAGACTGTTTAAGGCTTAAAACAACTAAGGGGATATCTGTCGCTAAGGCTTCACTCTTAGCAATATTGATCTAAAGAGCTTGGTTGGTTGAGGCTTTATTGAATGCGGTATGGATTTGATTCTCATATTCAAGTCAATATTTTTATTGCTCTTTTCGCTTAAATGTGAACAGTTGTCTAAAACACTTGTTTAAAGACCGGAACTGACATCTTAAAGTACCGTTGTCTACAGACACTGACATCCTAAAGTACTGTTGTCTGCAGGCACTGGCATTTAAAGTACTGTTGTCTGCAGATACTGACGCCTTCAAGTACTGTTGTCTGCAGGCACTCACGTCTTAAAATATTGTTTTCTGCAGGGACTGACATATCTAAGTACTGTTGTCTGCAGACACTGATATCCTAAAGTACTGTTGTCTGCAGGCACTGACGTCTTAAAGTACTGTCGTCTGCAGGTACTGACGTCTTAAAGTACTGTTGTCTGCAGGCACTGACGTCCTAAAGTACTGTCGTCTTCAGGCACTGACGTCTTCGAGGACTTACATCTTCAAGTGTTTTTGTCTACAAGTAGAAGTCTTTAAATACTGAAGTTTACAAGTACTGCCGTCTGAAATTACCGACGTCATCGAGTACTGAAATCTTCAAGTGCTGTTGCCTGCACATTCTGACGTCTTCATGTCTTGTATTGTTCATGTATTGGTTTCTAAATGCATTGTTGTTTACATGTACAGTAGTTGTGTCCTCATGAAGTTGTGTCTTATTGATCTTGGTGTTTTGATTAACTTGACGTCTTCATGTAATGAGGTGGCGTTCTATTTGGACGTGTGTATTGGAAATAGGTGATTGTAATACACCTATAGACTGTAGTTTACCATGAGTGATTTCCAATAACAGGAAAGTTCTTCCATATCTGTCTGGCCTTCAATTACTCTGTCAGATTTCATGAGCACGTAATTAACCTGCAGTGTTAATCCTCTTAAGGGATTAACAACATACAGCCTGTTTCCGCTTGCTAGGTGACCAGAAATAATGATCCCATATGTGGTGGTTAATGTACCTCAAACTCGTGATAGCCCAAAAATGTGTTTCAAGGCGATAACGACACTGTTTTCAACTTCGTCGTTTGCCTTGTGTCGATAATGCGGCAAAACGCTGAACATTGTGATTTATTTGAAGAACGTAACGGATCTACCTGTTCAACAAGCTTCTGTGGAGGTCAACTTTCTTATGAGATTTCAACCACGTCGTAACGACAGAACGGGAGGATTTATAGGAGTCGGAGAAGGTATAACGTTGCTGGGGTCAAAGAGGCTTGACGTGTCTGCAGCAGCGTGAACTGAAACCCGTTCGTGTAGGTCTGCAATATACACCACACCTTTCGGATAGGTTTTCTTATAGTTCTCTTACAAGTAAAATATCAGATATAGGTCAAGGTTCGTGTAGTACAGGCATGATTATGCTTCTTCAGTAACTCAGAGAGTTGTAAACATATAGAACAATATAAGCAATAAACATGAAATCGAGTTTAACCTTAGATCTGCTGATATTCGGCCTCACGCCATAGTGTTCGGTCGGTTCATGTGGTTACTTAAAATTTGTTTATTGAAGGCGAAACACTATGCATATAAAATGTAATCAAAGAAGAAAATACTCGTAATGACAGTTGGGTGAAATAAGGACAATGTGGTAGACCTTCCAAGCATCTTGACCATTGCGAATAAGATCACAAGACTTACATCCGTGGAATGGAATTCATTCGGGCTTTTTGTGATATGAAAAATATTTAAAAAATCAGTTTCATTCGACTAAAAGGCAATGGTTATATTCAGTGATGCATGATGTGTAACATATATAGATTTAAACCAATGTTGCAAAGATCCCGTTGATTGCAAAATACCAAGTCAACAGTCAGTACTCAGTAAAGTTTCTATAAAGTCATAAGGTTACGGTCAACTATCTTATCTCAAGTTAATGATTTGTTAGTCTCGCAACCAAGAAAAAAGTGCATTTTGTCATGAAATATGCATTTAATTGCTCGTCAATGTTACTTGGAACACAAACATCATCACCCGTGGAGGCAGGTTGTACATAGACACATGATGCGCTACATGATAGTTTCGACATATATATATAATTTTGGGTTCAAGCAGCATTTGCTTTGTATGCAAATTGCAAGTTCAAGAAATTAGTATACCTCAAAGAAATTATTTTCTTTTGAAGAAAGATTCGGTGGTATTTCTTGACATTCATGACTAGGGATCGGTCCAATAAAGGTAAACATGTGTCAAATAGAATATGCAGAGCATGGAGAACGAGACTTTATGTTGCCGTGACGTCATATATGTCGTCACTAGGTCTTACTCTGCAACCGTTAACTTAACAATCATCAAAACGAAATTCTCCAATCAAGAGAAATTTACTGGTCAGTGAAATCGCCCCAATTATTTTAGTTTCATCATATTTCTATTATTCCGGTCTTATTGTGGAATAAGTTAGGTGGAACGATTTGAGGTTTAACGCCGCTTTTGAGATTGTTGCACTTTTACAACGGCGATTTACAATTATGACTGAATCCAGGAGTCCATACTACCTGTGACTTTACATCGTACAGAAAACAGTGATCTATTTAAAGGTGCTGTACTGTGTAAATGCAATAAAACCATTCGTTTATCAGTTCTACAACAGATAAATTGGAGAAGGAATTTGTAGTCCATACATTTTGGCCGACGCACACGCCATTCATTTCAATTACAAATATGTTCACTTTTAAAGTTAAAACCTCCGATTATGATGGTTGCAGCTATTTGCTTATGATAAAACATTAATGACACCACAAATGTTCCTCTGCTTTGGATGAGGTACATATCATCAATATACAGAAGAAGAAGAAGAAGAATATATTTGTTGAAAATGAACCTGTTGAGCTTAATGTATATTGGAGACATGAACATTTTCTATAACATATCTGCACATGCCTTGGAAGCATCGGTTGACTTATCGCCCATAGCATTCTAACAGAGGCATTTGTCGATCCTTTCCTTCCAACCTGATATATATACTGATACTTGTAACCCTACGACTCTCACTTTTTCGCGAACATTATGCAAGGCATGAATGTATGTTTAATGTACAATGTAATGTATTAAAATGCTTATCCAGCTGAAATTCGAGTTTCTTTAGATGCATATCCTTTGTCGAACACTATCCTTGCACTCTATGTATCGCCCTAAAGTAATTAATGTCTCACACGAAAGAACTGACATGCTTGGTTTATTGCGTAAATTTAGCATATACTTTGTAATCTTCCGTAGGTGTGCACGTTTTGAAGTCAGGTTGAGAGTGAGGTATTGATATATCACTGCGAGAAGTGGAATGGCAGATTAACACGCAAATGCTACATTGGGTGTATAACATTTCATAAAACCCCACACAACTATGTTTTCCTCACAAGGGAACTCATTTGAAATATTTTGTCAACAAACACGAAAGACAGCGCGAAGACTGGATATCGCATCCACAAGGTCCGGTCATGGAAACTACTTCCTCCTTCCATGTCCTTGATGCGCAGCGCGCTTTACCGAATTGCCGGTCTAAGGGAGGTAACTCCGTATGTCTCAAGGACACGCGACCGTAGGCGAGGGTTTGCAGACTACCCACGCTAAACTATTTCAAGATCGACTGGTATTACAGTATTGATTAAGACAATAAAATTTCCGTGACATCAAAGCCCTTTAACAGCAGGTGGGATGCGGGAACATGACATAGAAACAGATAAAAAACAATCCGTGAATATCCTTCAGATACCGCCATAGCAGACATTCTCTCTCCTTCAACAACGACTTGTATCTGAATTCAGAAATATGTCATAAACATCACATATTAAAACTATAAGGTTCATTTTTATGATCATTAAACAGCGTGATTTTGAAACGAATTGCAACGTTTAATGCCCACGTCGCGAATGAGCGAGCTCGAGTTAAGACAGAGGATGTTTTCAGGTGTGTATTGCGCCAGGTAAGAGACAGATTGGCTCGCGGGGCATTTCTGAAGATTAGAGTCACAGGCTGTGTGTGATCTCGTTACACGTCAGCAGTGAGAAATGATAAACAAATGATTTGTCCCCGCCGAGCCTCAATATATCTATCATACCCTACCTTGTCCGGTAATTAATTTCACCGAACTTTTATCGGTTTCACTTCTTAAAGGCGCTGACGCATGCAAAAGTTTCTTGATATATATCATTCAAAGATAATGCATATCCTTCATTCCGGCAAACGATCAACTGTGAGGAAATTTACCATAGAAGACATTTTGAACATATGTACCACTCAGATTATACAGTTTAACTGTGTATAAACAGTCGGAAGAGTTGCAAAATACAAGAATTTCAAACTTTCCATATTCAAAATCTTTACACATTCTCATTTAAACTGTTTTCTAGTATTAATAATCTGATATCCATATTTCCCATTTTGTACACAACCGATTCCTACGATTTCATATATCCCTTAGTGACCTCCGCCGTCTGAACATTTCTATATTGATTATACTGGTCAATCAGAAAGACTATTAAGTTTTTGATTGCATCGATATCACTTAAGTGAGTGCACATGTCCTCACGTACCCTAAAAAGCCAATTTCAGAATACAGATAATACATCTCTTTCATTTAGATCCCTCCCAATAATGTTCCTTATCAGTGTTTAATAATTTTTATCAAATGTTTGAATATAATCAAGAAGATGGTTAGGAAAACTTCGTTATTTTCAAAACATTTTTAAATAGGCGAAGACCATCTTTACATGTATCATTTTAAATTAGGTTTATCGATCTGTCATAAACTATTAAAATGAACACGTCACACTAATGAAATTCGACTTATATCTCGCAGTTTATAATACTAGTAACAATTATAAATTCAAACACTAAAAAATAGCTTTAGAATGAGCCCCTGAGAATTTATAATAAGAATTGATTGACATTAACTCTATCGTAAATGTTATGAGAACAACCTGGGTTGTCAGGAAAGTGTTCAAATATGAATGATTAACATTCGTCAACTTTAATATAACGGTGTTAGTAACTCGCAATCCAGCAATAAAGAAGTTGTCAATCCATAGAACCTTTTCTATATTCAACATTCGTCAGCTTTTCTTGATGGATGAATTGGATAAAAGTACTTTTGTGGCAAGTAACCGCCACAGTGACAATGTGGCCTATACTCTAAACTGGTGCTAAATTTCTGTGAACAATTATTCATAATATAAGTGAAAACAGTTTTCTGGTAGAAATATAGCATTGCGCGTCTATCATAGACATCTTGTGAACATTGCAAAATAAAATACTTCTAATGGAATTGGTTGAAGAAAAGTGAAAATTGGCAACACGAAAAACTTTTCCATTTTAGAATTATATTTTAAAGATTATTTCTTACATGGTCGATCAATAAACATCAGAAGGACTCAATTGAAAGTATGCGATATAACAACATCGGTTGTTGAGCAGAGAACCAGAATTCAAACATCAGTTTGTGCGATTGTTCAGGACTTCGCGATTGTAGAGGTTTACATTTACCCACAGTTGAATTTTGTTTAATTTTGAAAGAAGACAAATATTTCCCCCAGCTATTTTGTTCTACAGGTTACACCTTTTTGTAATTCTATTTTATATTCTTATATTATAAAACTTATAATCATATTATTATAATATATGTAATAGATTTTAAACATACTCATATCCGATACAGAATAAACATTTAAACCTTCAAAATGCGTTATTGGCTATCCATATTAAGCTAATCTAGTTGTTTATAAAAACGAAAACAACTTTCCAAGCTCTTTTTCTAAACATTTTTTTAAAATGTTCACACGAACATGCAGTTGACCTAGCCTTACATGAAGCGTTTAGGCAAAACACATTTCAACTCGAACTATAACCAAATCGAAGCAAACTAAAAGTTTTCGTCGCATTCTTGTTATCTTCAATGCGTTTGCATATGTATATGCTTTCATTTTCATATACGTGCACTTACTCAAATACTTGAGACTAAAAATCAAATTGTTCGTGATTGCTGTGACCACAACACCCTAACCATCATTAGAACACAGACGATTCTTTAACAAAAAAGGGCGCCTCTTTCGGTTGATAATTACGATGGTTATTTAAATGTTGTTTATGAAGAAAATGCACAGGATACAAGGAATAGCCGCATGACTTGAGTCGAATAATGAGAGTTATTTCCCCCCAGGCCATATACCTACCGGAGACTGATACTGATATAAACAGCTTGAATCTGCAGAGTAAGTAAATTGTATACTCTCTGAAAATCATTTTTCACAAAGCCTGATAAAATACATAAAACGATACATTCGGAATGAACTTAAAACAAATGATGACAATTGGACGATGAGAAAATGCAATTATAAAAAAAATCCCCCGCAAAGGAAGTGGAAAGATAACATGCCCCGAATGAGTAGGGACTGGCCAGCAAATATTTGGAATATCCTCTCCTTCTGTGACCAAATGTCCGACATTTGGATTTGACAGGCTGACGTTAGTATCCTCGAACGTCTTGATATAGGCCATGTGTAGTGTCAGAAAGGTTCGAGAGAAGCGTTCGAGGATAGCTGGTCAGCCACGGATTTTCCAAATGGTGTCAATGAATACATGGCGAAAAAGAAAATACCCCTCTTTGCATGAAATGAAAATAGATCTTCCATTCTGGTTCACGAAAACTTATTTGTTCTAAAACTTAGCTTCCTTTTGTTTCGCTATGTAATTGAACTGTAATGATTCGATACACTAAAGGTTTAAACGTCAATGCGGAAGTTTGTATTTCAAACGAAGGGTTAGTGGGAGAAGGTTTTACCAAGAATTCTAATAAAAATAATGAAATGCAAATTTAAACGCAAACCGGATAATTCCAATCCCCAGATGACGTCACACAATGAAATAAAAACTATTGAATCATAATTCACTTTTGTATTTAATAGAATAGAATAACGTCACTGGCCGTGGGTGTGCCAGTTTTTTAAATATTTTTTTACAAATGATGTTATATGTGAAATGCAATAAAATCCTTCAACAATAACAATTAAACGTTGACATTTTGCATGTCATTGCGCTCCCTTCATCGCATATATTAAATCATCTTAAGAATCGGTAAATACCGTAGGTTTAGAAGTTAGAGTGATAACTGGTCAGTATTATATTCTTCCGACGAACACATCTGAACACATTTTGAAAACAATGGCCACCAACAACCTACTAAACCACATCAACACAATCAGTGCACGTTTTTTTCTTGCACAAAGAACTTCAACCAGGTGTTTTACCAAGCCTATTTCAAAGAAGGAGAAGCAAACAGAATTTGTGTAGGGGACGGGTGGTTGGACACTGTCGACGTTCAGAGCTAGTATCACGTCATGTGACATGCCAAAGCGAAATGGCGTATAGGTGACATTCTCTCATCTCACCGGCTTCTACTTTAACCTGTTGCGTCTTCCTGAATAATTCCAGACCCGTGCCCGTGGATGAAAGCCCCAGACGCTCTCATCTTAAAGTTATCCTATCTAAACGTAAGATTTGTCCTTCCCACATCTGCTAATACTCTCTAAACGATTCTGCTGCCTGCAGCCCGGCCCGTTGTTTGTTCTAGACTCCCTGGATTACTCCCATCCCAGCCGTTGGTCGTGCATCCTCCATGTCTCCCTCTCTACCCTCGTGTTTACTGGCCTTGTCTTATTTGTCCTCAACGAAAAGGGAGGGCTACGTATGTATCTGGCTTTCTACACCATACTGCGGTATTACGCTCCCTGGCGACAACCTGTGAAACATGTAGCTATGTGTTGCCTGCTGGACACTCGACGAAGACAGGCGGAGATTGTCGAACGTGTTATTGCTTGACCTTTGTAGCATCCGCGATAACTTCGGCGGAGATCAAAGAGAGCGGACAGTCATTTAGTGACTCTTCTGCCGAGGGGACACCGTCAGACGAGTCGCCATTAGTTTGTCAGGTCAGAGGTGACGGGAAGTCTCGGGCTTGACGTTACTTGGCGTGACTTAGCGTCCGTCAACGTCGGGAGAAGTTGCAGTGGTTTCTTCAGCTAATATTGACCCTGCCTCTCCGACATAAGACAAAACTCACAGTTACAACAACACAAGTCAATTGGCGAATAGTTGAGCACATGCGCGTTCCCTTGTTCAGCTTGTATACGAACTCGAGAAGATGGTGAACTGACCAGGAGGTTGGGCTCAAGGCCGTTCCATCAGTTCACGTTTGTTTCCTAACGTCAGAGCGCTGTTACACAACAAGAGAACACGTCACTCGCCCCCCTCTGTACACACACAGGTTCATTACCGCCGTCATTAGGCTCATCACACACACACAACATACACACTTTACAGCAAACACCACCCTCAGCACAACCAGAGGTGAACACTCGGACCGGCGTTAGATAACAGTAATACATCCGGGCTTTGGAAGTATAACGCGCTAATGAACCTTGAGGTGCATTTAGTGCTATGCTTACGTAGAGAAGATAGAATAACCTGTTCAACAGAGAACATGCCATTAAGTGGATAAAAGCGCCAATATTATATTCAGGAACATACCACCTGAAACAGTAACATGCGAATTCCATTGATGGATTCGAACCCGCACCCACAGACATTGAAACATCGAACAGCAGATGCCAAATGTCATTTTCAGGTAGCATATTACATGTGTGTCTGTTTGTTAAAAATAGCCCTTGACACAGTCTAGGTTCTAATTCGGGAAACTGTGCTTATCTGATTTTACAATACCAAGGAAGAGACAAAAAGCGTCATTTATTGAAAAGATAAAATATTAAATTCAAATAGTGTTTTGTGATTTCCGCTGAGTTGGCATTTCACTGTGTAGGTTTGAAACTCATCACTGTGATTATTCTGCCTCGTATGTAATTCGACTCGTTTCACATGTTTCACATCATAATTATATGTAGGAATAAAGTTATTGTAGTCTTTTGCCAACTATGTAGAGTAAACTTCTGGCCCTGTCTGGAATAAATATTTCCAGAAGATATTTAGATCCTAATAGGTCACAATCAAGAAATAGTTAAAAGAGATAAACCCTTGATAATTGGAAGTTTCATAAAAAGCTGTATTTCATTGACAAGTTATTGCTTCCATTGCTACTAAATAGGTTTCTTATATTGGCTCTTAATAAACTACTGATTTGTAAGCAATACAAATTATTAATTTACAATGTTTCTTTGCAACTAGCACTGTACAGACGTTAATAGGAACTAGAACTTTTCAATTATAGAAGGAACTAACAGTGTTTGATGCCCAGTGCAGATAACTTGACAAATTTACGAGAACAATCCAAAACGTTTGTTTAATCGGTACATTACCATTAGTACTACCTGCTGACCTTCAACCGGAAGTACTCTCTTGACCTCTAAAGTTGAGGTCCTTGGAAACGTAAAGAAAATTGTTGTTTCTTGTGATTCTTTTGCGACTGATAAACTCTTTTTTTTGTAATTTATATCAAATGTGAAGTTCTATCGCATACGATGGCAATGGTATATCTTCTATAGAATACTAAGAGATGTAATAAGCTTATGAACAAATAAATTGTTGAATAATCTAGTCGAGTTAATCTTTTTTCAATTCTCAGATGTTAAAGGTCTCTAGTACACGATATAATTTGCTTCATTTTAACTTCCCTTTTCATGTGTTTTCGTTTTGTATTGAAATTGCAAGTAATTTACTTGAAATTAATAATGACAATTACAAATTAATTGGATGAATATGTATCATAGGTAAGGCCTATAAACATTATTCCCTTATTGTTCTTGCCCAACGCAATGCCTAAGAAGCTGCCATCCAAACATGGAGTCAGTCAAACTCTCATTATCATCATCATCATCATCATCATCATCATCAACAACAACAACATTATTACATCACCACAACAACATTATTATCATCACCATAACCATCATCATCGCCATTACACCACCACCATCACCATTATTGTCAAGGAAAGTAATACAGTTGATGACCATCATGATAGCACTTTATGCAAAGCTCTACCTACTTTCTGAACCTCTTATGGACTACACTTAAACACGAAAAATAACAGTACATTCACACTCCTGTACTTTGCAACATTACATGAGATCTTTTTTGGCAAAAAATAACTTCAATCATAACTTTAATAATTTAATGGTATAAACATTTTATCTACATTAAGAGAGAACTGAACTGAAAACAATTTCTTTAGAGTATTTCTATAAGTAAATTAATTTATGATGAACACCCGAGCTTAAATGGTATTGATCTTGAAAACTTTGGGATATTATGAATTTCATAGTTGATCTTCTCTGTTCATATTAAGAAATCTGCCTTTTTCAATCAATGACGAGCATCAGAAGCGTTATAAACTTACACTGAATTTTCTTACAATAATACAATGATAAATAATACTCTAATAGGTGCATAGGGAAAGTTGGTTAAGCCAGCTTTAGAGGGAAATACGTCTGATTCTTTGCATGAATTTAAAGATCTAGTGTAAAATTATCATTCTGGTAATGCTTCAAATTTGTTATTTAATAATTGTGTCCATTAAGGTCAAGCATAGCATTTTGGGTAAAGGATAGGAGGGCATGTTTCAAGGTTTTCGCTAGTATTCTATCATTTTAACTTGTTAATTTATAAACTCTCGTATTTCCTATATATCTTTTCATTAGGGGCATTTATATTTACCCTATGAAACTTCTTGTAACTCTTCCCAATTAATGAACATGTACAGTCTCTATGTAGTCAAACTTTGATACCCCTAATGTCCGCTGCGGATAGTAGAATTGAACCATTATCGACATTAAACAGCCTAAAATAGGACGATAATTTCAGTTCTCCAAGTACTTTAGAATTTTTGTTAGAATACATGTATGCACTTTTTGAGCATTAAAAGAGGCGTACTGTGTATGGGCTGACCACGAAAGATGACTAGTGAAATATACACCTGGGTATTTATATGAGGTTGTTGGTTATATTGGGTTACCTTTAAATTACCATTTTTTTATGTCGAGCCAATGTACCCCTTTATTGAAAGCATTTATTTTCATGCTTTTTTCATATTCATATTTTGTTTCGACCGTTCAAAATAACTCTCCAATAATAATTTGTCTCTGAAACCATCAATAGTTATATGAGTAATGTCATCGGCTAACGTTGAAAGGAAACTTTTGAACACATCCGGTTGGGTACTAATTTTGCATTAGCTTTCTAATTGCGTTGTTAATTCATTAATAAAGATTAGAAATGGACTAAGTACACATCCTTGTTTTACACATACTTGTACATCAAAAGACTCTAGTGTTCAATATGTATTACAGAAGCTTTGATATTGTCGGAGATGTGGTTATTATTTTTGGCATTTTATTACTCAATCTCCCTGCATGACACTGTAGTATAAAAATGCCATTAAGTAATAAATTAATTCGTTTAGAATATTTTTTGGGTTATTCTTTTGCTCATCTAAAGCCTAGCAGCTGATCTTTTGGCTGTGCTGCATAGCTACGTGAGAAATAGCAACATTAACCACCTACGGTTTCAATAATTTTCACTGGACATTTTTAAAAATCATTTTTGAAATGATAAAAATACTTGATATTTTGCCTATGTGTATGATTTCATATGTTCGTCCATCTACATCTAAAAGTAATTCAAGTGTTTGATCCAATTTTCTGATTTTAACTGTTACAAAATGTGCTTTCGAAGACATTAGGATGCACATTTTTGTTCTTTGAAACACGCTCTTGCGAATGTATCCGAAGTATTCCGATTGACAATCATTCTTCCCTCCCACACTGAAGAATTCCAATATTTGAATCAATGCACCAACAAATGCAGTTTTTTCTTCATAAAGAATGGGATCGATCGAGACTGCATAGTTGAGCCTATCTCGTCTGCTTGGCTTGAACCAGTTGTTCTTCGTGGTAGGCCTAGCTGCACTGAGAGACGTCATCAGGATTCTTGCCGATCCATTTCTCTTAACTTGAAGTTATCATCTAATCAAGCTATGGCCATTATCAAATATACCACAGTACGATATGAATTTGGAATAACAACAGATGTTTTTGTCCCAGATGGACCGACCGTGTGAACATTTGGGTGGTTACTCTGTTATATTTGCATGGAGCTTTAAACTCAAACATTAACAAGTCACCCACAACCAAATATTTATAGTTTCGGATTAACAACATAAACAAACTGTGCAAAAACACTAACCTTTAAGAATTTAAAAGGTCATTAACAATCAAGAGTCCAGGTACATAAACAAATAGGTCTTAATGTACAAAACTATTCGGATTAAGGGACTAATGATATTAAACTCCTGTGAGAGTTACACAGTGTACTGAGTCAGTGTTGAAACATCAGTGGAATGCAGAGGGAAAGATTTCACCTGCTAATTTCTTAGTTTGGCTGAAAATCTCTTTGATGTTGCCGAAATGGATAACAAGAATACCTCCTTACAGGTGAAGAACCAACACTGTTCGGAGCTTGGTGAACCAGCCGAATTGGGAGCTTGTAGACATTCGGAGGTGCTGCAGTGTTGTTGTTACCTCGAGGTCGATGACAGAGTGTAATCTTCACATGGAGGCTGTGGTATCCACCCCAGCACCACATTCCAACCATTGCCAATTCCACAGCTTCTCTGGCAAATAATGTTAAGCTCATCTCATATTTAACTTGGATGTGACATCAGGGAGTCTACGGACCGAGGGCTGGTTCAGAAGAAATATCATGCCTCCTAGGGGAATGTCCCCTTCTCCTCAAAAAGCCCCGAGCTTCTCCGAATGATGAACCGACTGGGTGACGGAATGTTGTCGTAAGCTGCACGTATACAAGATTGGAATAAGGGACATTGCCTAGACGCATACCTGGTTGAGTAACTCCCCATCAGCGGGGTCATAGACCCTTGGGCTCCCTCCATCCGATCTGGATACAAACACGCAGTTTTTTAGCTTTAAAAGTTTGGAATATTTGACGTTTATAATCCGCGCATTGCACAGTCATAACCACGTGATGTTTGAGGTGCGCATTTCTTCAAAGAGAGTATTCCTCGAGACATGTCCACTTTCAGGGGCCAACGGAAACTCCAGAAACCAATTTCATATAAATTCTTGAAATATTTCTAAATGAAATGCTTGATAATGATTGACACAAATCTGCAAATAGAATTGTTGGATATCTTTAATTTGGTACTGAACAAACCTCATGCCTTTTACAAGATTTAATCATATTACATATATAGTATGAGCGACATATTCTAAAGACTTCAAAGCTTTTGAAGAAAGACAACAACGTCATAGAGAATAAAACAGATTGTAAGGTTTGCTTCAAATTTAAAACTAATCCTTCCAATAATTATATTGTAGATATTGATAAAATCACCAAAATCACCATCTGAAAATAAATTTTGATTAATATATTGATATTTTCATATTTACAACAAATAATCAGTTCAGTCACTCTTCTACCCCTCCCCCATCCCAAAAGCCTCCAGAACGGCTCAATTGGAATCTTCTGATGTAATGCTGCCATATGCCTCTTGTTTTGAGGAGAAAGGTTAATTCTATAAACCCGTCGAACAGTTTGTCCAAGACATGCTCAATGAGATTAAAATCAGGGTTCATCGCTTGTCACGGGATCTAGGTAACTTCTATCTAAAAACATTCAGAACAACATTTTCATATTAGGTCATACCATTGATCTAACATTGACCTATAACAGCGGTTGCCCCGTTGAACTTTGATATTTTGCTGCTAAGCCAATCAAAACTTCGCTAGAGAGATTGCTGGTGCTGGAAGATTGGCTTCAATCGGAAAGCCGCGAGCGACCAAAATAAGCCGATAATCTATCTCATTGCTAAGATTTATTTATAGATATATATATATTGTTAATTTGCAAATGGCTTTGTGAAGAAACATCCCTCAAAAACTTTCGTTACGAAATATAAAAGATATAACGGAAAGTATATTAATAAAAACACCTGCATCTTTTGGTTCAATATTAAACAAACATGACTGCTGAAAAGATCTTAACGCGTTATGTAGTAGAGCATTTTATATTTCATCTTTATGAGATTTATATATATGACCCTTTATATTATCATTGAAACAATTTATACAATGCGAGAACGATAGACACTTACATTTACAATTGTGTTATGATCATGGGATGCACCAAATAGTATGATAGTACTTGTTTGTGGTTTATTGACAATATGATAGCGAATGCATGCGTAGTAAGCTTCATACAGATCTCCAAAGAATGATATGTTGTTCTGAACTGCTATAATGTAAAATGTCCAGCTGAAGGGTCAGTTTCAGGCGCGGAATAAAATTAACATTTAAATGAAAGTTCATCAGCGATAACTCTTGAACGTATTCGACACATGAACATTCTCTCATCACCTCTCTCTGTTTCTGTCACCCGTTCTCTCTCTGTTTACGTCTCTCTCTCTCTCTCTCTCTCTCTCTCTCTCTCTCTCTCTCTCTCTCTCTCTCTCTCTCTCTCTCTCTCTCTCTCTCTCTTATAGTACAACAAAGTGCTTCTCTCTTTTATAGTACACAACAAAGTGCTACATGGATTTATGTGTATGAAAGACTCAACACCAATTGACTACGAGGTTTAAAAATGATGAAACATTCTCGACTGGGCTATACAGGTTTTAAAGAAGGTGCACATTCCATAATGGGACATTGAAACTTAAACCGCTTCGTACATCCGGCCCTTTCTCTACACAGCGTATATCTTGGGCTATCTGCGTGACATTTCACATACCCGAACTGGGATACCTCGACATATTCAGTTATATTTTTTATACAAATACCCCGATGTTATGTATCTCGAAACTTTTAACTATATAACCAAGCGCCGCTTATAGAAATATACAGAGAATCTCACCCAAGTGTCTTCTGATATCAAATATATCAATACAAGTTGATAAAATTTACAAATATTCGAGGCTTGCCGAGGATATTTTACTTTTATCAACGAGTGTTGATATATTTGATATCAGAAGACACGAGGGTGAGATTCTATTTATCATCCAAAATCATTTTTCATTTCGATTCCGTGAAAAATGTGTATTCCCGAACACTGCACTACTCTAAGACTCTCAGTGGAGTGATGTCTTAGCATTGTGACGTCATCATGTTTATGACGTCATAGCATTGTGATGTCATTACTTGATGATGTAAATCAATTGTGATGTCATGAACTTGACTGTAATAGGGCATTGTTCAAAATCTACTGTCAAAACGATATCTCCTAGGAGATGCTGATCAATCACACTAAAATATCATTTTTAATCCAAAGGAAAGTTGATGTATTTTAGAATAGGTATGTTTAACGTATTTAATCTGATTGATGCAAGTACATGTATGTTTTAACGTGATATAAAATATCATTTCACAAAATCCTAAACCTCTCCTTCTAAAATCTCAACAAAGGAACATTCCCAGCCTCTTCTCGGAAAAGCTTTAAAGTCAGAAATCCCCTTAGCCCCAATAAAACTTTGATTATGTACCCAGTGCCTCTCCTTGACACTCGGCTTGAAAGTATGTCATTTCGATAGCTGCATTCTTTTGTTTTCATAACGAAAACTCCTGTATTTATAAAGAAAATTTCAGATTAAATGAACAGATCATACAAATTATATATCTAATACACAATTTCCTTTGTTGAATGCTAATCTGAAGTACTGATGAAAAGTTTGATACGTTGGCAACTATTTTAGTCTCATAGCGAGACTAGGCCAGGTCAACTGAAAGGTGAAGGTCAGAGAGTAACAGGTGAATGGGATGCCGAGGGAGCGAGTTGAAAGACCTCGAGGGATCAATAAGAACACCACGAACAACTTCTCTCCTTCTAAAGCCATCGGTCTGATCTCCAGAACAGGCTTAGCGAATTTTGAATATGCTTTATTGTTATAAATCACATTTTCTAAAGTTGCGTTTGCGCTAGAATGGAATTATTAAGATTTACTTTTTTCACAAGGAGTATGAATGAAAAATGTGTAATGTTTGTTTTATAAAGACATTTAACCTCAGGGTGCGGCTTTGGTAACGCTCGGAGAGTGCATTTCGTAACAATAATGGTATATTTCAACATATAAATTCACTTTACTTGATATGATCACATTTTTGCATGCATAAGAAGTCATATTGCAGAGTGAGAAACAGGATGCTTGAGAAAAGCAATCATAAACTAACACTTTCAAATAACACTAACACTAACAACGGTCTGCATACAGTAAAATTTGAGGTCAGTTGTGGTCAAATATATTGGTAGATAATATAGTCTAATTAAGCATAAAATTATATTTCCATGTACTAGCAAATTATATTTTTAACTGAGACTAGATGAGGAAGTCCACTATGACACATGCAGACACTTATATATGCATATTAATATACTTGATAAACTGCTGAGTCGGCAAAAGGGTACTCCATTGTGGAACACTGTCTTAAAGTCGTTAATAAGTGAACTATGTGTGTTTCATCATTTTCCAGGTAATTAACTATGGAATGTTACTATCATATTTAACCGTTTGATTGTCATTTGTTCAGGGTTGTTCAATAAAGCAGTTCTAACTTTTGTTTCATGATAAAGAAAATATGTTTAATCAACATTGTGTTACATTTTACACCGAGTTGATTCGCTGACATCTGACTGCACGTGGAAGCATTACTCACTATCCAATAAGTTTGTTTTGTTTTGCAATTCCATTGATTGCCTATAACAATGTGAAATCTTCCTAAATACGAATCAAAAGGTATTTATTGCACGGTGTTGTGTAATTTTATCTTAAGCAAGTGGACTCACAGATTTTGTCATGTTTTTATCTAGACAATATAATCTGAATGTCTTCCATTATAAAGGCGTCTAAAAATAGTTTTAAACTGTCCTTTTCAAGTTTGCAGAAAGGTGGTTTTAATGACGACACGCTCCTTGGGTAAATACGTGTTTTGATTAAGATTGCAGTTTCCACAAGACGAGTAAATACCTTCCATTATACAGCCTGGAGGTCAATGTCAGACCACGTGACCTCGTGAAGCTCGTGCCAGGCGCTACTTTGTGCACCACTTTCACCCACCACTTCTCTGTCAAGTGGTCCTGACTGGTTCCCCGGGTCCACAGCGCAATCGCTTGTTGTATCGCTGATCGTTGGGGCAGCACAAAGATTCAATATTGCTAGCTGTCTTGCATTACGAACATTTTAGGGATTTCTATGAAACCTAACCGGATAAAGAATATGAAAGATCGCAATTTAATAATAAGGTATATAAAACGACTGCTTACAAACTAAAATGGATGTCAAGGAGTACCATTTATGTTATAAAGATTACCGGATGGTTTTAGTTATGAATCGAAATTGAAATCAAAATGACGAAGAAACTTAGCATCACAAGCTTTGTAAAGAAAAGTTGTGATCAAACGCTGGGAGGTACGAGCAACACTCTATCTGATTTCAGTGGGATTGATTTGTGGCACAATTATATAATTTTCTTCTTGTTCTTTTACCATTTATGTCGCATTTCTGTCACACGATAATAAGATTTCGTGATGTCTCCTGCAACTGTCACCTGTATTGACTGATTGACAGGTACTTGCATTACACAAACGTATACATACACATGTATCGCAATACTTGTTTATTCAGTCGATGAAGTGGTATAAATGATTGAAATTCGGTGAAAAACGATCGAATCTATAATTGAATCTTTAAAGATGAAAATTCCTGAAAAAATCAAAACAAGCAAATTCTTCAGTTATTACTAAGTTTGTCATTTAAAGTAAATTCATCGAAATTAATCCTCTTATACAGTCGAATTTTATAGTTTGATATCTGTAAATGTAACAACATTTACTTAAACGCCCCTATGCGGAAGCCTAAAAATGAAACATAATATCTGTTGTTATGTTTTGAAATATTTATTTCTTCCAATTTTCCTCAATAAATATTCACTGGGCCTCAGTGAGGGGGGTGGTTCCTAATTTAAAGTATGTTTTTTTAGAAATTACTGAATTATTTTATTAATTGAACTTTATCAAAACTTAAACTCGAGGTTGCATCTTAAAACAAAAATACAATATGTGCGATAATTTTTTTATTTTTTTTAACGTCTGGACATATTTGTCGTTTAAAGCCCAAGATAGCCGCTGATTGAATCAATTGTTGGTGATAATATTGAATTCTAATGTATTGCACCATTTGCCTCCGAGTCATTCAATAATTCACCCTATCTATTTGGCTTTAAGAAAGTTTGAAAATGTCCGTTACAAAGTACAAAGAATTCTCCAAATTTCTCCTCAACATCACACCTGTTCAGGTAGGGGCACTGTGCCGGGGATTGACCTTCATAAAGTTGCTGACGTGTTGCACAGAGTGGGTCACCTCTGACCACCCAGTCTAAACTTTCAGCCAATCAGAAAGCGGGAAACTTTATTTTGAACTCACCTCTGACCAATTAGAAAGCGGGCACCTGTCGCACGTCTAATCTGAGATTGTCAATGATCTTGAGGTGATGCTATCAGCGATATTTACATCGGGATTTAAAGACAGGAAGCTGGGTATATTGTCATAAAGTAACAAAAGGCTTCAATATCGAGGCGACGCGTGGCGGAGTGCTTTATCTTTTAATTACCAAAGAAAGTTTATAAGGGTCAGACATGGCGGCGGTTCGGCGCTGATAAACATTCAATACAGATACAGGGGGGGGGGGGGGGGATGCTATTTAATTTTAGCATAAAATGTGGGGTAGGTTATTATAATGAAATGTCGACTGAACCAATAACAAGAGGATTTCTCCTGACGCTCTCCACTCCCCTCCTTGAGATGCAAAATATGTGCATATTATATAAGATAAATTTCTGAATGGAAATATACGGCTTAAGGCAACTCGAGCGGAAATTGACAAGACATCTCTCATTTTTTTTTTGAAACTTCCCAACCCTTCAACGTGAAGCATTCACTGATTTGTGCAACGTATGCTTATTATGGGGAGGTTATGTAGTGGGTCACTCCCGTAGTTTACCACGAGCATAGCTTTAAATAACAAATCTTAAATCATATATTTTATACAAAGTCATTTCAGGTTTTCAGCTCGTCGTCTGTCTTAAACTCTGCAAACAAATTTCTCAATGTAAACGACTTGCAAATAAAAATTCATTAAAAGATAAAATAGGAATACTGAATTAAAAAATTTGAACATCTTATTCTGTAAAGCTTTGAAATTCGTATCTATATCCCAAATTGAATTAAGTAAGATAATAATATTATGTCTTTAACATGAATGAATATATATCTTGATTATGAATCAAGCATGTTTACTCTTGAGACATTTCGTTTTGTTTATTTTTATCAAAGGCTGCATATCACATATCACAATCTTGATTTGATAAAGAAACTTTGAATATCGTGAATTCAGATTAAAACAGTTTACGACGATCAAGCTAGATAAATTATTGATGCTCCGACAACCCATTAAACGAAACTCGTTTCTTCCGAAATCTCTAAATCGCATAATTTTAATGAATAAATCTTCACGTGACTCTGTACATAAAGCAATCGATTTATGCTTCATCAAGTTAGGAACAGGTAAACGATTATAATGCAATAACGAGAAGAAAGAAATATTGTAGTCTAATTCATTACAAACTCTACTTTTCAATGCGTTTTCAGACATTTGAAAGTTATTGCAACTAAGTCTTGACGGGCAACTCTTCTCTCTTATAGTGATAAATATAGAACACAATAAACTTTTTTTAAAAATTCATGTAATCATAAACAATCATAAGTTAAATCTAATAGACCTCCTCAAAACGTTCAACATTAATATTTAGATCATTAAAACTAGCAAAAATAAGTATTTCAATGCAAGGTATTTTGCTAAAGCTACATAAAATATCTCAACATATATTTTTACGTAACCCTTAATTATCTGTGTCAAAAAGTCATTTAAAGCAATATAATGTTATTTAGTAGGTAGACATGAAACGTGCTTTTACTTAAAATAAGATTTTATCACATAATTTACGAAAAACATCAACCATGATACATCATAAGAACTACAAGCAAGGGTATAAGTAAGTAAGTATGTAGGTAAATGGCGGAAAGGTGATAAATCAAAGGAGCAGGTGTAACGGCTGAAGGAAGTAGGTCATCCTAAATCTTATATTCAGTCAACATTTCTTTGGTGGAAAAGAAACTGGCTGGCACCTTGTTATTTTCTAATAGCGATCTGCACGCGCCCAGGATAACGACCCGCCGGCTGTCTTTGATAGCGATTAATCAGAACGGGTCACTTCATAAAGGCACGCAAATAAAAAGCAGGGAAGACAAGTTTCCATAACATCTTTTGGTGACAAACGTCGTCTAAGACACGGCAACAGGTGTAAGGAAAATATCTTCACACCACTGACCAATCAGATCGCAGGATTCCGCCACCTGCTCGCAGCAGGTGCACGAGACGCGTGCCGAGCCCACGTGACCTCCGTCTTAAACAGGTAGTCTGTCTGTATATTTTAGTAAGTAAAAAGGTAATTGCCTATGTAGACAAAGAAAGGTGAAGAAATATATCTTTCTTTGTGAGGCGGCTGGAATGATAAGATTCCTGTCTGATGAACTTTGATAGAGAGTTCTTTATGCCCACTACATCATCCCCCATTTTCAAACACCTGTATGTGAATAGGGCGACTCATGTCGCGTTATATTACTTCCCCGGCACGTGCCTGGCGTCCGCCAGCCCTGTATATAAGTATATCTATATACGCCTGTATATCTACGCTTATGAGTAGACGTCTTAAAGGGCCCGCTCAATGACAAACAATGTTGTGTGAATGTATATGACCATCCATCGGCCGTTTCTTATTTTGAATTCGCCTGTAGTATGGTTTGAAATATATGTCTACATCTTATGTATTAAAGGGACCGCCAGATTTAATAAATCGTCTTTGACGCTCCCAATAGCCTTTCCTTTTTATTCTCAAAAGTTTGTTGATATGAGATTAATTACTTTAGATGTACACATTTGTGTATGCTTATGACGTTCCTTATCAGAATATGTCCTCAACTTATTTGAATTATTTTCTGGAAAATAAGTTTTTGAAGGTACTTTTCATGTCGGCGTGTACACATGTACATCATTTGAATATTTGTATCATACATTTAGTAATAGATAGTTTTTCATCAATCTTTCTAGTTAAGTTGTTTCATACGACAATTTATTTTCCATAGTTATAGGCGTAGCCAGTACAGTAAAGATACTTTCGTTCATTTTCATGGTATTTATTTAGCTTTCGTGCGTGTCACAACACCAATTACGAAGATATTCATTCTAAAAATCTCACTTATTCATCTCAAAATGCTTAACATATGACAATTATTAGGTTTACAAACTAAATGGAAGAACATCATTATTTATGTGCCAAGGCCGAAATGAGACTTCCAAACAAGATGAATACCAATAACCTTTCAGAAGGGATGGTTTAGATGAGTTTCCCAATTTCGTTTGACTAATTGATTCGCGTCATTGTCCGTTTCTTTATCCATCAGAATCGGGATGTTATGCTTTTATATTGTCAGTCTACTGAAAGGATTATCTCTAAAAAGATACCTTGCAGCAACAAACAGTAATTTAAGCATTTAAGTGTATATAGGAAAATAGGAATAACTACAATTCGTTTAGCTTCAAAGAAAAATAGGAAACTATTTGATTAACTTCAAAGGAAAACAGGAAAATATTCGATGAACTACAAAGGAAAATAGGAATATTTTCGATTAACTAAAAAGGAAAATAGGAATATATTCGATTATCTACAAAGGAAAATAGGAATCTATTCGATTATCTACAAAGGAAAATAGGAATATATTCGATTATCTACAATGGAAAATAGGAATATATTGGTATCCTGTCAAAACGCAGAACTGCAAAACGCAGAATCCCAATTAGCAGAAATGAAAAGTTCATTGTCAGGCTGGTCACACCTATTCAATTAAGTAATGGACTGGTCCACTCTGACAGTGAGTAGAGCGACACAGTCAAATTAGCAGATCACTGAATCAACAGGTCAATGTTCAACAGTATGAACCTCCCGGTATATGTTTATATGAAAATACTGAGTAGTAACACACTGTAACAATATATTCAGCACTCTATCAAAACATTGTTAAACAGTATAATCCTCCCAGGTACATGTGTTTATATGAAAATACTCTATCAAAACATTGTTTAGAGTATGAACCTCCCGGTATATGTTTATATGAAAATACTGAGTAGTAACACACTGTAACAATATATTCAGCACTCTATCAAAACATTGTTAAACAGTATAATCCTCCCAGGTACATGTGTTTATATGAAAATACTCTATCAAAACAATGCAGTTCCTGGATGCAGTCGGACCTCTCATGATGATGAAGATGTGAATGAAAGCACAGATTGAACAATGAACAATGATAAGCAATGTTGTAAATTGTAAAATAATCAATATCCAAGATGATGAAAGAATCCAACAATGGAAACATATGATTAAAAAACATGCACAATACATGTTTACACAACAAATTGTATTTTTGTCTTCATTTCATTTCCTATCGGGCCGTTCCATTATATTATGAGGGTTCAGGTGTGTGCAACCAACCATAAATGTTGTTGTTTTAGCAGTTCTGCGTTTTGCAGTTCTGCGTTTTGGCAGGTAACCAATATATTCGATTATCTACAATGGAAAATAGGAATATATTCGATTATCTACAATGGAAAATAGGAACTACAAAGAGTGAAATGAGAGGGATGTCACAAAGCACAAGCAATAGTCTAAAACATGTTTCTGGTGTCAATTTCATCTACTTTTATTGTCCTCTTCCCTTCAACTTGTCTTTTGTAGACATTGCAACTCGATAACCTCACAAAACGTGTAAAAATGCTTATCATTCAACCCAAATTTGAATCTAATGTAGACGAACTGAATTCAATGAAGATACGAGGGATATCAGACTCAGAGAACTAAAAGTGTTGCTACATAAAAGAGAATACCCGCCTTTTCTGGTTGGAGATGAAACAATAACAAGGCAATATCCATCGATAGAAGTGAACTCTTAACAGTGAGGAGGAAAGGGTAAAAATCTGAAACAAGTGATATTGCATACGTATCAACTCATAAACCAATCAATCCAGATATGTTTCAGAGTACTAAACACAATACAACTCCTCTCATGTGTGATATGAACAAATTTGCAAAATAACTGATAATGTTAATTTTATCAAAAGTAAACGCCAAAGTAGAAATTAAAAGCAGTGCTTTACTAAGGCAAGATTTGATTCAAACACTATCCCTCCAGAGTAAAGAGTTTCGAAATGAAACAGAGGTAATTATGGAACATGTCCATATATATTTGAAAAAATCCAGTATAAAATACATAAACCGAAACGAGAGATTTTATATGTACTCCAATACTGATTGTGCGGCAAAATACGTCATATATGTTTTTATATGTCAAGGGTGTTCCGGTGAATATATTGGACAAACTGAGTGCCTCAGAGACAGAGTCCGCGTCCATAAACAACAAATAAAATGTCCTGAGACACATTGTATACCACTCATGCAGTGCCCACTTGATATATATACCTGTGCAAAAGACAATGACATTAAATTTAAAATATTCCTGTTCTACAAAATGGAAACAAATGATAGAATAATGCGTCAGTTGAAAGAAGATTTCTTCCTTAAAATGTTAAAGCCTCAACTTAATACTTCAGATTATTTACATTGCTGTCCTCTATGAATTCATTTTTGTGTCCATTCTACCACATCCTATATCGTGACATCATACCATTGTTATGTCAATTGTATTGTGCCGAATTATTTTATCAGTAAACTTTCATTTCATATAAACAAAACCAATATATCAAAAGGACTTGTTTTCATCAAAAATTAGCAACACATTAATTCAGGATAGGCATACGAGTATACACGCCCAATTAAAGGCATCAAAAGGACTTAATAAACACTATTGAATTAAAATCTGTTTAATGTTTTTATCTGTTGCTGTGTCTGCATATACGAGGGTTGTCCCAAAATTGTCCGGCCTGAATATGAAAACAAAACATACCTGAAACGCAACCATATTGTGCGTGCATGCGTGCATTCATTGACATGTAAATGGCATGAAAATCACGAAATGCATACTCTTCAATTGCATATAATAGCCTCTTATTCAAAGGTACCCTCGCATCTTTTACCGAAATTGAGAAAAGTGAATGTAGGGCTGTTATCTGTTATCAAATATCTGAGTTTAAAAAAATACACTCCAAAGGAAATTCATGGGGATATGTTACAAACATAAGGTGACTCTGCTCCTTCATATAGCACCATTAAACATTGGTGTGCTTAATTAAAAACGGGGTAGAGTAAGCACTAAAGACGAGTCCCGCCCTGGTCGTCAATCTGATGTCACCACAAGTGAAAACATTGAGGCTGTTCATGACACAATAATGCAAGACTGGCGAGTAACTATCAGATACTTAGCTGATACTCACCACATCAGTGAGACATCAGTTGAACGAATTATACATAAACATTTACATATGAATAAGGTATCAGCACGCTGGGTCCCCAGAATGTTATCTGAGGACCAAAAGCGAAAACGTGTCATGGTCAGTCAGCAATTTCTTGACGAGTATTGCCTAGACCCAGAATCATTTTCGCTCATGTCGTTACTCAAGATGAAACCTGGGTTCATCATTTTTATCCTGAGACAAAAAGCCAAAGCATGCAATGGAAACACATGCACATCACCCACCCCTAAAAAGTTCATATCTTGTTCCTCCAATCGGAAGGTCATGACATCCGTTTTCTGGGACTCTCTGGGTGTAATAATAATGTAATAGTGGTGGCACGTGGTCCTGTGTATAGCTCAGTTGACCGCTATCAATCAAGTTCAGCAAGATCTGGCGTGGCTCGCCGGATGGGTGGGTTACCCGATCATTGCTGTATTAACTGAGAGTTTGAAGGGTTATTCCCTGCCCCACACTGAGGCACGAGTTGAGAAACTTGTGGTGTCTCCTTAGGCAAGGGACTTTATTCAAAATGTGCCTCTGTTCACCCAGCAGTACTAATTGGGTACCTGGTGTAGATTGTGTTGGAGGTGACCTTTAAGCGCTGTAACCAGCAACTTGGGTTAGACCAGGGTAATAATGCAGGGAGCGCCTTGAGCATGCATTCGGTGTGGATATGTGCGCTATATAAATATCCTAATAATTATAATGATTGTTTTTTTAAAGAAAGGTTCTACAATCCATTGCACTTATTACGCAAATGAACTACGACAAATATGAGAAAAAAATCAAAGAGAAACCAAGGGGTCAACTGCGCAAAGGTGTGTGGCTGTTGCAGGACAATGCTCCCGTTCACACAGCCCAAATTGCAGTCAGTGCAGCACAGGATTGTGGGTTCAGGATTCTCCCCCACACTGTCTATTCTCCAGACCTAGCCCCCGAAGACTTCTTCCTCTTCCCTGGACTGAAAACAGAGGCCAAAGTGGCCAACGGTTTGAGACTGACGATGACGTCATTGCTGCTGCAGAGTTTTTTTAGTCTCGTGATAAGAACTGGTTTTCAGATAGGTTGCAGATGTTACAAAAACGCTGGAGAAAATGCAATATTTTTTCATTAGCATCAGAAATGATTCCTTTGCAGGTTTATAGATAATTTGGAAGTAGGGGATTGTTACATCATGCTTATTCTACGAACGTTTTCACTTACCTTTCATCATTAGTAATTTAGGATTTTTCAAATATCCCTTTTTATTTTTGTCCAGTATATCAAGAGAGACAAGAGTACCTTTAATTTTTTCATTCGTTCCATATCTTGTAATGGTAAAGTCAAGACTTGCCATATAAGGCCCAAGACTGTTTTCAAGGCTCAATTTATGGAACAGCAGTTGAACTGTAGTTAAGTGGTATACAATAATTAGAAATTATGTATGTAACAATATATGCATGTCAACATGAAGTAATATTTAGAGTGCATAAACTAGATTGTGAAATGTAGCCAAAATGTTTGCATTCAATTCAATCTTGCATGCAAACACCAACACATTGAAACAGTTATTCGTTGTTCATTTGTTGTTCATTTATTCACTTAATCATTCACCTCTAATCGTTCAAATGTATTTCTTCCGTCGTTCATTTATTCATCAGGGTGTTCATTAAGGTTTATTCTGGTCTAATACATACACCAAAGAAAAGGTCACCCATTGATCGTTATATCATTCATTCATCTAATCGTTTATTCATTCATTCATTTATTCATTAAGTCAGCCGTTCATCTATCCTCCATTCATTCATTCATTAATACACCCTTTCAATGATTTGATGTAGCCTTATCTGTCCGACTGTTCATTCAATCGTTTTCATGTATCCATTCATGTATCCATTCATTCATTCAATCTGCTATCAGATTTATGATTATTACACCACCGATGTAAAAAGAAAGTTCCCGATATATTTGTTTACCGATATGTCCCCACATTCCAGGCAGGGGGATGGGCAGGATGTCATTTTGAATTAGTCAAACAAAAATGTCAACATCAAGGTCAAGGTCAGGATATTCCTTGAAATTCATGAAGTGAAATGTACACGTGTGATGTGTTTACAGCCACTTGCAGCTGGTCTTACACGTATTCAAGAACATTATGATGTCACGACGTGTTGAGAAATGCATAACTGGTGTAGGATCTTCCCGACCAGTTATTAATAATAAATGCAGAAAAAATCCTGCTGTGCAATATGATATCGACAATCTGTATTTACATTGAAACTTGTCGCTATCATACCGTTCAGCTGTTTAAGTGTGTCACATATCTTGGTGTAAATGTCACTCTAACCATTTCGTATATACATGATTTATTCACACTAGTAATTCATTTGGCGTTTAAGAAACAAATGCTCATCATTT
This sequence comes from Phorcus lineatus, assembly GCA_921293015.1. Classification (NCBI taxonomy): domain Eukaryota; kingdom Metazoa; phylum Mollusca; class Gastropoda; order Trochida; family Trochidae; genus Phorcus; species Phorcus lineatus. Next base: position 55,202,874 of record OV121085.1, on the reverse strand, counting down.
ATTGCCCAGCGCTAATATCACAAACCCTTTCAGTGCAAGGGTGGCCTTTTCCCATCGTGTTAAAGTTTCGACCGGACTTCAGACAGTGTGCCAGAGGCCACATGAAGGGCTTTCGACTTCGACCGCTCTTGTCCGGCACTCATTCCATGTAGCTAAGATTTACTTAGCAACAGTTCTTCTTACTCAATGTTTCTAGTCTCACCTCAAGTTGAACACCCTTATAGACAAATAAACATAATTAAAGTCCATCAACTGCATCGAGTTCAATTTGCGTTTCTTAAAAATCTTGTTTCATTTCATGTTTAACTTCGTAGTACAATTAATCTTTTAAATGAATGTTGTATTTTAAATTTTTGTATATACAGCAGTTTTTGTCACTACCAGACAAGACATTAAGTACTTTGAAATAGTAAAGCTTGCTATTTTACCTGATTAGCGAGAAATATATGCTTGCCATCCTCTCACCGCGACTCCCCCCCCCCCCCCCCCATTTTACTTAAATTGTAATAACATTAAACAATTATTGCATTTCCTGTGAACTAATACATTTACACACGGAAGAAGAATGGTTCGTGGATTTCATGGACGTGATGAAGTATTATAGCGGAGAGTAATTACAGAGATTTCAGAATGCAGGTATTGTTCTAGCCAGGGACCAACAGGGATCCAGTGTTGGACAAGTATCTTTGTTGCCAAGCTTGCACAGTCGCATGCCATTCCACCCACGCAAGTTTACATATAGGTCAAAGGTCAGGAAGAACCCACGCCTCTTTCTCTCTCAACTCAGCTGTTTCTTTTAGACTGACATTCAGTCTCTTAAAGATAAATTCTAAATCAATTTTTCTTGAAAAAAAAATCTTATTCAACATTCGGAAATAGCGACAGAGAAATGGCTATCAAAATAAAGTTATTCAACCCCTTCAAAGAAATGGTTTGAAAAAAGGTATTTAAGATTAAACCTAGCTTTTCTTCCCATGACCACTTTTTAAAATCCTTTTTCATAAAAATGACGATGCAAAAAACATTTTTATAAAGTCACAAAAAATGAGTGTCCAAAATTTAGACTTGCCTTCCATGAGTTTTTCATGTTTGATTATAACACAATGATCTATTATTCAACTATTGGAAAGGAATGAGAAATATTGATACGTATATACTTGTGTCGCACAAGTATAGCTGATTTAAACCAAATATGAATACAAGGATACGTGTAAAGAACTTACACCAAAATGAATGCAAAGATGCTGTAAACGTTGAGATTTGTTCACGAATGTTTGACTAGATCTAGACACCTCCCGCTTGCCTTGCATAAGTTTCAAGCATACAGGAACAATGAACAAATAAGAACAAACACAGGTTCACAGGAACCCCGAGAAACAGAGGTCATAAACATAGATTTGGAAACCATAGCATATTTATCCAAGTAACCTAAATAATACTTTTTGATTTTTATATGCTTTAATGAATATGCTACGGGAGAGGGGAGTGGTTAGACTGTGTTCCTCAGGTGATAAAGCTTGTGTAAAATCAAACGATATAAGAGATACACTTTTGATAGTAGTTTTGCATAGTGCCATGCCCCATCACATCACAATGTCTTGAATTTACATAATTTAGTTATGACATCACAATTAAATGACTTCATAACATTCTTTATTTATTCTAACCTAATGACATCACCATGTTGGCAGTATAATAGAAGTTCTGTTTTTCTCCATGAACCTTTTCATTGAAACGAAAGGAAGAAAGATTCAGAAGGATGAATAGAATATCAAAATCTTGGAGCTGGTATAACGCTCTATTTGATATAAGAAGACTCTTTAGATAGGTATTTAAATATTTGATATCTCTCATCGAATATCACAAATATAACAAAGAATAACAGATTGGTTTACTATATACATATTTATTCCCGAAAATATCGCAATGGTTCTTATGCACATTCAAGAAATACATTGAAGAAATGTCCAGGTGGTCTCGTTAAACGACGGTAATCGTAAAACGTCATTCAATTGTGTATGACGTTAACGATGCCATGATATGAATAAAAATGTTATTTGATAAAAGTGCCAGTTAACATAATACACTCGATGTAAATTATTACGTAACTGCCATTTATCTGAAGTGAGGAGTTAGGCTTAAAAAATACGATGAATAAGAAAAACGAATTCCTACTGAAACAAAAACTATTTGAAACATTGTTGACGGAAGGTTGCAACACACTCTCTATGTCGGGACTGTTACTCGGCAGATGAGACCATCCTATGATTTAACGAAACACTCTACCATGTAGATTTATTCGTGGATCGCTCAACAGCATTAACTTGTTCCTGGTTTGAACAGAATTAAAGAAATAATATGCTTAAAATTTAGTACAAAAAATATCAAGTTAAAGATTTTTCACATACAATTTTACCTTAGCCGTGTTTTGTTTTAAAAGGAACTGAAACGAAATTTTTTATTTCATATTCCGTGAACCCTGATTAATATACTGTTTCTGTTTAGTTTACCGTTTAACCCAAAAGTAATAATGAATTATAAAATATATTGATTTAACAAAGTTATGCTTTTTAAAGGAACCTGTATTAAAATATTGTATGTGACAAACAAAAGTTTAAAAAAAATTTCAATTACATTTTGTCAGTTTCATTTCTGTATATAATTTGAACTCGTTTTCCTATTAACAATTTCGTCAGAATACCTAGACATATTTTATTCCGTATAATTTTAAGAAAATGAATATGCCACACATGCACATTATCAAAATGGATTTTTTAAGTCACATAAGCAACCTGATAACAAACACAAACAATAGACAATAGTTCAAAAGAACGTTCATATTAAAAATTCAGGTGGAGGTGGAATATCTCATATATCAACCTCATACAATAGAATTAAGAATTGCGGCCCACTCAATATGGTATATCTTGGTTTTCCCTGTCCACATCTACTAACAATGCTTGCATACGTCATTGACATTCTTCATGCATGGAAAGCATGATTTTGTTATTGGATGGAAGCTCATCACGACCATTCGATGTTACTATGTCTCATGAGAATGTACAAAGTATATTTTCCGAAACGTCGATTTTGTTCAGAACAAAGAAGTAGTCAAACAGAATATCTTGTTTTTCTTCGTATCAAATTTATAAAAACACTTTTAAGATACGATTCGTCACATTGTCGTAAATGACGGTGAAGAAAAAATAAAATTCTATTTTCATTAAACGTAAACTTCTTTTCCTATAGAAATGATAATCAGTTTAAAATTATCTACATTCTTAGTTCTCAATGTTTAAAGTAGCTTTTCCAGAGTGAGAAACGGACCAATAGAATAAAGTAATTCCATACACAAAAATAAGCCAAACTCATTTAAACTTTCAATATATGGCTTGTTAATTTCCAGTTACAATACATTGGTTTTAAAAAGTATGTATCATTTTCTAAATAGTTTGCTTATCAATAACGAACTTCGACAGAATCAGTTCTTTTTGTTCAGTTAAATGTGATCTATATGGACGTTATATGTATATGGCTGGTCTCGAACTTCCATCTTGAAAAGGGAACTTCAAAATACACACAAAGGAATAAATCAAGTGATGGTCAAAGATCATGTTCGCTCTTTTACTTAAAAGGGAATACCTTTATTTTCATCGATTACATAATACAGGTTTCAATTTGATGTATACTTTAATTTTAACCATAAAATTTAAATTTTCCAAACCCTAAATACCTGATTAATGTATGCGAGATACACGCCTTTGAGGATGTATTTCTTACCAAGGTATGTGTGTGGGTTGAGATGGTACGCTCCAGATGGCGGACGGGGTCATTGGTGAATAGTATACACCCTTAGTCACTTGTAAATACTAAACTTGCGTGTTTCATACTGAAACATTAAGCTAATCCCTGTACAATGATAATTGTTTAGTGTGGAAGGTTGCCCTCTGAAGTCTATACGACCATAAATAATAATGGCTTCACTCATAAATAACTCACTTAATGTGATGTAGACACTTTTCTTATTTCTTACAAATGTATGATTCAGCAAACTTGAGATCTTTTATTTTGAGTTTACTTGATTACTAGATCATGTCATAGTTTCTTTCTTGAGGGCTGCAATATATCACATTTTTTTCATATTTGTAGGTATGTCGAGAATATTTTTGCTTTATGTTTTGAGTAATAATTCATCTAAATATGTACATTTATTTACAAAACCTAAAACAAAGACGGGTCACAAAACTTAATATTTCTAAAATATGTTCATTGTTTTACAAATTGCAAGTTTACAGACTTCTATATCTTAAGAAGCCTATGTGTGCTAGTTTACTGAACAGCATCATGCTAACCTAGGTTTTCGACTTCCAAAACGTCACCTAGAAATAGCGTTCGAAGTGGTCTAATTCAAGCGGATGTGAACCTTTATTCCGAAAAAGACCACTGTTCTTTCAGTTCCCAGCTTGTCGGATATCCCTCTGTTTACTTCAGAATACAAATGTTAAGGTTCAACTCGATTTAAGTTATATTCTGTAAAAATCATTATCATCTATTTATCTGAAAGATAATTATTTTTGTCTGGTTGTCTGGTAGAAAGATGAGAATAAGTTTTATCTGACAAAATGCGGATTTTCGATTTGGTTAATTCAAAGTTGGTTGAAGTTTTTATTGACACAATTTTCAACGGAGCCATACACGTATAGGAAATGTGTCGCATTTTATCTTCATTGTGGAGCTGTAGTCAGTTTCCAAAGAGATGTCGAGTAGAGACCACTATCTTGACATGGAGTTCAGTATAAATTGGGTTATATTTGTAGGTGGATAAGGTTGAGATTAAGTGAGACGGATTAGCTAAGTTCTTCATCATCCAACCTTTCGTCTCCTGTCATATTCTAACCTACCACTTTTATAGGGGTTCTTGATTAGTAGTCAGCCTTCCACGGAAAGACAACAGGAAATCAAGTCAGATGGATTTATCTTTCAACAAATATAGATTTGCTTTATTTCCTCCAATTGTGAAGATTACAAATATGTAGGTATCACACAATATTTACAGACATGTGGAAATATATTGTTAGATAAAAATTGATATGGAATAGGAATTTGCATTTATTGACAAAATAAGCAACAATAAGCATTTTTTGACAGCAGGTGTCTAACTGAAGTTCCTCATGATCAGTAAATTCTTCAAGTCCACTAAGTAAAAGTATGATAATGGATTCGTCATTTTTGACCACATATCAGCAAGGCATTTTACATCCATTAAGTCAAATACTTTGTTAAACAGTTCGTCTTTTTCTCCATGTTTCTGGGACATGAAATAAAAACATGGTTTACAAGATCATAACCAGTTGTCCCATATGAAACCTTTCTTTTTGATGTCCAAGATGAACTGATCAAAGATACCATTGACGTCATTGTCGGACCGGAAATGCATTTTGGAAAAGCTTCCCTGCAGAGTTGGAAAAAGATTGAAGGCTGGCTGACCCAAATCAGGCTAAATCTTCTTTTCTGTGTTTTAATTTCTTACGGTTGTAGCATTTTTTTAGGTAAAATGAGTGATTTCGCGAAAGCGAAAATAAATGTTACAAAACTCCAAGAAATGTGTGTCCATCATAAGCATTTCATCTTGTACGAATATACTATGTGCAATTAAGCTTAACGAATAAATTTCCCTACCTCAAATGATTGAAAGGTGTTCATACAAAAATGGCCACTAGTGGGTTTTGCTTGACAATGTTAAGTAAAGTTGATAAGTTATCTTATTACTACGAATGATCGGGTTGAGTAGGGACATGTTTAAACCTCTGGGGAAAATACATTTGAAATAAACTAATTTTTATGAGAAAGAAAAAAGAAATAAGAAAAGAACCCCAAAAAACCGTCTTCTGCCCCTTTAAAACTTATAAGTATTCGACTATGTCAATAACCATAAAATCCCTGAACAACATGTTTCCTTTGCCTTTGCCTTTTTGTGATCAGTGACGTCACACGTCTACGTAATTCCACTGTCTTACTGTTCCTTTGTCTCTGACTGAATGTGGTGGACACAAGTTTCATCTGTTGTTATCTTTCGTTTTAGGAAAATTTCTTGATCTTTTTCAAATAATTCGGAATTCCCTTTTGACATGCCTACATGCAGTCTTGAACGGTATTAGTGTGTCAAAATCTTTGCACCCATCGTTCTTAAATCGTTTTTATTTTCAGTGAAGTTTCGATGAGCTCGCTTTTGGGTATTATCAACTACTCTAGCTACGAATTGTTCGGTAACTCTCCGGTCATTCATTAACAGATCAATGATTTTATTTAACATTTCTTGTGATGCCATAGTATTTGGAAGGAGCATTGTCCCCCTTCGTCTCAGCCATGGCTTTCGGTAACCTCTTTTATGCAAATATTTAATCACAGCTTGCGACTCGATATGGTACATTTCCTGATCGAAACAGACCCAACTTAATGTGAAAGACCTGTCACAACTAAACACGTTCAGCGAATGTATTGAGAGTTGGTAAAATAGTCTGAACAACATGAGAGTGCACGTGCAAAGCGTGTTGCCATTGTGTTGCACGGTTTTCTTATTAAGGCATGCTACTTATTAATAACCCTTCATATCATGCGAATACTCTGTTAGCTTTGTTGAAATCGAATGTGTATTTGAAATTGAATGTGATCTTTAAGAGAATCAAGTGGGCGGATGTTGGTTGTCTGGATTTTATCATATCTTAAAAGCAAATTGTGCCCACTCTACCAATAGTTTTCTTTATCAAACTAAATCCCTAAAGTCTCTTGATTTCATTCTGTCAAAAAAGAATTACGATTATATACTATTCATGCACAAATGCAAAATATAAGCAAAGTATATGTTTCAATGAAAAGTGTACGTTCATCTAGATATGATAAACACAATCCCCTTAATTTCTATATTCTACCTGTCTTAGACAAGTTTCCAAAAAAACGTTTGACCAATTGACATCAATGTCCAATTTTGGATCAGAACCGCGAATCTGTAGCCTGAAATAGTCCTCTGTTAAACTGATTTGCACACGAATAATACTTCCAACAACAATTAATAATTCTCGATAAAATGACCATTCACAAAATTTGGCATAAGAAACGTCAGCTTACGGACTAGCTTTTATATATCGTCATATTCTTAGGGTAGACCCCCCCCCCCCCCCCCCCCGCACCTTGGTACACGTCCACTGTATGTAAGATAATCCCTGTATGTTTCAGCTTTCATTAAATCAGTATTTTGTAGAGCAGCTTGATTAGATTACAAAAAAGACTAAATAGCTAAATAGAAAGGTAGTAGTTTTGAATTCCATGAGATAAATAAATGTTTAAAAGCATTATGTAAACCTATTTCATGAAGAGTAGTCAAGTGTTTTCCAGAAAAGGGGACCCTCTCGAGGAACGGCGACATAAAATCGTCACTTAAGGACACCCAGGTCAATGTGACCTGATGGATGTGACCTGAGATAACTTCAGGTCCACCCCACATTAGTAGACTAGTTTGTTTAATCTGTTGATTGTATTAACCCACATTTTGTAAACTTAAGACTGATAAAGAACGTCACAGAAGCTGTTATTACGCTTGTTGAGGAGAGGGTGAGAAATAGCTGAACGATTGTCAACATTTCAACTTTGCTATGTTTCAAAACGAATAAATCTAAAATAAAAAGCAGTTGGATTTTTGTTGTTATTAACGATAAATCTGTCTGATCTGACATGGGTATAATGTTCATTGTAAGATTGAATATATCTTTGTTCAATCGGTGTTTAGTGTTCTAGATTTGTAAAGGAATTAACTATTAACTATGAAAATAAATGCTTTTTCAAATTCATATCTATCTAATGATAGTTGACTTTGTAAATATATAATGATAATAAGATTTTCACATAATTCTATTCTCAGTAACCAAGTGAAATGCATATTTACACGCATCAGCTTATATGATACATTTAAGGTATTTAGGGGAGGTAACGTGTCAATTGTCACATGACCCTTAAACCCTCTTCCTGCTTTCTCAGAAATACAATATTATCAGGTCACGTGACAGGAAAGGGATATTTGCTCAGTGTAGAGATATACCTATATATAGTAATCAACAGGTACCCTAGATGTCATTCATAAACTGGCTTCTATCTGGGACAAACACCAAACAAAGTTTTGGGAATTGAAATAGCTAGCTAAACCATGCATTCATAAAAGCTGATATGGCAGATCCGATTCATTCAATGTATAGTTTATATAAGAAAATGTATTATGTGTCGTTTTAAACAGGTAGAACTGTAGAAGGTAAGCAATTTATGTTTATTTATAAAAAAAACAATTTGACGAGAGTGAGAGAGAGAGAGAGAGAGAGAGAGAGAGAGAGAGAGAGAGAGAGAGAGAGAGAGAGAGAGAGAGAGAGAGAGAGAGACAGTGAGTGAGAGAGGGGGAGAGTTGGAGCGTACAGTTTCACATAGATGTAAGAAACAAAACTACTTGAGAGAGAAAGAGAGAGTGAGAGAGAGAGAGGGTAAGAAAGAGAGTGTGAGTGAGAGAATGAGAGAGAGGGGGAGCCGGAGAGAAAGAAAGAGAGAGAGTGCAATAGCTGCAATTGTCTGCCCCATAAAACATCGCGTGTGTTTAATATTAGTGAATAAATAGATCAATATTTTAACCAAAGTTTTGTGTAAGTTTGTAGATGTACCTCATGTACTCCTGCGTTCTTAGAAGGTAAGTTGTTGCATAATGTGCACCTGTCGACCTGCAACCAACATGCACTTGAACTGCACACGCCCATACGTCACCAGACCAGTATCTTGCTGTGTCATCAACTCACCTTTCAGGTGAACCTTCAGGATGTTCATGTCTTAAAAATTGCGCTATTTCAGGAATTGACTCGTAACTTTTTTCTCAAATTTGTCTCAGACTCAGTTGACTACGAAGTGTGCTCGGGTAATGGATTGCTAAATGTGAATCGTGAAGATATGAGACCGCCTTGAATAAATCGCCAATGACTTACAAAATGTATATGGTTACGACATGAAGCGTAGTCTTTGACGTGTAAAACTATCCGATTTTCATTTCCACATTGTATTCAATATGTGGGTATACAATCTGTAAGACACTTGAGAAATATCAAAAAGTCATTGAGTCAAAAAGCCCTCTCATAAATATCAATTGCCATTTTAATTACAGTAACTGGATGAATATTCCTAAATTAACAGATTACATAGTGAGTAGAAACAAGGAATATTTAACTGATATTTCAGTACATAATTCATGTATGTTATTTCGCTAGGATAACGAGTTATAAATATGTTTAATTGAATTATTCATTGTTGTTATTGACGTTATGGCGGTCATGACGGATTGCATGACCTTTTGGAAGGTTCTGGGTTTGCAGAAAGGGCAACGTGGGGTCACAGCGATAAATACTAGACAAGGCTGACGAGAAAACGGTCACAAGTCTGTTTACATTCTACGAGAAATTCCGAGGACTGCGTAAAAATCGCCAACCCTGTCCGTGCATATATTCAGTGCGGAGTCACTTTCTCGCGTATCCGTTCTGTCACGAGAGATTAACGGTAACATACGAGATTTCACGTTTGGCCGGACGAATCGGTATGGCAAACAGACAGTAGTTCTTTTCGTTTCGAATTTTTTAAAACCTTGAGAACCACGGTCATTTGTTGTGGTCAATGCTGTGACCGGAAACATAAGGAATGTTTTTGTTTTGAAATGATGATCTTTAATTCGCAAATAAATCTGAGAGAACGCTTGACGTGTTACTTTATGCAATTTGTGCTCGTTGAAATTCGAAAATAGATCATACGTCGTTGAATTGTATAGTTAAATTTATTGTCATTATTAATTGACGTAAAGAATAAAGTACACGAAAAATTCCTTTGATTGAATCGGTCATATTGAAAAGTTTTGAAAATAACATAAGATGGCAAAATAAAATAAAGAAACGATGGAAACGATTAAAGTTTGTCCCGTTAATGATGGAGTACAAGTTCATAAACTTTCTACTAACATATAGACTATCAATTGCAATAATGGAATAATTCCAATATGATTGGTCTGAATAAGATGTTAAAGCCTTGCAATGTTTTCTATTTCTGAAATTCTTAGTCTTAAAATCTTAACCCTTCTAAATGTCACTTTTCGTTAGCAGCTCAATTTAGGGGTCTTGTTGAGGGAGAACATTGTCTCTTTAGCGAAATAAGACAGAAGACTTCCATCCATTCAGCAATTTCTTTTCTTTCGTTTTTAAAATATCCATGTGTGATTTATTTTGCAATCATTACGGATCAACAATTCAATTACGTTACGTTGGCTGCATGTTCGGTTGGTGGGTTGGAGTTTATGGGGAGCTCGTTGCAAGATGTAAGTAAAGATCGTAGAAATGAGTCGATGAGTCAATGAAATAGCCATTAATTTCATCGCTATCGCTCCGTCAATTATGAAATAATGATAGATTTACAGCACAACATACAAAATCAAGAAGAGTTATTTGAGATACATTATCTTCTACGAGCACAGTGCCGCCGTGTGGGTCCCATGGAGAAACAATGATCTACAGAGCAGTCATGTTTAGAACAATGATTTAGGGAAAGTGATATAGAGAACAATACACACTTTGCCTGGTCACTGTGGTCACTGTGGTCAGTGCGGGTAGGTGCATGCAAGGTCATGCACGTGTACATGTAAGGTCATCAAAGGGGTTACATTGACATACGGGCAACATCATAGACTTGCAGCCAATCACCTAAACATTTCAGGTGGAATTGGATTAATAAGACATACATTAGGTGATGAAGTATTTATTGATAAATTTGATATACAAAACTTAAAATTTGCATTTTCTTCTAACAAGAAAATGAGTTTGGTTGATCAGATTTATGTGATCGAACACAAGTTAATATTCAAATATTCAATATTATCTAAACGAGAGAATTATATCACATATAGTAACAGTGTAACTCGAGGTTAGAGTTATCATATCACGAACCACCCACGGGAGATATCTAACAGATTTTTTTACTGTAATAAAATGTAAGTATTACATAACAAATCAGATCAAGTAGATATATCACACAGAAATCAAGTTTACTGTAATCAAACATAAGTATTATTTAACAAATCTGCTAAAAGTGATATTTTTTAAGACAAAGAAAAAGAAAAGAAGCTGTTAGACAGATTTTATGGCATAAGCCAAGTTGGCTTCTGGTCTTACATTAAAAAGCATGTAAAGGTGAGGAGGATACAAAATCGATAATGGTAATTGACTGTTTAAAAGCTTGATATATGTACTTGCTCAATTAAAGCTGAATCTTAATATTTCCTTTTGACAGAGGAAGTTTAAGGCACCGACCGTGTATACATATGTCATATTCCTGTAGCAACGATCGTTCTACCACAAAAGGGAGACTGAAAACAGTCTAGTCTTAACAGTAACAATTCCCATAGGAAAGTTGGGTTATGGTTGGTCAAGTTGGCATGTTGGAACGATCTGGCTGCAATTGCTTCTGACATACTACAGTGTCTTGCTATTCGCTCTGTATGCACCGGTCAGATTATCGGTCAGCTCCCATGGGGTCAGGCGTAAAGCGGACATAAATAGATAACGGTAAACTCTTAGAGGTCAAGGGAAGGATGGGGGTGAGGCAGGGGTTCTGTTTACAAACACGGGCTGGAGGACTGGGGTGAACTTCCGTTAGATGGTCCGTAGAGTGGCCACTATTATCTTTGACCAGTGGTCAATGAATGTGTGTGAGAAACGTTACTTTTGGTGTACAAGTGCGAAGACCAAAATATGTGTGATTCCCCCTGCTTGTAGCTGGACATTCTGGAGGGTGTTGAAACTTATATATATATATTGAATATGTAAACTCCTTGGTCATTTCAGCAGAGAAACGTAAAGTTGATATATCGAATATTGATAGAAGTTGAAATTTTGAAAAGAAAATTAAAAAAATATACAACGGACGTTAACATTTTTTAGAGTACACTTTATGGGCGTATTTTTGCATCACCCATGCAAACAACTTGTAAATTGCTTATTTCACTGCCTAAACATCACTTATAGATCATTCTTTGAGGCCCTCCGATCAGAAGTTACTCAAATTTTCGTCAAGACTTTTGGATGAAGGGATATCCATACCTTCCTGAACTTGTTACTAATACATTCAGTCAAGTGGATAAAATATTTCATTAAATGATGTTATAACATAACTGAAAATTATTTTCTGAGTTTCACGCAGAAATGAGATTGTGTAATGCAGTTGACATCATTCATTTCTTAATCCTATTAATGCTTGAAAGCAAGACGACATTCAACAGGGAACATGTATGAAACTACTCTGTTGGCTCACCTCCAATGGCGGCATTTGGTTTCCGTGAAGGCTATGACTAAAGATGTGTCTATATTCTCATTTCTTACAGGTTTTTCGACAGAGACGTTTTAAAATCTATATGATAGCTGTTCAGGATTTTTCGGTTGTCGTCCCCTTCATACCCTGCGATAAGGAGTTCTTGTGAGGCTGTGTTTTTCTAACAATGATCCTATCATACGAAATTCATTTAGCCATACATATCGATAAACCATTCTATCTATCATGTTTACTATTTACTATGTTTACAATTTTCAAGACAGGACAGTTGCTCTTTTACCGTTCTTAGTGGGCCTTTTTCTGAACACCAATTGCAAGCAGGAAGGCATACTCGATGGCATGGGTAGACCCAAGACCTCACCATATGGACACAATTTAAGACTCAATTTCCTGTCATTTTTAAAAATCTTAATTGCATTACATCGATAAAATAAAACTATCAGAAAAAAAACGTTTAAGGTTGTCAAATATAATATGAAACAGTCGATCTAAAAAATAAATTGTCACATAGCCCTTTTCCAATTTCTAATATAAATCACTTTCTAGACCCAATATGTCACTTTACTTAATAATAAGAACTTTGTCAAACCGATAAATCACCAGATACTGCCGATTACTGGCAATAAAGAGCTTAGTTAAATACCATTTTCAACATTGTCCGAAAAATTTCTCTTCCAAAGATCATAAATATATTGACACAGAATTTGACTACCGGCATATTTAATGTCAGAAGACACTGAGATGTTTAGACAGAAATTTGACACAATGAGAAGCCGTGTACGGAGTTCAGCGTAGGCGGAGCTGACCATTGTTTACAAACAAACGGTCGCTTGACCCTTGGTGTCAATATCACATCATGGTCCGACTGGTCAATGTAAGGTCAGTCTAGGTAACTGTGACAGTCAACGCACCTGCTGAAAGATGATGAGGGCGGCTCCTTTGATCCTCACCTTAATGGCAAGGAAAGGGAAGAGGGAGCCAGGTAGATTTATGAAGTAGTTTAATGTTCTATTGTCATTTTGGGATGCTGGTGTCAAATGATATCTCTGGAAACAGGAAATCCTTAATCTTAGAATACGATTAGGATTTAAAACAAGATAAATCGTAAAACATACGATATATCATTTTTATAGATTCCGATTTATGATACATGTATGTCTTGGTGTATGTTTATATCGGAATTGCAAATTGTATCCTAATGCAACATTAAACGAATATTCATACTGAATTTGCAGTTTCGAAAATTTAATATTTAACAAAGTTGAAATGTCTTCTTTTAGTGGCATTTTATAGGAAACTTTGTTATCTTCTTTATTAATAGAGGGTGACATTTCGACACTGATTATCTTTATCAAGCATGAAAAGTTGAAATGTCTCAACATCAAACACAGCCGTAAGCTTAGAGTCGTATTCGATTTGGAATTAGTAGTTTAGATGGCCACATATTCGATAGATTTAGTCACAACGACTAAAAAAGTTATCCATATCTTTATTACATTTTCAATTGCCAAAATCAAGCAAATAGCCAGCTTTTTTCATGTCAAATATGGTCACAACCTGGATGTGTCCCGTTCTGTTATTCCAATCACCCCATCCGATGTGGGAGTAAGCATATAATCAGAAACGTCGCGGTTTTACCAATAAATAAGTTGTTATTCATAAAAGTTCTTATCCTGTACACTGTTGTATTATCTCATTCCCATCAAGTCAATGTAAGAACAATCCAATCTGACCCGGTCCAAATGTATTCATTTGGCCAGAGACATTTATTGATATTATTATACATTTTGATATATATATATACGCACATATGTTCATTTCCTGGACACGCTAGAGTACATTGATAAATCTTGCTTGAACCGATACATAAAATGGAACATTTCGAAACCGATAAAACTATTTTAATGGTAAATGTTTCTAGAAGATGAACCAAGAGGTACAAAGAGAGTGGTAAGTAGTTACTTATTCACGGACGGATGTGGCATTACGTTGTTGTGCTAGGTTTACGTCATATCTCCGCGGCAACAGGATGGTTGAGCCGTGCACTGATCTCATGAAAGAGATAAAATAACTTGAAAAGCATACACTTGAATGTTGCAAATGATAGTCATCATATTGTTTTCTTCATCAAAATCAATACTTGGTGATATAATAAATCCTCGGACGGACCATGAGACACGTGTCATAAATAGCCCCCGGGAAGTCCACTGCACACAGACATCAAAACATTCTTATGGAATTTGATTCCTAAATTATAATTGAAATCGAACCCCTCTGATACAGAAAATCATCTGGTATATGAGAATAAGATCACTGAACACGTTTACTGTTCAGATAAACGGTTTCTTTACTAAGGGAGGCAACTCCAAAACTAAAGTCAAACAAAGGGCACACAAAAAAGTCTCGATGACAACAGATGGGAAATGAAAGAATCGATTTTGACGTAAATTGCCTGAAGTATAAGTTTTTGGCAGACAACGTGTGTTTTGATAATATTAATTCTCAGCACGAGTGCTTTTATCTCGCACGGGCATTAAAAGCTCTCGACAAAAATCGATATCTATTTCAATACAGCTGCACGTGCGACGTGTCACAATGCATGCAGGTGAAATCGTGAAGCGTTCCAGCACGCGCATTATTAACGCAATCATACCTTTACACGACAGAAATACCGCT
This sequence comes from Phorcus lineatus, assembly GCA_921293015.1. NCBI lineage: Eukaryota > Metazoa > Mollusca > Gastropoda > Trochida > Trochidae > Phorcus > Phorcus lineatus. The sequence goes on along the minus strand of OV121085.1, from coordinate 55,187,811 downwards.
ACAGCTGCTGATGCGGTCCCTTTTGTCTGTGGACGTGTAAACAGCAGATGCCGATTGTGAGTAGTGGAACCATTGTCGTTGAACTGCCTGATCACTGGAGTTATAATTGTAAACACGGCCTGTGTGATTGTTATGAAATTCACGTGCAGATGTTGAGGTCAACTTTGGATGGCAGATGTTTTATTTTATCAAGTTGAATAATTCACCCTGTTAATTAAAGCATAAAGCTTTCATGTTGACGGTAACATTACTTAAAATAAAATTGAGGGAATTAAAATAATCCGGCATGTTGTGTTCACCGTCTGTAGTTGATTAATAGGTAGCTCAACACTGCCTGATCACAATCACTGGACGCAGATTTAGAACAGGAATTCTTATGGTAATTTGCGCCAGGTTTTGACGCGTATTATCATAACGAAATCATATTTCTAATTTCAATTAATGATAGTAATTATTAAAAAATCATTAAACATTCTTGTCGTGTCACTCTTTTAAGAACAATCCTTTGATTTTCAGATAACCATAGTAACAAAAATCACTTGATTATACACATTATTTGGTCAGAATTAAGAAGTTTGTAGGTTATGCGCGGTTGCCTTGGTTTTCTAGCCATTGTTAAAATGACTGTGTTTATCGAAAACAGAGCAGAAAAATAATACTTTTTATGATATATGTGGTCACTCTCTCAATGTCGACTGAAGCTTATTTCATCTCAAAAACGTAATCGATTACCTTAAATAGTTGACACCTGAAACGTATTTGTGAAATAATTACATTTTTTATCTTTTATTGAAACATTCCGTCTTTAATTGAGAGGTAAAATTAGAATGAAGCAACCCTTGAGACTGACACTTAGCATGTTACATCACTTCGTTTTTTCCAATGTCAACTGTCTCTGTCCCTTTTATGTTATGGATATTCAAGTTCCCCTGAATAAACGTTCATTGATTAGATTGGGTCATTTATATTTGCTTAAAATCAACATAACACGAATGTTGATAACACTGACAACACCTAATCGAGGTAAACTGTATATACTTCTGAGCCAAGTCTAGGTTTGCTTTACAAGAGATTGTGGGTGAATTAGGCTAGATGAAAATATTATGTAAAGATAGCATAATAATTCTAATTTATAAATAATAGCATCTAAATATCAGTTTTTTTTATCAGAATCTGAAAATTCGGAATCTCTTGGGCTCACTTATCCCAATATTTGATAAAGCACTGGGCCTAGTTCCTCGAAGCTCTCTTAACACTAAGATACTAAGAACCATATATCAACATTGGCCTACGATTATCTTAGCACTGGTACCAGTGTAGGCATTAGTCCTTCATAATGGGTTCAAGCCAAATCTTTATTTTGCATCTGAAAATCGTACAATGTGTTATTCTAAGAATGTTTATTTCTGGAATACAACTTCTTTATTCTGATAGGACGACGTTTCTATACAGATTCTTGTATCTTTGTAAAACGCGTCGTTGTCGGATTTTTGTATCTTATTACGTGACAAAGATACCCAAATCTTGTCGTTGTTTCATACATTTGATTATTTCATCAACTGGTTTAAAAGCTTTCCATGTTTCGTATACCCCCGACAATACGAGGACCTTGCGCGACTGACCATCAGTCCACCGAGATCTGACCAGACGCCCTAAACTTCATCTTTGCCCCAGCGAGACCGATCTCTGTTTGAAAGGAACACTGAACTTTCTTAGCTCATTCAAGGTATCAGCTTTGCTTTTAAAAACGCTGACTCGGCTCACATTCCACACAGAATAGTTCAGTAGGTACGCAGCTAGCCCCATTCACAGGCTCTCCGTGTGCTGAATACGACACGAAAGAATTCCCTTATCGTCCCTCTGCACGCCTTGACAACACTCTATAGCTTTACGTCACTGGCACACTTTAAGAACGCATCTTCATTGATCAGCTTCCGGTTTTAAATATTTGATTATTTTGAGATATTAACAATGATAATAATAACAGTAGGTGTAGTTATATATTTTATTCATATGGTGTTCACATTCGCAATACCTCAAGTTATACGACAATATTCGGCGTGTAAGCGTACATTCGCTCATCTTCCCTGTATTGACCATACTTTACGCTTCCTAATATTATTTTTGTGCACAAATGCATTGATTCACCAATGGAAGGTTTTATTGGTTAACGATGAATGTGAGTTGAATATGAATTTTGCAGTGTACAAAAAAATACGAACAATTTTGGTCTGTAACCTAGTTATGCTCATCTGATTTTTCATTGCAGAGGTTTTTGGTATTGTTGTTTTCTTAATTAAAAACACACTGATAAATAAGTGGTTGGTTTATTTGAATTCTGATGCATATAAAGTTGATATTTGCAGTATTAAAAAACAAACAATATCATTTTTTGTCCATTAGCGCATCTCAAGTGAGCTGCTTCAGAATGAAATTGTTCATTTAAAAAAAACATTAATCAAGTTTGGAGATTAGCTCAGTATATTGATATATGACCTAAAATGGAAGATGATAAGTAAATTAAATCCTTATTCAGAATAATTGTTTAACGTGCACAAGAAAGCGAATCATAAGCGAAAGCTTTATAACTAATGTATCCCAATATACTTAAATAGACGCATGGTTCATGGGGTTATAAAACGGAATAAGAAATTGACCGCCCTTGGTAAGCCAAGAATGAATATCGTGTATACTGCCTGATCGCGACATGATCAACAATCAATACTTTATCAAATATTCACACTTATCCAACGCAAAGGCATGACATTTCTTTTAGTTTTAACGATGAAGATTAGATCAATGACATGTTGAAAATTAAAAGTAAACAAAGAGACAAGATTAATGGGATTAAATTCACGATTTGTCTCAATAAAACTGTGACTGTTTCAACTCGTCAGAACGAAATGTTTATTACAGATGTAGTACAGAAACCGGGGACACGCTAGCAGCAAACAGACGCTCGTATCGTTGAGTTGATACCGTGTGATAGATTTATGATCCAGAACCAACTTAACCCTGGTCTGACAAGAGACGTTTTAGCATGTGGTTAAAATACTGGCGTCACAAGGGTTAATCTAGTCTGTTTATAAGAGAGATCTGTAGGCGCCATAAGGCGTGATGCTTTTCATTAGAGATTGATTTGTAGAACGATTTGTAGTCGGATTAAGTCTTAGCGTTTAAAGGGTTAACCTTTTATACTACTTGGTAAAGTCTTTTGGTTTCATGAGAATTAACGCTTCTCAGCGCCGAAGAGACATTTGGATATGTAGTTCAGAATTTTGCTTATGGTTAAACTGCAACGGGTTAAGTGTTCCTGCAATGGAAATAGTACGGCTCCAGGAGGGTTAAGGACGTTACGAAAGCCGATCTGGTTAAAATCGGGTTAATTCTAATTGTGTCTGTGTTGTGGTGTTGTATTTTCTAAATCAAGCTTCAAGACTGAACATTTCGAACGTTAACAATGTAGTACGTATTGCGTTCAAATACCCTTATTCGTAATTGTTAATCTATCAAGTGTTAATTTCATTTGATTGCATGAGGTGTTTGAAGTCCTGAAATCTTACAACACGTTTAGATTTTTCAATGATGAGTTAAGATTATCAACGTACTTGAACGTAGTGTATGTGATATTTTGTGTACACAAAGAAATATCTTTACTGGGTCAAAGAAGCCTAGTGAAACCGTGCGTCAGGACCCTGTTTGATAATCGTGAAATGCTGCTTCGTGCGAATAGATATCCCAGAGGTCAGTGCGCCGTGGCGAGATACCGGAAACGACTGTTTGAATAGTTCTTAGCATATCTTGACTGACCTTACCGTATCAATTAACTCATAGGACCTGAAGAGCGTCTGGACTAAGGTATATATCGCTGAATAATGATGATTTATAGACGTGTCACTTCTTGACCACTGACTGTCACGCATGCGTGATGCGTTTCCTGTGCGCGATGACGTCGTCAAGGACGTTGATGGAGACAAGACCGCGTGCCCATGTTTTGAAAAAAATTAAACGCAATTGGCTTTTAATTTTGAATTTTCCAATGTGTAACTTTTGAATTTACAATATGCTCTTACTGTCTACATTTCAAAGGGTTTCGATAAAATTTCTCGTTACGAGAAACTGTCATCTCAAAGGTTTGGAGGAAACTTCAACAGGAAAGTCTATCTTTTTGTTTTTTAATGAATTATGCAACACATTTGCTAAAATTATATCTTATTATGTAGTAAATGATTTTGTTCATCCTCAAATGTATTAGATTCTTGGATTACCGACTTCTCAAAGCTTACTAGATGTTCGTCACAGTGCAGGATTGTACACTGGTACTAAAGGTAACGGTACACCAAAAGGTTTAACTATAGATATGTAGTCCCTGTCTGCCTCAGACAGATAAAGTGTCTTAGTTGATACCATGCACGGCAAATTACTTTTAGAATTAGTCTTTGAATCTCCTATTTTCAATTGATGCTAATTTAACCTCTTTAAAGTTAAATGCAGTACTATCTAAAATTCTAAATCATCATCTTATTTAATATCTTTTAAACCCCCATTTTATATCTGATATCACCCGTTTTTAAAAATTTCTTGATCCTCCACTGAACCCAAATACAAGCCACTAAAGTTACCTTAACGAGTATGAGATAAAGGAAAAACCTTAGTAAAACTTGCTTTGGTCAAAAAGCACCAAGTCTATATCAGTAAGAAGAGTGAAATTATGAATACACATTGGAGTTTAGGGTACAGTGTACACACTCCAGTGTTTTTGTCCTATAAACTCTCAGAAGGACTTGCATACGTTTTTCGGAATCCTTACATGTCAAATGTTGCTAATGATCAGATACGAAGGGCGACGGAACTTCAGAAGTAGCAACCAACTCGCCTTCTATTAACGTGTTAAAGCTATGAAACGAACTTTTGTCGCTTTGATTTGTTCCCTTTGTCTGACCATAGTTTATGAAAAATCTATTTTGCTATCTTGAATGTTATTGTTATCATTTTAGTATTAGCGGATGCCGTCAGAGTTTAGTGCATGAAACACCACCGAGAACCAGCCAACCTCTCATTCAAGTGTCGGCTGTTAACAACTTTGTTGATGTTGCTAATATGTGGGAAATTTTCGTCAAAGCACTGTAGAACAAAATAAAGAAAGTAACTTAATGGCTTCATTACGAAATCTGAGAATTTAATAAAGTTCCGGTACATTGTTAATGAAACCGAACCAATTTTTACTTTCTTTAAAACTGTTTATTACCCAAAACAATGTGGTCTGACTAGGGATCATAATGAAATTTAAACAGCTGTGATTCTCGTAAAAAACGGGAAATAACCATCGTCACGAATATAATTTCATTCACAACCTCGACAATTAGGACGTTAGTGCTGTAGAAATGCAACATGCCGATACAGTCTTGTCACCCTAAATCCTGGACAAGAAACACGTTCAACTTGATAAAGGCGATTAACTAAACATACTAACTATGTATACAGGCGCTTTTTGTGTTCGATAAGGGGTGAATGAAAGGGGTAAGGGATAAATGTTAGGGGTTAAAGCTGAATTTGTAGGGAGAGGATTGCATGTGTGGGGGCTATTTGGGGTCAGTTTCCCTTCCCATGACCGTATACTCCCCAGTCCCGTCACGGGTGAATGCTTCCCGTATATGATACACAAACTTACAAGTACTACAATGTAGTGAGAAGGGGTGGTTATAATATCACTTCAACCCGAAGTATTTTGTTTCGAAATGGAATATTTGTAGGCAAGCGGATACTGCTTGTACGTAATCTCTATAAGATGTTGTGGAAGTGGCCTTAACTGGCCGGATTATGTGATTAGAATATGAAGCCGAAATTGGGTCACTAAGATCTTCGTATCTTCGTGTATGTTTGCAATTCTTGGATTAAAGGTTTGACCTCAGCGTTACTTATATGCACGATTAATATAGTTGATTAACCATATTATCAATCAAACTTTCCCCTCAAGAAAATTCGCGAATGTTAATAGAACGAAGCAATCACACACTCCAGAAAGTATTATGAATCAGTTACGGTGACTGGTGACCGGTGACTGGTGACTGCATGGTGACTGGTTATTGGTGACCGGTGACTAGTTATTGGTGACTGGTGACTGCATGGTGACTGGTGATTTGCAGAGGCTCTGATACATGTTTAATGCTTTAAGGTACAGGGTAAAACCAAAAATACTTATCTGATATTGGTCATAAGTAGAGCCATTAAATGGACAAAATGTTAAATCAATTTCTTAATACTTAAAACAATATTGCACATGTTATAAATGTTATGCCTATGACCATAACGATAGCTGGTTTGATCAGGCCTTTTGAGAGACTTATACCTTTTAATAGAGCAATGTTTACAAACACTGAAATACTGTGGGTATAAAACATGTAGGAAAAACATATAGCATGATCGTTAAACGTTGGAATATAATAATAACATACAAAAGTAAATAAAATATGGCCTTTCTTTACGCTATAAGTCTCATTATAAATTCATGTGATCACGAAATTATCCTCTCTTAAAATCCAAGGTTTATGATAAGAAAATGGAATATATTTTAAATGAAGTTTTAATTCAGGATGTATTTTTATAACAAAATTATTAAAATCTTGAGTGAATAAACACGCTCTTAAAATACGCCCACTCACATAACATAGGCGTACATCTACCAATATAGATATAATTTGCACACGCTTGACAGCTTTATGTCATTTATAAGTAACCTTGTAAAAATCAAGAACAAAACACATCTTTCATATAAAATGCCATAAATTTTATGCGCCACCTGCGAAAACTAACTTGAGACATGGATTGGCGTAGTAAAACTATCATATGTGTCGAAATTCATGTTATGCCATTTCTTGAATGGAATAGTTAAAGCTAAAACTAAGAGCTTCCGTCGGCTTGTCAAAGTTGTGAATGAAAACCGGATATACGGGCATCAGTACCTCGCTAGGTGACATTGAATTAACTTTGAAACACAACTTCAATGAACTTGGTCTCGTTTGAGCCTTACTTGATTGATATGTTGAGCTTGGTAATTAATGCACACGGTGTTTTCGGCGTCTGCTTGTTTTTTAAAACGTTAATACCATTTCCGCTTTAACTTACTCCCCCGAGTCACAACATAGCACTTAAAGTTAAACTGGTATTTTGATACTCTCTGAATATGCAAATTAACTATATCTCGATTAAGCAAATGTTTGTTTTTGAAATTGTAACCAAAAGTTGCAATCCGATTAAAATTTTGAAGGAATATTAGAAAAGTGCAGTTTGCGGACAGATGTTCAACTTGCTTTTCGGGAACTTATAATTTACCGGCTTGGTAAGGGATATAAAGGCTGTCTTCGAATATGACAATGTGCATACATATGAAAGTAAATCGAATCAATCTCTGTCTGTTATTCCAAGGGTATACTTCGTTATAATGCTGTTCGGTACCAGTTATGCCTACTACGGGGAGACCTAAGTTGACCACCAAAATTTCGACGCTTTGGATTAAGAAAATGTTTTCATTATATTACATTTTGGTAACATATGGAGTATAAAGATAAATATTTGACATAAACATATCATAAGTATATACTTGTCGTACTTTAACTCGACAATCGTGTTTTATGTTTATTCCTAGAATCTCACCTTTTTAAGCATTGAATTATTATCAGATATATGCATAGAAGTTGGTAAATGTTGTATAATTCGAATAAATACATGATAACTACCCTCTGCACGATTAATCATCTAAAATCGATCTATACCAAATCTAAAATAAATGATAAAATCAATAAAATGACTTCCCCCTTATTCCCCAATCGGTCATGTTTATGATAATGTATATCGTCATACCGGATGTTAACAGCATCTATAAGGGGCAAGAGGTTCTCAGTTTGAATGCCCGAAAGATTCTAAACCAGAGTATAGAAATAGGGATAGTTAATTTCCCTCTTTTCATCTTTTGGTATTTTTGGTTAAAATATCGCGTTTCATAATTGAATTGCCTTTATCCTTTTACTTATAAGTTCAAATCAGAGTATTTACAATGTGGAAGATCACTTGGGAAACTGATTTACAAGAGACTGCCATGAAGCATAAGAATGTGCTGTGAGACTGGGAAGGGAAAGGAAGGCGGTTCAGGGGAAGCAACTGGTTGTGTCCCTGTGTCCATGGCTGAACAGTAAACGTCTACAAGAATGTGGGAGCAAGGGGACTCTTTGTTGTGTCCAAGGTCAGGCGGAGGCACAACGAGACCAGTGACCCAGACACGAGATTATCTGACCTTTGCCATCAGACCACTTAATCCCCCTCCATTGTACAAAGTGGCTGCTAATGTTATCTACAACCTCAGCCGCCGATGTCATTCGAAACCGACTGTCCCCCTGTACCACTGTATATTCTTCTAACGTCACTATCGTGCTAAAGCAACTCTTTACAGCTTCAAACAGGGTTGGACAGTGAGGTGACAGCGGACAAACTTGGGAACAATCGTTGTAAGGAGCTCGCTCCTCGCCGCCGTCTTGCGAGCGATGTATTCATCCGCAGCCTGATAATACGTCTGGGGGGTGAAACCTTACCCGTCGGAGCAAGGGTCGCCCCTTCTGAACCTAGATCTTCTTACATTGTTAGCATTATTCCTATCTTCCGTCCATGAATTGGTTTCAGAGCGAGCCACATTCTTAAGTCTTTTTGTTTACTTTTCCAGCACGTCATGTTTGAAACGGGCGGAAGCGGCACGGGTGATCCATGTAACGTTGGGGAAAACTCCGCACACTGCCTGGCGCTGCGTGGAGCTGTCACTCCAAACGTTGACGTGACGGTAAAGGGGCTTTTATGTACATGACAAGTTTTTCTATTAACTATGTACACGCACTGCTGATCATTTTGGAAAATTTTGATGAAGGTTCATAACATAACCACTTTCAGATAACGTATTTATCATTGACGGTTAGACGGTAGTGAATCATAGGGGTATCTAATCAATAAAGAAAATAGGCACAGGATAGTTTCACTATAAAGCTTCTCGATCACCAAGGACTTTCAGAGAGAACACCGTAATGAAGGCGTAATGAATGTGTTGAATATACCAGTTTCATGTGCATCATTACATGAACAGTGAGTTCTTGTATCATTTAAATGGAATCAACGGAGAATGAGGATATCGTAAATGGCGTGCATATATTCACCAAACATGTCAATGTAATCGGTAATCAGAAATAAATGTTATTGCTTCTACTTCGATAAGACAAATCGGGACATCACGGTGTTACTTGTTTGTCAAAGAAGTGACTATGATGCTCGTTATATTATAATGACAAATACTTCTGTAAATTTCAACCTTCTTGCTCAGTGATCAGCACACATATTGCTCAACTTATTTCATCTTAAATCTTACCTGAACTACTAAATTGATCCGAATACGATTATATTTACACAAAATAACAATCATTCGTATTTGCAATGCAGATTTGAAAGGATGTTCTGATTGTTAAAGCTCCCGGAGTTATTCTCTGGCACGAGTATAGAATTCATGTGTCTCTGCAACACTCTAATATCGATGATTGCAAAAGCAGAAGAACTTGTCATTTGGAAAGTGAACTAATATAGCTATCTTGGGTTAACTTCAGACATGTATTGGTTTCCGATGGTAGGGTTAAGATTAAGATATTGATCTGAGTTTAGATCTCTCAGATATGTCAATGCCGCAAATTAAAGCGAAACTCTGTCGATGATGGCCAATATTCAAATGATGTTCCAAAAATGTTCCCAAGGTTAGAGCCACTAGCAATTCGTAGATACCAGAGTAGTCACTGTAGTTACCTGTTCGTGTTTGAACATGGTGTCTCCATCTCGGGATCAGGTGAATGACCAGCTGATTACAGGTGATCACAGGTAAAACTACTCTGAAATAGGCGTGAAAAGGTCTACGATTATCATCCCTCCGTCGTTGGGTCCAATGGTAGAAACATTTGATTTTCCTGTTTGAAGTAAGATAGTTGAGGAGGTAATTTAAAACTGAAAGTAACCAAGTCAAATTACTAAGTGACCAAATGATTGAGGGTAAATCTACCTGGTACACGTGGAACGAGTAAACTTGACCGCTGACCATTAATGACCAGTTTTACTATTACGTAATCGTCTTTGTAGATGATGATTGATAGAATGGTGTGGCAACCTATGCCACCCTTTGTTTACCTGGCAAAGGTGTGTCCATAACCATCTATATCATCACTATGAATATGTCAATATTGGAACTTCATGACTACTTTTTATTGGAAGTAATTTTTAAGGAAGTTATGTGAATGAGTTATAGAGTGTCGACTGGCACTTTATTTAATTTTCAAAATTAAAAATGTTATCAAAATTGGGTGGGACACCTCGGAATAATTGGATAATTGTTCATCCCAAATCGGGCTTGGGCGAAGTAAAAGTTGCAGATGAACTATGAGGAAACATGCAGTGAAGGAATACACATCGAGACGTTCCCAAACTTTCTGTCAAAGAAGCGAGGAGTGAAATGTCTCTGTAATCATATACAGCATTCGTGATCTTCGTATGCTTTACGTGATTATACGTATGCTGTGTTCAGATAAAACGAGTTTCCATTGTTAACATTTCTATCCCTTGAAAATTCTCTGTGAAAGCTCACTACGAATACAATTACTATTCCATTAACAATTAAAAAATCCAATTTATCATCGATGTGGACAACTTTTAGTATCTTTCATACAGCACTGAAGCGAAACATGGGACTGTGATATCACTCTCAGATAGGTCGTAAAATATATCGATATTCTCATACTTAATGCTTTACCGTTTGATTCTAAGGTATGTTGAATTCAACGAACTCATTTGCGAACGCCCGAGGGAACAGGGGTAAGTTATCCTCACCAAACGGCGACATCCCACGAATCACCGACTACAGAGGTTGAATGTTTTTTTCACAAGTTCGATAAGTTTGATAAAGCTGTTAACCTATCGCTAAGGGTACCCCTCTTTGTTCTGTACACTTTCCCATAGTTACTATATAAAACATGCTTTTTGTTGAATTTAATTTCATTTTATCGTGATTCTTTGTCACGAAGCCGTATGTGGTTTATTAAAAGCACTATAGAACGCTTTTTCGGTTCAAATTTGCTATTCCATATGAGTATATGAGTATAAAGGCATTCACTTAAGATTTCTAACGATGCAGTGAAATACTTGTCATTCTTCACAATTGACCTGCAATCAACAATGAAAATGTTAAGACTACCGCCGAGAACAAAGGATGAAATATAGTTTATCAAAGCAGCCATGTAAATTAACCTAATTAAAAACATAGAATTAGCATTATTATTGTATTAACCAAAGTTTCTGCCGTTTTCGCTTTTCTGGTTGTAAGCAAAATTTGAATATATATAGTAGTTCATGCGGATTTTATGCAACGTTGCATTGAATAATTCTAGTCTTTTAGAGTAAACCTCATAATTTGAAAGCGTACATAGTTGCTAAATAAGGGGTAGATAACTGAGTGTGTGTCGTTAGTATACAGTATCGAGAGATATACAGCATTTGTACAATCGTCGGTTTACGAAATATTGGTTCCTTAAACAACTCTGGGCTTTTGAAATGATATTATGAAATATGGAAGAATAGCAAATATTTTAAGGAGATAATATTCATTAGTTAAGTTAATTTTAAGTTACCTAAGTAATTTTAATGGTTTTGTTGTTTTTCCTTCTTTTAATGAGCGCGTGAATGAGAAGTATTGATGATTTAAAAAAGTTTATGGAACAAAACAGTAAAATGGGAAAGGTACTATGGCTTCTGTTAGTAATTTACAAATTTGATACCCTTTTTGTTGCTAGTGATCATTGATAATAATTTTGAATCATCTTTATACACTAATACCTAAAGAGTTAATCATGTTCTAAGCCTATCATTTTCACACACAACCATGTTTTAGATTGGTGATACCTACATGTATCAGGTTTTACAAAATTAATTACATCGGTAAGATTTGACTGATTGCAACCGGTACAACTGTTGTTTAAATTAGACTATTCGTTAGGTTTTAGTTGGCTTTCATCAGTTCAGTATACCATATAAGATGGTATTAAGTGAAAACTCTCACCTTTTCATCGTAAAACGCCAAATAAGAATTAATAGTTCTAAAGGAGGCAAATAACCGACCTATCCACGGCAGATCAAAAGAAATCACTCACTTAGATTACATGACTTCTAGTTATGTAATCAATCAAAACTATCAACTCTAGTCTCTCCGTCTGTCTGTCAGCTTTAAATAAGTTTAAAAAATCACAGTTCAGTGACTGACGCGCATTAGAAGTGGTACATTGTTCCGGTTTCCATCAAAATCGCGACTAAGAACATTTTTTGGGAGGTCGGGGTTAGTTGCGGCATTTTTTAATCACAGGTGTATAAGTCTTAGAATATCGCAAATTAATATTAAGATGTTCTGTCTAATATAATGCAACATGCCATGCTGTACATAATATTTTTATATAATCTTCCATGTATTCTTTTTGTTTTTTTACAGACTTCGTAATGAAGAAAAAATAAATTGCTCAAATTACACCCGGATTTTTTTAACTTTATAACTAGTCTTAACAATCGTAAATGGTTAAATATGTAAGTACCAATCTTTAATTTCAGGAAATGTTTAATAAAGTTAAAATAGAGTCGGGCTCGGCAGCTCATTAGGTACTGAATCATTAAATTGACTATGGAGGACGTACATGTCAAATAATAGTACATAAGCTTTGTGCTGCTTGTCCTAGTAAAGACATCAACCAAGTTCACAGCTTATAATTTACATTGCTAATAACATGTCTAACAAATTTCAGTAAGTAAGAGCTTTGATTTCATAATAGGACGTATGAAAAAAATAGAAATGTAGTACCCTCTAGCCTCCTTTTCATTCCACACGTATACACATCTTGAAGACAAAACGCAGTGCAGTACAAGATGAAATGCAGACCGGTGATTCTTATCACAAACACACATTGCTCCTCTTGCAGTTGGGATGCATTGTGAAATACAGAGATGAAGAATAAGTTGATACATGATGATAGTGATATATCTTTATTATCTACGGTTCTGAAAGTATGCATTTGTTACCAATATTGATCCTCTTGGTGCAAGAAAGAACAGCACAATATTTCAGCTATTTTGGTGCAGTAATCCTGACAGGACGGCGGACGAATGGCCCTATCTGCAGTAAACCCGTCTAGCCTTCTATAGCTAATGGGATAACAACTAATATGCTTTAACAATTGTGTTGAGGCTCATCTTACCCAATCATTGCCGGTGTCCCGGTATAAATTCGCCCCCGTATAAAATCTCCCCCCGGCGATTTTGTACCGGTACAAACCCTCCCCCGGAGATTTTATACCGGTATAAAATCGCCCCCCGGCGGAATTGTTTCTCTCCCCCCTTAGAATAAAATCTCCCCCCTCAACTTTTTTCTGTATTAGTTTCAGTATTGATTGTAGACATATTTTATTTACCAGGATGAATAGTTGTTTTGAAACAATGACATAAAAGATTGATTGAAAACATATTTTGTATTAGAAACGACTTTTTAAGGATTTATTAAGTTGTTCTAATTCGTTTTTATAACCTGCTTTAAGTATGGGTTTGATCCACATAACATAAAGGGGGCGATTCTATTCTGGGTTTGATGCACATACTCATACAAAAGAGGGGCGATTGTATACTTGGTTTGATGCACATAACATATATAGGTAAAGGGGGCGATTTTGTACTGGGTTTGATGCACAAAACATATATAGGTAAAGGGGGCGATTCTATACTGGGTTTGGTGCACATTACATATACAGGTAAAGGGGGCGATTCTATACTGGGTTTGATGCATATACTCATACACAATAGAGGGGCGATTCTATACTGGGTTTGATGCACATAACATTTATAGGTAAAGGGGGCGATTCTATACCGGGTTTGATGCACATAACATTTATAGGTAAAGGGGACAAATCTATTCTTGGTTATATGCATATACTCATTTACGATAGAGGGGGCGAATCTATACTGGGTTTGATGCACATAACATGTACAGGCAAAGGGGACGATTCTATACTGGGTTTGATGCACATAAAATATACAGATGAAGGGGGAGATTCTATACTGGGTTTGATGCACATAACAATGTACATTTAAAGGGGGCGATTCTATACTGGGTTTGATGCACCTACTTAATTTTAATAGAGGGGGCAATTCTATACTGGGTTTGATGCACATAACATTTATAGGTAAAGGGGGCGAATCTATTCTGGGTTTGATGCACATAACATTTATATAGGTAGAGGGGGCGAATCTGTACTGGGTTTGATGTACATAACATATATAGGTAGAGGGGGCGAATCTGTACTGGGTTTGATGCACATAATATATATAGGTAAAGGGGGCGAATCTATTCTGGGTTTGGTGCACATAACATATATAGGTAAAGGGCGCGAAGCTATACTGGGTTTGATGCACAAAACATATACAGGTAAAGGGGGCGAATCTGTACTGGGTTTGGTGCACATAACATATATAGGTAAAGGGGGGCGAATCTATTCTGGGTTTGATGCACAAAACATATACAGGTAAAGGGGGCGATTCTATACTGGGTTTGATGCACATAATATATACAGGTAAAGGGGGCGAATCTATACTGGGTTTGTTGCACCTACTTATTTACAATAGACGGGGCGATTCTATACTGGGTTTGATGCACATAACAATGTACATTTAAAGGGGGCGAATCTATACTGGGTTTGTTGCACCTACTTATTTACAATAGACGGGGCGATTCTATACTGGGTTTGATGCACATAACAATGTACATTTAAAGGGGGCGAATCTGTACTGGGTTTGATGCACCTACTTATTTACAATAGAGGGGGCTATTCTATACTGGGTTTGATGCACCTACTTATTTACAATAGAGGGGGCGATTCTAAACTGGGTTTGATGCACATAACAATGTACATTTAAAGGGGGCAAATCTGTACTGGGTTTGATGCACCTACTTATTTACAACAGAGGGGGCGATTCTATACTGGGTTTGAGGCACATAACATATATAGGTAAAGGGGGCGAATCTGTACTGAGTTTGATGCGCATAACATATACAAGTTAAGGTGGCGATTCTATACTGGGTTTGATGCACATAACATATACAGGTAAAGGGGGCGAATATATACTGGGTTTGATGCACCTACTTATATACTATTTAGAATATAATTTACTCGCATATATTGAAAAATGTTTGACATCAGTATATAATTCTACCTTTAATGTGCTTGTCATCAGTATTGACAAATGACTTTTTGTTATGAAATACTTTTGTGAGAGGTATTTATATAGGTGTTTCACCGCCTGTTTACCAATCAATTCATTTATTTGAATAAATATTGTTTAATCAAACCCAGTATAGATTCGCCCCCTTAAACTATATATGTTATGTGCATCAAACCCAGTATAGAATCGCCCCCTCTATTGTAAATAAGTAGGTGCATCAAACCCAGTATAGATTCGCCCCCTTTACCTGTATATGTGTTGTGAATCAAACCCAGAATAGATTCGCCCCCTTTAACTATATATGTTATGTGCATCAAACCCAGTATGGAATCGCCCCTCTATTGTAAATAAGTAGGTGCATCAAACCCAGTATAGATTCGCCACCTTTACCTGTATATGTTATGTGCATCAAACCTAGAACAGATTCGCCCCCTTTAACTATATATGTTATGTGCATCAAACCCAGTATAGAATCGCCCCCTCTATTGTAAATAAGTAGGTGCATCAAACCCAGTATAGATTCGCCACCTTTACCTGTATATATGTTATGTGGATCAAACCCAGAACAGATTCGCCCCCTTTACCTGTATATGTTATGTGCATCAAACCCAGAACAGATTCGCCCCCTTTAACTATATATGTTATGTGCATCAAACCCAGTATAGAATCGCCCCTCTATTGTATATCAGTATATGCATAAAACCCAGTACAGAATCGCCCCCTTTACCTGTATATGGTACGTGCATCAAACCCAGTATAGAATCACCCCTTTACCTGTATATGTTACGTGCATCAAACCCAGTATAGAATCGCCCCCTCTAAGTATGTTCATCTAACACAAGTTTAGAATCTCTAAACCAAGTATAGATTCGCCCGATAGGTTTATCTTCTAAGAATGTGCATCAAACCCAGTAGATTCGCTCCCTCTAATCCATCTATATCAAAGTATAGATATGGCAAATAAAATGTATCTAAGTATTAAGTGTGGAGTAAGAATCCAAAACATTTACATTTAACAGTACCAGATTTAACCAGTTATACATTTAATCCCTTTTCTATTAAGCACAATTTAGACTTCATCACTCGGTATCAGCGTTCCAAGTGACAAAATTATCTGCATAAAAACTGTTTATTGTAAAAGTATAAACGTTTTGCAATGCATGCTTATTCCTTGATAAAGTGGAAAAATAGCTAGATGTACACTCAACCAGCCGCAAGGGAGTTTACCGCAAACATTTTAAATGCAACAAATGCCAAATCCGTTACAAATCCCCACTTTTAGTGTACAAAAATACAAGTTCACCTTGGGTCTAATTAATAATTCAATTATATGATTACATGTATCTAAGTTATCCAATAAACTGATTGTATTTCACATCTCCCCTTTTACGGGAATATAATTAGGTTTACTGGAGTCGCTGAAACAACTCCGATAATATTCGTTATCAAGCATTAAACAATACATTATATATATCTTACTCCCCTTTCATGCAATTAAAGATGTAAAAAGTATTTTAAAAGCATTTTTGGAGGGGGGCGAATCTATTCTGGGGGGAGATTTTATTTCGTGGAGGGGGGCGATTTTATACTGAGGGGGGCGGTTTTGTACCGGTACAAAATCGCCGGGGGGAGATTTTATACCGGCGGCGGTTTTATTTCGTGACACCGGCACAATTCACCCCATTATTCGCTATCTTAATATCGACACTAATATTTCAAAAATGCTTGTAAAGATATCGGTAAGAATAATGAAAACAAAGAATCATTCATAAAAACTGTTATGACACATCAACAACGCAGGAAAATACTTCAGGCATGACAGGAAAAGAAGTCATATAGAATGGTCTTTCAAATAATGTGCACATGGTGATAAGTTCAATTTTAGGGTTCTAGAAAAGCATGGTGGCTCAACTTAACCAGTGTCTCAACATGCTCACGTCCACCCTATTATGAACACATAAACTTCAAATTGTTTTTTTTTTCAATACCAGTCAGATCATCTCGAACAAATGACACAATTGATAACATTTTGCAAATATGACTGCAACAATACATGGAGTGTCTCATTGAATTTAAATGAATATCAAATCAAAAATATTATTACATATTTTGAAACAAAAGAGTTTGTGTAGAAGTGTTTCGTAGAACTGAATTGATTTAGAAGACATTTTCCATTCAAATGTAGCTGACTTTGCAACCAAAAATATAATCTTGTTGATTACCAAAACTGTCTAGTAAGAACATTTACAGTGGAAACTCATGTGACCGATATTTAAGAGGTTGCGTAGATTTGACGGCAACGTTCGTAAAATGATCGTTAAGGTACCGAAATTTTCTGTTTACAAAACATGTGTCCAATACATTTACGACGAAGCAAAATCATATTAAATATATTTTTCACGTTTCAAAATTACCATTTTAATTTTGCCCATTCCCATAAATAAACTTTTCAAGTTTCTTTTTCACAGTTAAAATAAAGAGTTTTAATTAAATTTTCAATTACTTATTAAAGAAATATTTAAAAGAAGTTGTGAACGGTTGTGAATTTGCAACTGAGAACATCTAAAGAAGACTAGACAAGACCAAACTGGTTTTAGACTTGAAAAGGCCGCCTACATGTTTGGCTTCAGGATCTTGATGGCAGACCATTTATATGAGAAATGTTTTCTTTGCCTTCAACTGATTGAAGCGTACGTAAAAATATCATTGTTCTTGTGGGCTCGTCTTTTTGATTGCTGGTTTCAGTAAAATCTAGAAAATAACATAATGAGGTAATAAGATCATACAGTTACCTCATTACCTTTTCACTGTATTTAATACGTTTATGTGTTTAAAAAAACCTGTGAATTAATAACGACATAATATTTTAAAGTAATTGATTCTTTTATCGGCGATTTGTTTACGTTTTTTTTTCTAAATTTGCTTCAAGGAATGTCTTATTCTTGTCTACTTCTTGATACTCTTCATACACATCATTTCATTTGAGAATATTACAAATCTTTCGACTGTTTCGCTTCAATCAGCTGTCTCTGCCGAAAATTAACACCAACAAAATTTAGCATAAAACTGTATCATATTTATAAATAGAAATGACGATTGAAAAATGTATGTCATTGTTCCCTTTTGAATCATTTCTTTATTTCATGAAAAATTTCTTTGCATATTATAAACACCATTTTCAATACTGTTTCGTAAATGTTTAAACATCGATATTTGAAAGGTGATAAGAATCACACCAAAACTGAACAACATTAATAGCCCAGAAATGCAGCCATGAATGAAATGTACAACAAAAATGGTTTGGGGTGAGACTTCGCCCAACGATCCTATACAAGCTGCTTTCGTTCATATCGTTGGTTCATATGTTATGAATAACTTATAATTTTCCATTTGATGATTTATGTAAAGGGCGCGTGCCATTGTTAGGTCTGACCATTCTTATCGTTCTCATTTACCTTTTATTTACCGCGATTCGTTTACAATTTATCTAATTGATTTTCCCTCTTCATGTCAATGCAGCTAAAATGATCTTTTTTATTCTTAAATTGAATTTTAGTCATTTTATAAATGTGTGTAACAGGTACGAATTGTGTATCTGCGTTTAGGGCATAATCGAAATGAAAATTGAAAAAGACGGACTCTTTCCACGCATGGCCTATTCTTGTGCCAGCCCCAATGACTTGCTAAGGTAAGCCATACCGCATTTCCCGTACTTTTCTGTGCTCTACATCCAGGCTGCTGCGACGAATCGGAATAGTCATGTGAGAATTACAACATTTCCCCGAAGAGGGCGCTGCACACAAAACACGAAATTAGACGGGTTGGCAGCAAGGTTAGTATTCGACAGTGGTAGAGACTGTTGCAATTTAAAGCCATGCGGGGGGAGATGAAAGCGAGTATGATTGAAGTATTTATTATTTCCATCAAGTCTTGGAAGAAAAGTGAATGAAGCTTTCTTAAAATCCCTGACATACCTTAACGAAGCCTGTGAATTCTATATTTATAAGTCATGAAAAACACTTTTGAAATATAATAAAAAACATTGGAAGTACAGGAAGATAAAAACAAAACACATTTTTAAAAAAATAATTACTTTATTGGCGAAAAAAATCACTTTCTTACAACATTTATGAAGCACTATATCTAAGTTGATTGCAGTTTTTAATTTACTCATTTACAGTCATCATATCATAAACATCATTAAAACTTTATCAAATACGATGATACGTAAATGTAATCAAAACAAGCAATTCACCCTTCAATCAAGAACTCCAGTGATAGCTACCGTCAGATCACTTGATTTACTATATCTGATTTATTTTAAAGGTAGCCTAGACTACTAAATCAACATCGATGGTTAACGTAATATCAATATTACAAGCACAAGATTTTCACTATAATATAGCGATAGTATCAATGTAAAAAAAGATGCTTGTTGGGGCATCTGAAAATCAAACTGAGACCCTGTAGACATTATTGTTCCTGTAAATTTGACGAATATATTGTCAAAAAGTCAAGAACTTTAAGAATTATTATGACCGACGTGAATTTAAACATAAACATGTTTGATGTTTGATTTCATGCTTTTGATACAAAGCTAGTTTTTTTCTATTCTTCAATCCATGGTGACCAGCGGTGTCCGACTACTTGCACAAGAACATGCCAGCACAGAGGGTGAGTAGTGACGCCAGCAGAACGCGCATAGACGCTGACAAACCAGAACATCCACCTGCAATTAGGAGAAATAATATTTTATCCGTTTTAATTGTTGAAGTGACTTAATGTCTCATGACCTTCTCATTGGCCTTGGAAGGTGCCAAAATACTAGATGGACTGGATTACGTTTAAAATCATTTCACTCGATTTATCAATATTCATCTTCAATTGCCAAATATATGACAATTACTTGTTTTAAAAAATATCGAACATCAGTCTCCATGGGCGGATTGTCGCGGATACAGGATTTTTGTTTGGCTGTGCCCCCATGGGTGTCTTAAGTTACAATTTAGTTAACTAATATGCAGATTTTTTAAGCTTTGTATGAATGTTTACTGAATCTGAGTTCCTTGCTCTACACTTCCCTAGTATACTTTCATTATGCATGAGATATACGACTCTAAACATGTTCGATGTTCGGAACTCTCCTGGGTGAGTTGCACCCCCCACGCCGCGCTTGCTACTAAACACTTGGTTATGTTTGTATAATCCCACAATATGACAAACAATTTTTGAAAAGATACCTTCAACTTCCTGAAGTGAAAAATGTATTTTAAAAATCTATTTTTTGGCTGTGACCTTTTTCTATCACGAATGTTCTTTTAATGCTCTAAGGTTCTTGAAAGCACAGTAGGAACGATACCTTTTCCAAAAAGCATTCAGGTGAATAGGCACTCGAACCATCATGTGTAATACCCGTAAACACC
Organism: Phorcus lineatus; assembly: GCA_921293015.1. Taxonomy (NCBI): domain Eukaryota; kingdom Metazoa; phylum Mollusca; class Gastropoda; order Trochida; family Trochidae; genus Phorcus; species Phorcus lineatus. The sequence continues at coordinate 55,167,070 of OV121085.1, read as the reverse complement.
ATTCTGCTAAATCAGCGTTTTTAAAGAAGTATTGCTATACGAGGCATTTGGACCGAAATATAATAGGGTATTTGGAAGGAGCTCAGCTGATATAGCAGGATGCGGAAACACTAATTTCTATGTTTTCGTAAAATTAATTACAATAATATGATATGGACCCTAGCGGTACTCTCGGCCACCGGCCCATTCCTAATGGCCGAAACAAACCTACCAAATAAAAACATTGATAAGATATAAATAGTATTCAGTAAACAGCATTGTTAACATTGACAGAGTTAAAATATAGTCTTAGCAAATTGGTTGAGTAGACTGAAAAACCTTATGAAATTTAAACAGTAGGAGATACACAAAATACTCACTACCCATAGAATTCATTCATTAGCTCCGTCATAAATTTCAATACTACCTCTGTCCTAATACGAAAGTTTCTTGAGCACAAAATCTGAGTGCATGCAATCAAAGTTAGTTGTGCAATCAGCGACGCTGTTTCAAAAGGTATAATTTAAATCGTCTTAATTATTTCCGTAAGCTTTCCAAAGCAAAAAAATTATTCGAATATGCACCTTGCAATTTGAGTCTTCTTTAAAAAAACAGTTGCGACTGCAACATTGCATAGGCCTGTGTGTCAACAAATATGTTGTTCATGCATTCGGTGTTTTCATTGGCTTAAATATTGCCAGGTAGTTTAAAATTTGAAATATCGCGCCGGTAGGGGCAACTGCCGGAAGCCCGAGAAACCTTCGTATTGAGACAGAGGTTGTATAAGAATTTATGACGGAGCTAACTCTGGGAGAGAATGATAGAATTTAGCTTTTCTAAGTTTGTGGCATACGCTGTGCTGATCATGTGTTAAACAACTGTTGGATATCATCGGTCGGCTAGAGGCGTCTGTACAGGAACAGACATGTATATTTAGGGTTATGATGCCATAGTGAAAGATGTCCATGATGAGATGAATCATAGATTACCAAGGAAACGTGTGTTGTTATCAAATAGCAATAGGGGCAATCATAAAAGACGACATAAGCATGCATGGTGGAACAGTGAACTTTCACAACTTTGGAACAATATGTGTGAAGCTGAAAAGGTATGGTGTAAGGAAAGGGGCTTAAACAAAAGAAGACTTAAACATGTTTATATTGTGTCACGGAAAACTTTTGACAGAGAGGTACAAAAAGCTAAGAGACTTCACAAAAGTAAACTATACAGAGACCTAGAGACTAGTGAGTTCTGGAAGAGTATCGGTAAAATTGGTGTTGGGAACGAGAGAATGAAGAATATCCCAATGGAGATAGTGACTGACAGTGGAGAGGTATGTAGAGATACCAGTGTGGTCCTGGACAAGTGGAAGGCGGCTTATCAGTCTCTATATATTGAACGATGACTGTAACAATTGTGAATCTGATATGATAAGTATGGATGCAGAGAGCAACACGGAGTCTACACTGTCGAAGGATATTTCTCTAGAAGAAGTGGTAGCGGCCATACGAAAAGCTAAAAAGAACAAAGCACCTGGAATAGACGATATCCCCGTGGACTTACTTCAAGGAGCTAGTATACCTAAGATATTACAAAGACTCTTTAATGTGTGTTTCAAAACCTCGCGAATTCCGAAGTTGTGGAGTAAAGGAATTATCTGTCCTATACCAAAGTCTGCGACTGCAGACCCAAGAGACCCTTTGAGCTACAGAGGATTGACATTAGCTCCAGCAATCTACAAACTTTATTGTAGCGTTTTAAACGAGACGCTGTATGCATGGGCTGAAAGAAACGACATCATCTCTGATGACCAGAATGGCTTCCGCCGTGGTCGATCCACAATAGATCACATCAGTTCTCATTATTGAAAAAAGGAAACTTAAGCGAAAACCCACGTATACAGCTTTTATAGACTTTAAAAAAGCATATGACGGTATAAAAGGAGAAGTGATGGGAAGGATTGCATGAATCCGGTATTGGTGGGAAAATGTTTCAGACCCTACAGTCTTTGTATCACAGTGTTGAATGTTTTAGTACGTGTAAACCAACAGTATACTCCATGGTTTAGTGTTAACAGAGGACTCAAGCAAGGATGTATCTTGTCTCCATTATTATTTAACCTTTACATAAACGACTTGGTGGAGAAAATCAATGCCGTCGGAAAAGGAATTAAGTGTGACAACATCAACATTAGTGTTTTGGCATACGCAGATGATCTAGTCCTCATAGCAGAAAAAGAAGAGGATCTTAATATACTTCTAGCTGTTCTTGACGAGTGGTGTGCATCAAACTTCATGCGTGTTAACCAAGACAAGTCAAAAGTCATCTACTTCAGAACCCAGTCTGTTGAAAGAACGTATGTGCCTTTTAAATGCGGCGGCAAAGTGCTATGTGTGGTGGACAATTACCAATATCTAGGAGTACTTCTGACAGAACATCTCAGCTACAACAACATGGCTTAAGCTGCTTCGTGGGAGAGACAAATCAAATCAGACACTGGAAGAAATGGCAGAAATAAACTAAGGACATATAGATCTTTCAAAATAACGTACTCCACTGAAGCATATTTAAAGCACCCTATACCAAGAAATCACCGAAGTGCCCTGGCAAAATTTAGATGCGGTGTCGCACCCCTACGAATTGAAACTGGCCGATATGAAAACTTGACCTTGAATGTGAGAAACTGTATTAATTGCACTGACCAACTAGAAAATGAAATACACATGCACTCTTCTGATATGCCCTGTGTTTGACGCAGAACGTGAGGTTCTTTTAGAAAGATGTAAAGGTATATGGGACGATTTTAGCATTTTACCCGACTGTGATAAATTTATTCGCATTTTAAGCACACCAAATATTGTATCTTATACTGCCAGCACCTGTCATTCTATTTTAGTAAAACGGAGAGAGATTTTATATAACTAATTTTTGTATATATACGTTTAACCTTGATGCTTATATCAATATGACTTTGTTTTAAAATGTGTCTTAGATCGTCTCTCATAAATCGCTGGGCGATTGGTTGTGTATTTTGAAATTCTGTTTATACTGTTTTATAGATATATAAATATGTATGTACACAAGTGAGACGGAAATAAACTTTTTGATTGATTGATTTGATTGATTGTGACAATCTCGGGTTATCAAAAGGTTTAAATAATAAAAATAGCATGAGCAATGACATGTGGACATATTATAGGAAAAATATCCTCGAAACAGGACCCGCAAAAAGGTCTTCCGGAAAAAAATCCTGAAAGATAGTGTGAAGAAAACGTGCAGTTTAGACTTAGACAAATGAATTATTGGTACGTTTACAGCGGCTGTATTAGGTAGAGTGGTTATGCCAGAAGTGTTAAAATTCCTTTGTGAATACTGTAAGAAACGAACTACTTACATGCGACTCCATCTATTCGAACTATCCTCTTATTGCTTTCTTTATCTGCACATCCTTCAGTTGTCGGCCCATCTATGCACTTTTCGTATCCGATCTTAGCACTGTGGAAAAAGACACGCACCAGATAAAACAAATCGTATAGATATTTGTTGTTGCTTCTTCAGGTAAAGGAAGTAACCTCGAATTTAAAAAAGAAGTTAACTTTTGGGGGTCAGTGATATGTTGGTTATGTGATGAATATGAGTTCTATTGATTTTTACAGTCGTCATTTGTTTGATAACAATGTTAACATCGACACCAACACGTCGTATTCTGGAAAACAGAAGCTGAAATTCTATAGAACTCTTCTTCGTTCATATATAACGGTTTTTTACAACACCCACTTCAAAAGGGCATTAAAATGGGGGGGAGGGGGGGGGGGGGGGTGGGGTGAAGGGTTAAGCCTAAAAAATCTTTCTTCGTGAGACTTTGACAGATTTTAGGTGTTCGTTGGATTCATGAGGAATGTTAGATAATGTATAATAATGTGGAATATCATATTTGATTTTAGGTTGAGTCTACAACGGTCTCTCTGTCGTTTCAAAATAAGCTTCAAATGTCACAAAGCCACAAATAGATCTTCAAGGTTTCCTCTTGAACACCTGTTAGCATCTATGTTTACCTGCAGTACTCCTGGTCGGTGTGTGTCTCTTGGTAGTTGAATATAGCATCCAAGTGCTTGTCACATCGGCGGTAGGCCTTCTGACATTCTTGTGGTGTCTTGGCATGTGTCACGTACAGAACCACTGAAATATGCAACAATAAAAACATCTACATACAACAATACAACATCTACATACAACAATACAACATCTACATACAACAATACAACATCTACATACAAGCATAGACTAGGCAATCCACACACTACAGAGGCATTATAAATACCTTTACAGATATGATATCGGTAAATTTGTATGCCTATTTGTTTGATGACACTTCTTGCGTCATATTGATTGTGCCGGTGATATTGATAAGCTTGAAAGGAACCAATTCTGTGTTACTGTTTACAGCGATTAAAACTAGTGATGTTGTCCAGATACTTCATATACCTCAGAGTAACAAGAACATAAGTACTCATGATGAAACTGTCTTGTTTATAACATCGGCATTCTTAAGTGCAAACATTTCCGAATTCACACGTCAGGGTCGCGTCGACAGTGTCTACACATTCACGTGTCGCCTAGTTTTTATCTAGGAGACACGGACGGATCGGTATAGGTGATATGACTTTGCATAGTTACTTTTTCTAAAAGGAATGGTTACTTATCGGGGAGTTCAATTCTAGCATAACAGACAAGTGATATCATTGTCATTTCTTTCAAAATTTGAACAAATGTATTTGTATAGTTGTGCGCAAAGAAAAGTTTAAAACAAACGTATTATATAATAGTCTACATCTACTGAATGACAAATATGTAATTAAATGGTAAAAAGACTGCGTATATATTCAAGAAATTGAAAATAAATAATGGTGATACGGGACAGCTCGACAAGAACACAGGCACTTAAAAAGAAAATACTGAGCAACTCTACCTGCCAATAGCGTGATATAAACAAACGTCCTCATCTCGACGGTATGAAGTTATAAGTTCTGAAGCAGGAAACCCTTTTATAAAGGTCCAGGACTGGTTATTTCACAATTCTTATATAGCAAGAACTAGATCGAGCTTGGCATTGAGTTGTGATATCAGTATTGTGTAAACATTGTACCTGGGTCGGCATACCGCATACCATCCTCACACAGCTGAGAGTACTCAATATATTGAATACATCTTTGTATGCTTTTAAAGTCCTCATCACGTGCAGTGTAAGTTTATATTAAACTATATATCTGTGTTATTCTATTTTAGTCGTTTGAATATACGAATCATACAGTGAAATGGTGTATGTATGCTAAGGACTTTGCCGGTCGTATGTAACGGGAAATATATATACCCAATATGACCAATCTACGGTGGCATATTAGGGCCATCTGGGTTTTTTTATATATATATCCGGATATTTCAAGAAAAAAGTTGAAAATTCAACATGTCCATCTTGAAAATTCAAGATATTAATTTGAAATTTCAACTTAATATCTTGAAATTTCAAGATACTTATGTTGAAATTTCAAGATAAATAAGTTGAAATTTCAACATTGCATCTTGAAATTTTAAGATAATGATATATATATAAGGATCTGTCAAAGTCAGCATTACTTGTGTGGAAGTCTCCTTGATTAGACGTCCCTGCCAGTAAGCATTGAAATTAAGTTTAACGTTTTTTTTATTAATATTCTTTTCTCGATTGGGAATCGCTGATGATTATTGATATAAACAAATACTCTTGCAAAGTTTTATCCCGCAACTGAAATCAATAGAAATATTGCTCAATTGTAGTACTCGGTTGATCTTACTCAATCGATGTCCACATGAATAGCAGATGTTGGATCGTCATGCAGAGCTAAAATAAACTCCAATTAGAACACCTAAATGGTAGTTTCACATTTCTTCATAAAAACAACTTATAATACATATGAAACAGTCAAATGTAAAATGTATGGCGCTGTAAATCACTCCTAAAACGCACTACAGTTTGTCTGTATGTGGAACTATGTGATCAGGTGTGGTGACTATCGATCACGTGTGCCCAGGTTCACTGTTTATCTAGTGGCGTGCTATCTGGGAAACTAACCCAAACTGGTTGCTTACCTGTATGTGTAACCGTGGGTCATATAACGCTTATATCGCTTACAACTATTGACCTGAATAATGAAATACAATAACCGTTCGAACATACGGCTAGGCATATCACTGATAAATTATAACGTTTGAAAATGTATGAATGTAAAAAGCTTAACTCTCACCATTGTTACAGTTTTTGTGTGTCTATGAAATGACCTAGATGAATCAGATAATTTCAGAGTAGAAATAGGTGTCATGTTCTCTCATCTATCATGAGATAAATGGCCCAATGAGGAAGTTTCATGATTTTTAATCTGGCTTTAGTGAGATTCAAAATACCTTCTGAGCAAGAACCGCCGACCAAAATTATGATATATTATTGTTTCCAATGATTATCGGTAAATGTCCCAATAAATGTGAAGTATTTATAATTGTGTTTATAAGTTAATTCTATCGACCAATGGTTGTCTTTGTGTCTGCTGTAAATACGTTTCCGAAATTACGTTTGTGTCATTGGCGCGCGTCACTGTCCTGTTTTTTTTATCAACCCGTTGTTTGTCTCTAAACTGAATTGATAAGCATTAAGATTCTGATTTTCTGAAACAATTTCTTGTCGATAAACTAACACTATTAATGAAGTATGACATGTTTGATTCCAACGACATATTATGTGCCTCTTTAACCCCAACCCCCCCCCCCCCCCCCCCTCCCAACCATATTGTGTGCGAATTGTTTGAGTGGTATTTAGAAGTTGTAGAACAAAGGAATGACGAGATTTATGAATGATCAATTTCTTTATGTAAACGTCGAAACGTCGCTCTCATACAAAAAGAAGTCGATCATCCATATATCCTGTAAATCTTTCATATTGTCTGCATTCAACGGTACCTTGAACATACACCGAAACCTGACATAATACATAGAATGTCTTCTCTCTACAATAACCGAAAAATTTGAGCAGGTTTAAATATTTCAAATTTTCATTTTCGTGTCATTGTAAAGAGGAGGCTTTGAAGAATAGCGGACGAAACGTTACTAAAATCTCTGATACCTGATGAATTATCAAATGAATACGAAATTGGGAAAGTTAATATAATCATGATTTTTATGAGATACCGGCGGCAACAACAACACAATTATACAATTAGTTTTTTAAACCAACCTTTTGTGTGTCACATATCTGCATATATTTCTTACCGTCAAATTACTGATGTCCTATGAAACTTAATCACAAGCGAAGTTAAGTAGATGTCATCAAAACCTACAATGTAAAATTTTTTTAATGTCTTATGTAACTGAACACATAACTATTCAAGGATACATAATGAAAAGCCTAGAGTTGTTTCAAAAATAAAATCTAAAATAATTTGAATAACTTTACCGACACCTTCAAGCCAATGTAGGACTACTGAAGCCACTGAAACACGTCTGATATACATGTATAGCCATAGAATATGTCAGAAGCGGGATGTCAGTTGCGTTTCAGTTGCTATGTCAGAAGTGTGTCGGTTGCTATATCATAAGTGAAAGGAAAACATAACCCTTCTTTCCATGCAAAGCGATATGGACAACATGTAAACTTGGAAAATGGTTAATGCAATGAAGATGGCACTTACAACTTTTCCCTTAATGCGAATGAAGACATGTATCGCGCCGGGCAAAAACTTAAATTCATTTCATCGAGGCGCAAACATTTTGTATTGAAGTCCGCACGTTGTCACTCAATTTCTGTAACAGTTACACCAAAGAACAGCCATATTACTGCGAGAGTGGCCTCCCTTTATTTTGCAGTCTTCGTTCCTCGAATTATTTTCAGTAGATATTTCAAATAAAATTCTTTTATAAAAAGCTATTCCTTCAACCGACGTAGAGACTGTCATAGTGAGTTTGATAACAGGAACTAACATTGATTAATTCTTACAGTTTGTATGTTCTGTAATGCATGTTTATAATCCCTAAGTTTTACGCATAGTACCTGAGGTAAAATTTCGCAATACGTTCTTAATCACCAAGGTCTAGCAAAAAAATCCACATATTTGTTGATATTTGTTGATTTTATTTTCAAAAATATTTTTTTTCTTAAAATAACAATTCATATTTATTTGACAAACAAACATTTCCATTATTGAAACACAAATGTACAAATATTATATTTTATTGATAAAAATTCACTATTCACCTTTCTCCTACTGGCGTATACTGGTTCAGTAACACGTGAGTCAATACAAAACAAAAATGAGACTAAAAGCATAAAAATAAAGTTACATACATATCCTGTAGAACTCACAATATATTTCTAAAACACATGTTGAAAGATAACCAGCAAACGCTCATTATGGAAACCCTCACTTGCAACATCGATAAAGAAAACAGTCTGTAAGGTTTACAGAAAGTATTATATAAATTCTGTGGAGATCACGATAACATATTTCTTCGATATAAAACTTACCAGTAGTAACAAGCACTTATTAAAAACCGCTTGCTTCTATCATAAATACACCGATGTACATGTTTATTAAGTTGAAAATAAACTATGTGGATTTGACTCATAATGCTGTAGGGCTCTAAACAATGTCAAAACATAAGTGACACAGAGAGCGATATGAAAAGTTTTTACAAACACGAAAACTATCCTCAATTCAAATGAAGCGCGTTAAGTAGCAATAACACTATCCTCTTTTCAAATGAAGAGTATTAAGTAGCAATTACAACTATCCTAAAATTTAGATGAAGAGCATTAAAGTAGCAATAACAACTATCCTAAATTTAGATGAAGAGCATTAAGTAGCAATAACAACTATCCTAAAATTTAGATGAAGAGCATTAAAGTAGCAATAACAACTATCCTAAATTTAGATGAAGAGCATTAAGTAGCAATAACAACTATCCTAAAATTTAGATGAAGAGCATTAAAGTAGCAATAACAACTATCCAAAATTTAGATGAAGGGCATTAGGTAGCAATAACAACTATCCTAAAATTTAGATGAAGAGCATTAAGTAGCAATAACAACTATCCAAAATTCAGATGAAGAGCATTAAGTAGCAATAACAACTATCCAAAATTCAGATGAAGAGCATTAAGTAGCAATAACAACTATCCAGAATTTAGATGAAGAGCATTAAGTAGCAATAACAACTATCCAAAATTCAGATGAAGAGCATTAAGTAGCAATAACAACTATCCAGAATTTAGATGAATAGCATTAAGTAGCAATAACAACTATACAGAATTTAGATGAAGAGTATTAAGTAGCAATAACAACTATCCAAAATTTAGATGAAGAGCATAAGTAGCAATAACAACTATCCAAAATTCAGATGAAGAGCATTAAGTAGCAATAACAACTATCCAAAATTCAGATGAAGAGCATTAAGTAGCAATAACAACTATCCAAAATTTAGATGAAGAGCATAAGTAGCAATAACAACTATCCAAAATTCAGATGAAGAGCATTAAGTAGCAATAACAACTATCCAAAATTCAGATGAAGAGCATTAAGTAGCAATAACAACTATCCAAAATTTAGATGAAGAGCATAAGTAGCAATAACAACTATCCAAAATTCAGATGAAGAGCATTAAGTAGCAATAACAGTCATCCTCAACTGTGATGAAGAGAATAAGTAGCAATCAATTCTGATGAAGAGAATTAAATAGCAACAACAACGATCCTAAAATTCAGATGAAGAGCATTAAGTGACAATAACAACTATCCTAAAATGCAAATGAAGAGCATTAAGTAGGGATTATAACTATCCTATATTCAAATGAAAAGCATTTTTTTCATCAGAGTGAAAAGCGCTTTTTTTTATGTCATTTTGCCTCAAAGCATCATGGCGGACCGGAACCGATAGATACGCCTCTTTCAGTCTTTTTATTCACACTATACTGAACAGATAAGCATTAAGATGTTAATTTCAGTTAAAACAAGTAGTTCTCTCTATATACCTATAGACATAGAAAGATAAATAATTTTTTTTTGTGTCAGTTGGATTCCCTGAACACCGTAATAGAAATTCATTTGGTAACTACATAAACTTAATTTCGTAACGTCACATCATATTTAGCCACGCCAATCGACGGAAATATTTGTTACAAGGTACGTTTTTCTTAACAATAGAATCCCTTTGTGTAATGCTACTTCTTGAAAGTAACGTAAACAATTAACATAGTTGAATATAGAATAATTGTTGTTGTCAGTGTTGTCTAAAGGTAGGCCTTTCGTGATAAAGAAGAGAGCACAATCAGAAGCTAATACCGATCGTCTTCCGACACACAGAAGGAACATTTCAAGAATGCTCTCGCGGCAGTTGCATGGGATCGGACATTGAGATTCCGTTAAGTTGATCAATAATTTCCAGCTACGCTACGCGGATTTACACAGTTTGCACAACGGTTTTAAAGTTTATACCTCCATGAACGAATTTTGAAGTCAGTTCTTAAAACAAAAATTTAAAAAGTTTGAAATTGTTAACTCAAACAACTTACTCTGTGTCCCGTCAATCCATAAAACTTGGCACTTTATAAGTGCATACCAGTGGATGATCCGATTTGATTTGAACAATGATGAAATGATATATGAAAATGTTCCAAAATATTAATACAAACTAAACACAACTCCAAAGGCATTAATTCAAATCACATTCGCGTCACCTCAAGATTTTCTGGCTTGATTTCTTTAAGGTCGTCCTTTCCGGCATGTATTTTCGCAATGTTTCCATTTGCATATATGGAACTATGTGGTCGCTTCATACTGGGCTTGAGTTTGTTAGAGATGCCATTGATTGTCGTGTAGTAGTTATCAGTTTCGTCCCCGGGCAGTCGGTCGGGTAGTTTGACGTCATCGTATATCCGGGTACTGTAGCTGATGCTTGGGTAGGGAGACCTGATCTTCTTATAGCGCTGGTCGTGTATGTTCTTGGTGCAGAGCGGCTCGTCAAAGTTGGCTCGTTTTGCTTTCTTGTGCTTCCTATAAGAATGAAAAGATTTAATAAAAAGGGGTGTAAAGTACTTTCGTTGATTTATTAAGATAAACTTACGGTTCAAGTGGGATATGTAGTTAATTACTTTAAGAAAGAATCTTCTGGATGATTTCGTCATAAAACCAATTCTACCGAAATACAATTATCGTGTTACGAGCATATCCCTGCGAACAATCAAACCTTCAAAAACAAGTTCATTTAATTAAAGATTTTTTTTAACCTCGTGCTCATTATACTTCAAGTAGAACACGCCTTCAGAACATCCCCAACCTAAATGAGAAACACTAGTACATTTGTGATTAGAACCCGTCGGCAGCTTCTGATGATCGTTTTCAATTTGCCTTTAGGATTCATTCTGCTACAATGTATATAGAGTCATTTAGGACGGTTCAATGATCGGCTTTATTACAAGGTCATATTTGATTGAAACATATTGTAATGAAAATTTCTCTGGTTATGAAGTCATATCAGGCTTCGTATGGTTTGAATTTGAAGGCTATATAATCAAGCTACATTAATGTGTTGGCGACGAAATATCGAAATAATTCTCGCCGTAACCTTTTATATATATATAGAGAGAATACTAAACGACGTTCAGTTTCATAAATATGCTATCAAACTGGACGAAGTTTAGTATTTTATTTATTACACTCTTTGAATTAATAATATAAAATGAAAATCATGTTTACTCTCAATTCTCGTAGTTGTGCGTAGGAATACAATTCTTACAATCGACACATAACGTCAATACACTGCATTGGAGAAATAGGTCAAGAGTAAGTCCGTTTATAACAGCTTTAATTTTGAACAATACAAATGGAAGGCACTCATTCGTGTTTTGGTCACTAGGAACACAAATTAGCGAGTTAACAAAACATAACATCAGTCACTGAATTACTTGAATGAACGTTACTGAGTTGTATGAATTATTAATTAATGAATGTCACGTGATCGTGACGTCATTGGAATGTGAGTTTTGAAGCGCGATTCATTTAGTTTGAGTTAGTTTCAGTGGGAGGAACACTGTCCTTGTTGTTGCCGATGAAGTTAACATTGATGACACAGTTGCTAACGAAGGATGAGTTGATTAATCGAAATTCGGAAGCACCGACGCTGACAAGAACCTACCGAAATCGGCAGGGATGACTTTGCCCGATCTACTGACGAAAGCCCGCTTGACCCGGATTCGGAGGTTATGTTTACATTTGAAGAAGATGGACGTGGATTAATAATTGTGCTGATATCTCTGTGCTGTTCCTCGGACAACTGAGAGTAATTTTTTATGCTTTGCATATTTTTGTGACCACCAATTTGCATGATTTAATTGGGAGGAATGTTACTCGCCATTTTGATTTACATCATCACTTGATAACTTGTCATGTGACTACAGGAAAATAGTTCCGGATGCGATCGCTTTCACGTGCAATGTTTCACAACTGTAGTATCTCCAACGAGAGTGTAATAAAGCCGTATATATTTGGATTTAATGTTTTTATTCTTAAAATGCAATTTTGTGTAATGTGCCACTAATGTTAATTTTGCATATCTGTAGGTTCCAAAATACATACTGGTACAAAACGGTAATAGAATTCATACACAAATTCATATGTTTACTTCCAACCATTTACATGTAGTGACAGTGAAAGGCAGAAACCAAATGCGACCTACCACTTGAGGAAGCCCAGACAGGTACCCAACATGGAGAGGAAGACGAGACCCACCACTAGACCAATGATGAGACCGCTGTCTACACGCGTGTACGGGTCTGAAACAGGAGGCAGCAACTTGAATTCTATCTGATCTAGATCTTGTATTCTATCTAATCGAGATCTTGTATTCTATCTGATCTAGATCGAATATTATGTCTGACGTTTGCATTTATTTAAGTATGTAGGCAACAACATGAATTCTATCTAATCGAGATCTTGTATTCTATCTGATCTAGATCTTGTATTCTATCTGATCTAGATATTGTATTCTATCTGATCTAGACATTGTATTCTATCTGATCTAGATATTGTATTCTATCTAATCTAGATCTTGTATTCTCTCTGATCTAGATCGAATATTATGTCTGACGTTTGCAATAGTATTTAAGTATGTAGGCAACAACATGAATTCTATCTAATCGAGATCTTGTATTCTATCTGATCTAGATCTTGTATTCTATCTGATCTAGATATTGTATTCTATCTGATCTAGACATTGTATTCTATCTGATCTAGATATTGTATTGTATCTAATCTAGATCTTGTATTCTCTCTGATCTAGATCGTAGATTATGCCTGACGTTTGCAATAGTATTTAAGTATGTAGGCAACAAAATGAATTCTATCTAATCGAGATCTTGTATTCTATCTGATCTAGATCTTGTATTCTATCTGATCTAGATATTGTATTCTATCTGATCTAGACATTGTATTCTATCTGATCTAGATAGTGTATTCTATCTAATCGAGATCTTGTGTTCTATCTGATTTAGATCGTAGATTATGTCTGACGTTTGCAATAGTATTTAAGTATGTAGGCAACAACATGAATTCTATCTAATCGAGATCTTGTATTCTATCTGCTCTAGATCTTGTATTCTATCTGATCTAGATATTGTATTCTATCTGATCTAGATATTGTATTCTATCTGATCTAGACATTGTATTCTATCTGATCTAGATATTGTATTCTATCTGATCTAGATATTGTATTCTATCTAATCTAGATCTTGTATTCTATCTGATTTAGATCGTAGATTATGTCTGACGTTTGCAATAGTATTTAAGTATGTAGGCAACAACATGAATTCTATCTAATCGAGATCTTGTATTCTATCTGATCTAGATCGTAGATTATGTCTGACGTTTGCAATAGTATTTAAGAATGTAGGCAACAACATGAATTCTATCTGATCTAAATCGTAGATTAAGTCTGACGTTTGAAATAGTATTTATGTATGTACGAAATCCCAAATAAACACCAGAATAATGTAGGGATACATTCAAAAACCATTAATCATTGATTCGCTAATAAAAAATCTAAAAATACAATATCCTGAACTAACTTTGACACATGTATTGTGAAATAAATCCGTGACTTTTTTCAGAAGGTTGAAACTGAACGGCTGTTCTTTACACAAAACACACAAACTTATCAAGTCTTGTAACATTCACGATCTTCCTTGTAAATTGGTATTTCAAACCTCCTTTTAAGAAAGAAGTCATGTGCAAACTCAAGAAGTCTCCTTCTCCTTTGAATGACATGTGAAAACTGTTTAAAAATCGGATGAATAGTTTTAAGCAAGTGGGCGTAAAAAGGTCTTTGGACAAACGGAATGGTTGGTACAACGGTACACCTATTATGGAACAACATGTCAATAGGAATGGTTTCACTCCTCGCTTGTCACTCGAATACAATACAATACAAAGGTTAATATGCCCTTTTTATCTTTTTAGGCTTCAAAAAGGCATGTTTATGGTTTGTCGAAATAATACCTGGTTTAGGGCCAGTGACTTGTCCGTCGCTTACACCTGGGTCAACGGCTGAAAGCAAGAACAAAAGACATTGGCAGAGCTATTCAGTGAAATACTTAACATTACAAACTAATCTATTTGCTTTCAAAGCTAAAAAAATACGATAACATTTATAGAAAATATTTGTTCCCAAGGAAACATTCAATCCTTATTGCCAGTTTTTATCGTGTTACTTTCGACATGTTTCGCTTTCTCTAGCGACGGGCATCGTTTGATGACGTCACAAAAGAGGGGACACGTGATCACGAGCTGAAGCAATGTTTCCGATGAAAAACTTATATGTGCTCTTAGGCACATATGAATATGGCATTGCAGTTATTATTATTGGGTCATACCGTACATACATCATATACAGTATATATATATACATACCTCATACCTCATATACAGAAAAGGCGTCTATCTGGTATCGACATTTAAGAAAATAATAATTTTCTGACTTCTTCCGCTGTACGTTTTAGATTTATCTCAACGAATATATTATATCAAAGATAAATAAAACGGCTCTCGCTGTGGTTAACATAAACATTTAACGATACGTTAACGCTTTCATTTAATTTCATGATACTGAGTATTATTTCTTTTACACTTGTCCAATGTTCATAAAAAATCAGATTTTTCTAACACTCGTGTCTGACCATGTTGAGATCCGATAACAACTAGACAAACTCTGTGACCTTCACATTCTATAAATTCGACCAATGACTGACCTGCATTCATATGGAATCGTTCCGACAATTTGAGACATTCGTTGCTGATTGCCTTTAGTGAAGAGACGCGCAATATGTCACTTGTCTCGAGCAGTTATCTGACCGTAGCGTTGTGTTAGATTGCATGTATAAGATATAGGTCTCATTACTGAGGCAAGAGTTCCAAAGATTTCATGAGTTCCCTGGAGAAACAGAGAACAAACTGTTCAACCAACTTACGGGAACCAGGTGAGGTTAACTGTGAAATTGGTGTTCTTGTTGGTGCTAAAGTTGTTGTTGATTGAGCAGCCGTTGACGCTTGTGTTGTAGTCGGCGGTGTAGTTATTGGTTGCGCTTTTGTAGTTTGACTGTGTCGTATCGTTGTTGTTGTTGTTGTAGGAACAGGGGTAGTAGTAGTTGTAGGAACAGGAGTTGTCGTAGTTGTAGGAACAGGAGTTGTCGTAGTTGTAGGAACAGAAGTTGTTGTAGTTGTAGGAACAGAAGCTGTTGTAGTTGTAGGAACAGGAGTTGTCGTAGTTGTAGGAACAGGAGTTGTCGTAGTTGTAGGAACAGGGGTTGTCGTAGTTGTAGGAACAGGAGTTGTTGTAGTTGTAGGAACAGGAGTTGTCGTAGTTGTAGGAACAGGAGTTGTCGTAGTTGTAGGAACAGGGGTTGTCGTAGTTGTAGGAACAGGAGTTGTTGTAGTTGTAGGAACAGGAGTTGTCGTAGTTGTAGGAACAGGAGTTGTCGTAGTTGTAGGAACAGGGGTTGTCGTAGTTGTAGGAACAGGAGTTGTCGTAGTTGTAGGAACAGGAGTTGTCGTAGTTGTAGGAACAGGGGTTGTCGTTGTCGTTGATGGCGCTAGGGTTGTTGTAGATGTAGTAGTTGTTGCTAAAATTAAAGGAACAGTTATCAATTATTTATATCATGTGTAGTGCTTATCAAAGACTATTTTCCCTATTGATATATTTTTACGTACAAATTACAAATACAAATTTTGAACTCTAAATCACAGGCGTTTCTTGGCATCTTAATATTGAATCAGATCTTAAAGATATCAAGGAGTGAAATGGCTATTAGTTTAAAACCACGGCATTGCATAGAATAAATTTATAATAAAATGTCGTGAGAAGGCTTTTTTCGGATAAAATTGCAATCAGCAAATGAAAATTGAAATCAATAATATTATATTCGAAGTAAATAATGTTAGATTCGAAGAATACTACAAATTTTTTAGGTTATTGATTCTTTATATATAATTGACGACCACTTCTTTGCGCAAAACATATTCCCGTATGTACATAGTCACACAATACAATACAATAGAAATGTATTACACATAATGATGACAGGTTAAACGGTAGAACTCAAAACATCATTTGAACTCAATTAATAAAGACATGTTTTCTTACTCGTTGTGTGCTGGGCGTTTATACTGCATGTGACGCTCATTGTATCAGTTGCTGAAATACATGGAATATCATAATCATACAACATATAGGCGAAATAAAGGAAATATGCTGAAAACAATTTCTGTGATTTTAGTTTACATCTTTGTCATATGAATTTATACATAGTTGCCATTTTGGACGATGTTCTATTTACTCCTGAAAACAATATCGTCAAACAAATTCCTGATTTATTTTCAGAACGTCTTCAATAACGTGTGGGGAGGATGAGAAAATCCATATATTGTTGGATCCATGATAGTTATGACAAAGTTTTCTGATATCAACGGTACATTTTTGAAAAGCTTGTTGACAAATGTGTCGTACAGGTACTGGTTATGTGCATAAGAATACTCTTTTCACTCACAAATCTGATGTTACGTATTCTTCTAAATCCCCTAAAAGTAAATATTGAAAGCAAGTCTCATACAATTTTAAATAACCACTCGTTAATTTTCTACAATGTAAAGCATAAACATTCCCACATTTATTTTGTATTCGATAATGAAGCAAGCACGGTTCATTACCCCAAACATTTGTAAAATCAATAATGTTCATGGTCTAAAAACTCAAGGTAAGTTCGTCTTTGTTCCTGAAACCTATAGATATCTAATTTATGAGATAAATGAAATTCATAAAAGCTTAGAAATTTTTCATCGGCCATGTTGTTTATTCTCTTCGTGGAAATGATTCATCCTACACCAAATGATTTCAACAGAGAATACTGAGGTCCAACTCACATGTGTATCTAATCCATACAAGCTCGGGCAGACCGGTGAGTCGCAACACTGAGTACTGGTCATTTGTCTGGGCAAGGGTCAAGTTCGGCCACAGTGCAGATGAGTTGCAGTAGTGCTGCTGATTAACAAAGTTCCCGAAAACGTCCAGAATGCCACACTGTGATGAGTTTCCCAGTCTGACATCGATCCCTTCTATATTGACCGAGGCGAAGCTGGGTTTAGTCATGGTGCACCAGCATATGTCGTTGGTTTCCTTGTATTGAGACGGGTCGTACAGTACTGACACCGAAGTGCCGGATACAGTTGTCGGGGTGCTGCACATCGGGATGATACTCGACTCTGGGGATGCATTGGACGTAAGTATTTACAATCTATCCACGATATTACATTAAATTAAAGGGTCAACAAAGCAATGGACCAACAACTTATCTATTGCAGATTTGTTTTAAATCTATGAAATAATATAACAATAGATAACAGTAGTGTTAAATGTAAAATGATATAGAAACGCGAGTAAACAAATTGAAAAATGCCTTGTGGAAAACCCTTTTCGAATACTATCATAAAACTGATTAGGGGTGTACATGTATATAAAATAAAAGTTATGATAAAAATATATATAACTTCACTAACCATCTCACAGAAGTTTAGAAAGAAACTACAATGTCACTAATTCTATTTCACCTGTAACTTTAGACACGTTTATGATTGAGAGGGAGATATTCTGTTTCATCAGCAAAATAGACCCTTTATCAGGCCACAGAGGCAATAAACTTTATCGTCACCCTACCTGGTCTCAAGCTTTTCTTTAACAAATGCCATTGGAAAAGGTAAAATTCACAGATAAAGTCATATGATAGAAAGAATATCTGTTTTCCCTTGACGAATACTATATCTTTAAATTCCTTCTGTTTGCCTCAAAATGCTTTCACAACATGGCTGCACCTTACCTCAAAGACCTCGTCAACATCCTTAAAAAAGCCAAGGGCCTCTGAGATCACAACGATAGCGGCTATTCAGTATTGCAAGAATCCTTTGTTCATCTTTTAACAAGAAAACCGTTAAATATGCAGGTGCCGAAAAAGGAACTGTGTACCTGGGAATCTAAAATGTGACGGTGCACTTTAGTCCTTCAAGACTAAACTAAAAACTTTTTCCTCTGCACGCTTTTCCCCTTCTAGGCCTTCAGAGTCTAGGAATGTGTATAACGAGCTATAGAAATTCATGAATTATAATCATTATTACATCTCATCTGAATCATTCCTCGTTAATGCAGGGTAAACGTACCGATATTTCTATACTAGTTGCTGCCTTGACCGTATAATGATTACCTACCACCGCTACTCATAAAACATCTACCATTTTATCTTACTCGACGGCAAAACAAATATCCTTCTTGCACATCGTTAAACACTTTGACGCCATCACATACCATCCGTGCACTCATACCGGACCACGGAGTAGCTGGACACCGCCTGGAAGGACGTGGATCCCACCGAGCAGCTCTCCACGAGTCGCGGGGTCCGGAAGTGGCAAGCGTTGGCGGAGCAGTTCCGATAGACGTCTATGATGTCCTTGGCGATGAAGACGTCGAAACAGTCCTGGTCAGGAAGGTACTCGCAACACGGGTCATTGCAGTCTATGACCCCGGTGGTGCAGTTGACCCAGGTCTTGTGACCATATATGGCCATCTCTATAGCAACCCGACTCGTGTTGGAGCATGTTAGGTTGTGATGTAGACACGCTCCTGCTGATCCGAAACATCCTTTGGACACGAACGTCTCTCCCGAACCATCGGCTGCAATGGACGTAATGAAGTGAAAGGGTAGGCTAATGACGTTTTGAAAATCTTTTTATGTGACAATCATTTTAAAACATGTAAGTATTCGGATGACACGAGTTTCAAAACCTTATTCTAACTCTAATTCTATCAGATGGAAAGGGGAAATAACTAAAATAACATAAACCTCATTATTATTTATTACTTTATATTGTAAAGGTGAGAAATTATAGAACAGTGATTGTGAGGTTTTATCATTTATTATCTATTTGTTATTTATATTCTTTCAATATTCAGTCAATCCCTTACTGTGTTGGAATTCGTAATCTATTCAAATCATGGATAAAAAATTGAGCCATTGACTCTGTAGGTCATCAGATTGTATGATGTATTCTAAACGGCTAGATAAACATCAAAAGATGTTTTTTCTAGACACATTAATAGGAGGTTTAAACAGTTTAATATTCTCATCA
Source organism: Phorcus lineatus (assembly GCA_921293015.1). Taxonomy (NCBI): domain Eukaryota; kingdom Metazoa; phylum Mollusca; class Gastropoda; order Trochida; family Trochidae; genus Phorcus; species Phorcus lineatus. The sequence goes on along the minus strand of OV121085.1, from coordinate 55,147,354 downwards.
ACAAATATGTCTCCACAAAAGAAGTCAGTCTGCTATTGCTATCTGTTCGTCAGAAGTAAAAAGTAAGAATTTTAGGATGGCTCTCCTAAGGACCTTATAAGTTTCAAGGACGTCAACAGTCTACTATACTCATTTGCAAAGGTCTGTCGTCCTTATTTGGATCACAAGGGGCACATCCATTAAGGAGCCTGTATAAATCTTTCAACTATATGTGTTTATAATCCCCAAAACAGGGTCTATACATTAGATTTCAGCTAGAAAGCCTGTTGCATAGAAATGAAAAAAACAAACGGTTGGCCCTTGAAAGGCGCAACAAGGATATCGTTCTATAAATAAGAGTCCCCAATAATTAAGGAGTATGTAGATAACATTTAAGCTTTCCAGGCCTTCTCCTTCTTGAGGGGTAGATAAAAATCTCATTTCAGGGTGTGACCCATGTGATCCTTATTACTGAGGGGCAAAAACAAAAAATTATACAATCACCAAATCTACATCTACATGCTCAATTGCCGAAGTACCTATACACAGGATTTCAACATTTAATAATTTGTGGTTCATACATAGAAATCGAAAAAAGGAAAGGTTTTCTAAGCCATGCAACTCGAAGCCGATCGAACTTTTCAGGCCTGATGAGCTACAAGCGAGTTTCGCATAATGACCGTCCTTCATTTCTAGTATGATTGAGCCAGGCCTCAAAATTTTAGAAGACTAATATTTAATATCTGAAATATTGTTTTCAATTTGATCTGCAACAAAATAAGTCTAATACCATAAGACTGCCATGATGTTTCTTGTACATTGTCACGTTATCAGAATTGTGATAAGTTAACGTCATCAACCATGTGGCGTTGTGGCATAATTATCTGTCTGATATATGATTATTACCATATTATGTGTATATATATTTACATATATATATGTAAATATTACTTATACAAGACAATATTATATATAAGAAATTCTCTTTATATTTCGCACATCGTATCAAGGCTGCGTCTTGTCAGTTCTGTCCCAGGCGCAAAAAGTAGCCCAGAAACGTTGCATGAAATAAATAGAGACGTTATCAATACAATTGTCTTGTATCATTTCACCAACTTCGAAATGCCATTGAAGAAATTTAGATATCACTTGCTAACATATATTGCTTGATCTAACACAATTGATGTTTTCCCTGGAAGCCAGTTACATGTAGATGATAAAACTACATAGATAGTTGTTTTAGATCAAGATGTGTCAAGTGTATTTTTCAGAATGGATGTATTACACGGCAGAAGATTTATGATTCAAATTCTTATGCATAATGAATATCGTCATGATTTATCTAAAACAAATTTAAACATACAATATGCTGACGCTCCACTCTTCTTAAAAGACAGGATAACAAGAAATAGTATTCGATCTCTTTGCTTGCTACATCAGTTATCGGCAGTCTGCAGCAGTAATCAATTTGGCGAACTCACGGCAACCAACGATTTTCAGTGTGAAGCCTGTGCTCTTAAAGACGGATATTTAGTTCCTCTATCTCACATGCACGACATGGATATTCAGATATCAATTATCCTTATGACGTCATCCTATTGTTCTCTTGGTCCTTAAGTAGTTTTTAATTAGGAGATAAATCCATTCAGATTTTTATTTTAAGGTTGTATGTAGAGCATTCTTTACCCCTAAATTTAATTTCAAACCGAGCTTGCGAGGATGATTTTGCAGTTTGAAATTCATTTTGCTTTTAAAAAGAAAAAAGGTTGAGTGTAATTCAAGAAGGGCAGTCTCGTCGTGACTCTCCATTCCTTAAAAATGATCATTGGTGGCTCCGTCCGTCCGGGGAAAGGAGAGGTAATCTGACATTACAAGGATTCTCTCCTCGTACTCCCGCTATGCCAGAGGAGCTATCTTAGTGCATTACGCCACGCCGACTTTAGTTGTATAGCCAGGTATCTTTTGAACAGATTACATGCACACATTCGTCATGAAGGAATCAAATTCAACTGAGCCACTATCATTATTGGTAACAGATCGCAATCAATGCATAAATATACAATCATTGGTGGATCCGTAAAGAGGTGGAATTGGGTGTCACGTGCATTGTAGCTCCCCTATTTATTATTGAGGCAAATCACTTTATTTGTTATGGAATCATTGTGTACACCAAGTGCCTCGAGTGTCTTAAGTCGATTCAGCAGTAACATGACAAATGTTTCTTAACAAGTACAGTAAATGTATCGTAGACACATGATTTTTCCTAACTTTCCAACGATATAAATTCCGTTTCCAAAGCTGTCAGCGAAAAGAAATATCCTTTTACCTCTTATGATGGCTAACCTAATAATTAATTAGTTCTCTGTATTAACAAAACAGTTAAAAAAATTATAAAGTTCCATGCATATGTTAGTAGATATGACCACGATGTTTAACACTGTCTCAAGATTGCCTTGGCAAAGCCTGTCTATTCAATGGTGGAGACAAAACCAGTTTGCGAGAAGGAATGCGACATTCAATCTTGCATTGTTAAAACCCTTTATTAAGGTGTCGTCTTGCTACGTGCTATCATATATGCTTACATATATACCCGTCCAATGCATTGTGCCTCACCTTCTATATCGCATTACCTACATAATACATATGCAATTGTTGCTTTGGGTGCTCGAGGCCAAATGACAAAGGATTGGCCTAACGAAGTTCAAGCTGTCAAAAGTACATTTTGAAAAAGGATTTCCTTGACAAGGCGTGGTTGAGATATGTTATAAATAATAACTCTGTATATTTTAGGGATGGATACTACTATAAAGTGCAGTTTTTAATTCAAAGAAAATGTAAAAAATGATATTAAACCGTTAAACAGCATAATGTAAGCACGAGATACACTGTTCTTCACGGACGAGTGGTTTCCTCCTTATAACCTCGAGTCTTCTGTCACCGGTGCTTTAATAAAACTGACATATCTAGAAATATATAGGCCACGTAAAGGTTAGAGGTTGCTAATGTTGAACTAATTGTCTGATAATCATCAAATGTCAAAGAAATAAAAAGTTGTGATCAGGTGAAATTCCTGAAAGTCAGACATAAGTAAATCTTCAATTATTAGAATGGTATACTCGAACACATACTGTTTTTACTCTGCTTACAAAACCTACAACAGCTATTTCTTACCCCATTTTCAGTGAGTCGTAGAATTAAGAGTAAAAAACAGTGTATGCAATAACGTGGAACTTGTCTAACATTTTTAACACGTTTTCCTATTGTAACATATTCTAAACAACTAACCTGTATGGTACAGTACAGCCAAGATGACAATGAACGCAGCAGGTAAAATCCATACACCTGTATAGGCCATCCCAAAAGTCAAGTACGCCGGGACAAGGCAAGGTGAGTGTGACTTAAAGCCCGTCCCGTTCACGTGGAATATGATACGCCATTTTTAAATCAGGATGTCGTGTAACCTATCTTTATGTGTAGGCAGTGTAGTCGTGCACTTAGGCGTATCGCACGTATCCTCACACAGATCTCTGGAGGAACTCATAGCGGTTCATTACCCTCCACTAACCCACTCGAAACTATACAGGTGAGTCTTATGAGACATGAGCAGTTGCTCTCTACTCTCCCGCCTCGTTTGCTCTCTGTGCATAAAACAAGCGGACACAATAGCGCTCCTTGCTTCAAAACCCGACCAACTGTTATGATGATTTATCGTAATATGAAAACAACATAACCATTTCATTTTCCCATAAGGTAAGTCTTTCTTTGGTCTTAATAATGTATCTATTTTTAAAAGAGCCTAAAAGAGGTTGACTTTAATGTACGAAAAGGGCACGTACACACTAAGATACCCAAAGGATTAGACATGAATATATCTTTATCTTTAATTGTAATGGACGCCGTTAATGACTGAAATAATGATTAAAGTGGCGCCTAAATTAACTCACTTAATTAATTGTAATGCTACAAAATTAACGTTATTGTAACTGCTCCTGTTTCTTCTTATTATCAATGTTCATTTAAAGTAAATGGTTGATTTTATCAAATAGGCCATCGTCATTTATATAAACAATCCTTTAAGTGAAAAATTGTAGAAGTCATATGTAAGTTTCAAAGTCTTTCACATTTTTGCAAATTCGTTTCTTAATGAACACTTACGAGTGTAAAATATAGGGTTTGTTTGTCAGTTAATAAATACATTCCACTAAGAATAATTATTGTATAAAGGTGGGGTTTTTTAAAAGTGAAAACAATTAAATAAAGAGAGACATCCAACGTTCCTGGCTGTTATTACCATTTCACATTTCAAAATTTTACATAAATCATTCACCTACTTCACATTTCACTGAAGGAACAACCAGGTTTCAAGTGTCTAAAAACAGCTTGTTTAGTTTAACGTTGTGATCCACAAGAACCGATAAAACGGGTTATGATCTTTAATCCATAGCCATAGGTTAACACTGTATTTATATGTGCTTTAGCCATCGGCACATAGTCTCGTATGTACATGAGAGAGCTTAATATCAAAACGTCAACACTTTTTCATGGATATTTATCAAAAGTTGTTATATTAACGTTGATGAAACCAAATAACATATTTTACCTTTGTAATTGTTTATACTTTTATGTAGGAGAATTAAAGAAAGCATACTAGATGAATTTTTAACATAATAATCAAACTGTTTGCACCGAGGTTGTCATGTTATTTATTTTTTAAAAGTAAGTCAAACAGACAATGTACAGGTTAATGAAACACATTATGATATATAATACAAATAAGGATACCAGGCACATACTGGTATGGGACGTACACAGCGGGTAAGAGGTGTATTCACTAGTTCGGGTTACTAATTGTTGTAATGTCTTATTTTGTCGATGCGAAATGTTTTGATAAAAAGATGACGATTTGGATTCGAATTCACAAAAACCTTCTTATGTACAAAACTAAGAAACTTCTAAGAAATATCGTGAATTCTGGGCAAGGTCTTTGCTTTCAAAACTTGTACCATGGGAATCTTACATTTACGTATTAGCTAATATTGTTTATTATCACTGGAAACACGTTCATCTGTAATTGACATGCGATAGTAACTGTTCATTTTGGAAATGAAACGTTTAATGTATTTGGCAAAACAAATCGATGAAAATATGAACACAGAATATATCATAACATCTTTTTAAAAAAAGAAGTAAATTTGAATCAATTTTTTAGCTTTATGTAACAGTGTTAGATTTAGACCACATTATCTGCAATAGAATAAATTCTTGTAATTTTCGGGTCGAGTCCGTTACGGGATTCGAACCTACACCTTCAAAGCCCGGCAACATCACCAGTTAAACAGCTCGCTCACCACGCCTTACAAATTCAAGGCCCAACAAGCGGTAGTCATAATTTTAGTACATGTATTACAAACAATATCCCTCTGATCGATGAGTTGATGGATGTAAATTGGCACAGCTCCTAATGCTGAATGCATTTGAAATACATGTCATTAGAGAATGCCACAAATATTGCACATTTGACAACTAATTGTTGATTCATACTCAAAAATAACTGAAAGCCTTGGTTCATTCTTATTAACTTATAAATTGTTATACCTACAAACATATATATCACATATCAATGCATTATTTGATGACATTTGAAACTAAACTTATAAAACATTGAACTGTTGTAAAAACTGACACAAAGCTAACTTGGTGATTCATATCTTTTCTACACCCTTGCAGTCTTAGACCAAAATCGTAAACAAAATATCAAAAACAAATAAAATGTTATAAAACAGGGTACAGTTTCACTAACCGTTCTTAGCCCGACGTTTATGGATTAACCTACGAGTAATGCGTATATGTTTTCGCATTTTGATATTGATTGAGTATTTGCATTAAAATATAAATTCTGCAGTAAAACGTCGAGGTGTTAGATTAAGATGTTTATATTTTAGATACATTAAAATGATTTTTTGTGAGCACAAAATTTCTGATATCACTATCTGAACATGCCCAATGCGGAAAATCTAAAAACAAATACAGGTGACTAGCAACAATTTTGAAATATGTACAAAAACACGGTATTCCAATATGAGCTATAAAGGTTATTCACTGTCAGATGACAAACAATGTATCCCTTTGTTTCTTACAAATAGGAGTTGAACACAGAACCAACCATAAGGCAAACCTTGTAAATGCTTATGATTTAAGCATTATACTTCTAGATATGTAAAGAACTTGTACATGGATATACACGACTGATGCAACCATCAGATACAGAACAACTGGTTCACCTACTGGAGAAAAAGGTGATTAAGGCATTTTATAGATAATCAAGCTCTTTATCCTTGCTATATCTTTACTGATGTCGTTTTCAGGCAAGCTGAGCAAGTATACAGCTCAAAACGTAGCCAGAGTAAACATTTGTAAATCAATACAATTGCCTTCAAATCGCTTCATCGCCTTCTAACTGTCAACCAAAGAACACATAAAGGAGATGACACAGCCAATCTCTGCCCTAGGCTTAAAAACTGTTAAAACACAATACACATTGTCATTAGACTATTATAATACCAATATAGAGATTCCTTTACACATACGCCATGCATACGTGTGTACAGTCTCACCAGAGATTCATGTTCAAAGTAAAACCTACTCAATACATCAATTTGTATGAAACAATTGCCATACCTGTTTTTTTAATGGGGGACACATACTAAGTATTTTCAATTATCACGTTATTTAGTGGTTGCTACCCTTTGTGTATCTGCCGATACTGGCCACTATAACTTATCATAGCCTAGCCATTACAGGCATACATCACCAAAAAAAGGCATATGTTATAAGTTATGACCCATGAAATGAACACTAATCAATTAAGACATATTCACACAACCTAGTCATCACCACAGAGTAATGTACAAAATTTAAAGAAAGAAAGTGAAATGACTAGGCCTTGCAACAAAATAAACAAATGTTTTAAAATAAAAATAGAAACAAACATTGAGAAGTAGTTTGATAAATAAAGTCCTGAGATTCATTTACATGTATATATTAGAATAAATGCAACATTTAGCTTAAGTGTCGCATTACAACCTTACTGTCCCAGTTTATAAGTTCGCTTCGGTTTCTTTAGGCACATTGTTGATCTAGAGGAGATTCGAGGAAAAGATGGTTTGGTTAATCAAATTAACAAATGAGGGAACTGGGTTCCTAAAATATGACATACGGCCCAAACAGATCGGACCGTAACAAATTAAACACATGGGCACAACACTGAACTCCAACGTCTGGACGCCATTCCACAACTAGCTATGTTTCCTTTATCAGTTCAACAAGCCGTGGTGATTGAAGTAAAAATCAGTTGCTGCACCTATGTTGCTTGAAGTTTCTGTGTTGTCAACCACTACACCACTGCTTCGGGCCTTAAAATGGCGTCTTATCGGGATCCTTGCCGACACAGTCTCTGAAAGAAGATGTATACCTTTAAGCTATTATTGATTTAGGCCTGTGTTTAGGTTAGCTCGGTAAGTTTTATGAATTATTTTTATGACGAATAAATCTTGATTATTTCTATTAAAGAAACATACAGTTGATTAGAAAATTGACTTTCTAAACCCTCGTAATCTAAGATATCTGTGTAATTTTTCAATTATTATTATGTCTTGAAAATACAGAGAGGTATTTTTATCTAAACGTTTCCAAGGAAAGCAGATGAAAAACGATTCGATAATTTGGCGATATTGATTTTGATTACAGCAGAAAAATGTTGTCTACAACAGTAGGTTGTCATAGATTGCATCGTGCAAATTGCTACTGCTGTAAAAAAAACACACTCAAGACTAAAATCCGACAAAAATATAATTCAACCTGATCCTGGCTGACATCATCGTTCTTGTCAATTTTCAACAATGATTATTAAAAAATAACAAAGCAGTGCAAATAGAAATCATAGTGCGAAAACCGAAAGCAAAATACCGTAATTCAACCACCAACCGTTTTTAACCGTTGCAACTCCGCCATTTTGATTTCAGTAAAATGATGTATGCACTGTCTTTTAATGGTTTCACAAACTTCATTAATGAAATATATGTATTGATAACTATCCAATAATGCACATTGTTCAAGCGGGAAGAAATCATATGGCTTCACTTCGGATGTTATTCCTTTTGAATGAAAGTGATAAATTCTAATATCATCCACAATGTGAATTACTATCAGTAGCATGGTTCGTGGATTGTGAAATCATCATAACTCAAAACATGTATGTGAATAAAAAGGAATGTCTCTTCTCGTTTCGTCTCCATAAATATACTGCGATAGGTCCTTATTTTTACATAAGGGCAACTATAGAAAAACTAACACTAATGAAGAATAATTCTCTCTTACTGGTACGAAGGCGGAGGGGGAGAAGAAGCCGGATTTACATCCGGGTTGAAGGCAGGCGCGGAGGGTGATACAGCTGGGTACCCGGTCGGGGGTGGATACCCGGCTGTTGCAGGGTTCCCGCTAGGTTGTGGATACCCGCCTGGTTGTGGATACCCGCCTGGTTGTGGATACCCGTCTGTTTGTGGATACCCGCCTGGTTGTGGATACCCGCCTGGTTGTGGGTAACCAGTAGGAGGCGGATACCCGGCAGTTCCTGGGTACCCTCCTGCTGTTGTCGGGTAGACAGTTGTTTGTGGGTGCCCAGCAGTTGCTGGGTAGGTTGTGGTAGTTTGAGGGTATTGTGTTGACATTGGTTGCGCTGCTGGGTATCTTGGTCCACCGAAAAATCTCCCTCCGTACTGCCTCCGGCGCCGACAGATACATATACACGCGACGGCGACTAACACGACAAATACCATCACCATTACGATAGGCACCACAATGGATTGGATTCTCATGCTCTCTCTTGTGTCGTTGAAATCTGGAGAAATTAAAAACAAAATTGGAAAGAACTATTCACAGTAAATTGTAGAAAGGAACCATAAGAAGTTTATATTCGGAGCTATGATAGGACTGTAATATTGAACAGCTTAAAACATTAAACAGGTAAGTTTTTAAAGATTTTGATTTAACCATATCAAAACCTGAATATCCTCAATCAAATTTTACATTATCTTTGGTAAAGTCTTGACTAGATTATGCAATATATTTTCATGTTGACATGAGCGGTGAAAGGTATCAGGGTAGTGTAGGATACGAGTACAATGGGGTGTTGAATATTCTTACCTTTTTCAAAATCTGAGAAATCGTCCCGGCGATGCCGAGTTAAGTATATTCCATCTTGGTTGAGATCAACGTCACCCATCTTTCTCTTTAATGGTCCTTTAGGGGATAAAAAAGAATTCACTAGACAATGTAAAACATAACGGCATGTTTACTTATACTTGTGTTTGCAAGTGGTAACATTAGTGAAGCCCCTTCAGACCAGAATAATAATTATTATCATGACAAATAATAAAAATCAAATTTCATTTTTGGATAAACAAGACTGGAAATTCAGTTGCATACAAAACGTCAGTTCTATCTAATTTCCGGTCCTTATGTAAGACATTGCAGATAAAAAGGTTGAACGTGTCATTCTTTGAAACAGTAGAATAAAAGTCGTAGCTAGGTACCATGAATTTCAAATCTTCTATTTGCATTTCAATCAAGCAATAACAATTCAATAAGATGAAATGGGTCCATTTTCAGGTTGAACATTATGATAAAACAATGACGTTTTCAAAATAAATGCAAAGTATTTATTCTAATTTCTAAGGTTCATTTTCCTGAAACAACTATAGGACTTATTTTGATTTTGAATTAAGTAAGTGTTTCTTCTCACCAAGATTGCGACATAAGTTCATAAGTTCATCACGGTGAAAACCGACAACCGTTGAACTTAATTAACACTTCTATCTTTCATTTAGGAACAGCCAACCATTCAAATTTAAGCATTTGTATATATTTTAAACAATATATATCTTCAGTTATTAAATTTATTGCAAGAAAAACGAGAAAACGAGATTGAACTGATATTCAGAACACGGGCCCCGTTAACAGAGTCCCCTATGTATAGTCTATACATAGGAAACTCTGTTAGCAGGGCCCGTGATTCAGAAGTGCTTGTCAATGATTTTTATTAACACGTAACGATCGAGACAAAAAAGATCAATTTCATTTAGTCTCCTATATGTACAAACACGAAATTCTGAAATGTCATGTATACGTCGTTATTTCAATTTCAAAATATCATTATTATCAATGTGTGATTTGTATAGTGTTATACATTTATTTCTCTCATTTGTTGAATATCTTTCAAAATGTATATAAATAATGAACCTAAACATTGTTTAACAGTAAAGACATGCTCGTAATATGAATGTATTATCACCGTTACCTGCACAGTTCGCCTCGTAAACAAGTGTCACAATGTTGTTATTGAGCAATGCCCTAAACCCGGAAACACTTTTTAGAATCAAAGGGAGGTAAGTCATGTATATCCCTTGCCTACCACCGCTAAAATAAGTTTCACGCTCCCCATTCAATGACTACTTACCTGTGTTGTGTTGAAGTACAGTGTTAACACTACAGCTATTCAGAAAATATAAACTTCGTTTAACGTTTATGTTATTGCTTAACACCGGAAGATTTTGTCGCATGGATGACGATTGGTAATGAAAGAAATTTTACTTGATGCAATTAATGATTTAGGTAATTGCCAGTCATGATCAAATGCTTCGCATTTGCAGAAATAGCCATAACTTCCTCAATACCTACCGTCATGTGTTTTTCAGTGTCAGTGATATGAATATTTCCTTTGACATATTTACTTTGTACTAAACTGCTATATGACGGATAACACGGAAATCAAGTCCACATTCATTCCGCGTATGTGATTTTTCATAAATGTTATTAGCACTATGCATCAAGTCACCTGAAATTCATTCTCTAAATTTTGAAATATCATAAGATAACCACCACCAAAGCATTATATTCTGATTATTAAAATAAGTTATGATAAAAATTATACGAATATCTTTCATTTTGTTATCCTTTTTATGCTGTGATCGATGGTAAACCTTATACCACCCACGGCGTATGAGAATATGTATAGTTATCAAATATCAAACTGATGACTAACACCCTACGATTACGATTGCGTAATGAAAGAAATACCCATTGAATAGCATAGAGTAAAACGTATGAATTAAGTCATAGGTAGTTTTATAAGATCATAAATAACCATAAATGCTTAAAGAACCACAATAAGGAAGTATATCGATTACAAATAGCTTTACAAAGACATAAATGCCTGCCATATACTACTGTATACAAGGTTCCTTTTATATAGCAGTAGGGTTGGGTCTATAGGCATATGAGTCTTTCTAAAGCTATTCATAAGCGATTAACGTTCCTCTGCTACCACTGGGGCTTACTCAAGTAATGTCTTCCCTAGTACAGGTTACTGGGGATCTAGGCTACTTGGTACTAGAATCACAGCATCCTTGTTGCTTTCAAACAATGGAGTTGTGCAATCAGCGACGTTGTTTCAAGCTAAGTATTCTGTTAGCTCCCGTAAGACGACTGGAGTTCCTTCACCTGTAGGATCCTCACATGATTCTCAGTCGGAGTTGTAACGCGTTTTTTGATTGGATGAGAAAAGGGATGATGTCCAGTTTGCATGAGAGAGAGAGTCTTTATTTCCTCCGCAGATTACATATAAACATTGCATCATTGTACAGCAGAACATAGACATAACAAAAATTTTATATCTTTAAAAAGTGCAACAAAATGCGTTCCCATATTATGGGATCTCTACAATTATAAAAGTTATTTTCTGCCCCAAAGAGAAATGATAACATATCTTGTTCATCTTGCATTTCAAACATTACGTAGATTTCAATATCGAGTCGGTCAACTAAGTATGCAAAGATTTCATTTCGTTGTTGCAATAATTCTTCGCAGTGGAGGAGTATACGAAAGTAGTCAAATGTTTGTTTATTACAAAGAATACAATCTTTTGAAATTTTACCTTTTGGTGATATCTTGACACGAATATCATAACACGATCTTTGTTGTTACGGGATGTTAATTTCAGTATATTCGTTCATTCGACTAATCAAAAGTTGTCATACCAATTTGAGCGTTTGTATTATTGTACGGCACAGGAGAGTGCAGGTACACTTTAGATATAGGTGACGGTTTTAATTCCTTATTCCCTTGAAAACCACACAATTTGTTTTAACAAAACAAGCAACAACAAAAAGGATGAAAATAATGTATGTACGATGTATTCAATAGCTATATATGATAATACAAGTATATGAAGCTTTATGAAAAAATGGACATTTTAAGAAATTCATTACATATATATGTTAAGATACAAATTTGCTTATACTAAAATGACGTTTGTATGAAAAAGAACCAACAATAAAAATCATTTCAAACCCATATTGTCAAATTGCATAAACTGAACACAAAAATAAATAAGAGACCTATTTATATTGAAATATAATAAATGTCTGCTCAAAGAGACTTGGTTTGTTGTGTTTTAACACTTTAAAATTTAGTTGGTTAACATGTATCAAAGCTTCCTAAAACAGTCGAAATACATTTGGACCAAAACCTTTATCTTAGAATTTTGGAAATGTGTTTAGAAGAGACACATTAAAAATCTCAGTATTTGGTCACTGTTTAAAGAAAATAACGAATATAACCTATCCAAAAAACAACTGATTTCACTTTTTAACAAATTTGCATGCATTATCAAAGTAGACAATATAATTTTGGCTTCATTTCTTGCCCATTTTACATTTTTGTCCTTCCATTTTTCTATGACCGAAAATAGGAATGTTGACCCTAGCTAGGAAAATGTGACAATTACATAATTATCAGTAAATTCACAATTCTTTTATTTCAGTACAAAAGAGTAAACTTTTGGGATGTTAAGACACAACAAACCAGGTTTCTCTGAGCACATTACTTTTTATGATGTTCGTATTTACAGAGGTGTAACATTTATTTTGGTGTTCATTTTAGTTTCCCCGCTATGTGGAATTGATCATATCAAAACAAGATAAACTTCAAATAATTTGTCTGAAACAATATTTCAGTGGGGTTTTTAAAATCGTAATAACAAATCATCTATCGATAAAGATATATATGATATTAACACATTTATCTTCCGCACAACAGCGCCAAAAACGTTAAGTAAAGTACATGTATATAAAAATACACATTTGAGTAAGTGATTGAGCAAAATATGGATTTGATTGTGACGTGTTGCTTTTTTAATTGCATTCCGACGCATGACAACATTTCATTTTAATACATACAGTAATATGCGGGAGAGGATAGTTACGTGCAAGAGGTTTGCTTGAAATCTCTTGTATATTTATCACAAAAGAATGATATGGTTGATAATCGATCAACATCTATCATTAGACATATATCAGTCATTTTGCCACATAAACGCATGGGATGCTAATCGGGACAATATCCAATATATAATACAGTTTAACAAACAGCCAATAGAATTGAAATACTGCAATAACTTTCATTGTCTTATAGTGAAGCAGCCTAACAGCTAACGCGTGAGTGATGGACTGTGTTGGGGGACTACATAACCTTCTACCCACTATTTTAGTTAGATCGTATATCATGTGTGCGTGTTCTCCTCTCTGATGACGTCACAGAGTTTGAGATGCAATCCTAAAGTATTCCCGTGACAACAAAAGCTGTACCTCAGGTCCTTTGAAAGTAAAGGTCGTACAACTCTTTGAGTATACACTTTCTTCATCACTACTTCTTCTGGAATGCCAATCAAGGATGTCACCACATAAAGGATTAAATTGTCGTTTAAGAGATGGAGACATGATTACTGCCTTTACAAGACTTGCCTTTGGTGCATTTTAAAATTCAAGAACATGTATATAAAATAGGTACGTTTCCATGTCATCAATATTTTGAGTCGCACAGGCGAGTCTCTTATTACTTCGTACGTCCAAGGAAGCGAGTGCACGTCGCTGGAGGCACGAACCTTCGAAATCTCTCGATGAGCCCTTCTGTGTTGATTGACAACACGACAACATAGCAGTTTAAAAGGCATCTCCCCCACATGACGAGCTACCAGCTCCACCCCCAGTGCCACCCCCGCCGCATGTGTTGCTTGAACTGCCAAAGTCGGTGCCCCCGCCGGTGTTGGATGAACTACCGATGTTGTCAAACCCAATGCCGCTGCCTCCATGATTAGCACCGAACCCAGTAGAGGAGAAATCTTGATGCGTGTTACCTACACAGTCACTGAAACATGAAGATCACAAATAGTACTGTATGAAATATATCAGAGTTGATGTGCTTCTTGTCATCTTTAGATGAAAAAAAAAACAAGTAAATTTTAGTGAGTATGGTGTATACAATCACATAGAAATATGTATTCATCGACACTAATAGCATTTACTAAAGACTTAAACGAAAAATGCAATGACGTCACTGAAGAACACGCTGAAAAGTAATCAGGACGAATATCTTATAATAATAAAACATCGGTTTCTAGATAAAGCTTAGCGCCAAACAAAATATGACTAAGTGGATATGAAAAAAACGGTTCCTAGTTCGACTTTCTAATGTGTCTCAATTTAAAGAAACCCAATAACTTTTTTTTCACATTTTCTCACCATCAGGATCCCTTTAAGATTTTTGCGAAGATGAAAACAACCCAAAACAATTTAAGTTAACCGAAAGGAAACCAGTTCGCTCATTTCGTTTCGAGTACCGGGAAAAAATAAAGTTAAAACACGACGGGTGGTGAATGAAATAAAATTAGAATATAATTTACAGATATACTACATACCTGTATGCCGGTGGAGGACCCCCGTAGTCTGGGTACCCCATTCCCTGATGCACATGCAGGTGGCTTGGGTACCCGGTAGTTTGAGAAAACCCGGTTGTATGTGTGTAGCCAGTATTGGGGTAGCCCGGATGGGTGGTGTATGTGGTTGTCGTTGTGTTGGTGGTGTAGGGTGGTGCTATGAAAGGTCCTCGGTTGTTCATCATTCTCCTGCGTCTACACACACATATACAGAATGACACCGCCATCGTCAGAAACACCACTACCATCACTATCGGGATGAAAAATGAAAACCCCTCCATGTTTAGTTATTTTCTTCCTCGAAGCTTCAAACATCTGTAAAAACAAATATATAAAATATAGTCCAATTATTGGTAGAGCGAAAAAATGGAAGCTTGGTAACCACTTATGACCCTGACCCAAGGTCAGCCAGACAAAGTGATTTTTGTACAAAATTTGATGTGAAATGTTCCTATGTGCAAATAAGCGATTAGCTACAAACATTATTATGTGATAAAACCTGGGGAAGCGGAGTAAAATCATATGAAGGGTTTGTCAAACCAACATATATAATTGATATGCCGTCAGTACAAAGGAGTCGAACATCATCCCTTAATTCTTATTCGTTTTCATTTCACGATACAAATAACAAACATCGATCACAGAACTGAAGCCACAACTAAAACATATCCACACTTGTAAAAGTATTTGATTGAAGGTTAACGAGACATATTTTTTATAATGTAAAGCATGATTTTGTTCTGATTTAAAAACCGATATGTACTTTATAATATATTCAAAGGGTATTTTGTATGTATACATCTGTCCAAATGCCATGTTGAATTTTTTTTACATATTTATTAGAAGCATTTAGTGATCATAAAGACCACTTTCCCTTCCAAAGTATAAACATTAACGATTAATGTTCATATTACGACAGCGATGGCAAAAGAGTCGCATCGGAAAATATTATCAATTGTTCTAAATTGAAAAGATTAAGATAATAATTTTTTTATGAAAAATAAATTTTAGAAAAAAACATTTCAAATGTAATGTGTAAAATGTCTTTGCAAATTTGAAGAGCTATTGAACAATCTGTCCAATTTCTACTTTGAGAATAATAAAATTCATTCTGCAAATGATCCCCGTAATCTCAGCAATAATATGGCTTACATAACATTGAAATATACCAAAACGAGACAAAAAGGTGTTGGACTCGTTCATGAATTAGGCTTTTATCATCGTGCTGAATTTGTTTTATTTCTCTTCAATTTCAAAATAACCATTCATCGATTATTACATATTCGTTCGTTTATTCGGAAACCGCCCTTACTTTTTGTTTCAAACATTTTAAAGGTTATTTCAAATAATCAAAATGTAATTTTCTGTGTGGTAGGGTTTGGTCAGTCAATTAATCAGATACGTATTGACAGCATAGCTAGTTGTACTGGTTGTATTGAGTTGTGTTTAGTCAGTCATTAACCCATCTCGCTAGACCATTGAAAGATATCTTTCAACGTGACATGCGTGAATGACGAAGCGACATTGTGACACACATGCTCCACCGACCGTGACATGTAAGAAATCAGTACAGGTACATTTATGTAAACAAACAACAAACAATTAGAATAAACCAATAGATCACATTACCAGATTAGAAAGGGTGAAAAATCATTGTTCCCATAAGAACGTATCTGTCAAGCTGTTCCACTCCCGGTTTCTTAGAGTACCGAAGATAAGGAAACGTACGTATAGATTTACACCCAGTCTTGTTTGTTGCTCCGACGGGTGTAAAGGGAAGTAACTCATTCAAACGGGTCTCCAATGTACGCTGCAATCGTCACCTTTAATGCGTAATATAATATCTCCTTCAGGATATACAGTAGATTCTAAAATGCCGTGACGTTTAAAACTGTTGCATTGTCATTGTCATCTCGTGTAATGCGGACTTCTTACACGTTATTCATTATCTAAATTAACTTAACGATTGTATGCTTTCCTTGAGTCGGTTGATAATGAGTTTCGTGATATAATATGTTCAATGGGTGTGGTCCCCATACGCTGAATAACGACATTATGTATTATGGAATAAACAAATGGGACATTTATCGGGACACTGAAGGGAATCCATCTTGTTATGCAATGTGTCACTGACATGTCCGATATAGGTTGACATTTACTAATTGATATACATGTTGGTAGAATAAACGCCGGCCGGTAAATATTGGAAGTTATCATCGTGGAGTTATCCTTATATGTCATATGTAATCCAAATCTATAAAAACATAATTAAGATTTCGAATGGTAAAATATGCCATTTATCGGTGAAAATAAAACCCGTATTTTCACTGAGTGAAATAATAATGGTATTCTACTCAGTGAAATGATGCAACAATCATATGACGTCGTCTGTGACGTCATGGAACAATTGAATGACGTCATGCAACGGCCGCGCTAGCGAAGCGATTTAGCTTCTCCGTTCATATAGTTGGGGTCATTTACGAGGTTTTGGGAAACATAATAAATAGAACATTTGACATTTCTCACCGAATACCATGAATATCTCATCTCGTGAAGTAGAAAATCATATATTTACACTCGTGGCTACGCCACTCGTGAAAATATAAATTTCTACTTCACTCGATGAGATATCCATGGTATTCGACGAGTAATGTCAAATATCCTCTATTTATGTCCTGAAAGTTTACAAGTGCCAACACAAATAAAAAGTGTAAATACACTTTAAACATAAAGAAAAGGGGAGAAAATTGACATGGCCTAAATACAACACAAAGCACATAATGACAGAGATCTTCATTCGAAATGATATATAAGCAACGTATACGATCATGAAAATGCTATAAAACAAAATGAGCTTCTTTTTAATGATCGGAAACTTTGATTTGTTTTCAACAGGACAAAAAAATCATAAAATTTCATTACTAAAGAACATAGTATTTATCAATGTACTCCTAAAGAAGGGTTATATGTAAACATATGTGCCTGACTTGGAAGCTAATTTAATTGATTAAAGCTTATCATTATGAAAGCAAAAACGGTGATCGTGACACCCTTCTAAAGAATATGTTGATATATTCACTGCAATAATACACTGTGATGCACGGCAACCTTTAGAAATAAAACGTATGCAATGTCAATTTGGATTTACATATAGTCCAGCACAGTTTACTACTGTTTGACTTCAACATAACCTCTTGAAAAGCAAATCTAGATTTGAATTAGACAGAGCGACTTGTCTATGGATCCTTTCTTGTATTTGATAATAATCGTAAGTCTAGTTGGAAAGGATATATTAAGCGTTTATGAAATAACGCTCACAAATTCTTCAAATATTTGTTGCATAAATCGAGACACCTTCCCTCTTGCGTTATTTCAAACTCTCTTATGCTTGTAAAGGATTTCATATGATGATTACCAAATCTTTTGATAAACATGTCATTCCCACGTACATGTATTACACAAGGAACACACCCAAGCCAATATGACGAGCTTTACGGACTGTGAACTTAAAAGAACTTCCAAATCCGTCGTTGCAGGAACGTCCTGAATCATCTTCACAACTTTCTTGCTTGAACAACCAGGGTCATTGCTGGAATCTGTGTTGAATGAAGACCCAGTGAAAAATATTCAACGTTGTTGGTTTTGGTACTAGCTGCAGGTAATATTAGAAGATTCATCAATATTACAAGATTCACCAGTATTAGAAAGCCCTGATTCGTTGAGACATGAGCAGTTCATCGAGTTGGATTCGGTTGAGTTGTAGCGTATGAACAAGCAACATGCAAGAAACACGAGGAGCATCGCGGGAGGTCGGAGACCTGTGCATATGACGTCATAAATGAAGTCTGTCTTTGTCTTTTCGTACATAATAAACGACCAGCATCCTGTTGTTTGTTAATCTATTCTTATATGATTTCATGAACCTTCTCTACCAAATACTATATAACCGTATACAATACTTTAGTATGTATTATATACGGTATAAGGTAGGACCTACAGGCTTAGATCTCTTTTCTAACGCTAGTTCTTTGTATACTTACATGTACCCACATGAATCGAACCAAGCTACTCATTGTCCATTGGTTCAGGAAAGTCCCTCATATTGTAAGAAATAAAGCGTGATCTACCTTCATGTTGCGTCGCATATATAAACTCAGTCCGTCTAATGGTTAATTTTGTTATGATACACTGCAGCAACTAATAAATAAAGATTTTCATAAGCTATTGTAAAACGTCAGGGGGGAGTTCAATGTGATGACGACTCCATCACACACGTTCAACTGACGGCGTCCTGTTCTCTTTCTGTAAATATAAATTAAAATCAACAAATATATCTACCTAATTCTTCAGATAAACCAATATCACATTACCAGTTTTAATAGGACATAACGATGATCCAACGAGGAATTTTCATTTTCTTGTTCAGTACATACATAATAATATCAACACATAACTTTACTTTAGAAACAGCAATACTTAACATAAAACAATGTGTCAAACTACCAGTTGAAATAGCAGGAAATGTCGGTATTCCTGTCGGTTTACCTGTTCCACTCACGATACTTGCCAGTGTCGATTTAGAAGCTAGTCTTGTTTTGTGGCTTCAAAGAGGTTTCATCAATGTGCATGTAAATATGCAAACAGTATTGTGCTGGTGATGTGTCAAATCTATTTTTAATTTGTTTCAGTGTTTCACGTGTTGAGTAACGCTGAAGAAAGGTCTTGGGGACGAGATTGAAATTAGCAGCAATGTAAAATGAAATAAGGAAAATAAATTCAATAAATAAGTTCCTATTACAAAAACCCATTCCATTTTATGAAGCATGCATTTAACTCTTTTTTGTCCAAAATGTCTTATCCTACAACTGGTGCGTGCTTCATATTTAAAAGGAATGTTCGGTCATTCATAAATATCAATGAGTTTCGTTAACTGGAATAAGGACATTTACACATGTAATTTCACACTTTTTCATCATCACAAGATTCCAATATTGAACGCCTACGTTGTGACACGACAATACCCCCTGCCGCTGTAATGAGACTAATTAAATAGTTTTCATGGTTTTTTTTCGATAAATGAATTTTTGTCTTTTTATTTATTTTTTATTACGTCACTGTCTTAAATGACTTCATTTTTAGTCTCTCTTTCGATAGGATTAGTCATCAACTTATCAAACCTATTAGTTTCACCAATATATACAATGATATAACTGCATGTCAGTAGTTACCCGGTGATTGGCCACACATTTAGGCACGTGCTCTTAGTTATTATGGTTGATATTGCTTACTCATTATATGTTTTGATAAAACGTTTAACTCACTCACGGCTGGCAAATAATTCATAAATTCGTATAAATTGATATTAACTGTTATTTAAAGCCTTTTGAAATACGAGCAAGTTAAATTTCGACAGTAAATGCTCAGGCCGTGTTTGTAACATTCACGTTTTAATAGAACAAATCTCCAAATAAAATGCCAGCAGCTATTTGCTCTAGCGGCGGTCCTATGGAGGCTTAGATGTGTGATGTCATCTCTGTTTTGACATTAGACTGAACCAATGTGCACTAAAATGATACTTTCCAGTTTCCAGCAACAGTAAGTACTAACTGATAAATGACAGCATTGATGACGTGGGTGGGAGATCATCTCTGGTAACGATATGAAGTATAAATAAAAACTGTTTCACTTTGTTCACCTTTATTTAAATAAATTAAACATCTTGAATCAAAAATGTCATTTGATTATAAACAAGTCTTCGTTGCTAAAATCAAGTACCTGTCAATGCATAATCAAGGGATCTTCTGGTAATCCTGTGTTACAAACTTAGCATCTAATTTGATATACAATATTAAGAAACTTTATGTACCTTAAAATACCTTCACATGTTTAAATCAAGACGAATTTAATACATGATTTTAAGCAAATTGGAGAGATAAAATCACAGACTCTAAAATCATAATAACTTTATTTGTCTTCCCCGCAATTTAAAAATCACCAGAACTATTTAAGTACATCGACATATAAATGTCACACAGTAAAAACGTTATACATACAACATAATGCTACAGGATTGCATATACGGTTGATGGTGCAGAATAATACCTGTGCTTTTTTCTACAACAAAGTGCTAAGAATATATATCTACCAAGAGAATGACATTATGCTGGAAATAACATCTCTTAAAAATAATGAAATCATACTTCTAATTAACTTAATGGTGCAAAATGAAATATTTTCCAACTGCCAGTATGAGCAATCTGTTTTAATGAAGACATACAATTCTTGAAAGGAGTATCATTGTACAAACTTGAGCACTTCAGAGAGCATTAAGAAATTCATGAGATGAGTTCTCTGTCATGAGATGATACCAACAAACCCATTAAGTGATATTCTGTTCCCAAAGTTTGGCAGTCAAGCTATTAGTAAATAATCTATATCTGAAACATAATCATTTTGGTCTTACTTACTTTTACTTTATTAATAAATATAGTATTTGTCCATACAAATTGAAATCCTCGAATAAGCATAATAAACAAAATTGACAACCTTCAAAGCCCTGCTACTAATCTAAAGTGATAGCCAATGAAGTTTCACAACCTGGCAAGGAGACACCTTTCCAATGGTATACAAAATATGGCATACAAAATTTGCGGCAAACAAAATTCTTAACATATATATTACATAAAGCTTTAGAAAAATATCCTAAGTGTTATTTCTACTTATACCTAAAAACAATTTTAACAGGAAACTTTTTTCAAAGACACAACTTGCAGAGTTCACACATACCTCATGACAATGTTCACTGAAAGATGAAAGTTCATGAGCAACATCATATAAACACAACCCTTGGAAGATTACATTCACCCCAAAGCAGGGAGCAGAATAGTTCCTCACTAAGAATAAAATATTTACAGATTATAAAAACAAAAATACTTCACCTATAATGAAACTAGATGCTAATTTACAGCAACTTGGAGTATTTAGACAACAATTAAAAGGATTTTTGTTCACAAATGTTTCCCATCACCATAAGTGCTCCTACAATGCTAGCCTGATACACGTCTTCAGTTAATGCCACTAGTAAACAAACATTAATTATTGGAGGCATCCAAAAAGTCCTCATACAATGTGTCAAGTCCATGCATTACCAGAACTATCATCATGGCTTCTTTGCAACTTCACATAGAAACATTTATTCATGCTCTTCAACTTGTTGTGGTAACGAAGCTGCCACGTTACCTCAGTACTACCATCTACATCTAGAGAACATGCCCTGTGTGTCCATTGGACCAGATCATATAATTTCTGTAGATGTAATGAAAATTGCAAAATGGATAAAAAAAAGTTATTTTTTAAGTGAAATCATTTTTTGTTGCACTGAGGCCTGAGAAAGAGTATAACAGGTGCTTTTTGTGGAGATAAACTTAAAGGGGTCATACATTTATATGTGCATTCATGCTACGACTTCTATCGATATAATATCATAATCAATACATATTAGACATCTGTGATACCATTGTGTAGTAATAACTTGTTTTTTCTCTCACAGGATGTCTTGGCTTCATACCTGACAACTTCTTATATGAATAAGGCTTGAAATCTTTTACCCCATGGAGAAAATAAATTTTTCATATTATCTATAACCTCTTTTAACCAAAAAAAACATGTTACTGCGCTTTTTAAGTAAACATGCACAAATGCAGATTGTCCCATAAGATTCATTTCCACAAATAATACCTATGTTGAACTCTTAAACTACATACAGTTGGTTAACTACAATTAATAACATGTTCGCTTGACAACACGGTTTTGATTTATATAAGATTTAACAGTGTTTAACAACAGCAATACTGAAATGGGTTTTATGCATTTAACAAGTGGTTTTTAACATATAAAAATAGATGAAGTGATGTAACATTATTTACATACATACATTTACTTAGCAAAATACAAAACACAGAGATTTAAAATAACAACATCTTCTTTAAACATAGCCACCTTGTACAACAAATAATGTCTTCAATTGATATATGTATATAGAATTTCTGGCATTTTCAAAATATCAAATTATAGAAAATTCCCTTAGGCTTCACATACATGCACTATCAAAACTATCAAACTTAACACAATGGTAAATCACTATTTGAAATTATGAAAACATCTCTGTATCTACTTACTAAACAAATAAAAAATTGTGATAAAATACAAAAATAGTTTCTAAAGTAGTTGAATGTGCTGCTGAAAGACACTTCAAAGATAAATTGTTCTGGCAAGATTTGTCACTTAACATGCTCATTCACAACTAAAGCTATGGTTAATATAATGGAAAACATCTTTAGTCACCAACGGATACATGTTCAGATTCTTGATATATAACTCTAGGAAAGCTTGTACTCAAATTATCTACCCCTTGTCTTTGTCATAGAAATAAAGACCCCAAACAGGCTTTGTTTGAGATGAGCAATTTATTTTTTGGACACAAAGTTTCTAACAAGTTTATTGCCCAATGCACAAGCAAACTAGCTATCTGATTGGCAACAAAACATATGCTATGAACTTTGAGTTGAAAGTGATTTCTGTACTATTACAATCAAAGGGAGTATAAAGAGTACATGTGCTTTTCCCCCGATGAAATATCTCATAACATTGAGTATGAGGACATATAAGGTTACAAAGTAGATTAATTCAGTTCAACATCACATTTCAACTAGGGCATGGATGTACAGAAATATTTCAAATGTGGATTGCTTTAATGCATGATTAAGATATATATATTAAACTCTGACATAAACATGTCACAAATTTTGATAATCAAATCTCATTTATATAAAAAACAACAATTTTTATAAATGAAATATGAGTGTGTAAATTTGTGCATTTGCAATTGTTCTTTAAATGATTGTAATATTAAAACATCACCTCCATAAGAATGCAAGCAACCATCCAATTGCTCAAAGCAATTCTAACATTTAACGCCTCATAAAATATCAACTAAAGTTGTAAATTATATCACAAACGAGGTAAAATATTTTTTAAATGTCCTAGCGGTGCTTAAAGTGAACTAAAAGGACTATTTTGTGATTGTTTGCTCATAAAATAAAGTGAAATATGTACAAACAGAAAGGGAATCATTCAATACCACAGCATGTATACAGTAGATGAAGGTACAAGTCCAGAAGTATGGTGCACACTTGGATATGGAGCTGATCAACAATCCATCAGAAATATATCAAGTTCTCGCCCCTGAATGGCTACAGTCATTCACATCGAATCAAAGCTTAAGCATCATGACATTTTGAAAAGAACTTAAAAAAAAAATGAAATATCAAATTTGAGAAATCTGCAAAAGGTTCTTTTCCTGTACACTATAGTCAAATAAATCGCTTCAACTTCACTTTTTTTAAATAGTGCTTCCAAACAATCATTTCAATTTTCAATATTTACATCTCAAAATTGGTGTTATATAGTTCTTAACACACTTGACAAAAGACCTACCTGTTTGCAAGGCAGCTATGGTTTTATCTTCCAGGCTCATAAAAACTTGAATTCTTTTTAAAAGGAAAAATATATTTGAAACCATTCAGGATTGGATAAACACTTACTTTGAAAATAACTATGCAGCTTATGAGACAGATCATGTTTGGAGATTCAAGAGGGAGGCGTTTTAATTAAAACACGCAATTAGAGAAGAATGATTCTAGCTTGTGAAAAAGAATAACATCGAAAACTGTATTCTATTTTAAGGCTTCAACAGCATTCTAGTGTATTGTATCACCAAATTTGCAGCTTTTATAAGGAAAACATATTCCCTTTAAACAAAGCACTATTGCACTTGACAAAAGTTGTATAAAATCTTTGGAAAGTAAAATTATTTGTACAAAAGATTTTTTTTTTTAAAAACGAGATAAGAGCAACAGAATATCGGTAGATAATGTTGGCTAAGATAAGTATTTGACTTATATTGAAATTAATGAATAAGACAGCCACTACTTTGCTGAAAATAAAATAACGTCCTGTTGGTACAGAAGAATATACCGACACATATCAGCACAAACAATATGGCACATATCCATACAATTCTGTACATACTGAAGCGAAAGCTTTCTTATAAAGAAAATAGCTGTTAATATTTTTTTAAAGGATGACAACTTTAAACATAAGAGCTCAATAAATGAAATTCAAGCACAGAAATATGAATATCACATAAAAAAAAAATAATGCAAAAAGTTTGAGCAACTTGTTTACTACAACATCTCTGTTGTTGAGTAAATCTTCTCAGTGCCATGGTGGATCTCAATATGGTCGTTTTGATAAATGTCAAACTATCTAAAACCAATTTTCAACATATCCTAAAATCAAATAAAACATAAAAAATTCATTCATTTATAAAGTCATAAACATTAAAAGTTAAACACAAAAATCCATGAATAAATGGAATGCTTGTGCAAGAGAAGTATAAGGGTTCATCCAAAAGAATAAAATTAATTGATTTAAAACTTACCAATGGCCTTACCAATAGTTACATAAAATCAATGTAAAAATGACCAGATACAAAGTTTTCACAGTTTGCCAAGTGAGCTTTCATTGCAGTTTGATATAAATTGCAAATTTCTGAATTCTCAGTTGAATTGTCCAGTATCTCAGAAACGTGGAAGATGATGTAAAGACGAAGACTATGTACTAAATCTCACAATAGACCAAGCCTTGCTAGCGCCATCTGTCGCCGCAGTCGTATGATCTCCATGTAAACCTCTTTGTCTGCAATAAACAGTGTTTTATTAAGGAACTATCTTTGAGAAGCATTTGTTATTCTTTTTTTTGTTACTCTCTGGCAAAGATCAAAGCTGCTTCCATGTACTTTGTTTTACAATAAAGAACTGTTTTGACAGCGTTATGACGTCAAGAGTAGTAGGCTGTAGATTTCAAATTGATCAGTTTTATTTATTTTATTTATCTATTTAGGAGAATTATGACTAAAAACAAATTCATATTAATAATATACTAGGTAAGGGCTTTACTTACCTGCAAAACACATGAAGGTTTAGGCTATTATATTTATACAAGCAGCTGACATGGTTGAGCTATATTCCCCACAACATTGTTTTTAGGTATCAAATATTTGATTTAAATCAATAAAAGATTTTTCTATGGCTGTCTGACAGTTAACGATTATATGTCATTTGCAATGCTGCAAATAATTGAAGAAGAAACAGTACAATCTAAAACAAATGAAATCCACATATTTCTGCCAAATAACGAAATTTAAAGAAAATATTTTCAAATCATGTTTGTGAAGATAATGCACTTCCAAACCTCAATGGACTAATAGTATATACATGAAGACTGGTTCATTTTTGTCTTTTTATTAACTTGTTATTTTGGGCCCAAAAAATGTATATCTTAAATGATTGCTTTTTTCAAATCAAACTTCATGTATTACTGGATTTCTGTGATGACTTAGACCTTTAACAAGTCAAACACTGAACAAATTAGGATCCTTTTATGACACATCACTAATCCCAAGAATTTTCATTTCAATTTAAACTAGAGAGCCAGATAAAACTTGAAATTATTCTCTAACAGAGTAACCACATCTTTGCAAAAAAAAATCAAAATTATACAAAAATATCTTCAAAATTATTCAGTCTTCTTACAAATAAATCATTTTTTGCCCAAAATCCAACTATCTTTTAGGATATTTTCAAAACAATTAATAATGACACATCATAACATTACAAATTTGAATTGAAATGGTTGCTTAGTTACGTAGTTATGAGCAGGACACAATTTGTAAAGGACAGACAGTGTCCATTTTATTACCATTCTAAATTATTTCATGTGAAAAGTGTTTTGCCTAAGAATTTGCCTGATGTACTAGATCATTTGTCTCATGGTATTAAGCTATTTAATGAACAAGTAAGATATGAGATGTTACCTTCCGTCTTGACGAGACCCTTCTGTACATATCTCACGTAGGTGTAGAAATCACACACAGTAGCAATCTGCAAGTAGGATGTCATGAGTTAGCTGATAACATATTCTAGAGAATTATATGTAAAATTCAAATGAACCAGAAACACACATAACCACAAGTTAAGGCAAGCTATGTGAAGGCAATGTCATGAGTTAGCTGATATCAAATTCTAAAGAATAACATGTTGAATTCGAATGAATTGGAAACACATCTCTACCTTTCCACCTCATGGAAGAAAATATATCCTGATAATTACAAGAATAAATTCTGGATGTTCCACTTTACACACCCAATGTCAAAATAGAATTACCAATCACATTCAGGATAACTTAATAGATGGTATCATCCAATTCAATCATTTTTCTGCTGACATGACCACCAGTTGGCAAGCTACGTCAGGCAGTAGGTTAACCTAAGTAAACAAAAGGATGCTTATCTAAAGGTTAACGATCTACATTTACAACGTTTGAGGAAACTCCTTCTACAACCAGCAATCTTTCCTGGTAGGTAGTTTTTACCCTGGAATACTAAAATAGCAAATATAAATTTGCCAAGTTTAAAGTCCATGTGAGCAAAGCAGACAGAAGGACCATATGCAAAATGGTCCATGTTCTGGTCACTACATGTACAGTCAAATAATGGCCACCCAGAAGAACAAATTGGCCACTAATCAAACAAGTAAAGAAGTGAGCACAGCTCCCATACCCAGCTTCAAACTATAGTCTGGCTTTTTTTGTCTGTCTAACCCTCAAAAGGCTCACCTGGGGATCATGGTTGATAAGTGTATTAAGTTTGGTGAAGATAGCATGTATAGTTTAGGAGATACGCTCAGGAAAAAGCATTTTGTCATAAAGTCACTGTTTTAGTCATGTTTCCATGGAAATCGCAAAAAATAAAAATCATTTGTTGGTCTAACCCTTAAAAGGCACATCTAGGGATCATGGTTGATAAATGTATGAAGTTTTGGTGAAGATAGAATGTATAGTTTAGGAGAAATACTCCGGACAAAGGACTTGATTACAGAGTCGCTTTTTTTGTCATGTTTCCATGGAAACCACAAAAAATTAAAATCATTTGTAGTAAATGAAGTAAGAAGTAAACTGACCCTGTTGCGACACATTTGTGATATTGAGTACCATTCGCTGTCTTCTCCCAGTTTGATCTTGTAGTTGCACAGTTTGTTGCTCTCTGTTAGTGAACATTTCCTGGGAGAAAATCATGAGAAAACATTAAGTTGTGAAGAATGAACATAACTTTCCTTACACCGGGATGACAAGGATACATATCAATCATATTGTTATACATTCAGTTTTACATTCCCATTTGAAGTAAAGGAATGTTAGAATTATTACATTTTCTTAAAGCACCTGAATTTTTTTTAGATAAATCATTGACACAAACACATACCATCAGCACAATACATGAGTTGTATATAGTAACAAATTCTGTAAAAATCATATTCAACCAAACTAAAAACAATCCTTCTTAAGACCACTACAACTTTCCAGTTATAAAAACTGAGAGTGCATGTATATCTCTCATTTCAAACTTAATATCTCTTTTGATAAATGTGAAAATATTTTGTATAAACATAACACAAATGTCTTCATAACATGTTTGAAAACGACATTAGTATCTATGTCAAAACATTGTCTTCAAAGAATAAAGAAGTTGAATATCAATAAAAGTCTCTCTGATCATTTTTCACAACACATAAGCCCTAAAAGGCTAGAAGTGATTCATTTCATCATTACTGATCTGTGTTCCCTACCTGGGGTAAGAGTTGTCGCCAGGAATGGGTTCGATGGTCAGCGTGTTCTCCTCCACACAGTGTTGCACCCGCTCAGAGAGCTGCAGAGAGTTCTTAATTAGTACCATCAGCAATCAATATATAACCCTTTGATGAAAGTACCAAAACATCCTATGTATTCTTACATCAATCATCTTGAAACTCATCCGATGTTAACTCTCTGAGAGGCATTGGAGATGTTGCAGAAATGGGTAAAACTATGTCCCTATTGCAAATAATGTGGTATTTTAGTATGGTGTAAGCGTTAGGGGTGCACAATATAACCCGTTTATAGATATTTACTGGTTAAAAATAGAAACCAATACATATTGCAATACAGCTGTCAAAACCGGTTTTTCCTTTTTTTCTTTTTTTTTCCGTAAAACTTCGGATTTTGTCAGATTTTGTCTGAATAAATTTGACTTGAAATTTGTTGGTGTAATAATAGGTTATGAACAATAATACTGCAATAATTGTAGTGCATAATCTGTACCACAATATATTGGTATTGCAATAATACTGCACCGCCCTACTATACAATGTCCTTGGCAGATTATGTGCAGTTACATTGACAAGAAAAATCATCAGGAGGTGCAATGTCCAAGCATTTGATGTCAAACTGAACTACAAGTATTAACATAATCATAAAAACCATTGAGTAGAAAATGTTACGAACAAAATATTTTTTTATCCATTTGTCAAAAATATCAAGACAAACTGTGATGTCCAAAGAAAAAGATAGAAAAGTTACAAATACAAAATAAAAATTCAGAAAATTTTTTTGGAGAGAGAAACACCACACTGTTTTTGTTACCCTTTTGTTGGAGAAGTTGAGACAAGGTGTGATGTCCTCAAGAAGCATACGGGCCAGGAACGGACATGTGCGGTCTAGAACTGGGTTCTGTCTCCACCCCAGGAACTGGTTGTAGCACGACGTGTCAAGCTGGAATTGATACAAGTAACATTTGATTTTATATAAATCCATACAGTGTTAATATAGAATTTAAATGATTGTCGAAATATTTGATAGCAGGCTAGACAACAATAACAATACGAGATTGTGTTTTCAAGATTTTTTTCAATCTCATTTCAATCAGTTAATATTCACACAATCCAACACAACACATAATAAGACAAATCCTGATAATTAAAACACCGAGTAACCTTTGATACAGTTTGATTAAAATGGACCATGTTTAGAGAATATAAAGGTTTCAAGATATTGACTCTAGATACAAACTCATTCTATCAGGGATTTTCTTCTCCCAATAGTCTGACAGCAGCTCCAATAGCTCTGTTACAAGCTCAGTACAGACCAAACTGAGTCATCATCAGTGCAATCACATAATGTCCAGATACTCACATCTTTACAGTGTACAGGTTGGTGGGCCTGCTGTGCCTCTGCAGCTTGCCGCGACTCCTTGGTGAACTCGTGGTGACTGGTGGAGCGTCGGTGAGTCTTCCAGAAGGGTTTGCTAGGCTTCTTCTCCTTGGGCTCGGCTATCTGTGGGTGCAGGTGCTTGTTGGGGGAGCTTGGGGTGGAGGTGAGTACCAGCTGCTTCAGGGCAACCACCTCAGCTTGCAGCACCTCAATCTGTCGGGAGAGTAATGTACTCTTGTATTAAATAGGTATGGCTGACTTGATACCCTGTTGAGACTATTATGATAGTTAAAGTAAACTGAAAATGTTTTTGCTGCTGTGAGGAAATGTATTGATTTTAGACCTTGAAATAGGTGGTAATGAGTATTACAACAGGGAGGTTTTAAATTTGGATTTGAAATATGAAGGATTGGGGACAATTTCAGGTCAAGATGATATCATCAAATCATAGATTTATAATTTGAATAAGTCACAATTCAAACTTTACAAAAACATAAAAGCACATGACTGACCTCTCAATTATTACAATTTCAAGAAAAAAGGTCCTACACCAAAAGTTAAAGCTACACTTAAAGTTAACCTTAGTCTACAAAAGTTGTCAACTAATTGCCAAAACTCTTGCAAAGTCATAAAATCAACTCAATATAAATGCATACCACTGATGAACACTCAATACATACTGCAGAATGAGAGAGGTTTGGATTTCATATGACAAGTTCAAGAGATCATTTGTTGTAAATAATTCATCAATTGAGTAACAACGTTCGATTTATGCATGCCTGATATATATATACCCATATATATGAAAGTTATGGATAGATTTATGAAGACTATGGGAAAGGTTGGTTTCAGGACGATATACCCCAGAGCAGACAGAAAATCAAACTGACTGCCAAATAACATGAACCACCTTGGCTTTTCCCCATCAAGAAGTTGTCTACAAAAACACTACATATAGACCCTAACTTGTCACTCCAATTATTTGATAATACTCTTAGTAACTCTAACAATTTCACCACCTCACCTTCTGGTTGGCTTCTGCCAGCAGCTTCTCTGTGTGCATCCTCTTCACGTTGGCTTCCTGCACCATCTTGTTGGCTTCCTGGGGAGACAAAACACTCTCTTATTCGTTGTCTTCAGTCCCTATAATGTTCTTCTCATATGTGATGATGTGGCTTCAAATGTGTATTCTATATTGTTTACAAAGTTAGATTTTATCATCTTAACGCTTTTACAATTTGACTTTTCAGGCGGGGTTTGGTTTGTAGGAGGTTCGGGATTTGAAGAAACAAGGAAACTTAACATTACCACAAATACAGGATTATTGCTTTAATCAAGGATTTTAAGAAAAATATGAACGCTTCCATAATTTAAAACAAACCATAACCAACATTGCAAACATTAAGGGAAAAATATGCCAAACTGGACCTACTTCAAAGAGAGAAGCTGTGAGGTCGTCTAGCTCTTGTTCCATCTGATCTCGCACTTTGGACAGTTTCTCTACTTCCTCATCTTTCAAACGAAGATCCTGAAAACAGAAAATCAAATGCAGAATGATAAATTTAAATCATAAAGTCAATATTTACATTTTGTAAAAATAAAATATTTCTTAACATATCAGAATTTCAATATTAAAAGAAATAAATTCAATATTTTTCCAAAAACACAATTAAGTTCATCCTACAAGTGTTTTCCCCACTATGCATTACATCACCTCATCATGTGACATCAAACACTGGTACCTCCTTTTTTTCGGGTCACAGGGATAAGAAAAAGATCCTAAGATACCAATGGTGCCACCGATATCAAAGGTTTTGCTTTGTTCATCAATGGTAACCTATGAAATAAGCACAAATGGTGGTCCAAAATGCTAATGACTAAAGCTATTTTAATGCAAAGGAATCTCAAATGTCTGTGATTTTGAACTTTTTTTGGATCTTAAAATGTTTGTCAACTGATTACAGCTCTAAAAGCACTCCAATATGGATGCAAGGATAACCCTTACTGTCTGTGCTTTAGAAAGTTCTTCCTGTAGTCTGTTGTAAGCATGTTCCTTGATCTCCGCCATGGACTGACTCCTCCTTCGAGCGTTGTTGAAGTCTGACGTCTCCGCTTCTGAGTGGGCATGGCGTAAATGTCCGCGAGGGTGTTTCCTCATCTCAACTTGACAGTCAAACTCATCCGCCATCTCCTTCCTACAGAAACATGTTAATGACATTGCGAGTAGGTTCATTAATCGTAACTTAAAGTTAATGACAAAGAAGAGAAACACTCTGTCCCATATTCTCCTGAAATAACAGTAATCACAATGCATGTATTTGAAATTCTGCCCTTTGATTTAGTCTATAGATATAATGAGATTTTCAGTTGATAATTTACTTGGATGATGTTAAGGACATGGTGTGATTACTTTCGATAATTTTGCTCAGGGGTAGTTATTACATTCTATTCAAGAAAAGGACTGAAATAATCAACAAATACCTGCAACAATTAGCTGATGATCAAATGAGTTGACAAAGAAATTCAATAAAATATACAAAATATATATATCTTCTCTTAAAAAAACTTACTTGTTATTTTTTTCCATTTCCCCGTTGTGACCATTTGTCACAGGTGTAAAAGACACCGACCTAGTCATCTCTGTTTTAGCTGTGGACTGATTATCTTCTGATGTTGAACTTGCTTGAGACACCTCTCCTCCATTGCTTGCAGCTGGTCTCACAAGTCCAACTGCTGCAGCTGTGGCACTGCTTCGGACAACAGCTGCTATCGCATTATTAGGATTTGATCTGACACTAGATTGGTCAACGTCCTGGTCAGGGGCTCCCTGGGGGGTTGGCCGAGCCCCAAACTCATTCCCCGCCCCAGTGCTCGTCCCATCAGGTTTCTGTTGAACCCTTGATGGCACAGGTTGCTGGACCTGATGAGGAGGAGTGACAGTCTGTACCTGAGGCTGATTAGCACTTGACTCCTGGCCCACACACGGCTCACGTTCGCCTGGCATCACTGCTGTCAGATTGGTTGGTACAGAGGAACTTACAGGTACTTTGGGTGATGTTGTTTTGTTCTGGACTAGAAGAGAGGCTTCACCTGACATTCTTTGTCCATATCTACAGACTGTTCAACCTGTTCATAAAAATAAAAAGGATGTTATCAGGAAAGTTTAAGACAAAATGAAAATTCTATTTCCTAAATTTATGACTGGAAGAAAAGCTTCAAATGAAATTCTACGTCCATGACTACACATTAACCTATTCATTTTTGTTTTATTCATTATCAAAATAGTTCAAGTAGAAATCACAAATGTATATTCGGTAGCTTGAGGTCAAAGGCAGTCATACTGGCTTCTGCTAGTTGTATATCCCTTTAATTGAACTGGTAGAGTTTTGACTCTCTCAGTGCTCTGCTATCACTTCTGTTAATACATAAAATAGATTATTTTACCTAGCTGGAAAAAACATCAAATATTCAAGCACTCTATGTTCCTATTGAAATCTTAACAAAAAACTCAATAATGCCTGCTCTGTCTAGGTCCTCTATGCTAGGCAAAACGAGGAAAACCAGTATTAAAATAATTTTTTACATTCATGAGGAACACATACAAAAGTACCAATATTCTATGAAGTTTCAATTCGGTTCATATTTGATAGGTCAGAATCAAAAGTTTAAAATAGTTGGGATGAAGAAGCCAATCTTACAGTTATTCATGAACCATGATTAAAACGAAGAAATAAAAAATGTTCAGATTTCTCAAATAAAATTCAATCTGAGCCATTTAGTCTGGAAACAATGATTCTTGACAGTTTTCATATTGGACATTAAATACAATTGTATTCCACTTACATCTCTATTACATGCAATCTAGCTATGAAGGCGATATGTGAGTGTTTATCGTAGGTAAATATATGATATACTAGGAAGTTGATTGTACCCACACATTCTTACGTAACTGACAGATATAACACGATGAAGGAAGTGGTTTTACATGTTACCAGATACCATCTATTTAAATCGTTCGATTATTTACAAATCACAATCTAAAACTTAGACACAACACTTATAAACACCTTGTGTTACGAAACCAAATGTAGGCGCATCAAATCAAATCACATTTAGTCCTTATTTACACTCAACAACCATCAAATTAAAAGTGACATTATTTGGCAATGGCATTGTCAAAAAAATAAAGGGGCCCCTTACGCTAGGTGTGTTTTCCCTTGGTTAAATAAACTTTTGAAACAAAATTACGCTATGGAGCCATTGGAAAACTTGATAAATAGTGCACAAATCGTAATGATTAACTTATTAAGCATCTAACCGGCATGTTAACTGCTTGAGAACAACTTCAGTCGAACCATCGTAACAGCTGACATGATAAACACCTCTCCGCCATGACAGTTGCAATAGACTACTGGTTGAACAACTATTCTCGAATATATAGAATAAAAGCTTTTGCTATCACGATGAATACATCTCAGCATGTTATGTCGTACTGCTAATAAAAATCCATAAGTTGACATATCAAATCATAGGCAAGTTCTGTTAATTAAAAGAAATATTTCCACACAATATGATAATAATCAATCGAAGATCGCTTCAGAAATGTTTATTCAAAGCAACAAAACGTGATGTCATCCATTTGGTTTTGGGCCCTATCAAATACTTTTAAAAAACAATCGATATTCAAAATCAAAACGAATTCACTCTATACAACTATCAACTTTCCACAATAACCAATAGAAACCCGTGGTAATGAATACTTAAATGTAATTTACCGTATAGGAAATAGTATTGATGGGAAATGAGGAATGGGCATGCGTGCAAGGGCCAGTTTTTCAATCTCCCTGCAGCGATAGGCCCATTCACACTAACGTTATTGACATTCTGGCCATGTTTGGAGTCTTCAGTTCGTGACAGCTCGCACAGTTTCGTGACAGTCAACGAGTGACACAGAGTAAACGCGTTGTGTAACGTGGACCTCTTTACATTTATTGTTGCTCCGTCCCGCAAGTTCAACAACACAGCCGCAAATACACATATTATCCTCTTTTTCTATTTCCCGTGAAAACAGACCCGTTATTTCTGTTTCTCTTCTTTAATGTTTCTAATTTTAAGTAGGCCTATTTCTTTTAAATCAAGGTGGTATTTAGTACAATGGATTCGATGAAAAAGAATAGAGAAAAAAATCGGGTAATTAATTGGTAAGTGAACATACAAAGAAATAACTTTGCAAAAACACTTTTATCTTTTTGAGTAAAAATAATTACAAATAAAAGATTGCTGAATAATTTTAGAAATGCTTTACTTATCCGCGCCTATTAATTGATGATCACCTGAGAACAAAGACATGTTGCAATGACGACGTTAATCAGCGCATGACAATTTAATTCACTTGTATCTTAAAGACACTCTATATGGTGCACACAAATTCTCCGAACATATTTATAACAAATGCACATATTTGCATATCTCTCGATAGCGATCCGCACTCAGGTAATCTACCTCGTAAGTTATAAAGAAATATGTAAACATTCAGGTTACAAATTTGATTCTTAAAGACCGGAAGTATATATATATTAAATGCAACGTTGCATACATACATACGCTGAAAGTGTAATTAGCTGTGTTTGTGGCAGGTCTTGAAAATCAAGTGTACCTGTAGTCTTTGAAGGGTATTTAGAATTAATGTTCATACGTAAGAAAGACAAGATTTTCTGTATAACAACTTTTTTGTTGGGAAATTCCCTACGTTTGGAGCATATATTCTTCAACCCTTTCCTACCTGACGAAGGAGTAAGCTATACTCCGAAACATCGTGAGTTTGACAACAAAGAAGTTAGGCTACCATTCAGGTCTTTTCTTATCCTAGTTGAGTCTGTTTTCATCGGCAAATGGACTATGTACAGTCGCTGGCTAGGCTTGAGTGACTTAAAGTGAAAGAGAGTATGTTTCATGAATGTTTCTGTGGCTTGAATAAGAGCCAAAAATACCATCACCCTAAATTATCTTTAAATAATCTCCCTAATCGTAGATCTTTATCTCTTAATTGCCAAAATTAGGATATTTTTATGTTTTAAATGATAGAACAAAACATCTATATATATGTTAATAAGTCGAATTTATGCGACCACTTTACATAAATATCAGTTAAATGACCTACTAATCACTACTAACCAATATTTGTCTTTGTGTCTACTGTAGAAAAGTTTCCAAAATTACGTTTGAGTCATTGGCGCGCGCCACTATCCGGTTTTCGATCACAAATTACAACTTAAACTTGTTTTTTGCCTCTATTTTCAACTGATACGCTCTAAGATTGTTATTTTCAGAAACAACCAATGTTTCTCGATGAATTGACACCATGAATTAAGTTTGATAAATTCGACTTATAACATAGGCCTACTTTGTGGCCCTTTAAGTATTTGCATAAAAAGCTCCAACACCGAATACCATTCAAAATGACAGGAATGAGACATCAGGGAATGAGCCCCTTCTTATGCAACAATCTAAAGGTGGTCAGCTAAATTCATATGTGGCCGAAACAGAAGAAAAAGGCGAACCGGTCACATCCTGGTCTACCAGAACGTCGCCATCACTAGAAGCCGTTCTGACAGTATCTTAAAACGAATAATTACGATGGATGAAACTTTGGTCAGTCACTTTCAGCAAGAGATAAATTAAAAGGCGAAGTACTAGAAGCTCATGACGTCAAAGACCCTACAGAAGGCAAGGACTGTTCCCTCAGTGGGATACGTTACGGTCTCCAAAAAGTGTACGATGTGCCTCACTTATTAGGCGATTCAGGCCACACAAAATATAAGACTAATTAACGAGGAAATCTGATCAAAGGTGTGCCGTATGCTGTTGCCATGTCAGCAATCTTGGAGCATGGATTTCAAATCGTACAGCATCCACCTAACCTCCTGATTTAGCACCCCCAGACTCCTCTTTGTATCCTGCTCTGAAGTTAAACATGGTCCGGAAATTATTTCCGGTCTGACGGTGCATGACATCATTGCCTCAGTGGATCAGTTTATACACACCAAAGACAAAGACTAAAAACAGAACTGGATAAAGGCTCAGTAGCACCGACGTGTATCGCATCTTTGATTGGCTCACTACTTATCACTTTTTGGTTTTGGAACAAACATACTTCGATATTTTTCGAAATTCCACCAATAACAGGTTTTATATAATGCATCCAACTGCTCGGCGACTCTGCCGTAGCTTCCCAGCAAGATTAGGTCGTCATATATAACCACTTTGAATCTCTCTAAATAGATCTAAATCTAATAAACTCAAATGCTGAATGTTAATTATGTTGGTTCGTTGTTGTACACTGTATAACTATTGTGTCTAAAATCCTTTTTTTTTAAATTTTAGATCTCTATTTCTTATCTAAAGTTGGAATTTACTTTTGTAGTGATGGTGCTTGAAATCGAAGTTTGTTTTTTAATTTTCCGTTTTCATCGATGCGGCTCAGTAAACGGGATCGACGTGAAACCAAATATTGGTTGACAGAGTGGACACTCGGATTTTCACAAAAGGACACCCGTGAAGGGCGCGTGTGTAGATCATTAGCGACACGTGCAGTGCAATGCAGAGCTGTATGCACTGTCTGTCGCATTGCGTTGCTAAGATTTGTCCCGCCAGTGCGGAAAGAATCCCTTTTTATAGGATCTCGGGCCATTTTCCTTCTCGGATTGCGATTCTCCCTCTCTTATAACTCGCGTTTGAAATAAATGGTAGCCCGGGCCCCTATCAATGTAAATTTCAAAATGAAAACGATCGTTGGTTATGTGACCTCATAGGATCAAGTTTGGAAAGTTTTAGGATCAGCAAGTTCGGAAACAAATGTCTAGTCGGCCATTCTAGATATTCCTTTCACATATTTACCACTCCCCCATATTCTTTGAGTAAGGTTCAGTAGGTTCAGTAGAGCTGCTCCAGCATTAGAGACTGGTGGTTGCTGGAGGCAAGGAGCACAATTCATATACATTGTAAGTATTGGGTGTAAGAGCTGCCCTGGTGATATCAATTTTGTATTTTGGTTTACCCAATGTTCTTGTTCGAACTCTTTTTGCTCAGGGTCTATGTTGTGAGCGTATTTCAAAATCTTGTCGCAATGTTATGAGTGAGTGAGTGAGGTGGGGTTTAACGCCGCTTTCAAGATTATTTCACTTATATCGCGGCTGCTAGTATTATTGCAGGGAGAAAGCCCGCAACGCCATTGTGGCCGCAATGTTATGGATTAAATGATAAACTTGTTTCTCCTTTTCATTTTCCTTTCCTTTCCTATTAAGGTATATTAGTGAGGTTAGTTTCTAACGGCTGACGATAGTATTACAGTTAAATTTATTGAGTCATCGAATTATAAGAATATCCAAAGTAAAGTATTCTTTATTTCAATGCAAATTTCATCGAGTACATCTCTGATGTAAGAAGATTGAGTAGCTGCTACAGAGTTACCCTAGCCATGCATGTATGATGAAAGGTGACTACAAAAACTTGGGAACCTTTCCATATTGATGTATTTTTTTGGTTCATTTATGATCAAATTATACTCATCTACTAAAACTTCTGACAAATGGATGTTCCCTTTATCCACTTATCAGTTATAAATTCCCTTGCTGTGGTCTTTTCTGTACTAAATACTCATTAGTTGCATCATGATGCTGTCAAATCATGAATTCTTGCCTTATTGGTTATTTCATAATTAAAGCACATTGAATTATTTATTTGTGACGCCCCAACTGACTTTTTGGATACATATGATTTCCTGATAGAGGATTGATTGTGAATAACCATTTTTACACAAACATATACTAAAACGTTATGCTCAGTTATTCCCACACGCGCGCACATTGTGTTCTGTATCAGAATCACTTATCATGTGAAGTCAACAGTGGATGTACATATCCTTCATCATTTATTGTAGATATTGACTCCGTCTGTTTTCGGCCTTTCCCATTGGTCAGATATTGACGAGGACGACAAGTAGAGAGCCAATCAGCGTCCAAATAGAGACGTAACGCCCTTCAACACCATCTGCAGATAAAATAATTACACAATGTCGATTAAATGAATATGTTTATACCAGATCTGTGGTTATCGCATTTCCGAAAATAGACCAGGTTTCACTGTTATTGCTTAGATTTTCGTGTATAACTAACAATGACCATAGAAAATTTTCATTTGAATTTTCCTAATTAACTTTCGTTGAAATCTAATTTGAATGACAAATGAGAACTCGTTTGCATGAAGGATATTTTAAGATTTTTTGAATAATTTATAACATTTTTACTTTTATAACAGCAAAAACCTTACTCCTGCTGTTCTTGAAACATCAAAACAATCGTTTTCAGTTACTTTCTCTATGAATTTCTCGTTTCTTCTAATTGGAAGGAAGACGAAATAGGATTTGTTTGTATCGTCAAACAAATGTGGTTCGAAATACCGTGAAAGTGAACAAATCATACACAGCTAAAAAATTTTAATTAATTTTCAAAATGTAATTTATTTACTTTCGCCATGAATGAAATTATAAGAAGATATATATATATATATATATATATATATATATATATATATATATATATATATATATATATATATACTAACTGCAGTTGAGGAGGTCCATTGCGGCGGTGGAGGTAGCAACAATTGAGTCGATGACGAACTTGTCTGAACTCTGTGAGTCGGTGCATCCTTCCGACTGGGCCCTCAGGCATTCCACATACGCTTTGTAGTATGGAAGGGGATGTGTGCCAAAAATGAAATACTGTAAACTCGTAATTCGCAAGTTGTAACACGTTGTTCTCAACCATGCACTTCTCGAAAAGACAAGTCCAAGTCTGCAAACCTAACATTTCATTCCTGTAAAACTCAACTTTCTGTTCTCAACTTTACAAAGTTCAAATGTAATTCTAGAAATGTTAAGTCGAAATTCATTTTTGTATTTCAAATACGAGGGATATACACATATAGCAATGCTACAAATTACGTTTTACAATTGGTGAATGAAAAATGAAGAGTTGTAAAATCACCCTTTGGAAACAGACTTTTGCATCTGGAGTTTTACATGAGTTGCATGGTTATGATTGCAATGTTCCGAAATACATCTGTACACGATTTCGCATTGACCATATTTGGAAGTTTAACGAAGACTGCCGATGATTTCCGAAGATGATCGGTATTTGACAACAACGAGACCTCCCTGATCCAAGCTCCATGCAACGCTTTAGAAGCTTTCCGGATAGTGTTGAGTTGAGTCCACCTCAATGCGCGGAGCTTGGACATGCCGTCACCTTTTGTAAAAGTTTTTAGTAACTCGCGTACGGTGTTTTTGGACCCCTAAGGCAAATATCAACAATTGTAAGAGAACAAATATCATTTGCAATTAATTCTTATCTGACCATTATCCCAAAAAAATTTCGTGAATACGTCATTCACTAAAATATACCCGTGTTTATTGTAAGAAAATTTCCGAACTCTTTTCGAGCCCCTCAGATGTTGTGACGGAGTCAACGCATATTAACTTTTCGAGGGCCGATTTCAAATGTTCAAAATACTTAATCAATTTCGTAGCATAACAAATTTTTTCAAAGTACATGTTTCTTGTTTAGTAATTGGTATAACAATGGAATATGAGCGTTTCCGACGCATTTAGAAAAGCATGATTACTTTGTAGACCATCTTTCAACACCATACTTTTGTGTCGTCTTGGCAATCAATTTTAAATGATTATTATTTTATGACATCACCTAATTATGAATAGAATAACGATTATACTTTATTGGTAATGACAGATTGTTTATTTAAGAAAAACTCCCGCTTACAACGTCGTAGAGACCAAATACAGGCAGTTAATGTTCACGTCACTCACAAAGTCATTAGTGCCTTTTGTCAGATGACACATGAAACTTATGATATTCTATTTTTCACACAAACATTGAAATAAAGATAATAATGTTTTTTACCCTACGGGCCTGAAACACATTGGATAAAATTCAAGATATACACTACGTGAATCGGTAATTAACTATCAATTACGATACAATAGTCCTGTTTTTGTTGCTGTGCCACTTGTCTTGATGCGAGAAATCTAAGTTGTACACCCCTAAGTTATACGTATGGAAATGTATAATCTTGTATTTCAAATAATTGTTAGAATGTTAACATCTTGATGATAACAAAGGTATTTTGATTTAAATTGTATCTGATATCTGAATTTGCAAGAGCTTTTCGACTTAAAAATGGGCAAAATAGCCTATGTATCGAACAATGACCTGATGTTTTCTGGCGGCCTGCCAGACCAGGCAAAAATTGATAGACCGTTCGCTTATAAGACGACACTATAATAACTGTTGATCGGGCGGAGAGTTAAAAATAACATTTGATTTTGACATGTTCTTCAATCAAATTTGTTCAAACTGTTAAAGAGACGTCTGGTTTAGAACGTTCATAGCTTTAAAACATGACTTTAAACGGTATTGAATAAATGTTTCTTTTAACGAAATAATATTTATTGGTTTAACGACCGAATGAAAGATTAACAAAAGAAAAAAAATATTCTTTTCAATGATTTTGGAACTTTCCCCTTACTTTACGTTGCGTAGTTATTTTTCTAACTATTAATTTGAAAGAATAACATGCCCGTGTTTTAAGGGTAACGTGGGTGTACAATATAGATATATTTTTTCTACCGCTTTTTGTCTTTGCGAGACAAGTATGCCGTTGTTTCATTATTCTAAATCCAGTCTCGTAATTTGGTGAGTTTTTTTTAGTGAATCATCTCGATGCAGTAAGTGGTGCAGAGATTTAGTGTCCAGTAAAGTCTAACCCAGAATTAAAGTTCATAATATTCTTTCGTGAGATAAACCTCGTGTAACCCTTACGAAAACAGTAGAAACAAATTATATAGATCAATAATTGACTGAGAACTTTGACAAAAGGTGAAGGTCGCATGCCCAAGCTCCGCGCATTGTGGCGTACTCAGCTCAACACTA
This sequence comes from Phorcus lineatus, assembly GCA_921293015.1. Taxonomy (NCBI): domain Eukaryota; kingdom Metazoa; phylum Mollusca; class Gastropoda; order Trochida; family Trochidae; genus Phorcus; species Phorcus lineatus. The sequence continues at coordinate 55,105,396 of OV121085.1, read as the reverse complement.
TCCGGAAAGCTTCTAAAGCGTTGCATGGAGCTTGGATCAGGGAGGTCTCGTTGTTGTCAAATACCGATCATCTTCGGAAATCATCGGCAGTCTTCGTTAAACTTCCAAATATGGTCAATGCGAAATCGTGTACAGATGTATTTCGGAACATTGCAATCATAACCATGCAACTCATGTAAAACTCCAGATGCAAAAGTCTGTTTCCAAAGGGTGATTTTACAACTCTTCATTTTTCATTCACCAATTGTAAAACGTAATTTGTAGCATTGCTATATGTGTATATCCCTCGTATTTGAAATACAAAAATGAATTTCGACTTAACATTTCTAGAATTACATTTGAACTTTGTAAAGTTGAGAACAGAAAGTTGAGTTTTACAGGAATGAAATGTTAGGTTTGCAGACTTGGACTTGTCTTTTCGAGAAGTGCATGGTTGAGAACAACGTGTTACAACTTGCGAATTACGAGTTTACAGGATTTCATTTTTGGCACACATCCCCTTCCATATTGTAGGTCCTGGTGGCGAGAGAGTTAATATCTTCTCTGAACAAAACTCTTTCAATCGTTTGTTAGGTAGAGCTTAGGTTATTGAAAAATAGACATTAACGGGTGTGAGTCAACAAGTCAATTATTCTGGAGTTGTAATTTAAAAAATCTAAGTTTTATTGAGATTCATTTTAACGGGTTTGATATAGCTAGTTAACTGCCAATAAATAATTGTTTCTGCTACCATTTATCTATTCATTTGAGAATACCTATCCTCTCTTTAGGAGAAGCAGGTATTTGCCCGGTAATTTTAAAGCCTACAACATAGACATATGCCAAGACAGTGCAGCCGTTGTTGTGTACATTTTGTAACGGAATGATTTCAACCCAGTTCACTCACTTGCAGGTCATTGCTATTGTTGACCTTTGACACGCGGAGTCATCACAGGCCGCATCTGTCACTGTGATCGACGTCAAGCCTGTATCCAGTTCAAGTTTATCAGGTTATGAAGAAGAAGAGGAATAAGTACATGTATACACGGACTCTACTGTCTATATGTTACCTATGTATGCAGAGAGAAGTCACAGTTCGTTGAACCACAGACTTTCTCTGTTTAGTCAACCAAAACATCCAAAACTTTTAAAGGCACTACCGCACGCTATTTTATCTTTAAGCATAAAAAAATTCCCCATTTAATGAAGTTTATGCAAACATTATTAAATCATTCGACTTAGTGAAACTGTTTGCTAACCCAACATACAAGGTGCTTTTGAGGAAACCTTTTATTTGTCAATTTCAGTTATTTACTCGTTAAGCGGCATTGCGAATTTGTAGTGGTAATAAAGTACAAGATTTTATGGATACTCAACTTCTTTATTAACAGATTAGCGACGTTTCAGTTTAGCTCCTTATATGATCGAAAACGGTATAAGGAGCTATACAGAAACGTCGTAAACATGTTAACAAAGAAGTTGAATATCCATAAAATCATGTACTTCATTTTCATTTGTTTTCCTTTTTGTGGATCCTTTATTTGCCCTATAAGAGAACGTGCATGTAGTACAGGGCCTTTATCATGTCTTGATACAAACCTTTATCCCGCACAGCCATAATCGATAAATATACCATGATGCTTAACACTAACAATGCTAGTTTAATAGAGGAAAGCTGACGAAAGTTTATATACATATTTTGATTTTGATACACGGATTTTGATCATGACTGTATGTAAAATGAACGAACACTCTAAACATAGATAGATTCATCAAATCTGTTTGACTTCAATGAGCGGTAAGAAACATTTTATGCATATATGAGTTATGCCAAATATTCGCAAATTTAAGTGAATTATATATTCTAGACTGGAAATCCCGCGGGAGTTACCTTATTGTAACGTTCATAATAGGATAGAGATGGATCATCATTCTGAGGGAGTAGACAGTTTCTCGATCAACTACCAAATGTTTGAAAAAACATCCAACGTTTCTCTGTAAAATGTAAACTTTAATTTAATATCAAATGGTTCGTGCACTTACCTGCAAGTAAAATGCATCGCCAGATCGATGCACGTGTTGGGAACCGCATTGTCACTGTATTGGTGTACTCGGCCTACGGAGATGATCGGGTAATGGCTTTTACGATTCCTCGTAAAGCTTTTTATCAAAATAACCTCTTAGACTAATAAAGAGGGGATGTACACTAATGCAAATACATTTATACTAACCATCATTAACGGATGATGAGTTAGATAATGAAATGACCCTATTTGTGAATTGTATTTACTCCAATGTTAGTTGATTCGTATTTTCAATGACGTTTTATTGTTGTAAATCGGGATCCGTTAAGTTGAGAACATTTATTGTAGGTGATTGATATAAAAGGATTTCTCTCTTGGGTTTGTTTTGGAACGTTCAACGATAACATAACATTGACTCCAAATTAAACATGTTTGGTCGCTCTGTGGTAAATATACCTCTTTTAAAGAATCAATTTTAACTACATCTTTTAATCCATTTATCTATAGTTGCTTGTAATCTATTGAATAAAAATGATAACCCAGAAACTGATATCGCGATATACTGTTGATATATCGACATGTGTTAAAACTGCAGTTACTATTTCAGTATTTTCATAACAGGATGTTTCGCTACACTCAGGAAATGCTTGGCAGATTTATTCAACATACCTTCCAAAGATTTAATAAATGATAGATATAAAGTGAGTTCAATACTCGTTAACTCGAGATACAGATTTCCAGTTAAAACTACACACATTGCTTTCCAATGAATTACATTTTCATATTTAAAAGGAAAATGATAACAATAAAGTGACACAGAGTATGTTTCAAAGTTTTTTATGAGGCTTACTAGATAGAGCCAAAATACCGTATGAAATGAGTTTAGTTCAAATCGCATTTTTAAAAGTACGTCATCATCTCATAATCGTCAACGTAATGATCTTGTCCGTTTTCAATAATGAAAGATGGTCACGCATTTGTCGCTGTGTCTGCAGTAGATATATTTCAAAATTTATCTTTGGTCATTGGCGCGCGCTACTGTCCTGTTTTCGATCACAAACCTCTACTCTAACATGTTTATTGTCACTATGCAGAATTGATAAGCATTTATATATTAATATTTAGAAACAACCAGAATCAATCTATGAAATAACACCATTTATGAATTTCGACATCTTTGATCCAAACAGTAGACTGTGTCGAATATTTTGAGATTAAAAGCCAAATCGCTAGCCAGTTTTATTGAAGGATTTTTTGTTTTGTTTATCAATTTAGTTATATGATATTTTCGTCCATGCAGTAACACTATTGAAGCACGACTGAATTACAGTCGCTTATAAAAATTGAAACAATATATTCACATACCGTATGAGCTGAAATTAGTAGGCCTATCCATAAAAAAGTCGTAGCGTACCTCTAAGTGATTTTCTTTAAAATAATCTTAAGAAGTGTCGTTATTTCAAACTTGTGTCAATCATTAGGTCTCGTTCTCTCGGTCTATGTGGGTGTGAGTGTCATTGATCCTGACAGAGTTACTGGAGAATACTATCAGACAGAACATCTGACATCGACCCAACTATACCACTGCCATTTGTCACGAGATGTGGATTGATTTACATGATACATGACATACTCTTCTTGGAATTCCCGTTTGAAAGTGAAATATTTTCAGAAAACATATCAGTATGTTAAATTATGTCCTGTTATATTTAATAGTTTATATGCTATACGCTATACGGAATATGGAATATGTATCATATATAATAAGACATATTTTGTAATTTATATATATTACGTAATACGTATTATTTGTTCTACGTCATATGCTATAATTCATATTTTGTATGTAACAAGTTATATGGTATATGATATATGGTATATGTTATGTACTATATGCATGTGTTCAGTAATGTGGCTTCAAATCAAATGGATATTCATACAAAAAGGTGTAAGGCAAGGCAGGAACTTTTATTAACTCGTTTATCCTTGCTTTTATTAATGATTTGATTAGTGAACTAAGCACTTTGAAGAGTGGTATATGTGTTTACGGTATTGACATCCCCTGTATTTTATTGGTTGATGACACTGCACGTGCTTTTTCATATTCTTAAGTCCTTCAATCATCACTCGATACTGTGTGATACTGACAGCTATGCTATGATACTTCCACAAGCTATTGATATGATCTATTGATATGAATTACAATCTGTTCTAAGAGGTTAAGATTATGATCTTTTAGAAAGAACACACAGATATTTTGCTATATACATTCAGGGATTCGGCAAACGGGTTTCCTCTGCCTCTGTGTATGGAAATCAACAGTCAATGTAACTCGTCCTTTAAGGACCTATTCTGTGTGTAAATAGTAGTATCTCCAAATAGATCAACATCGTCACATAGTATATGTGACACACTTTTAGAAACCGCTCTTAATAACAATCTAGTTAGTGACTACCTTAAATCTAGAATGTTCCTTTACAAATCTGAATGGCATAAACTAGTGGTCAATTGTATCAATGAAACTGGAAAGGTAAGATGGGCTACTCAAGTCAGAGTGTGACAGGATATGTTCAGATACCGCCTCACTCACACTATCTGGTGTATGTTTATCCACAATACAGAGATATTATTTCATTTTGTGTACAAATAAACTCAAGAGCAAACTTCTCAAAATATTGTGAATTCTGTAAAAGACAATGTAAGGATTATGACTGCCACGTGATCTTACACTGTGAAGACTACATTTACGACAGAAATAAGTTTTTCTCCAAATTTCTTGATCTTGGTGATGTTGAAGCTTCTGTACAAATTGGACTTCCAGATATAGATGAAATGATGACTCCCTTTTCTGGAGGTGAATTACCAATACCTGACCAAATAGATGAAATGTCATGGAGATGTATAATACAGCTGCAGACAAAAAGTTTGTTCACATACCTGCGAATCGTAGTGCAAATATCATGTAATTTGGCATGTCTTTGAAGCATCGTAGCATTGCGAAAAAGAAATGGATTATTTTGAATTTTCAATACAGAAGAGAGGATCCATTGCACCTTTACGCAATCGTATGCCATACCCAACAGTTAACCGTAACAGTTTTTAGCAGGTAACTGAAGCGACCAGGGGTTATTTTTCTTTTTCTCTACAATCTTCTTATTAGGTGGTTAACACCTTTGAATACAAGTCATATTTGTTCGTTTGCATTAAGTCAATAGGAGTTTGCTGATTTTGTTCTCCAAGAGTCAAAATGGAACATTTTAATCGAAATGTTAAGAAATCGTAATTTTGAAAATTTGACCCCTTTGTCCAATGAATCATGCCAAAATTAGAATTTTTGTTCGAGAGACGAGACAATCCCACAATAAATTAATAAATGTCTACTTTACACATTGGCAATTGGAGATCCTGTGTAAGTTCTGCTGAAAGTAGTTTTGTTGACATTCAAACCAAACCCAAATTACATGATATTTGCAGTAAAATGCAGTAGAAAGTGAACAAACTTTTGATATGCAGCTGTATGTAATAGTACTTTCAGTAAATGCCTGTATTCCCTGCTCTCCTCACTCAAGTATAGATTCTTGATATTTTTGTCTTTGCTTTGTAAATATTTCTCCTTGTAACTATGATGTAATTAGTACGTTTTAAGTTATGTGTGACATTTCACCATCGTCGATCGCCTAACACTTATTATCAATATGGATAGATTCAAACAAATGAAATCAGTATGCCTGTATAGATGTAGTTGAACAATATTAAAGCACTAAATCGAGTGCAGAAGTGAGAAGTTCATGGTCGTGAAATGAATTGAAGAATCCGTGGCCACATGAGGTCGCTTTTGTCTAAAACAACACATCTGTATTGTGATTCATCAAAAATAATCCTGGGCCTTGGTTGGGGTTGAACCGGATCTTATTGTGTTCAACGATATTACCCATTATATTTACATGTGAAACCCGACCTCAACTAGAAGAAAAAGGTAATGGAAAATGAAGGCAATAGAATAGAATTGACATCCATTTTTTATATTTATATTGAAATATTGCATATCCTTAAATATACAATGTTACTTTTGTATTTACATTTCAAACAAGCTATAAACAAGTAGAGATTGCCAAACATACAGACGTAGATATACACACAGAGACATTTTCACATACAGGTAATTGACAGAAGCGGACGTACAATACCTGCATTCGAGCGGACAAGCTCATCAACGATATCTTGACATATATTTGTAAAGAAAATCGAGAAATACCTGAGAAATGTTTTCAAGAAGTCATAGACTTTATATTTGACCAATTGTCTAGAATCGAAATGCATGCACGTTTTAGAAACAACTAACATGACATACCGTAGTAAAAAACGATACAGTTGTTGAATAAATTGACGATTTCGAAATGAACATACAGTATACAATGCGTGAACCTGTTTAAAAAAAATAATGATGTTAATCTTTTGATCAATCTTTCAATTTAGATAACGAATAAATGACAACCACGTCATGGATTTCAAAATGCAGACAGCATCGATCTATGAGACCATGATACATGTACCAGCGGTTACATACCTGTCTATATAGAATAAGTGTAGTTACATGTACATTTTGATAATTTTCATCCAAAGTATATCCAAGGCTTCAATCTGAACATGATGAGTCCTTTTTATCAGTTAAATTTAACCATTTGGAGCATAGCTCTCAAGAATTTTGACAAACCCAATTTGTTTTAGTAATTTTAAACATTGGTGGCGGCGTCAGCAAATGCGTCAGGCTAGAGAGTTTTGGGTGTTTGGTTCGAGTCCAACAGTCCTGTGACCGGGTGTTATAACCTTGGAATCTGCTCTCTGTGAAGACTCTTTCAGTGTTGTCCCAACCCCTAGTATAGCACACAACCATGGCACTTGGAGGAACCCTTGGATCCGTTGGTAACGGAACAGATGTGGCATAACGAATTCATCTTCAGGTTACTATTTACTCCGAAACGTAAGAAAATTAATTAAGCGAAATCGTTGGCCGGTAAAAAAAATTTTGTCGCTCGCATCAAACACTTAGACATTTATTCTTTGAATGAATTTAACATTTAAATTATTTATTCTGTAAAATAGTTATCATATAACATTCCTTCCAGGGGTATGATAATTCTTCTCAGGGTAATTAGGGTAAGAGTGCCGTGATAATATAGAAGGGGCGAGTTAGAAAACTAGCTGCGCATGTAGTATCACCATTAGGACATTTCCTTTCACCTGATTACAAGATATTTTTATTTTAACATACACATGTACGTCAGATGTACAGAGCGGTTTAAGTGTTTCATATGGTGTTTTGTTCGCACACTTTAATTATAGATGTGTGACACTCATATAAAGTATAACCTCTTTCTCCTTTTCAAATTGAGATAATGTAATTATAAATAACACCGAATGCTTAACTGGTTCTTTTGTTAACTAGTTTCAGTTTTTTGGTCATTTTGACATACACACTTATGTTACTTGACAGACATACAGAACGATATCGTCCTATAGGATGTATAACACTTGTATCTAAATTATTCATCCATTTCCTCGGTTATTTAGTTGAACCGGCATATTGCCAATCCGATGCTTTATAATAGTTTGTTCATTGAAAGTATACAATTCGATATGTATATGGAACCGAGATCAGACGTCTGCGCATGCTCCGTACGGTAAGGCATGCTAAATTATTCACTCATGTTGTATTTCCAGTGTCATACGATGTACATCTTAAGATAGAAAATAAATAAGCTTTTGTTGACGAATGCGAGTTTTAGCTTAATCATCTTATGTTCTTGAAAACAAACAACTCAGTGGCTTTTTTTGTAGAACTGTCACTTTAATCATGTATTCGAAATAAATGCTACAACGTACAACTAGAACAGTATAACTCACAAATCAAAAACCATAATATTACAAAAGCAATATCAATCAATAATTTTAAATGTTTTCTTTTGTTCTTATTTCAAATATAAATCCTAAACTATTTTCAGTTTAATTTCTTTTAAAGCAAGAATGAATAAATAATGATATAATAATATAGATAAAACTATCGCGTATAAAACTATATGAAAGATAAGATATGAACACAAGACAAGTTTACAATGGTTTCGATAGTAATGAGACATCAAGATTAGCTGATTATTACAAGATGACGATATAAACAGAGAGCTTTGGTCCTATCGTTATTGTGACTAGCTTGTTTCTGCAGATCTAAGTTGATTATACTGTGATGGTCAAGCCTTCAGTAGAATATTCACAGCGGTCAGCAGTAACGCGACGAGAGACACTGTGATAGAGGCAGCGCCACCTGTTGACAGAAATATTCATTTAAGGGAAAAATCATGTCGAAATGAGAAGGTGTTCATGTGTTCCTATCTTCCTATTATCTAATATCAACCGGTTAAAAACGTGGTTGTAGTTATTCTCTCCATAACCATTTCTTCTATAGTAACCCTGCAACATGCAGAGCGCTTTCTTGACAAGAAATACAAAACCCTGATTGGTTGCAATAAAAGTTGGTTGTGCAATCGGCGACCTTGTTTCAAACTGAATATTTTTACTATTCCTGAAACCGATTAGAAGACTGGCATTTCAACACCGTTATGATGCGCAGATATTTCTAACAAGACCGAAGTCAGTCTGAGATGTAGAGCGATATTTGATGTGACAAAAATGAGGACGGTATCCATGCTGAAAATTTCCACTGCTAGGATACAACGAAATATCACACACTTGTTACAGAGGTTACGTTGGGCGAGTCAAGAAGAGTGGAGCGTCAGCTATACGTCTTACCCTGAGACAGGATGTGGGCGAGTGGACTTGAATAGCCTCTGTAGGGACAGAATGGGTTTCTGCATCCTGTCTCAGGGTAAGACGTATAGCTTACACTCCAGAAGAGTGTAGCGTTAGCTATACGTCTTACCCTGAGACAGGATGGGGTTTCTGCTAACGACCCAGCCTCTAGCCTTCCGTTTTTATTGCTAACTCCGGCACAGACAGTGACTTCATTAATTCCGCAACTATGTGGAAAAGTAGGACGGATGCGTTTCCGTCCATGATTTAAAGCAGGAATATTGCAGCGATCAGACAGGTAATACAACCAATTTTAGTCTTACAAAATGTTAATGTTCATTGAAATCTGGTCTAACTTACTCATGTCTGGATCAAGTACATTTACCATGGAGGTAAAATAACAAGTTTCCAACTAGTCGTTTTGGTATGAAATCATTTTTTTTACCCGCATACACAAAAGAAAACCCTTTACTGCATGTCCGCATAGCAACTTACTTACACAGAGACCAAGTGGCTATTTTCTCCCCGTTTCGCATGGAGGAAAGCTGCTGATTGGCGCAGAGAGAATGTGGTTAATTTCTCTCCGATGCGCTCATAGAAAAACTTAACCATTATCTCAATTGCGCAACCCATTTGCGTGTGTACTCACTACAGTCCATGGCGTTCCTGGTGGTGATTGCTGCACTCCTTGTCCCGTCGATGGTCGTCTTTTTAGCTTGGTCGAGCACCGAGTCTGTACAACCACCCGACTCCGTGCCCAAGCAGGAGATGTAGATATTCAGTGTGCTGACAATACAAAGTGTAAAGCTTTCATAGTTTTCTAATTAATTAAAACATTATTCATACATATTGATGAATTCTTACATGAACACTTCAAATAAATTTTAGTGACTAAAGCCAAATGGATGTTTCAAAGGAAACAAACATTTTAAATTATTATGTTTAACTATCGCTAAACGCCGATCCTAATAACCTTTTCAGGTTGTACCAGTTATCAGATCCTGACCTGTTTGCTCTTACACCATTGATATGTCATTGATCATTGGTCAAGGTTAAGGAAATAACATTAATGAAATAATGAAATACTAACGAATATACTAAACATATATAAAAGCCTGATATGTCTAAACACTAAAATTGAATGACGCTTGTAATTAGACCTCGGATAAAGAAAAACGGGACTTTAAATCAACGAAAAGGATATCTTCTTCAAGAAAGTTATTACCGCAGGTATATGTGGAGCGTCAGAGTACACGAGTCCCACCCACCTGCACGTGTTGCCGATGGAACACGCCGATAAACTGCACGCAGACTCCACCGTCAGCACCAAGCCTGCAGAGGTAGATACATACATGGCTCAAACGTTTGTATATATGAATAAATGTATATATAGATAAATAAATGAACATATATATAAATTCATGAATCAATCTTAAGGAATACAAACTACGTTTTTTTCATCTTCGTTTATTTAAATTTTATATGTCAGCTACTCTATCAATTACCAAATGATATTTGCAGTAAAGCATGTGATCAAGTATGTAACATTTATTACCAAGAACTTGTTGACTAGTCTATCGAGGGAAATAAGAGCATCAGCGTCCTATTATTCTGTTCAAAGAAGAGGGAAAGTTGAAGACGACAGGTAAGAGAAGTGTTTGGTCAGTTTTTTACAATAAGAAAATCAATAGATCAATTGTCGGTGATTGGATAATTTGAAACTATGTACGAAAAATTAAGGGCTTTAAACAAATTGCCTAGGAAATTTCTTAAAAGTGGCTGTCAAAAAAGGTATTAATGACGCTTACTGATTATTTGCTCTTGGATAAAAGCGCTGATTTTAAATGTTCGGAATTTAACCTTATAAATGTCCGACATTACAGCTCCACTAGTGGTAAATGTGCACACTATATGATCACTACTTGCAAAATGCTAAATTTGCTAAACCATGCAAAATATTTAGAAAAGTTCGACTTATATGATAACATATAAGCGGTGAAATGTTTCTATATGTGCATATGTGCAGGTAACAGTTGCCTAGCAACAATCCTCCAGGTTTCCAGTTTGTGACGTTTGTCATGGGAGAATCGTTCATGACGAACCACTGGAAATTTAAACGACCAACATTGTTAAAAGTTATGCAAAAACTTATAAGATCCGAGAGAAAACATTTGTTAACCCTAATTGCTTCTGCGATACTCGTACAATTCTTTTTCTGACTTCGCTGGTGATACCATTATGTTGTATACTATGTAATAATATCAACCGTGTCTTTAAAATCAAATTACACGCTTACTCGGACAATAGTCTCTACGTAGAGAATATGATGTTTTAAGCCAAACGATTAGTCTAAGCGCTCAGATAATTACACATTGCACTAATTAACGTAATGATTTATTTGAGGAATATTTTGTAAGTTTATAAGCAGTGAAGACAGAACATCATAAACATTTGTGTAGGTTCACGATAGCGTGTCGGCTTATAGATTATCATATTGCTTGGTTGCTCACCTGAAAGTTGTTATAAAAATGAATTTAATATGCATTCAGGTCTGTCAATAAACTCAGAGAGCTCCCCTCCGCTATGTAAGCTTGAAATGAGTATCTATTTCATATATACCCGCTCTTCGTAAAACATGCTTTTACCCCAAGAGGCAATCTATAATCTCAACGTAAAACCCGCCTTACAATTTCTACTCAAAGTATACCTTGTAACTTCATATTTTTCTATATCTTATACCTGGGAGCTGAACATCAATTTCAACATTGTTAACTATATATATATATATATATATGAAAAGTTGAATTGGTTCAAACGCAAGGTCAAATATAGATTAAATATAACATACTTCACAATATATATATATATTTAAAGGAAAATATACTTATTTCACTGTGAACAGAAATATAAATTTCAACAGCTGACGTTTGGAATGACTGATTGATACCAATTACATTAAGATAAAGAATCTATAGCCTACATCTACTAATCTACTAGATCTGTTTAATGTACATCCAGGTGTTGTAGCAACCAGAAATCAATGAACCTGCTTAATCGAGGAACATATTTACGTTACTGGATTTCTCCCGAATGACCTATACACAACCAGCCAAAGAAATAATTAAAATCGAGCACTATTAGCATTACACGGATTTAAGTACTCATAAACGACTATGTATCAACGAGTCGATAGCGGTGGAACTTTCGTGAAGAGCAAGACGGAAAATAACAGTAAACTAACCTCAATATCTATTTTTCTTGATATTAAGAAATCTGATATAGGGTTAGAAATTATGGAACTGTCATGGAAAGACATGACAAAGAGAATCTTGAAAAATTGAAAAAGAATTCAAACGAAAAAAATGGTGAAAAAAATTATATAGTTCATAAATACGGTCAATATGAAAGATATTTATGTATTTTGTAAATGTATTTCACATATCATACTATGAAAAGAGTGTATGTCGCAGAAAACTTTGAATAACCTAAACTTTATATACTTTGAATATTTTTTAAAGAATGTTTTTGACAAATGATAACCTTACATTTATAAATAATGTATGTTCATAGAAATAACATTAATATTTCGTTTTGATACCTAAAAATTGATTGCGTACTTACGAACCAAAAACATAATTTTCATTTTCTTTCAAATTCATCAAGATAAGTGTGTACATGGACAAGAGTTAAACAAAATGATACATATTTAAAAGATTTACTACTTAACGTTTAGAAGTGCCATTAAGATGGAGGCTAATGCATCACTTAATTAGTTACTCATTATTTGTATAAAAGAATTTTCAATATCGACACATATAAACGAAATAGCTAGATCGGTAATACTTGCCACAGATGATAAGAGCGGAAGCGAGTACAGTCTTCATGGCTTGTGAGGTGAGTTGTTCTTGGAGCGATGGAACCGAAGGTAGAACTGATAAGACGTCTAGAAAGGCACGACAAGCACCTGTTAGCAGATCAATACGTAGGTGTGTTTAACCGTTATTCGTCCACCCGATAACTTGCCACTTCGGAGAGTATTACGATATTCATTGTGAAAGAGAGTATCCAATCAACTATTGCCGTTTTGCTAGAATGACCATTATTCAGAAACACCGTTCGCATGATCTTAATTTACCACTGTGTGTACTTTTGTTCGTCATTACAATTTGTGCATAAGGATAAAACGTGAAAATAACATCATGAGGTATTTCATTCAGTGAAGATCTAATCTTGAAGATGGTACTTAGCCTCACCTTTAGAAATAAACATTTGAACACCATGGGTTCCATTTTAAAAGTTTGTAGATATGACTTATTGATGTATATGTATGTGAAATTTGATACGAGCATAGCAATTTTGGTTTGTAAAATTGTCACTGATTGCAAGTTAAATTTGATGTACCCACCATCATTAGTGTTTCTCACCAAGAAAGTTATCAACTTAGGAAGACGTGTTTAACAAGGGAAGAGAATGTAGTATTTGATAAATTATCTTAATTTATCTTAACTACATGATTCATTCCATTTACACTGTATAAAGAACCAACTTTCTTTGTAAAATCTTGAAGAAAATGCTATGAGTATTAAAAGGGCAGTTGCACTTTTCCATTTTTGTGTAAACACCATGTAAGGTAGGGAATGGATCCCACAGCTAAAAGGATCATGGTACGTTCGTTGTAAAACTACATCTTTTTACAAAAGAAAACATTGATTTCAATTTATCGAAAGAAACGTGCTATATCATCTTCAAGCGCAGTTTGTCCTTATGTTATCAACATTTATAAATAATAAATTTATAAATATGAGCACCTGGTTTGCCCATGAAGATTTGAATTTGTATCATTGTCGCTTTTTATAATTGCATATCTTGTCAGTGATGATGATGATGATGATGATGATGATGATGATGATGATGATGATGATGACGAAGATTATGCTGGTTAATGATGATGAGGAAGAATGTGGTTGTTATTCTATGCAAACTTTCAATTGTTTATCAAAAATTTCCATTTTTGTGTAACGTATTTAAAAACACGACTTGCTCCGAATTGTGACTTTCTTAATTATAAACTAACCATATTAACATGTTCCAACCACGATACAAGGCGCTGCAAACATCCCTTAATAACAGGTTTAAGAAAACTAGTCGTTCACATTTTCAATGGATGAACCAAGAAAAAATATAAGTCAAGGATTTAGTCATAAGAACAATGAAACCGACTTCTCACAACTATGTCAAATGCTAACGATAAAAGAATTTATTAATGAAAAACGCCACGTCACTAGGTACATCTACACTAGTGAATAGTTCATCAATAGTTAACTCCTCGGCAATAGAGACACCAGCACGACCTAACGTGAACAAAGAAGAGCTAATTACCTAAGTGCCTAAAAAACAATACCTGAGTGTACAGTTTCACGGTTGAATGATGAATGAAAAACCTCATTGTCTTTAAAAAAACAATGGACTATTCATTGCTTTCACTTCATTGTTACTTGAAACAAAGCCACCAGTGGAAAATATCTGTCTCTTGTATTATGTATTAGATATGTTCCTTTGTGAATGTATGTATGATTTTACCATGTAACAGCTAATGTCTGTGTGATACGATGCAATAAGGGATGGATGGGAAAAGAGAAAACATAATAGTAAACCGTGAAATTATTATGTACTTGAAATGAAACCGACATCGAAATGCAAGATAAAACTGGATAAACAATAGCAAAGATATATCTTTAGACTTCTATACCTATATTCTATTGTCATATTCATAAATAGTCGTATATATTAACTAAATGTAAGTATCGATGACAATTTAAAGACATTTTTTAAATGTCTAAACTCATAAGCTCGTATTTTTTTGCGGATTTGAAGATGTAAAATGCTTAGAACCGATCGAGAACCAATGCGTACCTAATAAAATGTTCAGCCTGTCATTTGCAATCATTATTTCATGCTTCAACGAATTATCTCTGAATTGACGACGCCTTCTTCCACGGTCGGGTGAACTGTTGAAGAGAAAAAACTCTTATCTTTATGATATTAGTACATTCCCATGGTACCGCTTCCCGTTCTTCAGGGTCCAGCAGCCATTTTCATATCGTGTCCCAATGCATCAAGATAATTGGTAATTAATCATCCAATGAATAATTTGTTTGATATGATAGCAAGTTAAATTATCAAAAATAAAATAGAGCATGGCATTTATGGAACATTATTTCTGTTAAAACTAAATATGTAGAGTTCAATATTACTTTCAATATTACCAAAACGAAATTTCATTAAACCTTCACTATATTATTATTGCAAGATCTTTCGATTTAAATCTCTTACTTAATCATATTCTAAATAGATGTTGTTACTGAACCGACGGAATAAAAAGAATAAACTCATATAAATTCATGAATAAAAATACATAGATAGTATTACATGGGTATTTTCATATCACATCCTGTATCAGCCCGAGACCCTAATATCAGCCCGAGACCTTTATTCAAATAATAAATGTTTTATCTGGTCTGATTGATGTACTCTCGTATATTTTACAGTGGTGTAGCGTGGTGAGATATTATAAAAAAACGGACCTTTCGGAAATATTCAAATCATACATACATTCACACAAGAAATATATAAACGCATATTTAAGCCCCAGGCCACACTCTTACCTTTGAAGTGCTCCTACGCTTATGGAATATGTTTTATTTAAAAAATGATAAACCACTTTGTGTTATGATTGTGGCGCTTTTCGTACCACCTTTTTATAAGACAGTAAAGTTTATTCTTACCATCGACAACTCTGCTATACCTTTCTAGTATTCTTATTTATCTAAGCACTCAAGTAGTAATCAGGTATTATCTGAAGTACCGTGTACTTTTTGTTTATTCATCTTTATTTAGTCCATGTCAGTCCACCCGCCCCGCTAGTCCGCTGTTTTATTTGATCTGATTGATGTACTCTCGTTACGACGGTACTTTGATAGGCATTCTAGAAGTTGATGAGATAAAATAAGGACAATTCTTATGGATAAGCAACTCCTTTATTCTGGGAAATCGACGGTTCGACACTGATGCCACCTTACAACGACATTAAAATCTATGTCGAAATATCGCTTCCTCAGAAGAAAGACATTGCTGATCCTTTAAAATTGTTTTAATTGAACTTCTTAACATATCTTAAAAATCTTTTTTGTGACAATTTTTCAACTAAACAGCTGAAGTTCTGAAGTTTATTTTTTCTTAAGACGTCATATGAAGTACAATCAAACATAAAGTGAATTTCATTATATATAGGGACAATGTCACCGATATGTTATTAACTGCAGGAAAACGTTTGGTTGGATATTATACGAATAAATATATACGTTTATATAATAAAAAAAGTTGCCTTCGTGCGTGTACATAGAGACATAAAATTTACTCTAAATTCAATGCTTCTCATCTTTATCACAGCAGTTAAGCACTGCCCACTCCAAAACTTCAAAGTTAATAAAAGGACAGTCCTGCCAGGGTATTTTTTGGGGGGGAATCGAAATTCGACGGGACATTAAAGTTTATTCATGACTGTTATAAGTACATTGTTAAATAGTTGAATGATTGATTGGAAACAAATTTATTCTTTACAGGTGTAATACAAGAAAAAAAATCACAATGAGAACGTGTCTGTCTGTCTTTCAAATTCAAAATTTAATTAGCAACTTCCGTTTGGGGTGTAAAGCGCCTACGCTGTGTGTTTATAAGCGCTCATAAAATCACTTTCTCTGGTCGTACTTGGGCGTTCACAATACCTTGATTTTCTGTACATTTTGTGAAAATTCGAATATAAAATTATTAGTAACAGATGTACAGTAACAGTTTCAGTACTGTTTCTGCATTTTTTCTAAAAGACAGGAAAAATAATATGCTGTCACGATTCACGCCGACATGGCTTCTACTATAAGGAGAAACCATGATACTGAGGATATGGTAAGGTTGTAGACCCTGATAGTCAAGAAACACCTGAGGTTGCGAAGCAACCGAAGGTTTTTCCTGACTATCAGGGTCTACAACCTTACCATATCCGAGGTTGAATGGTTTCTCTATATTATCAACCGTTCCTAGGTCGATAAATATGTTTGAAGTTAATCAAAAACAATATTATTTTAAATATCGCGTTATAGTGAGTATCCCTCGTAGATGATGAACGCCCAATGTAAACCCCGCTGTAAGCGTACACGGACTGAACGTGATGCACGTGCAACTGACTGGTTAAAACAGTTTCTGTCACGTATCTCCCAGTCGCCTGTTAGTCAGCTCTACCTATCGCGACAAGATGTTGGACAGCGACGATAATGACTTGTTCTTGACACAAAGTACATTTAGAACGAATGATGAAGATGATGAGCAAAAAGACGATGAAGATGAATTCGCTTTCAGATTTGGCCAACCCCTCACAGAGAAGGAATTAGAAGGCAAGTTCACTTCAAATATTGCAAAACGTACACAAATGAAAAACGACTGGGCCCTTAGATTACTAACATGGTGGCAGGAAGAACGTCGCCAACGGTCAGTCAGTGAGAATTTAAATTTTTCGAGAAGATGTTTGACCCAGAAATTGACAGAAATGACAGCCAATGAACTGAATACTGTTCTCAAGTATTTTGTTTTCGAAACACGAAAAAAGGACGGAAAGCATTATCCTTCAAGTACTCTGTATGGCCTATTTGTAGCATTTGCATCTGTTCTGAAAGAGAGTGGCACAAATTTCAAATTATTTGAAGACGATGACTTCAAGGAGGCGAGGAAAGCGTTAGATGCAGCCATGAGAGAGAAGTCTGCTATGGGATTAGGCACAAGTTCCCGAAAACCAACTGAAGTAATTTCATTTCAGGAGGAAGACCAACTATGGAGAAATGGAGTCCTTGGTGATGATATACCTCAAAAACTGCTGGATACGGTTGTATACTTAACCGGTGAGTAAAATAAGTATTTTTCTAATGCGTTTTATCTGTAATGCGGTAATGACTATATCAAAGTATCATCTGATACGGCATATCTGATACAACTATGAAATACATTAAATGTACTTTAAACGGAGGTAATATTTCATTACAATTGCTCTATACTGGTCTTTCAGGTTTACAGTTTGCGCTCAGAGGTGGCAATGAACACAGGAGCCTTAGAATGTACCAGAAACCTCAAATCACGGGACCTTTTGTTGACCCAAATGGTAGACGTTATCTCCGGTACGTAGAAGACACCTCGAAAACAAATCCAGGAGGAATGAAAAATCGGAAAATGAAATCAAAGGAGGTCAGAGCTTATGAAAACAAAGACAATCCCGCCAGATGTTATGTTCGATTATTCGAAAAGTATAAATCATTATGGTAAGATTTTGTTATAACCTTAATTATACCATTAACAAGTATTTTGAAGGAAAATAATAACACTTGTGTCGTGACGTCATCTTATTCTCTGGCTTTGCATATAACAAGTTTGTCAATTGAAATTTCCTATTTTGTAAAGCTTTTAAGTCCCCTTCTTAAAAAGTATTGGCTTGGGAAGTTACGGTAAATACGCTCTACACAGCCACAATGGTAATTATAACGGTAGAATTTTCTAATGATAATTATCCAAATAAAATATGACCATGATAACGTTATATCATAAATCCTTTCAGCCCAAAGTGCATTGGAGGAAATGGACGAGATGCTTTTTATCTAACGCCCCTGAAGGTTCCCAAGCCAAAACAGTGGTTCCACGACATGCCTGTAGGACATAACACACTCCAGGAAACGGTCAAGCGAATCTGTAAGTCTGCTGGGGTCACAGGAATCAAAACGAACCACTCCTTGCGTGCCACCGCTGCTACTCGCCTGTACCAGAATAACGTAGACGAGCAAACCATTTGCGAACACACAGGTAATATCCTACTGATTTGTGACATTTAACAAATCTGAACTAGATTGCTGCATTTCCGTAAATATTACATCATTTTCAATCGAGGACCAATTATATATGCAGCATCAATATTATAATTACAGGTCACAGGAGCGAAGCGGTGAGAATCTACAAATGCTGTAGCGATCAACAAAAGGCAGAGGTCAGTGACATCTTGAGCGGAAGCCGGCAGAAAATTGAGTCTTCTCCCCCTTGCAAAACACGCCGCAGAAGTTCAACTGTGACCACTGAAGAGGGCGCGGGATCCGTGTCATTTACTTTCAATTTAAATTGACTGTACAAATTACACCAATAAAGACGTCTACTCATTGTTTTTTTCATTAGAATTTGCAAGACAAATTCCTATCCTATTATATAGTTTTACATTTCTAACCCCTCGATCAGGGTTTACAACCATTGTAAACCCTCAAGGAGGGTTTACAAATGCAATTGTAAGCCCTCCAGGAGGGTTGTACCATCTTGTAAGTCCCTTGTACCGGGTGATACGGTTTTGAAAGACCGTTTCAAAGAACACATTATATGGCTTGTAGGTTGATAAGTCATATTATCATCCTTTATCATCATACCATGGTATCATACCAGGTCTCAGCTTTTATCTATGTGTTTAGAAGCAAATGCCGATTTTAGAACGATGTGTGAAAATAGCAAATTAGATTTTATCCTGTCTACACCCCTTTTATGCTATTTACAGCTGCATGCCAAAAGTTTGTTCACATAGTTGAATATACTAGTACAAATATCATGTAATTTGAGATGTCTTTGAGGGATCGTAGCATTGAGAAAAAGAAAATATTGAATTTTCAATACACATAAGCAGATCCATTCTTCTTTAAGGCAAATGTTTGTCGTACCCAACAATTACCCGTAACAGTTTTGGCAGGTCATTGAAGTGACCAGGGGTCAAAATTCCGAAAACACTAATTTTTATTTTTCTCCATAAAATCCTTTATTATGTATCAACTTCTTTAAAAATTAGTCACGTTTGTTTCTTAGCACAAAGTCCATGTGATTACGTTGGTTGTAATCTCAAAGAGTCGATATCGAACATTTAATTCGACATTTAAAGAAATAGAAACTTAAAAAATATGACCCCTTCTGTCTATATCAATGTGCCAAAATTCGAATGTTTGCACGAGTGACCAGACAATGCCAAAATGAGTTCAAGAATGGCTATTTCACACATGGACAGTGGGTGATCTATTGTCAGTCTTGCTGAAGTTATTCTATTGACGTTGAAACGAAACCCAAATTACATGATATTTGCAATACCGTTCACTGGTAAGTGAACTAACTTTCGGTATGCAGCTGTATACGCCAAGACCTGCTATTTTATTTTCCTTGCGAGAAGTAATTATCTATATGTGCAATAATTATATTCTTAATCATTTTGTCCTGTACTCGCATCTTAATCTTTTTAATGTGTATATACCTGTACCAATCTTTTGATTGTAATACTTTTTACATAAATGTATAATATTTATACCTTACTTCTATTTATGCTTTACATTTACAACATATTGTACTCTCTTTTATGTCTTTCATAACTCTAATAAGAGTGGCTCATTACATGTTTTATCTGAGTGTATATTTTATGTATGTATTTTATCATGTAATGTGGTGAGACTTTAATAAACTATCTGTCTGTCTGTCTGTCTACCATCCTCGGTCACCATACTCTTACGTGATAAAGTGAAGAGCATCGGAACATTACTCCCTTCATGGCCGAGGATACATTATGCCTGTGAAATCCTTTTGTCGGGAGCAAATTTCAAACAGGTAGTCATTTAGAAACATAACATTTATTTCCAAAATTGCAAAATAATTAATTAAGCCAGAGCAGTTATGAATTTCGCTGTTTAGCTATCTGTATACATTGATTTTTACCGATTATAATAAGTTTTTGAAAGTTTCTTACATTATTATTCATGCCGTATTTCACAAACTTACAGATATTACATTACTATTGGCGAAGTGATGTATGAAATAAGTGTAGTGGTTGTTTATGATTTTACTGGATTTTCAAAAGATTCATTTTAGTGTAATTCAAGGTTTATATCTATTGCCATAAACCCGAAATCGAAAGATTTGTATTCAAAAAGTAAAATATTTTCGAAGTTGTAACATTTTCTGTACTCAGTTAAGTATTGAAATCCTTTCTATTTCAAACAATAAACGGAATAAACATGTATATGTTCATAATGGTTTATGTAAATGCAGCGAAATTTTTTGTGACAAACTGTTTCGAAACTGTTTCATCAATGTATTTGTTAGAGAGGACTGTAGAATTAGTGCTGTTCTAAATGGATTCCGTCATGACCAAAGTCAATGCAAGATACAAGACTAACTTTAAAGTGCAAGGGCGGGATTGCGCAGTGGCTAGCGTGTTCGGCTTCACATAAAGAGATCAGTGGTTCGAACCAGCACGGCAACTTTGTCTGCATTAAAGAACTGCTCTGCGCATAGTAAGGTTTTAGTGCACTACAAGGCATATAGCAATACTTGTGTTGTTTGCTTTCTCCCTGCACTGATACTAGCAGCCGCGTTAAATCCCAAATCACCTTATCTCACCTGTAATTTAACGCATTCATTTATTGAATATTTTCGTTAGGGGAAATGGTCTTATGGATTTTTCATCTCATTGCAAGAGTATAGATGCTTGGAAGGATTCCCACAATTCTTTTTACAGAAGGTTATCTTAAAACCGAAACTTTGTGCATGATAAAGCTTTGTCATTTAGATATATTGGTTTTATCAATTCGGTGTATGCAAGTCACGAATTTTGGCCACAGAGGTTTACGTTAAACATTGTTGGTGTAAATCAAAAACAAATGTTAAGCTCACCAATTTTATATTTTAAAACAGTAATGAAGATGATCTATTTCAAAAGTCTCAGATAAAATTCATTTTGGAAATATGTATTTAAAACTTATCCGTATGTGTTATGAATACGTTGGGATCGATTGTAACATTTGGGGTCTTTACATTTGTTATAACAACATGTATGTAACTGCAAATAATTGTCATTTACAAACATCCCCACCTCCTTTCCATTAAAGGCACTATAGCATGGTTCAGGTCAAATTAGCTGTTTTAAGGCATATGAGGACATGGGCATTCTCTTTATCTTTAAATTGATGCAATGATGTACATATTATCCTGGCCTAGCTATGAGTAATTGAGGTGTCCGTATTAAGGGGTCTCTAAAACGACTGTGTAATGCAACCAAGCCCCTGAAAAAGCTATAGTTTGGTTGGAGACAATTTTCTATTTTGCTGTCTTTTCTGACATATTATATGTAAATTTTCTACAAACATTGTTTAATCTAACATTTCTGCCATGTAACATGTCTTTGTAAGTATTTATGAAATTTGTGACCAAAGTATTCCCAATATCCATTTATGTTTACAACATGGCCCCGAGACGAAATCGAAATGTTGTCAAATCTCAACACAATTCTCATTGGCAGTAACAGATGCCTCTGATTGCAAACTAATTTTGATAAGAAATAAACATCAGTAAGTTATTTTGATGACTAGTTGCTATCTATAAACGTATCAAAATCAATAAGGAATATAAAAAACGAACGTCAAAACGTTTTTGGAAATGTTTGATACTGAAGTAGCCAATTATTGTGAAGTACTTCATTGTATTAGATCACACATAGTGTCAGAGGGAACCTGTCAAAATAAAATTATTGATTTGATCGTTTTCTCGTAAGAATAGATACATTTGAAATATTCTGCAACCCAATAGATCTGATTAGCTTTTCAAAACATAATTTTATTACCTACAACTAATTTATTATTTGACGAGGCATGAGAAAGTATGAATATTTAACAAAAAACAATTTTGTTGTAGTTACCTATAGGGACTGCAACCAAACTCTAAAATTACTCGCTTTCATGATTATGCATTTTCCGACCAAACTCCAGGATTCCTTGCACCACCATGTTAAAGTAAACTATTTCAGCTTTGAGAATATCT
Source organism: Phorcus lineatus (assembly GCA_921293015.1). Lineage (NCBI taxonomy): Eukaryota > Metazoa > Mollusca > Gastropoda > Trochida > Trochidae > Phorcus > Phorcus lineatus. Next base: position 55,082,669 of record OV121085.1, on the reverse strand, counting down.
TCATATAGATAACCCGTCATTCGGACCCTCAGTTACTCTAAGGCTATTATCCGTTACAAAATCAAATCACCTGTAATCGACATTGAAAACGTTAAGACGGCCGCAGCTTTACCTAAACTCTGAACTGAGTTTTTCGTTTATTGAAGCAAGCTTGTAACTTAACCGATCTAAAATCATGTAGTATTTTTCTTCGATTAATATAGCAGCTGCCGTTTCCGCCCTTCTGGACGTAACCAAAATACTTATATATCCGATATCGTAGTTCATTCGGATTTATTGCAACGTTACATTAAATGCTTTCGGTCTTTTAGAATCAACTTTATAACCAGAATACGTACATATTTGTGAATTCACTTAGATTACCTGAATGCGCATTGCCAGTAATATCGAGAGAAATGCACGATCTGTGGATTCGTTGTTAATACGAAATCTTGGTATGCATTTTAAAATATTGAATGCCAATTCTCAACTTCTACATCTTAGATATTTGGGAATGTATGAAAATGTATAACCTTGAAACGTTTGTGTACCTTTGAATAATAAATTTGATGCATGCTACAGAAAAGCCTTTGAAACGTTTTCCATGTACATGATATGGGATAATGGGACAAGATACAACCTTATAATAGAAAAATGGCACACGTTTTAATTTTAGATGACATCAAAGCTTGTATACATTATTTAGTACGAGTTTTAACATCACTGTCAAAGACACTAAATGGTCATGCACTAATAAGTTTTTATCACAAAATGGGCTTTTTGGTAAAACTTCTACCGCAATGAGGCATATAGCCTGCTCTGGGTGTTTTACGCTACTTGAAGTCCCATTTAGTGTTTTTGAAAAGAACATTTAATAACATAAATGCAATATTTGGATTTCTGACAATGAAAAAAAATCGAATAAAAGGTTGAGAGATGTTTCTGTTGCGTGTTGAGGCGTGTTATTTAGCATCGATAAAAGAGTATTTGTAAAGAGAAACATTAATTTTAAATGTGAATTTTACTATCGCCATGACTCTATTCCATTAATTTGGCTATGCAAATTAAACATATTCGGCTTCATCCAATAAAGATGATATATTCAAAGTTTTGGATTCTAGTATCGCTGCATGGCTATGATATTGCCCAATCTCTATTAAACAAAAATGCAGGTAAAAAACTACATTTTGAGGTTCCTACATGTATCTGTCGACTGGATTCGGATTTTTTGATTGTAGTTATAGGAGCATACTTTGTGTGTGTGTGTGGTTGTTTATGTGTATGCTGGAAAATCATTAAGATTTTAAATAATATATTGTGTAATATACAGGAATCAATGAAGCTAAATTTTCGAGGATCAAATACCAGAGATTTTTATTTGGACATAATAGTTTTGATTGCCATGGCTCTGCTAACCTTTGGAGAAAGACAGGAAATCGATTTTGTACCCCTTGCATTCAGCCAATCAGAAAAGAAAGAGAAAATCACAGTGTGACAAATAATGTGTTTTACTCTTGCATAAAAATGTTTCTAAAATTATATGAACTTACATTTAAAATTGTTTTGAATATGATTAAGAAACATATCTAAAGAGAACTGACGGAATTTAACTTCGAATATTGAATAAAGGTGATCATCTTAAGACTTAAAGTACGCAGCGGCTGCAGCGAGGACAAGAGTTACCATGGAAACAGAAACACTGGCGGCTCCACCTGAAACATAGTAGGTTGATTGTCAATTGTCGAAACACCCCAGAACAACAAAGTCATGAACTAACATGCGGTTAGAATCTGGGTAATAAATCATTAGATCCTACAAAAGGAATTGAAGAGGTTTATTATCTTATCATTGTAATACCTTTTACAGCATTTGAAACGTACTATTTCTCGATTCACATATTCTACCCCGAAACTTACAATATCCCCCCTTTGATTTGGGATAATCCTGCGTATATGTAATGTATGTTTCTTTGAATACCCTTGCTATATTAGTATGTGTTGAATAATCTGTATCTGTATGAGCCTCATTTTCCATTTTTGTTGGGTTTTAGAGAAAAAGATGATGATGGTGGTGAAACATTAACATGAATAGAGATAATAAAGTGCTAATTAAAAGACTGACAAGTCTTAGTTATATTTTAGTACTATCTTGATCGACCTATCCATTTATATGTTCCAACATAGAAACAAAACTGTTGAACATACTATAAGGTTGTCGGTTACTCAGCATCTAAATTATACACTTTTTTTCTTAAATGAGTTAACAAAGAAGTTATTAGAGATAATCTTTTTGAACAACAATTGAAAGTTACGAAGCACTTACATTGGATAGATTGAGCGCTAAGGAGGACTCGAATTGCTCCTTTGGTAGTTGTGTCACTGAATGAGTCACCGCAACTGGCAAGTTGTACTTCGAGACACGATTTGTAACTTGCATACTCACTGTAAACATACATGTCCATTTAAACTTGACTTTCAATGTTATAAAACAAATATAACATTTACAACTACAATCATCACAACGGAACACACATTTTTGTAAAGAAACCAACAAGACGGTTGTTGAAAAACATTGAATTCCCCAAAAATAAAATATGAGCTCGGTTCCCATTCCTCCCCATACAACACTACAGAAAAACGTTAAAGAGTCGCTGAGATCACTACCAGTAAATTACTGTTGCTGTGTACAAGCGTACATGTACGTGTATTTCTGTGTAGAAATACGATATTTTAAACATCTTTTAAACTACCTCACTTTGCTTGCATCGATGTCAAGACCTTAATGCAAGGCATGTAACAAATAATGGATTTATTTCATCAGTTTGAGTCCATGCAACCTTTATCTTAACGTATAAAATATACATATCTAACAAATATGGTTAAAGTAAAATAATCGGTATATCAAATAATTATGATTAATAGAGTAAATAAACCAAGGTTTACAGTTACACTGAAGAAAGAAGAAGTGTTATTTGGTTAGTAAAAAATAATAATAAATTATAATCTATTGAATATAGAACCCACGAGCAGCCAAAAGGGTTTCCACACGCAGTTGAGCTGCATGCTTGGATGTTGGGTATCAGACCTGAAACAGCGAGTGGTGGAGCTGACTCAAGGGGGAGAAAAGGGACAGATGTTACTTAAAAATTGCTATATTGTGTACTGACAAAATTCAACTGTTAACAACAGTAACCTTGTCAGAAGTAACTGTTACAGATTTTTTCCTATATTAAAGGGCAGTCCGTTCATGCTATGTTTTGATGAAACGAAATAAAAGGGAACAAATTTATCGGTTTTTGATCATTTGTTTTATTAGTACATGGTTGTATAACAAAGTTGAAATATGTAACTGAAAGTGATATTCTGCTTTACTTTGATAACTTGATAAATAAGAACGCACATGCGGTAAAAAACACAACTATGAGAAATGAAGCCATTCATCGGCGCTACGAGTGTTAAAAACACGCAATGGCATTTCAGGGCATTGAAGATTAGTCTTATGATATGTGAAATGTGTGAATATTCCATCCAACCATTTGGTTTATTTTATTTAACATCTTGTAAAATGGTTGAATATTTGACAGAAGAATAATATTTGCCTGACCTTGCTAAAACGTGTTAAAATGCACAACAAAACAGAAGATATCATTTGAATATACGAAATTGAGAAAATGGTATCAGAATTGATAAATAAAGATAAACAAAAAAGATAGATAATTAATACCCACCACAAATGATAACAGTGATGACCAATACACACAGAGTCAATAGCGAAAAGTTTAATCTAACATTCAAAGGCAAAAACTAAAACATATTTTCGGAAAAGGCTTTCGAATTCCATCAAGATTATAATCAGAAGGGTCATTTAAAGCAGACATAAATATAACCATTTATCTTTGAAGATTTGAAAGGAGGCTGAAAGACTATCATAAATCCTTCGTTATTTTAGATATTGGGACATTTGCTGTACTTACACCCCATTACGATGTTTTGAGGGTATATAGCGGTAAGTCTGCATGATTTCCCCCCCCCCCCCCCCCCTTGGTTATGGCTTGTTCAAATGTTATGAAACCTGATCGTTGTAATCCCTAAATATAACCTTTTTCGAAAAAGTAATCTCGTACGGTTTTTTTTCATTTATGCCACTGTTTGAATAGAAAAGAGAGTCTGCTTTCATATCAAACTCTGACACTTGCTGTTTGAATTGTAACCTCTATGAAATGAATATTTGCTGCTTGTATTTTTCGGTCTATTCTTTCAATAATTTTATAGTTTAAAATTCTTTTTATACCACTGGCTTTGAGGAAAGCATTTTGTCACCTACATCCGCAAACTTAAACAGGATAGAGTCACCAACAAATTATGCACATGACGAGGTCCTTTTATCTATTTATGAATTATATGATACTGCCTCTACGGAGTGAGGGGGGTATAATGCGATCATTCTATATGTCCGTCCTTCCCTCTGGTATTTTCCCCCCAAACCGTTAGAAGAAATTATTTACCAAACTTTGCACACTTGTGAACCATAACATGCTGTACAGTATAAGCCTATTTACAAGCTTCTAGAATGTATTATTTTACGTTTCCATGGCAACTAGTATGTATAGATTAATGAAATTTTGGCTTTAGGTACTTCTTGTTCTTCCGATTCAACAATATCTTTTTATGACGGAGATATGGTCCTTGAAAGTTTGATTTAACCTGGTGCAAAGGACAGGTTTAAATGTGGATAATATATGTTTATACACTGTTCCCTTTAGGGAATTTGAATATCACGTATGTGCAATCCTGAAGATATTCTTGTTTTAGTTTTCACATGTGTAAAGAATGTTTTTTTACTGGTTTATAGCTTTTGTCGGACAGTACTTTTTTCGTGTTATCTTATGTTTTCCCTGGAACACTACTTTAATAGTGGATCATTTTGTCCAAGACATTTCCGAAATATGCAAATTCGCTTCAGAAACCTCTGTAGTGGGGTAAGACACATATATATGAATTCTAATGGAATCTCGAACTACTGCAATATATTTAGCTTCTTTGATAACTTTTGGAACCAGGGTGTGTATGACTTGGCAGTGCTCACTGGTTCTTATTATTTTATAATAAGACAGAACTAAACCATTTACAATTTTAAATTACAAACCTGCTAATTGCATTATATCAGATTAAGATACATTATTGATATTTGAATAGTTAAAATTAATAAGAAATACGTCTTTGTACTATGACAGAATTCAAAAGATCCATTCACCTTTCAAAAAATAAATTGTACACTATTTAAAACATAAATATTCATATATGTATTAGTAATGGTATTCAAAACCTCTGTTGATAGGCAGCTGAAGTTCCAAGATGGAGGTTGTTACGGAAATTCCTACGAAATTTAATCTAAAATAGTATACATTATGCACAATTGTTACATGTTAAACCAATTAAATTGATTTGTTTTTAGTATTCTATTAACTGTTAGTTTCTAAGAAAAACCTTTTATCTAAAGCGGCAAAGAATTTTTAAAAATTAAGTTTCAAACATAAATGTTCAGAAGGCCAGATTATAGGAGTTTCGTAGGTGCATTTTGGAGGAGGGTCATGAAAAAATTCCCCTTAATGGGAAGGGACGCTAAAATTGCATCGAGATGGGGATGACTACATTTTTATATATAACCTAAAGTGGGAAACAAACCGCCCCATCCTCACTCCTTGTAATAAATGACCGGTCATTTATTTCCAGGACAAAATATGACCTTTGGCATTTTACATACATCCATGTCCTAAGTCTCTGGAAGACCGTTTGCGGCCTCATATCTGACTGGCTGAGCCTCAAAAGGAAAGGAAATATTGACACGCGCTCGCTACAGTTTGATTCCTAACTTGAACGCTGGAATGCTGCCCTCGAAATGTTGACATAGATTTGTTAACGAGATGAAGTAAAGAACATAGTGGCCTTAGCACATTCTCACATATCAATCGAAGCGGGTGCCTCGGATCTTTACTTAAGATATTTTTTCCTTAGGTTCTTACATACTATTTTGGAAACACTGAACACATACAGCTAAATTGTATCGGTAGGAATAAATTCCCAAACAAACTAATGACGATTTTAAGATAAACAAAACAACAAAAATATATGTATGTGTATATGATTTTTCCTTTCAATTAGCCTAACATATGTTCCCTCAAAAGATATTTATGATTGTATTTTGTGTTTTTATATATGATATTTCATATTAAATGAATTTTACATGTTTGATGCACAATACAATAAAAGGGAGTCCTGAACAATGCTTAATTCCTAGACCTTAGGCAACTCGATTTGCCAACATTATCTACACTTAAGGATGTCCGTTCCTCAAATTAAAAGTATTAAACTTTTTTTCTAACTTGCGTTTTTCAAAAGTTTAGTGTATTTGCTTAAAATATCAACCCCCAAAAATGGGGCTTTGTGTGGTTGTTTTCGAGATATTTTAAGGCAAAGATCCCTTTGTCAGTCAGAGATTTAACATGATGACATGATAGGAAATGATGACCTTTTTAGAGAAATCTTAAATTTAAATTAGTTCCTGTATTATACTTTTTTAAATATGAAAACATGTTTGAGTTAACATAATTTTCTTCCAGAAAAAAGTATAAGATATATAGGGTACCGTGGGTTTTTAGCCGCTACGGCACAACATGTATACAAACATTTCAATTAAATTATCACCATACAAGTTATTTTTGTACTAAAAACATGCTTTCTCCCACTCATCTGAAAATATACCTGAACGCATACATACGAATCATATTCATTCAACAACATCTACTTTCTAAGAAAAAGAGATTATAGAACTTGCTGAAATGATAGTTACAATACAAAATTGGTGAGTCAGCAAAATCGTGAATTATTTCAAAATGAAATTACTACGTTTCTTAATTTTGATGAATATTTAATCAGAAATCATCAAAATTGAGAAATTGCCGCTTCATTTTGGTTTATTATATATGAACATTATGCTTATTTGAGTTTTGTAACTGTGACTGAGGAGCGAACATCCTTAAGAAGGATCATTCAATTAGTTGGTCAAGAGTCCTGATTATAGACTATAAAATCAGATAATAGGTCGATATACTCATAACAATATAAATAACTACATAAATTGTTAAATTGGTTAGATACCGATGGAATGGGCAAACTAAAACCAGATGTCACTGATCATCCCCTGTTCCATACGTAACTTTCAAAATAAAACATGTAAAAGGAATAATTTCATTGATGCGTTTTTCTCATAAAACCAAAGAATCCGAACTGATGGACTTAAACAAGCACCAATGGTCCATTGCCTGAGACAACAGATTCAAGAAAGATAGCTGGCAGAGTTTATACTTACAATAACCGAATCCCACTGAGGAGTGTAGCGAATTGAATGAGCTAGTTGATGTTTGTGGACTTAGACACACTGCTTCCTAGCTGATGATGACCTGTAACTCTGACAACATCAGGCAGTTGAAACTGTTAAAGAATTCAGTATGACTAAATAAAAATATATCAATAACCCTTTTCATTTATTGTTTGTTTAGAATCATTGCAATCACGGTGGTGGTTCAATGCAAACTGCTCTATCAGGACGCTGATACCTCATATAGCTTTAAGTATTGAATAAAAATGAGATTATTTTAGGGAATTGTGTTTCAACAATATGTCATAAAAATTTATCGTTAGCTATTTTTAAGATTTTGAATGGGATTTGCAGTTTGCGGTTAAGGCTTTCAGACGTCATGGTGTCTTTCCAGCATTTCAATTGATGGGCGGAGTTCTTGTATCAATGCTTGGGAGAATAAGTAAAGTGTTTGTATCGTTAACTGAGTCCTTTAAGTTCTATCTTGTGCAAAGGGTCAAAATACTAAAGGTTCACATTCACACATTTCTGTCAGATTGCCTGCCGACTCTTACGAGTCCGATTTTATGTAGTTAGCTTTAATGTCACAATTAGGTTATAATCAAAGGTAACTTTGAGTAGGATATGTATATTATGAACACAGAGCTACTATTTCCACAGACGTAAAATACGCACCTTCCCCCGCACGGCCTATTCGTAAGCCAGCACAAATGACTTGCTAAAATAGCCTTGCCGCATTTCCCGCGACTGACTCAAGACACGCATTTTGACTGTTCGACAGCAATGTTTGAAACAAGCCTATGATAGAGACTGGTGCAATTTAAATGCATGCAGGGGAAGATGTTACATACCGTCTCAACTATGTCACGTCCACTGTTCAAATCAACAGAAATCCATGATAATGACGTCGACGGTACGTAAAATCTAGTTACTCTGTTTGGTGTTTTATTTACTTGAATGTATTGTCGTTATGAAATTGATGATTAAAGTCGGATGGAAAACAGGGATATATTATCTATAAAGGCACTACAGCGCGTTTCTGACAGCTGTGTACACAATGGGAAAATATGAACAGTTAAAACGGCTGAGCTATGTGGAGCTTTTGATTTTATTTATTAAACTCTGAACTGAAAAAAAGGATGAAATACTGTTTATTAAAATAATCTTGTAATTTAGTCAATTTAGAAAATGGAGTATCAGCATTCTTATTTGATTGAAATCTTAGTTCATGCGGATTTAATGAAAGGTTGCATCAAATGTTTCTAGTCTTTTAATATCAACTTTGTAACGATAATTGTTAAATAACTTACGAAATAGAGTACTTTAGTGCGGATCGTTTGTAATATTGAAAGGTGTACATTATCTGTGCATTCGTTGTATACACCAAATATTGATGTGGACTAGTTCTTTAAAGGAAAATTTTGTTATTTCCCAATAATTGAGTTATAATCATCTTATCAGTGTTTGTGTTTTACAGTTTTCAAATTTTATGTGGTTATGATAATTAATGTTTACTCCAGGATCTAGTTTTCGCAGCAACAGATCCAAAGTGAAGTCTTCCTTGAATTACCTGTCTCAGTCGTCTTTGTGTATTATCTGACTGAAATATACGTGATTGAACTAGATGATTATTTGACTATGCTTTTCATGAATGGTCCTTTTGAATCCATTACCCGTTAACAACTCTTTAAAGGTAAAACTGATACACATTTGTTTACAAAAATGATAAAGCAGAATGATAAAGCAACACTATCATCAATAAAAAAGAGAAAACTGAAGCATTGTATGTAGGGGAAGAATTCTTTTCCGTTACGTTTTCATAGCGACGGTCCTTTTGACAACCGAAGCTACGAATGAACTTGTAAGCAGACAATAAGAGATTACTATGCTTTTTGCTTTACTATGTACGCAGGCAATGAATTTAAAACGTATCTCTTACTTAAACGTAATGTATGAATTCGGCTATGTTCGGCCCAGCTACAGGGTAAATGGATTATATTGTATGGACAATTTGCATGACATACATGTATAATCACAGATATGGGTGGAGCGTTTGGGTACATAAACCACGATCCCACCCACCTGCACGTGTTGCCAATTGAACATGCCGATACACTACACGCAGATTCCACCGTCATATGGGAGTTGGGAAGTACACTCCGAACTTAAAGAGCCACTCAGTGAGTTGTTGGAGTCATATGTTTCATTTAAAAAAATGATAACCCATTTTGTGTTTTGATTGTGGTGTTCTCTTTCCTCCCTTTTTACAAGACGGTAAAGTTTATTCTTACCATCGACAGCTCTGCTATACCTTTCTAGTATTCTTTTTTATTTAAGCACTCAAGTAGTAATCAGGTATTATCTGAAGTACCGTGTACTTTTTGTTTATTCAGTCCCTGTCAGTCCACCCGCCCCGCTAATCCGCTGTTTTATTTGGTCTGATTGATGTACTCTCGTTACGACGGCTCTCAGCCTTGTCCTCTTGTTTCAAGGTCTGCGTCAGTTTTGAGCGATTGTATATGTTATATATTTGTATTTGTACTCTTATACCACCATTGGTGGTCTTTGGAGAATAAAAAAGTTGAAGAAGTTGAAGGTATTACGCTGGAGTGAATGTCAATTGTTTTTTCCAGGGTTATTGACTGCCCTGATTAGCTGTTAACTCTTGCTGAAATATATACGGGTATAAGTTGGTGCATCCTTTTATCGTCTTTTTTAGTCTGCAAATAAACAATTTATTCACTCATTACTTCTCTCTTACTTTTGTTGGCTTGATTATCATAGTGTTTTATATTTCTGTCAAATAAACGGGTCTCGTCTTAGTAGGGAGTTCGCGTCAAATTCCAAAAACCAAAACCCTTGAGTCAACGGTTTTGAAATTGGTGGCTGATAAAAGTGTTTATCATTATGAAGAATTTCATACCTTCAAAGGTGTATAATCATTAAATGAACGTTTTAATCCATCATTTAGTTTTGCTTTCACGAACAACTTAAATTGTGTTTTGTCAAAATGGCTGAATGACCGCCGTGTTTATTCCGGAAGTCCTAAATATAGATCGTTCAATATAAATGTTAACGTGCTTACGAAACGAAATATTCCATATAGCAGTTTATGGTGCTTCAATTAATATGTGTCTTTAGCTTTCAATCACTGCTAGGTTTTGTTTCAATTCCATAAAATATCACACAACGGAATAAATATGATGTATTTTACATCACAGAATATGTTGTTGTATTTATCAAATTGTGGTTTCATATCAAACAATACAGAATGAATACATTTTACACATCACAATCACAAATATTATATTATAAATATTATATCATTTTATTACAAATATCACATTTTATCACAGATGAGATATTGCACATTATTCTATCACAATTTTAAAACTTCGATGGCGAATAGTGTTTTATTGATAACAAATAAACAAAAACAATTTATTTTCTTAAAATATTATAAACAAGATTAGTTAATGCTAATTATCTCGCCTTGCTCTATGGATTAAAAAAGTTTATAAGAATTACTTCGCCATCAAATCTACTATAATGTAATTGAATGAAAACGTACAATTGGCGCGCTCAATATGAATAATCGAGTAACCTCACCATATTAAGACGAATCAAACTCAGAGTATAGCGATTTGTACTTTCAAGTTAAACATATATGTGTATCGCCGTTTTGACCAACGTACTTGTCTCCCTTCTGGTCTATCGTCATATTGACAGTCACCTGCTTCTCTTTTCCGTGGATATCTTTGTTTAAGAGAAGGAGCCAACTACGACCAGAGTGCTTTGCGCAATACAATAATAAAGTCGATCTATTCATAGACACGGGAAACACCATTATTCATCATTTATTGAAGAGTTTGAATCAGAAAATATAATGTTAATGACAAAATAGTACAACATTACAACGATGTATTACAATGAACTCAACATTTTCAAGATATAAAGTTTACACACATGTGAACATAAAATGAAAAAAATATGGTTGACAAATGCCATTTTCCGAATTGTTAAAGTCCACTCCGTCGTTGGCATTACATTTATAATGACCGGAAATGACTTTATGTATATGGAAACGTAAGATATTTTCATCCTGCCCTCAAGCATCATATTTAGTAAAAGCAAAATACGTAAAATATTGACATAAATGTATGTGCAGGATTAAAAGAATGCTTGTCGACGCTTTAAGGGGATGTAATTAAATTATGTCAATATGGTAATCTATCAACAACACAGAAAGAGATGACCAATGAAATCGCTAGAAATTGATATTTCCGTAAGTATCTGATGAAGAAAAATTCGACGTACGAATACTTATTTGCTAGATGCTGTTAGACGTTATTCCCAGAAACTATTGATAATATCAGAAGAGGGGAAATGGATTTTTCAAGCGATCTTTATAAGTCGGATGCATGTCAATTTCTCGCGACTCGCACGTCAAAGTACGAAGATTGTCGAAAGTACGATGTGACGTCACAAACGTGGCCGAATCATTTTATATGGGATCGAAGAGAGAAGTAGGTCGCTCGACGCGAACTCTCTAGTCTTAGTTTACAATTCGTTACACTACGACATGATCAACTTTCGATCACTTCTTAGAGAGGCATGTAGTAGTTGGTACGAGAACAAGGTCTGTGAGATTGCGATGATTAGGTGTATTTATTAACACCTTTATCAAGCAAGTGCAAGTTAGAACATCTTCACATCCCTATTCAGCTGTTGGTTATTGCCCCATTTTTAAGCGATGGATACCACTTCACACAGTTTGTCCTCACATCTACGTAAGCATAAATTCGAATAACTAATTTTATTCAATTAGTCTTTGATTTGATTAAGTTGACCATACAAAGTCTACATAGAAAAACTACAAATCAAGTTAAATTATTACAGAAGGTTTGCGCGTTTCCTAAAGCAAGAACTTCTTCATGTAACTTCTTTGATAGCATTCTAGAAGTTTGTTTAAAAAAAAATCTTTTTATTCATTTAAGTTCGGTGGGTGTACATCTGATAGCATACAGAGACATTAGATATCAAACACTAGTTTGGAAAATGATAAAGCAACCATTAAATACAGATAAAGGTAACTAATGTAAAACATTATTTAAGGCTCACCATTTAATGTTGAAAGATGGTAATGCATCATTTTTACATGCAATAATTTTTTCAACATTAAAAACATCCTTGACAACACTTATAAAACACTCAATAGATAGTTTGTTACTCTTAATACTTGATATATGTATATACTTTTAGCAATTAGTATGATATGAGATACCAGAAGGCTGGCTGAACTGTTACAGAATAAAATATCTAAGTCAGAGATGAAAATATTCAGATTTGTTATATGCTGATTCATAAAATTTTTAACTTTTCTCCATAATTCATGTACAAATTTGCATTTAATGAAAAAATGCTGCAGACTCTCAGGTTCTGGTTCGCAAAAAGAGCAAATATTTGTATTAATTATGTTCATTTGCATCAGATCTTTTCTAGTGTAAATTGCTCTATTGTTAAATCTATACTGAAAATCTAAAAGTTTTACATCTTTAGTACAATTTCTGTATTTTCTGAAAACAACATTCCATTGAATATTTGAGTTAAGTTCATTTTGCCATTTTTGACAAACTTTCAGTGGAGAGTCATCAGCAATCAGTTGGTCATAGAAATTTCTGCATCCTTTTTGTTGAGAAAGTAAAACTTGAAGAGTTTGGCTCACTGAGAGATTTTGATTACAACAAATTATTCAATAAGAAAGTGTGTTTCCATATTTTGGGGATACTCAAAATTATTTTGTTGTACTCAAGGGTTGTTCCCTTTATACCATAAAGAGTTTTAACTTCACTGAAAGGCAAACAAGTTTTTATTTCCCCAAATATCTCTAATTGTGTGAATACCTCTATTGAGAGAGAGAGGTTTATTTCAGTAAAGGGGCCACAGGCCCATTATACAAGGCATACAATGTGCACATTTATAGCGCCAATAAAATCATTCACACAATTGGCAATGTTTAAATGAAAATGGTAGGGGTGTTCATAGACCTAAAAACTCTTTGCGTTTTTTTAGAAGCTTGATACAAATACTTTCCGAGATTGTTGATCAAATCTCATTCTGTGACATGAACAACTGGAATAACTTTTCATGACTTGGAAAATTATAAAAGTATTCGGGGATTGTATTTTTTCTTAAATTACTATAAAATTTGCCATGGAAGACAAAAGTGGAATTCATCTTCAACAATAGGAATAATGCAGAGAGGACACAGCCGATCACTGCGCTTGAGACCAAGTCGTCTACCGTATTCAATCATTAACATATGACTCGAGCTTCGAAATTTACTTACAATGACACGGAATTCTTTGCAATGAATATGATTGATGTAAAATTCATAACAAACGTTTGCTTTTACATGGTTAAGAAACTTAAGTTTAGAGATGCATGAAATATTCTCCTTCCATGACTGGTTATCGTTGTCAATACATCTCTGTTTAAATACCGACATACAAACTTTGACATGCCCAACATTCTGGTAAAACCAAACATATCCAAAGCCATAGCGGCTTAGCAGACTTTTAACTTTCAATGCCCAACATTGGCGTCCTTTCTCTGCAAGTCTATATTGATACTCATATGTTTTTTTCAAAATATTATTACCAACTTGAGAAATCATTCGTGTCCAATAATATATATATTATAATTTTTACAATTCTATTTACTTTAAGAGAGTATCTACCAAGTTCAGCACGGGCAAATGTATTCGGAGTATTCCTTGGAAGCCGTAGAACAAGTTTACAAAATTTATTATGCATATTTATTACACTGGGTGCTACGTGGAACCCCCATACTTCACTGCCATATAGCAAAATTGGTAAGATCTTTACATCAAATATTTTATATAACACATCTATGGTTAGATTGGTGAAATTCGGAATCGAGGATCTTAGTGTGCAATAAACTTTCCATGCCTGATCAGCCAAAGTTTTTTGTGCGACATACCATGAACCTGTGCTTGACAGATGAACTCCAAGATATTTATATGATGGGACAATGAACCAGCTTTCAATTATGAAATTACTGTGTCTGAACTGATGATTTAACCATAAGGGTTCAGCTAATATTTCTTCTACCTGAGATGTATTTATAACATGTTGTTGTTTATAGTATTTACCCCATAAAGTTAATATTTCGTGCCAAAAAGGGTTATCTACAGATATGTGCTTTCCTATATTTGCCCCAAGAAGAAATATCTTATTAAATGGGAATAAACTTGGTTTATAAGTTGAGGTTTTTTAATATACCTTCTTAGGCAAGATAGTTTGAGTGCACTGATTTTATCCTTCTTGCCATCCCACAGGAACTTGTATATAATATTGTTCAAATGGTCGAGAAATTCTTTTGGAGGGGATGGCAATACAGAAAAAATATGGACTAAAGTTGATAATGCTAAAGTTGTTGTAATTTTACCTTGTAAAGTAAGTTTTCTTTTTTTCCATCCTGCAAGAAGTCTTTTTATTACTTCTAGTATTTTTCTAGTATTGATTACCCATAGACCTTTTAAATCAGGATTGAGAAATATACCAAGGATGTTGAAGTTACCCTGATGCCAATCTAAGCTACTTTCCTAACATAGTATCACTCTGCTTCCAGTCATTGAACCAATCCAAATGGCCTTTGTTTTTTCGATGTTTATCTTAAGACCTGACATTTTAAAAAATGTATGAAGTGTATCTAGAGCAGCTTTAAGACTGCTTTCAGATCTGTCTTAATATAATTGAGTATCGTCAGCATATTGTCCCATCTTATATTCTTCATTATTTAGTTTAATGCCTTTAATATCTTTATTGTCTCTTATCATAATTCCAAGAATTTCAGCCACAAAAATATTTTTGTGGCTACATTCTAGAAGTTGATGAGATAAACATAAGGACACTGAATTCTTATGGATAAGCAACACAATTATTCTGGGAAATCGACGGTTCGACACAGATTCCACCTTGCAACGACATTAAAATCTATGTCAAATATGCTTTCTCAGACATTGCTGATCCTTTAAAATTGTTTTAATTGAACTTGTTAACATATTTTAAAAAGCTTTTTTGTAAATTTTTTTTAACTAATCAGATTAAGTTCTGAAGTTTATTTTTTCTTAAGACTTCATATGATTTACAATCAAACGTAAAGTGAATTTCATTACATATAAGGCCAAAGTCACCGATATGTTATTAACTGCAGGAAAACGTTTGGTTGGATATTATATGAATAAATATATACGTTTATATGATAAACAAGTTATCTTCGTTCGTGTACATACAGACTTAAAACATATTCTAAATCCAAAGCATCTCATCTTTATCGCTTCCATTTGGAGTGTAATGCGCCTACGCTGTGTGTTTATAAGCGCTCATAAAATCCCTTTCTGGTCGTACTTGGGCGTTCACAATACCATGACTTTTTATTAGTAACAGATGACAGTCTTTCAGGACAGTTTTTGCATTTTTCTAAAAGACAGTAAAAATAATATACTGTGACGATTCACGCCGACATGGCTTATTCGTGTGTATAATCTCCATGATGAATCTGGTAACATCCCTTCTGTCATGTTATCATCCTTTATCATCATACCATCCTAATCATAATCTCCATGATGAACCTGGTAACATCCCTTCTGTCATGTTATCATCCTTTATCATCATACCATCCTAATCATTATCTCCACGATGAACCTGGTAACATCCCTTCTGTCATGTTATCATCCTTTATCATCATACCATCCTAATCATAATCTCCATGATGAACCTGGTAACATCACTTCTGTCATGTTATCATCCTTTACCATCATACCATCCTAATCATTATCTCCATGATGAATCTGGTAACATCCCTTCTGTCATGTTATCATCCTTTATCATCATACCATCCTAATCATAATCTCCATGATGAATCTGGTAACATCCCTTCTGTCATGTTATCATCCTTTACTATCATACCATCCTAATCATAATATCCATGATGAATCTGGTAACATCCCTTCTGTCATGTTATCATCCTTTATCATCATACCATCCTAATCATTATCTCCATGATGAACCTGGTAACATCCCTTCTGTCATGTTATCATCCTTTATCATCATACCATCCTAATCATAATCTCCATGATGAACCTGGTAACATCCCTTGATGTATGAGATAAGTGTAGCGGTTGTTTATGATTTTACCGGATTTTCAAACGATTAATTTTAGTGTAATTCAAGGTTTATATCTATTGCCATTAACCCGAAATTGAAAGATTTGTATTCAAAAAGTAAAATATTTCCAACATTTTCTGTACTCAGTTAAGTGTTGATATTCTTTCTATTTCAGACAATAAACGGAATAAACATGTATATGTTTATAATTGTTTAAGTAAATACAGCGAAATGTTTTGTGACAAAGTATCAATTTGTTATCGAAACTGTTTCAGCAATGTATTTGTTAGAGAGGGCTGTAGAATTAGTGCTGTTCTAAATGGATTCCGTCAGGACCAAAGTCCAATATACAAGACTTACTTTAAAGTGCAAGGGCGGGATAGCGCAGTGGCTTGCGTGTTCGGCTTCATATAAAGATGGTTCAAACCAGCACGGTAACTGTGTCTGCATTAGAGAACTGCTCTATATAGTATACAGCAATGATTGTGTTGTTTGCTTTCTCCCTGCACTGATACTAGCAGCCGCCTTGAAATCCCAAATCACCTAATCTCACCTGGAATTTAACGCATTCATTTATTTAATATTTTCGATAGGGGAAATGGTCTTTTTGGATTTTTCATCTCATTGCAAAGTATAGATGCTTGGAAGAATTCCTACAATTCTTTTTAAAGAAGGTTATTTTAAAACCGAAACTTTGTACATAATAAAAAAATCTCTTTATCTTTAGATTGATGCAATGATGTACATATTATCCTGGCCTAGCTATGAGTAATTGAGGTGTCCGTATTAGGGGTCTCTAAAACGACTGTGTAATGCATCCAAGCCCTTTAAAAAGCTATATTCACATTTATAGTTTGGTTAGAGACAATTTTCTATTTTGATGTGTTTTCTGCCATATTATATGTATATATTCTACCACCATTGTTAAATCTAACATTTTCTACCATATAGCATGTCTTTGTAAGTATTTATGACCAGTATATAAAAAATTCCATTTATGTTTACAACATGGCCTCGAGACGAATTGGAATTGTTGTCAAATCTAAACACAATTCTCATTGGCTGTAACGGATGCCCCTTTATTAAAACTAATTTTGATAAGAAATAAACATCAGTAAGTAAATATGATGACTAGTTGCTATCTTTAAACGGATCAAAATCAATCAGGAATATAAAAAAGGAACGTCAAAACTTTTTGGGAATGATTACGTGTTACGTACTTCATGGAATTACGTCACATATAGTTTTAAGTGAACGTGTCGAAATAAACATATTGACTTGATCGTTTTCTCGTAATAAGTTGGTACATGGTATGCGGAAAAGGTAAATTCTAAACACTCTGCAACCAAATAGATCGGATTAGCTTTTCAAAACATAATTTCAATACCTACAACCAATTTAGTAATTCCCAAGGCATGACTTATTATGAATATTAAACAAAAGAACAACCATTTTGTTGCAGTTGCCTATAGGGACTGCAACCAAACTCAAGGATTCCTTGTAAAACACCATGTTAAACTCAATTATTTCAGCTTTCAGAATATCTTCATATAGCTAACCCGTCATTCGGGATATAGCTGGTTGTTTTACGCTTTTTGCAATCATATGCAATTAAGTGTATTTGAACAAATACAATATTTGGATATCTGACAATGAATAGGAATCAAATAAAAGGTTTAGAGATAGTTCTGCTGTGTTCTGAGGCATTTAGCATCGATAACACATTATTTGTAAGAGAGAAACATTTATTTTAAATGTAAATTTATAACTACCATGACTAAATTTAATTTGATATGACTATGCAAATTAATCATCTTTGGCTACATCCAAAAAAGAAGATATTATCAAAGTTTTGGATTCTATTATCGCTGCATTGCTATGACATTGTCCACTTCTGTCTCTATAAATCGAAAATAGAACAAAAAACAAATTTTGAGGCTCCGACCTGTTGACTGGATTCGGAATTTTTTATTTATACTCGTAGATGAAGAAACATATTTTGTTTGTGTGATTGTATATGAGTATGTTGGAAAATCCTTAGGCTTTTAAAAATATATATTATGGAAACACAGCAATCTATATAGCTAAAAAATTTTAGGAGCAAATACCGGAGTTTTTTTTAATTTGGACAGAATAGTTATTTGTCATGGCTCTGCTAACCTTTGGAGAAAGACCCGAGTAGAGTTTCTTCCCTTTATATTCATCCATTAAGAAAAGTAAGAGAAAAACACTTTGTGACAAATATTTGTTTTACCCTTGTATATAATTTTTTCTAAAATATATATGAACAAACAGTTCAAATTGATTACAAATAGGTTAACATATCAAAAGAAAATTAGAATTTAACTTCGAATATAGAATGAAGGTGATCATCTTATGATTTAAGGTAGGCAGCGGCTGCAGCGAGGACAAGAGTTACCATGGAAATAGAAGCACTGGCCGCTCCACCTGAAACATAGTAGGTTGATTGTAAGTTATGGAAACACTCTTAAATAACCAATCATCTGTAAACAAAACAGATTCTAAAAGTCATGAACTAACATGCGGTTAGAATCTTGGTAATAGATTTTAGATCCTACAAAAAGAATTGAAGAATTTGTTAACTTATTATTGTAACATCTTTTACAGCATTTGAACGTACGAATTCTCATGCATTCACATATTCTATCCTGAGAGCTGGAAAATGTTTCCCCTTCGACAGCGAAGGTAAGGTCTTTCAAAGGAATGACAAGCAATCCAGTTTACTTTAATTCTTATTCTATCTATTTCAAAATCTTTTTCATGGCAGCGTTGACAGGTGAAGCGGGAAGGTTGTGTACAGGATGTTAAATGTACTCTTTAAAACCCCGTCTACATGACCTATTTGATGTTGAATGCTGCTGTTAAATGTGATAAAGCTAAATTCAAATAAGTATCTGCCAATCTGCAAATATGAAATCAAATTGAATTTTTTTTACTTGATTTACCTGCCATTTTGGATAATCCTGTGTATGTAATGTATGTTTCTTTGTATATCCTTGCAATTTTAGTAAGTGTTGAATAATTTGTATCTATGTGGCTCATTTTCCATTTTTGTATGGTTTTAGAGACAAAGATGTTGATGAGGATGGAAGTGGTGGTGTTGAAAAATTAACATGTATCGAGGTAATAAATTGCTAATCAAAGGCTAACAAGTCAAAGTACAATATCTCTTGATCGACATTTCTATTTGTATGTTAGCAAAAAGAAACAAGACTGTTGAACAAACTATAAGTTTGTAGTTCACTCAGCATCTAAAATATTTTTCGTAAATAGGTAAAAAATGTGCTGAACAAGATATGTAAGTTATGAAGCACTTACATTGGACAGATTTAGCTTTGAGTTGGGCCTCAATTGCGAATTTGGACGCTCCGTCTGAATCACCGCAACCAGCAAGTTGTCCTTCGAGACACGATTTAAAAGTTGCATAATCTCTGTAAACATACACGTTACTTCAAACTCGACTTTCGATGCGTTAAAACAAATATAACATTTACCACTAAAGTACATAGCAACAAAACACACATTTTTTAAAGATACGGAACGGTTGCCACCCATAAAAATAAATTCCTCAAAAACAAAATATGCAGGCAGTTCCCATTACTCTCCATTAACACTAAACTGAAACGTTAAACAGCCACTGAGATCTCTATCCGTACATTTTAGTTAGTCGAGACGTGTACGGGTAGACCTAAGATATTTTAAATAATCATTTTAAGGCACTAGTGCACGCTTTTACGGTTTAAATTTGCTATTTTAAGGTTTACGAGGACTTATGCATTCATTTAGACTTTCTATCGATGCAGTGAAATACTAAACATTCTTTACGATTTACCTGCAATCAACAGTGAAAACGTTACCTAAACTCTGAACTGAGAACAAAGAATGAAATATGTTTTATGAAAGCAATTTTGTAAATAAACCGATTTAATAACATGGTATTAGCATTGTTATTAGATTGACCATAGCGGCTGCCGTTTCCGCTTTTCTGGTTATGATCAAAATCTTAATATTTCCGATATCGTAGTTCATGCGGATTTAATGTAACGTAACATTAAAAACTTCCGGCCTTTAAAATTCCACTTTACTACCTGAATACGTAAATATTTGTTAAAAAGCTAACGAGGGAGATAACTTGAGTGAGGATAGTGAGTAATATCGATAGATATGCCGTATCTGTGCATTCGTTGTGTTTACGAAATATTGGCGTGCACTAGTGCGTTTAAACTATCTCATTTTGTTTGCATCAATGGTTATACACCGTGGTAGGGAGAAATGTAATTTGATGATTGAAAAATTAGAATAAAAACATTATGGTTAGATGAATTGATACAAGGTAAAACTCACGAGCAGGTGATAGAGACTCCACATTCAGTTAAGCTGCATGCTGATTGGATGTTCGGTATCAGACCTGAAACAGCGATTGGTGAAGAGGACTCAGTGGGAGGGAACGGATATGCTGTATTGTTAACTGACAAAATTCAATTTGTAAACGACAGTAAATTGTAAGTTGTCTCTGTTACATATTTTTTTCATGTATCTAAAAGGACAGTACTATTGAGGTATTTTTTGTGGAAACCAAATTGAAGGGACAATCACGTTTATTCATATATGTTATTAGTATATGATTATAAAATAAAGTTTAAAATGTTACTGAAGGTGATATTTTGGTTTACTTTAATAACTGGATAAATAAGAACTCATATTCGGTAAAATAACACAACTATGAGAAATGAAGCCAATCATCGGCGCTACGAGTGTTAAAACATGCAATGGCATTTCAGGGCATTGTTGATTTTAGTCTTATCATAAATCATTTCGAAATGTGTGAATATTCTATCCATCCATTTGTTTTATTTAATATTGACAGGTTCCGGTAGATAATTAAGACCCACCACAGATGATAACAGTGACTACCAATACACATACAGTCTTCATGGCTCTTCTTTAAGTGATGGAAGCTGTCAGATGAACGTCTGTAAAACAAGTTAAGTATCTGACAGACACAAAGATATACGTAGATGTAAACGAAATTATTTCAATTTTACAAAGTATATATATATATATATATACATATATAAACTCTCCAGCAAACAAAGGGAAATTTCTACATGTATATCTATCATTCATATCATGAAGACATACGAATAATAACATTCATAAGATCAGGTGTTATTTTGCAATAGTTGGTACATTTGAATAACGAGAAAAAGCAAGAGCTTGGCTTACATACCCCTGCATTCTCCTATCAGCAAATAGTCAATAGCCAAAACAAGCTTAACTCATAAACAACATTCAAACTCGATCACGAATATATTTAGGACTTGCCTTATATATAGAGGATACTAAACGACCTTCCATTTAATACTATTTGTATTAAACGAGTTAATGATTAAGTTTAATGAGCGTAAGTTTGATAAAAATAGTATTAAATGTAAGGGAGTTTAGTATTCTGTTTATTACTTGACCTCAGTAGTCAACCATGATTGCTGAAAGTGTACTGAAGGAAACATTTCCGCGACTTGGCCGCCATTCTGACGGCAGTCCGCACATTGTGACGTCACAACCATACAATATTATGACGTCATACGTGCAGCGGTATTACACTAGTTTAATATCGCCGTATAAATATTACACTGCAATATATCTTACACGGTCGAGCAATAAATAGAGAATACTAAACGACGTCACGTTTAATAACATTTTTATGAAACGAGTGAATGGTTTGGTATTTAACGAGCGAAAGTATAGTTTATTTTATTTATGCCACTGTTTGAATGAAGAAGTGTGTCTGCATTCATATAAAACTCTGACACTAATTGTTTTAACGTAATCACTATGATATGAAGAATTTGCCGTTTTGTTTGGTTCGGTAAACTCTTGCAATAATTTCATATTTTATATAGTTAAAACAATTAGTATTACACTAGTTTAATATCGCTTTCGCTCGTTAAATACCAAACCACACACTCGTTTCATAAATATGTTAGTAAACGGGACGTCGTTTAGTATTCTCTATTTATTACTCTCCCGTTGAAGATACCGCTGTTTAATAAATCAACAATGTTGTGTCATAACATCGCGTGCTGATTTACGTCACATGACGTCACATTCTTTAACTATGACATCACAATGTAAGCGGCGCGGAACCAATGGTAATCTCGGTGATTTTCATGCTTTTTTGGATATTATTCTACCAGTAATAAATAAAATACTAAACTCAGTCCCGTTTAATAACATTTTTATGAAACTCGTGAATGGTATCGGTATCATGTTATCCCCCTAAATAAGTGTACAAATAAATTGTCCAGATTGAACCATCAGGCCTGTCTTTTCAACACGTTCAATCAAACATTCAAAGGCAATAACTCTAAAATATCCAAATAATATCTTGGAATAGGCTTTCGAACTCAATCATGGTCATCATCTACAACCAAACCGTTGCTCGTCTAGACGTAAAAGTCAAACCTGTCAATAGCGAAAAGTTGTATCTTACTTTAAAGGGCCAAAATTAAAAACAAATATTTGGAAAAAGGTTTTCGAATTCCATCAAAAGTATCATCAGAAGTATCAAAATTAAATTGTCTTCCTCTAGGCGTAGAAGCTACCGATAAAACTTATCCCCGTTGTACACTAGGGAACTGTAGTCCAAAATTTAGGTTTCCGTGTAAATGACAGAAATGGGACGGTAAAAAAATATATACAGCCAAAAGGGGAGCGTCCGGAGAAAAAGTTACTGAAGATTGGGGAGGGTCATTTAAAGCAGACAGTTATAGACCATTTTTCTTTGAAGACTTGAAAAAAGGCTGAGGATTATCATAAACCCTTCGTTGTTTCACTATTTGGACATTTGCTGTACATACACCACATTAGGTAATTTTGAGGGAATATAGCGGTAAGTTTGCATGATTTTTGTCCCTCAGATACGTCTTGTTCAAATGTTATGCAACCTGATCGTAAAAAAACCCCCAAATCTGACTTTTGTTTTCGGTCATGTAATTTCGTAACTTTTATTTTATTTATGCCACTGTTTGAATGAAGAAGTGTGTCTGCATTCATATCAAACTCTGACACTAATTGTTTTAACGTAATCACTATGATATGAAGAATTTGCCGTTTTGTTTGGTTCGGTAAACTCTTGCAATAATTTCATATTTTATATAGTTAAAACAATTAGTGTCAGAGTTTGATATGAATGCAGACACACATGTGAATTTTACATTTAAGAAGCATAATATAATATAAAAAGAAGTCATGAACAATATTTAATTCCTAGAGATTCCTTTACTTATTTGGTCTAGCGTTTGGATGAAAGTCTCAAACATCATGATAATATTCATTTCTTCGTAGACTGGTGGTTAATTAGATACAGGTGGACTTGGCAAACGAAAAAAATTTAATTGGTCAATCCTATTTCAAATGTAATTTTCAAAATAAAACAAGCAAAATAAATCAGTTCTTTGATTCGTATTTCTAATAAAACCAAGCCATCCGATTTGATGGGCATAAGCAAGCCGTTATGGTTCATTGCCTGAGACAATAATTCAACTAAGATAATTATCATAGTAAATACTTACAATAACTGAATCCCTCTAAGGAGTGTAGCCAACTGGTGAATTAGTTGATGTTTGTAGAGTTATATACACTGTCTCCTTGATGATGACCCGTGACTCTTACAACATCAGGCAGTTGAAATTGTTAAAGAATTAAGTATGACTACATAAAAATATATCAATAACCCTTTTCATTTATCACCTGTCTGGATTCATTGCAACCACGGCGGTGGTTCAGTCCTCTCTCACGGACGCTCATACTTTATTCAGGTTTAGGCGTGGTATTTTTAATGAGATCTATTTTGGGGGCATTGTGTTGCATCAATATGTAATGCAAATCTAACGTAAGCTGAGAGAGAGGGTTTTGAAAAGGATTTGAAGTTGGTGGTTAAGACTTTCAGACGTCTTGGCGTCTTTCCAACATTTCCATTGATGGGCGTAGTTCTATAGGATCAGTGCTGGGGCAAGGTCTTAGAATAAAAAGTTTCTTTCGCTACCTGAGCCCTATAAGTTCATATCATCTTGTGGAAAGATTATTTGAGAATACTTGAGATTCATATCACACATTTCTATCAGATTGCGTGCAGAGCCTTGCGAGTCCGATTTCATGTAGTTAAAGAGCCACTCTGTGAGTTGTTGGAGTCATATATGTCAAACTTAATCAATGGTGTCATTTGATCGCGAAGTATCGACTGTTACCAAAAATAACACATTTTAAAGCTTATTGGTTTTCTTTACAGTGGCTTTACGAAGGCAGAACATCGGAATTATGATCGAAAACCGAATAGTTGCGCGAGTCAAATAGTCAAACGTCATTTTGGAGACTTTTATTATACATATAGCCAGGAGGGCAGTTAGGAGTTGATTGTGTTTGTTAGGTTAAATAACTTGTATCCATGTATATTGGACGTGATATCTACCCCTCTGTGCATATATAAGACTGTTTTTAGATTTTCATGGAAAACCAGTTTTCGTCTTTTGGACATGAAAGGTTCAGATGTTTTGATTTTGTAACACCACATAATGCCTATTAGGTTCGTATCAAAGGTAAATAATATGTGATGAAAATCACGGAGTGGCTCTTTAACTGTAATGTCACGATTAGTTTGTAGAATATGTATATCTTTATCCAGTGTAACTATTTCCACAGACATGAAAACTCGAGAAAAAGGGAATCATCAAAACTATGCCACGTCCTCTGCCAGTTCAACAGAAAATTATGATGATGACGTTAAGTAAAATGTAGATAGGACATCGTATTTTGTGAATGAACCTTTTTCGTACGTTAGGTAATGTGGCAATCCGAAAAACGTGGTTCATCAGTTAAAACGTGGAAAAAAGTTGTCAGTATTGGAGAGAGAGAGTCCCCTTGACAATCGCGAAGACAAAGAGTAGTCTTACGTAAATATACCCTTTGTGCAATAGACGATAGCTTGGGGTAGCTAGAGTTGCACCGGTTACCCTCGTACAGTTAAATAGCATGCATCCTGGCAATCTCATTGAAATCAGCCCGAAACTAATCGCTCGTACCTCGCAAGAAACGTAGCGAGGTACGAGCGAGTAGTTTCGGGATGATTTCAATGAGATTGGCATCCTGGCTGACCAAAACGTTTTTAGTATAATGTATACGCCATGTGCCATGTTTAATCCTGCTCTTGTTATTATAATACGTGCCGAATAATTTGAAGAAATTAATTTGGACCTTTTTGCTGTTTGTGCATGACACGATTCATCTGTGACAAGGTCTATTTGTCCGCAGATAATTTCATCAAACTTGTTACTCATGTAAGTCATTATCCCTAGATGTGTCTTCTGATGGTCCATCCTTTTGTATCATTGTATATATTGCTGTTTCCATGATAACTCGGTAAAACTTGATTACAAAAGTGACTCAATTTCAGTCATTTTGTCCAGATCATACCTCCTAAACTATATATGTTAGCTTTCTTGAGACAAGGATATCGATAACCCGTAGCTTTAACCCCTTTTTGATGGTTAGACCTACATTTGAATCATCTTCCATGCAAACATATGTAATCCAGCCATATTACACTTATTTCGTTTGAAGAATACCCCTTTACTATACATGATAGGTACACAATTGAAACATAAAAATCAAAAGAAAATCGATTTTGTTAAATTTCCATTTAAAAGGATAAAACAAAACATCTGTAAAGCAAAACTGATTCGTGATAAAGATGATAATCAATAACTTTACAAAACTGAAGACACTTCTAAAACTCTCTTTCAACCTGCCATTCAAACTTAATCGATTTCAGTAGGTGTGATAATTTCAACAGTCAGGTTTCATCAATTTGTTTCTTATAAATGAATTTAATATTTATCAACTTCAGTACTAAAACCTTAGAAGAGAACATGTTGGTAGATAGAAGCCGCGTTATACGGTTTGGTGTTTTTACGTGAGTTTAGTTAGTGAGGCGCTTTTATTCTTACTTACTTTGCTTAACATACGAGGGTTGTTTCCGGCCTAAAATATAAAAACATGGCTGAAACGCAACCATTTTGTGCGTTCATGAAGAACCTTTATTGACGTGTACATGGCCTGAAAATCACGAGATGCATACTGTTCAATTGCAAATAATAGCCTGTCATTCAAAGGTACCCTCACATCTTTTACCGAAATGGAGAAAAGTGAATGTAGGGCTGTATCTGAGTTTAAAAAATGACACTCTAAAGGAAATTCATGGGGATATGTTACAAACATAAGGTGACTCTGCTCCTTCATAGTGCCACTAAACATTGGTGTGCTGAATTTATACGGCGTAGAGTAAACTCCAAAGACGAGCCCCGTCCTTGTCGTTCATCTGATGTGACCACAGGTGATGTTGTTCTTGACACAATAATGCAAAGACAGGACAGTGACTATCAGATACTTCACTGATACTCACCACAACAGTAAAACATCAGTTGAACGAATTATACATGAACATTTACATATGAATAAGGTATCAGCACGCTGGGTCCCCAGAATGTTATCTGAGGACCAAAAGCGAAAACGTGTCATGGTCAGTCAGCAACTTCTAGATGAGTATCGCGCAGACCCAGAATCAAGTTTCGCTCATGATCATGTCGTTACTCAAGATGATCCTGAGACTAAAAGCCAAAACATGCAATGGAACATGCAACAGCACATCACCCACCCCTAAAACGTTCAAATCTTGTTCCTCCAGTCGGAAGGTCATGGCATCCGTTCTCTGGGACTCTCAGGATGTATTAATGATTGATTATTTAAAGAAAGGTTCTACAGTCAATGGCATTTTTATGCAAATGAATTACTACAATTACGAGAAAACATCAAAGAGAAACGAAGGGGTTAACTTTTCAAAGTGTGGCTGTTGCAGGACAATGCTCCCGTTCACACCGCCCAAATTGCATTCAGGGCAGCACAGGATTGTGGGTTCGGGATTCTCCACACCCTGCCTGTTCTCCATACCTAGCCCCCTCAGACTTCTTTCTGTTATCTCGACTGAAAACAGAGCTCCGTCGCCAAAGGGTTGAGACTGATGATGACGTCATTGCTGCAGTACATTTGTTTTTGGATTCTCGTGATAAGAACTAGTTTTCAGACGGGTTGTAGATGTTACAAAAACGCTGGAGCAAATGCATTGATATCAAGTGTCATTATGTCGAAAAATAAGTCAAACAAATTTGAATGTTTATTTGATTTTGATGGTCAGGCCGGAAAGTTTTGGGATACCCCTCGTACATGTAGGTATTCAGCACTGGGGGAAATCCATAATGGGTTCGCTCGAAATTAACGATAGTATCGATCGAAACTAATTATAAAGAACTGTACAACTTGAAAATTTATATTTCATGATAATAACATGATCAAATGACATGATAAGAGCAGAAAGTACTTATAATGTCCAAACCATACAAAGGTGTATGTGTGAAAGTCATGATTTATGGCATACATGCATTCTTCTTGATGATGGGAAGGTTTTTTACAATATGAGACAAGGTAAACGATATTGGTCTGAACGCAACGGTATTCGTCTGAACAAAACGATGTTCGTTTGAACGAGACGTTATTGGTCTGAATATAACGATATTGGTCTAAACAATAAGATATTGGTCTGAATAATACGATATTGGTCTGAACAAAACGCTATTGGTCTAAACATGACGATATTGATCTGAACATAAAAATATTGGTCGGAACCTGACGTATATTGACTACTTCCTTTAATGTTGCCACATATGAGCTATTGCATTATTCAGCTTAAACTTTTCTTTCTCACCTGTGTTCAGGCTCTAATGAGAAGTTTTTTTATCGATCATGTTGCGACAGGGCGTTATGCACCTTGCGCTCAGTCTGAATGACGTCAAGTTGTGTTAGCGAGACATTTAGAAGTTCTTGCACAAGATATTGACAAACAAATTTGAATTTGGAATTTGGAAAGGAGAGACGTAAACTTGATCAACTTCAATTCGAATTAACATTAAGGGGAAACGGTGCTCAGTCGGTTTTTAATGGCGAGTCTGTACGGCTGTCACTTTTTGCACTGATTTTTTGTTAAACTTGTTGCGTTGTACTGTATTTACCTTGACTTACAAACAGGTTTCTACACTCAGTGAGTCATCATTGTAAACCTTTGAGAAGTCAATCGTTTTCTAGGTGTGTCTTGCAAACACTTTATTTCATTCTGCATGCTTGAATGTCATGGTCTTTAAATAAACGCTAGTCTAAAGAAATTTAAAATTAACATAAGCCGTGTAAGATATTTCAAATCATGTTGTTACGCCTGTGAAGTCTGATTAAATTAACATAAGCCGTGTAAGATATTTCAAATCATGTTGTTACGCCTGTGAAGTCTGATTTAAATTTTAAAAATACAGTAACAAGAAACAATACAAGAGATTAAAAAATGGCCGTAAAATAGTGGTTGAATCAGTATTAGAGATTACATAGCATGCTTCATAAATTTAGGAGTTTCTTTGATGTATTTGGAACAGTACTAGTTTTAAAATTAACAAATAAAAATTCATGTTAATTCAAGATATTCCGTAACCAGGTTACCCTGCTTATATGTGAAATATTATTTTTCTAATCAAAGCATTAATTAATAAATTATGACTATCTGTAGGCTTAATAAACCGTTTTAAGTCTTTTAGACCATTGTCAGGACTGCTCATTGAACGTAATTATCCCGAAGGAATGGAATTTCGAGGCTTTTATTTAGTGATTCCCGTGTTTAGGTACCCATTTTACAGCATGACCAACTGTACAATGTTGATGAATTGCGTCGCCAGGGGACACAACACAGTTCTATACCTAGGTAACAAATCATCTGAGTCTCCACTTGGCATGGATTCGAACACGGACCTTTTGCGTGAGAAGCTACTTGCTCACCACTATATCATTGTGTTGTAACTGCGTATCATTCAAACGCAGTGAGACAAGTGAATTTCATTTTCAATCCAGACACAATCACACATTACGGTTTATTAACATCAGCACCTCGTACATGTATATAACAACTCAAGGGAAGTGAAAAGTGTTAGTAAATAAGTGAATTAGTGTGATTGGATCTTAACCCGAACAATTACATTAACTACTGACGCTATAAGATTAAAATGACATACCTATAATTCCTGCTTTGATCTGTGCCAGCTTATTCTTAGAAATTGGCAATAAAAAGAACAATGTGCGATAAACTCAGCATGTGTACCCTTGAATTATAGCACTCTTTTTGTCGACAATTTTTTTAACTTAGTGTACTTAGCGAATACAATACCGGTAACCAATAATGAAAAAGTTAAGACGGCCATTGTTGGCTTAAGATATAAAAATCTATCTTCAGCTTTGTACAAAATGGTTAATAACGGCTGAGGCAGTTATGTGTACAGCTTTTGAATTTATCTATTTAACTCTGAAAGGATGACATACTGTTTTTAAACCAATCTTGTAAATTAGAAAATGTAATATAAGCATGGCTATTGGGTAAAGATAGCGATTACCGTTTCAAAGCAAAATTTGAATATTTCCGATATCGTCAATCATGCAGATTTAAAGCAACGTTGCGTTAAATGTTTCAAGTCTTCTAAAATCAATTCTATTAACCTGAATAAATATTTGTTATATAACGTCCGAGCTTGATTACCTGAGTATTGATCGTTAGAAATATCGACATACTAGTAGATGTTGAAATGGCTATGCTTTTCATAACTGGTCATTTATAAGGTTAAAAATGACATATATATGCATAAAAACCTATTAAGAGGATGCCATAGCAACATATCACCAATAAATGAGGGGAAAATGAAGCATTCTGGTGAGGAAAAGAATACTTTGATGTACGTAACGAAACAGGAGCATAATCATTTGAACACCAACACACATTTAACATTATAGTTGATTATAGTTGGTGAACTCCAACTCACTTATTTTAACATTAAATACGAACGAATACTCAGTGTAATTTTAATTGACAAAATTAAATAAATTGATTGATTGACATTAATTTATTGAACATCAGCTCAAATTTTGGATATATAATACGATGGTCGGAAAGTATTTCATCACTTCCAATATGGCAAACCAGCAGTTAGAATATAAATTCCTTCCAACTTCAAGAGGTGGCAGATACCTCTGTATAGATGGGTTCATGTTCAGAACGAACCGTAAGAGGAATGATGTTAACTGGATATCCTGGAGATGTTTACAGCAAGACTGTAATGCGGCTGTCTCCACCGTAATGAACCCTTGTTCATGTCTATATACATTTTCCTAAAGACTCTAGATTTTTATCTAGACTCCTAAAGTTATGTTAAGTGTAAACATAACACGAAACTTTGCACATTAGACTTTAGCTATCCAAACTGTGGGTGGTTAACTTATATGGATAACAATTTTAGTGTGAATATGTCTTGTCAGAAAGCTATTCTTATTGGCAAGTACATCCATGTATAGTGTAAACAAAGTAAAATGTTAAACTGGATTTAAAAGTTCTTTTCTGGAATTCACTTTTAATGCAGGAATTATAATATGGATTTATACAACTTGACTTGAGTTATGATTAACATTATGTTCAAGTAAAGTAGAATACAGTATCAACTAAATTGTAATGTGTGTATTCTTTGTGATTTGCAGGTAGACCATTGAAGTAATACTTCTTTTTTTATTGAACATAGAATTATATTCACAAACGAGAGTCGTTAAAAGAAAATTGATTGCCAGTGTTGTCTGTAGCTTTTGCAATGTTGATAATGATAATATTTATTTTGAGGAAAAAATTAATTTCCAGAAAATAAATCGTTTTGAATTGTATTTACTGATTGCCCAATTCATGTACTTTTTCAGTTAAGAGGTATATGGTTACTTGAACTGCTACTGATAATTATTGCTTAAAACAAAAAACAAGATACGAAAACGGATAAAAGTTCAGACACAAATGGTTACTATTATTCAGAATTTCTTTGAAAATATATCTTTTTGTCAACCTAAACAATTTAAACTAGCCAATCATATTATAATATAAAAACAAATGACTAGTCAACTATGGTAATAGATAGATTATTTAAAAAATTAAAAATACTTCATAAGTGAATGAATGAATAACTGAATGAATAAATTAATAGACAATAAATACATAAAAATGTGTAATTTGTCCGAGATGTAGCTTTTAAACTTTACGTGCCAGATAACTTCAGATGAAATACATTTGTTTTTGACGATTAGGATGAATCTATTACCAAGTCAATTTGTGCAGAGCTTATCTCCTATGTTTCACATGATAACTTCATTAACTTGATATACACAGTTATCATTGGGAGATCCATTACTGGGAGGAGACTATAATGAGTTCACTCAAAATTAATGATAACATCAATCTAAAATAATAATAATAAAGAACTGTACAACTTGAGAATTGTTATTTCAAGGTAACAACATGATCAAATGGCATATTAGGCAAAGAAAATACTTCCGAACAAGACGAAGGAGTATGATTGAAATTTATGTTTTATGGCATACAAACATTCTTCTTGATGACTGGACGTTACTCTTACAATATCAGACAAGGTGAACGAAATTGAGCTGAATGATAGGATTTTTTTAACAAGACGATATTTGGTCTGAACTTGGCGATATTGGTCTGAACATGACGATAATGGGTAACTGGGACGATAGTGGTCTGAACATAACGATAATAGGCTGACTGAAACGATATTAATCTGAACTAGATGATATTGATTTGAACATGATGATATTGGTCTGAACAGTATTTTGGTCTCAACAAGACATAATAGTCTAAACGTGTTGATATTGATTTGAAATTACGATTTTGGTCTGAACATGACGATATACATGTAGGTCAACACATGACGATATTGGTCAACACATGACGATATTGATCTGAACAAGATGTTTTATGTCTCAACATGATCACTTCACTGACTATGGCAACTGTGACGGATATTGTGTAAACGTATGAGATATTTCATTATTCAGCTTGAAGTTTAAGAGTCCTCACTCAGCTGTGTTCACGCTCTTTTGAGAAGTTTTGTCGCCTATTGAGTAGCGACAGGGCGTTATGCACATTGTGCACCTTGCTTTCAGTTTGATTGACGTCATGTTGCGTTAGCGAGACATTCAGAAATTCTTGCACCAAGATATCGACAAACAAATTTGAACTTCAAAATTCACCATTTCATACCCCAAAATACCCGTTATTACTTTCGAAACTACTATCTTCTTATAAATGAACAATAAACTCACCTACACAGTGTACTATGAGAGGCTGGTGCTTAGGAAATCACATATTCTTGTTCAAACCAATTGGTTTTCATGGGGTTCCTATTCCTAAGTAAAAGTATCACATTTCGTATCATTGACAATTAGCATGTCGAGTCACTCTAACTTGATACAGATTAACAGTTCTCTATTATTATTAAAACAAATTTCTGTCGCTAATATCAAAACTAGTCCTATTGACCTTCTGTGAGGAAAGGGGAGACGTAAACTTAAACAACTTCAATTCGCATTAGCATAGAATAGAGGGAGAACGGTGCTCAATCGGTTTTAAATAACGAGTATGTAAGGTTGTCACTTTTTGCACTAATGTTTTGTCATTTAAACTTGTAGCGGTGCACTGATTTACCTTGACTTACAAACAAGTTTCTACACCCCAGAGTGTCTTCATTGTACCCCTATGAGAAGTCTAGACGAGGCCAATCGTTTTTCTAGGTGTGTCTTGCAAACACTTTATTTCATTTTGTATGTCTGAATGTGCTAGTCTTTGAATAGACGTGACAGTCAATACGAATTTATGATTAGATGTAAAGCCGTAAAGATATTTCAAATCATTTTATTTCGCTTGTGAAGTCTAATTTACAATAAAAATACAGTTACAAGTTACAACAGTATCAAAGAATGGACGGTAAAATAATAGTAGATTACATAGCATTGGATGTATTTGGTACCGTTTCAAAATAAACTTATAAAATTTCTATGTATTAATTCAAGACATTCCGATACCAGCTTACCCTGCTTACAAGACGGGAAATAATTTTCTCTAATCAAATCAGTAATTATTTAATTTATCATTAATTATGACTATCTGTAGGCGAGAGAGAGAGAGAGAGAGAGAGAGAGAGAGAGAGAGAGAGAGAGAGAGAGAGAGAGAGAGAGAGAGAGAGAGAGAGAGAGAGAGAGAGAGAGAGAGAGAGAGAGAGAGAGAGAGAGCGAGAATTTTATCATAATATATCAGATCCAAAGTGAAATCTTCCTTGAATAACTCGAGTAATATAAATAGACCGTGTTCGTCGTCTTTGTGTATTATCTCCTTTTTAAGCTAAAACACGATAAGAGAATGCTAGATACACGATCACCTATGATCCACAGGCCCTCGGATCATTAAAAAGAATTTTAAATTTTTTAAAATCAATTGTTTTAGAACACCCTCTGAAACGAATTGTACCTCTGGTAATAGTATATTGCACCTCTGTTAATAGTATATACTATTAACAGAGATATGCTCTCCGAAAAAACGACAATTTTCACCGATTTAACACATTACGGGTAACCTAAGTCAGGATGTGAGTTCCATTGGAGGTCTGGCGTGTGAAAATTGGAGGATTTGTGAATCCGAAGGGCACGAGACAGATTGATGAAATTCACCTCTACCACCCGACATCGAAATGGACGCCAGGTATGAGTACCCGATACAGATTGCTATTTTGTGGTACTTTGATACTTATTGTGAGCTGTCTAGGAACACTTACAGCGACATGTGTTGAGAGAATTCGAAATGCCGCATCCTTGATTCCGCCGCCCACTATGCGTATGAAATGTGAGGTGTGTGACGTATTCACTGCCACGTCAACATGTTTGTTTACATATCGAAAACCGGACGATGTGATAAAAGTTACTTTCTCTATGTCTCCATATGTACCATCCATAATACACATATATTGAATATATATATATATATATATTGATATTGAACTTAATCCCGGACCTACTAATAAAGACTTAGATGACTTGAAAAAGGCCATAATCGCTCAAATCATAGAATCCGAAGATAGACTCTCGAAAGATATAAACTCTGTTAAAGATGATATCAGAGTTATCAAGTCTGAATTAACTGACCTAAAGACAGATGTTATGTCTCAGAAGGAGAAACAAGAAATACTCAGGATTGACGAGACGTCTGATAAATACGATCAAGTGAAGACATATTGTGAAAACTTGGAATCAAGAATTGAAGATCAAGAAGAAAGAAGCCGTCGTAATGATATGGTTATATACGGAGTGCCAGAGTCTTCACGGGAAACACACACTGAAAGTAAAGAAAAAGTGCTAGAAATTCTAAACAAGGCTAGGGAAGTCAAGAAACTACAACCCCTCACCCTCAGAGATATTGAGAAAGCGCACAGGTTATCTTCACCCAGACAAGATAAAGTGAGACCTATTATCGTCAGAATGTGCCACCGGGAAGACAAGTGGTACTCGGTGAAGATGCGGAGTGTGCTACGAGAGCTGGGATACGGCATAGCAAACGACCTGACACGACACCAACGACAGGAGCTACATCGCCTACGCACAGACAACCCTGATACCAGGTATTACTACAAGGGTAATAAGTTTATAGAAGAGCCTAAGGAGAACTCTAGTCGTGATGGCCGGTCAGCATCAACAGACAATTCTAACAGGGACGACCAGAGGCGTCGGGCTCTCAGATCTAGTCCGCACCCTACCGACAGGACACAGAGGAGATAGGGATTAGGCCAGGGCGATTTTACGGCGCATCATCATACTGTTAATGACACAAACCAAACAACTGACATCAAGTAGATCGTGAACTTTATTTTCTGGAATATCGCAGGTGTGTCTAGTATATTAGCTGATATTGACTTTGTGAACTTTATCAAACAGTTTGATATTATAGGCCTTACCGAAACATGGACATCTGATGATAATATTGATGATGTGTTAGATTATGTGACTATCAACAAACCAGTAGAAAAGATATCTACACGTGGGAGGCTCTCTGGTGGGATAGTGGTGATGGTTAAAAAACATTTAGAGAAATATATCTTTTGGTCGAAAATAAATGAAAATCGTGTTTACCTTAAAATTGATAAGAATCTCTTTAAACTTGACAATGATTTGTTATACGCGTGTGCCTATATCCACCCAGAGGGATCTACGTTTTATAACAAAGCTGGTTTATTCTGTAAGAATGGTATAACTTTGTTTCAAGATAACTTACTTGATTTACTGTCTAATATGCAATATGTACATATTTTATGCGGAGGAGACTTTAATGATCGTACAGGTACAGACCTACACTTCGTTGAAGATGATATTATTGATTTCACAGAGGGTGGGGAAAGCTCAATGTGGGAGTTCCTGTTAGATTATTTTCACACTAAAGGTTTTCAACTGACAAAATTGTAGATAGTTTTGGAAAGAGTCTTCTTAGTTTATGTTCTGTATTGAATATTCCCATTATGAATGGGCGATGTGGAACAGATGCTGAAGTTGGTGATTTTACATATATTGGGTCTAATATGGCACGAGCGTAGTTGACTATATAATAGCTTCGTCATCACTTTTTGAGTCTGTTCGTGATATCGATATCCCCTCCCGCACAGAATCTGACCATCTCCCACTTACGTTATGTTTACGTGCGCTTCACTCATGTGAGTCATATCAACGAAATAGAAGCAAGTCCTTTAAATTTGTATGGGAAAATGATAAAAGCGAAATTTTCAGACAAAATTTGCTTTCAGAAAATGTGCAAAAATTACTGGACGAGTCTCTTGATTCAGCGTTTACTGACATAGATAAAAAGTATCGAACTAATAACTGAAGCTTTATGCACAGCTGCCAGTACTACGAAAAGAAATAATAACCTCGTTAGAACAAATGAAAATCCTTGGTATGATGCAGATTGTAGATTGTTAAAAAAAGAAAGATGTAAAAAATTAAATGTGTTCAGGAAATCGAAAAACTTATACGCTTTAGAAGATTATCATCGCAGTAGGAATGCATATAATGCCATTTGTAGGCAAAAGCGAAATGATTATTTTAAAATGCAACAACTAGAACTAGAAACAAACATACATGATTCAAAAACATTTTGGTCTATGCTGAAGAATCTAAACGGAAAATTCGAGAAATGATATACAAATAAATGACCTGTACAACCACTTTAAACATTTATATTCAGACTATGAGAATGACAGCAGTCAAAATGACCAGCCCTATAGAGAGAATATGAATCCTGATCATACAGATTTTTACTCAAGTCTAGCACAAGATATTCATGACAGCCCAATAACTAAGGAGGAAATACTCCAGAGGATCCCAAATTTAAAACCTAGTAAATCTGCTGGAATAGACTCTACTATATCAGAATTCTTGAAGCACTCTGCAGATTTGCTGGTGCCGCACCTAGACTAGCTTTTTAATATTATTTTGGAAAACGGTTATTTTCCTAAAACATGGTCCACTGGTATAATAGTACCAATTCATAAGAAAGGGGATCGAAATGATCCAGATAACTATAGAGGTATAACACTACTAAGTATATTTAGTAAGATATTTACATCCATTATAAATAAGAGATTAGTCGAATGGGCAGATTCCCTAGACAAAATAACAGAATCGCAGGCTTGCTTTAGGAAAGGATATAGCACTATTGATAACATATTTGTTTTATATTCTGATGATATTTTTTTGTTTTCAAGTACGATTAAAGGGATACAAAAAGAGATAGATGAATTAGAGAGGTACTGTGATAATTGGAAACTGAGTGTTAACCAGACTAAAACGAAAATAATTGTTTTCAAAAGTGGAGGGAAGTTAGCCAGTAACGAAAAATGGTTCTATAAAGGAAATAGATTTGAGACAACAACCTCATATAAATACTTAGGTGTACATTTTACGAATCATCTTTCTTGGTCAATACACATATCACAGGCATATATGCAAGCAAAGAAAATATTGATAGGTATCATAAAATACATAAATAATTTGGGTATCATGTCTTACAATTCGTTTTTCGTGGTATATATACTATTTCTCACATATCATGTTGTAGCTAAACCAATTATCTACCAATTGATATACTTTTTAGACGTTTTTGAAAAAATGTCGTATTAGTAACACTAACATACTCAGTGGCCCTTTAAGTCTCAGGTCACTGTCAAGACTGCTCACTGTACATAATTATTCTGAAGGAATGAATTTCGAGGCAGTTATATGGTTGTTCCCTTGTTTAGGTACCTATTTGACAGCCTGGCCAACTGTGTACAATGTTGATGAACTGCCAGGGGACACAACACAATTCTCTACCTAGGTAACAAATCATCTGAGTCTCCACTTGGCATGGATTAGAACACGGACAGTTAGAATACAAATTCCTTCCAACTTCAAGAGGTGGCAGATACCTCTGTATAGATGGGTTCATGTTCAGAACGAACCGTAAGAGGAATGATGTTAACTGGATATCCTTGAGATGATTACAGCAAGACTGTAATGCGGCTGTCTCCACCGCAATGATCCCTTTTAAGATGTCAATCTTGTCAGTCTTTTTATCTCAATTAACTCGTCGATCACTGACTCCTAAAGTTATGTTAAGTGTAACGATTGAAATAATGTACAAAACAGCTGTCTGTATGCGTGACGGATATAAAGACAAGATTGACGAATGACATCATGCTTATGAATTAGAGAAAGACAAGTCAAAACAAGTCCTTGTGGCCTGTTCCCTTCCGGTTGGACGAGTCCATTTCTTGGTGTGGGGGTGACAGGTTGCCATAGTAATAGCGGTTAATAATGCCTCTGTACCAACCATTTGCGTAATAGTTGAATTACCACGTGGTAAATAATAAGGTGATGACATAAAATATAACAAAATCGAAAAAATAATTCATAATAAAGTTTTATTTTACAGACATCAAACATTTTTACAAAAAGGTATCAGTTTTGCTGAAAAAAAGCTGAATACGAGTCTTAAAAAGCAGCCATATAGTTTGAAATAAAAATATATTAAACTATAAAGTTAAATGATAGGACCATACACCTGTTATAGTCCTTATAATCCTGAACATCCTCAAACTGATATATCGAATTGATTTTTTCTCAATATTTCACCGAGTAAAATGGAATAAAATTCAATTTTCTTGCAAAAAATGGACATGAAATAAGACAACTCAGCACCAGAACCAATGTATAAATGATAATGGAAGCAAATCCCATACATATATATTTTCCAAAAGTAAAGTGTGTGTTTTACGCAGCAGACAGAATTAGCGAAATACCTTTTGATTTTATTAAGCGCTATGAGCATGCATTTGGATGGACGACAGCGCTATATAAATATCCATATATATATATAAAAGTGTATTATATATATATCGATGGTGACTTACACTTTCACAATATGTCTCAGTACAGTCCCAACACAAATTTGTGTACAAAACTTTGATATTAAATAACTGGGACGTTTTAAAAAAAAGGAATAACTGATGACTACAAACCTGTCATAGTCCTTATCTACTGCACATTCACCAATTGATCAAATACCGTTTCAATGAGAGATAAAAGTAAACTTCAATCAGATTTGATTGATCTCCAATGTTCATAAAAGGAAAGGAAATGAAAAGAAATTTTCCTTGATATGAAACTGGGTATGAAATAAGACAAAACCTCACCAGTAACAGTGTAATAATGTTACTGACATCAAATCCCTCAGAAATAATTTTACCTAAAGGAAAGTGGTTTTTCTTCAGATTTTTTTAATGAATGTCATTCTATCTGTATCCAGATTTTCAAAACAAGTTTCAATACCTCCACACACACATATTTAAACATATAATTGAAATTATCTAGAAAAAGGTATATCTAAAAAGGAATAACTGATGACTACAAACCTGTCATAGTCCTTATCATACAGCACATTCACCAATTGATCAAATATCGTTTCAATGGGAGATAAAGGTAAGCTTCAATCAGATGTGATTGATCTCTAACTTTCACAATTGGAAAGGAAATGAAAAGCAATTTTCCTTTATATGAAACTGAGTATGAAACAGTGAAATGATAATGTAACTGGCATCAAATCCATCGGATATATTTTTCCCAAAGGAAAGTTTTATCTCGTCAAATATTTGTCATGAATCAAATGTATAAAACCTCTTTCGAGGTTTTCAAAACAAGTTTCAAAAACTCCAACTCCAAATATGTGTACATTTACTCGAAATTAACTTTAAACATTAAACCTCAGGTTTTTAAAAATATAAATTGATGACTATAACCTGTTATAGCCATAAAGAATTGGCCAAATTTGGCTTTCGAACAGATGACAGATCATGCAAATGAATTGATTTCAATGAAACCTCGGAATATTCATAAGTCTTTTTGCATTATTTACACATATCTGTGCACATACTCGTGAGACAAGATAAAACTCTATTTCACCATATACAATCCTCACTTGTTCACCAACATTCTGTTTATACAATCAAATAACAGTTTTAAGAAAGTATTATCTAGAAATCAGTCATTCAAAAATCCTTACATCCACTTAAATTGAGTTCTTATTGTTTACATGAGCGTCGGTTGTGGCCAGCAAGTTTGCACTTGCTACACTTTTTATCATACCTGTTTCTTTTTGAACTTGTCAGGTATTCAAGTCTGTTTTGTTTAAACATTATTTGTTTAAAGGCCTCCTTACCTTTGTGTGAGGTGGAGCGAAAGAACCACTTGGTAGCATTGTCATTGAGTTTCTCAAACCCTTGCTGAGAAAAAGTGCCTAGATTGCCATGGAGTTGGATCATTTCAGGAACATGAAAAGCTAAGATATGCATATAAGGAGTAACATCCTTACTCTGATACACATATGTAAATGTTTTGACCCAGTTTTTACACTTTTCACTAAGTACAAGAGCCTCACTCGAGTTAAAACTCTCTTTTGTCAGAAGTTCAGATATGTGTGAAAACTCTGCCCACAAGAATGAAATATCAGAAATCTTTGGGTGATCTGATATAAACTCTGACACCTTAAGACATTTTGATATCTTTCTATGTTCTGGACCCGTAAAGTCCCTGAAAGTAAACCTCCCGGTTTCCTTATCGTTCCTGAAACGAAATTCAATCCCTAATGACTGTACAAAATGTTCAAAGTTTGAGATGTTTCTACACTTTTCTCTGTCATATTTGCCATTGCATTTATGAATATTGTCTCTCAGTCTAAGCTCAGCTATGAGATGTTTTACCAGTTGGTCAGATACTCGCAGATATAAATGTAGCAAATCTGGTATTACATGCGATAAAGGAATGAAACAAAATAGAGGTGGATGAAGACAGTTAAAGTTTTGACGTTTTTGGCAAGACATTGTTGAAATCTCCTCTACTGTCCTAGCTCCTTTCTCTATATCAACAACTGACCACTCTCTACTCATATCATGTCTATCAAAACTAGGACATTTACACCAGACACAGCTATAAGTTGAGGAACAGGTTGCAAGACCACAGACTATGTTCAGAAACTTTAGATCTCCACCTAGAAAATATGTGACATGGATCAAGGTACCCCCAAGATTCAATGTATGCAATTCTTTTGCTTCTATGATAATATCTTCTAGGGCTTTTCTGACATTATCATAAGTCTCATTGCCTGTAAACATGGCTAACAAATAGTTCCCTCTGACTGAAGTACACAAGTCTTCATCTAAAATTGTAAAGCCAAAATTGATCAGCTTTTTTCTCCTTCCTAGTTCAGTTCCATCTCCTGTAAGTTTCACATTGACAATTTTATTGGAAAGTATAGATTCCCCTTTCCCTGATGCAACAATGTTAGAAACACAGTAAGTCGCTCTCGAAGAGATTGCTGAACACCATTAGTATCATTTGGGGTGTCAGTTATCCTCACACCATCATTGATTTCCCTAGCTCTTTTCACAACTGAATTTAACCGTGGCATGTTTGGGACAATCATTGATAATTCATGATATGCTTTGTTTGAGATGTTTTCAGAATCCTTAACATACAATAGTGCATCTAAATCAACTTTTTTAATATTCTCCTTACTGTCTGAGACTGAATTCCTATCCAAGTCTAACTGTAACTGTTTACCATCTTCATGTCTGACCTGAACAGAGACTGCTTTCATATTGTACCTTCCCACAAATGACAAAGATCTTTTACAATCATCCATTAACATCTTTTTCCTTCTATATACCTGAGTTCTAGACAGTCCAGTATTTGGCTCTAAAACTCTAAAGGGTCTGGCTGTCTTATTGGTTTGACATTTCAATAACAAGCAATACAATTTTTGAATCTTTTTTCTCAAAACTTTTTTGTTAGCTTGGAGTGTCTTTGCCTGTTTAACAGTATCTTTTAAACATGGTTTTTCGCAATTTTCTTTCATGTAAAAGATTCTTATGCATAGCGGGAAGACATGACTCAGACACATCAAGTGTTAAAGTATACTTTTCAATGCTCCAATTTTTAAGTAACTTCTTGTATTGTTTACCACCCTTTTTTTTAGTTTTATCATGTTTTGAAATTAACTTTTTTAGATAACTTTTAAGTTTGGATACACATTTATCTAAGGTGACATGTTTAAATTCAATATTGTTACTTTGACACACTCTCATTAAGACAGCCTTACATATTTCCTCCTTGAATGAGTTTACTTTTGTCTGATTCTTAAACTCATCATACAGTCTTGATTTTGGGATATGAATACAGATTTCTCTATTTCGAGACATATCTTCTTGACAATAGTAAAACAAGAAGAAAATGACAGGGAGGAAAAGGTTAACCAAATTCATGATTAAAAAACAGTCAAATACAAGTTTCTTTGAATTAATAGGAACATGTGGGCTGCTGAATCAGCTGTTACGTCTGATGGCATGTTTCAGTGTCTAAGGGTAACTCTGAGCAGATTCAAGTCATATCTGTTTCCCTTCTCTCTAACAAATTTCATTTTGAACATAAACCCCCTGTGACAAAGTTTTTTTCTGAAATCACAAGTGTATTCTTCTCTTGGTCGTCTTTCGTAATACCGGAATATCACTGTCTCTCTGTTGATATACACAAAATCACCTGTTTCATTGATGATCCTGAACCACCAATCGTTTCCAAAGAGAATATCAGGACTGTGTACGTCCAGGAACTCGTACTCACTTCCTGGGGTTGAGCCACTCCAACATCTAACTTCATTTGACAGATCTAGTACTTCCCTTGCTACGTCTGGTGAAGAGATTGGAATTTGTATTGTTACTAACGAGTCAACACCCCTCCAACTCTGAAGCTGATCCCTGATTGAGGTCAGAAGCTGAAACTTAAAAATGTCATGGGGAGCTGAACTTGACAGACATGACCTTGTAACAATACTGTCATCAGTGACCCACTGGTCGTATTCTTTAGACCAACCAACATAATGAACCAGGCTTTGCTTTACCCCGTCATTGACTCTTGTTTCTAGTATTTTGATGTCAAAGAGCTGTTGGTTATTCCATCTTGGTGGTCTTCTCCGCTGTCCAATGAACACTGGCGGAGGTCTGTAATTTGGCTCTCTTCGCCCACTGCTGCTCCTCAAAGACGGTGGCATCCTGTCTAAAAATGAGATTCTCATAAGAAAAATATTATCATCAATGTTTCTAGATGTCACGTGGAAAACAAATTTTCCAAAACTAGTTCATTTTTTAAAGTATTTTCATGATATAGGACTGATGAGTCAAGACAATTGTATATTTATATATACATTATTACATTTTATCAATTTGATTGATTGATTGATTCTGGCAATTTTCTTCTAACATTTCAATTTAATCTAGTTTAATTTCTAACAATATCCTAAA
Organism: Phorcus lineatus; assembly: GCA_921293015.1. NCBI lineage: Eukaryota > Metazoa > Mollusca > Gastropoda > Trochida > Trochidae > Phorcus > Phorcus lineatus. The sequence goes on along the minus strand of OV121085.1, from coordinate 55,039,207 downwards.
ATGTTTAATTTTAAGTGAAATGTACAAAATATTTTGATCTACGTACCAATATTAAATGTCAGTTCAGTGAAGTCCGCCTGCTCAGGAGTCAAAAAACTGAAACGAAACATCAAGATCATTTATCATTTTTATCAAAATTGATAAACTTGTTTGAAAATGATGAAAATTGAACCTTTCATTATGAAGGTCTATCGAAAATATGATTGATTTTGTATTGTTCCAAAAACCTACAATTATGCCTATCACCTATCTAATTTATTTCTTTTTAGCTAGCTATCTTTCTTTCAGTATATATTAATATATCTATCTCATTCTAACTTCTAATTCATGCCTTCAAATTATATTCCTGTTGACTGAAAAATGAACAGCATTTTAGTGAGACAAGTCAATAAGAAGTTATCATTATGAACTTATTAAGTTTAAAGCGACAAAAAGTAAATGTTTTCTCAATTACACTTGCATTAAAAATTTAGAACAAAAATATAGGTTTCGTATCTAATAGAATATTGTGAATGTTTGATTAATTTTTAATCATATTTATTTTTAATTTTAAAATGACTTAAAACATTCTACATTTATCAACCTTAGAAAGAAATGAAATGTTTAAAAAAAACGAATTTCCAATTAACAGTTACCTTTCCTTCATGTCAAATTTTTATAGAACGACTATTATTATCCTTTGTTAACATATTTTTTTTCACTATAAAATTTGCCATTTAACATTATCTTACTCTCAATATGAAACATTTCTTTTTACGATGAGACAATAGTCACTGAATTTTCAAAAGGGTAAGGGTAACAACCCCCCCCCCCCCCTCTGGATATTTAATGTTATTGAGTGCAATAAAATTGATTCTCAGTCTGTGTATCTTTCCTATTCTTTGGTTACATATTGGTTTTACTATCAAATCAAATCAAGATTTCTGATTTTCTTTATTTGATGAATAGATTTATCTATTATAGTTGGGGTTTTTTTCTTCTGAAGAGTAGTATTTTGTGATGAATTATATCATAAATTGCCTTAATTCTTTTTCAAAAAGTTTAATAACTGGGAAATAACTGTTATAGGAAAAAATACTGTACCGCTTGTCGTTTTGAAGAAATGCCTCTGAAGTCCACTGCTGTGATTTAGCCAACTCATACAAGACTGCAAACTGAAAAGAAGAATACCTAGTATACTCATCCTTCTCTATAACCTTTGTCAAATATGATTGATCAATATATGAGTCATTCTCAAAATACGCAGGAATCAGATGTTGAAAAAATCACAAAAACAGAGTGTATTAAGTTATAATTTGACTTTTATTATCAAAACAACAATAACTGGAAAACATAAAAACAAAAAATTGCAACCTATAACTAATCATTATTTAAAGATATATAATCAATTAATTAATTTGCCCGCTACTTTATGTCCTTCGTGTAACAATACATTATCATTAAAAAAAGAACACATCTTGTAGAATTTAACTTCTTTTGAGTTAACATTATTTTGATTAAGTTGTTTTCTAGTAGTTAAATAGGCTACATTGATAAGTTAGCTGAAAGAGATGTTTAAATAGACACATTAATTGTAGCATTATCAAATTTTACGCTCAGAACAGCATTGAAGATAGTTATTTTTCGATACTAAAACATTATTGTGACAATGTAAGACTATAACTCTAAACATCTTACATAAGCAAGGGAATAGAAGTTTGGCAGATAAAAATATATATTTCTAAGATATTTTTTCGTGAATAATATATATGTGTTACACGAAGAACATATCTGTTACATTAGGGACAGGAAATGTTACATAAAGGACTTGAGAGCCGAAAATAAAGATTTGGTATAACAGTCCGAAAAAGTAAAAAATTGCATCTTATGATAGTCAATAGTCAAAGAAAAGGCATTCAAATAATTTTGTTCTGGTAAGGATATGTGGATATTATGCTTTATTCTTTGCAAAATTCTGATGAGATGTTACATAAAGGACATCAAGGTGTTACACGGAAGACATTTGAACGCCAAAATGTCAATTGTAGCAATATGTGAACAATAAAAATCTTTAAAAACAATATGACATCAGAAATATTTAGTAAACTTATTGGTTCAGGTCCGTCCTGATGAAGATATGAAAATATGGTAACATACTCATGCGAAATCCTATGCAGATGTTACATAAAGGACGTTTAGGTGTTACACGAAGGATATTCCAAACTTCAAAATGACAATTCAATCAAAATGTGAACATTAACAAACTTTAGAACAATATGGCATTAACATTATTTAGAAGACCAATTTTCTCAGGTCTGTCCTGATGAATAAAATAGTTGTTTTGAGTATCGAAAGTCATTCATGTAACAAAATCTGTCCTTCGTGTAACAAATAGTCCTGTTACACAAAGGACTGTTACATGAAGGACGGCATTCACCCCCAAAAAAATCTAATGCATTAATGATGGCATCAGTATCAAAAAAGGTCATATGTTGGTCATCATAATCACAGAAGTCACTTCACAAAAAATGCTCATTTATGAAAACAAACAATAAGGTTGATAAATGGCCGTTACATAAAGGATGGTACTAAAAGATACTCAACAATTTCTTACCTTGAATCAGGATTTTTAAGAACACTGAGATTCACAAGCAGCTAGCATCACATGGCACCAGCATAAACAATATGCTCTCAATGAGCAGGACAGGAAGTAGACAAGATTTTTTTTAGTGGTCAGATAGTATTTTGGTATTTTATGTGGTTGTTACATGAAGGACACTTTTCTAAGGGACAGGTATAAAATGACATATTTAATAAATATATGTTATCATAATGGCAATTATAAGAATGTCAATGCTTATTTAAGCTATTCATACTTCAATTGCATATATATTTTTTTTAAATGACGCGTTTTCTGGCTCTGGAGGGGGTGACTTTGCTGAGGGGGTCGACCTGGGACAGTCATAAATGGGTGTTTTTGGGTGGTAAAATAGCTTGTAAGTACCGAAATTAACTAAGTATTTTTTTTTATTCACACAGCAAACGTAGAATCTATCCCAGTGTATACTATGATATAAAGAAAATTGACCCCAAATTTTTTTTAAAAAAGATATGCCCTCAGGACAAGCATTTACCCCTTTTTTGAGAATGACTCATATGGTGAAACTAAATGAACAAATAAATTTCTAATCTGATTTCTAACAATACCCTGGAGTAACCTGTTTTCATGGGTCACCTGTTTTACAAAAGATGTCTATTCTCTCTAACCCCTTACTATACCCAGACATGTTAGCACTTATTTTATTCAGCATTGATCCAAGAAGGAAATGATCACTCTTTCATCTATCTATTCATTGATTCATTTCAGTGGTAAAAATCAAATGAAAATCCATGCTTTTCACACAAACCTTTTTTGGACAACATTTATGGTTGATTTTAAGAAATACAAACAATGTTTTCAAGTAAACCCATTTTATTCTAATCCTGAATCTCCTGACTTTTGAATATAGTACCTGTTCTACTAATAAATATATGGAATCATAGTAAAGTTGATTCTGATATATTTTTGGCTATTTTGTATGATTTTCCGGTGTAGTGAAAGCAAGTTATTGCTTGCACAGTTATAAACTTTGCTTTGCTTGCTAATCTTTAACTACGTGAAATACAATGTATTTGGCAACAAGAAGATTTTCTAAAACTAAACTAAAAGCATGATTTCTTTTCTTTATCAGAAAAAAAGTCATTTTATGATAAATATTTATGAAAGTGAAATAATTCAATGACCCTGTAAATATTGTAAACACATGTATGTCAACATTAATTCTAATGCTATTGTAAACTATCGTGTATTTAAAAAAAGAAAAAATTGAAGATGTTGAATGTGTTGTATTCTTATAATTTGACATCATGGAAATACCATGAAAACAGGTGACACCAAAACAATTAAGAACAATTTGCATCTGTTTTTAAAATGTGAACAGGATTTAACAAAAGAGTAAAACAAATGTTTGTTTAACATTACCTAGTTAAAAATTTGTAATCTATCACTTTATGATGTTCAGGATGCTTGACATTATCGGCAAAAACACTTATAGAAGATAATTTCTTATTACCACGGAAATAGGTAACACGAGGGTAACAAGTAGAATACGGTAGAATTAAATAAATTGTATTAATATTTGAATTGTGTACCAATGTGTAATGTCAAATAGTTGAGTGAAATTAAAGTTTCAGCAATAATATTCTATTTCTGTCAATAGGATTATGAATTTCAATGTCTATCTAATATACTACAGCAATACTTGTTTATTTTAAATAATCATTGAAATAAAACAATTTATCGATATTTAGTATAAAATCTAGACAAAACATCTAGCCTAGAATTTGTTTAATTAAAATATGAAAAAAATCAGTATGTTAGCATTGCTTCAAATTTAAAAAAACCCCAAAACATTCATGTAAGTTGTAACTATGCCTTACGTTTTAAACTAATTGAATAACTTTTGATGAAAAAAGTACGTTAGCCTCTTGTTCAGGAGAGAGAACACAATTAGAGTTGTCAGAAAACCAACTTCTATGATTAAGCCGACTCAAACAAGACTGCAAAATTGAACGAAAAATCCAGTATAATTATACTCAAATACTTCATAAAAACAAACGAGCAACAAAAAATGTTACTTGACATTTGAATAAATAATAGCATACTAAACGTAATGATTTGACGTTTGATTTGAGATCAAAGTACACTATATTAGAGTTATCTCCCTTTGCAACACCCCCTCCAAAAATAGGACTTGCCCGACGTTTTAATTAACTTTCTCTTATATTAAAATAAAACCCCTTTGCTTACATGCCAAACGTTATATTTGTGTTCTCGATGTTAAATATATCAGTAAATCATAAATTGTAATTGCCATACGTACCTATGAATATTGAATTTTCGACAAAATGTGGAGACATTCCACGGCGATGTGACTTGACGTTATGGCGTCAGGAAAGGCGTTGAAGAAAGCTTCAAGCTGATTGGCAAAACTCATGGTACGGCGCGAAAAATTTACCAATCAATTTAAACCTTACATAACATGATGGGGAACAGTATCTGGAATGTGTTTCAATAGTAACCGGACAACCAAGCAGCACTTTGATATTTTAAGAACGCTTCGAAGTAAGCAGTCGAAGAGTTGTTGCCTGTCAAACAGCCCAAGTACATCAATGCTGTATACGACACCAATACAGCCTTATTTTGTTAACTGAAACTAAAAATCACTTTCCAACTTTATTCAAAATTTCTTTGAAGTGTAACCAGTGGTCAAATATCATTTGCTATTTTTGAATAGTGAAGGTAATCTATCATATTTGCGAAAGTAGGTCAAACTTGTACTATGGCCAATGAAACGTGTCTTTTGGTTTGAAACAAACAAAGGGAATGCAGGGAATTATGGAATTACTGGGGGAAGACACAAAATGAGAGGAACACAGCTATCGGATTTGTCTTGTGCCACCGGTTTGAGAATAGCCAACAGTCGAATAAATGGATGTTCAATAAATGTGTTTGTCTCCTAGCAGACTTTAAGGTGCTGGACTTTAATGCTCATAGTGACCACGCGTCTATGTCACTACAGATTAAATGTTCTTATGAGAAATCTAATTTGACTTTTATAGAGGACGAGTACATCGGAACTTACAAGTGGCAGGAAACGCATGCGCAGTTTTTCAGAACCGACCTATCGGCTGCTCTTCAAGAATCAGAAGCAATCGAAACTTGTGACCAAGATAACTTACACGCAAGTGTTGAAGGTGTCAGCAAGATATTGTTTGACGTCGCAAGGCCTTACAGAGAAAGAAAATATCACATCAAAGCATCAACAGGTTTTACTTCAGTGAAAGGTACATTTAACAGTTCAAAATGGTTTGACTCTGAATGTAGATTTGCTAAAAACAGATATCTGGATGCGCTTAATGCTTTTAACAAAGACATGCTTGAAAGAAATAGAACAGTCTTGGGTGACCTGAAAAGAAAATACAAGACTCTTGAAAAAAGAAAAAAGAAAAAATATCGCAGGGAGCAATCGAAAGAGATTGAAAACTAAAAACCAAAAAAACCAAAAGACTTTTGGAAATTCTTCAAGAAGGAAAGGAATAAATCAACGGATAGAACCCCGCCTGTAGATGATTTTCTACAGTATTTCAGTGATATATATAATGATTTGGGTGACTTTCGTAATCAGGAAACAGAGGATGAGCTGCAACAGCTTGATAAGTACTCATGAACTTGACAGGGTATCACTGTAGATGAAGTTAAGAGAGCTATCGACAAGCTGAAGACAAATAAATCAGTTGGACTCGATCGTTTGCTAAATGTAAAATTTCGAGTGCGAGTGACATTATTCTTGAACCATTAACTTCACTATTCAACAAGATATTCTCCTACGGTATCTTCACACGATGCTGGTCAGCTGGAATGATTATCCCTCTACACCAGAAAGGTCCTACTAATGATGTCAATAACTACAGAGGTATAACATTAAACAGTTGCTTTTCAAAACTATTAACTTCTTTTCTTCAAATAGTTTGGATTTATATTGAAGAAAATGGGGATTACGCATTAATGTGATGAAAACCCAAGATTATGATATTTGAAAAAAGAAAAACACAAGCAAACTACATATGGAAAATTGATGGTGAAAATTTGGATATCGTTACAGAATTTAACTATCTTGGAAATGTAATATATTCGTCTGACGGGAAATTTAAGATAGGTCTCAAGTCACTCGCCGGTAAAGGACTAAAAGCAATGAACTTATTGTTTGCAAACATAAGTAGAGGAGGATTCACACCAAGAACTTGCTGTCAGTTGTTCGACGCTTTTGTTTCAAGTACCATGAACTACAGCTGTGAAGTTTGGCGGACAACATTTGCAACGGAAATAGAACGCATTCACCTCAAGTTCCTGAAAAGAACTTTGAAGTGCATTCAAAATCTACAAATGTTGCTGTCTATGGAGAATTGGGAAGATATCCCCTATACATCAACCGTTTTGACAGAGTTATAAAGTACTGGTTACAAAGTTCTGATAACCTTGTTTTAAGAGTATGTTTTGATATCCTGCTTGAATCCTGTTCCAGAGGAGCTAACAACTGGGCAACTTTTGTAAAATCAGTTCTTTTTAAGCATGGATTTGGTTTTGTATGGTTGTTTCCTGATTGTGTTAATGTAGGTTATTTTTGCAAAATCTTTAAACAACGTTTGATTGATGCAGAAATGGAAAAGTGATATTGCTCAAAGTATTAAACTTAAATTGTATAATGACATAAAGTATGATTTCGTTTATGAAAAATATCTCAACTTTATTCCACCGTGTCTATCCTGATACCTAACACGTCTGCGAATATCATCTCATAATTTAAAAATAGAAATTGGTCGCTATTCAAATATAAATAGAAATGAAAAATTATGTGATTTTCTGTAAGGAAAAGGGTATTACTGTAATTGAAGACGAATTTCACTTTATTTGCGTCTGTAAAAAGTTTGAAATCTGTAGAGTAAAGTCTATAGACCGTTATATTTGGGAGTGTCCATCAAGACATAAGCTCACAAAACTGTTGCGGTCTACTGATAAATATACCATGTTGTTGTTAGCTAAATATATCAAACAATGTATGTATCGTAAATTATCCAAGTCCTGCCTCATACTCTGTACATAATACATTATTTCACTGTAGATGAGGGGCTCAAGAAGCCCAAGTCTGAAATAAAGTTCTGTTCTGTTCTGATAAAGATCAAAAGAAATCGAGATTAAAAAGTTGAATGAGTTGAAAGTTGAATCAAGCGCACCTGCATGACAAGAGTAGACCAGCTGAATCGCAGTAAGATAATGTCCAATGAAAATTATCCATTATTATAAATTTTTTATCAATGCAAAATATACCTAATTAATAATATTTCAAGACTAAACAGCTCCTAATGAATGCGTTCCCTTTCGAATAACTATGCTTGGGAGGAAGTTGAAATAAATAATAAAGAGGAGATATCAAATGGAATGCTAGTTAATGAAATCAACAAGAGAGCATAGATATAGGGTAGGAGGCGGTGAGGACAAAAAGAGGATGGGAAAATAGAGAGAGAACATATTAAGAACGGTTTAATGCCCATAGACAAATGATTAGCATGTTAAATCATGTTTAGCAAAGATAAATCTAGCAGGATTCAACAGAAAAGTTTATTTATAAGGGCCAACATGTAACAATGAGATGTATCTGACAAAACAGGATGCACTTTAAGCTTCATATGTATACCGGACCACCCAATGCGGCTTGATATCTTTTTCGAGAAATTTTTATTGCATATATTATAGTACTAATTATCATATCATTGCAGCAGTCTATGCTGATGTGTTGATTGAAGTACAAGTCAGAGGCAATCCTAGTAAAAGGTTAAATTGAAGTTCATGTACGATAATCTTAATACTAATGAGTGCTTCACTTTTTCCATTAAATCTATTTAGCGTTTTGTAATGGGTATAAGGGTCGCTTTGCGATGAGTAAATACTTTTGAAATATGTTTTTATTTACTCTGAAGTTTTGGTAGAGGGTCGTTATTTGTAATTGTCTTCTTTTGAAATACAACGTCAATAGATTTCCTCCAGCCAAGGTGCGCACAGTAACCACTCTGATGCGTAAATGCTTCTGAAATACTGTTATACGTTTACTCACATCAAAGAAATATGCCTACCGAGCATACAGGTTTCCCTGGGAGAACAATCAATATCCAATCAAAAAAAATTCCCCAAATCTATTTCCCAACTACTTATAAGACATCGCATAATCTTCATGATTCATACACCCCCATCAAACAAAATTCAAATCATTTTGCACTCACATCGCACATGTGGACATGATACCCAGGCCACGAACTTCAGGATACCTGATATCAGTATGCAAGTGTGAAACATTTAGAATTCAACGGGTTGAAATGGTCTTAACGATCTGACTAATTGAAGCACACTTGCATTCATCAAATAAAGACAAAATATATTCATATTCAAAATATTTATTCAATTGTTTATTTTTAAGATATTCTGAAACGTAGACATAAATCTAAAAGTGTTCATAATCAAAAGAGTTATTAATTTTCTATTAAGAAATATAATCAAGTACTCTCGTGTCAATTTCACTATTTGTGTACTATTTGTAGGTTGATCGTTTCAGGATTGAAAGTAGGCAGCGGCTGCAGCTAGCACCATGGTAACCATGGAAACTGATATACTGGTAGCTCCACCTGAAAGGATAAAAAGTTTGATTTAATCAAGAACGCAACTCAGAACAGTCAGACATTCTTCAAAATGTCCAAAGATCGATTTAGTGTGAGTAAGGTTTCAATACAACATTGTCTATTGTTGACAGAAATATATAATCCTCACAAACACTTATTTGAAAGGAACGGAGTCAAAAAGACATCGGCACTATATTTGAATTAATTTCTACCGAATTATTTCAAAGACGTAATGTTGAGGTTAAAATTGCAATAATTCAGATTGTATGATTTTTTTCAGTTTATTTGACTATGAGAACCCTTTGAACAATACATTTAACTGATAAAAATACGAATATCCAAGTTATGACATTTGTCGAACACTTTATTGAGCAAGGAAGTACTTACATTGTGCAATAGCGATTTCTGTAGCTGTGACAGCAGCTTCAATCAATGGCTTGGCAATTAACTCGACAGCTGAGTCTGTACAATCAGGAAGGAGATCTTCTAGACACTTCTTGTAGCTCGAGTATACTCACTGTTAAAATAAATGTCAAATGTGAACAAGTGAGCAAGTGAATCCCGTGTAATGCATTAGGTGTACAAGATCATTACAATGAAGTGTATGACAATATTTCTCAATAAATTTTATCAAAAGGTTAAAAAAAAGATTTAATTTGAGGCAAATTTATGTTTGAAAATGACTGCATAACAAATAAGAACACTGGAGACGTTAACCTTGTCAAAATGTCATATTCAGCGATTGGAGTATAAATCAAGCGGCCATATGATATATTCTACCATAACTGTGCACAATACCCAATTCTGATTGGCTGCTGTAAAAAATCAGAGGGTGTGTTATCTGGTTATACAGTCTTCTGTTTACTTCATCTCGACTTTAAATTAGATTTAGAGCTTTTATAATTCCGTTATATGCCTCTGATTTCCAAACACAGTATGTTTATCTCCTTATTAATTATTGGCAAAACAATGTAAGGAAAAATCAAGTTAGTATCGTAAACATGTCATATCCTTAACAAAATGTTGAAGTCACATAAAGGAGGGAATATTGTATATGAGCGAATATAAATTTAGTGGAATTATCAGATATTTTTTAAACAGAAGTGATGATCCGGGTCTATGTCAGAGTCGTGCAGGTGAATGTAAAAGTGAAACTCACGACCACGGAAGGTCCAGTCATAACTATAATAATCATTATAATTGATAAAAATTCCAATTTCCAAAATCGTCAAGACTAGTTATATGAAGCATAGCAAGTTCAACTCACTCGCATGACGTCACGGCTGTGCAGCCTGTCAAGTCGCACGCCGAATGGATGCTGGCGATCACGCCTGAAACAGTCAGTGGTCAAGTGAATGAACTCGAATGTAGAGATGGTAAACTTTGGCCGATCTCGAAAAATATCAAAATATCCAAAACTGCCTTACAGACACTGATTATGCCAAGTAAGACAATATACAGTATACAAGCGATATATACCCGCTGGATACTGTAACGCTTCAAATAGAATCATTAGTAAATGATAGTTGATAGACCCGACAGGTACTCAGTTCCGAGCCAATAACTAAAACAAACCCATTTTTATCTTCTGGTATGTTATAACCCTCTTCTTGGTTTAGCTTTGCTGGCACACTAATACAGAAGAAGAAGAAGAAGAAGAAAAAGAAGAAGAAGAAGAAGAAGAAACATACTTTTCCTCTTTTCAAGTATATAAACATGTGAACAACCATATATATAATACAACAGACAAAAATTTAACAAGCTGTCTGGCCTGTCTAGATAAAATTATAACATTATTTCATACATACGAGTATATAAAGATTTGTCATTTACAGATTAGATTTGGTGCCACGTCTCAAACGTTAAGGGATAAGATGTCGGACAAGAGAAAATAGCCGTTGCGGCATGTTACCAATTCAATATATATAGAAAGTCTCGAAAGACAGATGTGAGATTATTATCCGTATAAGCTCCGCTATATGCATAAACCCTAAGCATCGGGATATCAAATGAGATTATCAGAGAATTATCATAACGTCCAATAGGTTATTGTATACGAATAATAATCACATCTGGTTTTTTATAGATGGATATATATGTAAATTACAAAGTAGTAACATGATTATATCACAGACTTCTTTTTCGTTATTCATATGTTTTTTGAAGTAATTGAAAATGAACGGAAGTGACGAATGCATTCATTTTTTTGTGTTTCTTCATTGATGTAATATACTATCACCCTTTAGCGTTTTTTTACTTAGATTTTGTCATTTATTACCTTCAAAAACAAACTTCTTTTAAATTATTACATGTAGGGAACTTTTCTTTAAAATAACAATGAAATAATTCCATACCATCAAAAAAAGATTTCACTCTAAATGAAAATGTGTTTCTTTGAGTATAAGTTCAAAACTTATGATGACTTTATCATAAAAGAAATTTCATATAAAGATATGCTGATAGTTGAGGTTTGAAAACAAACTTACCGAAAAGAATGGCAACAGTAAGTATGAGCTTCATAATGATGTTTAACTACTCAGCTATTCTTCAACCTGAAATACTGGGCATATGCCTTAGTTACTCTTTATAAGGTCCTACCTCCACCTCTCAACCAATCACATACAGTTGTCCACTGTCACGTGATTAGCCAAAACACACTTCACAACGGAGGTTTCGTTCGGACTTATCTTTTTATCTGTAGTTTGTAGTTCAATCACTATTTGTATACCAATACGTGTAGATACTATGAGCTTTTATTGATTTTCATTTTACATCTTTTAAGATGTCTATATAATTTTTATCTAAATAAAATCGTCGACGACAGACTCCTAAAGTTATGTTAAGTGTAACGATTGAAATATTGTACGAAACAGCTGTCTCTATGCTTACGAGCACTAACCAATGTTAAGGAAAGTAATTTTATAAATCCCAACTCCACCATGCGCACATTGACTATGAGTTACTTTGATATATTCAATGGACAGAATATTCACAAATGTCGTGTAGAAGCTTACTGCAACTATGAAACTGTTTTCTTCACAAGACGGGGAGTACAAGAAGCGCACCTGCACGACACGGACAGACCAACTGAGTAAGGTAATGACCATGAAAATTATCCATGATGATAAAAAAAATTATCAATGCAAAATAAACCTAATTGATATTGTTTAACGTCATGCATTCAGTGAGATGAAGATTGCATGATGTAGGGTCGGTGATTCTTTTTCAAGACTAAACAGTTCCTCATGAATGTGTTCCCTTTCTGATCGCTTTGCATGAGAGGAAAAGGAAATGAATGATAGAGAGGAGAAATCAAAAGAAATAAGATTGGTTAATGAAATCAACAAGAGAGCATAGAGATAGGATAGGAGACAGAGAGGACGAAAACAGAATCGGAAAATAAAGAGAACATGTTAAGCCTGGTTCAATGCCTAGAGACAAATATAAGTGGCATGCTAAATAATGTTTAACAAATAAAACTGAGACAAAACAGAGATGAAAAGGTAGGCAGTTCTTATATACATGAACAAGAAGGGCGTGCAGGACATATCCTTTAAGACCATAAGTTACTCTTTAAAACGTAATGCGACACCTTGATAGAGTTTTGCACGCAATCAGATGGCAACCGTCCCTGTTTGCAGTGTCTCGGTACGCAGGACTTGTGGACTTGGGGAAGCTAAGCAGAAGTTTTCACTAAGAAATTGTTATCGTGATCTCTGTATCTAATACGCTGCCATTACCGGACTGAAACGAACCCACAAGATGGGGCATTTTGTTTGCATAGCGACAACCACAGTTTCCCAGGGTAAAGTAACTGCTTGGAGCTAGGGTTGTTACTAAGGTACACAAACCGTAACGATAATTTTGATAACGGTTGCCCGAACCCGAAGACTTCGTTAAGTGCAATACAAATGAAAAATACGACAATAAAGCACACAATGAATTGTCAATGTATAACCTTAGGTTGAAAACCTACATTGCTAAAAGGTCTACAATACTACTGAGTTAAAAAATGTAGGGTGCTGTAAGCATAGTAATTTTTTCATTTAGAATGAACAGAGGCACAATTTTGAATAAAGTCTCTTGCCTAAGGAGACACCACAAGCTTCTCAAATCGTTCCTCAGTGTGGGGCAGGGAATAACCCTTGAACTCTCAGTTAAACAGCAATGATCGGGTGACCCACCCATCCGACGAGCCACGCCAGATGTTGCTGAATTTCACTGATAGCGGTCAACTGAGCTACGCACAGGACCAGGTGCCACCAATTGAATTACTACAATTGAATGAATTAAAGTAAAGAAAATTGTAAAGACTGACACAAGATTTATTTTTAAAATTATGTTCTCTGAAGTAAATAAAATATTAAAATCCTCATATAGATGGCCATAGATCAATTATACCATATAGATACATTACTTTACAGTGCTGCAAGTTGATATTTCTACGATTGTCTCTGCATTCTAGGGTTGCAGGAAAAAACTTTCTACGTTTGGTTGTTTTTAAGAGAAATATTTACGTTTAGGGACAGGGTTATCATCCACGAAGTTTGGTTCCCTTTCCCACAATTTTTTTTATAAAGATCTATGGTTTCATAAAAATGAGATTAAGACATGTCAGTTGTATGTTTAGTTTGTTCACATATTCATAAGATAGACCATGGAAAGATCAAATTAAGAACATAAAAGGCTATCCTTGTGTTGTTGATAACAGTCTTCAAACCCCCGCTTTTTCTTTTTTTTCAGTTTGTTCAAACATTTTAAGCACCCGTAGTCCTGCAATATTTCTATGAGACTAGCATGATACAAAGTGTTTTCCTAATATATGATATGATTTAAACATATTTTATTCATGATATATATTAATACATGAATGGATTGGCCAACAAGCTCCGAAGAGCTTATATCAAGGCCGCTCCGAATATATGATATTACTGATACGGAAACATATTGGTAAATAATCTCTATATTTTGGTTACATAAAATATCTTGTTTTCCCAAACCCTCATTAAGAAACGATGTTTCATGTATCTTAATGAAATGAACACTCCCCTTCATGTCTTGATTCAAGTAATCAGTAAAAACCGCCCCCCCCCCCTTTGTTGTATGTGTTCTGGCCCTACAATAACCTTTGTGTGTAACCCGAGACGACATTGCCATGTCAAGTTATCTGTGAAACTATCTTTATAGGCAACCGGTTCACCGACCTAGGTAAGCCCGACAAGGTGGTTACCTTGAGATTTACCAAAACACAGAAATAAGAGAAGAATACGGATAGATAGGAAGGATAAGAAGATGAAGCATTGGACAGTTTGTTTGGAAATGTGAAAATGATTTTTAAAAACAAAATCAAGAACTACAATTTTCAAAAACCCTTAAACAATGAAAACTTAGATTATGTATGAGAAAGATCGTAAAGTGTCTTGCATTAACTAGAAAATTTGGTTAACGAAAGGAAACTAAGGCACCATTATTTCGTTTATATGTGCGAAGATTATGCAAATCTTTTGATATTACTTACGATTCACACTCCGGTAATAAGCCATATGTTATGAATGGATTCAGGTTATTGACCTGAAGTATTTTATAAAACGTTAAGAAATCAGAAATATACAAGTTTTGCCTGCAATCTGAAGACCAAAATACGGCAGCCCTCTGACCGCTATGGGTTTCTGCAACAGCAGTACTATGCTATGAATAAACAATCCGTTAATTTGCAAATATCGAAAAAATATTTATCCTTTTACATAATGATATCATGGAAATTATAAAAGATCAATATCTCCTATGATAGAATTGGATAGAATTAAAAACCTTTATTTGAAAGAATAGCTTCCATATTCCTGCATTGGAAACGCGAAGGCAAAACGGAAATGATAGCTTATGCAATAGCTTTAGATCTGGTGTTCAATAGGAAGTGTAAAACTTAGTCAAGATAAAAAAAATTGTACCATATCGGTATCGGTTACTCTTTGATAGACAACTAACAACACGAGGCAAAGATTATTTTTTGTCCAATGGTATGATTTGCAAATATATATATATTGTAGAAAATTTAATACTTGAAATTAACGTGTCCCGACTGGAGATATAATTATGGTCTCTACTAGGCTTCCAGTATCTTATGAACCTGTTTCAACGACAGTCTACACATTCCGATATTGCGTGCGGAAAGCATTCACCGATCAGTCGCACTATATCATTGCCTAGGTTGAAGAGCTATTCTATTTTCTTAGATACTGTAATCAGAACTCGGCTTACGTGTATCTGTAATTACGTGCAAAGGAAACATCCCAATATTTTCATTTGAATAAAAGATAGAATACTACTGCCGGATTAATTCAAATTTGAATGTTTTTTAAATAAGATATTTCGTTTAAATTATAAACGAAATGGCACTTATCAGGGTAAGAACCTTTCGATTTTTTCTTTTCAACCTACTTGGATGCAAAAATGCTTTTTAACAAGGTTTTTCAAAATAATTTTCGCCATTTATGTGAATTTTTTTAATATTTAAGGTTAACAAAAAATTATTCGACTGAGTGTATCTATATTGATTTGCGACGTCCTGATACATGTAGATAGTAGATCAGAGGGTGTAGGCTACCGTAATAGCCCCATAATGGCCAAGTCATCCGTGGTTCCATGTTCTACAGAGCATCCTCCCGGCACCTCCACTACGTCTACCGAATCATCCCAACACTTTCAAGCCCACGGGACTTCTACCCGAACCACAGAGGAATATAACATGGAAAATTGTCTGGAGAGTTTATGGAGGTTGCTTATAGAACAGACAGGTGTATCACTCAATTTCCTATGTGCCTTGCGGAAAGTACAACAAGATCTTACAACAACGTAATTGTAGTTTGCATGTTTTTGTGCACAAAGAAATAATGCCTTTCCTCCCAATAGTTCTGCTGTTTAGCCGAATTTCTATCTTTGTGATATATGTCATCACGACCTTGATCAGTACTTGACACGGCTGCTGCGGCGTTTGGTCATTTGTTTGATTTTCTTGACGTTGACAATGTCATGCATGGGCCTTTTGTATATGTCAACTTGTTCTAGAAGGATTGATAAGATCAGGGACTTGAAGTTTGTGTGGCATGAAAAACTCAATTATCATGCCTTTTGGTTCCTTTTGTTTTCCAGGTAGCCTGACAATTGTGATCTCTCGATCAAGTAATTGAGATGAAAGATTGTTTGTTTACTTGCTCTGACTCTCATGTTACAACCGTCGGATATCGCCCCAAAATCTGTGACTTATGACCCTTTATCAGGTCAGCTTCACAAACAACGTTTTTCATGTGATCAAGTCAAATTCCAACCAGACGGCAGTGACACAGTGACTTTCTTTGGCATTAAGAGCGACACACAAAGGACAGGGTTCGCCGTCTCCCTTCTAGGCCAGTAGAAATCATGAAAAACCCGGACATTTTCGATAACAGATAAATTTTGTTTTTAAAAGGTCCTTGGAGCAGTGCTAAAAAACCCAACCAAAATCAGCCATTGGCAACATGCATTCTGGGGGCAAAAAAAAACTTTAAAAATTAAGGAAATTAGGAATTATTCATTCAAAAATATATGTATTGCAGGACAAACTTTTGAATTGGCTAGAATGATAGATCATGCAACATTACATAAATCCTAAGTTCATTTCTATTGTAGGTTTGACGCAATTTCTGTTTTGGGATGAAACAGCATAAAAAAATGAAAAAAAATTGGAATAATTTATGAGAAGTGTTTATGTTGAAATACAAAATGTTGTAGTGATAAGAATGATAGATCATGAAATGTTACATACTTTTAAGGGTGATTTATGCTCATGGCTGAACATCATGCCTGTTTTTGGTACAAAATATGAAAAGTCAAAGAAAATGGGAATATTCCATCTCATAGTGACAGTAAACTATGCCCAGTGACAGCTCTACGAACATACATTGACAGGACTTCACCGGTCCTGCCAGACTCTCAGTCAGTGTTTTTGTCTTTGAAGCGCCCGTATAATGATTTTGAAGCGTCTGGTATTGCTCGTGTCATGGAAGATGGCATCAAACTGGCAGGCTTAGCTGATCGGGGGTTTTCAGCAAAATCATATCGACCGACTGGAGCTACTTCAGCAATCGATCAAGGAGCAGTGTGCAGAGGCTTGGTCGTTGGAAATCGTCTGACATGTTTTTCAAGCCTTATGCACATTCCCGTACTCCTGAGTACACAGACAATGTTCTTGATTCTATCCAGTGATTTTACCATGTTCTTGATTTATTTACCCAGTTGATTTCAGAGTAACATTTTACCATGTCGGTGACTTCTATCAGAAATGTTTGCTCTGTTTGTTCGCAACAAGCTTTGGAAGTCTTATCGAAATATGCTACATGACATATATAATTACAGTTCTGTTCTCTTTAAAATGGCATATGTTGTGTTAAATAAATGTTATTAGAACCCAACATTTCACGTTATTCATGACTAGTCACTTTGAAAGTTTACATAAAGTGTAATCATGTGACCAGTCATGTGATCTACTAGCGACCTCTAAGCTTCAGTCTCTCTCATCTTCCTACTCAAAGCTTAACTATTGCCAGTCTCGAACTGTCCAAGTTAACTGGCAATAGTTAAGCTTTGCGTAGGAAGATGCAATCTCTCTCTGTGTATATTACCTTTATGTTTGCATATTTACACTAGGAATTGCTACCCGTTGGTGGCATCTGTGCGGGGAATACATACATACATACATACATACATGCATACATACATACATACATACATACATACATACATACATATGCATATGCTACATGCCATATTTACAGTTCTGTTCTCTTTAAAATGGCATATATGTTTAATAGATGTTATTAGAACACAACATTTTATGTTATTCTTTACTGGTCACTTTTATGCAAGTCACAGTGTCTATGTAGTGTTCTCACTCAAGCAGGCAGATAAGTATTTTTCGGTTTCCATTGAAATATATGTGCAAATATTCGGCATTTTGAGTTAGATGCATTGAATGAATATCATTAGTTTTTTAACTATTACAGTTCTGAAGAAAAAATTAACTCTCTGTCTCAGGCTGAAAGGGACAATCTACTACAAGGGAGAATAACTACTGTATCACGTATTGTTTGCACACAAATGTAATAAATTGTGTACATTTTAGTTGAAACTCACTGTGCATTTTATTTATTGTAAAACAAAAATATCATATCTATATGAAAATGCGTATATATCATATGATATATTCTTGACTTGTATGTTAAATAATTGAGAGATATATATATATAAACTGAATACAAAAAGAAACTTTGCACATTTAAAAACAAAGTTGTTACAAATTAGTTGGACAGGTTAAAAAACAAATAGGTATGAACACATCGCCGAAACGCAAGCTTCTTTGACCTCCAATTTCTACCGGCAATATGCCCGTGGTTCTTTGAAAACGCGAAAATGTCAAAATCACGTGACGTCGTTACTGGGAGAAATGCACGTGCCACAGGAGTATAAAAACTGCACAGTAGCAATCTCAAACAACCACAATGCAAAAAGAACACTGCAAAATGCCACGACTTACAGAAGGACAGCGTCAGCGAGCACTGGGAATGCTTGATATGGGGGCCACGCACGTTCACGTTGCAAGAACCTTTGGCTGTTCCCGCGTTACAGTTGGAAATTTGGTACAGCGGTTCAGACAGACTGGACGGACATCGGACAGGCCCAGAACCGGACGACCACGGGTCACCACGCCACGGGAAGACCGTTATCTTCGAACGCTGCACCTGTGAAACCGCTTCCTGACGGTGACGTCATCAGCACGGAATGCTTTGGGTCGGCAGGTGAGCCCACAGACAGTGTCCAGAAGACTACGAACAGGAGGTATCCGGGCCCTTCCGACCGTTCAGCGGACAGTTATTGACTCCTGAAAATCGACGCAGACGACTACGATGGGCAAATACAGTGCGAAGGTTGCAACGTCGGCAGTGGCAACGCGTTGTGTTTTCCGACGAAAGTCGGTTCTGTTTGTTTCGAGTTGACGGCAGACAGCGTGTTTACCGTCGCAGAGGTGAAAGGACTGCTGCTTGCTGCGTAAGAGAAGTCGTTCCCTACGGTGATAGTAGCGTTGTGATGTGGGGAGGCATTTGTGGGAACCAGAAGACGCCACTCATCGTCATTAATGGGAATCTCAACGCGCAACGTTACAGAGATGAAATCCTTCGTCCATTGGTGCTGCCCTACCTCCAACAACAGCCCCAGGGTGTTCTGTTCCAACACGACAACGCCAGGCCCCACACAGCTCGTATCGTACAGGACTTTTTGGCCGCCAACAACGTCAATGTCTTGCCGTGGCCAGCGTGTTCTCCAGACTTATCACCCATTGAACACCTCTGGGACAACACGTTCCCGCCAACAGACAAGAATTGATTCAAGCTCTGCAAGAAGAATGGAACCACATGCCACCTGATCCCATCCGACGTTTGACGTCTTCAGTACGACGTCGAATCATGGCCTGTATTGCTGCACAGGGTGGTCACATTCGATATTAAATTTTGAAATGACATTTTTAGTGATTTTGAACACTCTCCTGATGTTAATGAACTGCATTGAAACTCTGAACAATGGGATTTTCGACCCCCACCACCTTTGTTTGTATGGTGTAATTCCATTTACCGCACAGCGTTCATTTGAAGTTTTCCAATCCACTGTTGACATGTTGATGCATTAAATATACTCTACACCAAAGCGTTGTTATTTTCAGTTTTTTAATTAGTCATGTCAATCTGATGCAAAGTTTCTTTTGGTATTCAGTTTATATATATATATACTGTACTGTACTGTAATAACATTCCAGAAGATATCCCAAGCTTGTAATCCCTTGTTATCACTCCATTGTTACCTAGTTAACTACGGATGGCTGCATTATACCCCTGAAACTGAGTCGGGGCAAAGTGAACTGTATTTTAATCCTCTGCCAGTCCCTTAATTAATCCTAATTAATCCCCACTTGTTACTTCGTTAATTCTTAATTAATCCCCGATCAAAGAAACTGGCGTAGTGGGGTATGATCGTTAAACCTGACAAACTCACCATAAATCTAAAACATGCACTAGGATTCACTCTGATTAAAATTCCATCGCAAACCATGACTCACGCTAATCTCGATCACTGTCTAATTCAAGTCTTGCTGTTGTTTGCAACAATTCGGGATTTACCTATAAAGCGCCTGCATCTTTAATTGTTATTCTAGCTACTTTCGGTGGTCCTTCTGATCGGACTATGAACAGCCACTTAGCTGAAGCGCTGACTTATAAAATATGAAAAACTGCAGAAAGACTTATACCACCAAGTAGGGGATACTGGCGCAAGTTATGCCTTACAATTGACTACAATTGATTGCACCAATGATAGAGATAATTCTCAAAAGCCTGTTAAAAAGCTCGGAGTGTCACCAACACCGACAGTGTTGATATCGCGATCGATCGTTTTGCTACGCGTTATCTTTAAAGTATAAGATTATTCTCCTTGAAAGCTAACCCGTTTTGTAGAAAGTAAATAATGACGTTTTGGTTTGAACATATCAAACAAACAGTTTCTATGATATTTCTCAAGTACGGTTCTTCCAAAGGAAATTGCTATGATAATGTAATAATGGTAACATACATTATCAGCAGAAGCTGCCATATCAGTTAATAGTTATTAAACGTCTTTCTATATTTTTAACTTTAAAAAAAACTTAAATAAACAAGTTAGCTGGTTATGCAGTTGAACACTGAAATTGCTAATCGAGGAGCTTATATAGATATATGTATCAAACGTATAAATATATAATTATATTTAAAAAAGCTTCTTTATTTAAGAAGGAATACAACTTCTTTATTGCAAAGAGATGCGATCTTCAGGTGTAGATCTTAACACCGTTATCAAGCAAGTGATACTGAATGTTACAACGCTATTATTATAAGCATATGTGTTAAGTTAAGGCATGTTTATACAAGTGAATGGTTTGATGTACAAAATGGTTTTCCAATAGATGGGAAGCAAGATGGACAATAAGGTAGTTACTGATTGAGAGGGATTAGCGTTGAGTGATCTTGATCAAGTGATGGTATGCTGATTTGATGGGATTAGCGAAACAAATACACAATCAGGGACATTGCTAGCAGAGGCAAGGAAATCATAATAGTAGGAGCACTACTTCCGCCTTCAACAGAGCCGCCGGAGCCGCCGGAGCTGCCAGAGCCGCCAGAACCGCCGGAGCCGCCACCTGTTGAAGAATGTAACAATAATCATTTATGAACAAAGAAGACAGATTAAACACGTACTATAATCATCGTCTTTATTTATTTATTTTTAGTTGATTTAACTTATACATGTTTTCTATTATGTATAACAGATGTTTATGAACATTACGATGTGGCATGGATGATGATGATGATGATGATGATGATGAAGATTATAACTAGACGGAAATAAAGATGCAGCTGAAAGGATAAAGACGAGGAGGTAAGAATCACATATTGTTGCAATAAAAGGTAAATATGAAAATGTTGATTACGAAGATACCTTAAGGAATATAAGTTACCTATTAATCAGACAACTTGAATATCATCATTTGTTCAAGATAACAGATTATCGAGAATAAGACAGATGTATGTATGCATGTATGCATGTCTGTAAGTATGTATGCATGTATGTATGTATGTATGTATGTATGTATGTATGTATGTGTGCGTTTATGTATGTATGTGTGTGTTTATGTATGTGTGTATGTATGTATGCATGTCTGTAAGTATGTATGCATGCATGTATGTACAATGTATGTATGTATGTGTGTGTTTATGTATGGGTGTGTGTGTTTATGTATGTATGTATGTATGTATGTATGTATGTATGTATGTATGTATGTATGTATGTATGCACTTAGTTAAAATATCTTTTTTTATAAACATAAGTGTATTAGGGGGAAAGACGGCTATGAAGAGGGGAAAACTATTGTACAGTCATCCCTCCCCCCCCCCCCCCCCCCCCCCCTAGGAGAATATGGTGCTTTAATGTAGAGATATTACCATATTACATCGTAACTGTACTGCAACCACTAGCTGTTATGAATGCGTTAGCGGTTGATAGTGCGCTCTGTAGGGCTGTATTCTCTGAGCATCCGCTTACAGATTCGATGCAAGAGAGGAATGACTTGAAGGCGCTGGAAGAGGTAACAACATGGCATTAACACGATATTCGCTTACGAAGATTACTACGTCTGTAGGGTTATGTCCGTCCAATGATAGTTGAATACTTAATTAAATTTATTAACAAGACGTCGGAATGAGTGAAGTAACATGAAACAAAACGCATAAGCAATTCTTATCTTCAAAACGTATAATCTATGTAACGAAATATATTTACACTTCAATCTATGTCCTTTCTCATCTTTTTTCATTTATCTATTAAATCACAACAATCTTGACAAAACTGTCATCAAAACTTATGAACTTAAACCCATCACAAGAGGCACATGAAAACCTGTCCATGTACAAAGTTCCGATAACCTAGGCCTTAGGTTTAAGGGGTCATCTGCTGATCAAACATGTTCAAAGAAACCAACACAATTAACAATCTCAGGAAGTTGAAAAACCGAAAGGCACAAGTATGTGATGATAAGTTATGATGTCAATGTTTCCTGAGGTTGACCCAACGGAAACAATGGGATCACGGACAATCAGACCGACTACAGAATCAACGCCCCTATCCCCCGCTTATATGCAGACGGGTCTGGGATTTAAGAAAAAGGGACCCTGAAACCTACAGGCTCTGTTCATATGGAAAGCAAGACATGTTTTTCAAAGAAAAAAGTTCGTAATTCCTAATGGATTTAACACAGCTATAACACATTTGTCCGTTTTATTTCATTATTTTTTTTATTTTGATAATTATTTATCAAATTGTATTTTAAGTTTCCAAATTTTATTTTTTATTTTCACATTTCCCCAGCGTTTTGCTTACAAAATGTGATCTAGTTAGGGAGACATGCATCTAAACGATTTGAACAAATTGAATTAATGATTAACAATGAAGAACGTGAGATCACTCTAACAAAGTGCCCAAATTCCATGTCCCTTAGGTAGTTGCGATGACGTAACATTTTTTCCTTATGGGCACAGATAAGATTTGCTATTTTATCTCCCATGGTTTTTCGTGCCTGGAGTTAATGAAAGGTTAAACAAACACACCAGTTCAAAGCCTTACTTTATATTGCGTTTCAGTAATAGACCGCTGCGAGCATTCACATTGTTTCTTAACATACAGCAATATACATTACCTGAGCAATTTGAAGTCAACATTGCTATTCTTATTGTGGAATTTAAATTACAGAGCAGCGGAATTCGGTACTACAAGCGTTAAGCGGAACTGTTTTTCATATCTTTTTCAAGTTCGTCTTGATTCTGTAGTGCACATCCCTTTGAAATATTTGGGTAAAAGTCTAAACCTATGTATTTATTGTGGTGTTTTTACAAAAGCCTTATAAACACAAGTTTTCGCTTGCCAATTTTCATTTACCCTATTAGTGAAAGGTTGCTCATAATAAGACAATGGATCCGTTAAACAACCGCTAACCTAGACTTTATCACTCCTCGATTTTCGTTCAAAGATTTTTTAACAAATTTTTAAATAAGAACTGGGCTTGATTTCTGTTAATTTGTCCAATAAACACCTTTAGTTAGCGTAATCAGCGTAATTATCGGCTGTGAAAAACCCACTTGGGCTAGCGGCCATAAAATTCGCGCGGATGTGACGTTATAAACAGAATGGACAGAGTGGCGCATCATTATTTCAACTGAAATACCGCCTTAAATAGTTGTTTAATTACCATTGATGTTGATATCTTTTTACACCTAATGCTTAATAGTGTTACAATGTCTGAAACTCGTTAATTATTAGGGTTTTTCTGTATTATTGTTACTATGGATGTATAGATCACGAGGCAATGATTCTGTTTATGACGTCACAAAAAGGGCGTGTGACCAGTCATGCTGGTTTGTGGGCACATAGATCTTAACGGCCCTTTAAACGTGGCATTCAAAACGACTTTATTAGACGTCCATATATTCCAAAGAAAATAGTGAAAGATGTTTGTAGTAATGATAACTTTAATGTATCAAAAACAGTTGACGGTGGCTGAAATCTGCCATTCACGTGCGCGTTCCCTCCACTTGATAAGACGCATTTCGTAGTATAGGTGGTAGAAGCAGAAACCAGTCGCCATAAGTGGTCCGTAAAACTTCCTCGTTTCACACCTCGTTTTCGTTACTTCGCTTAAAGGGACCATTCGAGCGGGTATTTTTTGTGGAAACGAAATTCAGGAGGATTTTCCTGTTAAAAAATATATGTAATTTTTACATGATTCTTTTCAAACTTAATTTCAAATATGTACATGCGGTTAACATTTCAGCTGTTCAAGATTTAATGATTTGACGGAGAATAAAGTGTATCGATCAAAAAGGAAAAACTTCGTGAAACGAAGCCAATCATCGGAGCTACGAATGTGGAATGCATTTCTACGAGTTATTTCTTAATTTTGCCAATGAATTAGCGTAATACAACACATTTGATTTCTCGCGATGCTAATATTTCAAGATGGCGGATGAAAGCCGCTCTAATGGTCTCTTTAAGTGTGAAATAGCGCGAATCACACAGGCTATGTTGCTATCTTACAATGATGAGTAAATCAAGCAAGTGTGTGTACTCAATGATTAATAATGAGATGGTCCTGTCAGTATTTGAGGAAACGAAACCAAAAAGGCACATTCCTGATTACACTTGTAATGAAAAAAACAGGCATCTTCTGATCAATCTTCTGATCGTCTCATTTCTTAAGGTCAGTTTCTTTAGCAATATGGACATCAGAAACAGCACTATTTCTCATACGTTTCAAGTTTGACCAGTCAGAAAACAAATTTCTGCGTTTGTCTTTTTTATGTAGCCGATTTCGTTTTCCAATAAGATAGCGAATTTCGTTATTAAGCCATGGTGGATCGTCTGGTCTAACTGTTATCAATCTGTTTGGAATATATTTGTCACAAACAGATTATAATGTACTTGTTAAAATATCAACCGTATCATCCTGTGTTTTTGAATGGAATACTGATCCCCAATTCACGGAAGATAGCTCATTAAGAATAGCTTCTTTGTCTATTTTATTATGATTGTATACGGTTAGCTTAAATTGGGTTTGTTTCTCTAGCTTAGTGTGAAGATGAACGAATATTGGACAATGATCACTGCATATAGGATCTAACACATCCGATTCATCAACACTATATCACAAGCATTTATAAAAATGAGGTCATTAAGGGAAGACGACGAGTGTGTTATGCTAGAGAGTTTGTTGATTATCGGTTCAATATCACAGATTGTTTCTAAATGTTCTATCGTTTGTTTCTGGTTAGCTAGGGCATCGATATCGAAGTCTCCTGTAATAACTGTTTTTAAGTTTAAACGCACTATAGCTTACCCTTTTTTCGTTTTTTTTTCTATCTTTTATCTTTTGATGATAGAATCTATCAGCCTTAAAGTCCTCTTTCAAATGGTTCATTTGGAACAAATATGAGTATTCAAATTTTAAAGATATTTAATTAGAAGATAAATAGTTGCGTTTGTAAACATTTCCGGGATTTATGGTTATTCAACACCCGCAAATTAAGTTTAAAACCGACCATTCCTGCAAAATATTCGCCGAATACAAATGGCTTGGGACGAGATGTTGCTCAATAAGGACGAGGTAAACAACGATGTGTTTAGGAAGACAGCAATGCAACGCTGGATCGAAGCGAGAGGCACGATGTCGATGTTAACAAACGAAATGTTGGCCCTCAAAGGTGAACAAAACTTCAATGTATCAGTCAATCGTTTATTCACAATATCTTCCTTGAATCAATGAATTGATTTCGTTCTCATTATAAAAATATTTTCATTGTTTTTTTTCTGAATCACAAGATCCACGAAGATGAAACATTTCGTCATATTCATTCATTATGAGGTTCAGATTTTTTCAATGCAGGTCTATCTTTGCTCCCATGTCCGTATATTCTTTATAGATTTTCTATATAATGCGATATATTACCTAGAACTAAACAAATTACTCAGTCTGTTAATATTATTTACTTACTGTATCTATCATTAAGAAGATGATTAGTTGCATTTGTAAAATTTCCGAGATTCATTGTTATTCACCACACGCATTTAGTTTAAACCGACGGTAGCCAAAGTCCCTGTATCAAATTGATATTATTTGTCGTAATCAACTGGAGTCAAGCTGTAGAAAAGAATTTCTCTTGTTTTCTCACGGACATATTTTGTACACAGACCTCTTATGCAGTCGGAATCATAAGTTATGGCAAATTGGACAGTTCCAGAGTTCCAGTTTTGTTTATCTATATATATATCTGTATTATAAAGTCTGATTAGCTACAGAGCCAATGGATCTATATATTTGGTATAGGTTGCCTGCTTAATTGCCACTTACATTTGTTAATTCCATTCTTGTGCTCCGGAAATAAGTGTGTGGCTGGGGCACTAGTTAAGAGTGTTTAACCCAAGTAGGATGGCGCATGAAGTTTCAAATAAGGTAAATAACACGTCAGTAGCAAAAATGATAAAAACATTTCTACAAGACTCTGAAATTCTTATACAAGACTTGGAGGGGCAGAAGAGAGGAAGGGGTTGGAGAGGTGTAAAGAGGAAATGACATGGAAAAACACCTATGAACTAGTATAATAAGTATTTAGATACATTTGATATGCAAGAGAAAAGTAATTGTTATTCCTTTCTAAATAAATAATAAATATAATAAATAATATCACAGGAAAGACATTTATTGTTTTGTTTTTCTAACTTCAATTTAGTTAAAGATTACTCTCAATTTCAATTGCAATCTGGCATGTATAGTGATCAATAAGTTTATTAAGATAAAGTACGTTGTGTTTATGTTTTAATATATCTATTTCAAATGGCAGTAAAAGAGAGAGGGAGTGGCCTTATACTAGGTTTGAAAAGAAAATCAACTGCAAGATTTGACATCCAGCAGTGGTGTTCTGATGTCAGTTGTGATATGCTTTTGAAAAATGCAGGAAGATACTTTGCAACTGAGTCAACTTTGTACATTATTTCCCCACAAGTGTGGTCTGGTCGAGCATTGTCAACAAAGGATTTCTTCACCAAAGCAAATTGCCACATGAGCTCAATGTTCTGACTATCTCTAATATATGGTGACAGTAATCTATTAAATATTTGGTATTCACCCTTCTTCAAATATAGGACATTGGTCAAACAATAAGCCATCCTTTGACTTCTCTCAACTAAACCAGTCATATAGGGAAGCTCATATTTAGGGAGAGGAATATTTATTTGATGGACACTATGGATTGTATACAATTCATATAATTATAATTATAATTATGTTTGTCTCAAAACTAATAGCCCTTATAGAGCAATTTAGAATCACATCCAAAACAGATGTCTGCATTATTTCGCTCAGCCAATTTAAAAGCGTTCTCAGCGTATTTCTGGAATACATGCTAATTCTTCTCGATTTATTGAGATCGTAAAGTGCCAGTTCTCAAAGGAGAAAAATATTCCCAACATCCTTCTAGGAACCATACTACTTTTACTAATGAAAAACAAAGCATTAGAATGCTGAAATCGTATGTAGGAATATTTTGAGAAGCAAACTCTAAATGCATGTTTTGTGATGGCTCATTACATACTGTTACCAAAGTCTTCATTCTAAGATAAAAACAAAAATCATAAAAAAAACTGATGAACTAGAAATACAGCAGCAATATTAAAACATTTCTCAGTTTTCATTCTCAAGAATAATACGTCATCTGAAGATTGTCATTACCGACAAATAATCAGCTAATTTAGATTGCCGTTATGTCACAACATAAATACACATAGGGCATGAGATATACTTTCGAACAAAGGGTGCTTTCATCTTACGTATTGCTGATTGTAACAATGAAACACTTCATGGACATTAAAAAGCACAACATTCACATATATATTTAATTTGTTTTAGGCACAGTGATTTTGAATTGTTCAGTAATAGCCTATTCGTTCTTGGCTGTTACAAAGAGTCAAGCATTATAGTTTCCCAAAATGTGAAAGAGTTTGTAATTATAAGCAATCAAATAAACGTTTGGTTTATACGTGTAATCGACTTTGATTGCACGTGGTACGCGTGTACCCACCTGCATGTTTGAGCTGTCGGGATAGGGCATGCTGACAAGTCACACGTTGACTGGCTTCCAACGACAATACCTGGGGAAAAAATACTATTAAGCTACAAATTGAATAATCCGTCGATAGGGTATTTTCTACATGCCTGATTTCATTCTAATTTTTGTAAATAAATACAATTTCAAATCTCGATTGTATCTTTTTCGTACATCAGTTCCTTGATAACAAATAATCCGTGTCACCTTATAGACCAAATTCTTTAATACATATAAAGTTGGTTTTAAACGTACTATTATCGCAACCAGAACAAAACGTAAGAAACTGTATTCCTAAACTCACCTAAAATAATGTTTTACCATTTAACCTTCATCAAAGAACACTGAAACTTTTTACTTCTAGGACAGAATAAATTCTGCATCTTTACCCTCATGTTAGATGTTTAAAAGACATTGAAGAATATATAAAGATAATTAAACAAAAATTGAATGCTCACCTAGAACGACAAACACAACTGCAACAGTCTCCATCTTGACAGACTTTTTGATATAGCAATAACAAAATGATGAATTTATAGTTGTGAGAAGGGAAGTAAATTACCAAATTATCCGTCCCAAAGAACCAATCAGATCAACACAATAGTGAGAGAAAATCTTCATGTAGCGCTTTTTACAGATAAAGCCGCCGACTGTCAGTCTTAAGGGTGGGCGCGGTTACAGGTAAGATACTCCAAGTCGCACGACAGGCTAGGAAAAAAAATCTTTTTAACGCCTTATATGGATAAAGCCGCCGATAAACAGTATAAGGGCGTGGTTACAGGTACGTTGCTGAAAAAAACGCAAGACACTACGGTTAAGGAGCGTGAATATGAATCATCTGTTCAGAGCAACACTAGCCTTAAAACAGACCTCAAAATTAGCCTGAAATCTAAAAGTACATATAACACTGACATTGTACGGTGAGAACTTAAAGAACTTGAAATAGTCGCCATTTTGTCATGATATGTAACATCTGCCTTTTATCATTTACAAGAATAAAAAAACCCCTTTTTATTTACTATGTTATAAAGTCCTAATTGTTATTTTCAAAGCTAGTTTGTCATATTTTGAAATATGTTAAGACATACATTTTCGTTGTGGGAACTATATTAGAGTTGGGTACTCATGACATTTTAGAATTTCTTAATCACCTGTATTCCTAATTTCTCCGATTTCTCAAACGACACCGTTAACAAGTCAAGATTCACTCTCACTACATGTCCAAATCGCATGCAAATTTGTATGTGTCTACCAAAGAAACATTTATTGATTTACATATATTTTTCTATTTTATTAAACATTAACAACTACTGCACATTAAATGATTGCGTAGAACTCTAGCAAGAATCACATAGAAGTTTAGGTTTAACTGTGTAAGTTTGGAACGAATGATAAGAAACATGGAGGACAAAGGATTTCGTTTAGGAGTTTAGGTGTTTCAACACTTTTGAAATACTCAAATCTTAATCCTCATAAATAGCTAAAGCTAATAAAGATAACCTCTTGTAACTTCCTAATTATTCACAGTCTAGTGTACATTGTTACATTGTTAGGCATGTCTACCTATATATTTGCCATGTTTTAAAAACTCCACACTGTTGAAACTGCGACGCATCCAGTAAACATTACAATGATGTCTACAACAAGTGTCGTCTGAAGTATTATTTTTCTAAATAGCGTTTGCTATTCTTTTGACTCATGTTTATATCGTGACATATGAGCAGGAATTTGGAAAATTTTGTTATTCTTTAAATCGTCAAAAGATCAATTTTGATTTAAGCTGAAAACAAAAAAAAGATTAACCTTCTTTTTTTATGAAATCTTTTTGAATTGTGTAAAGAAGAAATATGTAATTTAAGTTTGGATCTAGAGTTTGCTATAAATAGAAGACAGGTTTTGCATTGTCTTTTGTCTTGAGTGACGATCTTACATGTAATAAAACTTTCGAACTATAGGATTTGATGAATGCCAACATACGCATGGTATGGTATACATGTATGTTACATAAACGCTTACCTACAAGATTCATTACCAGAAGATTTGAGTTTTAATCATTAATTATAAGGAAATAGTTTGCTTCTTTAATTTAATACCTTTCCTGAAATCATTTCCCATGACTGATCATTTTCATGTAACCTTTTTCCGTATCCTTGTTCTAAATGGGTTCTTTCGAAAGGAAATATTGCGTCTAATAATCGTATCCTGATTTGTCAATTTTTCATTTTTATTCTAATGAGCAACTTATTGAACAATAAAGTTTTTAAAAAACAGAATCATCATTTTTTACCAACTAGATGATTATTATTTTTATAATGAACTACAATTATAACGCTTAATATTATCGCCCTTTTCACACATCTTTCAAAAACACCGTTTTAAAGTTCAAACTTGTGTGAAAGAAACGTTTCATTTAGTATCCCTGTATTTAGTATTCCCTGACTTTCTGCTCATGCTGGACAGTTTGCTGAAAAAGAGTTCCGAAAAAGAATATTTTCGAAGACAAATATGTTAGATAGTTTTTTGTTATACCCCACTTCCGGTCTCGTGGCTCTGGTTTCCTTTGTTCTAACTGTAGGTGTATTGAACGATACACCTCGGGAAGTGTGGGTATATCTAATACTTACATTGATTCGGTAACTGCGATTGCAACATATGAATGATAAATTATGGGTACACTAATATAATGTAATGGGTTTTCAGTCAAGTAAGTAATACTGACCTCTATTTCAATTGAATTGAATTTATCAATAAAAAAAGTCCTTTACTATTTACTACTTAATTATCTACGAACATATGAATACGAAATACTGAAAACAATATTTGTACAGCATTGCATATGTTTTAAATGATATCAAATCATGATATGGAGTTGCCGGATGTTTCAGTCTTCATTGATCCTCTGTTATCGACCTTCTAAACTGGCACACGAGTTTTCGAAAAAGTAAATCCGAAACTATGAATGTGAGAATTATCATAAAGTAAATTGCAACTGAAATTGAAATAAAATTTAAGTTTAAGTCAAAACATTCCATGAATAAAATAAAGGCAAAGTGTATCATTATTATTATCCTCATCATTATCTTTATTATTATTATTATTATTATTATTATTATTATTATTATTACTATTATTATTATTGTAGAGACTTGACCATTTTCCTCACTTGCATACCATCAATGACAGTCTCAAATGCTTGTATAGTGTTTTCCTTGAACTTTTCTTTTTTTTAAAATAATTACAATTGCGAAAATATTTGACTTTAAAGTCTCCAAAATAACATTTACTATTTTGAAAATATGAACTATAAGATCATCCCATATAACTTCAAAATATATTTTCTCTAAAGTCAAAGTAACAATTAATATCGTTTGATAAAGATATGGCATTCTGTAAAGAAGTAAAAGAAAAATATTTAAGTTTTGAGTAAAATATTTGAAAGAATAAGATCTTCATTCCAAAAAAAAATCTGCATTTTCACTTTATCAGAGTTATTCAAAAACTAATAATGAAGTACACGATTTTATGGATATTCAACTTCTTTTATTAACAGATTTGTGACGTTTCGGTATAGCTCCTCAAGTAGATTTGCGATGCTTGAGAACGGCATAAGGAGCTATACCGAAACGTCGCAAATCTGTTAATAAAGAAGTTGAATATCCATAAAATCGTGTATATCATTATTACTACAACTTCTAGAATGCCACTAAAAGAGTTCAAAGACTAATAGATCCGTAAATCACTTATGACATGGACTGATATAAGTGTTTTAAACTTCCAAATATTGTTGATCATCTAAGTGCTCTCTATAGATCATTCTGTTCTTACAAATTCTTCACCTTGTTGTCAGTCAATATCACCCAATGTCCATCACGTTACATACCTTATTACATTGGTATGCGCTAGATAAACATCATACCCGGGATGCATACTGTGTGATCGCTTATTGACCGACCAGGTGACATGCTAACAGCACCGGGCGACCATAATGAGGACCACGGTTCGTATCTCTGTACAAACTGATGTGATTCTGTGCACACATTAGTGAGATGACGAGAGCAATGACTCTGTTGATAATTGATTAGATCCAGCTAGGCAGTAATTATCTGCTAGATATTGAATAGTAATGGATAAAAGCCGACTCCTGCTTCATCCACTGTGGCCATACGGCTGTACGTCTTAGTATTGATCGGAGTACAGCCAGATGTCCCTGTTATGTAAACGAGAGGCTATGATGGATATGGATGATTTGTTGCTTCGTGTTTATAACAGACTGGTACCACCCACCTGAACACTGCACACAATCTGCTGTTGTTGGAAGCCGACAGATGGCCGCTCGCCAGATAACGAAGATAAATCTCTCGTTCCGTGACCGCGTAGATTGGAGGTCTTTTTGGTCAGGGTTGCTCGACACTTTACACATATTTCCGTTTTCATTATTGTCTGTACAAACACCTATTACAGTGGACAGAACGTGTGAAGATACATGAGGAGTTCCAGTCTGGGAGAAGAATGGCGCCAGTTCCATAGACTGCTGCAACTGTTGATTG
Organism: Phorcus lineatus; assembly: GCA_921293015.1. Lineage (NCBI taxonomy): Eukaryota > Metazoa > Mollusca > Gastropoda > Trochida > Trochidae > Phorcus > Phorcus lineatus. The sequence goes on along the minus strand of OV121085.1, from coordinate 55,006,149 downwards.
CGGGACTCAAACAGACACATTATTGTTTCCTAGGAACACTTTATACTTATGTTACATTATCGCGTTGCAATTGGTGCTGTGTCACAACAAACAACAGGGGGATTGAAGTTCGATCAACATGTGATTTTGATTTACAAGGAATGAAATACAATGTATTCTCAAAGCTTTCCATATCGGCTCTGTAAGGAAACGATATGAATATTCTAATAGGACTCATTACAGGGGAACACATTAGCGTAGCGTAGCGATGCAATGTCACAAGAAGAGACGAAGCAAGCGCATCACTATTAAACGGTGATTATTGGATTTTTAAAAAACAGGAATTGTCTTCAATTGTTTTCCATATGTTCCAAAGTCGGTTTTGGAGTCATTATGGGCCAATGCTACCGGACAATGTACATTCATGATAAGTACATTTCTCTTTTTCAATACAAGCAACCAATTCAAGCGGACTGCAGTTTTTTTAATTCATAACTTTTATTGAAATGCCACATTATATGCGGTTATGCCAAATACCAATAGAGACAGTTTGAAAACATGTGACGTTTTCTGAAAGTCGGTATATTGTTTTTGATGATTCCTGAAACACGATGCTTGATTATCACAGATGATGGATGTTTTACTCTTAGTGTTTCCTTCTCTTTTGTTTGGTAATTTGAAAATCCGACTTTGGTGATCATGTTTAATCATAAGGTGATATGTGGACGTCAGGATGGGGGTTCTGACATCTCACAATGACATACATGGTGACAATCTTTACTAATGGATTGAAGAATGGCAGTTTGGCTGACAACTCGGATTTCGGAAACGTGAACTAAACAATACGGAATTTTATAACTGTGATCCTGCTAGACTCGATACCGTGATATGTGTGATGCAATGGAACAGAATACACCACGTTTATAGATTGAGAGAAACGTTTTATGTTTCATGAGACCAAATAGTATTAGGGAGTGCTTTGTGAAAACTATCTTAGGAGAAACGACAAACTGATGATTGCGAAGTAATGAAATAATGAGTTATATATAAATCATAGCTTAATGTCCTTGGTTTACCTGAATAATTATGTCCTCTATCGCGTAAACTAAAGTTTGGAAATATAGATTCAACTAAAAACGTAATTTTGCAGGTCTATATGTGGCAGGTTGCAGTTCTATGTGTGGCTGCGCTTGAACGTTTGCAGAGTTAAATGAATCTTACCAATTTCACTGGATTAATTAACCAGACTGTTTCGCCAACTGTAACAGAGACTTTTAATCTTCTTCCGGCCTATCTTCCACAAACGTCACGATACGTTCTCACTTCACTTCTGTTATTGACCATTGTTGTCGCCTTCTTCGGAAACCTTGTAGTCTGCTGGATTGTTTACCGGAAGCCGGCAATGAGGTCGGCCATCAATCTTCTTCTCGCTCATCTCGCCCTCTCGGACATTCTCCTATCCCTCCTCTCAACCCCACTTCCGGTCGTTGGCTTCCTGTCGGGAGCCTGGGAGTTTGGTTATACGATGTGTATCATTTCCGGTTTTCTACACAACGTGTTGAACTATGTAGGCATTTACATCCTGTTGATAATTAGTCTAGACCGCTATCTCATCATTGTACAGCATAAGGAAATGCTAACAGTGCAAAGAGCAAAAGTGCTTATTTTCATATCGTGGGTTTTATCATGCGCATTGAGCTTCCCTCCAATTCTAGGATGGAGTTCCTATGAGTTGGTGTCAGGTTTACAGTGCATTGTAGGCAAGACAAAAGACGCAGCTAGCACCGTGTACATACTGATGGTGACAGTCCTGACCACCTTCCTGCCTCTGTTACTCATGCTCCACGCCTTCCTCGGCATCATGCTCACCGTCAGGAAGAGACGAGTTCGGGTCCAAGATGAACCGCGGGAAGTGAACATCTCCTACAACAGGAAGGTCGTATCCGCCACTCTCAGTGCCAGCAGACGGGTAGCCGTGGACATGGGCTTCAAGACTCGCTCCTACCAGACTATCAGCCTGCTTTTCCTCGTCTTACTGGTGTGTTGGACTCCATTCAGCGTGATGCTTATGGTGAGAAGTATTATGAGAGAGAAATCAGGTTTGACAACAATTTTGCTTCTTTGTTTCTGCTGTCTCAAGACGGCCGTGAACCCTGTGATATACTGCGTGCGTATTAAGAAGTTCAGAGAAGCGTGCTCGGGGATACTTCCGGTTCAGCGGTGGAGTATTCCGAAATCTGTGACTAGACGAGTTAACCCAACTGCAGCATATGAAGTCCGGCAACAATCATCTGTTTGATACCAGTTTGTGTTGTTGTTATCGTTAAACAAGAGGCGGAGTAAACATGTGTTATGTGAAGTGCCAAAAAGACTGTCATCTTGAATTATTCCTCTTTTTGTCTTCTAAACAGACCATCTTGATTCTTTCCTATTATGAAAAAGGTTTTCACATCAGACACCATTTAATGTGAGCAGTGTTAATTTTTAAGGATTATGGTCGGTGAAATTCTAATAGACATTCCGTAACTGAATAATATAAGTCATGTGCCTTTCATGTTGGTGAATAAACGTCATAAATTGCACAAATTTATATATTTGTTGTAATGAAGTGCAAACACAGTGATTTCCATGAATTGGAAATGTAAACAAATATATTGTGGTGATAGGTGAACGATATTGGCTGTTGGATAACACTGTCTTCTTCAACACGCTTGAAATTTGTCCTTTCCAAAAGGTTTGATATACTTTTTCCCGTGAGTTTGAACGACAAGGCGGTCCCAGGTTTAAGCATCGCCTTCATTGGATGCCATAGCAATAGTCAGGAAAGTTCAGAAATCCAGCAATAAAGAAGGTGGTTAAGTGAAAAATATCCCACTTTGTCTTATTTTAGGTTATTGGGATGTTGTTGAATGGTTTTGCTATTACTTGATACACAACAATGAGTCAATACCTTGATGAGAATACGTCGATGCTTATGAATTTTGAGCATAATCAATGAATTTCAAATGTCTAACAGACTATCGGAGTGTTTTTATTTAAATATTATTTGAGGAAAGAGATCTGATTATTAATCATAAACATTGTATAATTGTATTGCATGTCGATGATTATAACACAATCCGGATGAAACAAGTTGCAGTCTGATTTGAATAGACCGTGTTCCAAGGAATAAAAGTTTTATATACTGACTCTAGCGGGATTCGAACTTACTCTACCAAGGGTTATCCGGAGACGTTCGAAGCCCGCTAGAGTCAATATTTCAAAACTTTTGTTCCTCGGAACACAGTCGATTTTGATCAGACTGAAACAGGTTGATGAACTAGTCGAGACTTTAAAGCTGATTTAATCACACACAGTCGTACGTAAAGTCAAATTAGAAACCCTCCTCAAAATTGTACCAAGTTGTATGGCCTCCCAAACACTAATGCCTGAAGGGACTCACAGCTAGGTACTAGCGAGAAGTCATGTCTATCAAGGGAATTTAGAAAATGAATACCTGAACAGGTTAAGGATGTAGATCCTGTTGTGTAGCTGAAATTTTCGGTCTAAATCGATGGTCTACATTCCAATTGGTAGTGAACTTGCTTTTCTAACAACCTAAACTGATAATATTGATTCCTTATGCCTACATTCATAGCTAAGCAGGTCTCAGAGATCGTATGCACTTCACTGTATTTGTCATTAAGGAATTAATTCTCAACTGATAATAAACTGTGACGTCGATTGGACCTGCAACCTATCAAGCAGATTCATAGGGTTGTTGTTTCATAACAGAATTGAAGGGTTGGCAATCTGAGTACAAGTTTTCCTAGTGAACATTCCCGGGCTTTATCAGTGAAGAATATGAGAACATCTGAGCCCAGAGTGACCAGAGTTAATCAGTATGAAACTGAACAAACAAATCTTTCTGACTAATGTGACTTTAAATCAAATAAATAATAGTGAGTTATAAAAGCGCTTAAACCGGAAATGTTTTGCCGTTATCAGTAATGTCAATTAACTGTCAACATTACGTCCTTTGATATAAATGTTTACATTTCAGATCCAATTTTAACTACTTAATGGCTTGTCTTGTTGTGTGTTAGTTTTAAGGTAAGTGTCGTCCACAGATCTTGTATACATATATACATATATACATATATATACTTGTTTGACTGCAGATCAGGAGAATAAGGTCGCATAAAGAATCCTCTTAACAATATGTACGTCAGTAAACAGTCGTCATACAGTCTTTCTTTGTCCATTTATTCCATGTAACCGGAGGCAATAATGTGTTCTCCTTTATCGATTTACTGATTTGTGAAGATTAGAAAACTAAGTATTTGACCAAGCATCGTAGCAATAATGAAGCAAGTTTAGAAGTCGTTACTTGAAGTATTTTATAGGTGTGTTCCTTTTAATGAAGTTTATGTGGATTTCGACCGTAATGTAAGATGAAGAAATCATTAAAATCAGAATGACTCATCGAGAAAACAACAGATGTTTAAGGATGTACTATAGTTGAATTTCTAAAATCATATATTCTCATTTAGTCAATATGTGAACCCTAACATTTAAAAGCAAAAGCTTGAATTTGCGTTAAGTACACATGAATGGGTGAAGACTTAATATGAGTCACAATAACCTCATCAATATTCAATAAAGTAAGTCTTTACAAGTCCGTATCCACAACATTGGAAACAGAATAAAGAGTTGGATTTAAAAGTTCCACTCTTGAAAAATATGCATGCAGCTAAGTTTCGGTAAATGAATGAAAAAAGTGTCTTCAATTTATTGCTGTTATGTCCCGTTTTACATTTTAGAAAAAATATTGAGTAGTTATTGTTAGTGTATGTGTAAACTCCTTTAAGAAAACCAGTATGATGAAGACAAGTATGTAACCCGTTTATATTTGTTAGGTTCAGTGAAGTCTCAGGGTGCAACAACTCGAAAGTTCACGTTATTCCTGATAAGTGTAAATAGTTTTTTTTTATCAAAATGTCAACTGTTTGAAGTTCATAAGATGAAATTCATTTGACATTGAGTTAACACGAGCATAGGAAATAATAAAAGAAAACTTACAGGCTAATAAGTCCGTAGATACTACCAACTACCATCACGAAAGTAAAATCATCTCATTGGACTTCTATAGTCTATTCCAAACTCGCTTGTTTTCATTAAAACTGGACTATATATGCCAAAGCAAAACATACACATTCAAATTTAAATATGTTGATTAGCTGTAAACATCATTTAACACCACCGACCGGAATTTGTTTCGCAGTGGAAAAGTTTCCAAAATTAAGGTTATTTTGGTTCATAAATCGGTTGTTATTCAACGTGATCAAGGAATAACAAAGACAAACTTTCATCTCATATCATACTTGGTAAAGTCTTTTGACAGAACTTTACATTGATTGTTTACATGATTAAAGTAGATAACTTATTCACAATTGTCTTGGGAGAGAGATGTATGCTTTCCAACATATAATTTAGACATACTATCATGATATCGAAAGATTTCGATAAAGGAAATGGAAAACATATAAGAATTTGTTAATTGAAAAGGCGTAATCCTTATTACAATTTGTAAGTAAAGGTATGGCTGTGTGAGTGATGAATTTTTAAGTTAAATGTTTATTTTTTATAAGTTCACCTAATTGGAACTCTGATCATTTTGGAAATTTGTTTTACCCTCATGTCTCAAGAATACAGTTATTAAAATAAATAAAAGATAGCTCAAGTTTGTAAACAATGTAAGCACATATAAGTCACTTGGTCTGCATGGACATCTCTGACTCGCATCAAGTCCAATTGTCCATTAGATTTTGTACTTCATCATGGACAACTCTGGCTCGCATCAAGTCCAATTGTCCATTAGATTTTGTACTTCATCATGGACAACTCTGGCTCGCATCAAGTCCAATTGTCCATTAGATTTTGTACTTCATCATGGACAATTTTGGCTCGCATCAAGTCCAATTGTCCATTAGATTTTGTACTTCATCATGGACAACTCTGGCTCGCATCAAGTCCAATTGTCCATTAGATTTTGTACTTCATCATGGACAACTCTGGCTCGCATCAAGTCCAATTGTCCATTAGATTTTGTACTTCATCATGGACAACTCTGGCTCGCAATATACTGGCTCGTGGTATACCATACCACTTTTCTAAATATAAGAAAAAGAAGAATTGGGTGAATCCATAACACCATCCAGTCGATGTCCGAACTTGGCAAACAAGTGAACCATTTTGTTTCAACCTTCATGTACATCATGTCATCGCCTTATTCATCATATCAATATTGCCACGGTATTTATTGATTGAGATAAGTGTAATTGTTTGGCTTAATTAATATGTATTGACGAGAGCATGTGGTTCTAAGTGTGACACTGTTCCCTATAACTGGGGGAAACTTATTGGCGGATGGGGGATCTGCGTCAGGGCTTGATAAACATAACGCTTGGCAGGTTAAAAACCTTGCCAATATAGACAAATGGATTTTAAAACTCACAATGATGCCAACCTTTGAGATTGAGCGCAAGTGTGTTAAACAAAGACTTTTAATTAGCTTGATCACATCGTATGCTATCTCGGAATCATGATCTCCTTTTATTTTCTTCACTTAACTCTTACTTTGTAAGCTGATTCCACTAAGACATGCAGATAGGTGAACAAACTTCGAAATGCAGCTGTACAGCTGCATACCGAATGTTTGTTCACTTACCACTGAATATCGTGTAATTTGGGTTTCGTTTCAACGTCAATAGAATAACTTCAGAAAGATGGATCACCCACTGTCCATGTGTGAAACAGCCATTCTTGAACACATTTTGACATTGTCTGGTCACTAGTGCAAAAATTCGAATTTTGCATATTGATATAGACAGATGGGGTCACATTTCAGAAATTTCGATTTCGTTAAATGTCGAATTAAATGTTCCATATCGACTCTGAGATTAAAACCAACATAATCACATTGACCTTGTGCTAAGGAACAAACGTGACTTATTTTTTAAGAAGTTGATAACTTATAAAGGATTTTATGGAGAATAATAAAAATTAGTGATTTCGGAATTTTGACCCCTGGTCACTGAAATGACCTGCCAAAACTGTTACTGGTATTTGTGGGGTACGATAAACCTTTGCCATAAAGAATGGATCTGCATATGTGTACTGAAAATTCAATATTATACGTTTCTTTTTCGCAACGCTACGATACCTCAAAGACATCTCAAATTACATATTTGCACTAGTATATTCAGGTATGTGAACAAACTTTTGTCACGCAGCTGTATGCATAGAAGGACTAAGAACGCAAGCGGTTAAATATGCAAACGGTCAAAGAAACGGCAATAAATATTTCAAATAAAACTAAAGGTATATAATATATTATACTTAAATACCCATTAAGTATACAACTCACCAGATTCTACTTCCAATGGAAGCCTCTAATTCCCTTTATTCCATTGTTACAGGCATACGTATCTCTTTAACAACGTATCGATTCGTCGCTGTGGTTCTCTGTACTGACTGATGGTATAATTGAAATGACTCTCATTGATCTGTTCACATAATGCCAGCTAGTTTGTTAAATGTCATTCTGTAGCCAAACAAAATTGTTGCATGCAATCTATTGACCCGCTGAAGCTACAACTAGCACTGGTGTCGCATTACATCTGCACGTCCGTTTGATGCAATACTTTCATTTCAAGGTTTTCATGAGATTTTTTATTTAATCTTCATAAAATATTCTAAGTTACAACAAAATGGGAACAGGTCAAAGCGTTTTTTCAGTACTAGGTATACTCTATAATTGTTTTATCAATCAAAACTTAAAGAATAAATAATAAAATTTCAAATGAGACAAATCAATTCAAAATATACTAATAGACTTTCGATATATTATTATTTTATTTAAACGAGTTAATGATTTCGTATAAAACGAGCGAAAGCGAGTTGGATACTAATTTATTCACGAGTTTCGTAAAAACAATATTAAATGGGAGAAAGTTTAGTATTCTGTTTATTATCACCTACTGTTACTGAAATCAAGCATAATTGCGAGAAGCGCGCCGAAGGTAAAATATCCGCTTCATGGCTGCCATGGTGACGGAGGTGATAACATTTTGACTCAGAAGTAAACACCATGTTTTACGTCATGCGTGCAGCAGTGTTACTTTAGTGTCATACTGCCATGTAAATATCACACTGCAGTATCCAACACGGGCGAGTAATAAACATATGTATTACTCGCGCGTGTAAGATTCGGCTTTCGCTAGTTTTATTCTAAATCATTTACTCCTTTAATCAAAATAGTATCAAATAGTATCAAATAAGGTCGTTTAGTATTATCTATATATTTCAACGTTTTAACATAACATCACTCTCAACTTTTGGAATAATCACTAATAAGATTAATTTTTCCCTGAAGTGCCAGGCCTCTCGATTTTTTTGATTATGCTTATTCTAATGGGTTTTTTTACTTACTATTGATAACATTCTCAAATCCCATCAAGTTTTTCATATTAGTTATCGATTTAAGGTAATGCTGCTTGAAAGGTTGAGGGTCGTTGGAAAGATCTGCAATGGATTTTATAATGAAAAATTCTACTGAAGAATTCACGTTGTTTTACGAGAACACTCCCGCATTGAGGGTTGTCTTTACATTTACATTCCCTGCAGATCAAAGCTTTCAGCGCATCGATAATGTTTGAAGGACAACCTATTTACAAAAGTATACATAAAGAGGCATGTTCAAAGTTACAGTATTGCAGTTCATTTATTCATTATACGAGTGCTCGTGTCATACCGTGTTAACAACACAAGTATTTCGGATATACGGCACTTCATGCGCGATTGTCGAAAGTTTATGACATGGAAACAATAAAGGTTATTGTCATCTTATTTTTTTTGTATATGCAACATAGCTCAAAGCTTTTGGTTGACATGAAAATGTATCATTTGTAAATCAAGTGAGATTGGAAAATACTTGTCTACCTGTTTTTTTAGTACTAATCACTTCTTTTAAAGACTGTACAGTTCAACTCTACAATCCACATATCCCTTTATTTTAATAAACTCTGCTTTACCTGCCTCGTATTCTTATTCATTTAGTCACTCAAGTAGTCATCGCTACTTTATCTAAGTACTGTATTCTATTCCGAATATCTAAAGTACCGTAATTTTGTTATTTATTCATCCCTATTTAGTTTATTTATGTCCACCCGCCCCGCTTCACGCCAGTGTTGATCTGTTCTGATTGGTACACCCGACAATTAGCCATGTTATTTCAAGGTCTGTGTTGGCATTACGCTAGAGTGTTTGTTTGTTGTTTATTCACAGGAAGTCGACTTTCATTAGCTGTTGTGGCTTTTTGATCTTCTTACGGGTATATGTTCCCATACCCTTTCATCGTCTTGTTTTATTGTGGAAATATACCAGGCCATTTTATTCTTTCACTTCTTCTCTCTTACTTTTGTTGGCTATATTATCATATTTTTTTCTTTTTGTCGGATAAATCTAGTCTAGTTTAGATTTCGTTACACATTGACAGAAATAGTATGGCCATTGGCCCTGTATCCCCATATCACCATTGAGGTTGGGCCACAGAACGACATTTTTTCAGTTTATTATCCCTTTTGGCCAAGGAGTGTTCACAACATTTAAGTTTTGATTTAGGCTTACTAGGATTTCAATGTTCTGTGGGAGATTGACAAGGGGTTTGTGAGTGTCGTCCCTATAACCTTAGTGAGGGGCCTCAGAGTCATACAATCTTCAATTATTATTATTCCCTACTGGAGTTTGTACACATTTCTTCCTTCGAAACCTCGTATCACAAAATAGAGCCAATGGCTCTGTAGCTCATCAACCTTTGTATTGATGATGTTCATGACTGAGATACATTCTGGTTGTTATAAACATAACGGTTAGTTCTCCAGGCGAAACATATCATCATCAATGACGAATGTCGATTCATCAGACGAGATCAAAAGTGGAAGGATGTCGCTAGTACCATGTAATAGTGATTTGATAATGATACCAAAAAGAAAACAGGTGTTTTTAAAACAAGCTAGGGAATATTATATTTTATTCATTAACGCACTCTTATATATTTGTTCTCTTTTATCATTTGGAACAGTTGCTTACAAAGTGTATTTTCAAAAGATATAAAAGAGCAAATATATCAACAACTAAAAACATGCTTTAGATTAGCAAAACATAATTAGTCATATATATCCTACCTCAATCTTCTGGCTCCCTCTTGTGTTGTCTACCCATCCCAAACCCATGCAAATACGCAAGGAAATAGAGAGGATATCAGATTTCCGTCCGCTTGGTCCTGGTTACCGAGAGTCCAGTGCAGTGTTATTAGAGTGCAATCTTAATGAGCTGTCATAAACTAAAGCATTGCTGACCAGTTAACTCTATGTGTATATTTAAATATAAATTTTGTTACATACATGAATTTCGGCTCGTTTGCATCGAATTTCAACATCCATATGATGAATATGATGATATTATTTTACGAAGCTTTAAAAAATGGTAAGCCTTTTTTATTCGTAACCCTTCTACATCATATGTAGCCTTGCCACACTCTTACTTTGGAGTTAGAAAATAAAGGTTACACATCTTGCTCCTGCTTCCTACAAAATGATATTCTCCAATTTTTAGATTCATAGCAAAATTGGTGTCTGAAGAGAAGACGAGAGAAGATTTGTAGATGAGATTGTAGATGTGATTAAACCTAAAATCTTTAATGTGCATGTAATGCAACCGAATCGAGTGTGTAGTGTAGGACAAAACACACACGAAGGTTGTTGTTCGAGTATGACCAGCAATAGTTTATTAAAAAACTATGAAACACTGAAATAAACCCTGAAACAATAATAACAATATTTTAGAATAACATAATAATCACAATCAGCTATGCGGCAATACATGTATAATCCTTACCTCACTAGATTAAGATGTGATAAAATCTGTTATCCCACCATTGTATATTGAATATGTCCATGTCAGTATCATCTTGCTATAATACGGAATGTATAATAGGCCGGTGGCCTCCATGTAGAAATAAACACACATTTAAGCATGATTACATTTGATAAATGCAACAATTGCACGCATACATAATACACATGTAATAATCTTCATATTAATAGCATATCATTAACTTCGTGAGCCATAAAAGGAATAAATTTATTCCTCATGAATAGATAACATATATACAATAAGAGATAATTTGGGTGATTATATTAACGGAAAACCCACGGTGTGTGGACTTGGGTTTCCAACGTCATGTCGTGTTCGTCATCATCATCATCAACAACAACATCTGCAGCAATAAAATAATTATTTACAATGCTGGCGAAAAGAGATAATGCAGATTATTAAAACACTAATCTTATAGAATACTACATTATTAAAACCCTGTTTCATTCATTCATCTATGCAATCATGCATCATAACACACATTGCATTTAATATACACATACAGTCAACCGAACACACATTGCATTTAATATACACATACAGTCAACCGAATACACATTGCATTTAATATACACATACATTCAACCGAACACACATTGCATTTAATATACACATACAGTCAACCGAACACACATTACATTTAGAATACACATACAGTCAACCGAACATACTTTGCATTTAATATACACATACAGTCAACCGAACACACATTGCATTTAGAATACACAAACAGTCAACCGAACACACATTATATTTAGAATACACATACAGTCAACCGAACACACATTGAATTTAGAATACACAAACAGTCAACCGAACACACATTGCACTTAGAATACACATACAGTCAACCAACACACATTACATTTAGAATACACATACAGTCAACCGAACACACTTTGCAATTAATATACACATACATTCAACCGAACACACATTACATTTAGAATACACATACAGTCAACCAACACACATTACATTTAAAATACACATACAGTCAACCGAACACATTTTGCAATTAATATGCACATACAGTCAACCGAACACACATTGCATTTAATATAAACATACAGTCAACCGAACACACATTGCATTTGATATACACATACAGTCAACCGAACACACATTGCATTTAATATACACATACATTCAACCGAACACACATTACATTTAGAATACACATACAGTCAACCGAACACACATTGAATTTAGAATACACAAACAGTCAACCGAACACACATTGCACTTAGAATACATACAGTCAACCAACACACATTACATTTAGAATACACATACAGTCAACCGAACACACTTTGCAATTAATATACACATACATTCAACCGAACACACATTGCATTTTGAATACACATACAGTCAACCGAACACACATAGCATTTAATATACACAACCATTCAACCGAACACACATTGCATTTTGAATACACATACAGTCAACCGAACACACATTACATTTAGAATACACATACAGTCAACCGAACACACATTGAATTTAGAATACACAAACAGTCAACCGAACACACATTGCACTTAGAATACATACAGTCAACCAACACACATTACATTTAGAATACACATACAGTCAACCGAACACATTTTGCAATTAATATACACATACATTCAACCGAACACACGTTGCATTTTGAATACACATACAGTCAACCGAACACACATAGCATTTAATATACACATACATTCAACCGAACACACATTGCATTTTGAATACACATACAGTCAACCGAACACACATAGTATTTAATATACACATACATTCAACAGAACACACATAGCATTTAATATACACATACAGTCAACCGAACACACATTACATTTAATATACACGTACAGTCAACCAACCACACATGACTTTAAGTTTCACATTATTACGTTCCATACAACACATAAATCGTTATTGATAAGTGTTAAACATTCTATAACATCATACTAACCATCGATTAATACAAACAGCCCAAAATATACACTGACACTCTTCTAGAAAATCTATTTTTACGAAAAACCGTTCGATCCTATACTAACCTTCTTCACTATAGTTTATATTCAGACTTAAATTTATGATTGAAATATGGATGTGAAAAAAATGCTATAATTTGACTATAATCAAAGACTAGCTGCTTTCTTACTCAATGATCAGTTAAATACATGCCAGTGAGTCTATTTATATGAAAATCACACGAGGGTTACAGTAACTTTGTTTCACATCGGGGGCAAAATTAAAGTCGTCACCAACAAAAACTCATAACAATTAAATTCACGAATGATAAATCATACATACGGTATATGTGCACACGTATAGATGCACGTCCCATGATTTCAGTCAGTAGGCTAGCCATGGTTGTAACGTTATTAACAGATTTAATTTTTTCATGTTGCTAAAAGACGAGTCCATCAGGTATGGGTAAAACTTGAATGCTAATATTGGTAATAACCATTTTTATGTCGACAATTTTATATCAACATTTCAATCTAATCTAGTATCAACCTTAATGCCAAATATTCTGTATACAACTTGAATAGAAAACACGACTCGATCACCGCTTGCGTTTTTTTGGATAGATAGATGATCATAAAAAATAAAAATAATTATTTTAGCGGCAATCACCAAGACATTTCAAAATGATTAGAGTTACTTCCCTTTGATGCGGATGATAGTCCGGAGCTACATACAACCAGTAAAGATGGGACGAACTGTGACCGTCGCGGTATGTACACTCAACCAATGGGCAATGGACTTCCAGGGAAACCTGGAAAGAATACTGCAGAGTAAGTAAAACGAGTTGTCATAGACCATAGAAGTGTACAGTGCTGTCGCCGTCGGGTAAAGCTTCGCACCTAAGAGATAGGACCTACATGTTCCTATAAAAAATACCTTATTTGGAATTAAAAAAACCCCACATTGTTGTCAGGTTGTTAAAGTTTAGAGCTTCACTGATAATATTAATGAAAAATATACATGTTGAAATGTGTATTTCAGTGACACTATAAGTTTTCAAACCCCCCTATTCCTTGTGACGGTGTAGACTAAACGGGATTCAGTGACCTCGTAGACAAAACAATTTCGTAGACACGAAATTCGGTGAACTCGCAGACAAATCGAGTAGTGAACACGTAGGATTTGATTAATAATAACAAACTTTTATTTATCAAACTCAAGCATTCCAACACTAATAGATTCGGTTAAAGAAATAAAGTGAATAAAAACTATAATTGGTCAATTTTGTTGTGTTTTGAAACTATTAAAGTAATCCAATATCCATGTGTTATTTTCAATTCTTTTAGTTCTTGCTTAATCTTTTAATAAAATAAATCAAGGTAAGTATGATTATATTTATCAACCCAATCAACACCAGCATAGAGACGAGAAGACATCCGGGAAGGTGAAAGACGGTTAGTCAATGACAATCAAAACAAATAGCGCGGCTAATCTGCAGACAACATAATTATAGCAAATTATAGTCAAACAATGAATTTTTTTTATTGAAAGTATTAATGTATGCCATTTGAAATTAAAATATTTTTAATATCTGTTAAATACCATTCATTTATTATGATTATTTATTAGTAAACCGTTATTATTATGAAACCGTTATATTATATTACTAATTACTATATTAAACAACATTTTAATAATTATATATTATTTATGAAACATTAAACACACAAAGGTTCACAATATGAAAATAATAATATCATACAGCATACATTATCTATTCTACGTAAAGCTAATGATATTCTAAGTAAAGCTAACAACATTCTTGTGATCAATATTCATGCAACATGATATGAACTACCATAAAAGACAATGATTATTGAAAATAATAGTCAATATTGACTTAGAAATACATATTTATTAATGTCTATGAGTTGACTGTCTATGAAATTGTACGAGATCACTGCAAGCCGGCTAAACACCTAACATTTCCATTATTATGGTTTTGATAGATTTTTGAACTGTGTTCTGAAGTCTAGGTAAGGACAAACCTATAGTCGGCTCAATATTTTGGTTTCCATTGACAATTTCTATGTGAGAAGGCAAACTGTATTATGACGCAATGTGTGATAGGAATTTTGACAGTTTTTACCATTTTGTCCGTCATCTGCGACTAATCAACATTTAAGTCCTTTATACCTTATAAAAAAATTCATGGATATCTTCCAAATTCCAAAATTTATTACAAACTAACACTCATCCTAGTTTACTAGGTTACAAAATTCAATTAACAAATGCTAATGGTCTTTTGAAGAAAATTAGAAAATTTTATGCATGAAATTGATTTGGTATCAAAATGAGAAGATGAGAAGTAATTCATTACAAAAGTGAAGTTATCTCCCCTGATCTTCATGCATAAACCTAGCAATATATCAGTAAGTAAGTATCGTGTTTGAAACTCATGAAGCAATGGCTCAAACACAGACAGACAGATGTTTTATTAAAGTCTCACCTCATAAATTTACAATAAAATAGACAAATAAATATATACATTTTAAACAATGAGCCACCTGTGCAGGGTTATGAGAGACTGATTGTGAAAATAAATACACACCATCTTAATCTTATAAGCCTACTGAAAGGATGCTAGAGGTTATGCAAAATGTGTGAGAGCAGCTGGCTGAGGCCCCTCATCCTCAGTCACCTGGGACGTTATGTTGTAATAGACTTCACAATCACCCCTGGGACTTTTCATCAGGCAAATTTGCACTAAAATACCTCTCTTGTTATGTAACAATAGCCCAATTAACAGATTTATAAAGAAGATGGAGACAAGTGTGTTTTTTGACTTTGTCAACACAGGCTCATGAAATGGAATTTGAAATTTGAATGGTAACCTTCCCTCCTGATTGGAGTTAGAAGCTGCTATGAGACAATGGTGTTTTGGGCTTTCTCCCTGCAATAATACTAGTTGCCATGATGTAAGTGAAATACTCTTGTAAGTTGCGTTAAACCCAAAATCAACTAACCTCACCTCACCTCTAGAGTTTCTTTAAAATTATTCATGTCCATGGCCAAAAGAAGGATTAGATATAGTGCAAGGTTTTTTAATATTGATGTCTTTTTTAACACATCCAATTGATTTTGACCTTAGTTTTGAGCATTTAGTGACTTACTGACCATTATTGTGGCATTGTGCTTCCCCAGGTGTGCAGGAGAGTAAGAAGCAGGGAGCCAGGTACAGACTCGGGCCGGAGCTTGAAATACCGTAAACTTTTTTTCACTTCCAGAACATATGTTTTACTAGCTGTCTTTTAAAAAAAATTTCTTTCATTTTGTGTGTATTGATGCTTTAGAAACTTGCTTTCTTGTTATGAGATAAAGAGATCTATATTTTGATGGAAAGGTTTCTCGATAATCCATGTTAAACGTTTTAATAATTCTCTCAAAAATATACCCAGGGTCCATTTATGGCAGAACCTAATAGTTTGCTGGCCTTCTATCTAATCAGCTGTCTTCATTCTATAGGATTTGTTACTGGTTCATAGCATCAAAACGCCAAATCCTGTTCAGGACAAATATTGAAAATAGAGCCATTGGCTCTGTAGCTCATCAGCCTTTGTATTGTAGATATTCAAGACCGAGATTTACACCTGTTTTTCTCCAGGTGAAATACATCACCAAAATTTTCAAATATCAGTGCATTAGACCAGATGTCTTAACACAAAATTGGAAGAAAATAATTAAAAACATATCATATTCATTAAAGCATGATACTGAATAGAAAACAGATTCTTTAAAAATATTGAAGACATGTTTCACAGAGTATTGTCAATAGTCAAAGTCTATTTTTTCCTAAAAAAGGCCTACAACAATGGTTTATCTGACTACTGCTAAGAATTGGTTGTCATTGATTAGTCCTGGAGTAAAAGAGTAAAGTGAATTTGATTTCAGAGGTTACGGATGTGCGGATCATTTCATGGAGAGCGACACATTTCTCCACTCCTGGCAGGTCCTGAGAGAGCTTCTTGTGTCTCCCGTCACTCAGGACATCATCTGTGATGTTGGCATGTGTGTTAAATATTGCTTTGTTAAGGATATATGTTGTGAAACTTGAATTCTGCACTACAACAGTTTTCTAAGACCTAGGATAGATGATGTTGAATTTGAATTCTGCATTACATCAGCTTTTTTGAAGGCCTGTTTCATAGTTATGAATTGTACAATGGTGAATGCTTGAATAGCAGGGCTGGAATTCAACATTATCAAAGCAGGTGCCCTTAGGACTTATGTGCCCTTTGAGGTATTTATCTAGCCTCATTTTCTGATTTGTTTTGCCCAGATGTGGTAAATTGTTGTTCTATTCTTGAAAGGTGATGAGATTTTGTGACCGGCCAACTAAATAACTGTAAACTATTTATTATGTATTCTTACCTTCAGGCCAGTGATGCACAAGAATGTGTCCTACAACTGTAGAATAATGTTCTGTAATAGGTGAGTGTCTGTTTTGATATATGAGAATACCTGTATAACAAATCAAGAATGTGTTTATATCAGAAATCTGGCAGATGTTTCAATCATGTAATGTTTTATCTGGAAAATGAATTTAATTTATCAAACATCATTAGATTTGAGATTTGCATTACGTTCATTATCACTTATATTGCAGGTTTGATGTTTTATAAGTTTTTTCTTTCATGAAGAGATATCGGCTATTTTTTTACATAAGTTTGGTAAATAAGCATTCAGTTACCAAATTTAATTTTGAAAAAAACACTACCCCCATTGTAGAAGTTCTCTCATCTGAGAACATAACAGGTGATGGGTCAGTTTTGCACCCCCTATAATTCACTTCATACACCTAACAGACATGAGAGTATATCAAAGGTAATTTATTAAAAAATATAAGATACCCACGGCATTAAAACAATGGCGAACAATGGGACCGACGATGTGCTATATTTGACGATACAACCATGCGCGAGGTTGATGACGTCATTTCAGTAACGTTACAAATGACGTCATATTGGCCAAGTCCATTGATCAAACTTGAGGGGGCTATTGTCCATCATGGCTGAATCGGCGTGAGTCGATTCGAAAACCAAAAGAACGAGGTGTGGGTTTGCAGAGAAAGAAAATCACGGATTAGAGACGTAACATATTTTTTGTGGTTTTGTTAAAAATACCATAATTTTTCAACTTTTTATATATAAAGAAAGTAATTGTTAAGGGTATCTCATATAAGAAATAGAAAACTCGTTGTTGTGCATCTATCGTTGAATAAAACATAGCAGGGAGCATAAAACACGAAGGGCTGCGCCCTTCGTGTTTTATGCTCCCTGCTATGTGCGCCCTTCGTGTTTTACGCTCCCTGCTATGTTTTATTCAACGATAGATGCACACCAACTCGTCTTCAATTTGAAAATGTCCCCTGGGGATACGTTACGTCTCTAATCCGTGCTTTTCTTTCTCTGCAAACCCACACCTCTCCTTCTTTTGGTTTTGAATCGACAGAAGCCGAGTCAGCCATGATGGACAATAGCCCCCTCAAGTTTGATCAATGGACTTGGCCAAAATGACGTCATTTGTAACGTTACTGAAATGATGTCATTAACCTTGCGCATGGTTGTATCATCAAATAAAGTACATCGTCGGTCCCATTGTTCGCCATTGTTTTAATGCCGTGGGTATCTTATATTTCTTAATTAGGGTTTCAATGATAGATTGTGTAAATCAGAACTTAACTCACCTTTAACACTTGTAGGTGTAATGTAGGTTTGAACAACCTTGAATATGTTTTGAATCATTTTATCAGTTTACCATCATTATATCAAGTGTTATGTTCATTTTGATAACACTGCGTCAATTTCACATCATGATGCCTGTTATATCTGTCTTTGTTTATTTCCAGAAAGATCCTCTTGATACGGCCAAAGATGTTCCTGTGCAATGACGGCAACTACCGGGAGACTCGCTGGTTCTGTGGCTGGCAGAAGCAGAGGACACTAGAAGATCACTTCCTGCCAAGAATTATACAGGAGGTCACGGGTCAGGTGAGTCAACCTTGGGAAGGATGACCCCTTTCAGTTGATGTTAATACCAGTGAAGTTTTGACATTTGTTGCTCAAGATCTTTTTGATAATATACTAAAAAAAAAACTTGATTTTCAAGATATCATGTAGTTCATGTCCATGGTAATAGTCCACATGATGCGTAAAGATTGAAAATATTGATTGTCCTTAACTTCCTATGTTAGTATATTTTTGGATGCAAGTAAATTATCATTATGAAACTAAACTTACATGAACTTGGACAATTTTTGCTGAGTAATTCTATATAATAAACTAGATAATAATAGGGTACAAGGATTTCTCTGTTTCTACCTCTTGGCCAAGATTTGAAGATATTTTGCACTTTGGATGCACATAGGTTATGATGGTTTACCACTAAAAGAGCTAAGGAAGTGTGGGCCATGGATGTGAAGAGAAACAAACATGCATGCACCAAACATTTAACCTAAATATATTTTTCTAGCAGAGTCCAGTTCTATTTTCATTGGATGCCACCACTTTCTTCAACCTAGATGATCCAGATTGATCCAAACACTCATCAACATGATCAATATTACATTAAATAATCTTGGAAGACCTTGCACAATCATGAAAGATTAAAATTATTCAAGAATTCATCAGTGTTCATATAGAGGATACTAAACGACCTTCCATTTAATACTATTTTTATCAAACAAGGTAATGATTAAGTATTAAACGAGCGAAAGCAAGTTTGATACCAAATCATTAACAAGTTTAATAAAAATAGTATTAAATTGAAGGAAGTTTAGTATTCTGTTTATTACTTGACCTCAGTTATCAAGCATGATCGCAGAAAGTGTACTGAACGAAGCATTTCAGTGACTTGGCCGCCATTGTGACGTAGGTGCCAAGATTGTGACGTCACAACAATACAATATTATGACGTCATATGTGCAGTGGTATTACACTAGTTCAATATTGCCGTATGAATATTACACTGCAGTATCTTACACGGGAGAGTAATAAATATGGAGTAGAGATTGATCTGTATGTTTATCAAATCACCTTTGATATACCCTCATGCCAAACATTAAAGTTTGTGATTATTGTATGATAACAGTCATTTTTTGTGTAAGTTGAAGAACAAATTGATCAACATGCCCTTCAAAATGATCAATATCACATGAAATGATGTTGCTTTGAATAACCTTGTACAATCATGAAAGATTTAAATATATTCTTTGGTATTAGAGCACTGTGCCTTTTGGAGATGGCGTTGTATCTACTCTCGACACCTGCATCGCTAACGAGATTTGTGAAGAGCTGTGGAATGTGGACAGGTAAGAATCACCTATGTATATTTCCGAGGGATTATCAAAACAAGATAGGGTGATTTTATGGTGAAGTTGAAAACTCAAAATTTCCATGAATTGGATTTTTGGTGAAAGTTTTATTCAACATGAAAGGTGAGAATCATGACTCCCTTGTTGAAGCATAATGGGTAAGAACCAAAAATGTCTAATATAAATTTCTAAGTGACTGTGAAGACCACATAGGGTGGGGATCAGTGTTGTTGAAATATTGTGTATTCATGATTTCCTTGACTTTCATTTATGAGGAAAATATTAATAAACATGAAAGGTAAAAGTGTTAAATTCCTTGTTACTGAAATGATTATCAAGGTATGAAACTCCCAAGCATATTTATTGCAGACCACAAGGCTGGCTAGCTTAAAAACTTGCCAGCCCTGATCCAAACCTGCCTGCCCACTAAACTTTGATATTTATCTGTAACTATCATCAATTCAAAATTGAATATGATACTATATGTTTAATAAAACAGTAATTAAACAATAAAAGAAATTTTTTTAAATTGTTTGATCAGTTTTGTGTTTAAATCATATCCTTGGGCTTATCACCTGTTTATACATACAGCCTAGAGCATAGAGGGGAAGTTAAGACTGGTCGAATGTAGCATATGCTTGTCCTTAAAACACTACACTTTTTACGCTTTGTATAAGTTATAAAACGATTACCCTTTCAGTAATATTTATAATTCATCTTTACTTGGGCCTTATTTCATTCAAAGTATTTCAGATGGTAAATTTGATAAGGCATAACTTTTACTCGAATATCGGACAGAGGTAAATGAACATCTATCTGTCCGAGTCGAAAACAACCTGACCCAGGCGGTTGGGCAGGCAGGTTTTTCGAACGCTGTGATTATACATTAAAATCATGTCTCTTCAGTCGGCACATCGACCTGAGTTTGGACGGTGTTGAAGTTATCGCTAATGGAAGTGGCAGCTACCACGAACTTCGTAAAGCTTACATCAGGCGCGACCTAGTCACTCAAGCCTCGGCAAAGGTAAGTTTTAAGTTGAGGAATCAATCATTAAATCTTTAAGATTGATTTTGTTTATCTATCACTCCTTATGTTTTAAGACTGATGTTTTAAAACCATGACAATAACTAATGACTAAATGAATTTATGGAACAGGTCTAGTGTCCTTTTTCAGAATCTATAGATACGTCTTATATATCAGTTTCCTTTGAAGCACTAGAAGGTTTTCTTTGGATTCCTATAGATATATCTACAATCTAGTTGTTCAATTATGTGTATGTATTCTATATTCAGACTTTTTATATTTTGCCATGAAAGTTAAATTCTTTAAGGGGTTTCATCATAAATACTTGCATGTCACAATTGTCCCCCTTGTTGTTACAGGCAGGGGGTGCCTATCTCTTCTGCAACATGATTGGCTGTGATGGCGAGCGTGTATACTATGACGGGGGCTCTATGATTGGTGTAAATGGAGACATAGTTGCACAGGCGCCTCAGTTTTCTCTGGATGAAGTGGTAGTTATAAGAACATTATCCTTATTAGCTCATCTCGCCTGAAAGGGCTGATGCTTGGAAGTAGTTAAGATTCGTAATAAACCGATTATTAATTTTCTGCCCACGACATAATGTGTCACAATCATGCGTTAATATCAGCATATCCCTCACTCACACTTGAAAAATAATAATTTACATGCAATCATTTGGCAAAGGAATTATGTCAAGAACAATCATTCACTATCTTCTATATATTTCCAGATAGTAAACGTGGCAACTATTGACCTTGAGGACATCCGAATGTATCGGAACTCAATCAGGAGCAGAGCTGAGAGGGTAGGTTTTACTGCAGGATCACTCAAAGTCACTTTGATCATAGAAAATCCCTCCTTCACAGAGGTTGGTCGGTCATTAATTCCTCTTCAACCTCTGTTCTAATACAAACTTTCCTTGGACTCTGGCATGTTACCCCAGCAACAAAACCTTGCGACTTGAACTTCTTTGCAATATTTCAGCCAATGAATACGCAGCAAAAGATAATATCCTATTTGTTGTGACCAAAGCCTGTGCAATGCTACAGTTGCTATAGTTGGCAACTGTGTTTTGTAATTAAAGATTTGTACATTTCAAATGTATGTTCCACAAAGCACATGGAAATAACTGAGACTTTTAGATGATCATGTATGAAATGGTGCCGCTGATTGCACAACTAAATTTGATTGCTTCTAATCATGCTTCTACATTACTAAACTGAGAAGTGTTTGTATTAAAACTAGGGTTTGTGAAGGAATTTATGTTGGAGCAACTTCTTTGGGGAGAGGACGATTGAAAAAGTCACAGGGGACTTTGTGGTATTTATTTGGGAGGTTGCAATGAATTAATAATATTAAAAAGTAATAGTAATAATGATTATGATAATTGATAATAATAATATTTATAAATCATAACAATGATTGATAATAATTATGATAATGATTGATATGAATTCAGCGTACGTCAGGATTCTTGTTAACGCGATAAGTCACCTTAGCACCTAGAGTGTTCATATTTGGTGACAACTTTCAAAGGAGGAAGACTCAGACGCCAGTCGACTTTAGTAACCTTGACGTCATTTTCAAGGTCACTTCGACACTTTGACCACTTTGTAATACATTGTTAACACGATGTCTTGTAAAGCTTAGCACCTAGAGTGTTCATATTTGGTGACAGCTTTCAATGGAGGAAGACTCGGACGTCAGTCGACATTGACGACCTTGACCTCATTTTCAAGGTCACCACGACCACTGTGTAATACATTGTTAATGCGATATCTCGTAAAGCTTAACCCCTAAATATCTCATAATTTCAGGGGGATATTGCCATGGTAGTGGCAAACACTTGTTATAATACTGATAATATAAAAAATAATATGAATATAATATAATGTGAAAATAATTTGAAATATTATTGAAATTTTAATCCAAAAGCAATTGTAAGCATTCTTTAATAAAGTAGAAGAGATAAAGGTTTCATAGAGATATTCTTTCAATGTGGTAACTTCTTTATGCATGAAAGTATTCAAGAAAAATAAACTTCACATGAAATAATGATACTTATACATGAGTTTTAAGGGTAAATGTAATTCATTGCTATCTTTCAAGTGAACAGTTTAATATTATGTTCATCAATCATAAAATTTCTCATTATTCTTGACCCAGGCTGCCCAAGCTAAATCTTTTCCTCGAGTGTCGGTTGACTTTTCCCTATCAGAACCAGAGGACTACAACTTGAAACCCTTCTCCCAACCAATCAAATACACTTTACATTCCGCTGAAGAAGAAATCAGGTAAATATCCTTACCAATAACCATGAGTACACAAAGCTTTGTTTGGGCACCACTCTTCCTTATACACATAAAACAAACTTTATACTTTCTCACAAATAATACTTTACTTTGCAGTCAAAACATACGTCTGAAAATTGGTGTTCACAACCACAATGATATTGTTATACTAATGCTACTAAATTCTTTGCTGTAGAAATAAATCACCCTGGGAAAAAATGTCAACTGGGGGAATCTAGCAGTTGGATGTCAAATTTGAATGACAAATTTTCAAAGATAATTTCATAATAAAGAGATTATCAAAACAGGAGATACTTCCTTGGTCTTCTGAGGCCATATCGACTTGGATATCATGAAATAGGTCTTAAAATTACCATTCTTCTGGTATTTCTGGTAGACAGGGATCACCGAAAGCTATTTTTATGCACCGGAGGTGTTTGGATTGTTATATCAACCTCTCGCTTTCACACAGGTTGACATTGCTTGACGTCAATTCTGTCATGTGACCAATTATGTCAATCAGAAAGACGGAAATAATCCATTCATGTAACAAAAGGTTTTGAACAATGCCTTAGTATAGTTAATATGACATCCTTTTGATGTTACACTTTCAATTGATAACCCGGTGATTACATCACCTCTCTAAGTGTCTAATGACACTGCTGTGATGAAATAGATGACAGTCTTTGATGATGTGACAGTAGCTTACTCTCAAGTCTTCTTTCAAACAATGATAGTTAAAGTTACAATTTCTGTTTCTTGTTACTATGTTCAACTCATGTTGATATATTTTACTTCAGCAGACACTTGGGTATAACTCTATTTTCATATCACAAAGTAAACTTCTCCCTTCAGCTTGGGGCCAGCCTGCTGGTTGTGGGACTACCTGCGCCGCAGTCGCCAGGGGGGCTTCTTCCTCCCGCTCAGTGGGGGCGTTGACAGCTCCAGCACTGCATGTGTTGTCAGCTCCATGTGTCACCATGTGTGTCGCGCTGTAGCTGCTGGAAGTAGGTTGGATTGTTTTAGATGAGTTTTATGGTTTTGGTATAATATCTTGTTGGTAAATCAACTAGAATCTATAAAGTATTTTGGATCAATTGTTATTCTTGTTAATAACTTGTTGAACCTTGTTGGCACACTTATAAGTTGTGAATTTGTTTCATGTTACACATTCATTCAAAGTAATGAAAGTGGAAACTCAAGAAGACATATTTCCTGATAAGTAATATGGTACATGGTATCATATTATAAACCTCTTAAAAATATTTGCGAATTGGGGCTATTTTCTTTTCAATATGTCAATCTGGTTTTTGTATCTCTTTAATTCCATCCTGAAACAGATGCTCAAGTGCTGAAGGACGCCCAGCGGCTGGTTGGCGAGGAGAAGTACGTACCAACGGACGCTCGCGACCTGGCCAGTCGGATATTCACCACCTGCTACATGGGGTCAGAAAACAGCTCGGAGGACACCAAGAGTAGAGCTGCAGCAGTAGCACAGCAAATCGGCAGGTAGAGATCAGACAGAGTAGATTCAACACTGTTTTTTGCATTCATATTCAGTCGATAATTTTTCACTCCATGGTGACCAGTCCAATGGTTTTTATAATAGTTCAATATCTGCATACACTTGTGCCCAGGGATTTAATCATAAAAGTATTTAATCATATGTAGCCTTACATGTGCCTAAATTTTTTTTTTACAAATTGCATTTTGTAGTTATGACATATTGGAGTAAATTTCAAAATGATGTAGTTTTACAGACTGAAAGGAATTTGATATGATGTGGTTCTTTGACAGCTATCATTTGAACATCAACATAGACGCTGCTGTGAAAGCACTACTCACCATCTTCACCCTGGCCTGTTCTGTTGTACCTAAGTTCAAGGTTCATGGTGGAAGTCTCAGGGAAAATCTTGCATTGCAAAATGTTCAGGTAGTAGCAGATAGTAATGCTAGGTCATTTAACTATATTTCAATAAGTGTTCCTTATTTGAAAGATCTAGCATTTTTAATTTGTAGATTGATCAGTTTGTTAGCCTTACCGTTCAGTTTGTTAGCCTTACCATTTTGTTAGATTAAGTAGATATAAAAGGGGGGTTCTGGACCACTATAACGGTCAAAATAACCTTTTGCTAAATTAAGAATGTTTCCTGTACTTCATGATCAATTGGCAAACAAAGTTTTCTGTGAGAGTAAGAGATGAAGGAGTAAGTCATATATTCTTTTGAAAACTAGGGTTAGCTGTCTTGACTTATCTTGAAAATTCTTAAAAATAAAATGTAATATTTCAATATTTTGTCCTTATTTCCATATATCACTCTTCTAATCTCTATGAAAAATATGTCAGAAGTAATGGCAACCATCAATGCAATGTCGTTAATTGACAGTCCAACAATTGTAGGAAGTCCATAGAAATTGCTGAAAGCTGTTTTGCTCGCAACCATATAATTTTGACCTCGGCCTGCTCTCTCGGTCAGGTCAGACCGCCTCGGGAGTCAGGTCTCGGGTCTGTATTTCAGTTAATGACCTCACCAAGAGTTATTAATTTTTTACTATTGTGTCTTCAGTGTAGTCTAACTCATCTATCATCCCTGAATAGGGTAAAGTCTGTATGTTCACATGGCTTTACTAGGTAACTCGTTTAGAGACATCACTCAGATAAAAATATTCTGTGTTTTGATCATGTGAATTGTGTTTGCAGGCAAGAGTGCGTATGGTGCTAGCTTACTTGTTTGCCCAGCTGACCCTGTGGGCACGAGGGAGGTCGGGGGGACTACTAGTCTTGGGGTCAGCCAATGTGGATGAGGCGTAAGTACTTTATTCAGGTTGATGACACCTAATTTCATCACCTTTTTTATTTGATTTTGAAAATTTACTAAAGATGTTTTATGAAGTTAAAAAGAACTTTTATACATACTTGTCTTAGAAAAATATGTTTTAATGATTTACAGATAAGAGTACAGAAATATTTTTATTTGTGACTGAAATAGTTACTTTAATCATGATTTAAAACAAAAGTCAAAAGTGAAAATTTGAAGACAGTAACTACCACATGAATCATCTCTGAAGTTCTAAACTTTAGGTACTGAAGATGTAATTTGGGGAATTTGATCTCAATGCTTAACCCTTAAGATGCGGTCCCGGGCCTGTCCGGGTTGAAATTTGCTTTGACCGCATGTCCTCTGGGCGAGATGCGACATCCAAACTCTATTTTTCTCACGCTAGCTCATTAACGCCAAGGTTCACAGTAGCGAAGGACGGGCAATTGTTGCACGGCAGTAGTGTCAGTTCAACGCTAGTACTTTCCGTCCGTCTGTCGCTAAGCTACCGAATTTTGTTTCGTTGGTGTTCTAAATAATGCGCGTACATGTCCCGAAAATTATGCAAACATTGATACCGTTTATCGTACCGAAAATAAGCGTTAAAATCACTCAATTTCCCCCCACTCCCCGCCGCACGTGCTAATAGCCTGTGGGCACTTTCTCCCCGCTCGCACGAGCTTACCGTCCCGCGCGTGCTATCGTTTGCTTACAAGCCTGCACTCACACCAAACGTACAACCTTATATCGCACGCCCTATGCTCTGAACCCTTGAGCGGATTTCAATACCGGTTGGATCATTTGAAAGAGCAGAAAATTGTCTTCAATTCAATATAAAATACATAACTACGCTACCTGAATTGAAGATACAGCATGTGCCGCAAAAAAGGTGATTTTTACATATTTTAGTTTTACCCCATTTTGTCACACCAATTTTTACATGATGTGCTCAACGTATTTTGACAATTTTTATATCATAAGACAGAGAGAAAGATTGTCTTTCTTTCCATGTAAAATGTGTACATGCGCGAAAATAAATAAAGACACAGCAAGCTCCGCACAAAAAGCTAATTTTCGATTCAAATCATGTAAACTGAACGGCGATTTTGACATGTGCCTTTCTTTCGCTCATATCTTCTCAACAGCTAGGCGTATTTTGAAATTGATTACCTCGTGATAAAGAAGGAATAATTGTCTTCGATTTGATATAAAAAAATTATATACACTATATAGAATAAAGATACAGCAAGTTCCGCAAAATTGTGACTTTTGTTTATTCTTTACGTTTTTACCATTTTCTCGCACTTTATATCACATAAACTTCTCGGTAAATTTTGCAATTTCTTATATCAAAATATAAAGAAAAGGATGATCTTTATTGCCATATAAAATTGGTATGTACAAGAAAATCAGAAAGGACCCGGCGCGCATCGCACAAACAGGCAATTTCTCTATTCATATTTTGTTTACCGAGAAGCGATTTTTTTTCAACTGCTTTTTACACTTCCTATCCATTTAACGGCAGAGCGCATTATCATCTTTTTTATATCACAATAAAGAGGAAAGGATCGTCTTCAATTCTATATAAAATTTGCAAATTACAATTAGACAATAAAGGAGCGGTTAGTGATGTCAAAATTATCAAAATCTGTTCTAAAATACCCGAGGGTACCATCTTTGCAAACTTTATATATTCCAAACCAAGTGGTACATATTTATTATTTTCATATCATCGTAAAGCAGAAAGAAATACCTTAATTTTCATGTGTAATTTGCCCATATTTGCATCAAAATAAAACGTGTGGAAACGATGCGACATATGTTGCGGTAAGGCGATTATCAAAGACTTTATTACTAGCTATACCCACGTTTCGTTGGTAATAACTTCTAATTACAGTGCAAAAGATTGTTATGATTTATTTCTTCGTAAAGAAGAATAAATTGCCTTCAATTCCATATATAATTTGCATGTATACAAAGCGAATAACATGATTTATAAAGTTGGAAATAAAGACAATTTATATTGTGTGTGAGTGTATGTTTCAACGGGGATACCCCGCCTGCACGCGCGTTTGCCCGGGGCTATTAGCTTAGTAATATTACTGTGGGGGTCAGAACGTTATCGGGATTTATCACTACCCTGTTTTCGTAATTTATATCTTTCATTTAGGATGGCGTATCGTAATAAAATTTATCGTGAAATATAGAGCAAGAAATTAGCTTCAATTCCGTATATAATTTGCATGTGTGCACTCAGTGATTAAATGATTTTATAATGTTTGAAATGAAGACAATTTTTAAAATTTTGTAAAATTCGTTCTAGACATATTATAAAAATAATTTTTATATCGATGTGAAGAGGAACTATTCATCTTTAGTTTCGTTTTGATTTCGCGCATGCGCTCTTGGAATTTATTGAGTTATGGCGCCCGAATTGAAAACAAGTTTACTTCAGTTGTAGAAACCGTTCCAGGGGTGATAGAAATTTCATTCAAAGTGTCAAGTAAGTATCATCCATTTGTAACACGGGATTCGCCGACTAGCTTTGTATAAAACGACGATAATGTCCGTATTTCGCCATGTAAAAACGTCATATGTTGTAAAAACGGTCGCATCTGGCGGCGCTGGAAAATTCGGCCACAGGGGCTACATTGCGTTATTACCGTAGCGAGGCGAGTGCTGGAAAATTCAGCCACGGGGGCAAAACTGGTCAAAATAATATTCAGCAACGTAAGAGTTAAAATGAATGGAGGAAATGGCTATTTTTTTAGGAACAGTGTTTATTTTCATTGACTTACTGATTGTTGTTAACAGTTTACGAGGGTACATGACTAAGTACGATTGTTCAAGCGCGGACATCAATCCAATAGGAGGCATCAGTAAGACTGACCTTCGCTCCTTCATCCAGTACTGCATCAACAAGTACAAGCTCACGGCTCTCTCCGGGTAGGTCTGGGTTGCACTCTGAACGTGTCAGCATCACATCAGGTCAACAGTATAGCTCAGGATGAAACTTAATTAAAAGAATGTGCTTCCTCATCCAAAAATCTGTATGGAATTCTTGCAAATCTGTAATATTCCAGCATTGCAAGTTACATTTTTTTCCTTTTTCTAATGTGTTTGCTATTAGTAGATTGGCCGATCTGAAACTGTGGTAATGGTCAGTGTATAACAGCTGATGTTTGTTGCCTTGTCTTTATGGACTGGTGTTTGTCATATCAGATTGTTGTCCTCTGTTGCCATGTAGATTCATCAAAATCTCTGACAACTACCCTCACAAGTCATGTCTTGCACCGGTCTCAGTCACTGATTGAAGCCTTGGTGCATTTCATCACTTTCTCTGTGTCAGCTCTTCAGAATACTGCACCTAACCTCACTCAGAAACCTCCTGGAGGTAACTACGTATTGTAGATGACTGCACCTAGTCTCACTCAGAAACCTCCTGGAGGTAACTACGTATTGTAGATGACTGCACCACACTTCCTGTAATGCAGCATGGCTTGAAACAACTAGACATGAGACGATTGAGTTATACCTTGCGGGGGAACTTGTACCATTTATAACCAACAATATCAATGTGTATATAAAATTTTTTAGGTCGTTTTATGTTATATTTTTATCTCAATCAATTTCAGTATACTGCAGGCTCCACCCACAGCTGAGCTTGAGCCACTGACTAACGGACAGATTGCACAGACAGATGAGGTAACATAACACATAAAACTTTGCCAGGTAGAAAAAAAAGGCCAGGTTTAATTGCTTTTATTGATGGCCTATTTACTAAGGGTGTGCAGTATTATCTGTATATTGCAATACAGAAACAACACAATACCTACTGGTACACTCTTCTGAAAATATCCAATATATCTGAGGTTTTAAAATTAACAATTTCGTGTAAAATTTCAGAAAACGTAACCAGAAAATTTGATTTTACTGAAAGTTGTTACACAGTGTTAACTCTCAAAGTGAAAGTAGCACAGACATGTAATAGTCCGAAAGCAGCCACTGAATTATCTTCAGGCCAGTTGAGAATTGATCACTGTTCTAATTACTGTTATTTGGTTGAGAGAATATGGAAAAACTAGAAATGAAAAGGACCAATATATTGCTATATTGTAATACAATACGCTTTTCTGTATTGCAATATATTTCAGTACAGAAATGAAGAGTGATACCCATCCCTACTATTTACAAAGTGATCCATGCAACCTGATATCAAGAACGTTCCGATTCAACAAATGAATCTAATGAATCTCTAAATGAACATGCCATTAAACTAGATATTGAGGTAGATATAATCATATTAATTAGTTTCATTCAGTATCAAAAGAATTTCATTAAAATTGCAAAACTA
The DNA here is from genome assembly GCA_921293015.1 of Phorcus lineatus. Lineage (NCBI taxonomy): Eukaryota > Metazoa > Mollusca > Gastropoda > Trochida > Trochidae > Phorcus > Phorcus lineatus. The sequence continues at coordinate 54,975,363 of OV121085.1, read as the reverse complement.
CTGTGTTTTACTGCTTCAAGATTCCGCCAAATTCTTTTATTGTGATTAAATTTTTATCATGTTTACGTCTGCATGCTAGTCATTATATTTTTTTAGGTATTTATGTTAAAACTGTATTTCTCTATGTTTCTTTGTAAAGGACAGTATGTATAACTGTATGTACAAATCTTATACTCTGTGTGTGTGTATGACTGTTTCTAGGCTGACATGGGTGTGACGTACGATGAGCTGTCGGTGTATGTACAAGTCTTATACTCTGTATGTGTGTATGACTATTTCCAGGCTGACATGGGTATGACGTACGATGAACTGTCGGTGTATGTACAAGTCTTATACTCTGTATGTGTGTATGACTGTTTCCAGGCTGACATGGGTATGACGTACAATGAACTGTCGGTGTATGGCAAGCTGAGGAAGGAGAAGTTCTGTGGGCCATACAGCATGTTCTGTAAACTGCTCCACATGTGGTCTGATAGGCTCACACCTGCTCAGGTAGGTCTCATCTGTTTAATTCGTAGAATCACTGAATTATTTGTCTGGATGATTTGTTTACCCTCAGGATCAGAAATATAAAATAAAAATAATCCAGGTTTGTTCAATGTGTCCAATGTTGAATGTTGCTGAACAAATAAGATAACGGATACATTTCATTAAATTAGATTGCAGAAAAAGTCAAGTTCTTCTTTCGTAACTACTCAATAAACCGGCACAAGATGACGACCTTGACCCCTGCATATCATGCAGAGCGTTATAGCCCTGATGATAACCGTTTTGACCACCGCCAGATTCTCTACAACGCTCAGTGGCCATGGCAGTTTGCTGCTATAGACAAAGAGGTAGGTGATCTCTTGATGTTCTTGTCCTCAATTGTTGTGTGTTAACTGTTAAGTACTGAATGTCTCCAGGTGAAACATTCTTCCACAATGTATTGAGGGATCGTAGTATCAGAATGTTATTTATTTATTTATCGTTGGAGAAAAATTGTCGACAGTGAAACATTTGTCTGTGGTAACAGATGATGAATAATCTTACATGGTACTTTTTGGAACATCAATAATTAGTTTGTGGTTCAAGTCGAAATGGGTCTCTAATTGTAACAATGAATGCTTCTAGAGCTAGCCACAATGGTTCACAATGGTTAAAGTATTGTTTTCAAAACATTGTTTAATGACTGTTAAAAAAACTGTTTCTGCCTCAGTTCTATTAACTATTTCTCCAAATTATTTCAGCTTCAGAAACAATAAAAGTTTCCCTCAGATCTAGATCTCTTTAGATTTTTATGAGATAAATGTTGATGAAATTGTCACCTGTTTGAATTGAATTGATTACAGGAAGGGCGTATCACAAACCATTTAGCCAGAAATCCTGAACTGATGAGAAGCAATAGTGGGGGAAGAGGAAGTAACGGTTCTAGAAGGGAGACAACTGGTTCAGGGAAGGCATCTGGGACGGATGGAAGGTTAGGGTCAGCTGGTGGGTCGGTGATCGGAGTCACTGTATCAACAAGTATAGATACAGGGTCTGTCTTAGATGTTCAGTCCACCCTGGCTTCAAGACATGATGAAAATGGATCAAGGACAGATATACAACCAGATATAGTTCCTATTTATGCCAACAAGATCAAAGAGTCGGATGCTATTTGCATTAGCAGCGTTCCTTCTCTTGTAACAAAGAAATCCTTGGTAGCTTATAGGTCCAAAAACCAAGTTTTTGAAATGGAGGATTTTGATGGTGAGAAACACAGGGAATCTACTACTACAGATGCTGAAGTCAGGGAAACCAGAACAGAGAAATCGGAGGTTGAATTAAAGAGTTTCATTCCATCCCTCATTGATGTCAAGACTGAGAGCAATGCTGAGGAATGGAGCCTGGAAGATCAAGAAGTTAACATGAGGACTTCAGACGCAACCAACACCTCAACTAGCAGGCTTTGTATCAATGAGCAGGGGTCTGCACATACAGATGGGGACAGCATTGACAGGAAGAGATACATCGATGTTCAGGTGAGTGCTAAAGGAGTTATTTAGTATATAAAACTTTGTCTATCTTATAAAAGACTTTTATATATTTATCAACTGTCCAATTAGAATTTACCGTGTTCCTAGGAATAAAAGATTTCAAAGAATTAACTCTGCTGAGAAACAAAATCTTTCCATCAGGGGTTTCCCTCTCTGCTCTGTCTAACCACAGCTCCACTAGTGTAATCTTACATAGGCTCAGCTAGCTCAGCACTCTCTGTGAACAAAGACTGGCAAAAGTAATTTCTTTGAACCTAGATGCGCTTTTATTATCCTTATGTTATGTACCTTAAAAATTCTATAGATCTTTTGTGCTACAAACTTAATGTAGACGGTTAAATTTGTTTTGATCAAACTCATTCACAAACAGTTTAAATGTTTTGAAATTTGATAATTTAATTCCTATAAAGTTTAGATTTTACATTATTTGGTCCTATACTCTGAAAGTGTTTGTAGATAGATTTTAAATCTTTTTTTTGCTTTAAAAGAAATCAATATGTCAAGAGCTTATCTCCCAACCTGGTTCTTCCATGGTTTCATCATTTTATGAATTCAGTGGAATAATGTGGGCAATTTTTAACTTGTGCAATTTCTTAGCTCTTTTTATCTCTGTTGAAAGTAAATTCAATAAAGAAATTGATGATCCTTAGAAAAAATTCTTTCTCTTCCTCAGTGCTAACTTATTTTGTTATTAAGATAAAAAAGACATTGTGATTTGAATTTTAAAAATAAATAAAAAATGAGCCTTAAAAGTAAGATAAAATTAAAGATAGAATTTACACTATGTGAAACATAAGTGTGTATTATAAGCAACAGTATACAAAACCTATTTTGATATACAGTTGATGTAAAAAAAAAAGCTCGAATAAAACTGATTTTAAAACACAATAGACCATTATCAGGTATCATGTTAAACCCATCAATGAAAGGGTAAAACTGATGTTTTTTAACATTATTTAAAGCATTACTTAAAGAAGTTTATCTTTTGGAATATCAAAAAAAAATTGAATATAGAACCGAACATAAATCTTCAAAAGACCAATTTCAAGAACTTTTGTAGGGCCATGAAAACAATTGTGACGAGTTGGGGAGGGCCACATTTTTATAGACAATCCAAATATCCGAATATAATATTAGAAAACAATGTTAAAAACAATACCTAGTTGCTTCTTTTCCAGAGAAATGACCAAAAACGATCAAAGAAAGCAAAATCAGCAAATATTCAACCGAGGATGAACAAGTCATCTCCACAACCTGCCTCAACATTCCACCTGTTCCATGATAGAGTGAATGAGTCTGAGGTGGATGAACATTGGGCAAGTTCCTCTAGAGAGGAAGTCAATAGGGCCATGATGCATTGTGGGCGTGAGGAAAGGTCAAATGGTGTTGACCTTCAACAGCTGGTTCTTGCAAGTTAACCATTTGCCTAGTATATTTTGGGTAAAACCTTTTTTTACCCCTGGACCTCAAGACAAGTAAATATCAGGGAATTCCATTAGAATTGTTTTGAGTGAATAAGTCCTAATGTTTTTTTTAATTAAATGAATCAATCAAGAATGATGCATTTGATTTTTGGATACAGGGTTTTTGAAGTGTCGTGATCATAAGATGTGCTTTTTCAAGGTGCTTATTTTCAAATGTATATGAAATCATTTTCAAATCAAAATGTCTCATATGATCTCTGTGATTTGTTATATATTAGAGTGTTATTATACTATTTAACAATTTTGAATTGAATAGGCTTTGAATAAGCTAAGACTCTCAGGATATCTATCCCACCTGTATGTAATAACATGGCATATTATCTTCTCCCTGTCCATCTCTACTTCAGACTCTTGCCACATATTCATGATATTTTCTATAATTATAGCTAAAAATATTTTACCTAGACTCGATAATCTTGAGTAATTTTATAATGTGTGACTTTAAGTGAATATGTTACGATTATATTGTTTCTAATGACTGTTACCATTTGATTTAAGAAATGACAAATTCTAGAAGTGTGTTATATATCAAATTATTTCAATAAAAACAATTTTTACAATCTCACTGTGTAGATTCCTTTTGGGTTAGAAAGGTTTAATTCAAGATTTTATCAGATGATTTTCACATGAAATATTGAACACTTTCACACCCAATGATCAGTATACATTGTACTGGACAATGATGTGGTTTATCAATTTTTCTGTCTGTGATATCTGATTAAAAGTAAATAATTAATTTGTTCCCTTGCCTTAAATTATGTCACCCATCTATAATCTGATATACCTCAATGTCCAAATGAACTTTGAACTGGAAGTGACCCTGAAATTGACAGCCAATCAGTTGGTTGGGCCAACAATTATTCAACCGATAGGATATCTGCTCTCTCGTCAAAGATGGCTAAGATCTGTAATCAATATTGGAAAAGGATACATATATTTGCAACAGTAGATATACATGTTGGTGTGTCAGGTTGGCCATGATAACTCACCGATTCATGCAGAAAGTCTATCAAAGCCTGCAGGCGCCGCATTATTAAAGAGCTACTTCTTTGAGTTGAGTCATATATGCCAAACTTAATCAATGGTGTCATTTGATCGCAAAGTATCGACTGTTACAAAAAAGACACATTCTAATGCTTATTGTTTTTTTACAGTGACAATATAAAGGTATAACGTTGCAATTATGATAAAAAAACAGACAGTGGCGTGCATCAAATAGTCAAATGTAATTTTGGAGACATGTCTAGGGCAGTTAGGAGTTGATTGTGTTTGGTAGGTTTACAAAAGAATTATTTTTCTGAGACTGATGGATATACATAGTTAGGAGATAAATCTAGTGTGTTTGAAAATCAGAGGCATGTTATACTGGATTGATAGCGAGTAAATTTTTAATTGAAACAGAACGCGCGTTCTGTTTCAATTAAAAATTTACTCGCTATCAATCCAGTATAACATGCCTCTGATTTTCAAACACACTATGTTTATCTCCATTCTACCATGACGATTTAAATGTTGAACTCTTTTTCATAGCGAAATGTAGAGTGTAAAATGTTCCGACTTCCGGAGACAAACATGAACTCGTCTGCATCGGGGATTTTGCGTCTTAGTATTGAACTTAAATTGAACCGTTAACAAAGTTAAACCTATTAAAGCGTGTTCACAAAATGGTTTCGTCATAGTATGTAGTACAAAATTTTTATGTAAATATGAAATCGTTTAAAAAGTTTTTTTCTTGTTTTGGTAGCAAACAAAGACCGCAACACCCCTATGACGCTAATAGATGACTCTAACAGTAGACCACTATGGCGTCGTAATAAGGTTTATGACGTCAGAAGCGCTCGAGAAATTACGTCATTGGAATGATGTTGCATGCCCAGTAGCGGAAAGCTTAGTTTACGATGATTTTTCACTCAAACTTCTTATTTTGTTAAGAATATGACATTATATTAAAACAATTTGCTCTCTCTGTTTAAACACATGAACATAAATACGGTTAATAATTCCTTTTGGAAATAGATTAATCCAACTTCAATCCAAGCGGAATATCGACTCTGAAGTTACCAGTCGGACAGCTGGAAGTCAATGTATGTATTAATACATTGAAAACAGATTTCGGGTGAACAAAGCAACTTCAATCGTGAATTGATACCCTGTGAATCGAAGAAAACAGCCAATCGGAATCGAGTATCCAGCACTTTCATGGTAGAATCTACAATAACCACACAAGATCTCTATCAAGAAAGATTCACAATGAAGTTGTGGCTATAAAACAGTGATTTTATTCCTCATCATCTCGATCTGTTGTTGAGACCAGGTGCCCCTGTGTATTGCCTCTGTAGTGCTGACGTTTACGTCCTCGTCCTCAGTATGTACTCTCTCACTGCAATAATAATAGTCAAATGTAACAGTAGAATCTAACGACAGTTACTTCTTGATAGTAATAACTTATCCTAGTGAACTTAGGTCATTTAGCAACCCCCATCTCCAATTTTCCAAAACAGAACAAAAGTTTAGAGATCCCCTGCTTAAAAAAACAAAATATCCCCTGACTGCTTGGCCAGTGTATCAACATATGCAACCTACAAAGTAGTCACTGTCTTTTCTGCAAATCGACTGATGGATCATTTTTAAACTCAAAGTATCAATCTTCGAACAAATATACAGTCTAGTGTCCCTTTAACTATATGAACATGAGCAGTAGTTGTATCAAAACTTACATCGTTACTTCCATAGGTTGGCTGTCAGATGATAGTTGCTCTTGTGTTGACCCCTGACCTGGGACACACATCCCAAGGCGAAGGTCACGGTACAGCTGGTCCACATCTTGCCATGGTAGAATACCTATTGGAACATGCTGCCATGACGTTCCTCCTGCAACACAAGATTATATAGAGTGTTTTCTACAGATTCATATCTCTTAATCAAAACAAAGAAATTTGTAATAAACAAAGTGGCAACATGATCTCCAGAAATTCTTCTCAATAAAAATATTGTCGTATGATTTGTACACCGAAACGCATGAAAGCAATGAGTACATTACCTTGGCATTCTCTCCACTGTGACACTGGAGGTCTTTTCAGTGGTTGGTTACTGGAAATATTACTCAAAACATCTGGAAGGATAAGAAAAAAGTTAACTGTATAAGTCAATAAAAAAATAAGTTTGCATGTAGATTAACATATCGATCATGAAAGCTCATAACAGTCATATCTCTACCTGTAGCCTGGAGAAATGGTAACCAATGCAAAGACATTAACATCCATAATTCTTAAGAATCGGAATAGCACATCTCTCTACTAGACTCTTTCATGTTAACTAGAGCACAATTTAGAAAAATAACTTGCAAAGGATAATCATGTCAGTATTTTCAATGCCATCAGTTCTACTTAAAGTTTGTCTCGTTCAAGAAATGTTAGCCTGTATCACATAAGATCAGTTTCATATACTGAGTTAGCAGTAACCTGCCTGGAGAGTCATGACTAACATAGCTAAAGGCATAAAGTTTTAATCATAAGAAAAAGTTTAAGGGAAATTATTAGGAACATAAGGAAATATCTCAGGCACCAACCAGACTCGTAATGTACAATATCATGTAAGTATATATAACATAAACAGGGTATGACAGAGTCGTGTCTGCAAGGGGATCGGAAATGATTAGACTGGTTTCTTGGCTCTATTACCCTATGTAAACTTCGTAGACAGATCCCATATCCCAGTTCCCATATCCGGTCCCCTTGCAGATCTAAATGTATGTTATTTAACTAGTAGTGAATACTTACATGTATATATATAGTCATGTGCCTCTAGGAAATATCATAAATAACAACTACTTTATTACATTCCTAGCCACAGAAGTTATCTTTTGTGCACTGAGTTCAAAAGTTGTCATCCATAATTTTTGTCTGATACCTTAACCTCTCCTCCCCCCCTACACAATACAGGAGGAGTTATCTACCTTGAACACTATAAAATGTCTCTGTTTTGTCCCCTGATGTTTCAGTCTTTTGTAGGTCGGAACCCTGCTTCTTTCTGTCTCCTTCTTGCGTACTGAGATACACTTGGATCAGTTCACTCAACTTGGATACAGTAGCTGGGGTTAAGAGAGAGTTGGTGCGGCTTGAAAATCTAACAACACATAAAAGTATAAAATGTTCACTTGCATCAATAAATAACATCTGAGAACTTAAAGTCTTTTGTTAGATCTGAAACAGGATGTTACAAAACTTTCATTAGTACTTATTGTCTTTGGACAAGGTATATTATTTTTTTTACTAGTTTGCGGACAAACTATTCTTTACTCTCTTCTCCCAAAGGATAAATTTAAAACAACCATAGCAACCTCTAAGCTTATGAAGCCACTCCTACTTGTATATTACTTACTCTATAAATAAATATAACTATAAAATAACAGTTTGTGCCATATCAAGATAAATAATATCTCATGTCTCCATTTCTATATCTCACAAACAGAGATTTCATGATGTATAAAAGATAGATACAAATAAAGATGAATGAAGAAAGCTCTTAATATATGATTAGCTTAAGAATCAATTGTTACTCAAATGAAATTCTAAATTAATTTCATTGTTAAAAACATATGGTTGAAATACCAAAGGTGGACATTGAACTATTTTATATAATGATGAATGCAAGCTGGATTTCAACTATATGTAAAACAGTTGCAACTTGTTCAAAATTCCGTTAGACCATGAATAAGTTTGTAATCATCCCAGATTTGTACTTATCCAACATCATTCAAGTAATAATAAGCTTGACTGGAAAAGTCATTACTTATATCTAGGTTTTAACATGTTGCAACTATATATATCTGGAGATGGACAAGATTAAGAAGACCCACGCTGTGAGGATGTCCTGAGTGAAGATGTTTGGATGTTGGAGACACGTCAGCAGCAAAGGAAGTTCAGAGAGCGCCACCTGGTGTTTAAACAAAGATGTAGATTTTCCTGACGGGACTGAAATACAAAAGAACTCTGATTATGGCAATGGTTCATGACTTTAAATGGACATCACACCAATTTTCTAAATGAACACCTGCAAATGCAGTTTGCTTCTGGCAGATAATGTAGTAAGTTACCAATCCTGCATTACACCCCTTAGTAGTAAGTTGTGATTTGAGTCAACTGGTATTCTAGAATGGTTTCGAACCAAAGAACTGTGAATCATCAATTGCTTAAAGAGACTGAAGCACATTTCATGGATGTTATGTGCATTCCGGTAGAAAGCAAATACTTCTTGCTGTCATGATAGTGTGAACACCTTATGATATTTCAAGTATTTTAAGTTAAGGAAAGGATTCAAAAAGTTTGACCAAATGTTAAGTCTCATGACTGCTTTAAAGATTGCTTTGTAAGTCGTTATATCTTTTTCCTTCTCAACCTTTCTTTCTATAAAAAAAATGCTGCAGTTCCTTTGAGAGAGGTACTGCCGTAATGCTATGAAGTTCAACACTTCCTAGTACCAACATGAGATTAGGTATGGAGGAACCAGCATTTGTATCCAGACGTGGGTCATCTTGTTCCAGTGCGACTCCTCCTCTGTTACCATGGAAACAAGCTTCTCTATCAGACAGGAAGTCAGTCGTAGGTCATTGATCTCACGGAGAAGTGGTCGCCAAAATATTGCCAGTACCCAGGCTAACTTGCCTAAGGAACTTTCTGTTTAAATTGTAAAATTTTATGAAGATTAAACAAGAAAAATATTCAATCATTGTCAAATTTATTCCTCAATTTACAATTTCATGTCAATAAAGATCAAGATATTAGCATCATCCTGGTCTCTGATTAACAAGTCATTATCATAATATGATCTTATAATTCATCTTTCACAAATTATGTTTGGAAAATAAAAAAAAATATTCAAACTTGAAACAAGCTTTTATACCTTATGAAAAATTTATTTTTTTTGGGGGTGAAACAAGTTCGGTGGGACCTTCATGTTTGTACATATCAGATATACATGTATATTATCCCTGCTTAGTTGTATAATTGATTTACAATTCTTATTTTACCACAAAATTGGGGATTTCCAATGGAACTGTCCTTTTAAGAGAGCTCTGATAATTCCAACCTATTTCTTTTATTCTGCAGTGTAATGCAAAAAGACAAAATGAGAGATCCCTCCTCATTGCCATATAGCGGTCTTTTTAATATATAACCTTTTCGAACATGAAACCATGTTCAAATTTTAATTCTTTTATTTTTGCATTTTGGGCATTAGGACCATTTTATAATCAGTTTTGTTCGATGGACACTTGTACACACTCAATCAGAAATAAAATAATCACAATATGGAATTTGTTGGGTTATGTCAAATCACCAATATACCGCAAAGCTCTTCAGACTGTTTACTACATAAGTACCTACTGTGGGGGTTGAGGCCCATGTGAGACAGCTGGTCCACCGAGGGGCGCAGATAACCTGTCTGTGTCATCACATCCACCGACTGCTCACTGCAGAGAGATAAGTATAGAGGGAATCTCACCAATTATCAAACATGTCAAGTTACAATTATCTGTGGCTTTTCAAGAAGTTTTTAATTTAATTAATGAGTTTTTATGAATTAATCTTTTATATAATCATCCTTCAGGAGATAAAGATTAAAGAAGGAGTTCCAGTATGTATCTTCACCAGGCTTCTTTGGACCTGATCTGAGCGTGACGTCAATACTTTGTATAAGAACATTACTATGTGAGATGCTTTGTAATATCATAGAGCTGATTATACAAACTTCTATTCACCCATGCACTGCTAAGTGTTTCCTGATTTCCTCCACAACCTGCTGCCCCTCTTTGCCGGTCTCAAGATCCTCAATTCTGAATGTCCTGCCAGCTAGCTCCTGTAAAAAGAAGCAGATAATCGTCAACAAATATTATATCAAGACATGCTTTGCTTGATTTGACTGTGATACCGTTTCAAAATAAGGTAATTCACATCAAAATGATAAAAATATAACCTAATATCATGATGTTAACATACGTTGCATGGTTACATTTTGAATTACAATATCTGTTATAGTCCAAACTTGTATTATAGCTGATTGTGTGATCACAAATAAAGCAAGGTCCATTATCTAAATGGCTTCTAATTCGAATACATTAACATACATCCATCCACTTAAGAAACCATTGTTGAAAATAAGAATAAAACATCAAGATGGAATAAATGAACATGATTGTTATAAAACAGTTGAAACATAGCACTGAGGGTAACATTTTGGTTTATTGAGATTTTACAACTAGTAAAATGAGAGCTGACACTCAGTAAAATAAAATGAGAAGTGAAGCCATTCATCAGCGCTACGGCATTATAAGGCATTGTTGATTAGTCTTATAATCATACAATATTTGTTAATTTGTGGATTTTCTCTCCATACATATACGTTATTTCAATAATATTGTAAAATTAGTAAAAGTACAGCGCTTTTTATCATGTCAGTTTCCCTCAATGAAATATATGGACCATAGCCGATAGATAAGCAAATGATGACAAAGTGTCTTATAATCCATGATGAGAGGACACCAGTCTTCATGTATGTTCCATACATTCTCACTGCAGTTGCTTGCTCAGGTGTAACCATTTAATTTGCAGGCTTTTTTTATTCAAAAGCATTTGTTAAATAGAACTGAAAAAGGAAGCCAATTACCTGGTAAGCAAATTCAATTCTGGTAGGGCGATTGCTGGTTGTTGTCTTCATTAAGAAAGATTTGAATCCAGAAACACTGCCATTTGGGAATAGTTTAACAGTCGTTTATTTGACAGGTAATGGTCGGACCTACCTGGAATCTGATTTGTTGGAAGGCAACCAATAGACGAGCTATAACCCCTTCCTCCTCAACATCAGTGTTACTGATCACAGGGAACCCGTTCTGCATACAGATATGAAACATTAAGTTACACAGTTTCATGAAGTCTCAGAGCAGACACATGAAGACTATTTTTATGGTAATAAAAACTACTTTATTTGTTCAAGAAAATATTTTCACATATATTCTAATGTAATAATGTGATTTATAAACAATGTGAATGTAAAACAAAATGCATCACAATACTTCTCACATATGTAGCCAGCACTTTGCTGTTTATGAACACATTTCACAGTTCCGTAAATTTCTGAGAGCTAACTTACAATTATTCATAATTGATTGATAATAATTAGGCTATTTATATAGTGCACATATCAACAATTACATTTTTACATCATAAATTTGCAACAAGCTCTTCATTTACTCTTGATATTTCATAGCACTTCAGCCATTCACTGTCTCGTCAATTTACATACATGTACAAAGGTCTGTTGGCTGATGAAATGATGCCGGTCTGAAAGCCTTTTATCGAGTGACTATTGTTAAGTATTGGTTGGAAACTTTTGTATTTTTTCATCTTGCAAGTTATAAAGCCTGGTATCTGGCTGGAAACATTTCTGGGTCATTTCACACACTGTCAAAGGAAAATAATGTCCTTTCTTAAATGTTAAAATCTTTACAACATTTCAACTCACTTCTCCTAACTGGAACTGTATCTTCTTGTAAGATTTCGGTTTTCTTGTTGATCCAGTTGACCTTGACCTTGGTATTGAGTTAGTTTGTGACTTTTCACTTTGACCTTCATCGGGTGACGGCAACTGTCTTTCCCAGAAACCTTCCTGAATGATATTTGACATCAATCATCAATGGTTTCACATATTTTTGCACTAAGCTATTTTTACATCCCTTTGAAATAAAATTCCTGAAAACCATCCAATTCAACGCATTAATGCACACCAATATTTCTCAAACACAACGAATGCACAGACACTGCATATCTCTCAATATTACTAACGATAAGCACTCAGGCAATCAACCTCGTAAGTCTTTGAGCATGTTACATGTTCAGGTAATAAAGTTTATTTTAAAAGGCTGGAAGTATTTAATGCAACCTTGCATTAAATTTGCATGAACAACGATATCCAAAATATTAAAATTTTGCTCACAACCAGAAAAGCGGAAAAGGCAGATACTTTGGTCAATCTAATGACAAAGCTAATACTATGGTAGTAAATCGGGTAATTTACAACATTGCTTCAATAAACTATATTTCATCCTTTGTTATCAGTTCAGAGTTTAAGTAAATTCAACAGCTGCACACATGACTATTTCCCCGTTTTCAACTGTCCAAAATTATTCCGTTTTGTGCACAGCTGACCATGGATTTTTTATATGTCCAAGCTGACAGCGGCTATCTTAACATTTTCATTGTTGATTGCAGGTCAATTGTAAAGAATGTTAAGTATTTCATTGCATCGATAGACAGCTAAAGTGAATGCCTATGTCCTAATACATCTTAAAACAGATTATTTCGAACCGGAAAAGTGTGCTATAGTGCCTTTAAAATCAAAGGATTGATCATTTTTTATAGATTTTATCACAGAACTAACGAGTAACATGTTCTACTTTATTTACAGATTTACTGAATGGACTGTAAAAAGTTAGAGATTCACATCAAAATTTTGAAAGAATTAATGACCACCGGAATATCAAACACCAGATTCTATTCTACCCCGGTAACTTTTCTTCTAGTACATTGATATTATCAACGGTGTAATTTCATTGAGAAGTACCGAGCGACTGTACTGCTGACAAGTAACACTATTAAGTTGCTTACCGGTTAGTATGAGTGCAAATACAAAGGCAGTAAGTTGCTATTTTGATAATGTGAATCAATAAGACAAGTATGGTATGGAAAGCTTATCCACAGCAGATACTACAGTTGGGAGTTTATAGTGATTGTTCATAATTAGTATTTTTGTCACTAAGACGTGTGATATATATAATCAATTTCAAGATTGTGAACTTTTTTCATATATTGTATAAATATGAACATATAATTGAACATCAGTTTCAAGATTGTGAACTTTTTTCATATACATAAATATATATATATAAATATATGGTGTTTAGAACTTATTAAGCCAAATGATTTCTCTTTAACAATTGAAATACATGTGCAAGTTCTTGGTTACCTTGAGCCACTTGAGAGCCCAGTCACAGCCCCTGGTGAGCACCTCCAGAGTGGGCAGGGCGCGGTGTGACCCTTCATGCCTCAGGCTCACGATCCACTCCGGGATTCCTATCTGGTGGATACAGACAATTCATGAAGCATTCAAACAAGAAGCTTTATGGTGAAACACATGATAATAATGAGTATTCATAAATGCAATGTACTTTTGACATAAGGCTGGATTTAAAATACACATTGGAACAATATTTCATATGTTACACTGTAATGTGACTCTTTTTTTAAACATCAAAAAACATATTTAATTTTCTTGAAAGTGCAATATGTTTATCAAAAGGAAGTGCGTACAGAAACAAAATTTTTACGGAGAAATCGATAACCTTGTTTAGTCATAGTTTGGCATCCAAATCAAAATATCTTATGCACTGATGAATATTCTCCACCAGCTGTCATTTGCTGATTATATTTAGAGAAAATTCCAACAAAAGCAAGAATGTTAAAAGATCAAAGACCAAGAAAAGCCAAACAGATTCAGCTTCTTTGAATTTGAAATTTTTACTCAGACCTTTTGTACATGATAGATGAATTATTATTTATTACCTCCTGTCCAATTCGATGTATGGGTATTGCAACATTATTGCCATCCTTCTGGTAATGGTCGGTCATAAAATTGACAAATCTATTAAGAAAACAAGACAAAGACTAGCCAATTTTTCCCCCTCTTGTTTGAGTCAAGTATAACATATATTTAAAGATCACAAATAACATATTGACAATAACAACTTTGTCCCACAACTTTGTAACACAAGATTCTCATAATAGTCATTTGTTAAATATTTCAAGGTTTTGCAGTTTATTTACAATCAAACTGCTCTGACGCTTTTTCGCTATGATAATATTGTACATTTGCATGAGAATAATGATATTACTGTGTAATATTAATACTTATCATACCTGATAAGAGCAAGAGTGTATCCCTGTCTGAGTCGAGAATCTGTAGAATATGATATTGAATCATTGCCATGGAGACGATGTTCTAATTGAGCTGCAACCAGATCTGCAGATGATGTTACGGCTAGTGGTACATTTGCTTCACACCTGCCCAACAAATAAATAGAAGTAATTATTGAGTAAACACTTAAATTGAATATATTCTATTAGTTAACAAGCACCCTTACTGCTACAGTAGCCTATTTGTATCAAGTGAGCTCCTACAACATCTTGATTTCTTTAAGACCAAATGGCTAGTACCACTGAAGTTGGGCTATTAATTCTTTTAGCTAATGAAATTTTGTTATGTTCTTGGGGATCTTGAAGCATATTTCTCACACTCAACACCTCTGTCATCAAGCTTGTTGCTAGATGAAAGTTATTTCATTGGCTGGTTACATATATAGTGATACGAGGCGTTTGGCTGGTTAGATATCAGGGTATCGTAAGAGTTATTCAGATACCAACAAGCTGACATGGTAGGATGACACACACCCTTCATTATTTATTAAAATATCAAACGATTAAAATTTTTACAGATTAAACATACTCTATTAGTTAACCATCCTTTGACAACCAAGGCTTCATGTTCCGATACTCAGAAATCACCTCTTGGAACTTTTATGAAGACAATTTGTACTCAAATTACCAGCCCTTGAGTCTTGTTAGGAAGTAACGATGTAATGAAGTAAGTTAGTAACGCTGTCCTTTTCAGCACATGAACAGGAACTTGAATTTGAGAAATAAAAGGAAGCCTTCCCTACTGATTGGCTGTAAACAAGAAAGTATGAGCTAAAAGTTAGATTTACCACCCCCTTTTCCCAAATACTGACTACAATGTGTCGACACGTCTTTTGAGAGGCTTGAAGGTCCAATCGATGAATCAGTTTCATTGGCTTATTCATTCAGCACTGAATTCCTTGATGAAAAGTCCAGAGGTTAACTTCATTATTTTTGGTAGACTTTGGTATGCAAACTAAATATTTAACTTGGTTACACTGAAAATATATCAGCTGCACCATATTTTTGCCTTTCTTACAACTTTCAAAATTAAAAAAATAATCATTTCTAGCTGCCTCACAATACATTAGCCCTTCGATACCCTATTCCCAAGAATAAAAAAATGAAAATGTTTTATTCTTCATAACATAACATCACATTTCATTTTATTACACTCTCGTTGGAGATACTACAGTTGTGAAACAATGACATGTTATTCAACACTGTAGTGAAATATTGCACGTGAAAGCGATCACATCCGGAACTATTTTCCTGTAGTCACATTAAACAATTATTGACTTCAATTGAGGTTGATCCAGTGATTTAACGACCTTGGACATGTGATATTCACAGAGGCGAAGCCAAGGTGAATATCACATGTCCAAGGTCGATAAATTATTGGATGAACCGAGTCTGAAGTCCATAATTGCTTTATTATATGAATTAGTCTTGAATTACCATTCTTCTGGTATTTCCGGTAAACCGGATTTTTTGAAATCTATTTTTATCCACCGGAGGTGTTTGGATTTTTATATCAACCTCTAGTGATCCACACAGGTTGACATCGCTTGATGTCATTGCTGTCATGTGACCAAGTAGGCCAATCAGAAAGACAGAAATAATCCATTCATATAATAAGACAAGTTATCACATGATGATGTAAATCAAAATAGCGATAACATTCCTCCCAATCAAATCATGCAAATTAGTGGTCACAAAAATATCCAAAGCATAAAGTAATAGCACAGAAATATCAGCACAATTATTATTAATCAGTGTCCATCTTCATCAAATGTAAACACGTCCTCCGAATCCGGGTCAAGTGGGCTTTCGTCAGTAGATCGGGCAAAGTCATCCCTGCAGATTTCGGTAGGTTCTTGTCAGCGTCAGTGCTTCCAAATTTTGATCAATAAACTCAATCTTCGGTGGTTCCGTTAGCAACTGTCTCATCAATGTTAACTTCATCAGCAACAACAAGGACAGTGTTCCTCCCACTGACACTCAAACTAAATGAACCGCGCTTCAAAACTCACATTCCAATGACGCCACGATCACGTGACATTCATTCACACAACTCAGTAACGTTCATTCAAGTAATTCAGTGACTGGTGTTATGTTTTGTTAACTCGCCAATTTGTGTTCTAGTGACCAAAACACGAATGAGTGTCTTCCATTTCAATTAATCAAAATTAAAGCTGTTATAAACGGACTTACTCTTGACCTATTTCTCCAATGCAGTCTAATGACGTTATGCGTCGACTCGATTGTAAGAATTGTATTCCTACGCACAACTACGAGAATTGAGAGGAAACATGATTTTCATTTTATATTATTAAATTAAAGAGTGTAATAATTAAAATACTAAACTTCGTCCAGTGGATAGAATCAAGATAAACGCTTTCGCTCGTTAAATACGAAGATCATCCACTCGTTTCATAAATATGTTATTAAACAGAACGTCGTTTAGTATTCCCTATTTATCTTTAGATTTAGAATATGGTGGGTTTTTTGGCACTACTTGGAATCTTATCCTACATGCTTATATTAGGGCTACTAGTTGATACAATATCTTTTCGATTTACCATTCCAAATACCCAGGCAAGATTCATACCTGTCCAAAATTAGACCTCTTTTAGCCAAAAGATTAAATATTCAAGACTAACTTTTCATTTGCGCACTGATTGGCTGATCCTACATTTTGGAGGTTAAATATCAAAACCTAATATTTCAAACAAGTTTTAGAGCGTCTATAAGTTTTTAGTATGATTGACACACAAACTGGATCACTAGTGCAACTGTTCAAGTTCCTTTACATTTTACTGTGACCTATGAATAACTTGTTCTGGACTGAAATGGAGGTAAAATACATGTAAATTTTCACATTCTCAAAGACATTTGCAACAAAGAATTTTTATAAGAAAAAAGTAACCTGCACTGGATGCAACCTGAAATACACAATAGGTTTCACTCAGCAGTTTTCACCTGCACTAGCAGTTTGTAAATGCCAAATTTCACCACTGAAATCCCAGGGGTGAAAAGGTAAAGGACATTACATCATGCAGCCCAGGTTTACCAAAGACATTAGTTAACAAGTCACCTTCAATTTTTTCGAAGATATATCAAACGATAAAAAGTACATAACTTTGACATATTTAATAAACAAGGTTATAGTAAAACAAGAGTTATTTCAGGCAAACCCTCCCAAGTAAGACATTTAAACAGTGCTGTACCTGGTTTGCCACAATGAGATCTGATCAAGTGCTTCCCGCTGACTCTTGAGGCTGTCACTGAATAACTTTGTGTACACATCTACAAACTCTCCTCTGTAATAGATAAAAATAAATTTGAACATTGCTTGGTTGTACTGAGATTACACAATTCAATTTTAATCTGAGGTAAAACATTTGCCTAAGATCAGTGTTTAAGCTGGCATGTTTGACAGCTGGTCATTTTCGAATCAACTGAGGCAAGTAATTGCTTATTCTACGATAGGGTCATATGTAACTTCCCTTGAAGGTTTGAGTTTATGATGAGATTGTATTCATACCGCACCGTCTCTCTCATTATATATTTACTAAGATTATATCGATGGGTTCAAAATATAGGCAATAATCATCCACGGTCTTAAAAAATAGCATTGCTTTGATGATATAACATACATGAAAAGTCCATTCTACCACTTATTTAGATGAAAAACCAAAATCAACCTTGTAATCCAAGGAACTACACGCTCGCCCATGGAGGCTGACATATTGAATCTCGTATCTTCTCGCAGGAAATGCAAAAAGCTAAATTCATAAATAAAACGAACTTGAATTCATTTAAATAGTATCTTGTTACATTTCAGCTAAGATTTGTATAATGTTACAATAAAACTGAAGACAGGATAGACAAATATTTAATTTTGTTCAATTGTTTTGCATTATTCAATTTCAATTTTCACTGTACCGAGAGTTACATTTCGATTCCATTTTTTTAACTTTTTCTATGTGCTCGGTTTCTACAACAAGAGGAACTTATGAAAGGTACGAAATTTAATTTTCATTTGTCAGACTCAACTGAAAACATATGGTTGTAATTTAGTAGTAGATGGATTTTTGAGAAATAAAGACTTTAAAAAAATTAATTGGTGCAACTTGGTGAAAAGGAATTGAATTGTTTGATTTCAATCCGGAAATACCTTG
Organism: Phorcus lineatus; assembly: GCA_921293015.1. Classification (NCBI taxonomy): domain Eukaryota; kingdom Metazoa; phylum Mollusca; class Gastropoda; order Trochida; family Trochidae; genus Phorcus; species Phorcus lineatus. The sequence continues at coordinate 54,956,674 of OV121085.1, read as the reverse complement.
AAATACATTTGAAGTCTTTAAAATTTATAAATAATACTTAAAACGACAGTTCTATTACATTCTTGGCAATATGCCATTTTGTTTCTTTTGCAATGTCCTTTAGTTTACTCATCTAACGACTCAATTCTAAAAAAAATATGATGTTTTTCAAACACGAATTAATTACTAGCCTTGTCAATGCATCTTGGCTATTATTTCAACACTTTTAAGTCTGATGAATGCATGTTTTTGCTTCTCATTGATTTTCTTTGTTTAATGAATATATGTGTTCTGTTCAATGTCAAATGTTTTAATCTGAATCTGAATTGAACATTTATTTTAACATTACAGCAGTAACATGTTTCAACGGATGCTTTATGATCATATATATATATATAAATAAATAAACTCATATTCCAGCAAAGATTGATGTTTCACCTTACAAAGATATATCTAGTTACATGATTTTATCATCAATATTAAAAACCTACTAAATAAATAACTGAATGTTACAGAAAATAATGTTATCTTCTTTGTTATAGGAGTTCCTTTATATGTTCATGAATGAATAAGATAATTGATAATAAGATAATAATAATTTCTAATTGAAAGATAAATCCTAAGCCTGTAACGAAGATCATGGGATATGTTTTGTGAATCACCTCAAATGCAAAGGGAGAGGATTAAGGAAGTACCGGTATGTATAAGAAATACAGATCACAGCAGGAGAATGGAACGGAAACGGTAGAAAAGGTGAGAGTTTTAAGGTGATGTTGATAGCAGCCCATCACGTGTGAAATAACTTCCCTTCCAACAGTTTACTGAAACTATTAAACCTTTTCATTAGTGCTGTTTTCCTTTTAAGTTTATTTCATTTACCTTTAATTTTGATACAAACATGTTTTTGTTCCTGGCCAAATCCATGACTGATATGACTGAAAATGCTTTTGCATGTTTTGTATGTTTGTTTAAGTTTTAGAATTATCTAGTTATAACAAGTCAAAATTATTACTTTTCTATAGCAAAGATCTAATACAACTGTTTTCAATGGTGTAATCTTAATTCATTTGCTCAAATATGAACCTAAATATATAGATTATTTGCATGGAAACACATATTTTTTAAGGGAATAATTGAAGATATATTCACTGAATACTAAAATTCAAAAGGATTCAAGCAAGAATATTTAAACAAGATTTTGTTCGAGACATTGTTTTTTAATTTCAAAATACTTAATGGCTTCATTGACTTACTTAGTGATATATGAATACATCATAGCCACTCTTGCTAAAATAAAATCAAAAGGTTTTAATTTACCCTACTTACCATAAAACTGGGATGTTACCATATACTGCATTTAGGGCTCTTGAATGTGACACTGATCCTCAAATTGAATGATGCATACATTGCTCCTGCTCCAGAGCCTGAGTGAAGACAACCCTGTGTTGGCGTGCTGGCGCCAGATTGATGCAGAAGCTAGCCACTATGAGGACTGGAACCCTCCCCCTCCCCGGCCTCCAGGAATCCAGGGGTGGAGGACTGCCAGAATATTTGTTTCTTCAACTTTCTCAGACTTCTTCAGTGAACGAGAAGTCCTCGTTAAGAAGGTATGTAATTACTTATATGAATGTATTTGGTTTTAACTTTATATAGACATTGTAAGTTAAGTGTGGATCTTAAATTAACTTGCACTATTCTAGACTTATTATGAAGGAACATCAAAAAATTTAAAAAGATAAAATTAAAAACCTCTGTTTGGTAAATACATTTATAGATATGATTTAATCTGAGACAAGATATATGTTGAAAATTGTTGAACAATTATGCAAAAGACATAAGCATAACATTTAAAACTTTTGTTCCTGTTCAGGTATTTCCTGAGCTTCGTGAATGGGGTTCTGAGAGAAAGATCCACATTATCGACTGTGACCTGAGATGGGGGGTGCCACACGACTCTACAACAGGGGAGACAATCGCTGTGTGTCTGGAGGAGCTGGACGACTGTCACCAAATCAATGAGGGGGAGCCTTTCTTTCTCAACCTTATGGGGGAGCGGTAATCTCAATTATTTATTGAGGAATACTTCCGTGATGATCTGACGAAGTGACTGATGTTCAAATGCACTATTTGAAATCATCTTTAACAACCTGTAACCATATACTATTTTTTTGCTTAACATTCTCTAAAGTCTCAAAAGTACCTTGGTTCAATAGAGTTGGTTTCCTGGCTTGATTCTAGTTTGACATGTGTAAGACTTGGTTGAACTTGCCAATATTTACCAATTTCAAAAAACAACATTTTATCCACATGATAAAAATACAAATAAAATGCACAATTTGCAATTACATAGTAATCTTTATTTCTGTGCAAGTGTTTTGTAATGTCAGTACCAGAGATGTCAACCAATTTGTTATAATGTCACATAAACATTTCACCCTGTAGATATGGTTGGATTCCCAGCAAGGAGGAGAACACGGAGGAGGTCATGGAGAAATACAGCTGGGTCCCGGGGACCTCCATCACCATGATGGAGATTCTTCACGGCGCGTACAGGTGAGGATTGTTTTCCTTATCATTTTGCATGTGTATGTAATTGAATTAACCCTTTACCTGCTAAAATGATTAGTTTCTAAGTATGTCTGGGTTGTTTTCCTTGGTATTTCATGGTATTTCTTGGTTTTTCTAAAATCAGCACCTAATTGCTTGGGAGCTCTCCATTTATGAACAGGATTAAAATAACTAAGAGTTAATAAGTAAGTAAAGTGTTAATTTTTTTGGGACTTATTATGGTTACTGGAGCGAGTTAAAGGCACATAGTTCAAATGTTTTTGATCAGATAATAGTGACAGCTGGAGGGAGGTTGAACCCCTGAACTCCAACCTGGTTCCCTTAACACTATTCTTTGTGATGATATTTCTAATGACATAGCTGTTGGTACCAATCTTCAAATAGAAATTTATGTCTAAAATTATCTGAACATTTACTGGACACTTCAGTTGTACTCCTCATTAAATGTAAATCAAGGTTATATTTGTCCTTAAACAAGGGAAATAATATACTGGGCCATAAACATGCCTTGATCAGCAAAGCAGATTATGAATATGGTTAGGCTGTTGTTGTTAAGACATTTGCTGTTACCGGTATGTCTCTTCATGTGCAGACGACGGAATCCAAATGCTGTATTCTTTCTGAGAAATCCTGACTTCTTGGCATTTGTGCCTGATGATCATCTGAGCAAGTTTACAGAGTCGGAGGCTTTGAAACAGACTCATCTACAGGTAAAACCATGTACAATCAACCTTACAGGTTTACAAATCTCAGTTATAAATTCAAGCAGAAACACCCAGTGTAGAGCCTCGTTCTCATGGTGACACCCCACTCTCACAACCACCATCTCCTCAAAAACACCCAGTGTAGAGCCTCATTCTCGTGGTGACACCCCACTCTCACAACCACCATCTCCTCAAAAACACCCAGTGTAGAGCCTCATTCTCATGGTGACACCCCACTCTCACAACCACCATCTCCTCAAAAACACCCAGTGTAGAGCCTCATTCTCATGGTGACACCCCACTCTCACAAGCACCATCTCCTCAAAAACACCCAGTGTAGAGCCTCATTCTCATGGTGACACCCCACTCTCAAAACCACCATATACTCAAAAACACCCAGTGTAGAACCTCAATCCTACAAGGTGACACTGAGCCATGCCAGACATCAATTAGCATAAACATTTATCAAGCAATGAACGTAAGACCCCTCTTTCAAAGCAACATGTATGACAAATCCAAGAAATAGCATACTAATAAGTGTTTCATTACCGGTACTAAATGATAGTGCTAGTTCTTATGATTTACTTCATCTGTAACAGTGTTATTACCCTCGAGCTCATATCACTTGCTTGAAAGAAACTTCATCACTTTTGAACATTATTTGGGTAATGGTACTGGTATCAAATCCACTTGTCAACGCATTAGACTTATTGTTGCTTGGAGAAGTTTTGGTAATAGAATTCTTTTCTACGTTCCAGGTCCTAAAAGCCAGACTTAAAAAGCGGTTTCCTGACCAGGTGTTTGAGTATCGAGTCCAATTTGCAGGCGTTTCTTCTGCTACTGGAACTGAAAAGGTAGGAAATCATGCTATCAATTTTCTTCTCTGGCAAAATCTAAATATCTATCTAAATAGTCCCTAGATTTTAAGATTCGATCAATGTTTCCATGAAATTTAATCCTTTCTCTACTAACCAAAGGTGCAGTTAACAGACATGGAGTTCTTTGCCGCCAAGTGTCTTGAGTTTTTCCAGACAGCTATTTCCAGGAAGTACCCCCAGCAGAGAGCTGTAGAGACTCTTTCTGAAGAGGAACAAGGTAAATAGGATCATGGCCACCAATATCGGGCTCTAAAGACAATCATGCCTCCTTATCATACTCTCCTCACAGAGGCTAGCCATGACATTTCTAATACTATTTGAGCACTTTCTGGTCAAGAAATACAGATTCCACAATTAAAAACAGATGTGCAATCAGGTACTTTTCACACTTAGCCTTTGAACTTTTCCTGTATCCAATGAGAAGACTTCAGTTGCCTCACCTGTGTGATGAGTAAACATTCTAACAAGAAAGAAGGCAATTGGTGATGTAACATGATATTTTCTTTTTTAATAGAAACATGGAAGGTATCAGTGTTTCATATTTAAAAAGTTTTTCCTTGGATTTTTATAGAGTCATGATATATAGCCATTTTGAAACAAGGTTTCATGTGAGCTGATTCTTCGAGTTAAGGGATTGGTAACATTGATTTATTTAAGAAGCTTCAAGTGTGAAAGGGTTTATAGTATTATTTCATTCATCATTTTAATCTTTATCACAGATCAAGAGCTGCAGCGGATATTTATTGTGGAGAAAGCAGAGCTTGTGATTGGTCGAGAAGAAGAGGAACAGAGGCTTTTGGGATACATCAAAGATCCCGAGTCTTGTGGAATTGATAAAATTGGTGTGTTTGAAAAATCAAACTATCACAGCAATTTAGATAAGATATTGTTATTCAAAACAGTTTAGTTATTCTCCTTAGAGTAAAATGTTTTATCTTGTTATGGTGATATCTCATGAACTCTTACACTCAAAGCCTACTTTGAGAGATTTTACAGACACTATTCGTTTGGGTGATCTGGACATTATTTTCAAGGTTTGAATGGCACTTTAACCACTTTGGAAGCTCTTGCTCAAAGCTTACAATGGAACTATTACAAGCTTGGTGACAGCCTTGATTTTGGTCACCTTGGCCTTATTTTCAAGGTCACCAGAACACTTGGACAACTTCTTGAAGTCTTGTTTACGCCATTTCTCATGAATAGTTGCACCCACGGTCTTCAAATTTGATGACAGCCTTCATTTGGAGATTATGCAGACTCAAGTTGATTTGCAGTGACCTTGAATTTATTTTCAGATACCACATCACTTTTTCTGCTTTTCAAATTCAAATGCAATACTTCATTAGCCGTCACACTCACTGCCTTTAAAGTTTGTTGCAGTCTCCATTCGAGGATTCTGCAGACACCAGTCAAAAATGGTGACCATACCTCATTTCCAAGGTTATCAAAGGACTTTTTTTGCTTTTCAAGTGCTTTTGAACACAAAATCACCTGAACTGTTGCACCCAATGTCTTCCAATGCAATGACAACCACCATAGGTGGAATTGAAGACACCAATCAATTATGGTGACCTTGACCTCTACATTACAGTTCATGAACCATTGCACCTGAAATTTTGTTTACATCTCAGAGGACTTGCCTCTTATTCAAATTTGTTAAGGCAGACATTTTCAGACTACTCTTCGCTAATCATGCCTCCTACCAAATTATAAAACTAGAAAGTTTATCTCATTCTGTTCAGTGTTAGCAGCAGGTGACATTGCCTTGATAGTGGCAAACCCTTCGTTTCATAAGCTCATCATGACTGAAAGGCGTCCGTTATCCATAAACTTCACATTTTTTACTTCTTCTTCAGAACTGCTACACTGCTAAATATTTTGGGAAGGTATATTGTACGTAGGAGGTAAAATTTTGAGAGATTTGAGTCGGACCAAATATTGGCCTTGCAAGCAATATCACTAAAACCATTGGACAACTACCTCTCTGAAACTAATTTGCATAGGAAGCTATAATTTTCAGAACAATATCTTTGTTACATGTTGACTGAAGTTTGCAGATTGGGTCTTGATCCTTTCTCAAGGATACCATAATTGTTAAGATCCTGGTAGGATGGAGACTAAGATATGTAGATCTCAGTGTCCTTCCCCACCTAAGACCTAAGCTACCAGTATGCATGTATTGTCTCATCATGCACAATCATGCGTAGTGAACATTGGTGAGTTGAACAGGTAGTTAGGGGTTAGTAGGGGAGTGGAAGAAGAATGTTGGTAGTTTAGAATGATATTTCAAATGTTTTCAGTTATTCTTTGATGCAATTAATTTGAAAGCAGGTTATCCAAATGATATTGTTTGGTTATATAAATCATTATAGTCAATTCCCTCCCGGATTCTGTCGATGAATATTAAGAATTCTGCAGCAGATTCAACTCAATTCAGCACCCAATTTTACCAAATTCTGCATAAAATTCTGCAACTTCAAACACTTAAAAAGTAGCCTTAAATGATAAAATACTTCATTTTATACACATTTTTACATTTCTTTTAGAGCTAGGTGATACTGAATTGCTTTCTAAGGATAAACTGGTGAATGTAACATCTTGAGTTGTTAAAAATATATTTGGTAACCAGTATTTTCGTTGATATTTGTGTAACCATACATAATTTTGTCCTAAAGCAAACCTTTTCATGTAGTTGTTATATTTAAGAAAAATTGCAACTTACAAAATGAGTCAATTCTGCTGCAGAAAATGATGAATTCTGCAGGAATTCTGCATTAAAATAACTTTTCCGCAGACCATTCCATTTTCTGCATTGGAAGCCTATTTCCACAATTTTTTCTGCAGGAGGGACTGATAATCACATCACTTACCTACTTAAAGCTTTTTGAATAAAAGGCAATTAAACTTTGAAATTTTGAGTTGACAATTTTTGACCAAAAAGTATGATTTGTTTTTTATTTGAAAGGATTCATTGCATATGAATGTCTTCAACATAGCACAATAAATCAATAGACTGATGAGCTACAAGGGCAATGGATGTGTTTTTTAATAAGTATGGCACATTCATATTTCCAAACGTTGTCATGTATTGTGTTCTTGAAAACATAACAACAGACAGAATATCTTTCTTTGTTTAAGACGGGGATGAGGCGCATCTACGTGAGTATATTTCTGCTGATATATTCCTAATAATTAGATTGTATCTCAGAAGGAGATTGCTTTGGATTCAGCCATTGGCTGACAAAAAGTTCCCCATTTTTTTAATAAGCATCTCCTCACATTGAGTTGAATAAACTCAATCACACTTTAGAATCACACAATAATATTTTTGCTTAAATTTTGACAGTTGTGAAAACTTGAAGACAACTTTTATTTCTACCAGACACCTCCAGCCGTTAGACATTTTGGTCCCCAAAATATCATATATTTTGTCTGGCCTTAAAGTTCTGCATTTGATCTGATAGGTAAGACTGAAGCATGGAACATATTGCCTGAGGACTCCCCAATCTGCATAGTTCAGGCTAAGAGTGGCTGGGGGAAGACTTCACTGTTAGCTCATCTCACCCTGACAGCGTTCCAGGTACTGTGTCACTGTTAGCTCATCTCACCCTGACAGCATTACAGGAACTTTGTCACTGTTATCTCATGTCACTCTGACAGCATTACAGGTACTGTGTCACTGTTAGCTCATCTCACCCTGACAGCATTACTGGTACTATGTCACTGTTAGCTCATCTCACACTGACAGCGTTACAGGTACTGTGTCACTGTTAGCTCATCTCACACTGACAGCATTACAGGAACTTTGTCACTGTTAGCTCATCTCACCCTGACTGCATTACAGGTACTGTGTCACTGTTAGCTCATCTCACACTGACAGCGTTACAGGTACTTGTCACTGTTAGCTCATCTCACCCTGACTGCATTACAGGTACTGTGTCACTGTTAGCTCATCTCACCCTGACTGCATTACAGGTACTGTGTCACTGTTAACTCATCTCACCCTGACAGCATTGCAGGTACTGTGTCACTGTTAGCTCATCTCACTGACAGCGTTACAGGTACTTGTCACTGTTAGCTCATCTCACCCTGACTGCATTGCAGGTACTGTGTCACTGTTAGCTCATCTCACACTGACAGTGTTACAGGTACTGTGTCACTGTTAGCTCATCTCACTCTGACAGCGTTACAGGTACTATGTCACTGTTAGCTCATCTCACCCTGACAGCGTTACAGGTACTTGTCACTGTTAGCTCATCTCACCCTGACTGAATTGCAGGTACTGTGTCACTGTTAGCTCATCTCACACTGACAGTGTTACAGGTACTGTGTCACTGTTAGCTCATCTCACTCTGACAGTGTTACAGGTACTGTGTCACTGTTAGCTCCTCTCACCGTGACAGCGTTACAGGTACTATGTTACTGTTAGCTCATCTCACCCTGACAGCGTTACAGGTGCCTTACCTAAATTTACAAATCTGTATGTTTCCAGCAGGGGCATCAACTTTTCTATCACTTCAGTGGAAGTACAAGCCGCAGTAGAAGAACAACAGACATGCTAGATCGACTTCTGAAAACGCTCAACAAAGATAACAAAGGTAATAAACTGAGATTGAATCCTTTATCATCAAATGGTAGAATTATTTAAAATTGGAAGAAGCTTATCTGAAAAGAAATGAGAGAAATGTTGTTGTGACAGATGAGGACACTGAAGGAGCACCTGCAAACCAGCAGGAGAGTCTGAGGAAAGCTTTGGATAAATTCCGTAAATCTGAGGACAGCATCGTAATCATCATTGATGCTGTCAATGAGGTCAGTGTTTAGTGTTATATCAAGTAGATTAATCAATCTCTCATTAGCAGAACTGAGGGGGTTTCTTGTGTGAGGTGCTGTTTGAATAACCAAGCCTCTCCTTTGAAAATTCCTGGATCTGAACTAATTTGTAATTGTGAATGACTTATCTGAATCAGCCTTGAATTATAAACTCTAAGCACAAGATCATGATTGTAATTTCTAATATATCTCAATACAATAGCTTTTCATGTTCTTAGTTTATAAGATCATGTTTTTATTAAAATGTTTTTAAGATATCAGTGCACAAATTTACATGGCCTTACTATGAGTAGGGGGGATTATATCAAGCAAATTCAGGAAGGTTTGAACCTTTGAGAGTGAGAAGATTCATACAATGCTATAGGTTATGCCCTGAAGAAATAAGTTCATCACTTCTTTAAACACAAATCTATTTTCAGCTCGACCTTTGCAATTCAGTTGACCATCTCATCTGGTTACCTCCCTTGGTTCCACCCAATGTGAAGGTCATCATCAGCTGTAATGAACACCCTCCAACCCTGGCCAGGCTGAGGGAACACCCCTGCTGCTGGCTGACTGTCCGAGAGCTCGCGGAGAGTCACATGACGAGCATAGCGGTCTCATACCTTGGCAGATACAATAAAGTAAATACCTGTTATTGAAGTAGATATATGTTAACAACATGGACAGATAAAATATATAATTTATAAGATGTTTTACCTCAGGTTTATTGCATTCTACCCATGTATACAAACTGTGCCCTGATATCAGATATTCATTCATTCGATAGAATAAAAAATTTGTCCAGCGTCAATATATTAGGCTTTGATTCATAATTCTTTTTATGGTCCCCATGACTTAAAATTCTTGTACAAAATGGTATACTTTCAGTTTCATCTTAAGAAATCACCATGTGAACAAAAAAGATTCAAACCTTCACAAGAACATTATCATTTCTATTGAGTTAAATTAAGGCAGCATCTCAATGAACTTATATCACGTAATTATCAGTCAGATCTTTTTACCAAATAATTCAATTTTACCATTTCATCTGTGGGCAGCGCCTGGACAAGGTTCAGTTATCTGCCCTTACCAAGGGGTCAAAGGTGGACAGCCCCCTGTGGATGACCTTAATTTGTGAAGAACTACGGGTGTTCGGAGATTTCCGGACAGTCACTCAGAAGATCCAGAGCCTTCCAGACACACTAGATGGACTGTTCGGGGAGATCTTCTCTCGGCTCCTGGCAGAGGATGGCACCGGGTATGTCAAGAAGGTTAGTTCTTGAGAAGATTTTTAACATAAATGCATTTATGTTTTTCTTATGTGTGTGAGATTTTTCAGGCGTTACAGAGATGTTAAACAGTTTTGCAGATTAGAAAATGACCACGATGTTGATGACTGTTGAGAATGTGGATTAATTGTTTTTCAAACAGGTTTTTGATTTTATGATTCATAACACAAAGAAAATATATCATAGAAATGCATTTTAATTTCCTCTCTGAAAACTTTTATTTGAAAGTGATGTCATTAACATTGTTGTATACATCATAAATTCAAGGCCAACACAACAATCTCTGTAGTTTGTTATATAACTTTATTTGAAATATTGTTCACATACCTTGGAGATTAGCATTGAATTATTTTCTTAAGTGAATTATTAATTTGAAATATTATGATACTTCTGTGATGTTGTGATCAAAGATTAAGAGTCTTGAACTAAACTGAAAAATTGCCATTGTATTCAGGATAATGTATTTATTTCCAAAACCCAGAGCCTATGTCTGATAGCAAGCTCCAGTGCAGGCATGATGTATTTATTTCCAAAACCCAGAGCCTATGTCTGATAGCAAGCTCCAGTGCAGGCATGATGTATTTATTTCCAAAACCCAGAGCCTATGTCTGATAGCAAGCTCCAGTGCAGGCATGATATATTTTTTTCCAAAACCCAGAGCCTATGTCTGATAGCAAGCTCCAGTGCAGGCATGATATATTTATTTCCAAAACCCAGAGCCTATGTCTGATAGCAAGCTCCAGTGCAGGCATGATGTATTTATTTCCAAAACCCAGAGCCTATGTCTGATAGCAAGCTCCAGTGCAGGCATGATGTATTTATTTCCAAAACCCAGAGCCTATGTCTGATAGCAAGCTCCAGTGCAGGCATGATGTATTTATTTCCCAAACCCAGAGCCTATGTCTGATAGCAAGCTCCAGTGCAGGCATGATGTATTTATTTCCAAAACCCAGAGCCTATGTCTGATAGCAAGCTCCAGTGCAGGCATGATGTATTTATTTCCCAAACCCAGAGCCTATGTCTGATAGCAAGCTCCAGTGCAGGCATGATATATTTATTTCCAAAACCCAGAGCCTATGTCTGATAGCAAGCTCCAGTGCAGGCATGATATATTTATTTCCAAAACCCAGAACCTATGTCTGATAGCAAGCTCCAGTGCAGGCATGATGTATTTATTTCCAAAACCCAGAGCCTATGTCTGATAGCAAGCTCCAGTGCAGGCATGATGTATTTATTTCCAAAACCCAGAGCCTATGTCTGATAGCAAGCTCCAGTGCAGGCATGATGTATTTATTTCCAAAACCCAGAGCCTATGTCTGATAGCAAGCTCCAGTGCAGGCATGATGTATTTATTTCCCAAACCCAGAGCCTATGTCTGATAGCAAGCTCCAGTGCAGGCATGATATATTTATTTCCAAAACCCAGAGCCTATGTCTGATAGCAAGCTCCAGTGCAGGCATGATGTATTTATTTCCAAAACCCAGAGCCTATGTCTGATAGCAAGCTCCAGTGCAGGCATGATGTATTTATTTCCAAAACCCAGAGCCTATGTCTGATAGCAAGCTCCAGTGCAGGCATGATGTATTTATTTCCCAAACCCAGAGCCTATGTCTGATAGCAAGCTCCAGTGCAGGCATGATGTATTTATTTCCAAAACCCAGAGCCTATGTCTGATAGCAAGCTCCAGTGCAGGCATGATGTATTTATTTCCCAAACCCAGAGCCTATGTCTGATAGCAAGCTCCAGTGCAGGCATGATATATTTATTTCCAAAACCCAGAGCCTATGTCTGATAGCAAGCTCCAGTGCAGGCATGATATATTTATTTCCAAAACCCAGAACCTATGTCTGATAGCAAGCTCCAGTGCAGGCATGATGTATTTATTTCCAAAACCCAGAGCCTATGTCTGATAGCAAGCTCCAGTGCAGGCATGATGTATTTATTTCCAAAACCCAGAGCCTATGTCTGATAGCAAGCTCCAGTGCAGGCATGATGTATTTATTTCCAAAACCCAGAGCCTATGTCTGATAGCAAGCTCCAGTGCAGGCATGATGTATTTATTTCCCAAACCCAGAGCCTATGTCTGATAGCAAGCTCCAGTGCAGGCATGATGTATTTATTTCCAAAACCCAGAGCCTATGTCTGATAGCAAGCTCCAGTGCAGGCATGATGTATTTATTTCCAAAACCCAGAGCCTATGTCTGATAGCAAGTTCCAGTGCAGGCATGATGTATTTATTTCCAAAACCCAGAGCCTATGTCTGATAGCAAGCTCCAGTGCAGGCATGATGTATTTATTTCCAAAACCCAGAGCCTATGTCTGATAGCAAGCTCCAGTGCAGGCATGATGTATTTATTTCCAAAACCCAGAGCCTATGTCTGATAGCAAGTTCCAGTGCAGGCATGATGTATTTATTTCCAAAACCCAGAGCCTATGTCTGATAGCAAGCTCCAGTGCAGGCATGATGTATTTATTTCCAAAACCCAGAGCCTATGTCTGATAGCAAGTTCCAGTGCAGGCATGATGTATTTATTTCCAAAACCCAGAGCCTATGTCTGATAGCAAGCTCCAGTGCAGGCATGATGTATTTATTTCCCAAACCCAGAGCCTATGTCTGATAGCAAGCTCCAGTGCAGGCATGATGTATTTATTTCCAAAACCCAGAGCCTATGTCTGATAGCAAGCTCAAGTGCAGGCATGATGTATTTATTTCCAAAACCCAGAGCCTATGTCTGATAGCAAGCTCCAGCGCAGGCATGCCAACCCAGGATGTCCTCAAGTTGCTAGGCGACATGAAGACGAAAGAGGAGGCTGCACCAATCAGCTGGGCCCTTGCTCGCAGACACCTTAAGCCCTACCTCCGAGTGGCAGGCTTCCCTGATGAGTATGTCACTTTCTCCCATGAGAAGATCTGGAAGGTAGGTTAATTCCCATAAGAAGAGATAGTTAGTAAATTATTATGTCTTTTACCCCTAGAAAAATACTTTTATCATTTTACTGCCTGTACTTGAAGCTGAATAAGGTATTCTTATTTATCAGGAGATTTTGGCATGTCTTCTTCAATAAAAAAAATCTTATTCATGCAAGTTTCAAAATATATGATGAGAAGTGATATTGTCTCTTAAGTTCAAGTCATATCTGCAAACATTTTCCATATTGCTCAAGATACCAAATCATTATGATGAAGACAGTCAGTGTTTTATTGGTGTTATTTTATATTGTCAAGCTTGATATTGTAAGACATTACTCTCACTGTAACAAGCGTAATTCTTTCTTTTTTTCTACCAAAAATCAATATGTCATCTCAGGTATTAACATCTATGTATTATACGGTGTAGGCGGTGCAGGATCACGTGCTGGTGACGTACGAGGAGCGTGAGAGGTGGATGCTGCATCTAGCTGACTTCTACCAGTACTGGAGCACCAACTCCAACCTGAAGAGTTCCCTCCTCCCAGACCTTCTCCGCAACACTCGACAGAAGGATAGGTCCGAATAGTTTCACATTCATAAATCAGTGAATTTGTATGGTGTGTAGCTTCGACAATCCACTAATTGCATTCTCACGATTCGCCTCATATAGCCTATAAAAAGTCATGAAAATTAGTTTAAACTGAGTGATTGTGGCAGTGGCTGGATAAGAGAAACCTGATGCATATCTGTTCTATAGTGTCAGTATCAAGGCAGATCATGTGAAGGCAATCAGAGGATTATTAAATACTTGCTGAGTCGAAGAAGAATTCATGGAAGTGTACCTATGTTCAATCTAAAGTGGGACAATGTTCCTTTAATTAAGCCTGAAAAGTTTATTTTATTACTGTTTAAAACTCATATTGACATGTTTGTTTGTGATGAAACTTTTGCATTTTGCAAGTTTGTTCTTTAATAAGGCACTGTCTTCCTTGAAATTCAATGCATTTTTTTCAACTACTCTTGGGGCCTGGGCCTGAATAAAAGGATTGTAACAAATTTGCTGATAGTAAACTGCTGATGTAGCAGGATGAACAGTGCTCTACAGTAGAACAGAGTCATGTCCTTGTTGAAGTTAATACAGTGTATATGACAAAGGTACTTTTAAGATAAATTTCATCTGAGACTCAGAAAGCTTACTGTGTATTGACTTGAAAAACTAATAGACTAGCAGCGATTTATTTAATGAAATATTTTGTTTCCCTGATTGCAGACTGGTTGAGTTCATGCGTAATGACCGTGACTCCTGGCGAGTTGGACAGTTCAGACGAAGTGATGCATTGAAGGTCACTTTACATTTCTATCAAATCATTCCTCATATTTCTTTTGAATTTTTAACAACTAGGTATAAACTCAAGCTGATATCTAACTGTTCAAATTGGGGAGGGGTTGAAATTGAAATTATTGAATTAAATAGCTTTTTAAAATTATTTTTGAATTTAATAATATGCATTTTTGACAAGATTCAAGAGGTAATTGATTTTAAATGAATTAAAGTTTAACGTACTGAGGGATGAGTAGATGCTAATGGTAGAGATACTCAGACATCCCTGCAGCAGCAGCAACAGAGTTGTATACAGAACAGCAAGTTCATTGCAATTTTGAGCCTGTAGTTTAAAGTAGAGTTGAGGTTATGGTTTTCCTTGTTACCAAAATGATAAATCTAAATATCTTCTCCCGGATCCAGTGGTGTCGATGCAACCGGCCTGTACACGGCAACTGGTCCAGCTCCCCAGTCATGATCTGCCTCTTCTGTGTGAACAAGTCCGGCTGCTTCAACCCCGCCAACAACCGCATGAGCAAGGACTCCTGTGTCCTCTGTGGTGGTCACTGTGCCTTCTTCGACAAAGCCACGGCAAGTTTTTGTACATTCCACTCCAAGGCACCGCCTAATTGTGCTCGCTGTGCGGTGTGCTCAAACATCATCCATCTGAAAATGAAGCGAGCTGGTGACATTGAGGGGCGACTCTGTAGGCAGTGCAGCTTTGGGAATTATGGAAGGATGTGTGCGTTTGTTGGGGCCTTTTGAAATTAATGATAATTCTATGTAAACTCAGGCCATTTAGCAAAATGGCTAGGAAACAATGTACCATAACAGTGCTGCTGTCTTGATTCTGATTGGTTCATGTGTCAAATTTACAGAGCATCAAAAATGAAATGACTCTAATATTTGGAGACTTTTAAACATGCCTGAATACATACTTTGATGTTTAAACAGAACGACTGGTTACTTTGGAGCCAGTGTTCTGCTTTCAAGTGAGAAGTTACTCTCTAGAAGGATTTAACTGTGTTTATTGTGTGTGTTTAGACAGAAATATAGAAGAAATTTCAGTAAAATCCAATTTTATAAAAAAGTAGGAAATTTCATTGATCAATAAGAGAAGTGAAAGCTTTCTAGCACAAGGCATGCAGTTGACTCCCTTTGATTCTGAAAGCAAAAAATTTATGCTACTGCATCTGACAAAATAATCCAACGCACAGTGCTTATTGGTTTTCTGTTTGAATGAACAATTTACTGTTTGTAGGAGTGTCACGAGATGTGAAGAGATCTCCAAACATGAAAGCTGATTCCTTGAAAGTCTTTCAAAAAAGATATTTAGTTCATTTCTCTCAGGAAGTCAATTTTAATCAAAGCATTTTTATGACATCAGTCATCATGCTCTACAATCTAGCTAAGATGTGAAATAATGTTGGCAGCTATTATCATATGATGTTAAGAAACTGACAGTGGTTTGGTGACCTGGACTTGTATAATAGCAATAACATTAACATGTGGGTAACATTCCATTAAGAACTTAGCTTGTTATTGACTGGTTGATAACACCCTTCATGCCAGCTCGGCCTATGACAGAGCAAAATACCTGACTCCGGTATAAGATGATTCAGAGAATTATTTAAAGCTCACTGTGATAAGGATTGAACCAAAGTTTCAGTTCCTCGCTGTGCTGGATTCTGATATTACATTGCAAGTAAAACACAAGTGGAGAGGATAAACAACACCTTTAAGTGTAAATCAACAAGAGTTTATCATTTTGAATGTTCTGTAAGCTTGATTCTTCTGATTGGAGGAAGGTTGGCATGGTTATTCTTCATCATCTAGTGACTCAGGTGAAGCTTATTGGATATTTGTTGGGCCAGAGTTTCAGCTTCATATGTCGTATTCTGACATCACATTGCATGTTTATTTTGTTAAAATAATCGTTATGTAGAATAACAATATTTTTATCACAAACTACCACAATTTGATATTAGATTTGGGATATTTTTGTTTTCAAGCACATGTAGGAGGACTTTTGACCTTATTTTATAATCATCACTTTTGAATAAATGACTATATGTAATTGAGACTCCATGAGATGAGTGGATTAGATAAAGAATCAACAAGTCTCAAGCTATTGCATTCTATATCTTATCCATGTTATGACTTCTTGATACTAGAAATTCTTATTGTTTTGCATGTTAGATATATTTCCTATTTTTCTGTCACTTTGGGTTCTCACTAACCAGATATGGGATAGAAAATGACGACCTTAATGATATTGATTGGTCCTGGCATGTAAAATGTCCATGCAGTCAAAAATATATTTTAATATTCTTCAATATAATCCACTTTTAACGCAATATACCAGTACTGATGTCATCATCATTGATTAAGATCAATGGTTATTACAAAATTAATTTGTTTTTGTTCAGAAAATGTACTTTAAAAATACTTTTATTATTATTAGCCTTATATACACTAGTTTCTGTTACTATTTTGTTATCTTTATATTTTATGCCCTTTTCAAGAATCATTTCAAAATAGCTTTTTGGACTTTTAAAACTCTGCAATTTTTGCAAGGAAAGTTCTTTTGTTAAAACAAATATTTGTATTTCATTATCATCATATAATCGTGTCTTATTGATATCATTCACATGTTGTTTAAAAATGATAATTGATAATGACAAATCTGCTAGTCATACTTTCTGTCTGTTTAATGTGAACATATTTTAGATAAAATAAATCTGTAACAGTTTGCCAATTCCTTGTTTTTTTTACAAAGCCAATTATGAATTAACTTTTTAGCTCATTTGTCCAAAGGCGCGATGGGCTTTTGTCATGACATGTCTGTGCATCCCGGTCTGTAAACTTTTCACTATTTCATCTTCTTCTCCATCGACTCAGGAAATCTGAAATCTTTTGTGCTGATTCCTTGACTAAAGAGGCTTTTGATTTTTAGATTTGGTAACCCTGTGACCCCAAACAAGGGCAACAGGTACTTCTACCTGAACATTTTTTCATCTTCTCAAGATGCAAGAGCATAGGCATAGGATCTGGTCAGGAGGATCAAAACAGAATACAATGCAAATCTCAGCCTCGAACAACCCCCCCCCCCCCCCAACCCCTTTAAACTTGTGTCGTAAACTTCTTTGAGAGGCATTTAGAAGTTGGTGAGATGAATAGAGAACAAGTAATATGGATTTACAACTGCAATAAAGAAGTTTTAAATCCATATTACTCTTCTCTATTCTTGTTTCGTAAAGTTTATAATTTCTCTTGAGAATATATCCATGATCATGTATCATGAAAACTGGTAGTATTGCCCTAGAGTCGCACATTATCATCGTGAACATGATTTTGTACATGAAAATTTCTCAAAAGTCCAAAAATGAATTTGTACATATTTGATTCTTTTATGATACATGAACAATTTTTTTTGGGACATTATAAACTACTGTGTATGAGAAAGGGCATGCTTAATTAACACTGTTCAAGAAAGTGTACGATGATTGATCACTTAGTGCAAACAAACTGGCAAGACTGCAGGAGAGACCATCACGTCAAATCGAGAGTCATCTCTTTTCAGGGAGTGTCCACTGGTGCTTCATTTGAATAGTAGGTCTTCCCATCCTCGTAATCAGCAAACTAGATTCATTGGCAGTATGCAGGCGTCTTCATCAGGGGCGTAACTAGGAAATTTTAAGTTGTAAGCACAACTTAAGGATGTGATAAACCGAACTGACTAAAACATCATACCAATCAAATATGAAGGTACCATCAAAATTATCCATGGTAAGCATAACGCTATGAACAATTTGTAACTACAATTAATTATTGAAACGTCCATTGATCCAACGAAATAATAAACTAGAATTTTAAGAAGTATAAGAACGTTGTCAAAGGAACAAGAACAAGACAATCAAACCGTGGACCTCTTTGAAACATCAGCTTCACTTGAAGAGAAGTGCCATTTTGCGTGTTTTACTTCTACGGAATCATCCACTTCCTCCACTAGCTGCATGTGCACGTGTTATATTATGGTGCATGATCTGGTACCCTTTGAAATCATCATAAAAACAGCACTTCAACGGTTTATTAGTGTAGGGAGACGCTCCCAATGTCAATAATTCTCCACAATGTAAAACTAATTAAATCTTCCTCTTCATCTTCCTTCATAGATGTATGCCAGTAACCCTTGTATCTACTAAAATAGCGATAATTTTTTCACTTTTTCATCTCTAGATGCCAAATAGACCAATGTTAAAACATTTCCAATGACAACTGATGAACAGCTTTAGTCATATCATATCAGTTATCAAACACTTTAGACTAAAATCTTTCTTTTCATACATTGAAAAATCTTTCGAAAATTACACCATTTAGATTGAACTGTTTTCGATCTAAATCCTTACTTTATACATTTATTTTGCAACTCTACCAAAACGATTAGCCTTACTTAATACTATTCAGCAACAGTCTTATCTTCTCGACTAAATAACACCATTGATCGTTTGTAATATTTGACTGCAACAATTAATGGGTTGTCTGTTTAACTGAACAGTATCATTCGTTCGGATACGTATACATGTACATCCGATCGTGTAAAAAATTAACTGTAGCAGTGGAGTCATGGATATGCTCGAACAAACCAAATGTGTTGTCAGAAAGCTTCGAGGTTTACAAGATAAATTACACGTATCATTCGGTTACGAAGGAGAGTACTCTATGTACTCCGTATCGACCCGTCAAAGGGCCACTTTACTTCGTCTCTCTATTAAATGATAAGGCGCATTGACCTTTGACGCTGTAGCGAGCAGACGACAAGTTTAATGATTTTAGTTTGCCACGTCACGTGCATTGACGAGCAGACGATCATCGATTCCCGCCTTGAGGTAAACCTTCGGCAACAGATGGACGAAGTCGATGAAATGATAATATGTGGTCCATGTGTCATGTGCATGCATCGCAATTTCTGAAATTAGTTTGAGAACAACACCTTCGTAAAAAGAGGAAATTTACGTGAAGTCAGAAGGTTCGATTCAACCCAAGTGGGATTACGTCATTGACAACTTCATACGGCTACAGGTGAGTCCACCGAATATTTTGTAAAGCTAACGAGATTATATATTGAAATTTAGTATGTTTTCATTTCTGTCCCCTATTCGTGATATCTTGGTTATGTCTTTATACCTTAAACAATATTATATATTCGAAATTTTGTGAATACATGCGTTATTTTAACTGTATCAGAGAATACATAGATATTTTAATGTTGCCTAAACCAATCCCATCACTGTAACGACCCCCACTGTAAGTGTTACAACTTACAGAGTCATGACACCACCTTCATAGCTTTTACTACAGGCGTTCCTCAGTCACTGACCAGTTTCAGTTTTACCGACAACTAATGCC
Organism: Phorcus lineatus; assembly: GCA_921293015.1. Classification (NCBI taxonomy): domain Eukaryota; kingdom Metazoa; phylum Mollusca; class Gastropoda; order Trochida; family Trochidae; genus Phorcus; species Phorcus lineatus. The sequence goes on along the minus strand of OV121085.1, from coordinate 54,936,800 downwards.
CAATTCATTAAAAGGTTATATTAGGACTTATATTACCAAACTGTTTGCAATGACTGAATTTATGTTATCTTAGATTGGGACTACAAGCGTCGCTCTAACTAAATTATAGTATTGCATATTTATTTCAATGTTACCTAACACATATTCCGTACTTGCTAACATGCTGACTATCCATTTATATAACAACTTCGAGTATCGTATGAACCCACATTCACACCTTTGATCACGGACGTCAGTTTAATTGCATAAGCACGTTCTGATTATTTCAATTTTATCTAAACCAATGCCCGATTCACTGAACTGATTTTTCTTATTGGAAATTAGTCCTCATTCCATATTTTTGTATTCGAAATTATATTTTAGATAATGTTAAGTATATTTAAAGACAAAGATATCGAGGCTTACTTAACGGTTTACCTAATGTCATGTTTTTAAATTTATTCGTTTGAGAAACCCATTTGATTTCCTATATTAACATCTTCCCCTGCATGGCTCTGAGATGCTCCAGTCTACATCACTGGTTAACTTAAACCTTTCTGCCAACCCGTCAAAATCCGTGTTTTGATTGCAGAGCCCTCTAAGGTGAAAAGTTGGAATTTTCATGTGAGATGTATCATTGTACTATCGGTGTCCGTCACAGCAGCCTATACGCTCTCTCTCCGCAGAAGTATCTCCATCATACATTACTATACGAACCTCTGTTCTAATACGAACGTTTCTTTTCCATTGGCTTTATAGTTCATGTTGCAGTATGTTGTCGAAACCTCGTAGTAGAACAGAGTTTCGTATAGAAATTTAAGACGGAGCTACCTCTCTAGGGAGTGAATGCTCGTATAGGATTTTATGAAACAGCTACCTCTGTGGGGAGAGAATGTCGGTTTAGGAATTTGTAACATAGCTAGCGTTGTGGCAAGACTGCAACCCGAACGGCAAGCACAGACAAAATTGAGAATTACGGCAAGGCCTAATAAGCATCTTAGAAAGTCTTTCAGGCCGGCGCAAGTAAAGGCCATGTTTCGGAATAAGATGCTATCTTGATAGAAACACCTCGTCGCCAACTGTTTGCGGTTTGACATGAGGTAAAGTCATCAAATATCCATTATATTCTTAACCTACGTCAGTTCCCAATACTGATAGTAAACATTACCGATTGGGCATGCGCAGTAGCACCGGAAACACGAAGAACATGCTATTTCAGAAATATACAAATACCGATCGGCAACAGCTGCTATCAAATCAATGAACTGGTATTTGTCTACGCAGATTTTATAGTCAGATGAGATGAATTATATTATTAAATTTATATAAGATAAAAATGCGCGTGGTGTTCATCGCTTATCAACAAGTATATATTAAAGTATACACATGCATATACAAAAGGATGGCACATCTATTGATTGAGTGAGTTAGACATGAACATTTTCCTTACGTTATCAATTGAATAGAAATACAAATGTACAATATAATTCATTGATAACACAAATATTTAGGCTGTGATGAGGAAATGATATGAATACTGTTTATGAAGTTTATTTAGTCTTACTAGATTTTTTCTATATAGGGTATACAATATGTCTGTTCTAAGATTCCAACTAAAGCATTGACGAATATTAAATAAGAGCATGTTGCCATGTAAAGGAACCTGCTTACAACACGGCACATATTTGAATGGTAGAAATTTATGCTTCAAAATGTAAAAATGAGAATTAATAAGGAATGGGTTATTGCAAACTGAACAAAATTACAGAAAATATCAAATAATGATGATACTAATTTTGACGTAATATTAAAAGAAAAAACCTTTAAGATTTGCGAGCATTTTGTTAAGAATAATAAGTTAAATATCAACTGTTCTGTGTAGTATTTGCTTTAGTACATTTCTGCATAGAGTTAGATATTAGTTGCGCAAGGTTATATATATATAAGAGTAAACATCGGATGTTCTGACTGGATCAATCTTCTTTAATACAATACGATGAATCCATTTCGACCAGTGTATCGGTCTTTTCAAGTATGTTTGACAAATGGAAGTATACACATATTTATAAAGGAACAAAACAATAAATTCATACATTCATACATGTGAATGGGTAATTGGTTTATCAGTCACTCGAATATATATATATAGAGACACAAAGCAAATAAGAGTCTGTTAACTTTGACTTTATCAATATCATACCTGAGCTTTGGATATTCTTAACAACTTGTGCTTTTTAGCCTGTTAGCTCAATAGAATTCAACTTCATCACGTTTGAAATTAAATATAAGTAACTATGAACTGATTAATCCGGTTGTAAACACTTTCCTAAAAATGTTGAGAGCAATGGCGCAGATGAATAATCGCAAAGTAAAATGTAGAAAATCAGATGTGTGAGGGTTTCCTAAGCCAGCAATATAGACAGGTAACTAGATGACAGTAAGTTCTCTATCTGGAATCTTCGAAAAGTAGATCAGTCTTAAATATTTTGGAACTCAGAGAAATTCTCTAGAACAAGCTAGCCTACATAACCAAAACAGACAACTGTGTGACTCATTGAACAGTGCAACACTGTCACACATTGTCAAACATGTAAACAATCGCATTCGCACAACAGTATCATGAAAGCAAAATGACAAATACCTGCTACCTTATGGTTTCTCTTCAAGCAATGGCCCAGAGGATCCTGTGGGGCCTATCACTCCATGTTGTGATCACCGTCGTCGCCTCGTATGACCCAAACCAATTCTGGCAGGTTCGGAAGTTGCCGGAGCCGGATATCCGGCCCGGTATTACAAGAGAGCTAGAAAGGATCCGGGCGAAATGTGTGGTCACCTGTAGCGAGCAGTGCGCCAAACATGGTAAGTTCTAAAGAAAACACGCGATCGATGAAATATTTTTTAAAATTTGAAAAGTATTATGGTCAATGTTTCGATTCCGTATTAGTTAATGTGAAGATTGGAATCCTGGGACAAATCATAAACCTAAAAACCTAAATATAAAAATTATATTCGTAAACATGACCGAATAGTATCTGTTTACCCAATCTCATTTTGATTGTTAATTTATTTTGTCAAGCTTACAGCGCACTCTGCATGTTCTGAAAACAGAAACGATATTTGTTGATTTCTTGATAAATGTTATCGGTATTTTGCCCGTCAACAGCTTAGTTGTACTTGCGCCACAGACGAGAGATGAACTGATGTACTTTATCTCCTGAGTGTGTAAGTTCATTTTACTTGAGGTTTAAGGTAAAGGAATTTTTTTTTGAAAAATAAAGAATATAGTTTTAGTTTTATTTCGAGAAGTAAGAGCATGCACTGTGTAGTGTCGTAGCTTTAGCGTTTATGGTTCTTATTGTTGAAGTGCTAAATGAAGTTGTTAACATTTTCTTTTATAACAGATGAGTGCAACGTCGTTTCCTTTGACGATACCGTTGGAGAAAACGAACCAAATTGCCGTTTGCTGGAATGTCGACCATGGCAATCATTGTGCCACATAATGATCAAGGACCAAAGCACCATTCTGTACAGGTATGAGCCCCAAAGCAGCGTATACGTTCCATGGAATCAGCCTAGATTTGAACGCTTGAGGAAAAAGAGAGAAGCCGACACGCCACCTGGCGAGGAGAACACTAACAGATCTTCTGCCCCCACTGCTGTTCCTGTTCCTGTTCCTGCTCCTGCAGTCAGTGAAGACACTTCTGGCTCGGTGTCCAGCTCTGATGTCCAGGATACAGACACCGCTCCTTCGCTGGAAGAAACTAATGCAAATACCCAAACACAAACTGTAAATATTTCAGGAGACCAAGCAACATCTGAAAATGTTTCAGGAGACCAAGCAATATCTGAAAATAATACCACAGAAGCACCTGCAAATAACGAAAACAACTCAACACGACCTGCACTAAGTTCATACTATACAATTCCGATTGAAAATAATACTGAAACCCAACCATCTAGTGAAAATATAGATAACCAGACACCTAGTGAGAAGAATGGCAGTCAAAACAATACGACAGAAAGTGAGAAAGGTGTTGAAATAATAAGTAGTCAAGAAAGTGAAGTTGAAAGTGCAAATACTGAAAATAACCAAACATCAAGTACTCATAACCCCGACAATGATGTTAAAACTATATCTGGTACTGTTCCAGAAGCTAATGATAATCACCAACCTTCAGGGAACACCTCAGACACTGAATCATTTGAAAATATTCCTGACATACAAGAGGGAAACGAGAGTTCTACTGATATTGCAGATATACAGCCTGTCTTATTTTCTGATAACCCTGTACCAAACGATTCCTCTTCCGAAGAAACTTTTGTTAGTAATACGTCGGAAGTGTTCGATCCTGAAAGTGGTCAAGGAGTTACCTCCCTTGCAAACCAGACCGTTCTTCCGAAACAAGGAGGCGGAAGCGTGTCCACCGAAAGTCCAAACGACGACCAGAATAAACCCTCATCCACTGTAAAGATCATTTCGACTACTCCATCAGGATCAACGGATACTACTAAGACAAACAGTACAACACAAATAACAAGTACAGCCACATATCTACCAACGGAAGGTATATCGAGTGACTCGGAAACAACAACAAAATCAAAACTTAATCAGACAGAGGAAGAAAATTCAATAAATACGGCATTTGCAACAACAGTCGCAACCACAAACACAAATATTGCCACTGCAGGAAGCCAAGAAACGACACCAAACTCTGATGACGTCACCATGAATGGTACAGAGTCCATGCCCATGTCCTCAAACCAGAGCGATCCAGCTGTTGTTGCCGAGGAGGAGCTGCTGGCTGACATGCTTCTGGAAGCTGCCCTCGAGGAGTCCGAAGCTAGTGAGTCCTAGGGTCTTACATATGAATAGTAACTTAATAACTAACTTATTTTCTAAGTGCTCAACCTTCTTAAAGCGTTGAACCAGTCTCCATCACTGGCTTATTTAAGCGTTTTTGCATTGTGCAAGCTTTTCTGTGCCAGTTCTCCACGTTACATCATCTAACCTGATCTAATCGTTCAATTACACAAATCACATGGACCTTGCTTCTCCTTTAACGTGGTGAAAATGACGGGTCTGATAATCCACCTGGGACACATGGGTCCACTTTATCATCTAACTGAATGCAGTTTGTTTCTCGATGCTCTTGACATGTTCAAAGGCTGACTACAGAGTTTTGGCCCTTGAGTTTATAATTCACTTGGTGCAAATAACAGAACTGATGGTCCGATAAGGACAAGATTTTTCACAGACCGCTTCATTTAGGGGAATGAAATATGATATGATTGTAGTCAAGAAGATCACATTAATAGCGTTCGAAAGCCCTTTAGAAATTATAATTTACATGACTTATGACTTGGCTGATAGCAGTTTCCGGTGTATTTGAGTCATGGCCACTTTTTTCTTGTTATTTCATCATATGTGTAGTGTAACTCCTTAGTGCATATTATACTTGATATGGTGTCATTCAACTTGGCGCCAGTAAATCTGTTCCTAGGCTTGCTAATGCTTAAATGAGTACTTCTTATACACTGTGCTTTGGTCAAAGTATTATATACATGGTAAACATATGCAAAAGTATTTCACATGGTTCTTTCATTTAATCTCTAATTCTGAAATCATTAATGTTACTGTTTCAGTGGAAATTGAGAATTCCACCAATGCAAACAGCACCGACACTCTCAGCCAATCAGCGGACGTAAGCAACGTTTCATCGACAAGTCACATGATGATGGTCGTGCTTGTTTCGGCCCTTTCGATTGGTCTGTTTATTTTCCTTGTGGTCTCCATCATGGTGGGAAAGCGAGTGATCGAGGGCTGGCGGCGGCGTCACTACTCCAGGATAGATTACCTCGTCAACGGAATGTACAACTAGACAATAGTAAAAGCAAAAACGATCTTTGGTGATTCCATCGGTGAACTTTGAAGACGTTTATACCATGGAAAACTATGTGGATAATCAACGACTTTATATCTTCATTAACCAATACGGGATTAGGATTTCCAGTGTCTCTTTTGTTCAAATGAGAAAAGACTTTCCACTTCGTGTATTGTCATCACCACAATTGTACGTTTTATAGTAGTATTGATATCAATTTGAGATCAAATGACGTTGTTTCGAGTCATTTACGAAAAGAGTCTTTAAAACCTTACCACGTTCCCCTTATAGCGCTGATATAGCGATGGTATGACTAAGCAAAGGTTGTTTATTTGTGCTTTGTGGAATATAGGTTGACACGTTTCTCGAAATATCAATCTATCCAAAGACTTATATATACACGTTCTTGATCTATCAAAGTATTTTATCTCTGTGCAGGCGTTAACAGGAGGAAGACTCATAGAAGGTCCCTACATTAAAAAAGTTATCAAGTCATTTACCCTGTCATGTTAACATTCGCTTAATGTCTTTGGTTGATGACATTGGTGATGCAATATGTAGTAACATAATAAATAATATGATAATGTATGTGCTGACATTGACCTTTTTACTTAAAACATGTCTTATGTAAGTTTATTAGGTTCAATTTAACTGTAGAAGGAATAATATCCGAATTTCTGGTTGGATATTTTACAATTGTATGTACATTTGTATATCAAGATCCTGTCTGTTAGACATTTTGAGATTTAGTGTCGGATATATTTTTGATGCCTTGGAAAATGACATCGATATTAAACTTAATTGTGTTTTAGGTCATCTATTAGATATCTGTAGATATATCATCTGTTACACAACATACATGTATGCTGTGTAAAAATCCTTGTTTTATATAAAATATATCTTATATATGCAATGAAGTTCTTTTTTCTTTCTCAGAACGCCGTTCACAGAACTCAAACAATCCAAAACGAACCTGTATCTTTTATGATGGACCCGTCAGTAAATTGTTATTGTTCCTACGTCTCTAATTGTTGGGGTGCTCGTCAGTTTGATATCTGTAGATATATTCCTGGTACTGAAATAACACTTGCTGTATTGAAATATTTGTTTTGTATAAGATTCGTTGTATTGATTGATGAATTTCTTCTTTTTTTTTATCTCAGGGCTATGTTTATAGTCTCTGTCCGTCTTGTAAATAATTATAGTACTTGCTTGAGAATTCCAAATGATTCTGTGTAATTCATTCACTAGTCGTACGTCTCTAATTGTTGGGGTGCTCGTCAGTTTGATATCTGTAGATATATTCCTTGTACTGAACAAACACTTACTGTATTGGAATATTTGTTTTGTATAAGATTCGTTGTGTTGATTGATGAATTTCTTCTTTTTTTCTTATCTCAGGGCTATGTTTACAGTGACTAGTGTCTCTGTCCGTCTTGTACATAATTATAGTACTTGCTTGAGAATTCCAAATGATTCTGTGTAATTCATTCACTGGTCGTACCAGTTTATCCCTTTGTTATTGAAACAGATCGGAAGACAGTTGACTGACAACAATAACATCTAAATTAGAAAGCGAATCAATGGCAAAGCTAGCCGATTACAACTCTGGGTTCTACTAATAAGAGTACATTGGACATTTCATACAGCGGAGTTTTGCATTTATCAATAATATTTTTCAACTACATTTTAAGAATCTAGTTAACTTACCTGGGTATGTCAGTGTTTAAAACTGCAGTCGGGAACATACTTGTGTGCAATCATGTTCTTTTTCGCATTAATTTTTTTTACCCTCATCAAACTTATTTAAAAAAGTTCATGCAAGGTGAAATATTTATTGATATGTTTCTAAGAAGTAATGTGAGCCACTTGGCGATATTGTCGCCTTTCGTCGTGAGGTCACTAACTTTGTAAGCTGTGCAAACAATATATATCTCCTATCATCATTCATGTTATTATAATGATATGAATCGTTCAACATTTACAAAATTAGAATTTAACACGAGTAGCCGTCATTTAGAAATTTTACATGTTATGAAAATATGAGTTGAGGGGATAAGAGTTTATGAAGATTTAGTCATAGTGAATTAATGTTATGTTGCCTATATGGGACCCTTTTCTTTCAACAGATGAATGCACGGTTGTGGCATTCGACGATTCCGTTGGGGAGGACGGCTTTAATTGCCGTTTGTTAGAATGCCGTCCTAGTCAAGCTTTGTGCGACAGGATTATCAGCGACAACAGCGTGATTATGTGGAAGAACATAAAGAGCAAGATGTACCAGCTTATGACTCGCATACCTGTAGGCGAGTTGAGGGTCAAGAGAGACGCTGGGGCGCCACCTGGTTGGGAAACACGTGTTCAACCTAATGGGAGAGATGCTCTTAATGTATTTGTTTCTAAATGAAAATATCAACAAATACAGTAATTTCTTGAATTATTTCTTTCTTCCATAACATGATAATCGCCGTATCAAGATATATATGTTTCTAATATTTCATGTTGAGAAATTAATTTGTCACTTAAATACAACTTACTTAAATTTGAATTTTTAAAAAAAACCCACCTTAGCCTAACTAAGGTAATTTTGGCCTCAAACATCTTCAGACTTATGTTGTTTCGCTTTTGATTTTCAATGGATAAGGTCATTCTTCCATGAAAATAGTCTATTTGAGTGACTAAGGTCATTGTGACGGGAAGCGAAATTTATAAATCAGTTAAGTTATAATTCTGAGTACAACTGAACTACTGTGAAACAAAAACAGTGTGTATTTTACACCACCACAAACGTCTTAATCCATTAATTTAAAGATAGCAGGTTTTCGTTTTACTTGAATATTTTCCATTCGATGCTAAATACCCGTTTCTCACAGTTGTCATGATATCACGTTTTGTCTAAGGCAATGAATTAAAAATTCGGTCATGACATCATGCTACAAAGACAAATTTTGTTTCCCGATTTTCTTGACTTCGTTTTTAATAGAACGTTTTATAAGTTATCTCGCGTGCATCGGTCAGAATAAATACAGATTCACGCACTCCTGTCAAATCATTAATATATTGTCACACACAGGCTTCGAAACAATATCTAGCAAGTAACGCTAATTAAAGATTAATAAATTTTCCATCGATATAATATAAATAATTTTTTATCCAACGAAAGTGTCAAAATAAAGGTTTTATGTAACATTTCAGAACGGCACACCTCTTTCGCGATTTCTGTCAATTAGATTAAAAAAGAAATGAAAACACTTTTGTAAGTTTTATTAGTATGAAAATAAATTTATCTGAGTATATATACAAATGTGATATCATTTCTGTGTAACATATATTTCAATATTATTAATTTTTTTTGGTTATTATTTTCTAAAGATGTTTATGCAAATATTCAAATGATATTCATATTTCTGATTGCTGTTTGACGCGAGTGAAACATTGATATATGCATAATAATAATAGTACAAAACAAAATTCATCTTCAATACAAAATTAAAATGGTCGTACGTGGATTGATTCAACGCAAACATGGTTTTATAGGCACCAATTATTACAAGACAACCAAGTTTTTTCCATTGATCAAAATGATATTACCAAAGTCATAAATTGTGTAAATTATCATATAAAAACATCAATCAGTCATTTCACAAGCAACATAAATATAAATAAAAACATGCGAAAATGATATAAAAACAACACAGAACTTTTGTATAAATACAATCTGTATGTGACAAGCATCATAAAATGTATACAATGTAGTTGTAAGATTTATTTGGCAATACTGACTTTTGAAAGATTGACTTTCTTGATTTCACACATGATTATTTGTCGAGAACCTCAATCAAGTCTCAATTGAAAATCTGAAAGATAAAAGTCTACATTTGAAATATAGTAACGCATTAATATTATCTCAGCGGAGGACGTAACTCCCTCCTATCAATGGCTAACTCACGCCTTGCTGCCTTTTACCGTACACTATGAATGTGCCAGCTCTCCGCCTACTGCACTGGAACATACGCATACATCTCCTGAGTCCCTTTGACAAACTACTAAGGTAACCTTATCTATTGCAATGCTAATGGTTGTTTTGTGCAACAACTCCCTGGACCCTGCTGGTAATCGTTAAGGAGCGTTGAATGCAAACTACAAATTCTGACGCAAGGGGGCAAGGCTTAAATCGGCTAATAGTTGAGACTAGCACGAGTTATGTTTTGCTAGGGAAATTGTTCACTTGAATGGGTACGCTTTTGAGAAGAACTTCTTCGAGTATCCAGGAAATGAAATCAAGGTAGGGGAGCCATCATCTGCAGTAGTTTTGTGGTATATTGAGACAGGTAGTGTAGGGAGGCAAATACTGCAGTAGAAGACTGGACAATACATTGTATGATCATTGACTGGCTATTGTTTGGTCTACTGTTGACCGAGTGCACGATAGAAGGTCCGACATAGTGAGAGTAGTTATTAACAAATATATTCCTTATAAGGTCATAAAGTATTGAATATTAGCTTATCTTTTGTGCATATGTTTTAGTAACAATTAACTGGCCATTCTTTGGACAGAAGATCTTTGGAATATTTTACCGAGAACTTTCTGACGAGTGCTGATGTAATCCATACGCGTCGATGACAATTGATTTGTGATCATTCGCTTTGCGCGGATGAAACAATTCTTAAAGAGCCACTCCGTGAGTTGATGGAGTCATTTATGCCAAACTTAATCAATGGTGTCATTTGATCGCGAAGTATCGACTGTTACCAAAATGACACATTTATAAGATTATTGTTTTTTTTACAGCGACAATATGAAGGTAGAACGTCGCAATTATGATCGAAAACCGGACAGTGGAGCGCGTCTAATAGTCAAACGTAATTTTTGAGATTTATCTAAAACAGCCAGGAGGGCAGTTAGGAAATGATAGCGTTTGTTAGGTTATATAACTAGTATCCATATATATTGGACGTGATATCTACACATCTTTGCATTTATAAGGCTGATTAAAGATTTTCATGGAAAACTAGTATTTGTCATATATATGTCTTTTGGACATGAAAAGTTAAGATGCTTTGATTTTATATCATCACATATGACATTTAGGTTCGTATCAAAGGTAAATAATTTGTTATGAAAATCACGGAGTGGCTCTTTTAGGGGGTTGAAAAGTGGTTGGCAATTCATCAATACATATTACATAATGATACTGAAGTTGATAGATAGTGATGATATGAAATATTATAGTCATTCATTGTATGACTTGATTTCTGATGTTTACTTTCTAGATTTCAATGCTGATGGGTTTTGATGTTGACCCAATAGTTTGATGTTAGGCAATGGTGGATCTTGGAAATGGCATTATCACTTAAACCATATATGTACTTGATTCTGAAAATATCAGTGAGGGTTTTCATAGGATTAAAATATTTTAAGTTGAGGGCGAGTGACCATTTGGATAGAAAATTCACCAAAAAACCCACAGTCACCTTGGTAACGTGTTTAACTGAAGCTGATATTAATTCATGTGGTGCACGAGAGACATATCACATTCCGGACGAAAATGTTTTTTCGAGATGTAAACATGTGTTTGCAGTTCAAATGTGGTTAAATAATTATTGAGACTTGTCATGCACGTAATTATGGGATTTTTTTTTTCATGCCAAGAAGACGTCACATCGTCTAAAATGGCGATATTGACACTAAAATTAAGGTTAATCGTGCCTTCCTTAAAGTCAACAAATGAATAACTGATTTTTAATCAACGAGAGAAGAACAATAAACTGCATAAATTGTGCGATTGTCCATACATAAATGCGAATTAGCGGATATCTTTTAGATTATATAGTTCCATTGAAAAGTGTTCTGAAAGAATCCAAACCTTCCAAAAAAATCGTTGGTTAGAACAATGTAAGTCTTGATTCCTAACAAATAACAGCTATTAATAAAAATGACATTTGTTGTGTATTGGAATTTAGCTGTCGATTTCATTGTCGTTTGAATTAATTTTCTACAAGATTAATTGATTTTTCATTTCAATACTGCAACACATTATGATGTCTTGTCAACTTGACGATGTAAAACCAGGATTATATTTTTTAGAACACGTCAGCATCTGATTTTAAAACCAACATTATTGATGTGACTTCAAGGTGGAATGACTTGGTCAAGGCTACCGCACACGATGCAACTCAGTTCTACATACAATATGGATGCATTGCTGTCGAAACCCCCAATAAAAATCATTGACTCAATAATTTTCAGGGCTCCTTAACTGTGAGTCTTAAGAAGCTCAACCTTCACTCAATTATCAACTTCGATATTGGCAGAACTCCTGAGATAATTTCGCTAAAGTATTGTCAACATTTCATCATTTGACTATGCTGCCAATATGTTCAATGATTACTAGATGTTATTCCAGACTATTTTATAGAGCTGTCATGAGAAAGGTCCCATCATCACTGAGGTTGTCAGCAGGACTCTCTATTGTCTCAAAAGGTCGATCTCGCCTAGTGTCCTCCTCAGTTTCTGTTTCTGAACCATCAACTACATCAGCCTCGCTCTCAACCTTCTGTTCCTTCTCCGCAATAACAGTGACCTTGATGTCACTGAACCTGACCTTCTTGGCATAATCAGGTTCCGGTTCGTCTTCCGGAGTGCTCTCCACTTCCTCCTCTTCCGCATTGTCACTTTTTCTCACTCTCGGTGGTGTTGGAGGCGGTGGGGGCAAGTTTTCTTCTTCTTCTTCGTCTTCTTCTTCCTCTTCCCCGTCCTTTTCTGCCTTTGGTTCTGCTTCTTCAGGTGGAGGGGGAGGTGAAATCTCTGGTCTGTTTTTGTTCACAACAGCATACACATCTTCAACATTGCCTTTCGATTCCAGAGTTTGAGGATCACCTTCATGATTATCAGTTGCATTCGTAGTCATGTAGTCTGATTCAACAGCGTCAGGGATCTCCGCTGTATCCGTAGTTTGAACACGGTCTTCCATAATTTCAACATTCACATAATCCGGCTCAACTGCAGCATTGTCATTAGAAGGTTCAACAGTTGTATTTATATCATCAGCCATAACTTGGGCATTGATGTAGTCGGGATTGGGAGTTACCTCTCCTGTGTCTTGTTCGGCGTTATTATCTCCACTATCATCAGCAATCACCCCTTCATTGACAAGCGTCTCCTCCTCATCTTCCACATGTGTGTACTGAGTCTCTGTATCATGCGTCTCGCCGTTGTTGTCAAAGGCATTATTGACCACACCGATGGCGGTGCCATTTGGTTGTCGGGTGCCAAGGAGCTGTCTGGACGCCAGAGAACCTGTGAGACTGTGAACAGATTCCTCGTCCTCAACGTCAACCTTAACTTCCTGCGTGTCATATAGGGTACTGCCACGGTTCAGAACACTGGCCAGTCGGGCTTGTCGCCTATATCTGTAACAGATCAAATGATGGTAATGTAAATGAAGAGCAAAACTGAATTTGAGAGACAATCGTGTTGAAATTGAGTTAAACGCAATACTCATATCTCGTTATATTACTACCAGACTACTGTTTATAAAATATTGTGTCTCATGACATTTCAAGAGTCAAGTCAAAGAGGCTTCGGAACCGTATGTACGATTCAATAACTATCCGGGTCTGTCATTTGTTGAATTCTTTTAAAGTGAAGGTAACAATGAAGGTCACAAGCTCCGGTCTTTTTTTTAGGATAATCATCAACAAGCCTGTGTTAACTGTTACCCCTCCCATACAATTCTTTAAAGGCGGGCCCCTCATGGCCGAGATAACCGCCCCTTTCGCAAAGTTTATTATTTGCAGCGGAGAGCTTTTTATCTATTTATCAAGCACCTGTTGCTTCTCCTAAAGAGGAGAGCTGTGATAAGGACGGTGGCGAGGAGAAGGGCGGCAGCCACGGCGATGAGGACAATGACGGGGATGGTGAAGGGGTTGTCGTCTCTCGGGGAGGAGGAACCCTGGTATTTTGCGAACAGCTGAAGAAGATCCTCGTAGTTCTCCTCAACGCGACTGCAAATGTTAATACAGATATCGATATTACAAACATGAGAATAAAAATATTTACAGTGACGGTAGACTCATAGTATAGTTCTCGCAGTCAATTGAATAGAGTCATCTATTTTTTTATTATTTCACAATGAATGTCATGGATAATGAAATAAGCGAAGAAAAGTTATTATTGATATATTCTTATGACGTCATTCAGAGAATTATTTTCTGATGTTGCACATGACATCAAGTTTCTTACTGACAATTCATCGTTTTAAATTTATAGTTCTGTTTTGAAACCAATAGGTTGAGAGTATTTTAAACAGTTTATATACTCTTAACTTTCTATTACAAAGACATGGGCCTCGGACCTATAGGTCGCGACTCGTAACTTATGAACATATGGCGTTATAACGATGATGTATGTTCTGTTGACTATTGTAGCAGCTCTCACCCTCTGAGATCGTCCTCATCAACAGCACCTGTCCTTGTCGCGGCTCGTTTAGTAAGATGGGTCGCGGTCAGGTAGATGGCACAGCTGGACATCCATAAGAACACAAATTAATGTATGGCTTTTTTCTCGAAATGAATGCTACGGTTTGCTTTTTCTGTTTACCATTTAGTTGTCAAAAGTAGTCTATGAAGTATCTCTTTTCAAATGATATAATATGGACACGCTTGGTGTCAAGTTTCGTATTCAATAAGTCATAGACAGCTCACGAAGATATTCCAGTAGATACTCTAGAGCTGTTACTCTAATGATATAGTCAGGCAGCAGCATTAGCTTTTATCATCCAAAACTGTGTTCCACAGGAGATATCGCTTGTGGAAGATCAAACGATATCTCCTATATTGAACAATGCCCTGTTACCGTCAAGTTATTGACATCACAATTGTTTTACATCATCAAGTAATGACACCACAATGCTTTGACGTCATAAACATGATGACGTCACAGTGCTATCACCGCACTGAGGGTCTTAGAGTTGTGCAGTGCAGTGAAAAATGATTTTGGATGATAAATATAATCTCACTCTTGTGTCTTCTGATATCAAATATATCAACACTCGTTGATAAAAGTAAATTTTTGTTAACTTTTATCAACTATTGGTGATATATTTGATATCAGAAGACACTTGGGTGAGTTTCTCTATTTATCGTGAGGAAGACAAATCACAGTTATGTGTCTAATTACAACGAGTGTGTACAGGTAAACATAGTTGAACACACATGGAAGCTAACGCTTTTGCCTATTGAACAGCTATCACCGCATGTCATGATAAACCCTTGTTGATTTAAAACTTGGTTTCGGGTTACATTATCTCACCAGGGCTCTTGTAATCAAATGCGTCTTTGAGCAAAAATATGCTTGGTTCTTCCTTTCTCAAAAAGTAAGAATCTCTCTTAGCTTTACTTTCGAGATTACCCTGAAGAATTGTACCCAACAAAATGACTTTACCAAACGTAAAAGTGGTTATGGGACTTATCTGATATATAAACTTAAAATAATCTAGACGTTGCTATAAGTCAACAAGAAGTCTGGCTTACCTAGGTCCATAGGGGCTGGTGACTGCACGGACCTCGTCAAATGCAACCCTTACTTTAAGGATCTCGGACATCCCGCTGAAGGAAGATACATTTCAATAGAGTAACTAATTCAGGTATATGGTTACACTTATATCTATATCAATGAAAGTTGAAAATGATACCTCAAAATACCAGGGAAACTGACAGTTGAAAATGTGTTTGTAAATACCATTACCTACTGAACTGGTCGTTATTTAGAGGTCCTAAACTCCTTGCTGAATACTCTTTGGAACTGATACAAGGTTTAATTTAAGATAAACAAATACGTCGTCTGAAATTTAATTTTTTATGATTTATATTTCAGGCGGGCAATAAAGAAATATACTACAGTTGATATTTTCAATTTTTACATATTCCCTTTTAAGTGATGTATAAAGACGTATTAAAATTACCTGATGAGTTCAGCTCTATCAGCTTCCACCTCTTCTTTATCCGCGTGGACAAAGAACCTCACCTTGCCGGGCACCTGCCCTACAAACACCTGGCAACATACAGGTAAAACTTGAAGTGAAATGTAACTAGCTGTTGTATTTGTTATCTCAATATAACATCTCAGGACATGTTATCATGGAAACCGTTGGAAAAAAGTGCCAGCTTTGGAGAAAATGACTATTGAGATATACCTTAGTTAAAGGATAGAATGGTAAATACACACTGTGCTTAAAAGTATGTATGTTTTAGGTAAATCGTGTGTTCAGATACCAGACGGTAAAACGCAGATAGTGTCCATAAATGTAGACTTGAGACAACGCTGTATGCTTTGCAAGTCCTTTTTTTTTTTTACAGTTTTCATTAATGAATTTGTACTAGAAATGTACAAGAGTTATAACTATGGTATTTTATAACACAAGAATTTGAGGATAATTTTCTATTGCTTTTTGCAGACGACATTATTACCTTTTCTTTTCATGTAAATGTTTTACAAAAGCAGTTATTTTTCTCAAATAAGGGGGTTTAAGGTTAATATGAACAATAGTTATGTTACTATCATCCGTAATGGTGGCATACTATCGCAACATGAACGGAGGAATATTGGCCAAACTAATTAAAACCTATTACTTATCAAAACACTTTAATGGTCTAAGGCATGCTAAGTATTAGCGTCACAAGCTTTAAATACCATTGTTCCGATCCAAAAGCTTTTTATAAAAAAAACCCAACAAATCTCATTTAATTTAGCGTGCACCATTTTTTACTGTAAAACAGCTCCGATTTTTATATACAGTGCTGAAATCTTGGGTTTGAAATATCGTATGTCTAATGAGAAAATTACGCTTTTTACTTGAACCGATTTTTGAGGGTTCGTACAATTGCATCTTATAAGACTAATCTGGGCAAAGACTAGAGGTGTAATATGTTTACTACTACACAGCTGAGTGTTGTTAAATATAGATTTAAGCTAAGTATGCCAAAAATAGTAACAGTGGAAGACGAATTTCATGTTTTGTTCGTTTGTGAAAAATATTCAGATCTTCGCAAAAAGTATATTTCATCCACCTGAAATATGTACAGCCTTTTATGTACGAAAGATGTCGACATCATGAAAAATGTTGACACGAGGCCCTTATACAACTGAATTTTTCTTCTGTTCTGGTAGTTAAATGTTTCGTTTAACTGTGGGATTAACAGTTATTCATAGCAAAGTTAACATTCTTTTAAAAGGGCCCGCGAGGGCCTGCCAAAGTAGCTGCTTTTATTATTACCATGGTTATGAGACAGGCACAGAATCTACCCAAATGTCTTTCTGATATCAAATATATCTACACATCAAATATCCGAGAATTAACGAGGGAGTTGATATATTTCATTTTAAAAGACACAAGTGTCAAAACATTGACTATACCGAGATTCGAACTCTGTCCGTCTAGGCTGTCTTCTCCATGACGTTGTGGAGAGGAATGCCCCCTGATAGAGTCTGTTCGAATCCCGCTAGAGTCATTAAAAAACTTTTATTCCTCGGAACACGGTCGATTTTAATCAGGCTGCGTTCAGCTCAGTACAAGGATTGTTCTTTGCCAAGTTACGGTCACACAATTCCTGAAAATTCACAATTCAGTGGTAGGGGTCTATTCTTCGACATTTCAGGAAGCAGTACCAAAGGACTAAATGTCTTGAACTACAGGATACTCCACATGGCGGTTTACCTTTACGGCCGTGGTGTTCTTACGGGAATGGGCCCCGTTGTCTTTGGCAACAATGACAACCTCTGTATACGTCCGAGCAAGATCTGGGATGGATTTAAGCGTGATCTGACCGGATGTCTTGTCGACATCGAAATCCTGGGACGATCTTAAAGAAAAACCCAGTTGCTATTTGGTTGATAACTTTGAAGCTGATAATTTCATTAAAAACATAACATCGTCAAGAACAGGAATTAATGAAGTTGTTACCAAAAACTTTGCTATGCTTGTTGGTTGAGTTCTTACTTCCATTCAAAGATAACCGATTATCAAGTACCATTAATTCATCATAATCTGATCTTCGCATAATCTTTTCACCTTACTAATAATTATAAGTCACTTCATATTCCAACATCTGCTTATCTGTTCCAAGTCAGCGTTTGACCTCCAAATACAATTCGATTACGTAGAGAGCTCACTTTTTTTAATGACATAGTATAATGATCCTTCGTTTTCTAAAGACAGTCATGGTGATGTACAAAGATTCAACCTTCCATTTAATCTCCCCCTGAACATCTAAAATACCAGTAAATGAAGCAAAGATCTTCAAATGGACGAAGCTTTCAATGCTCTTTAAGTATTCAAAACACATGTAAGCGAACGTTTACGATTGGTACTGTCAATCAAATTAGCGTTCGAAGTCTCGATGGCGAACTTAGATTTTGACCTTTACTCCAAATGAAGCAGGATAGTGTATGGAAAGTTTTGTGCAACGATCCTTATTCTTTTGGGCTTCTATAAGTACTCACTGATGTCCTTGTATTGAGTACGTCACCTCTGCGTTCACTCCCTCGTCTATATCGTAGGCCTGGAATATGAGACATCACAACACTTCATGTACGCTATCGACATTTGTGAATTAAAATTTTAATCTTTGTATTATATTCATGGGCATCGGGAGAATCATAACTATACTTATGTTTACGATTTGAATAGGCTTGACACCAAAAGAGATATAGATTTGACGTGAGGTTCGTCGTTTTCATACATCGAGAAGGCATTGAAAATTTAAAAACACTTTTCATAATTCAGTATACAAATTACAAAAGAAAAAGCATTAATGAGGAGTATATATAAGCTAAGTTCAAATAAAATGATCATTCACTTACTTTCTATCTTTAAGGGTTTACCTTCTTACACAAACGTATGGCGTGAATCGAGTAGGCATTGTTCAAGGATGAACTTCTCGATGCATGACAATGTGATCAATGGAACAAATACTTCAGTTAAATCTTATCAATTGGAAATAAAAAGAATACCTTAATTTTAGTGAATATTTATTTAAGAATGGGATTCCTCAGAATTGCAGCACAGTTTTGACAAATTTCAATATTCTTTCGAAACTTCTGAACCGACGGCTCTTCAGAGATGAGCGTTTATAATGGCTTCTTCTCTAATCGTACAAAAGGTGCCATGTACAAAATTCATGGACACCTTTGAATAATTCGAGTTATTGAAATTAATTTACTTAGTTTAAGCACTGTAATTGAGGACATTTGTTTATTTGTTATTCTTTATTTCCATTAGAATCTGTGCTGTGGAGCCATTTTTCAAGGTCTTTTCTTACGGTGACTTGACCGACGTCGTCCCCTGCTTTAGCGTCATCAGCGACGTTGAAGTTGTACGAGGACTTGTTGAAGACTGGGGCGTTGTCGTTCTCGTCCAGCACATGCACGTGTATGGTCAATACAGCTTCCGTCTGAAAGTGTTGTTCGTATTGTTCGAGGGGTAATCAAAAGGTTCTGAACTTCTCGTATGTACATGTGTGTCGGTGAGAGTAGAACTATATCGTCAACCATTGTGATTTATTCTTATTGTCATACAATAACAACAACTACTTGCATATAATAAAGTTTGATTTGTCACAAAGCTGAATTTTTTATTTTTTCCCAATCGCTGGTATGTAACTTCATGCTTTAGTGTGTCATTCTGACGTAAATGGTAGATTTCTCTTAAATGTATGTCATTATTACGGATCAACACAATAACATGCAAACAATTTCTCCTTTTTGTTAAATCTGAAGAAGAAGACTTTTGAGTTAATCAACTGGTTTTTTGTTTTTTTACCTACAGTTAATATAATATTAAATAATCTTAACTCGTTCGACATTAATTTTTGTTAGTGGTGTTCAACACAGACCCTTTTCTGCTTCTGTAGGTAACAGAAGACAGTAATGTGACACGAGTTTATTATGGCGCTTTGATACACACCTGATTTTGCAGAATGACGTTGATTGGAACGACGTATTGCGACGTATTCTCACGGTCTATTTCTCCGCTGGTCAAGATTCGATTAGGACTGAAAACCGAGAAAACACCAATTTTCTTTTGTACATGGTTGCAATATTTCTGACAGTCCAGAAGCAATTTTGCAATATAAAAAAAACTGTAGCATTTAGTGGTATGAAGATTACCAAGCTAGAGACAATCGTAAGTAAAGATTATGGTTGATTTTGGTTCTTGAAATATAACAATTCATTCTATTAGATTACAGTGAAATATTTCCTTAGAGTATCAGCACAGTTCTTATCCACTGTCGACACACAGATAAGACAGAAAAAAAGTGTTCGTTCCTCTTGATTTCATCACAAGAGTTTACGAGAGGCATTTCTGCATAAGGAATCATTCATACCGCGTCTACTACTCTATTCAGTGATTCGAGCAGTCAATTCACTGAATAAAGTTGACGTACATAACATCGACTAACCATCTCTGCAATATGACATCTATGAAATTTACTAGCTAAGCAAAAAAAATGCAATTTCAGACTTTTATACCTACTCGTTAATAAGTGAAAATGGACCAATATCAGACTGCAACTCCAACACATACCCAACGTACTCAGACTGAAAAAATAGACACACAAACTTTATATTTCAAACAAGATTTTTTTCATCACATTATGTCGCGTTCAGGGGAAGCAAATAACTATTTCAAAACAACAATTTTTTTCCAGAAAAACTTAAGTTTGAAAACAATAATCATGATTATTTCAGTTTGTATATGTTTTGATAAGAAGTCAAAATGTACAACTTAACAACCATAACAAAATTAGATATTTACCCCCAGTACGTAAACGGCTGTGTTTACTGCAACGTTCTCAGTCACGTTGACGGTAACGTTGGCGGACTTAACGGCATGCATGGGCACTGTTACTGTCACCAATGCAGTTCCACAGAGCCTGGAGAGGGCAAAGAAATTATCCTAGTAAAACATGAAAATATGAGGGCAAATTCAGGTAATAACAAGGTGTGTGTTGGAGGGGGGTATTAACCTTTTGATAAAAGGTGGGTTACCAGGGTGGGTTTCACCATTCTGACGTACAATGTTACTATAGAACCCCAAGATTAAAAGCACTCCACTGACTCCCTAAACCCCTTTGATCCGCCACTGTCCGATTTGGAGATAAATTGGTCCCTCCTGATTTCGTCATGAACATCCTAGATTAGTATGATTCAGACATGTACTCATTTTCTATTACCCTTTGAAACCATACTGCTCCATCAGCGCATTTCAATCCGCAGAGCTCCTTCCAAATAACATGATCTTCTTCAGGCAAAAAGCCTCTTAAAAGTGACAGATATTTCTTTTTACCTGTGGTTAATATGTTTTTTTCCGCTTATGAAATGTCTTGAACTCATCGGAATTTTACCGCTGTTGCTGGCTGCGAGTCGTCTCATTGGCTGGTTTGATAGAAAGCGATACGAGGCTTTTTGCCTGAATTTGGGTAGTTCAAATCTCCGATCCTTACCGCAAATAATACAGCTCTGCCACTTTCTCATCATTTTCGTTACGTACATGAAATAATTGATATGGTATATCTGATTGTTGCATAATTTGCCTTTCGAGGATTGACTCGAGGATTGACTCGAGGATTGACCATAGCTATGCCTGTTCTTATGATATCTGAAATGTTATTGTTAACTGTTTGACATTTTTCTGCAACTTAATAATTTTATGGTACTGTATTTATGCATACAACTTCTATTGGTAACCATATGACGTGTCCATCAGTAGATACATTGATTCACTTGAGCTCTTCTCATTTTAAAGCTACAACATTGATATTACTGTAAATCCTTCCATAATATGGGCCGTTAGATAAAGTTAGCGGTTCCTTGTTAAATCATATTTTACCAACAATACATTTTACTATCACTACCTGTTTAACCCGAAGTCACATGCAGATATGAGAAAGGTCTTATCCTCCATGGCTGCCTCCTTTAAAGTTATGATTCCTGATTTGTTGTCTACTGTAAACACAGTACCATCAGGAACACTGTACTCGACCCTCCCGTTGTCCCCGATGTCGTCGTCTTTTGCTTCCACCTAAGATAAATGAGAGAGATAAACCCTTGTAATTATAATATGAAACAAAGGACAGATGATATACCTAACTTTTCTCAGTAAGTATTAGACTTGAGTGACTAACATCATGGTATTTATATGTAGCTGAAATATACTCAACAGAAAGTTCGGGAGAATTTATTGGGAGATTCAAGATTGATACATGATGAAACAAGATCTATTGTATTTTTCACTAAAGGTCTACTCTTGCATTGGTTACTTTCTAAGTTTCTAACTACTTTAATTGTTTTGCGCACTTTGTTGAACATCAGGTTTACATGATTAAACCGGGTTATCTTAAATGAAGTTGCGCTTGTTTTTAAAAAAACCTTTTGCAATAAAACGTGTTTAACAAATATATGTAGTTTGCGATATCCCCCCTCCCACAGAGACTGCTCAAGCTACGCCTCCTCTTTGATACAAGTTGTTTTGGCATATTTCAGATATCGGTGAAGAGTAGATACAAGGATACCGTGCTTATTTTTAAACAATAAAACACCGTCTTAAATCTTGAAAGAAGGGATTTCGTATGACAGGAACATAATATTGAATAACTAACTTTGATTGCAATCACTCATGATTTTCTATTTTGGACCAAGAGTAGTAGGGAGAAAAGACCGGGTGACCTCGTAAGAGAGAGAATCGGATTTCCGATGAAATATGAACGCATCACAAATATGTATATCATTCTCCGTGTATTTTCATTTGATCAGAGTTTATGCAATCACTTAACGACTTTCTGTTACTGAGGCGACAGTATTTTCTCGAACCGACACTGCGTACGATACGATGAGGGTAAACATTTAACGATCTCATCCTTTGATATTGGAAACATGACTTTTCTTGACAATAAACATGTTGAAGTTATATATATATATATGTAACTGTACCTTGCCAATAAATTCTCCAACAGAGGCGTTATAAGCAGCAAATTCATATGTTCTTTTTTCGAATTTGGGAGCATGGTCGTTGATGTCTTGGAGGGTGATGGTGACTGTACCTGTACAGGAGGCAGTGCAAGAAGCCCCCACCGACTCCTCTTCTTCTGTAGCGTTTACCTGCAAAGCGAAAGTTTCTTCTTATAATTAGAATCCCATATTAAACAATAAATTGTTGTCCAGGGCTTTTATTTCACAAGAAGGCCGAAAGTGTCAACCCATAGTTTTTTCTGTGATCCTTTGCTCAGGGGTTAGGGGAGCAAAGGAAGCTTTGGAAGCTCGGTGTATCACAAACCCAACTCTCGATGTCAGTCTTTGGGCGACGACCACCTTTGTTCTAAGAGAGCTTCCTAAGCCAAAGGTTGGCTATGGGTATGCTTAGTCTGAGGGAGCTTACTGGAAAATGGTCATGCACATGGCACTTGTGCTAAAGCTTAACCGAAACCAACTGCATCGAATATAAGATTCCTCCACTTTATATTTCATAGCATTTCAGAGACCAACCTTTCATCCGGTTCTCGTTAGGATTAAGAATAATAAACTAGACACAAGTATCGCATTTTTGATCTGAATACTGCTTTATATGGCTCGGAATATAACATGCTAAATATTGCATCAGTGAAGAAACAGAGCCTCTTTGCACAAAGCTACTTCTACTTAGGTTAACCTTAAATCCAATTCTTTAACATTGCACTGAATTACCTAAGAGATTTAAGATCGCCTTAGTGACTTGTGAGAGGAGACCCGGTTATTTATAGAAAACAATGCAAACAATGACGTTTGATATT
Source organism: Phorcus lineatus (assembly GCA_921293015.1). Lineage (NCBI taxonomy): Eukaryota > Metazoa > Mollusca > Gastropoda > Trochida > Trochidae > Phorcus > Phorcus lineatus. Next base: position 54,913,113 of record OV121085.1, on the reverse strand, counting down.
CACAATTATTCTGAACTGATTCTTTAAGTTTCATGTGCAAGGCATTCTCTATTCATGGCTCCAAATAGAGGCGTACTCACGGTGATGGTGTACATGTCATTTGTTTCTCTGTCCAAGGCGCTGGAGTTCCTGACCCTGATATATCCTGTTTGTGGATCGATGGTAAATATTTCTGTTTCCGAGGTCAGGGCATAAGAGAACACACTGTTGTTTCCCTACAACACACAGTTCACCTTAGTAATCTATGGCCTTAAATGATTCACATCCTGACATAAACTTTTAAAAAGTTGCTGTTTCTTCTCACATCAAAGGTCAGCTTTTCTAACGAGAATTTGAGAATTGAATATTTAAATTATCAAATATGAAATAAACTAAATAAATATTATCAATCATTTATCGATTAGTAACAAATCGACTGTGTTCAGTTAAAGCTTTTGGAGCCTCCGGCTATGTGAGACAATTTGTATCACTCTGTATATAACCAGTTAATGAAATGTTATGCATCTAGCAATAGCACTACCAGATAACGAAGCGGAGTAGCTGTGAAATGTTCGTACTATTTTAATGAGATTGATAACGATGATACTGATTGGTAATAATTTCCATATGGTCAGTCGGACACGCAGAATGGTTTGTGTTATTCGAAAGTATGACTTTAAGTCCATTTACTTCACATCTTCTACCTACCACCAGTCCCATTAAAGTAAAGGTACGCTTTACGGTATTTTCATGATAAAGACGTAGTTAACCAATGGATCTTTCTTTTCTTATGTATACCACCTGTCAACGGGCTTCAACTTATTACTCACAATGTCGGCATCTGTTGCATGAACCTTGATGATGTTGACAGAGTCAGGTGTATGTTCCTGAATCGTAATGTTGTAACTGACTGGATTAAACTCAGGTCTGTTGTCGTTGATGTCGTCAACAATCAGCGTCAGGGTTGACGTCGCAGAACGCTGCCGGTTATCGTTTTGTTCTGCCTGTGAATATATAGTAAACGGGATTTTGATCGCATGGTTTAGTGAAAGCCTTTGATTTATTGCCTTTTATGATTGGAAAGGTTGTTTTGCCATTGTCTGTGGTTGTTTCCATTTTTGTGAAATGTATTTGCATAGGAAATATGATACCACTTTGAGAACGGTTCGTCATAACTGTAAAGTTCACTTACACAAGATATATATAGCGTCTTATGAAACAAACCTTGATGGTAATACGATAAGTATCCACTGTTTCTCTGTCTAGCTTCCCATTAACCTTCAACATACCGTTGGCGTCGTTCATTGATATAGAGGTATTGGTGTCTGCGAAAGGTTTGTCTGAAAGATGATAAAAACAATAATTATCTAAAGGATTTGTTCAATCAAAATATTTTTAAATTAGGCTGTTAAATGAAATCACGGATTGTCGATATGTGCAAACAAGGTTAAATGCAGCGTGCAGGATACAACATTGCGTTATGCATGACATTCAGATCAGAATTAACTTTGGCAAACATTCTTCATATTTTACCTTTAGATGCTCATGGCATACTTCTTATTCGTCATGTCAAACGTATAGGAATACATTCATGCCTATATTTAAGACATTATTTTTCTACCAACCTAGTATGGAGTAGGAAATAGGCGCGTTGATACCAAGATCTTGATCAAAAGCGTCAATGGGGGGCGTGGCTGACACCCACTCACCAGGTGAGTCATGAGTCTGAGGACAAATCAGGTTAGTTTGCATGAGCACTTACACGCCCACATCATCTAATGTGATGTCACCTTTTCCTTTAAAAGGATGATATTTACTGGTAGATTTAACAAGGAAAAGTTATCAACAATGTCGTGGAAGCCAACATCTTATAAGATTATTTAAGAGCATTCACTTAAATTTATTCAAATATCCCATTATATCACTTTCTGTTGTTTTATAAAAATGTGCAGATATGATAAGATGACTTCCTTGTTATACTCTGTAATGAACATTGCGTCTGTGTTGGATACGGGTAGAATATCAAAGTCGTCGTTTCCTCGTTTATAATAATATATAATTGTGTCCATAATATGAAATGGTTACCCACCCCCTCCGGAACGTGCAGAGTATAACTGTCGTTACGAAATGCGGGGTCCATGTCGTCATAATCTTCTATTTTCAGGATGAATACAAATGTGGAATTTTTCTGGGGCTTCTGTGAATAGAGAGACGTTCAGGTAGCATCAATGTAAAACTCCCGTTTTTGTTTGCTTGAAACTGTGTAGGTCATGGCATTATCGAAACGTAAACTACCGTCCAAAAGAAAGTATACCATCACTTTGACAAGTAATTAAAAAACAACAAAAGCAGTTAAACAAACCGTTTGGAATATTCAATAACAGCTTTCAATTCTGCATAAATTAAACATAAACACATTTCATCGATAACAAACAATAAAAGGTAAATGGACAGGAACACATTGGGGGTTGAAAATGGGATTTCTAAATGTATCAATACAGACAGGTTATTTACAACACAATTAAGACACTAAAGAGTCATTAGATGTTGCTTTCATGTTGAGTATGTTCTCCTTGAGCATCGATACATGCAAGAATGCGTCTGCGCATGGATGACGTAAGACGTCTTATGACGTCACGTGGAATATGATTCCATGCACAAATCAGACACTGTTCAAGTTCTTGTCGGTTTGCTGGGGGTATGGGTCTGCTTCTAATCTGTCTGTCAAGATGGTCCCACAAATGTTCGATTAGGTTCATGCCTTGGGAACAAACATGCCAATTTAAGCTAAAACATGCGAATTCATGTTATTAAGGAAATTCTGTGTGAGTCTGGCTGTCTTGCATTGTAATGATCGGAGACAATGCGAAGGGGCTGTTGATTGATGAAAGGGAGGACAACTAGCTGCAAAATCTCATCCCTGTACCTCTGCGCATTCAGGTTGCCATGGATGATTACTAGTCTCGTTTTCAGTTCACCACAAATTCCTCCCCACACCATCACACCGTCTCCTCCATACGCTAGCACTTCCTGAACACAGTTTGGAGCTAACCGTTCCCCAGTACGTCTGTAAACACTTTCACGACCATTAGCTCTGAACAAACAGAATCTGCTCTCAGCAGAAAGAAAGACACGTGACCAATTTCGGACTTGCCAACTTCGAACTTGCCTTGCCCAACGAAGTCAGTTACGTCGAAGTTGCTGGGTAAGCACAACTCCCCGGTATGGACGCCGTACCCGGATACCATGTTCCCGCAGCGATGCGATGCGATGCTGTTGCAGGGTTGAAGCGGTTTCTTAGGGTGTGGCAGCCTCCCTTGGGCGTGGTAACCCGTGGTCTTCCACTCCTCCGCCAGGCAGCAGTCTGGCCTGTGTGCTGTAACCGTTGAAACAGCCTTGTGATGCATACATGGGTGCAGTCGAACGTTCTTGCGATGTGGGCGTGTGAAGTTCCTTCCTGGGCCATTCCTACGGCTCTGAATTTCTGAATTGCGGTCGGGCGTGACATTTTTCGTATGAGCTGTTCTATACTGCGACAATGACTCGACAATGTTTTCCGCTGGTTTTATACTGTTTGTAAGCACGTGCATTTCGTGGAATGCGTGACATAACACTTTTTCGAAATTCGAGTCCGCGCGACACTTTTCACAGTTTCGCTAATTTTTAATGAGGAAAGTAACCGGATGTAATTTAACATTATATTTGACCACGCCAGAGGTTTGTTTTGTCAAAGATTTACTACGACAACATTTTTTACCGAACCTGAAGTTTTGCTTTTTGTATGTATTGGATGTTCAAAAACATGAAGATGTCACATGAACATTTTTACTATACAATGTTTAACTTACAGTGGTGTCCAGAGCTGTGAGTGTGAGATTAAATTCACGGTCACCCTTCTCGTAGTCAAAGACTCGATTCGTTATTATGCGCTTCGACGTTGCAACATAAAGCAGAGCGTTTGTGCCAGTCCCCTGTTTACATAAAACAAACTGATAAATACCAACAGGACATTAAACCAAAGGTATCTTCGCAAGCAGTCTGATTAAAAACGACCATATTCCGAGGAATAAATGTTGAATAAATTATTATACCAGGGTTTGAACTTGTTCTATCAACGGCTTTGAGGAGAGGACAAACCCTCATAGACAATATAATCCGGTAGAGTCAAGAACACAAATAATTGCAGACTACATTTTTATTTCATCATGTTCTTATTTCTCTATAAAGGGATCTGAAGCACGTTTTTCTTTTTACTTGGCAGATATGTACCCAAATATCATTATTCTTAGCCCATCCGCAAACGCGCAAAACATAATGTTAAATTTTCAAGTCTACGGAAAACACAGTAGTTCTATTTAGAATTGTACGATTTTTAGAAACGTTGATCCAAAATTATTTGTACTTTGTAAATGAAAAATGTTGACAACCAAACAGAGAGTAGCCGAGTTTTTAAAAGACAGTTTTGCTATTAGTGATGCTTTATCTTCCTGTTTTTTCATAACGTGAAACGTCTCTTTTTTAAATGTTTCATTTGGTTTGTGTTTGAAATACTCTTTGTACAGTTAACAGGTAAAGCAGCGCAATTCACTGTAAATGATGTTGTGTTCGACACGTCTGTTACTCACCAAAATATTGACTTGTTCATCACAGTCGTGATCAAATGGTTTATTCTCATGTTCAACATCCATTACGGTATAATTACTTGGCATCTCCTGGAGGAGGAAACATAAAACAAGAATCAGTTTACGTGAACAAAAATAAAGGTAGTATGAATAAAGAGCATATATACATACAAGGGGTCAAGAAGAAGTATACTTGGTACTGTATGAGGTGAAGCAATATTGATAAAAAAATTCCTATCTTCGCTGAGAACTTTCTGACTTGTATAATTAAAGTGCAAGTAAACAATAACACATCATTGGAATCGCAATGTGGAATGTTCATTCTCGTGCTTTAACTATATTAGCCCAGGGCAAACTGAACTTTGTACTGTACTTAAAAAACATGATGGTTTAGGCTTTTCTAATTCTTAAATAAACTGTCCATCAAGTTGTACTGGTGATACTCTTACAGAGATCTATGACGATATATTTAACTCATGTGATCAACAACCTGTGCACAGAAATACTTTCTACTTTTGTACTTCTCAAAAAGATAACTGATACAAATAGATGATAAAGAGATTACTTCAGTACTTAGTAAACAGAACAGAGTTTTTCAAGATTTGTTTCAACTCATGATATGGGTTTTGGCTGTTACATACAAGAAATATTACTTTATCCACACTTTTAATACTAGATTTGTTCACTTGAACGTTGTCATGAAGGAGCATAACTCCAGCATCAACATGCCGCGCTTTTTCTCCTTGCTCGTCGATTTAAATAACTCCAACAAATCAGCATAGTAGGCTCCTGTTGTTTTGCAGTTTTAGCTTGTTTATACTCGATAACTTTCACGTCCCTTAGGAAGTGGTGGCCATGATCATGCCAGCAGGAAGCTGAGTCCTGAATTTCTTGGATGCAGGAGGGTGCTTATGCTTCCAGTGCGTGGATTCTTGCTTGTTGTCAGGAGCGTTTTAACCACTGTAACCGAACGGGCATGAACAAAATCGGAATCAGCATTTTAGATGTCCAAGAGCTCACCACAGGATTAAACTCTCTCTCAAATTTCATGGCCCCCATCTTGCAGACACCTTTGAAATGTGCAAGGGCTCAGGAATATGGTGGAAAATCTTCCATGAGAAATGCATTACTCTGAAGATATCCCGTCCACTTTTATTCTACGATCAGACATGATTAAGCTTTGGATCCTTGAAACCATATATAATCTGTAATGGCTTTGATAGGCCTTCCTAATAGTGAGTTATCGTACAAGCGGCTGCAACCCCGCTTAAACTCAGCTGACCACTTTGCATCAGTAGCTAGAATATTGAGGGGCTTCTTTCCCATTCACGTTGGTAATAGGTTTATGTATTTTGGTCGCATACACCCCCTCTTCCGTGAGAAAATTGATAACCGCACGATGCTCACTTTTAGAACTTTCTATGATTACAGGAGGGCACCTGTAAATGTCAATTAATTGATCGGGAAGTGTTATTCACGCATGTAAACTGTCGTCAGATGGTCTATCTAAATAATGACATCAACAATGATGTCTCGACGGGTGTATCAATACTCATTTCTATGAACTTATTAACTTCCCATCGCATGTGTACATATACACATATAACATTTCATTGCCATCATTGACTTTGCACGAGCTCCCTTGTAAGTCAGAGACAGTTTCCTTAAACACATGAGTCGGACTGTCGCTAGAAGAGTTCAGTCTCTTCTAAATATTTTGTATTCAAATTTTGATGTACACGTAATCGTAATTAGAACATATCTACACTCGAATGTGTAATTATACCATTATATGAAATGCACAATCGTTTAGTTATAGGTCGTACGACATTCTTTCTCATTTAACTACTACCACCATTTAACATCTTTGATAGGCATTCCATAAGTTGATGATATGAAGAGTTAAACAACTTCTTTATTCTGTGGAAGCGACGTTTCGTCATAGATTCTAATGTCGTTGTCAAGCACTAAAACCCTCAACCCTGAAATTAAAACTCCCCGCCAGCAAACTGCACCGTTCAGCATCAGCCTCCTACATTGGACAAACTAGCCACCACATCCGTAGACTCCTAAAGCATCAGGCCAACATTGATGTTTTTTTCCAAAGAAGTAATACCATCCAGAACAAACTGCAGCCCACAGGCAGACCAAAGTCAGGAGAGAAACAGGATCCCGCAGGCGTTGTCTACAAGATCGACTGCAACTGCGGTGAATCCTACGTAGGAGAAACTTCACGCCCGCTCACCTACAGGATCAAAGAACACCAGGCATCAAGAAGGACTCAAAATCAGCCTTGGAAGACCATGTGAAAATCCATCCAGACCACATCATCAACTTGGACAGCATCAATGTCATAGAGAGAAAATTTCCGGACCACAAAAACCGCAAACTTCTTGAAGCTATCCATATCAAGAAGATAGGTCCCTCTCTCAACAGAGAAGAGGGATACTTCATCCCTAGGTCATTTCATCACTTATTAATGTAACTTATCAATGTATCTTCCTAATTCATGTTTTGTACTTCTGTACTACATCTTTTCCATGTGATTACTGTGTACATTTACTCAATCAATTGTATAAACATGTACTTGGCCTCCCATCATGATATATCCATCCTCAATCTATGTCCATAAACTAAATCTGCTGTATAAACATCTACCTGGCTTCCATTATTACTAATTTACTTGCTCATTCTTCTACTCTACCATTGTACATCAGTATTATTCATTGTATAAACACTCTCGTGTATAAACAACTCAGGTATATATACTCTATCCACTTCCTCAAAAGTCGAGCGTGACATCATCTAACGCTGGAAAGTGATCGTAAAACTCTCAACTTAAGTAAGTACCTAAAAGTCATTACTTTCTTGACGACATTAGAATCTATGAGGAAACGTCGCTTCCACAGAATAAAGAAGTTGTTTATCCATAAAAATTGTATTTAATCTTCACCATTTAACATTCTGAAAAAAAATCAACTATTTTCATGAAAGTGCATAAGAATGAATATTCTTATTTACAGTTTTCTGGGCAATTAACAAATACAGAACTAGGTAAAAAAACTTAATATAAGCGTTTAATATAGCCCTCGTTATATCCATCTTTGTAATAAACTCTTCTTAACGATATTTTTATGACTATAAGAAGCTTATAGTATCTTACCTCTGAAATCGGTGTAACAAATGTTTTGTATGGAAACTCAGGAACGAAGTTGTTGACAGGAGAAATGCTTAAGATTATCCCCAGCTGCAATTACAAAGCCATGTTTCTATTTATTCGAAGAAACTAAACAGAGGTTTTTCATACTTTTATCATGTGCTGGGGATATAGCAGTTTTCCATAATTATATAATGTGCTTGGAATTTATAACTATAGAACGTCGAGTCAAAGTGAAACTTAAACTGTTTTGGAAGTGTACCATTTGGTAACAGTTGATGATGAAACAAATTATATAGAGACTATAAACCTTGTATTGAACATTTTATACATAAAAGCAAATATTTTTAAATTTAAATTGGATTTGAAATGGATTCCAATACCTTTTAGTATGTCAGATAATTCTGCGAACATATTTTATTATCCTTGTTGTTTATACTCGAAAATTAGAGAAAATGTGCACATAAAATCTTTATTCGTATATCGTGAATCAAAATTGATTGTATCAGACCATTTTGAGCGATGCTGCAAAAACAAATCTAGGAAATATGGCCCGTTTTCTTCAATGTGTTACATGGCAGATAGTATGTTGTTGGTGCCAAGTTTGTCAAACATTATGAATGGAAATATTTCATCAAAAAGGAACAAACTGTAACTAAAAAACATCATAAAAATGCTAATGTGTTCGGTAAAGACACACTATTGGCGATACGGTCGCCCGCGAAACAGTCAAATGTAATTTTGTAAACTAACCTATGGCAGATAATAAAAATTGGGTTGATAGTATTCAATCTATCCTACAACTAAAGACATTGTAAACAGAACGTTTGATATTGCACATGTTGATACCACAATCTAGTTAAGACTAGATGTATTGATAACGGATTTCGGGACGTAATATATTACAGCTAGTTTTAACTCAATTGGTTGATACCATTGCTTAGTGTTTGCTTGAAAGAAGAAACCTATTGATGCAGGACAACTGCAATGACTTCTGTCCATTATATATAATGCATATGGCAAGTTGGAAGTGAATAGATCAACAAAATAACAACGTGGTTATTTAATGCATTACATGATGACAGTTTAAGTTATAGCTAGACCGCGAGTGTCCTGTGTTTCGTCGTTTTAGGTGCTTACTCATATAAAAGTAATTCCGTTCGTGGAATGAATGAAAATAGTGTTGGTGACATCACGGTACACAAAAAAGTTGCCATGGTCTAACTGCAGTTGTTAACAAATGAGGGATGGTCTAACATGGTCTAACTGCAGTCGTTAACAACGGAGGGATGGTCTAACTGCAGTTGTTAACAAAGGAGGGATGGTCTAACTGCAGTTGTCAACAAGGGGGGGATGGTCTAACTGCAGTTGTTAACAAAGGAGAGATGGTCTAACTGCAGTTGTTAACAAAGGAGGGATGGTCTAACTGCAGTTGTTAACAAAGGAGGGATGGTCTAACTGTAGTTGTTAACAAAGGAGGGATGGTCTAACTGTAGTTGTTAACAAAGGAGAGATGGTCTAGCTGTAGTTGTTAACAAAGGAGAGATGGTCTAGCTGTAGTTGTTAACAAAGGAGAGATGGTCTAACTGTAGTTGTTAACAAAGGAGAGATGGTCTAGCTGTAGTTGTTAACAAAGGAGGGATGGTCTAGCTGTAGTTGTTAACAAAGGAGGGATGGTCTAACTGCAGTTGTTAACAAAGGAGGGATGGTCTAACTGTAGTTGTTAACAAAGGAGGGATGGTCTAACTGTAGTTGTTAACAAAGGAGGGATGGTCTAACTGCAGTTGTTAACAAAGGAGGGATGGTCTAACTGCAGTTGTTAACAAAGGAGGGATGGTCTAACTGTAGTTGTTAACAAAGGAGGGATGGTCTAACTGCTGTTGTTAACAAAGGAGAGATGGTCTAACTGTAGTTGTTAACAAAGGAGGGATGGTCTAGCTGTAGTTGTTAACAAAGGAGAGATGGTCTAGCTGTAGTTGTTAACAAAAGAGAGATGGTCTAGCTGTAGTTGTTAACAAAGGAGGGATGGTCTAAATGCAGTTGTTAACAAAGGAGGGATGGTCTAACTGCAGTTGTTAACAAAGGAGGGATGGTCTGATGGTCTAACTGTAGTTGTTAACAAAGGAGGGATGGTCTAACTGTAGTTGTTAACAAGGGAGGGGTGATCTAACACATTTTTTACACAGTACACATTTAAACGTGTTTATTTAAACCTTACCTTTTTGAATTCGGTATAAGTAGAAGTTACCAACGAAGTTCCTTTTTATGCCTTTAAACTTGTCAAGTCCAATCTGATAGTCTGCCTTCTCTAAGTTAGTTGAACAAAAGTGTCGACTTAAAAGTTATATTGTCACTTTACTGTAACAATTTGCATCAAAATGATGCTCTTAAGCAACAGTTTCCCGATATTATGTCATCACTGGCAATGCATTTGGTATGCAGGTTGTCATTTCAACTCTAAAACCTACCTCTCCTGTGTCTAAACATCGCAACGAGAACGAGATAGTTCCATGATTTTCACACAAAACCTGCAACAGAAAATGTTTTCGTATACATTAACTTGTTTATATCAACAAATATAACTCTATCTAAAATACACATACATTTAATGTATATATACACTTACATTAGATATACAGTTAAGTATAGCGACTTTTAAATAACATAAGTAGATGGTAATCTTAAAAAACACAGTTTTGATGTCTTTATGAAGTTGCTTAACTATTTCAACTGATAGATGCCTCCCGTCGTTGTTTTACTACTACCGGATGTTCCCGCAAACAACCATTTTTAAAAGAACATAAAACATTTATAAAATATTTGTTTCCATACTTCTTTACTTAACGATGAGATGAAACAATCAACTTGGACTAAACCAACCTTGGTAATCAAAAATATATTTTACTCCATCTGTGCATTTTGGACAAGATCGAATACAACAGTGCAATGATTTCAAAATGTTGAGAATTTAGATCTACAAACCATAACTCATTACGATTACCGCAATAAGAATTGATTTCTAAATAATGTATGAACAACTTCTCTTCCGATTTGACAGGCCATATGGAACCCTGGCCTGCGTGCAGTGTAAATATGTGAACTGCTGGATATTTTCCATTTCGATATCCAGATGAAATTCAGGAATTCCATGTTGCATTTTCGCCCAGTTTTATTATCCTTATTTCTCCTATATACAGGACAAAATTTTATATTTATGAAAATATCTATTACCTACAAGGGCAATCATATCTGAGTTCATATATTTCATCCGATGCCCTAAGCAAAAAAATCACTTGTCATTGTGACGTCACGTCATAAACAATGCTTTGACGTCATAGTTCGCCTACGATAACGACACTCGTGCCAAAATATCAGTATACACATAGCTCTCGCTCGGGAAATACTAATATTTTGGCACTCATGTCATAAACATAAATAAGTATGTCATGGACACTCATAAGATATGCTCTATATCTATGATGTCGTTATGTTCAGTTGACAGATAGCATCTTAATAAGAGGAATTTCCAGTTGGAGTTGATTCCGTTTCCGCATGGGAATTATTGGTTTAAACTAGTGTGACACTATCATCATGCGATACGATTATTAACGGGAGAATGCACACAAGTAACATTTTGAAATGATGTAATTACTGTGAGGTTTTCCCATGCTGTTTACCACGTGTTCCTATTTGTGAATATTGAATGTTTTTCGTCAACTAAGGCAGGCTATCTCAAGGTCGTCCCTGATGTTCATTGCTGAATGATAACATGTCACTAAATTTTGAGTTTCATACTAACTCATTCCTTATGGTTCAATCTGTCGTGGTTACCAGAGTTACCGTAGAGTATTACGAGCATTTTGTTTTGTATTCTACAGACAGTATTGAAATCATAATTATATCTAAGCGTTCTACATGGTCATTACCGGCTTTGTTTAAGTCGGTATCCACTATCTCGAGATCAGTGTCTCCCAAATAAATGTATTTTTGTGTTCAGTTTCGATAAGAATAATTTTGCAGAATCATAATACCAAATTTATTCGATGAATTTTCAACATATAGAGAATCTCTTCTAAGAGACTTTCGATATCAAATATATCAACACAAGTTGATAAAACACAAATTTCAAGTATTTTTTTTATCAACGAGTGTATTTGATATCAGAAGACACTAGGGTGAGATTCTTTATATCTTAAAAATCATTTTTCATCGCGTTTGAACGAAAACGTACATCTCTAAACACTGAAGTATCCTTAGAATCCCAATGCGATGATGTCACAGGATTTACTGGTCTAATAACAAGTATAGAAGCGAGCAGAGCTCACATACCCCGCCTCCCGCTTAGGCCAGATAATTCCAAAATAAGAACTTCATATCAATGTGAAAAAACAGTGGGTAAACTAGTACGACAGTAGTGTTTACTAAGAAGAGGTGGGAACTGTCATCAACAGAATTTCAGGAACATCATTGTTCAATGGTATGTATAGAATAGGGGATATGTTCAAGACGTCATAACTTCCTTGAAGTCACTACGTTAGTCATGTTTCACTGAAAACACGAAACAAAAACTTATTTGCAGGTTAACCCTTAACAGGCACATCTAGGAATAATGACTGATATGTGTGTGAAGTTTGGTGAAGCTAGTTTGTATAGTCTAGGAGATATACTCCGGACAAAATTCTGGAACGAACGGACATAATGAACGCTAGGCAAAGGGATTTGCCAGTATACATGTAGGGGCGTTGGGTTTTGCTCAGACACCAAAGACTTGCCGTGTCATTATCAAGGGATAATTGTTTCTTCGCTGTAAATGTCCCGTCCTCGACTTGTATGTATTCGTTCGCTTCAGTTAAGGTGAACTCAGTGTAGTTACTTTCATATATGATGTCATCTGGGAAACAAATCAAAATAAACAATTAATGTTCGACATACTCAATCATTAACACTAGCTGATTTCTTTTCGTCAATGGAGTTTCAGTGTTAATACAGAAGACGTTTTTGAATATAATATTCAATGTAGATATATACATTTTCAACCTTTAATAAATTAATTAATATTGACTGAATAACCGTGTTTAATAGAGAAACACCACTGCCTTAAGTTCAGACAAGGCAAATGTGAACTGGAAAAGAGCTCTGAGAATATCTATAGTTCAGAATTGGTATTCGAATGCAATCAAGAATACCATACTAAGTATTTGCAACATTAATCCTTTTCCCTGTTTAAAAGTTTCTTAGAAAACCAGCTGTATTGTATGGATCATAATGATGGTTGTTCAAGTACAGATTCAGAGAGTACAGATTTCATTCAACAGCTGAAAAGTTACTAATATAATTGTCTTTTTCAGAGTCAGATAACGAAATGCAAGGAAACCCGAATTTGTAAGAACTATTTTGTAAAAAGTGAGGCCATGGCATAAAAATAATGAAAATACAATGCATCATAGGCTTTCATAATGACGGGGTATTTAAAATGTTGAGAACAAGTTTTGCTTAGGGTCACGCATGTTGATAGTAGCTTACTACAAATATTAAAGCTGGGTTTCTCTTCCAGGTTAAATTTTTCCGCAAGCACGCTGAGATTAGCAAGCATGTCTTTCGATGTATATTCTTGTCCCCATATCTAGATAGTAAATAGCGTGATTTGTTTTTTTTGGGCACTATACTATGGTTTTACTGCAAGAGAAAGTATTGAAAAGGTCGAGAGTTACTTATTTAAGTGCTGCCAGTTAATTCATAAGAAAAGTCCTTTAATTTTCCTGTACATATCTTAGCCCATCAAAACGATATCGGTGACGTTAAATTCACAAAGATTCTAAAATACACCCACATGTCTGTTATAGATTGCAAAAAAGAAGAAGAAGAAAATGGTTATTTAAATTTTTATGTTATCAGGGGTTCTTTTATTTAGACATACAAGCTTGATATCAGATTGTAAACGAGTCAATTGTCTAAAAACATCCGTTATCTTTTATCAAAAGTTTTGTGAGTAAAGAAATATTGACCCTGTGGAATTCGAGTTATATATTCTATAATAATTTCCCTACTTTGGGAAAGATAAAAAACAACTTCTATCTGATTATCATTTCCAACATCGATCTCAATATATAGAACACCACAAAATCGTTATCATGTAAAACTAAAAAGATCCTGAGATCACTTGGATAATATTTGAAAAGGAATACTAATATGTGCAAATAATTTGCTTCAAATACTTTTAGGGAGGTTTATCTGAAAACGTAACTCTATATGGAAATGTATGTATTTGATATTGTACTCTGGGCCATGCGGCCTTCAATAAAGAAAATACCAACCTGGCAATTATGATTAGGGCTGCAATGAATCCCCACCCAAAAAAAACTCAACGAACACCCTTTGAACATAATTCCATATATTAGCTTCCCAAGACCAATGCGAAAAGGTAACTGCAAAACTATTTTATGTTTAGAAATATTCTTTGACGTCATATCATGAGGTTTGTACTTGTAGTGAATGACTGAGTTTGCATTGTGTCTCTCCGATAACTTAACTCAGCAAATTGATGACACAATAATGGATAAAACAATTGCAAGTGGCACATCATAATCAAGGTGTGGTACTTACTTGCGTTGACAGGTTCGTCTTTCTTCCATTGTATCGGCCCAGATTGATCACAAATATGACAATGTATGCTATCTGTAATATCAATGGAAATCTAGGTTTAATTTTCTTATACATGTTTCACTGTTCCAAATTGTAAAAAAAATTGCTCCAAATTGTGATAACGTTCTTAATTTCCTTAAGGATGCGCAAGTCATTTCGATTAGTTGATTCTTTTTTAAAAATATTATTATAAATATCATATTACTGTCACTGATGTATCTTAAAAAATTGATGTTCTATTGATTTTGATTGTTTTCATGCTGGTTTCCTCCTTATAAGGAAAGACATAAAAATAGACTTAGGGGGAGACGTTGACGATGATGTAGACATGAAGATATACAATGTAAGTATAGACTACATGTAAGATGGATATGTAGATGTAGATGTAAATTCAGACAAAGATGTAGATATTTATGTAGATACAGATATAGGCGTATATATTGACGAAGGTAGAGATGTGGATGTAGACTAAGACGTAGATGGAGATAAAGTTGTGGATATAGATTCAGTTGTTGACGTAGATTTAGATATAGATTAGGATATAGATTGATAAAAAGATGTCGATATGGTCGTAGAAACCTAACCCAAGCTTGATGTTAACTGTTGATGTCGATAATGATGTTGATGTAGACACAAACGTAGAAATACACTCTTCCAAAAAAGGAACGCAAAAGTCACTTCAACTTGAGATGAACTAAATTATTCAAATTGAGGGGTAAGAGTCAACATTCACATGTGTATAAACAAAGAGTCCGCCATCACAAATGTAACTTTTGTTTGCTGCGACATTATTCCACATGGTGACGTGAAAGTACTCTGTTTCTCTACTATTTCCAGCAATATCTCCTAAGCATCCTTTCGGCAAGGATTTGATAATTCAAAGAAATGAAATCCCTTTTGAACTACTATTCATTCAATGTGATGGCCATTCGCAGAAATGACGTGATGTTACGTTGAATCGAAGGTCAGAGGAGATTTTACAATTTGTTTTCTATAGGAGTCAATTCTGATGTTTATAAAGGTCATTGCAAGATTTGAACGTTAGAAATGGTAAGGTAGTAGATAATGACGCATGCTGAATGTGTACAATGCCTGAACAAATCCCTCTGTTGGTCAATAATCGACGTCAATTGACGTCCGTAGACGTTGATGATGTGCCTAGTCTTTGGTAAAGTTCCGTGAACCAGTAATAGATGAATCATTGATGAAATGATATTGCCATTCACACAATGACACTGTCTCAACAAATTCTGTTGACTATTTGAATGAAAGTTTGGGTAAATGTTTAATGGTAAACAGTATCATATATATGACACGTTATTTTCCATTTTACCGATGGAAAATATTGATAAAACATGGGTGATAACTGGCCCTTTTGGTGAAAAACGCACTTTACGCAAACGATTCCTGCACGTTTATTTTAATATTTTTGTCTAAACGTGGATGCGTTGTAACTAGAGGGTGACGTTTTTTGCGCTATAGTTGTAAACAATTACACAACAATGTAAGATGCAGTTCAAAAAGCGAAGGACAGATATATATGAATATATATATTTACATAAAGGATAATTTACTGTGACAAACTTGATTATCATGAGCATGTGGATCATAGTGTACCTAGATGAGATAAAACCAGAGATGTACAACACATTGATTACTGAGCTATAAATGATGAAGCTAGGGATCTACAAACAAGAAGATAAATTAACAGGAGATTGGCTTCAATAATATGTTTACAGAAATGATCTTCCTATTATGAAAACCTTTAACTGAAAAATGACTTTCATAGATTGAATTTTTGATTTATATGATTTTATCTACCTTTGCTTTCAGGTTTATTGTATGAAAGCGTTTATCATAATTTACTCTTAGTTTAACCAAAACTATAAAGGCAATGTATGAGATTGTTAGCCAAAATAATGTTCATATTTACGACGCGCTGTTCATCGACTAAGTATTGCCGAAAAGGCTCTTAAAAATAACTCATTCACTGACTCGATAAATATTGTCTTAACTGCATGTTGTCTATAATAAATGAGGTTAAAGCAAATCTAAGAACATTGGAGAATATAATTCCTAATGATAATCACTAGTTTAAGTAATTGTCAACTCTCTCCTTTGTTTTATATGAGGTTTGATAATTTATTATCATCAAAGTAAGTGAAACCTTCGCAATAAGGAATATTTATTTTCCCAACCATCAATAAAAAATGCAATTGTCAAAATACATTTAGAAAAGGTTAGACAACAGTGAGCCGAGGATGTCTCTGTAAGTGCTCCGAAATGAATAACTGCTTCAAATTTTAATAAAAAACTGTACCACAAAGGACTTGTAGAGTTAAAATAAATTGTAGCCCTTTCTGTTAATATTGGTTACAGTTGAGGGTAGCCTTACATTCAATTGCAAGTGTAACAACAACGCTCAAGCCATGTTGTACTTCTGTTTATTAAAGGTATATATTGTAGATGAAAACGTAGAAGTAGGGGGCTGTATTGATTAAGGCATTTTGATGTAGACTTAGACGAAGGTTGCGTGATAGATATACGTTGATATTAATGTCGATGAAGTTGAAGGCGTGGACATAGACGTTGCCCTGGATGAAGATGTAGATTAACCAACAGATGTAGTTGTAAAATAATTTTTGGACCAATATGAAGAAGTTGTCGTTTGTGTAAATGTTAATATAGACAGGAATTAGACACAGTTGTAGATATAGGTGAAGTGTAGATGAAGAATATAAGACATTTTCATTCATTATCAGCATCATCATCATCATCATCAGCATCATCATCATCATCTACATTATACATTCGTTTTTTTACTCCAGTTACAAGTAGTATTGTACGTATAAGAAACAAAGGAAATTGATCCCTTTATTTAAATGACTTATTTTTACAATGAGGAACAGTTTTTACATTTTGGAGCACATTTAATTTCAATTTGAACAGGTATAACAATTTGTAGCAGTTGCTGTTACAATTTGGAGCAGTATTTATTAAAATTTGGAGCAGTACTTATTACAATTTGGAGCAGTATATATGACAATTTGGAGCAATTTTTATTACCATTTGGGGCAATTATTACAAAAATGAACACTACACATGTACGTATATTTCATATGGATTTTTTTAATTTATTCATTGTGTTAAGAACTATTTATGGAAATGTGAAGGTATTCATTGGCATATTTCATTTTCAAGTTGCAAACATGACCTTACTATATTTATATATCGCTGTTGAGGATATTGTAACGAAGACTTATACCTCGATGACGTCTTTCACAAAATATCATTTTGCTTTGACACGTGCTGCTTTATCCCATGTACTGACTTAAATTCAAATAAACTCAATCAAATTCTTCATGTATCAAAATATGAATCATTTCATACAAATTAAACATTTAAAACAATGTTTCGAAGTGAAGATCAAGTTTTCGTTTATGACTGCAAGAATGCGGGTTTTGAAAAAAACACTCGAAAACCACAGAAATTGTAAAGTTTATGTTATGCCTGCATTGAAAGATGAGACACATTTCCTATTACCAACCCTTAGAACTAAATTCTTTAGAGTGAACTACTTTAATAATTCAGATTTAACAGGGCCATTGTCATTATTTACAAATAATGATGCCAATTTTTCATATACTATTTACATTATCACGCATGTTTTTTAAAAAGGCATAATATAACAGCAATTAAATCAACATAAGACATATCACAGCCTTAAAACATTCCACTCTCAGTAACCGAGGATGATATACCTGAAATAACTATTGATTGATAGTATATTGAAAAAAATTGGTACAGTGTTGTCGGGTAAAGCTACGCACCTAAGAGATATATGTTCATTCTTCCGATAAAAATACATAAATGGGATAAAAACCACGTCACTGTTAAAGTTTAGAGCCTCACTGATAATATTAATGTTATATATACATGTTGGAATGTGTTTGTCAGTGACAGTGAAAGTTTTCAAACGACTACCCCCTATCACGAGTTATTTGGGAAGGCAAACTGTTTGATGACGACATGTTTGCTAGGAAATTTTGTAAGTTTTTACCAATTTTGTGTTACTTATCAACATTTAAGTGCTTTTTATCCTTGATAATGATACCTTCCTAATTGCCTAAAGATGCAAAGACATCAATCTGTTACGAGCTTACACTCTTCCTGATTTACTAGGTTAAGTTTTGTGCGAATGCGTATCTTTACCCTCCGCGTATCTTTACCCGACACGGCTGTATTCATCAAAATAATGTTGAATTGAAATCAGAAATACTGACCTGTCCAGGCGAAGACAACACATAGAATGACCGTCACCTTGAAACAGGACATAGCGGCGTTGGTTGACCTCTTACATCTCCTCACTGGAATTATAGGATTATGTACCATTTAAATCATGAACGACTTGCTACTTTACAATTTGAGTTAGAGACTGGAGACATTTGGCAAGTGTACATTGACACACTGTTCGTGATGCAGACAGTTATGGCGATTTGTTGACCTCTTCCAATTTACATCTTCTAAACTGAATAAGGACAAGTATTTATGGATAACACCTTCTTAATATCAAGAGAACAAAAAAATTGATTATACATGAAATACTTGTTCATGTTTGATCTCTAACTTCTAAAATGCCACTTGGAGAAGTTATTACTTGACGTATTGGATGATATAAAATCTCACTTACAACCCAACATGACAGAACTTTAACCGCCTCTCGCTGTGGTTGAAACACGATTTAACAAAGGGTATAGATGAAACCGCTTTGCAAAGGCTTTACTCGATCACACAATCATTTACCAATGTTTTTGAATATCTAGTTAAAAGCCCAGTTAATAATCAATTTGAAATAGGAATAGAGTATGGAGTATGTTATTCTTGGACAGACATAGGGCGGTTTGGAACGTCATGCGTTCGTATGATTATATAATGTTTCATATTATTTGATTCTTTTTATTATTGTAGTTACTAGCAGCATTTTATTTACGAAGTTTTGATTTCTTTGCTGTTGTGCTTTATAGTTACATTAATGTAACACGAACTTATGTAATCGCTGATTTTTATTCAGTAACTAATACATAAACATGTTAACAAGACCAATTACTAACGAAATTAATTCGAGTATTATATATGGTAATCAAAGCCTTTAATGTCCAACCATGGGCACCATTTGAAATGCGAAAATCTTCCTGTAACTCTTTTTTCTGTAACGTTTGCGTTGATATTAAGGACGTATAAAAATGAATGAAAATGACCCACCTTTAGCACTATTTCTAACGAAATAACACGTGATCCTATGACCAAAACAAAGTTTAGCTCCGCCTTCGAACCCGGAACAACACCTCAGAGCGATAGCTGACAGTGTCCATATAACAGAAATACATCTTCACATTAGGCTTTAGTCTAAGTATTCAAATGGACGACCTTCATACATTCAAAGGTTATGTAAAACTTTGATTCATTTAATTAAAATGCACCTCGGAACAACAAAGAGCCGACCCTTACCATTATCAGTACTGGCGTGCATACAGCTAACATCAGCTGACTTAACCCACCTATGTGTATGTTCAAAATACACTGCTAAGTCATGACAGTGCTTTGCGAAGCGCTGAATCAATCACATTTTATATCCTCTAACGATCGACAAGGAAGAACCATAACATGGCTCATGTAACCAAATGAATTTGTCGTTGATAACAGGTGTGCTAGGTTGGACAGGTGCGCACTCACGAACGCTACAGGTGAACGAGATAAGACGTTGTTAAGACACTTGCGGCCGGTCGATACATGCTGTACATGTGATAGCAGAGAACACGTTTTGATTGCATTATTTAGAGAGGTTATATCACCGTCTAAATATTTATGTTACGCTTGCAATATATATGAAGATTTGGTTCATAAAAGTATATATGTTGGAATTACATATCTACTAGGGGCGCAAAGTTTTAAAACCTGAAAGTTATGAAAGAAGTTAAATGCATGTCATACGTTATTTCAATTTAGCGAAATATGTGTATCTCACAAGTACCAAAGTCATTTAATTAATAGGTCCAATTATAGTATTTCTTAGGCTTTTTCGTCTGTTGATAATTACCAAGCATAAGATAAGTCTGTTCTCCACCGTGCTGCAAACTTTTGTTGTTTGAAAAATGTACTTTTTGACTGCATTGCCTAATAAAGAATCTGTCTGTCTGTCTATCTGTCTGTGATTCGTAATATCGAAAAATCTTTCATGAATGGCCATTCAAGTAACTAAGAAGGAAAAATGCTGTCAATCGTATCTACTGCTTTTAGAGTTTGTGATGTAAACACGTTAACTTAAGAAATGCTCTTACCTGAAAATTACCATTCTCCCTCAGAAGGAGTTTGTACCGACTATTTAAGAATGTCTTTAAGCAATCACAATCGTGTCCATCACAAACAAAGGATCTGCGAGACATTCTTGTCTTTCACAGTTAGTCATGTGTGTCTGTTTTGTGTTGTAAGACTATATTGCAATGGCACTTGATTATTCATAAATGTATTAAAATAGAGAATTTCATTGATCGATATCACGCACATGGTGACGGTCTCTGCAATAGCTTCATGTAACTAGAACGTTAGAGGCCTGTTAAAAGGGACAAATCACTTCCTTTCTTCTCTTTATTTTCATACCAATTGTCAGTCACATAGGAGAATGTAATGCTCAGATCAAAAGGAACTCATAGCACGGAATATATTCTCTAAATGGTATGGGCAGCATATAGGACAAATTCAAGATGAAAATACAATAATCATTTGCCGGCGTAACGACTGTGGAAAACCTTTGCAAAGCACGACACGCATTTATTTTATCAGTCTATTGAATTGTTTGTAGTAAATGAATGCAGGTTCTATCAATACATATCTTACAGGGTTAAAAGTATTTAACATTAGAAAAGACTTCATTTTCTATAATTATTTTCATGTTACGCAACTACAATTAGAACAGTTTCAGATTCGCCAAAAGCGATAGAACGACCGATTTATGCACAACTTAGTTATCTAATGTTATCTTATGTGACTCTAGGAATTGCTTTGTAATTGAAAGAAACGATAATTAGAAGTAGCGAATATATGTCAACTTTGAAAGTCAACGTTGATTCAGAATATGGATTGATATTTGTCCACAGTAGACGGATTATGGTCACGTTTCAATCTTAAGCAGGAAGTAAGATTACACATGCAAACACCCTGAAACTGATAGGTCTGATATTACCAGATTTATAATCTTCATTTTTTTTTCAAAACGAGACTGTGTCCACAATAAAAATGAGACTCAGCGTTATCAATTCACAGCTGCTGGGCCTATCTGCAAACTTCAGGCTAATTAGTCCTGGTCGATAACGATCTGTCTCATTTCTAATGTAGATGCAGTCTCGCTTTAAGATCGTTCTGTAATTGTTTCTATGAGTAACGCTATTTTGTCTTAAAGTTAACGTTTAAGATAACTAAATACTTAAGCAAACATTGAAGTCACTGGTTGTTTTTTTGATTAGTGGCATTAGGTTTTTTTAATTCAAACTCATCACATCTGCATATCGTAGTTCAAAACAACTCCCATTAAGCTGATTTAACTGCTAAGTATTACCTTAGCGGGATTGGTGGCTTTCTAACAAGCGGTCGCAAAAATACTTTTGCAATCAATTTGAAGCCCAACTGACTTGAGGGATATAGCTTCTATTTGTACATTGATAAGATCGTTGAAACTTTACCTAGCCTGTGACACTCTCTGTTTGATCGGCTCACATATTTTATTCGGTATGACCGGCCTTTTTTCATCGGCGAGTGCCTGTAGCTGAAAATTATCACTTTAATGCTGATCGGTTCCTCATGGTAACGCTACAAAGCATTATGCATTTGGTTTTGACCGAAACCTATACAATGAACAACAACATATAACGCCATTTTGAAGTACATGTAAAACACACAGACGAAATGATGGACCTTGACCGCTTTACAAACACACAAAATTTCATAAACATACAAGGTAATTAATCTTAAATGAAAGCAAATAATATCACACTTTTTCACATTTTAGGGTAGGGTGAGGCGGCGTGGGGCTAAAGGTCTATTGTGGCTATGTAATGCGGTGAAACCTGCGAGCATTGATCGGAACTAGCGAACCGTGGGGGGTAGAGCACTGAAATTTAGTGTCGAATTTCACCCAAAAGGTAGTGCTTTAAGAACATTTCTCTACCGCCGCCGAGCCCTGGCGGGATTCGTACCTCAGTAGTCGTGATCCGAAGCGGAACGCTCTGACCACTTCGCTATCCCGCCCGCTTCACATTTTGGGAGTAATACCTAAGCTGTTTGGTATATTTTGAAAACGACATGTACAGTTTTGACAAGTATCAAAATTCACCACAAAACCCCCAGTTTATTTCAAACATGCATATCGACTAATGCCTTGTATGTGTCGAGAACGATCCATGAATTTCTTCTCTATTACCTTTGGATATTGAATCGAATGTATTGCTAGCGTGTGATATCGTTTCCTTTGTTTACCAAACTCTTGGATCTTGGTATTATTTACATTTGTATCTGCTCTTCCCCTCCTCGACCTAAGATTAACAAATGCTTTGAAGTGTCCAACCCAATATTCCGATACATAAATGAAATCTGGAGAGCACTAAAATATCTTGTCTGGTCAAGTAAAGGCTTCAGGAACGCATAAAGAGGACAGTAAGATACTATTGATACATTGTGTAGACATAACGTTAACGCGACATAACGGTCAGAGGGTGTAGAATGTGACGAGAGACCTTGTGGAAACACCTATAGATCATACGTGTACATATAGGTAATGCTCTTACACGTTATTTCCTCACAAGTATACTTGCCTTGGTATGTAGGTTAGCTCAGGAAATGCAGGTAATATAGAGAAGCTGTTTATTTGAAATATAAAGTAAATGATTTGTCATCTTTGATTTTTCTTTTGCCCGTTAATTTACAATTCCCATTGAGAAAGGCTATAGTTGAATATACACTATAAGCTATTGCATAAAACAATGCAGCCTGTAGATTAGATTTTTCTTGGATTGAAAACAATATATCATCTAAGTTTAAGTTTCTTACTCATTGCCATTTATAGAGTGAAGGAGTGATTGCACGTATCTGTGAACCACCAATTAATCTTATCCAGCTCCTACCTCCTGTATCCAGTAATTCCACTGCGTATAACTTCACTTCATCATTAACTACTTACATAGTCTGTGTAACAACAGCCAGTCCAGATAGCGTTGAACTCTGAGGACTATCCCAGCCTGTCAACCAAGGAATCTGCAGCTGATTAATCTTTATCTCACTGCCCTTCAATCGTGCAGCGCTGTCTTCAAGTTCTTCCGTTATACCTGGGCTGTTCAGATAAACTTATTGAGCTCAAATTTGTTACATCATCAACTATTTATAGATATCTGGTATGACGTAATGGACTTGATGGTTACCGAGGTCTATATTGTTTGATATATAACAAAAGACAATACTTCTTGATATACATATGTATAAACTGTGTACATATCTGTCAATGCTGCTCAATGGTTCTCGTTTTTTCCTCCATGAATGGATCCCATTTTCAACTCCCTTCGAAATATGTAATTTTCCTGATAACTTGAGTTTTCAAAAGATCTTCATATTTTATCAATAAAGGCATCTTAGGTAAACAATAATTTTCCTAGTGTCGGTTTCTGAACAAAATGTCTACGGAAAATGAGAGTATCATGTGTGCTATCACCGTTATCAATTAAGTTCTGTTTAGTTATTTTTCCATAAAAAATTTCTCGTTGATAAATATCATGTACACTTTAATGAGTGCTACAGCTCACTACTGAATGATCTGTTTGTATTTAAGATATGACGGAATTCTCAGGTTGTATCTACTCTTGTATTTCATCCCATTACAGGTTTGGGAAAGCAAATAAAAACTCATTTGTAGTAGGAAGAACACTGCATAATAAATAAGAGATCATCCCCAATTGTAAAAATTCTTCTAATAGTGCCTTTGAAAATATCAATCATGAACCATGTTCTTTAATTATTCATCTTCGAGTTCTGACATTCTTAATGACAAATACTTCCAGAGCATTCACTCTGGAAATAATTTCATGGCATGTAGAGAATGATATTGAATATAGAGTGAACTGAAATAAGTAATCTATCCCAATTCTAAAAAAATAGCGATGAATATGACTGAAGTGTGTCATTGATATACACGCAAACGATCATTGTTATACATGTAAAAGGGAGAGCAGTCACCAATATACTTATATCACGTACACGAATATGCAGTACGTTACTTATGTGGGGCACCGAGGTCGATAGACAGGCAGATATATTGCCACTGTAAACATAGCAAGTACCAATTAAGGTTGGAAACATTTATAACCAATCACTCAACAATGGGCGTTTCCATGACAAGTATGTGAGAATAAAGTCATGTATACAAAAACCTAACTTTCAACCATCCAAGATTCAATCGAAGAAATATTCAAAGATATGTAAATCGTACATACCTTGTCTATGTGACTGCTCATGTCCCCTGCGTCTTAGGGTCACTCAAACACGGATCAGTTTCAGATAAAACATTACTATGTAATATATACCTGTCACGTGACTCCATCCGGTAAATATTGCAGAGATATTGGGATTTTCATAGCGCAATAATTCATGTTTAGAGATATCGGAGAACACGTTTCCTGTGTCAGAAAGGCTAACAAACGAGTTGATATATGATATGGGTAATGTATAGCATAATATTCCCTCTAATCTGATCAACGACAAAAGTGAATTCATTCTGTCATAAATTATGATCTTTGGATTAGTTAAACCCTACATTTTCTTAGACATTGATTTCAGGAAATGAACAACTTAGTTTTATGTATAATTGGGTATTATTTTCTTAGTGTTTCCTAGTTGCAAGCATTATGCATGTACAGCTGCATACCAAAAGTTTGTCATATACCTGCGTAACGCAGCGCAAATATCATATAATTTGGCATGTCTTTGTGGCATCGTAGCATTGCGAAAAAGAAACGGATAAGTTTGAAATTTCAATACAGAAGAGAATATCTATTTCACCTTTACGCAATCGTATGCAATATACAACAGTTAATCGTAATAGTTTTTGGCAGGTCACTGAAGTGACCAGGGATCGAAATTTCGAAAACAGTAATTTTTATTTTTTTTCTACAGAAACCTTAATTAGTGATCAACAGCTTCAAACACAAGTCATGTTTGTTCGTTTGCATTAAGTCAATATTATTTTGCTGATTTTGTTCTCAGAGAGTCGAAATTAAATTTTAGGAAATCGGAATTTCGAAAATGTGACCCCTTCTGTCTATTTAATCATACCAAAATTCGAATGAGACAATCAGACAATAAATTGGAAAATGGCAATTTTACACATTGACAATTGGAGATCCTTTGTCAGTTCTGCTGAAGTTATTTTATCTACGCTCAAACCAAACCCAAATTACATGATATTTGCACTAAGATACAGTAGTAAGTGAACGAACCTTTGATATGCAGCTGTATAATGTGTCGGTACCCCTTGCCTGGTAGTAAGTCTGCCTTAGAAGTAGGATATGATATCACAACATATTTCGGAATAAGACAGTTTTTCATGTACATGTATATAAACACCATAAAATTCAAGAAACCAAACAAATCTGATATTCTATTTAAATGGCTTTTGGACATTAATTTTTTACTAAAATATAAAGCTTTGAAGTAAGAGCACAAATACATTCTTGAATATTTATCGTTGTAAGGGTGTTAATATCAATGTTCCGAACATACTGAGGACATTAGTTACAAAGTAATAATCTTTAGATTAAAAATTACAGTATTGAAATTTGAAAACGAAACCATGTTTGCTTTTTCAATTAATGGTGAAATATGTTTTAGTGTGTAAAGTTTGACATGGAATATTTCTCATACTTTAATATTCAGTATCAAATAAGCAATGCTTTTTAAGAAAGCAGTTGTTCAATTGCTTTTATTCACATGACATTTAGGTTTTGACGATCAGGTATTGCCTAGCCGATATACAGATGTATTTATATTTTTAGAAATATGTTAAGTACAAATATAATGATACCCCTAACTCAATTAAATATACATAAAGGTGTTTGCTAAAAAGGACTCAACTTGAAAGAAACTTGCGAAATGGAATAAAAAATTAACGAATCAAAATTATTCGAAATTAAAAAAAGGAAATATTGTTTTTGCGTGTTGTGAAAGCTGAACATTAATGGCAAATAATAGGGGTGTTTAGTTACTTCGAGTATCTAGATTAATATAACCACAGCAAAGGTCAGGAGAAAGTAGACAGTGGTTATGATTCTAAAATATATAAGATCAGAATGAGGAATTTGGAAATGATACATCATCCAATCACAATTACTGGTAATTATATATTTATGAATGCCTTCGGCAAAACTGTGATCAACTGTTTGATGTGTACTCAAGCTTCAGTAATCTGATATAATCAGTATAAACACTTACATAACACGTTAGCAATTATATAACAAGTTATACCCTAGTATGTACTATTCGTAGATAGTCAATAATCGAATATTTTAATTGTCTCTGAAATATGTAATGTATAGTCAAACCTGATCAAGCGTAAGGCTTGTCGGAAGCAATGGCCCCAGCTTCTTTGTATCTGTTTGTAACTCTTTGTATCTTGGGACTTGTCTATTTAGTAATGCACGATAACGACCTCTTCTAGTATTTTGCTAATAGCTCATTTGTAAACAACCTTGTCACAAGATTTTAATTGTATGTCATTTTCGATTTCAGATTATCTGTAAAACAATGTCCACTTCTTACCACATGTCGCTATGTAGACTGGTATTATCATATAACTGTACATTTGTGTTTCATGCCAAACGCTGTTGAAAGGCTCTTTTATTATGATGAGTCGATGACAATATCTAATAGATAGCTCATAAGCAATATACAATTTTTGATAACCCTTGTCCCTGTCAAGTTTCTTTATAACATCTATAAAACCAGATTCTTGCTCAAATAGAACTTCCTTTGTGTACAGAGATGTTCAAACATCTACTAGAGGTTTATTGTCTTGATAAGATTCTAATTCATTATTTCGACTATCTCTATTGACAGGCGAGGAGAGCTCCTACAGGAGACAGTGAACCTACACACTAAACCAACACTTTCCACCGGAGGACTCCTCCCCTATCTTCTATGATTAGTCAGATAGTCACATTGGCAAATACAAGGCGCTGTAACACTTTGTGTAGAGGTTTTGTTTGTTCATATTGTATACTTGAGTTCTTCCTTTCCATCTTAGGATAAATTTCATGCTTACAAAGTAACTGTAAACTGTAAAACTGTACCACGTTTTTAGGATGCGTTATTTGTTTATATTTGTCATTGTATCTCAAATATATTTCCTTAAAAAACCCATCTAATCATTCATCCCGAGAATCCGAGGACGTACGTAGGTTCGTACTTGTCGCGTATAAAGCAAAATATTCGTCCGAACATTTTAGTATCAACACTTTTGAATTATTTGCAGTAGGAAAATTGATATGCGTAGGGTACTCGAACTGTGTACGTTAGTTAAAGAACTACTATTATTGAATGCAATTTTGTGAGTGTTGTGCTATTGGCAACATTTGTTATTTTTTCGTGAGACACTCCACTTTTGATAGTAATTAAGAAAGGCGTACTTGCTACAGTGTCTTTTATAAAAGTTACAGTTTATCAAACTAAAGAAGATCATTAAGGAACACGTTTTACGTTGCTCAACTACCTGATTTCTTACAACAAACTTGAAATTTGAATGTTTTGAAAGTTTGAATCAAGTACTAAAAAGTATGAAACGTTTTGAAATCATATACTTGTATCTTTGTGTGACATTTGTTTCAAGAAATCGATTTTCCAAGAAAACAGCCGTATCTGAATATAAACATGCTTTCGCTATGGATTTAGCGAATGCATTGTACAGTCATTACAAATGTTTAAAAGATACTGGGTAATGAAAAGGCGATTGTTTAACAAAGTCGCCTGCATGTAGTCTTTGTACAGATCGTTAAATCACTATCTGGAGGACTTGTTTTTCTGA
Organism: Phorcus lineatus; assembly: GCA_921293015.1. Taxonomy (NCBI): domain Eukaryota; kingdom Metazoa; phylum Mollusca; class Gastropoda; order Trochida; family Trochidae; genus Phorcus; species Phorcus lineatus. Next base: position 54,884,600 of record OV121085.1, on the reverse strand, counting down.
TATCAAATAGTATTAGTAAAGTGCAAAATTCATTGATTATTTTTATTATATTTGTCAAACAAATTGAAATAAGAAAGAAACACCAAACTACATGTAAAACGAAACTCGATAATTTTTCTCCATGTCTAATAATAAACCTGATTTCAATTTTCGTACCCGCAATTTAATCAGCAGAATCAAAAAAAAATTGCAAACTGGCCAGACTAGATAATTTGTTTGAAAAGAAGGGGGGGGGGGGGGGGGTTCTTTTTCAGGTTAATTTAGAAAAAAGGTTTCATAAGGAGATAGTATGAAAAACATCCCAGCCCCCTGTGGATCCGCCTTTGTACCTGCTACTGACAGACTATCCCCTTTATGCCTCATAATTTTTCCGAGTTGTCTCTTTACTATTTTGTTTATTAAATACAAGATTCATGTGATCATTGTTGAAGACTTGAACTACTGAATTAGAGTGTAGAAATTAATCCAACGGGACAAAGGGCCATTAAGGAAGAAATGAACGTGAATTTTGATGACCTATTGCCGTCTAAGATATATACTTATCTTCTAGCGAACAGTATATGGTACTTCATTGTTACCTTGTGCCAGATTTTATAATTTATAAACCAAGCCCTATGAAACTGTGTTTGATAAAGTACTTTAAGACAAGAGGTATCAATTCGCTCTTTATGCAAAGGTGGAAATTACTGCGACGCGTGTCTGAGCATATATCCAAACCCATATCTAATCGCTCAAACAGTTGGGCGTGTTTCCAACCTTATCACAAAGGCAGTTAATGTCGAAACTGTGAGGTTTATGTATATATATATATATATATATATATATATATATATAGATTAAATATAACATACTTCACATAGTCGTTTGAAGAATCATTTTAATCCGATACTAGTATTTCGTCAATAGTATTGACTCATATATATATATATATATATATATATATATATATATATATATATATATAATTGTACTAAGTATTTATGATTTAAGAAATCAATATTATAACTGTTCCGTTATTGATTGACAGACCTTTTATACGTTGATTAATATTATCTAAATTAAAAACAGTTAAATTTCCCCAAAACTGTCTTCACACAATAACCTCATGAAATAGTTAAAGTTAAAGCTTTAGGAACCCGACTGCGTATTCTATCGATATGTTGAATATAAGGTATAAAATTAATGGGCTTTGCTTTCGATTCGATTCATACGATTCCAATAGCCAAAATATACTCTAAACAATTTGTAGAATGGTCAGGGAGAAGGTCAAGAAGATAAGTGACCAGCGGCTGATAAGAGCGTGAGATGCAACTCCGATGTTACTGTGTTACCTCCCACAGGTAAGCTAACACACCTGCCTGTAAGGAAGTTGAAAGGGGTATTATCGTTTAGGGGTAACCAGCGAAGATGAAGTTGAATGAAAGTAGATGAAGGTGAGTGGGTGATCACATTCCACCTGATAGAGGAGTAAGCATATATTCCGAAACGTCATGGTTTTAACAGTTAAGAAGCCACTTCTAAATTCTCTTTAAGCATTTTGATGAAGATAGACGGATAAGTATAATAAGTCTTGTAAAAAAAACTATATGGACTCCCCTGATCTCACGCTCTGTCCCAATGATTTTATCTTTGCGACAACATTATTCAAATCAGTCTTCACGAACATTTACAACAATTATAAAGGATAAACCAAGTTCTCTATTTGCAGAGGATTTAAGAGAATGTAAACCGTTTGTCCGTAAGGGTACCCGTTAAATATGTTACAACAGAACACTAAGATGTATAGGTTTCGAAACACCTCAATGTGAAGTGTTCTTACAGACAGAACAGTTTTAACCTAAAGCGAGAAGCAATGTCTTATCCTAAACTGTTCAAAGATTTTGAATTAACAGAGTGATAGACAGAGTGAGATACTTACTCTTTTGACATCTTGATTAGAGGGAAAGAATCCATGGGGAACTATACCGTAAATATATAACACATGCGGCTCTACATGGCACAGGGACAGACTCCCTTAAGTAAGAGGAATACTTTCCGAAATTGAACGAATACACGAGGAACTTATACTTACACGTGCAGCGTATGATGCTTATATACAGGAGTTCAACAGAGGGTTACTATCCACGACAGGACAGGTGAAGGTAAACCACGACTGCAACACACGATAGAAGCTGATAGCCAGAAGACAAAGCTTGCCCCGCCTAGTCTCTGATAACGCTGTGTGTACTACCTTGATCACAGTGTGTTACCTGTGTGTTACCTGTCTGTCACCTGCGAGTGAGTAGAGGGAATGTATGAGGTAAGAGCTGATACAAGACGACAACACGGTTATGTCAAAGTGACATGAGGGGCGTTCAAAAAGGATAAATAATGTTTTTGGTCATAAATTTACTATCTTCGTTAATTTATGGTATACTTAACTGTTACTAACATTTTACATTCATACATTTTACCTATTCGATTAAAATGTTGTTTAGTTACATCTGAAAGTCTCTGTTTTAAAATATGTATACCATGGTATGTATATCTGTTAGAAGTAAAATAAAATAGAATAAAAATATTATATATGTGTTGATGTAAATTAATTAGAATCATGAAAGAGAGAAGAAACTCCTTGTCACAAATGAGTATGTAGACACATTAAGTTGAATATGTATTTATCAATACTAGTATCAACATGGCTTTACGAGTTACCGGACAACGTCACAAGAAGCTGTTGCCAGCTATGAAGGAAGAAATTATCAGCCCCAATAAACTTTCTGATCTACTGCAACTACATTAGAAAACATTAAGACACTTTAATAGAAAAAAACTATTTTTTTATTTCTATGACGTAATGTGTGCATAATTTGTAGATGATATATCAATGTGCACACCTTTAAAATAGGTTCCCAGTCATGTGTTGGTTATCACAAGATTGACGTGTCCTAAAATGCCATAAAATGCAACGTAACTACGAGTGTCTGATAGTGTCGAGTATACAGGTCTCCATTTCTTATAGGATATGGATCATAGGATATGGATCAACAAGATGAATATAACGTAAATTCCGAGTTTGCCAAGTCCTTTATTCTGAATAAATAAAAATAATGTGTAAACAAAAAGATTTTCAAAATTTATAATAATAACAACATAACAAAGGCACACAAATAACATGTTCAACTGTAACTTTATTGCGAAAACAACTTTGTAAACAAAACTACAAAAACGGGGAATGTTCATAGTCAGCTCTCAATCCAATTGACACTCGTGATGTAATGTATTAACATAATTAATGTGGTGTGTGTTCTATTGTGTAAAGCAAAATATACAGATACGTATGTACAAGTATTCAAAATAATTTAACACAAATGAAAAAAAATGGATAGGTACTTTACAATATCAATATTCTTATAGGAATGTACATATGAAATCAATATTTCTTTTACAGGAATGTATATATGAAATATTTCATAATTGAAAAATCTATAAAAGTATTAGTCGTGCGATTTCATTTACTTTTCACACAATACCTTGAATGAAATGTCGATGTACTCGTATATGTGTATAGAAGACACTCTGTAGGACATAACATGTTATAGTTCATGTATTAAAGGTATATATCTTTTTATACATATGTATATATCATCAAGCTCAAAGGATAAGAAGATAGTATAGTAATACGTACATAAAGATAACTTTTACTATTCATTGAAGAAGGAAATTTTAAAGAAATTATTCCTTGCGTCGAATTAAGAATCCTTACATTCTAAGGAAATGGACTTTTCTTTCGTGGAAACATTCATGAAACCATGAAGGCTAATTTTCAAAAGAATTTATGTTTACGCCATCTTTCTCAACTTTATTCATTGGACACTGTTCAAATACTATATGGTAATGTAGTTTTAAGATAATGAATACATTTTAATACTTAAACATATCAGAATGACATTTTCTGATTCTCCCGCAAAAATCATTGCAGAATAAATTGGAATTGTCCTAAGCAAATCCTTATTTTGAAAATATTGAAGGGCGTCATTTCTATCCTGAGACATACTACGCAGGCCATTGGACAAACTTGCGCTGTAATTGATCACAAAGTAGATCCAATCAGAAACTCGTTTGACTCCTGTCATAAAACATAATTTGGAAAATAACATACAGCTAATACTCTTTTGTGTATGAAATCCTTTGAGACATTATAAACTAATATGTCACATGTTTTCAAACAACCCTTCAAGCTTCGCTCGCGTATCCATTAACCCTAATTGTCATAGGCACTAAACTTAACGTTCCACGTGCAACTAGTGGTTGTTGAGATATTCACTAACTGTTTTAGTCCGACTGTGTCAGCAGATAATCTGGTATTGATTAAATGTCCGACACAAACAGAACCTGCTGATAAGGGCACGATTTATAACTACCTTAAACACTGGGAGAAAGGTAGCTAATGACAGCTGAACTGAACATACCCTCAGCTAATGAATCTAAACATTCCAACCTTAAAGGGATTTCTTTGTTTTGATTGGCAGTTTGGTTGGTTCTTCTCACATACGTTACAAATGTGTATTGCAAAAGAATAAGTATCTCGTTAAATACATACAAATTGGAAGAATATATTTCAGGAATGTTAGGTAGAAGTAAAGCTCTCGAGTGGCATTTCTAAAAATGACTAATCATTTATATAAACTACAGTTGACTAAAGATATCCACAGTATAAAAAATACATTGTCAAAATAGCGATAAATAACTTAGGTTAAAACAATATCAAAGGTAACATTAACCATATATAAATTCGTATTTGTCATCCAGACCTACTGAAAGCCAAGGCTAGGTTGTCTAATTCAATCGAATTCCTTATTGAGGATTCTAATCTGTGAGTTTTTGTCATCTAAAAAGTCCTTTAATGAATATTTCATCGCCGCTTCCTCACTCGACGGCTGCAGCAGCTACCTGTAGGTCCTCCGGACAAGACTTCGGTTAGTTTCAGTTTAAGTCTAAGCATTTTCGTACACATCTGTAACAGCAACAATGTCGTGCCAAGAGTTATATTGTATTATTACTCAAAGGCTTCTTTTGAAATTTTAAAAAAGGGAATAATTTTAAATCTGAAATTTGTAGCTTCATATCCATCTCTTATGAATTCAGATGAAATATTATATGCTGAATATGACTAATGATATATCATGACTTTCTTCTTTGATGTCTCTGCGTTGTGGTTGAACCATTTTAAGACACACGTCACAAGTCATAAGTGTAAGATCATTTTGATCATTTGATCCAGGAACAAAGGTTAAAGGTGGGTTTTCACATATGTTATCAGAACTTGAAGCATAAAGTTGAGACACTGTGATTCTTTCAATAACGATCATCATCTCATATACCTAAGTCTTCCTTTATAAATGAGAAAACGTCTTAGAAGAAGGCGTAAAAGGAACATTTGATTGACATGTACAAAAAAGCTTTCACAAGGGAATAGTGATGTCACTATTTTTCCACAATGGGGGGTGGGGGGATTAAAGGTGTATTTGAGATATGATATCAGATACTGCACATGGATATCACAACCAGGAAGTGCTATCAGTATTTACTGACTTCTTCTGTCCTCTGATTGAGCCACAAACTAGGACAAGATTTAACTGATAAAGGATAACTATCAGATAACACTGATGAAGAAATTTGATAACCGCTCCTCACTTGGAGCAGGAAAATAGCATAAATTGATGAGGCATCAGAGGCCCTTGATGATTTCAATCAACATTAAAGTTACATATGACCGTTTATTGGAGGAAAATAACAGAGCGTATTCAGCAAATCGTGAGAGGTAAGGGGAGATAACTCACGTGTATCATCCTCTTCTTCTTCTTCTTCCTCCTCCTCGTCCGTGTCCTCCTGCAGTGCGTCCCGGATACAGTCGTGGATGTAAATGTACTGATTCTGTACAAAAACGACTAAATATAACTACTCTTGCATATGGTACAATGGGATAATGAGGTTGCTTTATAAAAAAGGTGTAAAGAATGTATCCATAAAGGCCTCTTTATAAGTTTAAAATTATTTTCTTGACATTTTCTTAATCACCCTTGCCAATATTTATTTAGTATTGGTCGACAACTACTAGTATAGTTGAACAGGTATAGGACTATTGACTTTATAGCGGAGGCCTTAGGCAGCGTTTTGGTTTATGTAACCTGAGTGCAATGGTATTTAGAGATAAGGTTGCCTTGTGTAACTGTTTAAGTTTGAAGTGATATAGCATGATCAATCATTGGTTTTATGACTATTCTCAGTTTGGACCGTGAAGAACTCAAATAAATAGTATCGTGCATTGTAAACATATGGTAACCAACGTGTTTGTTCATTGAGTTTTGTAATAAACAGTGAATCTATCACCTGTTTAATAATGTTTTCATTTGTTTTTTCATTTAATAAAATCCCCCATAGATATGGATTAATGACGAAGACAATGTACCCGCACCTCTGTCTAGTCAATGAGGCTTGTGTAGCAGTTGTTAGTCAGTGAATGGAAATGCATCACGTGAAAAGGTCCCTGAACGATGGATAAATCGAACGACTAGCCGTCTTAATTGACTGTTAATTGATAGTTTAACAAGATTCGCGAGTACAAAATGCTCATATAAGTTTTCATATGACATTATGTTTCATCTATATGGCCTTGAGTTCCAAATAGCACGAACATTCATTAAAACAGATGTTTGTATTTACAACTATTTCCAAAGTCGGTTATACTGTTGATATTTCAAATTCAAAGGCATAGCACGCGCCAGTCTTTGAGCGCCAGTCTGGCCACTTTGTACCTATCAGTATTTCGTCACCTTCTCTGTGCTAGTTCTTCGCACACTGCACCTGAACTTAAGGTATCATGTATCATTTAAGCCGTGCAGAAGTTCCCCAGATCACCACTAGCGTACTGCGCCAGAATTTTAAAGTCTTTTCAGAAAACCTTTTCAGAAGGTTGCAGTCTATCTCTGATGCAGCAACTGCACCATAAGCACGAATATTGGCGCAGTGCAGCGAGGCTTCCATTAACCACTCATTGAGACTAGCGCCAGTTGTACCTGGCAGGAAAGTTGATGACGCCTCAGTTGAGCTCTCACCTCTGTCTGAACCATGAGTGGCCTGCTCTCCCTCATCTGTAGCACCAGACCGAAGATGTCGATCTCGTTACTCTCCTTTATCTCCTGCAGCAAGACGTCCACCGCTACAAACGTCCCGGTCCGACCCACCCCCGCACTGCAGATACGTTAGATACATCATATCACGTATAGATACATCATATCACGTACAGATACATTATATCACGTACAGATACATTGTATCACGTATAGATACATCATGTCAAGTATATATTACAAAACAACATGTAATAATGTTTGAATGTTTAAGTAAGAATAGTTTATTTATGTATATAGAATGACAGGTCACGTTCAAATACTATACCGTATTGAAATCAATAGAGATCTACGTATTCTTTCTTCCTATAGATATATTAGAACATTCATTTCGTGTATATGATGACATCACCATTAATTAATAGTCCTTGCTTAAGCTAGATGCTGATTTGGAGATCATTAGGGTAAGTAGTTAGATGAAAACTGTTCACGTGGTTATTTTTTAAAAATGAGAGAGAGAGTATTAATTCCAGTCTCGCTTTCTGCACAAGGTTAAACTAAAACGAAAACATTTTCATTGGTATTAAAGTACAAAAACCACCCATTTAGGTTAATATTATACAGTACCTGCAATGGACAAGGGTCGGACCTTCCTGGTGGTGCGGCATATGCGCGCGCACAGCGGAAACGAAATTGAGCAGCAGCCATGTTTTTTCGGGACAGCCAAAATCTGGCCATTTCAAGAAGTGGAAATGACGTACTGTCCGCTTCTTGTTGCCCTGTAAACGCAATTGGCGCATAAAAATCGAGTATTCCTCTCGACTATCAATTTATATCTGGTGCAGTGGATAAATGTAATCAATGGATAAATTTTAAAGGACATTTAACTAAGAATCGAACGTGTGGTAATTTTTTTAATGGATTTTAAGACTTTGACAGTTAAAAATTTTAACCCGTGGTCACTTTCAATTTTCCAAATGCAACTGAGATATCAAAATCATTATTCCCATGATCCAATGTATATATTATTCAGGTCCGTAGAACCCATGCTCCATCCGAGGATAATAAAACCTTTTGACCTCAAAGTTGGTTAAAATCGAACTATTTTATTAAACCGTTAATCATCGTGTCAATTCATCGTAGTTATGCTACACTGGAGATCAACCCCTTTACTCACCTGTTTGACGTCCAGAATCCGAATGACATAATCAGGAAGCACAGATTCGGATCTGAGCTGGACAATGAGGTCCCCGAAGTAAACCGGATCTGTATTGTCGGGCCAGTACTTCTCACACTTTATCTGTTGAAATAAATACATGACGTCACGACTTGTTGATAGGTACCGAGACATATATATATGAATGCGGGGGTGTACATTATCAATATTTCTAGCACCTACCCGTCCCCTCTCCTTACACTGGGTGAGTATAAACAATATATTTAACACCTACCCGTCCCCTCTCTTTGCACTGAGTGAGTATAAACAATATTTCTAACTCTTTAAGTGTCATTCTAGAAGTTGTAGTGTTAATGAAGTACACGATGTTTGTCCATATGCTTGAAAACGGTATAAGGAGCTGTCCCGAAACGTCGCAAATCTGTTAATAAAGAAGTTGAATATCCATAAAATCGTGTACTTCATTAATATTTCTAACACCTACCCGTCCCCTCGCTTTGCACTGAGTGAGCACTAACAATATTTCGAAGACCTACCCGTCCCCTCTCCTTGCACTGGGTTAGTATAAACACTATTTCTAACACCTATCCGTCCCATCTCCTTGCACTGGGTGAGCATAAACAATATTTCGAAGACCTACCCGTCCCCTCTCCTTGCACTGGGTGAGTATAAACAATATTTCTAACTCCTATCCGTCCCCTCTCCTTGCACTGGGTCAGTATACACAATATTGCTAAGGCCTACCCGTCCACTCTCCTTGCACTGGGTGAGTATAAACAATATTTCTAACACCTACCCGTCCCCTCTCCTTGCACTGGGTGAGCATAAACGATATTTCTAACACCTACCCGTCCCCTCTCCTTGCACTGGGTGAGCATAAACAATATTTCTAACAACTACCCGTCCCCTCTCCTTGCACAGGGTGAGCATAAACAATATTATTAACACCTACCCGTCCCTATCCTTGCACTGGGTGAGCATAAACAATATTATTAACACCTACCCGTCCCTATCCTTGCACTGGGTGAGCATAAACGATATTTCTAACACCTACCCGTCCCCTATCCTTGCACTGGGTGAGCATAAACAATATTTTTAACACCTACCCGTCCCCTCTCCTTGCACTGGGTGAGCATAAACGATATTATTAACACCTACCCGTCCCCTCTCCTTGCACTGGGTGAGCATAAACAATATTATTAACACCTACCCGTCCCTATCCTTGCACTGGGTGAGCATAAACGATATTATTAACACCTACCCGTCCCCTCTCCTTGCACTGGGTGAGCATAAACGATATTTCTAACACCTACCCGTCCCCTCTCCTTGCACTGGGTGAGCATAAACAATATTTTTAACACCTACCCGTCCCCTCTCCTTGCACTGGGTGAGCATAACTACCATGCCCACCCGGTGTTCCCAGATCATTCTCCAGAAGTCGTCTTTTGTACATGGCAGAGGTCCCTGGGCTGCGATATACTCCCGCTTACAAATGTAGCCCTATCACACAGAAGAAGATTGATTAATTATTCTCATAAACAAGGTTTAAAGAATTATCAAGAACAGCTAAACGTGAACCTGTTCAGACAACAAATTTTGTTCTTGGCATGACTGAGGTTCACAATGACACTCTCTAAATAATTGTTTATAAAACAGTCAAATTCGGAAATCTTATAGCCACTTTTTTTTAAACCTTAATCTTTTAGTACGGATTTATTCGTCATTTCAATTAATGTTACCAATATACATATGGACAATTACTTTCCTTACGAGGTTATCCTACATGTATATAAACATTTTGCTTACAAGTGCTAAATTGCTTGCTGATGCTAAATTCCTACGACACGGTTTCATCTATATATCGGATGGATATGAATTTTTAGATGGCACTATGAGATTGTAGATTGCATTCAAGTATTGAAGTCCACTCACGGTAAGAAAGTTGGCGTTAATGTAGTCAGACCCTTCCTCGTCGTCCTGAGAGAGGAGTTTCACGCGTGTGTGGTCGACTGGAGGAACAATTATTGATTCATAGAGGATACTCAACGACCTTCCATTTAATACTATTTTTATTAAACGAGTAAATGATACCGTATAAAACCAAATGATATTGATACCAAATCATTAACGAGTATATGATTTTCTACTTCACGAGATGAGATATATACATGGTATTCGACGAGAAATGTCAAATGTTCTGTTTATTATGTTTCCAAAACCCATGTAAATGACCTTAACTATATGAATGGAGTAGCTAAATCGCTTTTATTATTTAGCTTGACAGCAATGTGCAACTATGAATGAACAACATGTCGATTATCAGACCAGAAAGAATATGCTATTAATGAAGTCAAGTCAGAATTAACCACCGTTAATTTTCAATGTTAACCACCTTACTATACATTGTTATACGTGGATAATTGCTGTACCTTGATAGTACCAACAAGACATGTTGACACGACACAGCAATAATTTACGAATCATATCTAAAAGGGAAACGCCTTATTATAACACAATACGACAGTCAAGGGGACAACTATTTCAATTATAAATCACTTATAAAAGCTAAAAAGTGCTCTCCCAATGCAATTCTTGACAAGATCACGAGTGCAGCACTAAATCGACAGTGTTTTATATCTCGTTGTCTGTATGTCATAATATATAATCATTTTTATAACGTTTTAAGTAACACATTTGAGTTTAGGACAATTGATCATCTAGTCGGGAATTCCCTAAACATACCGCCATTCAGATTACCATTTGACAGGCGGGACATTACAAAAATTTGTGTCTAAAAATACGATGTACATTAAGAAAATGAAATAACTGACAATTTGCCAATAAATCCAAAATTAAAAAACGACTTATGGAAAATAAAATCTCTGAGATGATCGGACCAATTGTCAGGCCCTTAGCCTTCTTATACATGTGCTTAGGCTATTAATGTCATTGTAGGGCATTGGTAAAAAGTGGGCTACTCACAAGGCAGAACGTTGGTGTATCTGTTCTTTGTCCGACATGCCTGTTGCTCCGCAGCCTTCCTTGGATGTTGTGGACTCAACGATTTCAGGGCCTGGGTGGATAAAACGTCACACGTAGATAAATAATTACATTCAATGTATCCGTGAGTCGAAACCAGTGAAATATATATGACATTAGTTTTGACCAATTCGTTCTTTGTCCAATCTTTGATCCAAAAGAAAGTGGCGAATACATGAATTTCGAAGGGGATGGGATGATCAATTCCACCCCGGATCTGCCACATGCCAAGGGCCAATTTTACCAAAGATGAGAAAAACTCAATCGGCATCATCATTATGCAAAATTATGTCTTTAGAACTTTATAGGTTTTGTCAAAATAATGTCTGGTCACCACAGTATTAACTTCTTTTACTGGAAGTTTATTATACGGTGTACATTTTGTTCAAATATACTCACTTTATACTCCTCCGAGAAGCCCAGGTTCGAATCTCTGTGGAGAAGGTCGACATGGTCTGCCAGGTTGTGCAGCTTTATCGGCCTGCAATAGACGGAAAACAAAATGTGTTATCTTTATATGTAGTCTCCATCCATAACCCAAACGTACACAGGTTATTATTAGACAAACACTTTGAAAAAGTTTGTATATCTAAACTTGATATAGATATATTGAAATCAAATGGTGCCGTTTATTTGTTTTTATACATATGGTTTAACCAAATGGATAACATATAGATTTTTATCAGAGTTACCAAAGAAACAAAGAAAAGTGTTTTAATGTATGCTTGTGTCATCAACAAAAAGAGGAAGAAGTATTATTGATGAGCTCAGTTGAAGATATTAACTAAAAGACGAGTTTTTGCATAGCTTGCCGTACCGTGATTTCTGTGACTCAGACACGAGACTAACTTTCTTTGCTCCCAGTTCGATGTTGCCAGGGTCGAAGTGTACGCTGGGTCGAACCGATTTGCTGTTGACAGACATTAGAAATTCCTACAGATACATGAATATAATTATTAAGAACAAGATATCTTATAAATCTATGACATCTTCATGATACAAAATAGACATTGTTAAGCATGCATTCAAGTGTCCTTTGATGTCGACCATTATTAGATGAAGCACTCGTAAAATCAATTGATTCCACGTTGATACGTAATGTTAAGATTTCTTTTATGTATTAATATCAAGTAATTTGACGCCTCAAAGGATTGCACCGGTCAGTTGCACCAACTGATTCAGACGCATCAAAATAACGCAACAGCAATCCTTACCATGAGGTTTTTCGCACCTCTAGGTGATGAAATTTGTAGCACGGCTTTTACGATACCGAAAATCTTGTTAACTTTTTTCAATGTTCTACTTCCAAATCAGCAACTTTTGAATGCAAATGTTTGAAATCTTTATTTTAGATAAAATGTAAGCAAGAAAAAATGACTATATGACGTAATACGTACAATTTCCTCCACAGCTGATAGGAGAGAGCGGCGAGAATGACACTAACAACGATCCCACATATCACTCCAACAACGACGGTTATGATCTCCTTCCGCTCTGCAACAGTGGAGAATTGTAGATGAAATAATGCTGTGTTGTCATTTTAGCGGTATATCGTGAAACGTGCACAAGGTATATTTTTCTATAATGTTTTTTTCAAATACGAAAATGTCAAAGTGGTTCGGTCCTAATTGTTTGAGCTACATCGTAGAGCATCAACCACATCAAAAGCATTCTAGTTTTACATCTAGCAATACTGGCAAGAACGGATTTTAACTAAGGTAACGTTATTGAATTTCAAAATTCATAAAACTTTATGAAACCTAAACATTGACAATTTAGAAGTTATGTAAGATAACACAGTCAATGAAACGGTATATGGTTTAAGGAAACAGATAGCTTGGGCACTTGGTAACAAGTATTAAAGTTATTAAGTGCTTGCATGTTTAAAAGGTTGCAGATCAAATCTTTGTGACATTAAGCTACTTGAAACCGGAGGTTCTTTTAACTGTGTATGTCATATGATACTGATAACGGTCTAATGTGGTATCAAAACTGAAAATAACTGCTTGATCGTTTCCCGCTTATCTAAATATTAAAATATCGACAGCTGTTTGTTAATCTTCTTCCTTAAACCTAACGTTGCTTTTTAATAATTATATCTATGTGCTTAAACGACACATAACAATGCCTATTATAGCATAGAGTTTATCTTACAACGAATGGCGAGTTAGCATTTCTTATTCTGTAAAGATTTTGGAAATGTTTGGCATGAACAACATGTACATATGATTCATTCAGTCAATAACAACCCTACGGGTAAGATTAAAATCTTAAAACATGGTGTGAAGAACATCTTTTTCAAGTAACTGTTTTCATTAGGCTATGTTCACCAACACTTCTATTCAATCGGGTACTCTATTATGATTTGAATTTCGCGATGATCCATAGATTGAAGGCGTTCGATATTTAGACGTAATTAACAATGAACCTTGATATTCTAGCTATAAGCATTTAAAAGTTGTTCTTGAAAAGAAGATCATTCAAAATCGTAAACTTTAACATGAAAGCTCTCTTTTGTTTTTCGTATTTTGAAATGTTACTGTTTATTAGGTATGACGACATATTTACCGGATTTACTGTGCTTGGTTTGCAAGCTGTTGGAATTATTTCGCTAAATTCGGTTTTGTTCGACAGGTAAGAAAGGAAGGTTCAACATTTAAAGTGTTCGTCTTGAACGGCAATTTCATATGCTTACAGATATTCTAGAAATTGTGTAAAATTGTGTAAACGCCTTCAACCTACTTCTGCTAAAAATTTTACGTAACTTCTTTTTCATTTAATCTTTTTTATATGAAACATTTACGTGATTTTATATAAGATTGATTTAAATTATGTTCGAAAACAACCGTTTATGACAAACATTCAACTACCCTGAGTCTCACCTGTTGTCATGGTGCGGGAAGGGAAGGTCTCTGTGCACCCGGTCGATGTACACACAAACACCACAAATCTGAAACAATTCACTACTGTTTATCAAGCGAATAACTTGCAAAACGTTATGTTCATTCGACAAAGCAGGTTTGACATAGGTTATATAGAAGAGAATATTAAATGAACTATAGGGAATATCATTCATAGAATATCACTCATACTTGTCATTTCATAAACATAGAAGCAACTCGACTAATAAAACGGGATAGAATCCTCTTTTAAAAAGTACTACGAATTGCTTATTTGGCGGTTATGGATTTAGAAATGTTTTAAATTACGATGTTAGTGCTTGTACAGCATAAGGTCGTTTTAATATTATTAGAATATGTTTTTATGTAACATGTTACAGTATTTACGACGATGTAAATAATGTGGATTGTCGAACTTGTAATAGGCCTGTAGCATATTGTTATAAAATGTGTAAAAATCAAAATTAACAAAAGTGTGATAGCAAGTTCCAAAGACTTTTGTCGAATCAAAGGTTTGGAATTTGGTTGTATAATTAGTGAAAATATTTGACTAAAGGCATTGAAAGTCCTTATACATGCACGAAAGCTCAAATTGAGATCTGGAAACGTCAGCAGAAGTACATAGTCAATAAGTATATCAAGCATCAACAGATGTTTGTATTTAGGTAAAGGAGACAAGAGCTGCAAAGTGTTCTCGCATGGATCTCAAACATGCACGTGCATACGCATGTAATCCCACAACTACCTGTATTCTGTGTCAGGTGTCAGAGGGTTGTTACTGCACACTCTCCCGTAACAGTTCCCGTTCCCGATGATTACATCTGTTGTCATGGAAACATGTCGGTAATCCATTACACAGTAAGACTTTAGGTTATGTTGGTATTTTGTAATTTGAAATATGAGTTTGATCAAAATGCCTTTGCCAAAAAATTAATATCCTCTAAGTAAACATATTTTATAATTCCTTTCATGCGTTAAAAACACAAGGTACAAAAAACAACATCTTCACTAAAAGCCTTGACTACTGGTTCCGAGAAATATTTCCCGTGGTATGTTTTCCACACGTGAATGAATACCAATGACGCAGGAGGATTTACCACAGAAATAATCGAACATAGATTTATAGGAGCAGGAGCACGTTTTAAAAAAGCTTCATTGCTACACATTTTCCCCATTTCACATCATTTCATGCCAAATGCACTATCTCCAGAAGCTCACACTTCCCATGACTCAAACTAGTCATCCGTAGTCGTAGAGAAATCATCAAGTATCAAGCAAAAACCACTTCTGACCATTTTAGTGTGAACACCTTTTAATCATTTGCGTTAAAGAAATTAATTCGCATAGCTTAACTGAGACAGTCGTCGCAAAGAGCGCTATGCTTGTCAAGGGTAGTCTGTGTCAATAGTAATATGCGTCAGGTTACAGGAGCCTCTTTGGCGCTTTCGTTAGTAACAGGATACTACAGCTTCAAGGTATTAGAACAAAAAGATGAAACTATGCATCAAAGGCGGTGTTTTGAAAGGGAACGCGGAGACGACGACCTGGTGTACTGAAGGAAAAGATAACGAGATTCCTATACGTACCTATGAAGGGGTCCCTGCACTGGGCGGAGCTGGTTCTGTTGACGGCAACCAGAGATGAAGGAACAATGTACTTAAAACGTGACCCGCGGAAAGGCTCTGAAAAGCACAACAAATGATTTTATTGACTTATTTCATATGAATGCCTTTTTAATGGATGACTTTACAATTGATAGCTTTTATACAGCGCCTATTCTACACTTTTTGACTAAAAGCGCTTTATTCTCCATTAATCTAACCCGTGCCGACATTGGGGCGCTCAAGGGTCACCTCAACAAACTTTTACCAGGTACCCATTTGCACGCTAAATGAACAGGGACACATTTAGAGTAAAATATTTCTTAGAGTGACACCACACGTTTTGAACTCATGTCTCGATGATTCATATCTGGCAGGGAACAGCGTTTTTCAATCTTATTTCGCCTAGTGATGAGGTTACCCAACCATCGGTCGAGCAAAGCCAAACGCTGCTGAACTTGCAGCCTGAGCGAATGGACCACGTACCACTAACTTTCATCCATCAATTCATATCCCTGCACTTCCAAGATCCTTCACCACTACAATCAGTCACTCACCTACAATCTGGGTTCCACCTCTATGCACCAGGACCCCCCAGTGTCGAATCTTCCCCTGGGAGGCATCGCACAGGACGCTGGTGGGTATTCGCAGCCCTATCTCATGTTGAGGGTCTCCTACGGCCACTGACGACTTCTCTGCTGTAATCCGCGACATCGGGGGAGCTGGCAAGATAGAATGTTAAAAGAATGGTCAACAATGACTTGAGAATTCGTATATATCATTTTTTCTACGTTATACAATAAATGGTTATTTCTGGCTAATAGTTTTTCAAATTCGAACATATGACCAAGACAAAGTACATGTGGTGATTTGATAGAATGAATTTAAGAATCACAATGCGCAATCGCATTGTAATAAATTTATACTCTGCTTAAAGATATTATATCCCAGTTTTGTATCCGACTTCAATTCCCATTTTCATCAAGGCAATACATTCAAGTAAATAAAACACCAAACAGAGTTTCAATGCGTCATTTAATTAAAAAGATATAACGGTTCAAAGTGCGTAGAAATTGGCCACCTCGAAAGCCCAATTAAAAAAGTCCCTAGAGTGGCCTGAGCTCTCCTTCGGCGGATGTGACGTCATAGACAGGAATCGCTCCGCGTTTGTTTGTAAACAAGTATATATCAATGCAGATATGGGTCGCATTCGTTTACGTTTTCATTGCGAAAGAGACATGCCTTCTTCCTGCGTTGCTGCCATCTGTACTAATAAGAATCCAGGAGACATTCAATTGCATCGGTTTCAGAAGGATCCTGTCCAATTCGCTAATTGGACAAAGTTTCTTGGTCAGAAAAGAGCGAAGTGCAGTCCCAACGACAGGTCTGTCATCTGCTCCTGCTTTCCTACGATTTCAAAACGGACTTTGGACTTGCCCCTCAAAGGAAAAAAATCGTCAAAAATGCCGTAAGTCATAAAGCTGCCCCGGAGAAACATTTACCATTTTATGTAGCCTTACAGTGGATAATTCATAACCTATTTGATATTGATAAACATTGCAGAATGAAATAAGATATTTAGTAATACAGATTTGTTTATATATTGTCATGTGTCACGTGTATTGACAAATCTAATTACCTTCATCAAGTTTCAATAAAGGCTGTTGATCATGTGTGAGGATAAAGTTTAGATAACTAGTCAGGGCCTTGTGTATTACCTATTGAAAATGTGCCAGGTGCTGAGGTCATTAAGTTTATTGCTTATTTGCCATAATGTACACATGTGTGGCATTTCATGTAGACTGTTAGGTAATAACTTTATGACTATATTGTCTGGTGTGAAAAAGTAGTGTTAGGTAGCTTAAAACCTCTCTCTGGTAAAATACCGGTATTAAAGTACTGACGGAAATCGAAATAATATGCTTTTCAGCGTTAATATTTTTATTTGGTTGAAACAATTAAAACTGAAAAAGAATTCTATATTTACAATACATTTCCAAGCAGGCTTACCTTACATCACAATTAACAATAAATGGTGTGTTATTATTGACACTATTGGCCCTCTAGATAAGTACCACACTCTTTATCTCAAACTTTAACTGACACAAAACAACAATAATCTGTATCCTTACTATGCAAAATACACTAGTACGTAACTCTAATTTTTTTTATGAAGGTGGCAAATCGCGAATCAAGAGGTACATTTACTAAACACATCAAAGATTTGATCTTCATTATCACTAATTACTGGTTAATGAGGCCAAAAACAGCTGCTCGGAACCGTCGAATCCCAATGACGAGATCCGGAAGTTGCCGAGAGGCAGTCCATCAAAAGCGAGATCTCATTGTTACAGTCATGTAAAGCAGAAACACAGAGTTACGATATTGAGTTGACACTTTAAATGGCACAAAGTGGTAACAAATATTCTACATATACAATACTCAATCAACTACGCAGGGGGATAGTCGATATGTCTAGGTGTTCAAACAAAAAACAGTCACAATGGCGGCAGATATCAGTTTGGGTTCACTCGATCGGCATTATCGGAGATTAACAACCCAAACAAATAACAAGTTAATTAATGTCAAACAGAATATGTCGATGTATTGATATTAATAGCTTTGGTGACTTAGGGGCTTTTTTAAAAGTATAATCAGTGAAAATATATACGTTTACGACCTCTGGAATCTATAATCTAAGCAATGACACAGGTCAGCCAGTCGTTAACGAGTCCTGTCTATGTCGTCACAACCGCCCTAGCACGTGATTGGTTAATAAAACGTTTCGCGTCTGTTTTCAGGAAGTGTTTATAAAACACATTTTTTTCTGCTATTTTCAGGTGGATGTGAACCTAAATAGTTGTTGATATTTATTCTTAACTGTGTTATGAAGTATTTCCGCTAATTGTACCCCCTATGTGGATATATTATCTTTAACGTAGTTCAGTACACATATATTATCTCATTTTAATTAGATTGAACAATTCAAACATATATGCATAAACTCAACTACGCGTGTAACATATTTCATTAAGTAAATCATCTTATCATCATAGACCTATCTGGTCATCGTTTTCAGATCTAGCTTAGCGAAAAAAATTTGATTTGGGTGGCCTTCCGATCATTTCTTTATCATAGAGACCCCTGTGTATATAATGAAATCAAGAAAACACTTTAAATCACAATCAAAATGACACGGTCATAAGTTTGGCGATAAAGGGGTCAGAATAACAATATTGTACTAGCACTCGTACATGATGATAACTATTTTCTGTTCAAAGAGGTCTCACACACAGAGTGAAACAGTACCTTTTAGACAGTTTCGTATAGTACAGGATACGTTTTTGTGTGGTCTGTGTCCTTAAAAATAAATAAATTTGCGACAGTACATTATCAGTTCAAATTGAATGTGGTCCTCTTGACCACAGACATCCGACCGAAAGTATAAGTTGTATTACCACCTCAAATCAAGCTTTGACCAAGCGGCAACCTTAACCAAAGTGCGGTGCGACGAGACTTGACACCTATTCAAAACTATTAAAAACCACAATGGACATGATAATCACATTTATGAAACCTCAGTTGATTCTATGACAGTTTTCGCTGTTCATTTAAAGAGAGATAAGAATGTTACCCCCAGCTGTGGTGTTGAACGTCTGTAGGACCCCCGGACCATCTCCCATCTGGTTTGTCGCTGACACCTGGAGGAAGCACACACGCATCGTTTTTAGTATGACTGATTAAGAGCCGAGCCGTAAAAAATCGAAAACGAAATAGAATGGTATTGGTATGGGTTAAATTTGAGGCTTTCTTTTTTCAGAACTTACATTGATAAAGTAATGACATTCTGGCTGGACCTTCGTACGCACATAGGTAAGATTTCGTACAATATACTCCTCGTACTTCTGAAAAGACAAACAATAAAGTACGTATGAGTATTCAGATTAGCAGAAGCTGCTCAACTTTCCCTGTAAGATATAACACTAGTACAACAGTCTCAGTGACTGGCTAATTTCAGCAACCATTGTTCTCGTCAATTTTTCGTGGCAATTCTTCAGTGCATTGCGAATGAACTTGATAGTGCCATACAGCAGAAATCTCTTTGTGAATACTACGTGTCGCCGCTTGGGGCGCTGCACTCAAACCACGAAGTCTTATTTTAACAATTGCAATTGGTTTACATCAAGCGCCTTTTCTACAGAATTTTTGGGGGGAAAAGTTAGTCGACATAATGAACTTCTTACAGTTAAAGCAGCACACTGCACCCGGACCTTGTGCCTCTCGATGATGCCGTGACGCTCTCGTTCTGGAGGCAGGTCCCACGAGATATTTAGAGACCTGGGTGCAGTGACGTTACCTGTCTCTATTACTCTCAAATTGATGACAGAACCTGGGACTGAAATATAATCAAACGTTTTCATTTTATCAAAATGGTACACATTTCAGATTTTAATCAGCATGTTCTTTGCACTTACGATGTGTACGAGAGAAAGGTGTATAATCTTCAAAACCTGTTCATGTCAGACTTCCCTTTCCCTTCTGTATTTCACAAGATAGAAGGTGGTCAGAAAAGAGTGGCCATTAGCGATACCTATTACTATTATTAGCAATATTTAAGCGTTTTCGTTATGTTCATAGTCTAGCGTATCATTACTAACACACATTCATGGAGTACGCTTTGCGTAGCTTTCAATTGAGGAGAAAACGATTTAGCCATAAAAAACGCTGTTTTCTATAACAAGCAATAAATTAGTTGACAACTTATTGAAACAGGTACTGCAAAATGTAGAATACAAAGAGCAAAACACGATAAAGCAAACCGTCTGATCAAATTTGAATGTCGCATTTGGGTAACGATTTGCAATGGACGTCTGTCTCTCTCTAAACAGGAGTATTGTGATCTAAAATAAATCAATCTTCTCTCAATAAGTGGAAAGTCTAATTAATTTCGGTTGCAAATAAGCGTTTGACCAAAGGATTTGCTGAAAACGAGACGCCAGTTTGATGATAACTGACCTTTCGTAGTATGTCGTCGCATACTTACTTTCTGCCGATGTGGTCACGTTGGATACAGACGAGGTGATGGTACCGGCGTTGTTCCTGGCAACGACTCTGATAGCATACGTCCAATATGGAGTGAGGTCCCCCACTGTGCATTCCGACCCTGCAATTACATTAATCTTTTTAATAATCTATAAGTTTATTACAACCTTACATTCAGTCTTGCCCGAAACCTGGTATACCACTGAAAATTATCTTTCTTTGCGGTTACTCACCTAAATTTCATGTCTTTGATATGAGTTTTTCAGAGTCTCTAAAGCACAAAAAGCCTTGTTTTGAATGCCATGTCATAATACTAAGGCATTTCAGGAGAAACCATTTGTATTATAAAGTCCACAAATTCCTGTTTTAGATAAAAGAAAGTACTTTCTCATGTTTTCTTATGTTTTTTTCTTGTATGTCTTCTTAATGCATCATCTCTCTCCATGGTTTAAGCCGACGTTAGTGAATAATAGCATAATAATTCAATTAAAATGTTTTTGAATGCTATGTCCAATGCTGTTAAATATAATGCTGTTGGGTACAAGTTACGGAGAATCTTAACTTGACCACCCAAATTTTTACGCTTTCGAGAAGGAGAAATTTAAATACTTTTTGAAAATAAATGATGATGAACATGGCAATTTATTAATATTCATCTAATTCCAATATTTCAACAAGACTCATCAAAGACTATTTTATGACTTTCACGTCTATTGTAACACAAAAGTGAAAATCATAGGAACATAACTGATCGTACCTGCACAACGTGTTGTCGTTTCAATTTTGCTCACTTGATCGCGCGTGATGATCTCATATGTGGTGTTTCCATGGAGACGACCATCAACTGTCCACTTAACGATGACTGATCTTGATGTTTCGACAGTTTCTAAAATTTCAGGCTTCTTTGGACCTGTTGAGTTTAAAATGTACAAAATAATGAGTGACAGCAATAAACAATACATGAGTTCATGAAGAACTACCAACGATGGAATCAGCGCTCAGGAAAAAACATCACGTTAATCACGTCACTGAGAAGCCAGTGATGTATAGAGCGGTAGAGGTAATTGAGGCTAGTGATGTACATCACTAGCTTCTCATCCTCCATCTCTGTTGTAATTGCAGTTGCTCTCCTTGTTAATTTATTTTCTTTGTAATTTGTTAACATGTATTTATATGCTCACATCTCACCATATTGTCACCATTGCTTGAGAACTACACAAAGATCTGTGTCGAAACTTCGCATATAATGAATAAAGAAGTTGTTATCCATATATTTCTTGTCATTATCGTCAATCCAACTTCTAAAATGCCTCTAAAACAAGCTATGTTTTATTTGCCCCTCCCTTATCAAGTATGTATAAGTGGCGAGGTTTTGTTGCGTTTTGGGACGTCATGGTTCCATATATTGATCGTTTCGTTCGCTTCAGTTCAATAGCCAAAAACACCTGAAGCGAGTCTAGTTACTTAAACGAGTTGACAAAACTGGAGCTGTATAAGCATGATTAATAAACTCTTTATAAGAGAAGAAAACCACAATTGTGTTTGTCTTTGCTACAATGTATTTTGTATCTAAGCATCAACATTATCAGAATGGATTATAGGTACAGCTTCATATACATATATGGAAAAGTTATGCGGTATCATGACGACTACGAAATAAGATATTTCTTACTACAACACAAGATAGAAATGTGAAATATGAAGGAACTCACGTGCTTCCTGTGTCTGTATGGGAACAGTGACCTCTGAACCAGCGTGCTGTGATGTGTAAGCAACGACGATGACGTCATACGACGTGAAAGGATGCAGATCTGTGATATTCTGTGTAAATCGTGACTGGCCGGGTGAAAACTCGGTACCTGACAAGACAGCTGGCGGTACCTGAGGTCGGTTTTAAAAAGATTTATTGCTATACGCAAGAATATGTTACAATAACGAAAACAGAGAATTGGCAAATTTAGTAACTTTAAATGTGAATGAAATACTGTATGTTATACTACAGCACGTCTTATAATCATATTAAAAGACGGAATAATAAATTGAAACGTCACACCTGTCTAAATCTATTGATTCTCTTTATGATTTAATTTTGGAATTGAATTGCTTCATTACATTTCAAAGGACAACAAAATAAACGTTAATATCATTACCATAACCTAACTCAACCTAACCCTTATCTAAAGAACAACTCGTACTAAAAACCTAATCTTATTATTTGTTATCCTAGAACTGATCAGTACCTTTGTGTTTATGTAGCAAGGTGCTTTGCACTCCACACACGATATATTAGCTTGATAGACGAGCGCTGATTGCTGCATGACTGCCAGTGTGTATCTGGTGATCCGTCCAGTGTTCGCTTGGGGTGAGGTCCAGGACACAGACACACTAACCTCGGTAGATGATGTCGTCAGGTCCCTCACCTTTAGCGGTACTGAAGACGAAAGGGCAGTGTTTTATGCTTTCTACTACCAACTTCTCTCGCAAGATATATCTCACGCCAGTATCAACAGTGTTTATAAACTTTGATACGTTCCGTTCAACTGCATGGTTTGAGTGTAACGCCCTTTATCGGTGATTCGTATTAACCCTCAGTAGTTGTCTGAGTCGACTATCAAGTGAAGGTGAAGTGCGCTGACGAAATGCATCAAGATTTAACATAGCCATTGATTCAAAATGGAGCAGGTTATGCACTGCGGGGTATGTTGCTTGGGAGCTAACAGGGAGTTAAGGCATTATGAGTCTAAGTCTTCTGAGATATCGATCTATGATAGATATAAGCATAACTCACGTGACACTTCATATTCGTATTGCATCTAAAAATAAATATCTTTGCTGTTATTGAATTTAAAGAAGCGTGAGGACGTATTTACATTACATATATGTTACAAACATAGTGGGGTTCGTGGCTTCTTTTTTGTTTAAACATTAAAGGTTGACCGGCTGATTACGTTCTGATAACACTCCATTAGGATATATCTGTAAAACTCCTACAGTCCCCTGGTAGCCTTCCCTTGACGTAACACCACCACCTGGTTTCTCATAGCTATCTATGGCACGAAGACGCTTATCGTTACTCTCGCCAAATTGTAGTCAATATATTGCTGTCATAAAGTTTGCTGGTTATTTATAAACGACACGCGGGAAATCCAATGAGGACAATCAGGAGACTTATAACATGATTGAGCAAGAACGATTCAATACATATATACCCTGGGAGAGAAAGACTGAACATGTTCTGACCTCCGGATCCTGTACCAATCTGCTTGACTTCTGACATGGGTCCTTGTCCCGCACTGTTTGAAGCCACTACAGAAACGTTGTAGCAAGTGTCTGTAGACAAAGGTTGGCATATAGATTCATTAGAATCCTGGAAATCAATGTAAAGTCAAAGGTAGAGTTGAATAACCTTGAACAGGACTATTTCGCCCACTTTGTTTTTTAAAACTTTTGACTGTCAAAAACGTTATCACCAAGTTCGTATTATGTATGTTCATGATCAATATCTGTTTAATGTCTAAGTAATTCTGGTTTACCATTTACATGAATCGAGATGCAGTTACAGTTGACAGCCTAGTGTGAACTCCTACTAAAGCATAGGCGATGACGACCGTTTTATGATCGTCAAGAAGCTATATTTCAGCTTCTGTTTAAATTAAACCTTTAATCAGCAAATCGTTTCGTAAAATTTGCTAAGTACCAATTTTGCAGATGTAGATTATCTAAAACATATCAAAACCCGTATGTGGTAATGTTTACAGGGGGTAAGAAATCTTCTCTTTAAACTATAAGTTTTGTTTCGGAACATCTACAACAAAATCAGAAAACGTCACATTAATAAATGAGTTATTTTTTTCTCCATAGTGCCAAGGCACTGCCTATATATCTACACGATAACTGAAGAGAGCAAGACGGGTGCAAGTTTACCAAACATGTTGAAAGATGGTAAGATAGACTTAATCGGAAGAATCCACACCCACCGTATTCGCCGTCATAAGTTGCGTTGGATGAGGTTGTGTTCCAGTAATCCCCATTGACCCTCACAGTGTAATAGATGACGCCATCAGAGCTTGACAGGGGCTTCCAACGTATTTTCAATTTTCTTCCGTCAGCTTGTAAATCGATGATCTCAACGACGTTTGGTCCTGAAGATAGAAACATAACGACGTTAGATGGTTTTTTGATAAAATGTGAGTAGATTTTCCACGTCTCACAATCTTTATTGATGAGAAATTCCGCTACATCAACTCATTTGCATCTGCGAAGCGCCAACAATACCCTTATATATATATATATCAAGGCAAAAGATCTGTATCAGTAGAGTACCAGCCGACTTGAAATCGAACATAATGTCATTTCATTTCATTGAATAAAAAACTGTAGGCGATACAAGGCAATTGCCATATATAATTCAAATTTTGACCTCTTATTGTTTCTTTCGAAATTTTATCTATGGGAAATATTTGCAAATCGTTAATGCAGATTCACGGTAGCAATTGCAACATATCTGCTGTTTTATGATACATATAAGGTTTCTTGAGAGGATACATGAAAGTCCCTATCGAAAATAAAAATGTATATAGCTTTACCACACATCTAAAGGATATTGCTTTCGGAAGGGATTTAATAAGATCTCCATGGCAAAGTCTCAAATACGAGATTATAGTGCAAAACACCCGGTGTGAAGATCACATGTCAAAATAAATTCAGTCATGAGGCTAATGTCACTGGGACATCGAAGAGATGAAGTTTGAATCAAGCGAGGATGGGAAGCTATGGGGAAATCAAAAGCTAGGGTGTGAAGGTGAGGGAAAATCACGTTTGATAGATAATGGAAGCCATATCGAAAGTCAAGCACAACAGTGCTTAGAAAGGTAAGAACACCATTGTAGTAGCTAAATAAAATCAGCTCTTACTTGTAGTAATAGTTACAGAAGAAGAGAAGCGGTATCCTGATTCAGTGATGACTGTCACGGTTACCCTATACGTGTTTCCCAACATAAGGTCCGGTATGTCAACACTTGTATATTTGGGGTCATCGGGAAAGGCCTCTCTGTTGTCTCGTTGTGATGTTAAACTGATGTGAGTTTGGTTTACATCTGATAGTTCTTCTATTTGCCAAGTTATCCTCGTAGAGTTGTAGCCATGCTGTGCTGCCACGTCCCTCGGTGTAACTCGAGAACCTTATAGACAACAACAGTCATGGAAATTAGCGTTTGCCATGGATAGTTATGAAGATTTATCGTTAAAACTGTGTTCCATATCTTCTATGGCAGTAGATCTTTAACAATGCCATGTCACAGTCATTGACATGACACCACGGTGGTGTTACATCATATGATCACATCTCAATGACATGGCGTCATAAACCTTTTGACCTCAGAATGCTATCACATTACCGCATTGGAAATATAATGGACTTTTGGAATGATAACAACGATATCACTCTCGAGTCTTGTGAAAACACTCGTTGATAAAAATAAAAAATATCCTCGGCAAGTCTCGGATATTAATAACTGTTATCAAAGCGTGTAAAGCGTGTTGATAAATTGGATATCCGCCACTTGGGTTGGGTTCTCTTTGTTTCGTAGAGTTTTTAATACAGACTGAGAGACAATAGAGTGCCCTCAGGCAGATACGCTGAATATTGGAGTTTTATAGATATAATTTAGTATCTTGTTATTGCATGACGGAATGTTGAGAATACCTAAAAAAACGAATGACAATTTTGTTTTCAATATACTATCAAGTGAATGTTGCATTTAAATATGAATATTTAATCGGGTTTTAAAGTATAGAAAGATATATTCAAAACTTTCATCAATCATAATTAAACACCGATATTCTAATATTGAAGAGAACATTTCTCTACCTACCATGTCGACACTTTTGCCCCGTTTCATAGAACTTGCCCTTACAGTGACATACGTTTCTGCAAACCGCATGTTTCAGATGTTCACAATCTGAGTCGACGGAGCATGGCTCGCCAAGGTTTGCTGACGGAGTTTTCGTGGTTGTTGTAGTTGTGGATGAAGTAGAGGTTGTTGAAGATGTTGATGTAGTTGATGACATAGATTGTGTTGATGACGTTAGAGTATTTTGTAGTGTGGTTGGTGACATTGATGTATACGAACTAGTTAAAGATTCAGCCTCAGTCGTCACGTCGATCAAAGTGGAGGGATCTGATTCTCCACTTGTCTGGGTAATAACAGGCGTGGGTTGTGTCTCAAGGATGGTCGAATCGTGCGTTTGATCAAACGTCGACACGGAATCATTTCTTACCACTGTTGATGTCTCTTTCTCAACGGAGGGAGGGGTCAAGTGTGACGTTGAAAATAACTTTGTTTGAACTTCCGGTAGGATATGCGTTGAACCGGATGAGCCCCGTCCATCAGTAGGTGATGTGGAAAGTTGGTATGCCTTGCTGCTTGACTGAGTTGTTATTTCTGTACCTGATGTTCTAGTATGGTCTGAAGTCTTATGAGAGGCTGTGCTTAGAGTAGGATTTGAACTTCCGGTGGAGATGTTTACCCATTCTTCAGGTGTAACTGAACTTCGTGAAGTTTTGATGTTAGCCAGAGTTGTATAAATTTCGCCAGAGATGTTTGTAGCTGTAAACGGCGCGACTGTAGTGGTGTTGACGTCACCGCTTTCGGTGTCTTCTGTTGAAAGTTCTGTCCACTGTGTACTTGACGTCATAGACACTGGTTGAGTTATCTCCCCTGATCCGTCATCGCCTGTGCTTAGGGCAGGTTCGGACGAGTCAGTCTGCGGACATATATACAGGATATCATAAAGTAATATGATCTGGAGCACATTTTGACCTCTTCGTTGTTTCCTTCGAAATACTTTGTGAAATTTTTTTCATAATTCTAGAAGTATTTGTGAATTGATATTATCGATAAGACCATATGCATTCAAGAATGGGGAAATATTTTGTATCTTTTGTTGTTAGCAAAGAGCTTAAGTTAGATGTAAAGCTGCTCTCGATAATAACATTAACAATCGTAAGTAATTAACTTTCACCTATTGTACATACCGGACTATCATAGTTCCTCAAAATCCCAAATAACTTTGACTTTCTTCTTTTCAATTATCAATTGCAGTTGTTGGCCAAATAATAACTATAGCAATGACTTATTATAGATCTAAAGGAGGTTGCTATGCCTCAGTAAATCTGTAAAATATATGTTTTGCTGTAGTACCCTTAACGAGCAAGAATTGAGCAATGCAATACCCTCAACATGTCATATCGATGATCATCACGTGTTGAAAATGTTGCAAAAAGAGGCGAACATATCGAAGCAGCGGCCTTGTGAGGAGTCCTTAACCTCATTCCTTATGGAATTTTATGCTTTTTTATAATTCAACGATTAATAAATAAACTCAGTCCACTTTAAAAACAATTTCACGAAATTAACTCGTTGAATTATGCCAAACCTATCACTCGTTTAATAAAAATGTTATTAACGAGACGTTTAGTATTTAGTATTATGTAACCAGCAGACAAGAGAAGCATCACTGTTCTAGAAGACATACAACTACTTAAATATTAGAAATCACGAACCACTTCTATTTTGGAAATTCACGTTTGAGCACATTTTTAAGGAAGGTTTTCAATCTACATTAACTAATTTAGATAAAAAACAATGGCAAGTGTATGTGCTTAATGCATCAGAGTGTCTCATTTGTCATGGGCGACACGAAACACACAATGCTGTGTTAAGAAGTTTACAATTGGGATATTTATCCGTGTTTGATGGTATAAAAAGAAGGCGTTCCATAGCCATTCATCGTACAAGGGGACAGGTTGTAGGATAAATTCGATACACTCACGAATTCAGAGGTCCCATCCCATACAACAATTGTCGTCGATTGGTCACTGTGGACTTGACTCTGAAACATTAAGAACACTATCTAAAGCCTTGTAAAAGTAACTTACAATGTACCGATTTTACAGCGCTTTGGATCTGTGCTTGTGTATAATAGTTTGATACTACTGAAATAAGTATGGAGAATTGTGCTGTTAGTGAATTTCAAATTTGAATCGAAAACGTGAAACAGAATTATTTGGTCTCAAATATAAACTAACAGGCCATATATACTAATCACCATATTGTAAAAACTAATGAAAATTTGAATCTGTAGAAGTTTGAAATAAGCTAGTTAATTCGTTAATTAAATCGTTTCATTAAACACTTAAAAACTAAAATTGTATTTGGAACAGTTTTACTCCCAAGAAAGGGAAAGGTCATTCTTAATGTTTTCTACACATTGAAGTCTTTAAATAAACTTTGATAGGGCATGAAGGTGTAATGCATTGGGCTGTTTTTCAACTTGAATTGTGATAAGTACAAAAGCCCGGTATTTCATTATCATTTTGACATTCGCTCTTGTCATTGATTTACGAAATTGAACGGAAAATAAAAATAAATTGCAATATAAGCAAGTCTTAGTTATCAAATGCAAAATTCATTAAATCATTTACTTTAAGTTTAATTACAGGAAGCTCTTATTAAGCATTCTGATGTGTTGTCCTTAATGAATTCGTGATATGATTAACCATTATTTGCCTTAATATAACTTTCCCAAGTTTTGGGAAGGGAATAAGTGATTGCGAGTTACTTATAGTAACCAAGCCCTCGTTTCAAAACAACATTTCATTTCTATTTCTGTACATTAATTGATGATATCTCTATAACATATGATATCGCAACTTATTCGTTTCCTGCCATTGAGACGAGGTTTCAGCCACGTTCCCTCATACCGGAAGTAGTTTTTTCCTCTGGACCAACAAGGTCGTGCCGCGTTGGTCAAGGAGTAGGCTCATAAGATTTAGATACTTGTGAGAGAAAACTGATAATTTGATGAAACATATTTTCATGTGTATCTCTCAAAATCATTACTTGATCAATTGCAGTAACAAGTCAATTTGAATGTCTCGTTTTGGAATGTTCTTAACCTGGCGAGATAGAAGTGTTAAAAGGAACATTTTCTTGTTTTTTTACACCCTCATACATCCGAGTCCGTGCAGGTAAATTATGTAGATTTTTTATGAACATAATTTTCATCTTTTATCAAAACTTTAAGCAAAACCAGTTGTCCCAAATCTATGCATTCAATTATCTCACCACCTTATGCGATATTGAACAGACACAAAACACCTGATAAATAACCTGATAAATGAAATTTGAATTCTTCTTTACAACCTCTATGCTTATCGAAGACCTCATAAATCAACTTTATAGGAAGACAGTATTTAGTTTTTTTACCCTATTGAAAATTATATATTCTATTACAAGTGAAAAATGAGAAATCGGAAACTAACTTGACTAAATCAAAATCACGGAATTTTTTTATAAAAACTTTGACATTATAATTTCCTTAACTCAGATTTTCTTATTCCTGATTTGAAACTGTATAAACTGTTTCGAACAAACAAAAGCTTTTTAAAAGTCAATGTGAAAATAACCATTTCATGATTTATTTCCTCTCTATACTAAATCGCATTGCTAATCTGTAAAGCGAATATTTAAATGTCCATTTAAACGGACAATACACCAGAGAAGGGAGGACTTTATGACATGTACTGTGTGCGTGGGTGTAAAGCGCTTAACTTTTCAAAACTATGTTGTATCATTGTCGTCTTAATTTGAACGTCTTTGCAAGACATATTAAGCTATGTTAACTAGGGTTAATAGTGCATAGTGAATAGTACTAATATGCACAATTTCATAAAAATTAATCATAATGAAACTAGAAATAGCATATTTTCGTCGCGCCTGAATTGTGACATGGTCTCATAAGGAAGAGTGTGAATCAAGCGTGTATAAAGGCGTGTATCCTCCTAGTCAGAACATACCAGTTCACCTCATTGTAGGGTTGCGGAAAGGCTTGAGTGCTTTGCTGTATTTAAAGAAGCAATGTCTTTCAACAATGCATTTATTCTTTAAAGACGTTCAACTAGGAACATGCTAAAGATACTGGAAGGTCATACGTTTATGAATGGATATAGTTAACCAGTGCTTACGTGGTGTGGACATATATTAGATAAAACAATTTCAACTCATGTTGTTGAATTGGTTGTTATTATCTTCTGCTATCTAATAAATTTATATCAACACGAATTGTTGAGTATATGGAGATTGCCTAAGGTCACTTATGTTCATCAAGGAATACTGATATATGTAATTTTGTCCTTCTTCAATAGTTTTCAATAAAATGTCTAGTATATATTAACCCAGCCAGCACTGCTGTTGACTTTCGGTACACGAATATTTTAACATTTTGACCTTAACGAGTTTAGGATTTCATGGGATTATGATTCCGTCTTGTTTTCGAAATAGACTTGTCATCCACTTGATGACGCATAACCACATTGTATTGTTGAGACAAGTTTTCAGTGATAAATGAATGTAAGAACTCTTCAATGTACAAAAGACAGGATTCGTATTTTGTATATTTTCAGATAAATAAGTCTTCATCATTTACAAATTCCAGTTAGATATATGTACAAAATAATTGTGATGTCAATTCTATACCATTCTACTTCCTTATAGTTGAAAGCAAGTCAAGATACATGTAGACGGAAGAACACAATTGTAGCTGGTTGAACCTCGATAACTGCGTTTTTCAAATGCAGTGAAACTGGGACTGCACATGCATCTTCATAATATGAAACTGCGTTTGTTTTGACACTCTTCCCGACGAGAACAATGCACTTCATCTCCCTGTCAATTAGACAAAATCGCTATCATGTCTTAATATCTACTTGCTAGCAGGAACTAGATTGTCAACAGTTACAGTTGATGAGTGTATCCGGTTAAATGTTGTTGTTGTGCAGGATCAGATTTATTGTGAGAAATGTTGTGAAAACCGAGGAAGTATGTAAAGCAACAGTATGCCATTGCAAAAAATCTATCATGTATCGGTTTTCCTGTCTATTGTGAAAACACATAACCTTTATCGTGTTTGTCTCTTTTTAAAGACGTAATTCATCAATAGTGTTGAAAAAAGTTTGAAACTTATTTGCAAAAACAGTAATATGCATTGACTTATATTATTCTGAGTAATGATTCAAAAAGTATTAATTTATGATAATAAAGTTATACTTTTCATCATTGATGTATGTATGATATGATTTTCAAACTGATAACCACTACTCATGGAAACAATTAGAACTAAAACAGAAACATCTGATAACATTTTCAATTTAAACAATTATAATTTGAATGTCAAAACTTATGTTCTTCGTACGAAAATGACTGAATACAAATCAGTACTTCAGAATGAAAAAGTCAAAATTGAGTCAATCTCAATGGTTTTATCGAACAAATAAAACACGTTTATTCGAACGAAAATATAAAATGAGGACATCTGTATTTTCAAATTGTCAAAAAATAACTAAATATGACTTTACTTAGTGAATATGAAAGAAAGTGTAACTTACATGGTGTATATAGAAGAAGAAGAGAGCGACGTGAACGTGCGTGCACCTCATGGTGTCGGCCCTTTCTACTCACAGGGGAAACCCTGCCAGAAGCACCAGCATCCGCTCTTGTGACGTCAAACCGGATGCCCGATTCAATTTCGGCAAGCTAAGGCGACATCGAGCCGTGAAGTCGCCGTTTGGTGACGTCACATGGGAAGTGTCTGTACTCGACTGGTGCCCTATTCCCATAACAAGGTTTCGGTTTTCTTCGTCAGAGGTTTCGGATATCTCCGTAATGTCTGAACGAATGGTGTCTATAGCAATGAGAGAAGGTAATAGATACTGCTCAGTTTGACAGGTTTCGGATTTTTCCGTAATATGTTTCGGCAATTTCCGTAACGACTTAGCAGGATGCTGCCTTTGGTATTGCGAGGAGGTAAGGGGTTAATACACTTATTACCTGACATGTTTCTTGATGCAATGTGGTGTCAGCCAGAGGACCATAATGGACACAGGAAAATATATTGATGTGCATTTAAGTAGACGACGTTAGAGATTAAGTTGACTTCCGTTTTTCACTGCCAGGGATGTAAATCTCAACCGTGTTTAGTTCGTTAAGAGTGCAATCTAGAGAAACCTGATATATCCTGTAGTCAGTGTTATATGAAGTATCTATTACCTACGAGGGTAATCATATGGGAGTTAATATTATTCATATATGTTGACTGGTCTAACTTCACTTTCCAATGCGCCGTCACGTCCTAAACAACGGTTTAACGTCACACTTCACCATGACGTTATATTCCGAATGTGCCAGTTACGGGTAGAAAGTCTGTGATTGAAAGTATATTTTGACAATTTACGTTGCTCTTTGAATTTCGGCAATAGAAAGAATATGAAATTCGTGCCCATGTCCTCCAATCTTTCGTTATAATGCTGATGACGTCACAATGCTATGGAAAACTATTCAAGATGCTAAATTGCAGTTTTATGGTCAGGGATTTATTCTGTTAACGGAAACTATTGAAGAATGATTTTGGATGATATAAAAATCTCTTCTTTATATCTTCTGATATTAAATCAACACTCGTTGAATGTGATATCAGTTGAGTGAGACACTTGAGTGAGATTCTGTATATATTCAAGGTATAGAATATAGTGATATCATGTACTATTACTGTGGTGACCATTTAAATATCTGTCATTGTGCTACAACTACATTGCCAACCTTTGGGCGTACTGCACAAATTTAGTATTAATTTAATTTAGTGTTTAGTGTTTTCTCAGGCCAACATAGGAACGGCAAACGAATCTTCAAATACTCTTAAACAGAACACTTATCACCAAAATTGGAAATCAAAACCTCAAACACTGAATTTATACCTTCCTAACAGGAAACAAACGTCGCGTAAGCGGACATCATATCGTTTGGAATGGAGAAAAAAACGCACAAAAATGTGGCAAGAGCATGTGGAACGGAACACTTATCACCACAAACGCCCGACAAATCACCTCAGAGCCTCGATTACAGTCTGGCAAAATGACGGCTAGGGACTACGAACAGTCTTTTTGAAAATTATGTTTTCTCTCACTACAAGTGTAAACTTAAACATAACACAACAGGATATAGCGCATCAACCTCCAACTGTCGTCAACTTCAAATCTATGTTCTGCCAGCGAACAATTTTGTATCGCAAGTATCGCATTTGGCCATCTTTGACGGAGGGGAAAACTTAGTTACGATGATGTATTGAGTAGACATGTAACTGGGGCTTACATGTTTGAAGCTCTCATAGCCGTAAGACAGTCGTAAGCCAATATCATTGTATGGTACTTATGGTTATCTTATAATTAAGAGGGCTTCGAAATTACTGGTACTGATCACGCGATTGTTACTCCTTGTCTTTGCCTATAGAAAAGCATAGGAATCATACGCGCTCTTTGGAAGAAATTATCTGAAAAAGAAGTTTCTTGAGATAACCGAAGTGAAAGGTGTGGCGTTCTCCTGTTGGAACAATATCAATGTTTTCATTCGGAAAAATGACAGAAAAGCATAGAGTGAAATGGGGACAACATACCGCCATGCACTGCTCCGTCTCTTACTTAATATATATATATATATATATATATATATATATATATATATATATAATAACAACACGATCTGTCTTCCTGGTGTCAAAATGCCTTCCCAAACCATCGCGCTACCTCTTTCATAAGACTTTGCTCCCTGAATGGAACACCCTGCAGTCCGTTCACCACGTCGCTTTCGAGAACCTGCTTTCCTCGGAAGAAGTGAACTTTTTACCAATTCTACGTCCCGTGTTACTATCATACCATGCCCAGCCCATTTCACGACGTTGATTTTCAAGCGTCAATGTCATGCCTTTAACAGTCGGTGAGTGCGGACTCCACATGCAAGACGTCTGTTTACTGCCAATGTGCTGACACGATGTTAAACACGTCATAGCAAGAAATCGACATTATAAAAATGAAGCACTCGTAAATTTTTAATCTTTATGGAAATTGACTCTTTTTTTAACGCCTTTTGATAAAAGGTCCCCGGGTCATTAAGCAAACCCCATACCCCCATTGAATTAAGTATTTGAACAAATTTATCCCTTTTAACGTTTTGAGATGCACTCATGGTTGAAACACCTTCATAGCTGTATGTATACGGCCTTAAAATAAACACCTAGGAGCTTGTTGGCAAATCCATTCTAGAATTCTAAATTTTTCATGAATAGATATGTAAACCATAATTTGGAACTTCAATGAAACATTAAAAGGGGATTTTAAGGGGCTTGCTTAATGACCCGGGGCCCTGCGCTTTTGGTTTAACTCCTGACATGCACATTTTCGGGAGCTTGTGACCATTGTGCCACTCGTTTATTAAGCGTAGCCCATGATTCCTTTTATTGTGAGTGTCAGTGGCTGACATTTTCAGCATTAATATATTTCGTTTTCTTTGCACAGATGCTAATTAGTGTGAATGTTTCTTCTAAACGGGCGTATATGATGATAAAGATCATCATGGTTGTCATGTCACAACTATTATATTTTGTGGTTTCCGTAATTCTTTTATGGCCTCTTCTTTTTATTCGGAATTTAGAGTAACTTCCCTTTGCCTTTTCCCAGAATTAAATTTTTAGAGTTACCTCCCTCTTCGTATTGCTTGGAATTTTAAATGGACGCCATTTTCCGTCAAGCGGCTCCATTCCGCACAAAAAGGATAAACACACCACCATAAAGTACGTATTGTTTCCCAAATTAATGAATATATAATTCTAACATCTAAAAGCATATTTCTATAAGGTTTTAAGTGTAATTTGGACTAAATCATTGATATTTTTTCATATTCTCACTTTTCCCGCCTTGTTTTGCTCAGTATTGCAATTTTTATGGTGAAGGTATTTTTGCATATTATGCATATTTCCAGTTGTAAATAAGCCTCCTTTCCATGTACATTTGTTTCTTTATATATCTATAATTATATCTAATGAAAGTAGGATTAAATCAATTCATGTGTAATTTTATCAGTAATGTGTTTATTGGCAAAAGCCCAACTGTTCACCTTTTACGTACGCTTCGATCACTATCAGTGTTGTTGTTCTAGGCTTTATCAGTGCTATATTTCAATCAGGTTTCAGTGTTTTCACACAACAGTATTATTCTGCGTATCAGTAATATTTTATGCTTCTAAACAAAGCTATTTCCACACATCAGTAATTTTCCATGTATCAGTATTATTTTATGGTGCTATTCAAAAGCTTATTGTGAATTTTTGTACATTGCAGATCTTCACCGCACGTCAGTGTGAATAAAATTATGACCAGTTCATAATGCTGTTATGTTTCAATGCTTAACAGTACAATGGTTTTTATCTTTTACAAATATATCATATGGTCACTTTTTAAAATAAAAATCGGGAAGGTTTGATTTATGATATATTTTTAACCGTCAAAAACGCGGGACACTGGATGTGGGAGATGTTCTGTAGGCAGTATATACTCCCCAAAATTGGTAGAAGCCGACTCACATTTCCTTTCCTTTACTTTTAGGGAAAGAAAATAAAGTCTTTTTTTAATGAAAACACGATGTAACATTCATGAGTGTAGTGCAGAGAGAGAGAGAGAGAGAGAGAGAGAGAGAGAGAGAGAGAGAGAGAGAGAGAGAGAGAGAGAGAGAGAGACAGAGAGAGAGACAGAGAGACAGAGAGACAGAGAGAGACAAAGAGAGACAGAGAGACAGAGAGAGACAGAGCTAGAGAGGCAGAGGCAGACAGGGACACAGACAGAGAGACGTAGGAGCTTCACATGCCCATATTAGATCACCAGAACCTATGTGTCTATCCTTAAATGCATCTCCAGTCTGTTTCACGTCTACGGTAGATATGCTGAAAAGTGGGCCATTGGCGTCTACTCCCAAAGATTATACACTATGTTAATTTCATAGTAAAATATCCCTTTTAAATAACTATCTTCAAACAATGAGATTATTAATACCACACCCAAAAACGATAATACGACCTTTCCACAGAAAATATGCTGAAAAGGGGATAATGATTAACCCTGTTATGACCATGCATGTTTGGTTTTGGGTTGTGATATTTAACAGACGCACCTTAACATGTTCTCATTTCACGTTATCATTTAAATCAACATAAATATTCAGTTGTCGGTTTATGAAATACATAAAAATTGTCGCATTGGCATAAACAAGAAGTAAGAATTTATGCCCTCTGTATTTGCTTGAGCCTAGGCACCTGGGTAAATTTCGCAGGCAGAAAATATCAGTTCTTAATCATGCGCGTGGGTATTGTTTTATCCAAATTTGATTTCCTACAATCACAATTGTCTCTTAACAATTAGGAATGTTATGGCGACTTAAAGTTTGAAAATTGGACGGGACTTTCGCTTACTCTATTTCGTATCTACTTTTTCACCATGTATGTTCATGCCAAAAAACTTTGTTATTCAAATTAAGATAGATTTCAACATATACAAATAAAAACCTGATTATAAACAATAAATAGTTATTATAACCCCAATTCTCCGATGTGGGGCTACGTTAATTGGTTACCTAAATTAGAAATGTTATATCTAAGTTAGGTTTGGTAATCTTTGGTTTTCAAATCTTTATGGAGATAAAAACTTCTTGTCAATATCTTACAGGCAGCGACTGAAAGATCTTTTTCTGCAAGTGTGGCATCGAGATTTATCCCAGAGCCCTAAAATGCATGCATACTTTTTGTAATTTTAAGGTTTTAAAATATACTTAAGATAGAAATTTTAAAGTAGATTTAGGTCATATTTATCACAATTTCCAATATTCTAAAAATTGAGAAAATTCCCATCGAGCATAGACTATGTAAAATGTGTTACGTAGATTTAATTGAAAGTGAATACCATTTTTTGCTTATGCTTCCAGCCTACATTGATTTAAGATGAAAACATTTCTTTTCCAACTTAAGTAAACTTCAATATTTTGTTGTCATCTGAAGGTTTTCGAATGTGTTTTAATACTACAAATCAAAATATTTTTTTATGATTTTCACAAAAAGAAGAACAACGTTGTCATATAAAGAAAATATGTTCTGTTTAACTTTAGTTCACACTCTTATGTCTGCCCCGATGTTGTGTCTTATGTACTTGTCGCCTTACAGTATGATAATTAAAGATTTGAAATAGTTATTATGTAAGGTTTACCTTTAATTACAAGCAACATATTTTGAAATTCCCTCCTCTTTGCTGATTTTGTTCTTCTGGGATAAAATCTTGATCCAGCAAATTTTACTTTAAACAGTCCTTTGACTCATGAAACATGATTTTTTCGACACTTCATACACAATCGATACTGTTCATTCGTGTATTGTCGAAAATGCATTTAATGTATGTTGTCATACTGCATCAATCTGTTTCCAGGTGTAAACACCGTTGTTAACTTTTTAATAGCTCAACATCTTGTACAGACATATCTGTTCTTAATAGCACATGGTAATGTCAGGTAACAAGTTTGTGTTGATGTAACAGATGCCTAACATCTGCACAACCGTCACTTTCTAAATGGAGCTAAGGAACATTTGTAATGGGTAATTGTCACGTAAATCAAACTGTCGATTCAACTACCTTTCTTGATGTTTCTTTATAGGTGACGAGCTGTTCGCTCACATGTCCATATCAAAGCATTGTTGATAAGGTACCAAAAACAAGATACTGTAGCTCTGTTTCTTGTGAAAAATATAACGGTGTATACGTATGCATTAAAATATTTATCTGACAAGAAGATAATAATTTGTGAATAGAAATAAATGGTGAAACTAATTTGTTAAAAAATCCGTATTTTCACTGAAGGAAATAACATGCGATGTTTCTCAATAGAATGATTTTTTCCATCACATGACGTCTCTTTTGAACTCATGAACTAATTTAAAATAATGATCTCATTAGACAGCTGTGGTGAAGCGAATACTCGATTCATAAAATGAACGTTTTTAATTTGATGTGAAATGCTGTTAATCGAAAAATATCACGTTTCTCTTAGAATACCATATACATCTCATCTCTTAAAGAAGACAATTAAAGATTTACCCTCATGGCTACGCTTGTCGTGAAAATATAGATTTCTAAGTTTTCAACCTTTGAGATAAGCCAGGCCGTCGACAATTTTATAAATATAGAAAAAAAAATCAGCATAGACCGCAGTTTTCAAGGACACACATCACTAAACGGACGATCTTAGTAGTTTTCAAGAATTATAGGTTCATTCATTCACAAAGAAACAGGGGTCCGTTCAACAAAGTCGTTGTAAGGCTACAAATAATTGTAAGTGTTTTGTGGGACAGGTCCCTGGATGGTGTATAGTATCATATGATTATGACAATAAAATTAATCTGCATTAGAGTTTGATACTCCGTCGTTCTCTTCACAAGTACTTGGAAAGCATTTCATTCTGGAACTTCTTTAACAAGCCGACAAAGTCGTTTCAGTTATATACCATATTCGTTTCGCTAGTACTATTTCCCCAATATATCCAAAGTAAACAACAGAACTACCGAAAACCAATACATGTTAAATAAGCAAATCAAAATGGCACTCCTTGTTATGTTGAAATGGTGTACAGCAAAAGTCATTGTCGATGTCATTACGTCGCAAACTACTGTTGTAATTGAAAAAGAAGATTTTTATTCTCGAATATTTATAGGCTTAAGGTTTTTGTTGTTAGATTTTTGGTCGAAAATGTACTGTGTATAGCGTGCTTTAATAACTGAGGCGCAATTTCGAAAATTCACATATAACAAACATTGAGAAGTTATTGAACAGATTTAATCGTGTTTAATGATTCATATAACAAGTGATAATGTAAATATGTGGGACTTCGGCTTCTGCACTGCGCTGTGAAATATTATCGCAATACCAATATATTGCGGTACAGATTGTATCATTTTTCGTATCGCAATCTATCGCATCAACTAATTTCAAGTCAAATTCATTCAAAAAGCTTGTTTTAATTTGCTTAATGTGTAAGAAAAAGTCTGTTGGTGTGCAAGAATACGTGTTTGGCTACTATGTATTTCAAAACTTACTTACAAACTTGAAAATGTTTCAGTAACGGTCTATTTTTCGAATGGTCTGAAGGCATTTTATGAAGTGTGTAATGTTTAAATTGCATAACGAGGTATAAAAAGTTGAATATAGAGTTCATTCAATATATTGAATTATCATTGCAATACATTAGCTGTATATGGCAATCCATTGCAATACGAAATTTGGTGCAACATTCAGCTACATTTCCATTTTAAGCACATCATTGTTTTGTTTGGGATTTGGGGATAGATATAAAAACCCAAAGTTAATGTTTTGACTTCATATAAAAAACACACAGTGTCCTCAAGTATTCCTGGATTTCTTGAACGGATAAAACAATGACAGACAAATTCATGCTGTAGGACTAGCTCCCTCAACTCACTACAGGTTGACATACCCGAACATAAAATTAACTATATCTGTAATATAAACTACTTTGTTAAAAAATATCATTTTAGACTTTTCATTTTCTTATTTGTTTGTTTTGTCGAATAAAAATATTTTCATTTCATGTCTTATGTTTGAAAATTAAAATCAAATGTTTTTAAACTTTATAATCAGATGAAAGGTCAGACACAGAGCTTCAGACCTACATCTTACTTCTTTCAAATATTCCACCGGAATCAAGCACGATTAAAAGGTTTTTAAAAGTCTCAAAGGATTAAGATATATCCATTCGCTTAATTTGAATCAAGCACATTTTATTACTTCTATTGAGTGGTGTCAGTATAATTAAGAACAGTTAACTATGAATTCAATGCTGTGTTTTGTATACCAAGTTGCTTATAAAAATATGCCAGGTAAGAGGGAACATAAATAGTTGATTGGTAATCTATTTTGTGAATTTTTCAAGTTGATTTATAATATTATGATACGGAATTTTGAACAGTTTCCAAAAACCTTGCAAGTAAACTATGACGCATAGAAACGCTCTATAGATCATAACTTTGTAATTACATGCTTTTGTTTAGATTCGAAATAAATCTTTATCTTTAAACATGTATTAGTATGGCTATTGACGAAATTTGCAAGGCAACATGGGTGGATGCTGTATAAGGAACTCGATGGCGCACGTGTAAAATGACGTGTCATGCAGCACACAGACGGGGAGTTTTGAACGGGCGAATACATTACAAGCAGGGTAAGAATGTTAAGTTTGACTTTCATTTGTGTGTACTTCAATGTTAATAACATCATGGAAAAACAACCTTTATCGTTATCAACATTTAAAAGAGACCTTATTTAATCTTAAGTCTCTAGAAATTAACATGTCATGCACTCCAGTTTGATAGTGAAGCTTTACAAGATGTTACGAACATTGACGGCTTTGACTGGTTACATATATTATATTTTCACGGTAGGCGTAATTTAGTCACGGCTTGTAATGCATTCTATCCTGCAAGTTCGTGTTTCTTATTATATAGGAAGAAGCAGAAAGCGAAATTTTTCACCTGCTTAAGTTGATATAATATTATGAAATTTTCACAATTAGGTTGTTGGATTATTTTCATACGTTCTACGCAACACCCCTCTCAACAAAATGGTTATACTCACAACATAACGGTGCCCACACATTTCACGTTCTTAATTCTGATTGGTGGATGCACTGTCCACGATCTCACCCGGAGTGTATATTAAGCGAGATGAAAGTGATTAGAACATCTTGCATCCTGACTCGTCAATTGCAACAACAACAACAACGACAACAACAATGAAGGTCTTCGCAGCTCTTCTCCTCTTGGCATGCGTCAACTCTGGTAAGTATCATTTCTGGTGGTTATTGTTCATGGATTATCGCGCATCGGTAACTTTGAATGGAGAAGTCGGCTGTCCGGCAAATCGAGAACCCGCCTTTCTGGTACCTCCTTATAACTTCAGTTGTGACAATTAAATGATAGACACTCCGTCGTCAAACTGATTATAGCCTGGAATTTTGAATTTTTTTTGCCTTTTGTAGTGTTATTTGCATGTCAATTCTTTACTCTTACATTCGTTGTATTCCTAAATATACGTCAAACACAATTCAATATTTGAGTTCCTTTGTTGCATCTCTTTTGTGGTCTGTTGTCCAAATCTTGTAACAATGTAGCTAAAGACAGAACCAGATTGTATCTTTGTGTTTGTAAGAGGTTGGCTCCATATCCCTATCATCCTAGTTCAGTTTATATATATGACGCTCGGGCATTTTCAAGGGGCAGTTACACGTTATATCACATATATATTTTAACATCGAGCTACCGTTTATATATGTGCTAGACTGAAAAGTAAACTTCTCATTTGCATGTATCCTATTCATATGACCTATCAAACGTTAACAAACAAATCTTTTTTATAAGGTATAGATAATGATTGTCACAATTACATTTTCGCTAATTGGCACGTCCGTTTTGCAGTCAATGATGCTGACTAACCGAATAGCATCAATTGAATTGGCTATTTTATGCATAGATAATCCCAACAATAACTGTTACGTCTCACTAGGTTCCCCACTCCTTCAAGACATAGACATGATCTTTTAGATAAAGTGGAAACATAAGGTGTTATTATAAATAAACATATTACGAAATTTTAATAACAGAATGTAAGGGAACTTACCTGATTCTATCAACCATGTAACAAATAT
Source organism: Phorcus lineatus (assembly GCA_921293015.1). Classification (NCBI taxonomy): domain Eukaryota; kingdom Metazoa; phylum Mollusca; class Gastropoda; order Trochida; family Trochidae; genus Phorcus; species Phorcus lineatus. Next base: position 54,842,091 of record OV121085.1, on the reverse strand, counting down.
TATATATTAAAATCATTTAGTTAACCTGACCAGATATATTTCCCCGCGGCAATGATAGTCAAATTTTGCATTTATTACTTCAAGCTTTAACAATTGGACGATAACATCAATCTTAAAAGAAAAAACAATGGTTTCGTGAATACACTTTATCTTATTTTTACTATGGACACGTTAGTTGTCTATTATCTGAGAGATATAAAACGTCCTGATCAAACGTAACATGCGTATTATAAGTTATTTTGATGTAAATGTCAATAAATTTCTTTACAGCTTCATGACTGCCAAGCCTTTGCAAAAATGTTTTCTCCAAATACCTTTTATTTTGATAGCCATTTCCTTTTCGTTGGATCTGACTACCGGATCTGGCAGTACGTCACTTCCGTCTGGTGTCACGTGGTACAAGCCACTAAGCGGGTCGGGCACTTGTGGTAAGTACGGCACTCTGAAGATCGACATGACTCGTCGTCAGATGGTGAGGTTCGACTTCGAGTTTGGAACAAAACAAGGCTGGCTGTTCAACATCGGTGATTCAAGCACCAACAATGGATGGGGTAAGGAATATGGTAGCATCTGAAGGTCATGAGTTTTCCTATAACTGTTTGAAGGTCCCCCTTCTTTGTAACATGTAGATTTAGAGCAATGGCCTCATTTTGATAATATTGGTCAATTATTCCATTGTATATTGCAGTTTTCATGTACAGTGGCAGGCCTTTGCTTACAACTTGTTTTTGAGATTTTTCAACATGAAAGAGAAAAGTGACATTTACCTATTTAACTCTCTATGTGAAGCGTACAAGAAATGAAAAAGTGGCGTAGGGCTGGTGGGTAGTACCTAGTGGTAATCTGCTACTATAATTGTTTCCCAATGGTATTCTTTTGCGAAAGACCAAGTCAGCCATGTATGTTTTGCAGATAGATACACAAGGAAATACCCAGATTATACATTTATCTGTCTATGTGGTTGTCGACTCATATATCCCATAATGTGCATGACGATTTAGTCACTCCTGATACTTGATTAACAGTGGTCGTTTTAATGAACCGGAATTGTCAAGACCTTGTATTTTGTGAACAGCTGAAGTTTTCAAGTTGACTTTCAGGTGGAGACGCTGGTACACAGTCCAGAGACAGCGAAGCCCACGTCAGAGGGAGTGAGTTTAGAGTGTATAGAAACGACGAGCAACCTGGACAAGCCTATAATGCAAATGGGGTGGTCGATGACAAGTTCACCGTGTGGGTGAAAAATGGGTACATCTGCTGGTTCAACTATGGCAGTGAATTCAACGCCTTGTTTGATACCAACCTCTACTACGCCCTCAACGGTCAGCCTGACACGGAAGGGAGTCCCAACAAGGACATCTACCTCGGCTTGAACCAAGTTGTCAACGGTCAGGGCAACAGAAGAGGAAAAGGCCTTTGCAATGTCGTTGTAACGTTTTTGTAAGTTGATAATAACAGATTCAACACTTCTCATGAAATAAAAGAAAGTTTACGACCGCTTTGTTGCCACTAATGACCTATTATACTATTTCCCGACGTCTAAGGAAGATGCCGCAATGTTTTAACTAGGATAATGAAAATTTACTCTTTAAAAATACATACTAACAGATGGCGCATAAACACATAGCTCATTTCGCGTTTCCATACTTGAATATATCTAAAGTGTGTTTATTTTTGCATACAATATTTTTTAGCGCCACGACGGGGCTTTATTTTAATAATGAAACCGAGACGTAAGGGAAATTAGATTTTGATAAGAAAATAAACTCTAAACAAACCCGAGACACAGCATTCACATATCCAGGTCAAAGCCATGAATATTCTTCCACTTTATGAGGATATGCGGATCGGAGGCGGAGGGGGGTAGGATGTACGAATCCATCATAATTTATTTTATAACAAATGCCTAATTCATTTTGCAGTTCAGTTTTCACATCAACCAGTGTTTTAATGCGTTTATATCACAGATTTTAACATCAAAGGGATTATACAAATGCTATTCATTCTGCTTATCGGGAAGACACCAGTGAGACAGGGACACAGGAGGATTGAGGGATTATCTATTCAATAAACCGTCAGGTAATTGTTAGTACAGTGATTGGACAACAGCTCAGTCGGTATGATAAAGTAATACTTGATCGTTCGGATTTTGCGTTTTTGGGAGTGAAAAATATGGGTTCGAGACGTCATTTGGCCAACAAATTATGATTGAAATGATCATTTTGAAAAGGGATAGTTAGTAAATACCTGACCAAAAAGGACCAAAACGTTTATCGCTGAAATATAGTTATTTGAACAGAAATGTGTGTAGGATAATATCAAGATGATTGCCCGAGGCAGAGGCGTGGTAAACGTTTGCCAGTTTCTGAAAATTAAACCCTTAAATCATTAATGTTCATATGTCATGGGATCGTGTCATCTTAATACAAGCTATTTTAATTGCGGCAGAGTGTAGTGTAAAAAGTCACGTATTCACTATAATTTGATCAATCGTTTTTACGCAATGTTCAGAATAGTTTGAAGATCCTGCATGCAAAACTCTATGACAGTGTGAATGCTTGTAGTAATATAAATCTTATCTTCCAAACTTAAGATGGTCTTCCATACATCCTGCAGGTGTGATATGTCGTTGAACTTTGAATTGAAACCTAGCAAATTTATTTTTTGCCATGTGTTTCTTCACACCCGCTAAATGTATACTCCAAAATCAATACGAAGTCTCTACAAATACTCCCTAAAATGTATTCTTAATCTAGTCACTCTGCTAGAAAATATCATTTAAAATCTTCTAAGAGTCAGTAGTAGTTATTGAAATAGTTTCTACTAATTCAATATGAAATTTCTTCATTACGATACGGAAGAACTTTTTGATTGCATAGATATGTTGTTGGAGTCATATATGCCAAACTTAATCAAAGGTGGCATTTGATCGCGAAGTATCCACTGTTACTAAAAAGACACCCTTTAAAGCTTATTGTTTTTTTACAGTGACAATATGAAGGTAGATCGTTGCAATTATGATCGAAAACCGGACAGTGGCGCGCGTCAAATAGTCAAACGTAATTTTGGAGACCTATCTAAAACAGCCAGGAGGGCAGTTAGGAGTTTAGGTTATATAACTAGTATCCATGTATATTGGACGTGATATCTACACCTCTGTGCATTTATAAGGTTGTTTTTAGATTTTCATGGAAAACCAGTATTTGTCATATATATGTCTTTTGGACATGAAAAGTTAAGATGCTTTGATTTTATATCATCACATAGAACATTTAGGTTCGTATCAAGGTAAATAATATGTTATGAAAATCACGGAATGGCTCTTCAATTTATCACTTATTTGCATTTATACATTATGACCAAATGATAGATTACGTAAAACTATCTCAAAATGTAAAAATTATGTCAAGAGTTGGTATTTTACAAATGCTTCTCCAGATATCGGTCAATCGTCACACAATTATTAACTAATAATATATTGTCAAAGTAAGTCCCAAGTTAGTAAGTTGAATTTGTTCCAATGCAATAATTAAAAATTATATGGTTTATCCTTTATACTTTGGACAGAACCGCACAATCTCATTCTATATACAGATTCTAAAAGTTAAAAGATTACTTAGGGATAGTGTCTAATACATGTACTTGCCATATCACATTACATACGCACAACAAGTTTGAGCAGGTGTCCCTCAAGGTTCTGTTTTAGGACCTTTATTGTTCATAATATACATTAATGATATTGTAGACAATATTAACAGAAATATCAGATTATTCGCAGATGACACTTCTCTTTACGTTATTATTGACGACCCCATCACAGCTGCAAATTGTTTAGATGCCGACCTCCTCTCATTGATTTCAAATTGAGCTAAAAATGGAAGGTTTAATTTAATAAAAAAAAACCGAAATCAATACTGTTTAGTAGGAAAGTTAATAGGAGCAACCAACCGCATCTTACAATGGATGGTGAAAAAAATCAAGAAGTAGAAAACCATAAGCACCTAGGATTAACCCTCAAAAGTAAGTTAGCCCTCTGATAAATTGCTTAAGAAGCCTGAAATATCGTTTATCACGGAAAAGTTTGGAAATTATTCATAAGTCCTTCATCTTACCAATTTTTGATTATTGCGATCACATTTGGGATAATTGTACTCAGGAACAATGCAGTTTACTGGAAAAATTGAATCTAGACGCTTTAAGATCAATATGTGGAGCAGTTCGCGGTACAAGCCATAACCTATTATATGAAGAAACTAATCAAAAACCACTATCTGAACGAAGATATATTTCTAAACTAACACGTTTTTATAAAATGAAGAATAACCTAGCGCCTCAATATCTCTGCAACCTCCTTCCTAGAATACCTAGTACAAATGATTACAATCTCAGAGATAATTCATCTGTGCGAACAGTACAATGCAGAACGGCGACATATGCCAAGTCTTTTTTAACAGATACAATAAAACTGTGGAATTCATTAACTCCCGACATTCAAACTTCCGATTCGTTATCTTGCTTCAAAAATTCGGTCTGCGGACCTAATAATAAAACTATTTTCTTCTACCTCAACCACGGTTCAAGAATTTGTCAGGTTATCAACTCTCGCCTCAGACTCCACTGTGGTGATTTGAATGCTGATAAGTTTGAAAGACATATTATTGACAGCCCCGCCTGTGATTGTGGCCATCCACTTGAAAACGCAGTACATTATCTTTTCACTTGCAATAAGTTCACCGAATTAAGACAGCAATCATTCTTCTATTTGAAAGGATTTACTATCAACACGGTATTACGGGGATGTACATCACTCACTTGCAACGATCTCGATAAACTGTTGAAGTCGGTTCATCATTTCATTATGCAATCTGATCGATTTGACATTCCATAAGCACTTTGTTCATATTGACTGCCATACAAACAATTATTTTCATGCATAACCACAACTTATGAAGTTTGATATGATTACATGCGTCATTAGCAATTGTTCATTCATTTCTGTATATTTTCACATATGTTATTCTTTGGAGCGGCCTTAAGATAAGCACCCCGGTGCTTGTTGGCCAATCCATTCATGAAATGTGTTCTTTTTCATGAATAAAATATGTTTAAATCACATTACATACGCACTGCTGAAGGAATAAGCATAAACACCGAATAGTCGTAAATTTCAGTGTAAAATTCAGAAGTTGTTATCCAAAATATTGCCTTTCTAATAACAAATTAGTGAGGAACTAGTATTTGGTCTTCTCCATAATGGATATCAATGTGAAAAAGTGGACAGAAATCAACGTGGTGGGAGTTGTTTTTCGCTGAGAAATACTCAGTGAGTGGTGAATCTTGGAATACACAAAAATGTGTTAGGTGTAAATTAAGATATGTAGGTTCGTCAACCATTTACACTACATATATACATGTAGAAGAAGGCCGATATCGCGATATAATGGCTAGCGTCTACTCAATGTCGGATTGCGAACAGTGGCCAATATATTTGAGAATGGAAAGACAGCGGTCTTTGATTGTAGTCAATAGATTTGTGAAGATCTTACTGCATATAATGCGGGGCACTTACATTCACTTTCCTTCTGCCGTCATGATTTAAGGCTGCTATTTGGCATTGCATAACTTTAGTTTTTTCTTTGTTTACACAGTTTCCATCGTTTTGACAAGTCTGAGAGACAATTCAGAAGCTTCTGCAAACTACCAGCATCTGGGGCAATAAGCACTATATCATCTGCATACAGTAACGATGAATGTTCAAATTATCTATATCAACGCCGCACTTCAGTTCACTGAGTTTTTCTGCCAAGTCGTTAATATACATTGCGAAAAGAGTTGGTGAAAGGCAGCACCCTTGTTTCACTCCCACTGAAATTGGGATTCTGTATTGATTTTTACACAGCACTGAACACCTTTATATAGAGACTGAATTGCATTGAGAAACAGACCTTGTATTCCAAATTGATTTTCTAGTTTATGCCACAGCAGGTTTCTCTGTACTGAGTCGAATGTTTTTTTTCATGTCGACAAAACAAACATATGTTGATGACCTGGACATCTTCCTATTATATGATATTTTTGTTAAGGATTGTAAGTGATCTTGACAGGAGCGCCCCAGCTTCCGGAAACCATTCTGTAAATTGTTAGGTAACTGTTATTTTCTCACCAATTACTCAGCATGATGTTTAGAACTTTGGCATAAATTTTGTAAGGTACACACAGCAATGTAACGCCTCTGTAACTTGTTGGTAGTCTGGGGTCGCCCATCCCTGACTTCGGAATAGGATTAACAATCCCATTTTTCCAGGTATTCGTTATCAATCCAGTATTAAACATAATATTTTATATAACAACTTTACACACTGAGGGTTCTTAAGGGTTTCTGCTTGGATGTTATCTATTCCAGGAGTTTTGTTAACTTTAGAAAGTAAGATAGCCTTAGCAACTTCTCTTTTAATGTGCGTGTACTGTAATTGCCCATGCGCTATACCCTACAGTGTAAGTCAGGTTCACAGAAAAGTGTACGATGATAACCTAACAACTGCGGACATCGATCAAAGCTAGAACTAGTGATAATGCAGAAAGAAAGATGAAATCGATTACCCCATTATCCATTATCCATTATCTCATTGATTCGTTCGTAAACACATTCTGTGTAACTGTCTACATGTCAGACGTGCATCGCCTGTACAACATTACACTCTCATCTGATTCGATGCTCGAATACGTTTTATATAAAAAAATTCATTTGTTTATTTTCCTAAACCTAAAATGAAAGCTGTATAATCCATTAAATGAACTTATTTCTTTGATTGTTCATAAAACTTTATCAAGTTAACCCATGTTCATCTCTTCTATTAGCATTAGATACCTGTCTTGTTGAAAATACCATTTGCTTAAGATAAAGTAAACTACAAAAAACCCCATTTGTTTGGGATAAAGGAAATTACAAAACTTTAAAATAATCAACACTGACGAGAATTTTTCAATTGGATATTCTCTGCAAAACTCCCTGATCGTCTTTTTTAATCCTATATATGTTATCCTCTTCTTCCCAGGACAATCTGCATCATATCATATACTGATGTTCTCGTTGTTCATCTGACATTACCTTTAGTTTTTCCGGTTCTAATTTTCAACGAAAATATAATCTCCTCTAGCTGTATATTTGTAATTAATGTTTAACTTTAATGTTTATGTTTTCTTGTGTTTTCAGAGTAATGAATAAAAGCTGACCTCTGATTTTTAACGTTCCCTACCCTATCTTTTCACTTCAATATTAGTTTAGGTGTTACCCATTATGCCTATCTCAAATGGAAATGCCTATGACCGCGTCACGCCTGAACTTTCGTGACATCAAAGAAATGTAATTTAAAAGTTTATTAACTCGTCATGGTTGAATGGAGATAATTGTGTTTTAATTTTTGTGTGATTTGAATGTAGATTCGAAACCTGTTGATTTGAAATTCCAAGCCTTAAGCTACGCGTTCGGCTCCGAGTATAATCAACAGGTTTCGAATCTACGTTCGAATCACAAAGAATTAAAAACAAAATAGGTTTATCTCGTAATTGTAGTTTTCTGCAAAGTCTGAATAACTGCTTCATGTTTGTGAAGATGTTATAAGACCACGTTGTTTTAACTACTGTGTATACTATTTGCTTAATTTGAAGCAAAAGCGAACGTTCAAAGGTGTGCTTTTCTAAGATGGTATGTTGATACATAAATAACTTTTAAATAACGTTTTTGGTGACAATTAAGAATATTTATTCCATCAAAACAAATATTGACTCAAATCAAAAACAAAAAAGGGAATGTCAGCATATTACCATTCCAATAATGTGTTATTGACAACATCGTCTCATCCCCATCACCAATTTACTGGAGAATTGCGTTGGCTACAACGGCTGTTAGAATTCTTTATTGTTGTTATTTGTTTCTCGCCGGGAAATACGCCGGCCAATCGCATCCTAGACACGATCGATAGGGTTAGGGTCTAGATTTGGACACTTGTATGGTTGAGTAATCCGATGTTGTTCTGCCTCTAAGTCTCCATAGCACTTACATATATTTCTTAACAATGCAACTATAATTAATTTCCATCCATCTAACATAGATATAATTGATATACAATAACGGATGCTGGTCTTAACCTATGCTATGACACAATTCTAAATGAAACTACAATGTTATGCGCACATTTAGTGAAGCGAAGATCTATTTTTGTTAATTAAGGCTGCTTGCTTATTGCGAAATAAAATGTCTTTCTGTCTCGGTAACTCCGAACTTGTGAAAAAAGGTCACGAATTAGATATCCTATAATTATATATCCTTTTAAATCATTTATAAAAAGGAATTGCTTCAGATTTTACCTACAGCATATCATCGTTTTACCTTCAAGTAAAATATTAATTTCTGATTGTCTATTATCGACATATTTTACCCTATGACCTTCGCCACTCACGGTGTACAAACTTTATATTCCACGCTGGCATGGAAACCTCGTCGAGAAGAGTAGTGCATGTTTATATATATATGTATATATATATATATATATATCGATCAGTTATTTTCGTGAATGGTAATTACAAACTCATGTTCAACAATGTATCAACAATGTATCCTGTATTTGAAAAACAAATCAAATTATTTTGCAATCTTAACCTGCAGTGTACGTTTCAGCATGTTAAAGCATGTCATAATATGTAAAACGATTTATAACATGTCAGTTGTGACGACTGACTCAATCATTTTATTCATTGGGTCACGACAGTCGAAATAAAATGAACATGAGTAGCCGAGTCATTTTATTGATATGAATACGTTGTTGACTTCTCCCTCAGATTAAAAGAGATGATGTACATTCCTTGCTCTGGAATGTTTTTTTTAACAAACATGGAACTTCAGACCCAGAACGTAACATGCATATCTTATTAATAGAGAGAAAAAAGGTACATGCGAACAGTGTCAGTGTTGCCAGTTTCAATAAGTCAAGGAAATATCTCTTGAGAATGAATCTAAATCAATGAACACTTATGAATATGTGAATATTTTTTTAGGAGTCACAAAGTTACCGAATCGACAGTTTCATAATTAAAATCGTTTCGTTACCGGTCAATAATTTTTTTAGCTTTCTAGGATTAGTGATTTGTTAGAAAAAGTCAAAATGAAAAAAGGGACGGTTTGCTCATATTTTAAGGCCCAATAGCCACCATAGCAGATTGAAGTTATGATAGAGTTTCTGTCTTGTCTTCGTTCGTCCGTGCATCAGTTCCGAAAATTGGTACCATTTCTGAATCCTTAGTCGTGCTTTAGATATATCAGTGATGCGCACTATTTAGTGGATTTTTAAAAAACATTAATCTTTGCTATAAGCTTTGATTGGTTTGTGATTTGTCATTGATTCTTAAAATATGTGTTTCGATAAGGTTTCATCGTTTCCACCGTGAGACAGATAATTTAAACGCAAGATGGAAACATGAAGTCTTGTCGAAAACAGGGGTGGTCATGTTTAGTAATCATTGCCTCAGCTATCCTTTAGGACGTAAGACAAGTAACTTTGTAATCGGAAAACAATTGCTAGGATAATAAAAAAGACTTTGTATAATAAAAACGTATGCAAAAAGGGACAGTCACATGTGCAGAACACAACGGTGTAGTGAACATGCTTGTCTCTCAGACAAGGCTTTAAGTTCGAATCCCAGTGGATAAATATAAACCAAGCATCTTTGTACTGTTTTATGTTGAAAGACACTTAATGGACACTTTATTCAGGGTACCTTGCCACGGGAAAATCTATACGATCGCGCGAAACGTTTTATAGACGACATGGAGATATAATCACTATATAAATGGACTTTAATCAGGAATCGATATACACCATTGATTACAACCTTTTAGTATGTTGGTCGTACACTCGTAGAATAACACACTTTTACTCCGTAATAAATGTTGTCCAACATGAAATCATTGAGATTAGGTTATTGTTTGGCTAAAAATTTGACATATTTTAGCGATTATATGCAAAACGTCTTTTTATTTCGAATTCTAGAAGTATCATTATTGTAATGGTAGAGCAGAGTATGGTATAGGTGCGCATGCATGTCCTAGGCCAAAGACTGGTTAAAATATATATAGTACGGGAAGGGCCACACATTGATAAATATTTGATAACTTTCTGGAAGAGATTTCCTATGATAATTTTGATGATCAGTACAATTCAATTATTGCAATTCATAAAAAAAAGTTGTTATTGCAACGATAACTTCATGAGAAATTATTCCACTCTATAATCGTGGCAGTACATGATTCAAGGAACCCATGAACTGGTTGGTGATTCTCATATTCATCATGGCGAGGTAATACATTTCTGACAAGTATACATCATTTCATAATGTCATAACACCGCGCGAGGAACAAACAAACCCTGAACTCGTATATCATCTCTTGTAGGAAACAACAAGGGCATTTCCTGGATTAATTACGTCACTTCCGACACTAAGGTAAGGTAGCCATTTTGATTAATGGCATCCTCTTGCTTTCTGTCTGATAAGGTCATGTTGACGGAAAAGTGACTGTCTTTGGCTCTTATGGTATAGATTGACACAACGAAAGTTGATAGTTATTCAACAATGTCACAATGTCACCTGGGTTCCCATTGATCCATCCTCGTGTTAACTAATATGTATTGAAATTAGAAAGATGTATTCATCTGCGTTCATATATTCATAGAATAATTAAAAAACAAATTTTAACTTTTGTATAGAATGAATCAGGAGTTATTTATTTTAAAGATAATGAATCAAATACATAAAACATGTATTCAATTTTATAATTTTGTAGAATATATGAATACTTTATTCAAACTTAAAAAATAACCTTTGAGTGAACAATCCTGAAGCCGTATCATGTTTCAGACGGTGGTCACATACACAGCCATAGGTACAATTGTCATTTAACCGAATAAGCCAACAGTTCTTCATTTACTCAAATATTGTTATAGAAACACAATAATATAAAAAGAGCAAGATTTCTCTTTAATTTTGAAGGTTCAGCGTTTCGGAGTAAATCTTTTCCCGCGCTCCGATCTGTTGATTCAATGTTGAAAATAGAAAAATTCAATATTAAAAAATTATACTATCTATGCTTTTTATACACCTTCTAGATGATCCTTACGACTTGATGAAAAATGTTCGTACCCATGAATATGAAAATATTCGTTTTCCTCCCTCTTTCGAGTTTCAAGGATTTGATCTGTACCATATATTCGTGACCATCATGGAGATTTGAACTGTAGTTCACTGACATAATGATAAACATACAAGACTACAGCACGTCCAGAAGGGTCACAAAAGGGGTAGGGAAAAAAATGAAAACATGAAGGAACTGTTAAGCATGACAGAAGACAAATCGGTGTTGAGAACCTATCACTCACCAATCTATCATCTCTACCCACTGTGGACACCTCGGTCTGATTGTGGCGATTCTGTAACGTCTCGCATGACACATCAGACATGGTGTGTAAAGACAGTCCCGTCCATCAGCTCGCACTTGTCTTCAACCACTAGAAGGGGAGGGCAGACAGACGAGCGGACCCACGGAGCAGAGTGGATTCATCATGGCGGGTCTCTGTCGTTTCTCCGCTCTTTCCTTGCTTGTGAGTAAATTTATTTTATTGCAGTATGTGTTTGAATACTTGAGGAAGTCCTGAAAAAAGTGTTTGCAGTTTTGCTGGGGTTGATTCAATTTGCCGTATAAATTGTATGCAACACATGCGACTTCAGATCAGGTTTCCGTTGCGCAAAACGCCATGGTAACCTTTAATGACAAAGGTGGCCTTGATACAGTGTTAAAGAATGGCGATAAGGTTAACCTTAAACTAAAGTTGATTTGTGCGACGACCCTAGACGTTTATCGTAACAGTTTCCGTTTTAGTTGGATCAATGGTCATTGATTTTTTAAAAACAATGTTCTAAAGAAAATATATTTACAAAATATAAAGATATTACGGTTTAATAGTTGATTACTAAAAGACCATCGATTGTATATATTGTAACGTAAAACTTTGTTACATGAATTGTCATGAACTTAACTGTATCAATGAATTTTTTTCCCCATTTCCTTTCAATTTAGAAACTCATAATGTCATTAATTTTTCTTAATTAATTTATATATAATTTTGATATAATATTTTAATCTAATGTCGGCTTCATGTTTTCCAAAATATTCAACAGTCAGTTGTAAGCAATTTATCACCTTATCTACACAGTCTAAAGCAATCAATTTATGCACTTAAAGCTTATTATTCTCTACGTTCGCAAAATTGTAAAAACCTCTTCACAGTACAATTGTCTCTTTAAATCGCCTAAAAATTACTTTCAAAAAGTCAAGTAATTTATTAAGAGGGTGTTATACTTGCCTGAAAATAGTTGAGGATTGCCCGCTTTTACGCCCTGCATGCTGAGGTTTGGCCTTGTCTCCTAAACCACTGGTGGTAAGGTTTGATTGGACTACTCGCTTTGTTTCCGATTTGTTTTTCTCCTGGATTTCTTTTAGCTTAGAGCTTCTCACTTCTCCGTGATGATTGTGGGATGATCTCACACTCAACAACCAGATATTAACAATTTGATATCAAATAGGTAATGCTCAGGAGAAAAATTCTTTTGATTGGTCAAACTAAAATTCATGTATTCACTTAGTGACAATAACATCCTCCGAAATGAACCCATTGGGACCTTTATTTGTGAATGTGAACGGCAATGCTTTTACTATGCTTTCAAAGTTTGCATACAGCCTGAGAAACAAAAACGTCAGCCGCTATTGCTAATCATAATAGAAGAGCAAGTTAAACTATGAATATAAAATCGATGAATTTAATATATACCTTAATGAGTAATATTAATTACATAATTTGTTTTCAGTAAAGAGTTTAAGGTATTTTCAAACGCTGAACACATTCTTAGTTCAGCCGTTTCCAGCAACCGTTCTTTCCATTTTGTGCACAACTAATTCTGACGATTTCTATAACAATTTGAGTGTGAGATGGGGGTGTAGGGGTTTGGTGGAATCACTTAAAGTACCTTATGCAATATAGCATTGCAGGTGAATGAATTGTATTCTTTAAATGTCTGTATATTTTTTATTTGTTGATAATAGAATTTTATCATTTAAGTCAATTTATTGATTTTTTCAACGCGTTAATAAATAAATGTAATCCTTCCACCTTTAACGCCATCGTATATGTTTAACGTCACGGAAATAATGTCTTTTTCAAACGTAATGAGAATAAGCCATTTTTACTAAGAATAAAAATAATGATAGATGTCTTACTAAAAAGTTACCTTTCAGTAGTACCCTCGATTTATTTGATTGTAATGTTCTTTATCTTATCTATAAATTTAGAGTTAAACGAATCACACTATTTGATAGTGAGAAGCGTATGCGAATCTGAAGTTGTGTCATTAACATTGTATTATCTTGGCTTTGGCCATCGGTATTTCGCGATGCTATTGTGCAGTATGTTTCTGATAAAGGACAATATTTTCAGACCATAAAATATTTCCTCTTCAAATTTCCATTCAAAAGAGCGATTTCCTGATAGCTTTTCAAATTATCAATAATTTTCTTTCCAACCTTATGTACATCGGCCCTATGTCTTGAAATGCGTTTGTCCAAGGCAATGGTGGCTGCATTTTCAACAGTTTGGAAACTCCGTCTATGTCTGTATAAAAGTTAAGTTGTTCATTATAAAAACGTTTGTATGTAATAAAAGTTGCTTCCTACTGTAACAGCATATGATACTGTTATATAACCAGCACAATTTGGTGCAAACCTAATGCGAGGATCTTTTTTAGCTTGATTCATAACACGGTTTTGAAAAAACAGATAAATCCCCGTGATCTTTCAAGTCAGCTTATTTCCATCCTACTCGTTTTCTAATTTTTTTGTGACAAATTAAAAAAAGGCCAATAATTTTATTCTCGGTTTATTTAATCGTTTAAGCTTTCATGCAGTAATTGTTAACAATGATAGATGTGCAAAAACTATTATGCGTGACCCTGTATTCGCGTGACGGAAACTCGTGTTGATATACACAAATGTTCCATCCTTGGACAGGTGTCCATCACGGAAGATGTATCAGGCATGCCGTAAGCTAGTTCTGCAGCTTGTGTATGCAAATAGATACCTTGTTTAGCCTAAGGCGTTTACCATGTTATGCCAGACGTATAACGCGCTTCTAAAATTCCAATTCGTTATCATTCGCTGGCATGGCTCGCCGGATGGGTGGCATAACCGATAATTGTTGTATTAACTTAGTGTTCAAGGGTTATTCCCACACTAATACACGAGTTGAGAAACTTCTGGTGTCTCCTTAGGCAAGGGACTTTATTCAAAATGTGCTTCTGTTCATCCAGCAGTACTAATTGGGTACCTGGTGTAGATTGTGTTGGAGGTGACCTAAATTAAGGGCTTAATCGGCAGCTTGGGTTAGACCAGGGCAATAATGTAGGGAGCGCCTTGTGCATACATTCGATATAGATATGTTTAAATGTTAAAATATTATTGTTATTATCATTAAAAGCGTACATTGCATGTTATAATTATGCTAGCCAACCTTACAATTAGGTACGTCAAACAAACGTTACTCAATTGGTAAACAGGTCTACAATGATACTAGACGGTCGCTCACAAGTACGTACTCAAATGGTACAAGTAGTAAACCATTGGTACTAATTTCAATCCAACGCGTGGATGGTGAGATTACTTTTCCAAGACTTCAAGTATTACTCTTGTGATGTAACCGTCCTACTGTTCTTGTCTCAGACTACAGAGTGTAATCTGCAACTGATAACTGACAGGCTGGATTAACAGTAATAACTTTCACAATTAATAAGCTCCGACTGTTGATCTTGTGCTGACTTAATATTTCAAAAGTCTCTAAAAACTCACTTCCTCTAACAAGCTTCCTCGTTGATTCATTGTAAAAAAGAATTTGTGTTTGTTATAAGATAAATATTAAGGTGAATATCTTAAAGTTTGATATATTTAATCGATAAACTATATTTAATCATGTTAAATCCTACTCAAACGGAGCTATATCTATTCTTAGTGTATTCAAGGAATATATCGATTATCAATACGGTGTATAATGGGTGTTCTTTTTCTTTTTAGCTTACACCTATCTTATAGGAATTTGGATACACACTGCCTTCCGTAAGGAATATTTCAGAAAAGCTATTACAAAGATGATGGGGATGATGATGATGGTGATGATAATGGTGTAATGATGTAATTTTACTAAGGAGGTCTTATTTAAGTTTCTTTTCCTTTTACATTACAACGTAGTCCATGACTACTATACTGCTTTGTATTTCACAACCAGTCACCCCAGTAACTTAACGCTTTCCTTGCAAACCACACCAGTTTAGTTCATTGTTCACTTAATGAGTTAACAACGTGACTGGAGTGAAGTATTGTTATTGTGCTAGATCCAGAATGAGAGATGTAAATGGAAAGAAGTGACAAAGCTGTCGCCTGTATACCTGTCCCATGAGACACGATCTGCGAGACGAGTAAGACGAGTGGATAAGTTCACCAGGGCCTGCTTTCACAAAGCTACCTTAACTACCTTAGGGCTTTGTGAAAGGAGGCCCAGGTCATTTCAGCCAGTTTGGTCACACTCCACTCACTCATCAAGGCTGTCAACGCTTACGTGTTTATTACGCATATCTTGTATTACCCATTTTCTACTAAAGAATTAGTATAACCAGGACAATTATATATCTTATCTACAATGAAGTCCTCCGTTTCCGAACTCAATGACTTAATTTTATTTTAATGAGTTCAATATGAAGTTGTTTGCTGTGAAAAATTCATGTTATTGGTGAATTGAGAACATTGTACATATGTAATTTAACTTAATTGTTATTTTTATGGATTCAATATGAAGTTATTTGCTGTGATAAAATTCATGTTATTGATGAATTGAGAACATTCTAACATTTCAATGAATTTGCACGAACGGTAAAAAATCTACAATCATAGACATCTATTGTTTACATGTACATGAGATAAAATTTACTTGAAGACACATTTTGTATGCATGCTTCCTTCAACAAACCTATCAATCATAAACAGTAATTATGGTCTGATTCAAATGTCACAACAATTTCACACCATTGTCACAACCAATTCACACCATTGTCACAGCCAATTCAAACGATTGTTACACTCATGTCGTATATGAAAGTCACAACCAGTCAATGTGATCGTCGTAAACAATTAATACGTCACAATTGTCACAACCATACAATATGATTGCCATGATGAACCTACCTATAATTCAAATTGTAACGATCAACTCTTCCAGATTGTAATGGGCGCGAAGGCGATGATGCCCCCTCCAGGAGGCTCAAACCCGATGCCCCCCGAATACCAGAATATGCAGACCTTCGCCCCGGGCACATTCTCTCCGGATCAAAGTGGCAGTTCTCAAGCGATGCCACCGTTTATGTCTCAGATGTCAGATATGCCTCCTAATATGCTGCTTCCGGGAAGTCTGCCAATGCCAAATAACATGCAGCCGCCACCAGGCGGTATGCCAATGCCCAACAATATGCAACCACAGTCTGGTATGCAGATGCCCCAAGGAATGCAGATGCCCCAAGGTATGCAAATGCCCCAAGGTATGCAAATGCCCCAAGGTATGCAAATGCCCCAAGGTATGCAGATGCCCCAAGGTATGCAAATGCCCCAAGGTATGCAGATGCCCCAAGGAATGCAGATGCCCCAAGGTATGCAGATGCCCCAAGGAATGCAGATGCCCCAAGGAATGCAGATGCCCCCAGGAATGCAGATGCCCCAAGGTATGCAGATGCCCCCAGGAATGCAGATGCCAGGTGGGATGCCAATGCCTGGTGGAATGCCTATGCCCGGAGGAATGTCCGAGTTGCAAGCTGGGGGATATCCCTGCGATACTAAGGTTTGTAAAATGAAGTTACATGAAAGAAAGGCTAACTGCGTTAACTAAAATCATTGAAATAAAAATAATGATTACCGTATTTGAACACTAAACAAGCTAAAACGTTGTCGTCAGAGCGAGGGCCTATAATTAGAATAAACATCCATTTGATAGCAGGCTCCAATCTTGTATAGCAAAGAAACGACTGGAGCATTAGTATTTTCTAAACGCTATATCACAGATAACAACCTTCAAATATCAGTGCTAGTTATGTTAAGGATAAATTCTACCTTTCATCCAGAAGGTATGGTAGGGTCCGACAAGCATATTCGCTTTGATATTTGTCTTCCCAGTGTTACGATTTAATAACATCAATTTTATGTTTCACCTTTCATAAGACGTGTCAGGGCGAGCAGGTTTGTCGAGTCGTCGCTATGCAGTGTTACAAACCGCCCTGTCGCCCAGTCGCCATGTGCGTCGGTGAGTATCGTCACTTCAAATCCATTAAAGTCTACCAGATCAAACGAAGAAGTATGTGCTTCTGAACAAACTCATCGATGGAAAAATCTATCAATATGTCTAGAAGTTTTGAATTGTAAATGAACTTAACTAAACTCAATTAAAGCGTAATGTTTAGATCATGGCGAAACAAGTTTATGCAAAACCAATCAATTGAAAGTGAGAAACCAAATTGATATCGTCAATGTACACCTAAGGCCTATAAGGTTACTTCCAGATATTTAACATTCCTGTCGTACAAACAATTTTTGTTATCTCAAGTCTCAAGGTTGACTATAAATAAAGTGTATCTTATGACTTTTACGAAACGTGTGTGAATTTTTGTATCACCCTAGCGAGAGCACAAGAGAACATTTATTATCGATTCTTTTCCATTTAAAACTTATGAAAATATTCTAAAAACGGACTGCTTTCTTTGCAACCACCCGTTACAAAGACGTCACGAACAATGTTTGTTATAGCGTCTTGGACAGCGAATCACGGTAGCTCGCGCTGAAACAATAATGCACATGTGCTCCTATTGAAAATATGTCATCACTTAAGATTAATGAAATGGGTAATGAATAGTAATATTCTTTGTATATTTGTTCTCTTCAGATCCTCCCCCCTCTTCAGCGTCCTGTTCTGTTGGGATGCCTATTCTTGCAATGGACCAAAATACAGAACTTTCCTGCGGGCCCAACGCTATGGGCAGGGGCTGTCCAGCAGGCACAATGTGTCATATTGACCGAGCCGATAACATTGCAGTGTGTTGCTGGAAAGGTGGGCTACACGCAGGTACTATAATACCTGCTATACTCCACAACGCAACGCTAACATTTTGTTTTAAAAATAATTTAAATCTAACACAACGCTTTTCTTAATGTTAGTTTCTTAGGCTTAGGGCTTACGAGGGTAAATAAAAATGTTCGTATAAATACGCTTGATGTAACATTCCAGTATTTCCAAATTATCTTTAAACCTTGGAAAACAATCCTTTCTGAAGATAGTGACAACATGTTGCAAAAATCCTTAGAATTGTTATATCCCAAGGTCCTTAGGCTTAGGGGGAGGGGGAGAAACTGGGAAAAATGGAAGATATTGAAAAAGCGAGCAGTCACCAAGTATTTGTTCAGGAAAATAATGTCTGCACATGACGACTTGGTCGATATATTTCGTGATGACGCCCTTGCATTCTCTACATTTGCAAATTGGTAGCTGAACGTGACCGGCAGAGTGTTGAAGATGATACCAGTGATTGTTAAGTTGATGCTGTTCACGACATGGTGCTTGCAGGC
Source organism: Phorcus lineatus (assembly GCA_921293015.1). Classification (NCBI taxonomy): domain Eukaryota; kingdom Metazoa; phylum Mollusca; class Gastropoda; order Trochida; family Trochidae; genus Phorcus; species Phorcus lineatus. The sequence continues at coordinate 54,823,340 of OV121085.1, read as the reverse complement.
ATACCTGTGACCATTCAACACATAGCCTAGACACTGAGCATTTGGTTTGGGTCTGTATTCACAATACTGACAGGTGTTCTTCACATGAGCAAACTCTCTACAAGTTGGGCGCCAAGAATGATAACTGAAGGCCAGGAACAGAAACGCCTGAACATTTCAAAGGAACTTTTGGGACAATTCAGTGTAGAAAGGGATAATTTCCTGAAACGATTAATGACAAAGGTTGAGACGTGGTTGCATCAATTTAGTCCAAAACCAAAGCAAAGTATAGAAGAAATGGCAATTCCTAACCCCCGAAAAAGCCAAGAAAATTCCAACTGCCGAAAAATAATGGCCTCGGTTTGTTTGGATAACCAGGGATCATGATAGATTACTTAGAGAAGGACAGAACTGTCACCGGGGCATGTAATGCTATTTGATTGAGACAGTTAAGGGCAGCTATTAATGCCAATTGGCGAGGAAAGCTCATTGCAGTAGTCATGCTCATTCAGGGCAATTCTCCAATCCATACAGCTCAATTAACTGTCACTGCCGCGACCGATTGGGACCGAAATTATTCCACATCCACACCACTCTCCCAATTTCGCACCATCTTCCCAACAATCTAGTTAAAACTAGATGTATTGATCCGTCAATACATCTAGAGAATTACTGATTGAGGTCATGTTCAGCTGACCTATGACTAATTTTGAACCGACCAATAAAATGAAGGCAGGAAGACAGCTTTCAACCAATCAAAGACGGGTTTCTTTTGCGTCTTGGTTAATGTCCCTACGTTTGTCTATATTTATCCTTTTAAACTTATTTTGTCATTGTTTGACCAAATGTGTTGATTTGCTTTTGAAATTACCAAATAAACAACCCAAAAATATTCCGTCAACATTATCAGCACATAATTTATGCTGTCATCATATTTTTCAACATAATTCACTGCGAAACATTTGTAACATTCGGATTTTGTAATATAGGTGCAAAGAACGGCAAAAAAATCGCATTGACCCGGGATTCAAAGAGCTGGGCCAGCACTTTTTTATTGGCCGATGTTCGCGCTTGCTCGACACGGAATATACCTGTAATTCGCTAGATGTATAAACAGACTTGGGGACGTATTATATTACAGCTAGTTTTAGCTAGATTGTCTTCCCAAATTAGGAGAACCATTTACGTGGACGTGATTTTGCTCATAAAACAGCCTGTTTACTGCCGTGGAGAGACCCAGGATGCTAATACAAATGGATGGATGTTAGTGGAGACTAAAAAAATTGTAAAAAGTCATACTTAGATCTTGTTTTCAATGTCAATCTACGAACTTTTTAATTTATCCTCGTAATGTGCTTTGATAAAGTTAAAACACATTGAATGACTGTATAAAAGGCTTCCATTTTACTTTACTATAACTACTCTTTCTACTAGTACTATACACTTTCATTATGCCGGGCAGAGAACACCATATTCTTTTAGTCTTTTTCTAACAGTGCCAAACGAACATTGTGACAAATTCAATGTAATCCTCAAAAAGATGCGCACATTGTGAGAGTGACCTTTTTAACAAGATGCATGCCATATAGTCGGTGGGAACTGCTTTAACAACACTGATCACTATATTTGTGGTGGTTAACATTGACAACCGGAATGTCCGATACGTCCTGTAACTATAAAACCTCTTTGCCTCGCCCTACTGTATATGTTCAATAGAAGTTGAAACCAACTCTTAATATCAGAGATCGAGCCCTCACAGACCCTGTTCTTTGTTTTTAAATCAAATCAGGCGTATAATTCGAGTGTACATACAGAACATATATCCTTTCATCTCAATGTTTCCAAGTTATTACCATCCAAGGCCGTCCAATAATGTCTGCCTTTTATCAGATTTTCTATTTTTATGGTTAAATGTACATGTGAGAATTTAAAAAGAACTTACCCAACATTACAAACTTAAGGACATTCCAAGAAAACACTGCAATTTTTTAATTGTTGTTTCGCAATATATGAGGCATAACATTATGTCATCACATGGAGATTTAAAACAATTTCATGTTCTTGACGATGTCCTGGAATTTTAATAATTCAACTGTCAAAGGGATATCTATCAGTTTGATGATAAAATTTCATTTCAACCTTTTATCTTCTAGAACAAAACCAAGGCCAGTGCCCGGCTCCTCAAGGTCGCGGGTTGTGTGTTCAGATGTGTGCAGACGACTCAGCATGTCAGTCTAACGAGAAGTGCTGCTTCAATGGGTGTGGCATGACGTGCACACGTGTTGGCGGAGGATCAGGGTCTTTCGGGGGAGCGTTCGGAGGAATGTTCCCCATGCCTGGCTTCCCAGGGCAACAAACAAACGCAGGAGAGGGCATGGGTGAAGGGGGTATGGGCCTGTCTGCGATGCAGAAGATGCTTGGGTTTGGTGGAAACCCTCAAACAAACATGCTGCAGAAGCCAATGTTTCCACAGCTGCCTAACATGCAGGGAATGACAAATGGTGGAATGCCAGGAATGCCAAATTTTGGTATGAACATGTTTCCAAATCAACAAAGTAATAACATGTATAATCAAATGGGACCCCAGATGCCACAGATGAATCCAGCTATGTACCCTGGAGCACCAGCAGGGATGGGCTTCCCGCAAATGTTCCAACAAGGCCAACGGTTTCCAAATATGTCGTCATTTGGCAATCAGAATCAGTTCGGAGGAATGCCTCAAAACAACATGCCCAAAAGCCCAAATGAGTTGTTCCCCGGGCCTGGACCAATGCCACCACAATTCAATCCTTCAAGTGGCCTTCCTCCTTATATGCAACCCCAGACACCGCAGGTCCCAAACCAAAATCAATCTCCCAGCCAGACAAAGTCAGGAAGCCCTAACATACTGATACCAGGAACAAATCTGAGCAGAAATGAAGCTCTCCAAAATGCCTTAAGCAATATTCTTACGTCAACTGATACACAAAACACAACTTCCACAGACAACAGCACTGACACTGTGTACCCATCAGCAAGTGCATGGACTCCGGGTAACACCACAACAATTAACCTTACTGACCCCTCCACGACAGACAACTCCTCCTCATCACCCGTCCCATCTCAACAGGGACCCGGCCCAACTGTGCCGTCTGGACCACCAACTACCTTCCCTAATATGCCAAATCAGACTCCCAATATGCTTCCGAATCAGCAATACCAAGGGTCAATGAGTGGTTCGATTCAAAACAGATTGGCATCGCAAATCTCCAAGCCAGGGTCGTGTCCAAAAGTGTACGGTGTAGGCAGATGTCATGATACATGTATCGATGACCGTGACTGTATTGTGAACTACAAATGCTGTTCTCTTGGTCCGTGTAAGGTATGCTTTCAACCGGAGATGGAACCACAAACTAACGCATGTCCTTTCCAGTACAGGATGATGAAGCTTTGTTAGCTTTCCTCTTTCTTATAATAACAAGGTTTTGATGAATAATGACATGACTATCCAGGTGGACTTGTGGATTAATCCAGGGAAATTTGTATCCTAACTATGGTTTAAGGTATGATATTTACTCAGATATACAAACAAGAACATCATGAAATATATCTATGTAGTGCAATCTCTGTATCCCTGTCATAATTGTGTAAAATAAGATCAGGAAATCTGCCTTTTTGGTTTTATACAAGTAAAGACTGTCAATATTGTAGCATCATTGTCTCTGTCAAAATTCATAAATATGTCAAACATACAACAAACTCATATCTATATCATGCATGTCTATGATATTTAAACTCGTGTTTCAAAACGGAAGACCTTGGCGTCTTTACATCATAATCATGTAAGTGACATTCTATCGACCTATGATTTTTACAGGAATATTTAGAACAACATAATCTGTGCAAGAAAACTAGTAGTTTAATAAAACTGATTTGTGAATTGCTAAGTTTTCTAATTCTAATTCTAAGTGTTTTAGCTTATTGCCTCCTATGGAAGCATTACACCAAGCCTTAGTTAAACGCATCTCGAATGTATCAACACCATACATGTTCAATTGAACGGTGACCTCTTTGATGAAATAAACTCTCTTATAATCGACACCATCGCTTTACACCTTTCTTAGTCTGGACTTCATTTTTCCTTTAACCCGATATAGTCAATGAATGTTTTTCAAAGCCTTAATGAAAGTTAAATGCTTTATTCAGTTCTGAGCACGAGTAACGTATTCGAACAAAATCAGAGGTTGAGAAAACTTGTAGTGAGCTACTGCGAGAACAACATATAGTTGCTGGTTCAAATCGTATATATCTGAAACATTTTGTCGATGTCAAGGTATAAACAAAAACAGGTATTGTAGTTGGTCTCCCGCAAATAAGACTAGCTGCTATGATTGTTCGAGGCCGAGGAGACAAAACACTCTTAAGGAATATTTGACTAATGGCCACTTCATTGAATGATCGTTTTTGGAAAGGGTCATCTTTGCATACTAATGACTGTATGCATTACGTTATGACCTCGGCAACAGACAAAGCATTAACAGCATAAACAATTCATATGCCTAAGCGTACACACATTACCTTTCTTAGCATGTATATATATATATAGATTAAATATAACATACTTCACATAGTCGTTTGAAGAATCATTTTAATCCGATACTAGTATTTCGTCAATAGTATTGACTCATCAGGGATGAAACGATATATATATATATATATATATATATATATATATATATATATATATATATATATATATATATATATATATATCAATCCTGGGTAGAAATTGCTTTTACCAATCAATGGAAACACTAGATATATACTAAGGGTAACAGGACTGCTACACTCATGTGACGTCTAAAACACAATTGTTCACTTCTGTGAAAAGTGAATGCTTTGTGATAACCTGAACTGATCATGATTGCACTAAAACACACACTTTGATTGGATCTTGATTGGATTCGAACTTTCATAATCTCTAAGATATTCTTAAAATAAAGAATTGATTTAGGATCATTAATGATTTTTCCGAAATATAGCATTCAAAATTAAAACGACCACTACACTCGTCTGAAAGCATTTGTGGGTGTAGTGGCATAGGCGTAATAGCGTCACCTCTCGATACTCCACTTATTCAACAAGTTTAACCACTTGAGTATGGTTCGAACTGCTTCAATAACTATGATAAGTATAATGAATAACACATGCTTCAAAATTCGGGAGGGCATCGATCATAGATAGAGTTGTCAATCGTGATGTATTCTAAACAATTGTAATAAACGCTATAAGCATCCAATACATTTTTGACTGAAAATGGTGTGAAGTAACCAGATTAAAAAGAATTAGCAACGGCGTAGATCTGATAAATCCATAAAAAACAAAATCGAATCTACATTATGTTGAAGACACCGCTTATGCATACATCGAATCTGCTACAAAAGTAATGGTGGCTTGGACCGTAAAAGAAAAAGGGTTTTAACTTAACCAACCTTCACTTAACAAGTTACGGCTGTAAAACTTTTTTATCTTTGAAGTTCGGCATACATCGTGACATTCTCAGCCTACGGCAAGTTTGATAAGAAAATAAAAGCTGAACTCTTTCAACTTAAAAACAAAACCCGTAGTTTCTCTAATAGGAAAACATACATGATACCAATCGAAAGACATATTTTCAATCGATACAAGGACTCTTTTATGAACGTATCAATTTTGGTTAAGCTCAGCAAAATCATTTTCGAAACTCGAATGGTGAAGGGATCTCATTCTACGACTGTGGGTAATTAGCCTGAGTGAAACGATGATTTGCCATCTAAAGGAGATACATATTACATTAAGTAATATATAATGTAGAAAGTTTGAACACACAAAATATATAAAACTTGTTTCATTACCTTACATTATTACATAAAGCTAATGTTGTTTCAGTTTCGTGTTCATGAGAATACATTACCAACTCCAACCAATCAACGTTCTATATCTACCAAGAGGAAAGTTTCTTCTCTGAGAGTCATGAACGTACAACGTAGGCAGTGTTTAGTACGTAAAGTAATGACATATAACCTGACACCACCAACCGGAAAGGTTAGCTACAACTAAGGTGTCCGGAGCTCGAGTCTTTTTGTGCCTCAAATCATTATTACTGTGGTCAAGTTTCATTTAATATAATACTAGTACAACAGGTCTAACCCTAAGTCCATTGCATTAACAGCATGTTGAGGCCAAATCATTGAAAGAAATCTGAGTAACAGGTCGTGAGTTGTGAAGAGTACACGTGCACACAACAATGCTCTATTTGCTACATTGTGTTCACATGCTTGTTAACACTCATAACATCCTCTCTTGACCGTTTCACCCGTCACATTACATGGGCGTAATTAAGACCCTTACAAACTTGCAGGGTGTGAAATGTATAGAAAGATATACATAAATATCAATAAATAGTCTGCGAAGCTCACTTGTCTAGCCAAAACGAATATATATATATATATATATATATATATATATATATATATATATATATATATATATATATATATATATATATATATGTAAAACGACCATTTCTCACCGCTGAGAAAGATGCATCTTAAAATTTCTTTTCCGTTAACAATTCCTGTAACGCTTTGTATCATAAAACTGTGCCATTTTCCCTTAGAAAACATTTAAATAAAGCGAAATAAACGTCACACATTATCTTGTTACAAATTTGCAGTCTACTCGGACACGTGTCGCGGCAATAAATCTCTGCAATGGTATGTCACAATTTTTGCATAAACTATCAACAACAAGTTTAGTCGACGTGATTATGGATGCTATGTCCCATGTCTAAATAAGCAATTACGTCACGAGGTTTTCAATATTTTCACAGTAATAATGTTTTGTCCGGCTTGTGTTTCGTTAATTGTAGGCAAATAAAAACATAACTTTTTGAGTGAACATTAGAAAAGTTGACAAAGAAATTTTTCACAAAATTGAGGTAACTTCTTACGAGCAAGAATGAAACTAGTAACACAAAGCTGATATACAAAATCAAATTAAAAAACATGACATTAGTGGTAACCATGGAACCTGTAATGGCGGGATATGCCATTGAGGTGTTAATTTTATAATCTCAAAAGAGTAATAGTTTATTTTGCAAATGGCTTTTGTGACGTGATGATCAGTATTTTCTTCCAGACAGCCATTGTCCAAATTGAGATCCACTGTCTCACTGATACGTCAACCCCGTTCTTCTATATAACCCGCACTAATGACAATAATCGTGTATACTGGAGTTAAGTATACGTCATCACATTGTCAGGAGGACAGTGATATACTGACAAGGTAAATCTTATCATTGCCTTCTGTGAAGCAATCATTATTATAGGTGTACACATGAATTTCACAACCCACGGACTTTTATGATTGGATGTTCTGAAATTCAAACCAGTGTGTCCTCATTTCTAGAGTTTTGACTATACAGAGATACGTATCATGAGATCTCATAACGATACGATTCTATAAGATACATTTCAGAAACATTTTGCTCCGGGGTTGTTTATAAAACGGAAGTTTAACTTTTGACAGAAAACTTTTTTTTAAAATGGAAAATACATTTCTTAACGCTAACGATACGTATTATGATACAGACACCATATCACGTATGTGTATCGTCATATTAAGAATCAGGATTCCCGATTCTACGTTATATCGTCACATTTCTACTTATTTATGTTCAATAAAGGGCACCTACAGTAGAGAACAATGATAATAAATCTCCCTTAATAACTTTGATCTACATGAAAATGCTTACTATCGTTATATAAACATAAATAAATCCATCCCTTTCCGTTATTTATTTTTACATAAACATAAATTAATCCATCCTTTTCCGTTACTTATTTTGTTTCGCAAAAGCTGTTTGTTATGTTTAAAAAACGTTACCATGTTACCACAGAGTCAACCACGCCCATTCCATAGTGACATTATACGGACGGCACAACAAACAGTATATCATGAGCGGCGGGTTAGCGATTTTATCGATTAGCTGAAAGCATCGATCCGTTAAAGCTGGTGAGTTGGCTATCAGGAAGCGAGACAAGTCTTCGCATATGACCGGCTAGCGTGGACGTGAGGTGAGATCTATCCGTTATTTGAAACCCTTTTAGGTGGAGCCTTCAAGGGTGCATGTTCATATTTCTTTACATGGATTGGAGTTGTTTAAAAATAGACAGTTTCATTGTTGCCCGCACCTACATCAGACGAATTGACACGAGGTACATTACGTAAAGTTCATACTTTCAGTCATGTTGTATTATAGTAGGAAGTTTTGTGTCATAGTGAAACAAATACTCTTTACCGTCTTGTTTTCGATCAATATTCTTTTAATTTATGTCGTCAGAAGACCTCAGATTTAATTAAAAGGGAATTAGGTCAAGGCAACGTGTATGAATGACATTTAATCATGAGGAGAAAAGTCTAGCATTCTTTCGATCGATTCGTTTCTGAACAAAATGATCAGATACATGGTTTAGGTTCAGTATTGAGATGTGTCATGTCCATAAAAATAGATAGCTGTAGAGTATGCACTCAGGTATTTATCATTCTGTATAATCAGACAGTATCGATATTCATGCTGGGGACACTAAGCAAACCATTTTCTGCTCTCATATTGGCCATACTATCTACATGTGATACAAACAGGCCAACGTACTCACGCAATGAACCATAGATCATCCCACCCAAGAGGCATCTGATATCAATACCATAGCTAATATGGAGTTATTATGAAACCACCCTCTCGTTATCAGGTTATCAGAAATGAGCGTCCCGCTGCAAATGATATTCTACCATGACTTAGTGGTATCCTTGATTCTGAATGGTTGATTTGAAAGTTTTCCATATGTTGATTTACAAAGAAAATTATACATCAAGTTCACTACAGATTCCCCCCGACTCAAGATTTAATTTATCTGTTGCGTAGGATATGCGTGCCTACCTAAAACTTTATAGGTGTAATTATATTTTTCTAAATAGTATTAATTCGTAGATATCATAAATCATCTCAAAATTAACTAGATACTTAATGACGTTGAGAAACTTGATGTAGATGTGTTTTTTTTCCATGTTTCAGTTCCTAATTTTAATATTTTGTGGATTAATTTTCTAGCTTGATCGTCAAAGTGTTTATTCTCTCATATTTTAGACATTTTATTGACATGAAACAGAATTGTACATATTTTTTTCAAAGCAACGTATTAATATGCCCTTTGAATATTTGAATATTTATGCAAATTGTCTTTGTTTTTCCGTCACATTATTGTTCCTCTAATAACTTTTAATTTATTGTTGGTATGAAATGAAACTAAACACATGAAATCACCATAATGTACAGATATGCCCGTTGAATATTTCAGTCCCTGAATTGCACAAGTCGTACCTTTTCCTTTTTGTGACAGTTTAATGCCCTTTGTATGTTTCAGTCCCTCTTTTGCATAAATCATACATAGTCTCGTTGTATAACAGTTTATTTCTGACTGTATAAGCCATTACATTTATACACCAAAGTTTACTTAGCTTGATACACATGTCAACCGTTCGTGATCCTTTGATGTGCCTTGGATTTTCGCATGTAATACTTTGCGGTTGTGTTGGAAAAATGACTTAAACTGTGACACAATGACGAATAGTTACATCTATTCTTTATAAAACGTGAGGACGAAAGCTTCGTATAAGCTCTCTTTTGCTGTTTATATGTCATAATAATGGTGTTGCGGGCTTTCTCCCTGCAATAATGCTAGCAGCCGTGATATAAGTTGAATACTCTTGAAAACGGCGTTAAAGTCCAAATCAATTCACCTTAACACATCAACTGCATCTATCGTCACAGATGGATCGAATATGATTTGATCTTTTCTAACGCAGGTTGAAGATAAGATTTAGTTGTATTGTTTGATAGTATCATTAATGTAAAAAAATCAGGCAATTTTGTTATTTGCCATACAAATGAGTGTTTTTTGATTTTGATTGCTAACTAATAATGTTCATGCTTTTGGGATGAATTTGTGTGATGGTTTGAATGGATATCTTCAAAATTGACGTCTCAATACTTATGAACGCAAGGTAAGATACCACGAAACTGATTTAAGCAGATATTACAAACCATCCACACAAAAAATCTGGTTAAATTTATCATAAAACTGACAGTGGTGTAATCTCACTTGAAACTGTGCGTGTTATTTCATTCAGACACTTCCGATTCGTTTAAATATGTAAACTATGTGAAACTATGGAAATGGTCTTTTAGACTTAAAAATGCACCATATTGGAGTAGCAAGTTCAAAATAATATGGTGACAGTGCAAAAGTCAGGCGAGCCACACATTGTGTTACATCTAACATTGGTGGATGTTGACAGTTAAATGTTCTTTAAATTGACATGCAGGTACAGCTGTCAAGAGGGTTAAATTAAGTTCTCAAACGGTTTCGAGTTCGATATTTCGTAGATAGGTCGTTAAAGGAGAAAAATCCTGAACAATGTTTAAGAGAGGAAATACTTCCAGAATATCTACTAATTCATTCTACTTAGTAATACCCAATATGGTCTTGTGAAAGTAGAGGTGATGTTTTGATTCATACTGTACCTCGCTATAATACTTTCCGTCTTATTTCAGAGTCACAGCATGTCATGTTCAATATCTACCCTTTACCTGAAGGTATCTAAGTTCTTCCAGAACTGCTTCAGTAAGCTTGGAGGGTTTATAGGAACCTACCCTGTCTTCCTCATCATCATCTCTACAGTGGTTACGCTAGGACTCAGTGTTGGTATGGTGACATTGACAAATGAGGACGACACGGAGACCCTGTACGCACCCATCAACAGCAGAGCATCAAAGGAGAGGATCCAGTACCAGTCGACCTTCCCTGACGCGACGCCATCCAACTACCGTAGCTATGCCATAACAAAAGCTCCAATGTATGTGAAGCTTATTGTGTCAGCCAAAGACGGTAACGTATTCTCTGGAACATCTATAACAGAAGTAAGAGGTCACATAACAAACGTCAAGTCCATTTCTGGTAAGTATGACGGCGTGACCTTGACCTATGATGACGTTTGTGCAAGGCAAGGAGGAAGCTGTATAATCGCTGGAGAATACCTTACAACGACATCCACCCACACTCAGTACGTCGCAAACGCTGTGACATATCCTCTATGGAACGATATGGACATATCTTCATACCTTGGAGAGGTGGACTCAACAGGAGGTAAACTGAAAACAGCAAGATTCATTGCACTAACATTTCCACTGAAAACAGATTCGACGCTAAACGTTGCTAAGTCACAAGCCTGGGAAGAGGAGTTCATTAAGAAGGCACCGTCATTGGCAGTCCAAGAAACGTCTTTGGACTTCGCTGCCTCTCACTCCCTTGATGTGGAGCTAAATGAAAACACCAGAGGTGACATCGCCATCTTTTCCGTCACTTTCACTCTCATGATCACGTATGCTACACTAGTTTCCGGCGGAGATGCTGTGTCCTCGCGGACCTGGGCGTCTTGGGCAGGTGTCTTGGCGGCAGGCTTCGGGATCCTCTCAGCGTTTGGTCTTGTCAGTGCTTGTGGACTCAAGTTTGTCAACATTGTTGGTGTGATGCCCTTCCTGATTATAGGTACGTATATAAAACGTTTGCATTAGATATACGAAAATTGCTTAAGATAAGCAATTCAAAAGTCAAACGAAACAAGAACAAAATATTTAATGGAAAACTTCTATGTTTCAAAAATACACATTTCGGTGAAGGCACTCAAATCATAATTATTCACTAAACAGTTGAAGTGTTTTCATTTGATTGATATCATTTACACTATAGAATATCAACGTTAGATTAGCATGAACATGTTCCTGTTTCTTAGCCATGATAAGAACGTAAGGTATTTATTATTTGGCAAACAATATGCCGTTTCGTATGGCCGTTAGAGCAAAACATGAAAACGTAAAAGTGATTGTCAAAACAAAATAATCAAACCATTATGTCATCGAGGTATCGGGGTTGACGACATGTTCCTGTTGATGTCTAGCTGGGCGGACACTTACTGTCACTCAGACCAACCTGTGGCCACGAGGATGGGGATGACGTTTGCTGGTGCCGGGATTGGAATCAGCATCACGTCGGTGACAGACCTCTTGGCTTTCATCATCGGCGCTTCCTCGGTCTTCGTCAGTGTTCGGAACTTTTGCGTCTATACCGGTAGGTTGTGGCATTCCTCCGCAACAATGGTATTAACTTTGATATAGGCATGGGCCTGTCTGTACTTTCAGTCATGAATTCGTTTTTCATCAGGGTGTTGTCTAGCAAAACATTTATTTCCAGCATGGTTGTTTAATATGTCTTTTTTAAGCATAATTTGATCTTGAACAGCTGGCGTAGAATATTTTATCGAGCTTTTAATGCAGAAGAACTGTTTTAACAAGGGGATTTTAGATCTCAGACAGGGTAAATCTCGTACTGTATGTACTTAATTTTTTTTATTTAAAACCTTTGTGAGTTGGTTTGATATTCTTCATTATAGAAAATAATATTATAAAGTTTCGGAGACCAAAACCTCACTTTGACTGAGAAAGGTAATACTTGTTACTTGCTTAGTACTCGATACCTGTCTAATGGTGATGCTAATGACTCCGTCGTCTTCCATTATTTTTAACTAAGGTTAAGGAATTTTATTTTGGAAACTCTGGCCCATTCTATCTGTTATTGCTCTAAATTACAGTAAATTTTCTTAATACACTTTTGATAACAAAATGAAAGCGTGTTGCCAATGGATGACACGAATAGACATTTCGTTACTTTAAATCTTCTCGAAAGATACGTATATTTTCCTTTCTGTTCTTGTAAACATAGATACTGATAATGTTATTATGACAGCAAAAGGGTTACTAGTTTTGTCTCTTCTTTGCAGGTGTGGCGGTGATATTCTGCTATCTGTACCAGTGTTTTTTCTTCGGGCCATGTCTTGCACTACATGGACAGCGAGTGGCCAATAACCGTCACTGCATCAGCTGTTTGAAAACCAGAACCCGGGAGGATCTGCGGGCCGCGGGGGCATCGTCCTGGAGAATATACTGCTGCGGGGGGTCACATCCTACCGACCGCAGTCAGGACGAGCGCTTTTTCGAAAGGATTCCCAGGACAGTCCTTCCAAAAATACTTACAACTGTGTACGGGAAAGTAACAGTCCTCGTTCTGTTTTTGGTGTATGTTGGTGTTTCAATGTGGGGCGTTCTGAACTTCAAACAAGGACTTGAGTTGAATAATCTCGTGTCCGAGGATTCGTATTTTTACTCATACAGCGTGATGAATGAAAAATATTTCACCTCAGGATTCCCCGTTCCTTTCGTTTTTGGTCAGTCTACTGACTATATTGATGACACAACTGTAAACAATATGTATACTCTCTTATCGGCCGCAAAGAATGATGCTGACATGGACGAGAATTCAGAGACTTGTTGGTTGACGAGTTACAAAGAGTCTCCACCATATGCAAATAATACTAACACTGCGTTCATTACAGGATTAAGAACATTCCTGACATCTGCAACAACGTTTGAGAATGATGTGGTATTTGACAGGACAAACACAACCATCAAAGCATCGAGATGTTACGTATTTTCAAACAAAATAGATAACTCAAATCAGGAAGCAGAGGCGATGGTTCGGATACGACAACTGGCAGACTCCTCGCCACTGTCTGTCTACATCTACCACCCTGCATACATCTTCTTCGAGCAGTACATCTCGATCCTGCCCAGCACTTTGCAGACAATAGGCGTGGCTCTAGCTGTCATCACTGTTGTGACCTTCCTGTTCCTGCCCCACCCTCTGCTTGTGCTTCTCGTACTGTTGTGCATCATCTCAATCCTCCTCGGCATCTTCGGCTTTCTGCACGTGTGGGGCCTCACCCTCAGCACCGTCACCATGATCCACCTCATCATGACTGTCGGCTTCTCCGTCGACTTCAGTGTCCACGTCTGCACTGCCTACATGCTCGGGAAAGGCACTGATAGAAACACAAAGACACGGGCTGCTGTAGTCCATGCAGCGGGTCCCATACTGAACGGCGGTCTCTCGTCCTTTCTGGGGGTAATTGTACTCGTGTTTTCGCGATCTTATATATTCAATTCTTTTTTTAAGATCATGTTTACTGTGATTCTGTTTGGGATGTTTCACGCTGTGTTCCTCCTCCCCGTGCTCCTCTCGACACTTGGACCTGTTCCAAACATCAAAACACACGATTCCCATAATGTAGCAGAGAGACATACACCTAGTGAAGGAGACGGGTCTAGAGCAAAGGTGGTTTGAGAAAAGGCTGTGAACTCGTTTGTGCCTTGACTGTGATTAACTTATATCACGTGTGTTTATACTATATGATCCACATATATGCAGTTTGACAATGAGTACGTTGTATTTTTTTATTCGTTATTACACTGTTGTGGTGTCTTCTTTTCTACACTACATTACAGGGGGTGGGGGCGATTACTTACATTCAATTAACTGCAGAGAGCTCTGTATGTTTACTATCATGAAATTAGTATTAGTATAGGACAGGTTTCAAATAATAATTCATCTTACTGGGATTATTTCTTTAGGAAAGTATTCACCCCTTTCCATGCTTGACGAGGGATTAGGTGCTGTGAATAAGCCGTATTCACAAACTCAAATTTTTGTTAGCAGTATGCATTTCGTTTGCACTGATTGAGTCAATTCCGTTTTTCGGGTTTTCAGTATTTGCCTTGCGATTTATGATTTTCCCTTTTCTGCTCTTGTAAGTATGAGATCAGCGTAACGTAGTGTTGCTAAGTTATTATTTAACTTAAATTGAATAGGGTAAGTTTTACACAACATCTCTTAATCGTACTTATGAATTCTTTAGGTGCTTGAAACATAAAGGTAAATAGATAAAATGGCTCATTATGCGAGTGTTTGAAGTGTTTGTCAGAAGAATTCAAAGTTGCGAGCATGAAAGCAATGCGTGCATTAAATATTTTCAAGAGTTAAAGGGACACAGAGTATGTTGTTGGAATCAAATATCTCAAGCTTAAGAAATTATGTTATTTCATTTAGAAGTATTGGTTGTTCTGAAATCCTAATGCTTATCAGTTATATAAATGATAAATAACTTGTCTGGGCTGTGATTTGTGATCGAAAACCGGACAATGGCGCGCTAATGGCTAAATCGTCATTTTATGGAAGCTAATTGATTGAAACATATTTTATTCATTTAAGAAATGGATTGGGCACAAGTTATCCAACTTAGAAAAGCCCTCAACCAGATATTTACAGCATTTACTTACAACATTGAACAAGAGACGGACAGGAATATGTACAGGAGAAATTAGTGAAAGCGTTTAGTTTTAGAGATAGAAATATGTACAAATTTGAAAACATACTGATTTTCATAAATAGTGAGACCTGCACTGCCATGTAAAATGACATTAATATCTATTGGAACCCTGTTTCTAACAATATTTTCTAAAGATGTAAAAAAAAATTATCCTTTGAGTGATATACAAGGGGCATTCAAGGAAGTAATGACAAACATTTTCACAACTATAACCACATTGACAACATGCATCATTTCTGACATTTATTCTAATTAAATCATAATTAATTATATAAGTGAGCTCGTCATGTATCTTAATTGAGTGAGCAAAACATTAAATTTCCGAATTCCATGTGAGTAGTACACTTGTGCAATTTTTTTATTCACATGAACATTTGATTTAAAAGAAGCAATAGATTCACAATTTCTTATTGACAACGGAATGTTATTCCATAATGTGATTGATGATGGAATAAACGATAATGTTGAGTACTTCAGTCATGTACAGGGTTGGCTAAAGTGATTCGAGTTTCTTAATTCGTAACTTGTCCGATTACCTACTGAAGGGGGAAGTAAATCCTAATGAAAAATTGGAGCGCGACCTGTCTGAATGTTATAAAATAATGCCAATTTACGTGCTCTTCACTTCTCAGAAAGTATATCCCACCCTGTTTCATAATACAAAGAACTTGAAGAGGCATATCTTGGCAAACCAGTTATTATCCTAGCTGCTTCTAGTTGAAGTTTTTCTAATTTGCTAGCTTGTTCAATCAAACATCCATCCCATACTTCACATGCGTATTCGAAATGTGGGCTTATAAATACAGTATATATTTTAGATAATGTGGTTCTATTAAGTAGAAATTTTAATTTCCTAAATGCTCCGATCATTTTGGAGTTTTTTTGATGATAACACAGCTTCTGTTTTCTCTGGATTGTAGGAAATTAACCAGTCATTTGCCCATTTTCTCAATAGCTCTAGATTTTCATTCATAATGCTTTTCATTAATTGTTTTTCCTTTGCTAGGGCTCCCAATGAAGTATCATCAGCGAAAAGCCGAGTTATACAATACAATTTATCAGCTATCTCATGTACATACACAATGAAAAGGAAAGGGCCTAAAACTGATCCCTGAGGTACTCCCGCTTTCAACACTATAGGCTTAGATAACCCTCCATTAACAAAATCGCTTATGTAACTACAAAACCAATCGAGCAGCTTTCCGCGTACTCCATACATCTTTAATTTATACGTAAGCCCTCTGTGCCAAACTCTATCGAGAGTTGATACATCACAAAATAGCATACAATAATATTCTTTGTTATCAGGTGGTGTACAGATTTGGTTATAAATTTCAACAAGTTGTTGTACAGTAGAGTGGCCTCTCCGAAATCCACAATGGTATTTGTATAACAAATTGTTTGACACACAAAAATTATAAACATGTTTCATTACAACTCTTTCAATTAACTTTCCCACACAACCAGTAAGAGAAGTCGGACGATAATGTTATACGATAGAATGATCACCTTTCTTAAAAAATGGCATAACATTTGCATACTTCCAGGATATATCTAGGATATTCACACAAAACTAGCGACATATTAAATACATATACATATTATACACAGGACTGATAGATTGATAGAGTTAACAGTTTGTCTGAGTAATTGATGACTTATCTGGTCTTGTCCAGCAACCTTCTTAATAGGTAACCTTTTAATGATTTCAGAAATTTCTTTATTTTCTATAACAATAGTTTCTAATTGACATCAGTTCGTCTATCGAATTCTGGTAAACATGCAGTATCTGCACCGTGTAAATTAAATATTGACTAAAAATATTCATTTTAAGATGTTAGCCTTATCAACATCTTAAAAAGCTGATGGACATTCTTCATTTACATTTCGTTTCAAAGCGGGAATGGAGGAAGCAGAACCTGACGTCTTGATCAAGCTGCGTAACATTTTCCAATAAGATGATTTATTTTCTCCATATAATTCGAAAAGAAATTCGTCAAGATTTGAATAAAAGTGTTCCTTGATATGACTGTTTTCCGATCCTCATCGACAACAAGGTAATGTTATAATGATGCAGAGATGAAGCTGCAAGGCAATTTAATATCAACTCAAGATATATGGTATTATTGATCTTACTTAAGCCTTATGGAAAACAAACAAACATAATCTTTGTCACTTTAACTGACCGTGCGAATGTCGTCGATTGGGTTACTAACTAACTTGGATATAATATCCTGGTATGTCACAGTTTTCTGTTGAATCAGTCGTCGCAAATTGAGCCCTCAAATATTACCCAACGCTATTTTTAATTATGATTATTTTACATACTTGGAATGAGATGGTGTAAAACGGCAATTGTTTTCGTTTTAGTATTTAGTTCTAAAACAAAATCACAGTTAAAAGCCAACCGATTGTCATTTTTAACCACAGTTGATTTAAAAGCAGACATGGAAGACGTTTAATTACTACATAGAAAATACTCAAGTGTGGTTGAGAACACTAACGAATTCAGCAGACCTTCAATATTCTTCATGTCAAAACGCCAACCTGGCTTTACGTGACGATAAGGAAACTTGAGTTACCTCCCGTGACTTTCCTTCCAAGTCTGCAACAAATGTTCGTACTCAACTCCATTCTTTAAAAAAAATCCACGAACGAAAAGCTGCTTTAGCGTGAAAATAATAGAGTTTGCCTTATCTTTAACCAGATGGATTGTAGTTCATTGTAAAGTTATGAATAATCCAATAACCTGATTAGCAAAGAAAACCATGGAGACCAGAAGACACAATAAAAGCCTTTATAAACTTGGCGCGCGGAAGAGCAGAATTAGAATTGGAGTGGATTTATGAATCTAAGTGCTGATTTTCCACATATTATGTATATAGATTCCTTATAAAATTATACACTGTGGTCTGAAAAGTTGATTTTCAAAAGTATAGAGAACCATATGGCAATGGAATATTGAAATGTATTCTATATTGAATCATAAATATATTTAAACTTTTATTTGTTTCTTTCTGAATTATAATGGATCAAACTTTTTAAAAAATTCCTCTTATTTGTGTGACATTATTGTCATAGGGATTTTTACACGTTTATCGACATAAACTCCCAGGCTAAAGAATGGTTTACTTTCCTGTCTCTTTCCTTGTGTATTGGGGCAAATCAAATGCCGATATGTGGTTGTTTTTATAAAGAAAATATTGGGAAAAAAAATGTTTGAAAATTTTATCCTCATTGCACGACCTGTGAGAATTTTACAAAATAATCTCAAAAACGTGTCCGTTACTTTCAGCGGATTACGTGCTACAAATATTTCAACAATGACGTTTAGAAAAAGGATTTGGAAGAAGTGGTGTTGCTTTATATCGATTTCAGTGCCATTGCTAGGAAGTATCCAGTGAGTATGACGTTCTAGTAAGAGATTCGCATTCCTGGATATAAACCATTGTTCCTCTTTAATGTGTGCATACCGGCTGTGACTAAATCAAACCAAATGAGCTGTACTTTGATTGCTTTGACAGAACTTGGTGATGTACTTATTATGGGCGATCTGAATCCCAAAATCAAATGTGCACAATAAAGTTTCACAAAGAATGTCAGTTTGCGGAGATTGAATTAGACTATACAGAGGTCGGTCCTTGTTTCAGTATATACTCTGGATATTTATCTTTGGCCTTCTGCTCGTATTAACTTGGCCCACGCACTATGGACGATCATATACTGTTGCCCGCGACGACTCTCAGTGATGCTGGTAGTGCCTGTACACTTGATGATGCAGCATTCAATGTGTCGTTGTCATTGCCTTCACCTCTTCCGAACCTTAAACGAGAGAAACCAGAAGTTGACTCATGGGGTAAGGCTAGATACTTTTTCTGTTTTTCATTTGCTTTTGGGTATTGAACCTCCAGATAAGATGTAGACCCGAATCAACACCCTTCCAGTCATGTATAAAGGAACTATCTGATCAAGAGACGAAATTTGATGCTTGGTCCAACCATGTTCAAGATGTTTATGTGACCAACGATCGTGAAAGTTTCAACGCTATATTCTGTGAGAAAATATAGCACCTTGTTGAGAACATACGTACAGCTGCATGCTAAAAGTTTGTTCACATACCTGAGTATACTAATGCTAATATCATGTTATTTGAGATCCCTTTGAGGTATCGTAGCGTTGCGAAAAAAGCCGTATAATATTGAATTTTCAATACACATATGCAGATCCATTCTTCTCTAAGGCAAATGTTTATCGTACCCCACAATTACCCGAAACATTTTTGGCAGGTAATTGAAGTGACCCGGGGTCAAAATTCCGAAAACACTAATTTTCATTTTTCTCCATAAAATCACTCTTTTTTGTTTTTCTAAATAAAATCCTTCATAATTTATAATCTTTTAAAAAAATTTATCATCTTCGTTTACACAAAGTCTATTTGATTATATTGGTTTACATCTCAGAGAGTCGATATTGAACAATTTATTTTTGAATTTTTAATTAAAATTTCGAAAGTGTGACCCCTTCTGTCTGAATCAATATGCCAAAATTCAAATTTTTGCACGAGAGGCCAGATGATCCAAAAATGAGTTCAAGAATGGCTATACTACACATGGACAGCGGTGATCCATTGTCAGTTTTGCTGAAGTTATTCTATTGACGTTGAAACGAAACCAAAATTACATGATATTTGCACTACGATTCCTGCCTCAACCTTATAGCTTTAGTAAAACTAATAGCTATCCTGATCAACAACATATGACATATCAACCTAAATTATCGGCTCTGCACACATCCATCAACTCGTAACTTCATTACCACGAGAGAAAGGAAGACAACCATGCGGCGTTCCTGGATATAACAAAGGCCTTCGACACCGTGTGGCACAATGGTCTAATGTAGAAGTAATTTGAATGTGGAGTCAAGGGCCCTTTCCGGCCCATTTTTTACCATTTTTGACAACATGTACACAGGTATGGTGTTTCGAGTGTTTCTTGAAATGTCTAACATTCTACGATCTGCCTCGCTACACTCGCACTGACATCTGCCACGGACTCCTTGGAGTTTAACCTCAAGAAGCACCAATATATCAAAGAACCCCAGCGCTGTGTTTTATGTTTGGTCTTCTCAATACGGACCGCCGATGTTTTTTAAATTACAATTGTTAACGAGAAAACGATTAACATATCGATTCGATTCAATCGTTATCTATAACCGTTTTTCACCACTAACAGTCACCAACAGTCCAGACATTTATCAAGGATCATCGTATATGGTGTATGGAATGCAATTTTATCAACCTACTGTTATCCTGTGAACTCGTATCGTGTTAATAACATGCATGTAAGCATTATATATGTGGAAACTTAGACTCTCCATGAGATAAGTTATGTGAAGATACGCTTTAATTCACCAAACGCTAAGTATGCATAGACTGTACAATCCAACATATCAATACCCAGAGCATAAAGCCAATATACAACTTACGTTAAAACTTAGTTTGAAAGCCACATTTTCAAAAGAATGTGCACTTTGTAATAAGCACTGCTTTGACCATATCGCTCAAAACTGTAAATCGTTAATGCACAAAAGAAATATCTTCTATATTAAATACATGACTTGATTTAGATGTAAAGAACTCTTTGATGATTACGATATTTTTGAACCTTGGTGACATTCCAGGCCTTACTACTGCTGAAGACAAACAAATGCTATTGAGTTTTCAAAAAATATATAAGACATTAAAAGCTCGCTGAACAAATATTTCTGGACTGTCCTTGTTGAAACTATTGTATTGTGCACTGCATTGAATTGAATGCGTTGTAAATATTCTCTGCACATGTATATGATGAATAAATGATTCATGTTTGTAATCTTCAACTGCCATTGGGGGGAATAAAGAAATTTATTCATGCATTCATTAATTCATTCGTTCATAGTGAGGGATAGACAGTAGGTTATAAAACGACTCGGGTTACTACCTGTTGAGGTGTCCATTTTTGCTACTTCAAATAGGTGCATATAAGTTCCGGCTGGCATGGCTCTCGGGGTATCCGAATCAACTAAACCACCACACCGCGATAAGGTATTAAATCAAGTATGTTTTATAAATTTGTATTTGGCTCAAGAAATAGTCAAAATTCCATTTTCTATTTTGGTAAGCCCAATTCGCTTGTCTAAAGTAACATCTTGATCTCTAGAATGCCAGGAATGTGAAATGCTAATTTTCAGAAACAACCACTACTTCTCGATCGAGTAACACCATTTATGCAGTTTGAAAGATTTAACCTAAACAACATGCTCTGTGTCCCAATTAGCCAACAAGCCTAAGTGCACACGTAACAAAAGTGGCCAGAACACAAAAATAGCTGTCACTCGACAATTTGCACGAAATAGCGCTGTAGTGATACAACATGACCTTGGAAAAACTGTTTTTATATTCGATTATTTCCATAGAAGACAAGTAACTCTCATTTATTACACTTGCCATGTATCTATATCTGACATTAAAACGGTTCGTATTGTTACCAAACCTCTGCTGTTTATGATTGAAAATTTGATTACATAGATCAATCAAACAATGTAATAGCTGATTATGTGAGAGTATTCCCTGATTACAATGATGAGAGTAAGGCTGTAAATTTAGACTGCGCTTTGATCATTCCAGTGTTGATATGCTTGTCGGACACTTCACACGTTTGTGTCAAAATAGTTTAATTGTAGATTTTTTTAATGGATTTATTTTCTGAACTAAGCACATACATGTATAGCATAATTATAAACGTGAAAAACTTTCACATCGCAGCTGTTACATAAATACATACTAATTTCAGGGCTGCCTTAAAACTTTCAATTAAAGCTTTTTAATCATCTTATTAGATGTAGCATTGATAAGCTATTAATTAGAAAATAGGTACATCAATGCATAATTATCCCTGTCCCTGAGTTATTGCAATCTCATTTGAATTTATATTCATACATAAGGGACTTCTTTCTGCAGACTTCATTAGTTAAACAGATGATATCAGCACCGCGTAGGCGCACATGGGCATCCGTACTAAAAGAACTTTATTAATATTGATAAACCGAATAATTAATTTATATGCAAACTACCAAAACATAAATATCGCATACATATTTGCATAAAGGACCTATTACTAGGGTATAATTATGAACTTATTCTCGACTATCATGTTTGCAACAACATAGTTGGAAGTGTGTGATCGCCTCCGATGGTGTCGAATGAGAACAACCTATCTTCTTGGTTTTGAAGAATAATACAATGCTAAGCTTGACTGGATGTGGCCAACAGTTGGAACGCCAAAATAGTAAATCTTTCACGCACATATATGAAATTAATTTCAGATTTTTAAATGTTCAAAGATGCTGGTCACGTTCTCAAACTGTCAGTTGAAGACAGGGCAGTATGTTACTACGAGCGTGCCGTGAATTGTTTCGCTGTCTCAATCAATCGCAAAGTGCTTTTGATCAGAAACTTATCAGTTGCAGAAACAAGTCAAGATGTACTTGACGGATCTACACCTGTACAGGCCCGACAACTGAATCGTCCAGCTATTGACACATCCAGGACCTTCTGAGAAAACTCACTCGACTATAACATTAATAATATTGCAGCGTTATCCGGCTATGTAAAGCAGAATAAAGAAACAAGCCAATTGATAGACTGGGTCACATTCATCTGTTGCTCTTACACGGAGTTTCACAGACAAGCTACCAGTATTGCTGTTAGCAGTGTCAAAGTTGAAACAATCCTGTGCGTAATAGCTGAGTGCTGATATATGTTCGGATGGAAGTAGAAGCATAGTTTAGATTTCCCCATCGACATTCATATATAAGCAGCAAGTACCACTCATCAACACGAACTCACTTGCCTAACGAGTCTGTGAACTGATCGACCTGTGTACAATGGACAGAGTCGTGTTCAAACATCGGGAGGTTTTGGTTGAGAGACTGAAGAACTTCCTCTCTCACTCTTGGTTTGGAGATGTTTGTCTGAGCTCTCGGTAAGTTCTAAATTCTTGATTTATGTTTCTCTATTTCTCTAACCACACGGATGTATATGAGCAACTTTGCATAGAGAGTTAAGAATACAGATTGCGCTTCAGGATAACACATAAATCAAAATACTAATGGGTACATACGTTATATAAGTATTTTATAAACTACAACAGTGTTTTTTTAAAAGCCAGAAATTGTTGCGTTATGATATATGGTATTTAAAGCTTGACATCTGAACAGATCAGCAATCAACGGTTAGTATCAAAGATGTTCTTCCCATGAGGGTCCACGTATTCTCCCTGTCTCCCTGTCTCCCTATCTCAGCAGGATGGGATTGTTATTATTGAATTAAGATATAGTTTTGTAATGATAGATAATTTTCAGTGTGGACACCTGTTAGATGATTATGATAATGTCCAACAGAACGTGATCGGTGAAGTTATCTCTATGTTTGAGGAAACTAATCTGTTAATACCAGAGTCTACGGCGATCCGAGAGATGTAAGTCGAATCTGCCACGCACCTGCAACTGATGACGTCACATACGATGACGCAGTCCTTCTGGAGTACCGACAGGTTCAGCTCGGCATGGACTTTGGACCACTGTGAGTGATAACACTGTACTCATATTGTTACTACTTGAAGCCTGAAGTGAAGCGGGTGCAAAAATTTATGAAACAAAATGCCTTTAAAACTGTTTAAAACACCAATCTACCAATCTAAGATTTGTTTGGAACGTTTCCAAAAAAATCGAAGTAAGTAAGTAAGTTTTTTGTCGGTGCTCAACATATATGTTTATTTAACTTTATTTTGTTATAAGAAACCCTTTAGGGATTACAGTAAACCATATTGTTCGTTCATGATATCCTTTACTATGCACTTTTTAACACGAATGCTTTTCAGCTTTTTCTATCGACACTGTCGCACATGTGTTCTATTTGTACATTAGCAGAATTAAGTTTGTCACGACAAGATGACTCTGTCTTCTACAGTTGGTCAAAACACTGGTTCCGACTGGACATAGAGATCCCAGCAAGTTGGGAAGGAGAAGAGGTTGTGTTGAAGTGGCTGTCCAACTCAGAGTGTCAGGTGTGGTCTGATGGAGTACCGGTTCAGGTGAGTTTAGACAGGTGTTGTCTGATAAAGTTCCGGTACAGGTGAGTTTTAACTGATCTGATTGAGGACTAATGCAGGTGAGTTTACACAGTTGTGATCTGATTGAGGACTGGTACAGGTGAGTTTTCTCAGGTGTGATCTGATAGAAGACTGGCACCGGTGAGTTTTGTACAGGTGGGCGTCCGATGGAGTACCCGTACAGGTAAGTATTGTCTGGCGGATTATTGGTACAGGTGAGTTTGCATATGCGTAATCTGATGGATTATCGATACAGGTGAGTTTTTATAGATGTGATCAGTACATTTTCGTTACAGGTGAGTTTGAACAGGTGTGTTCTGATGGAGTGAGCACAAGTGAGTTTATGCAGATATGGTCTGACAGAGTACCAGTACAGGTGAGTTTGTAAAGGTGTGGTCTGTACGACTACGAGCACAGGTGAGAGAGTACAGACCAGTGTCGAACATTAAATGGCTACAGATTGAAAGTGAATCTCAACGAGAAAATTTAACTCTTGTTTGTACTTTTTGTTTATATATCAAATACGAATATTGCTTCTAATGTAGTAACTAATCATTTCTGCAACCGTGTGTTCAACATTTACATGTGTAATCTTGGTGTTTTTTCAAGGTGAATGCATTCGATATGTGTTGTATCTTGAACAACATGATTTAGAGAGTAAAATATACCATTATAGAATGGTAACTACTTCAAATTAGACGCTTGGGTTGCAGAATCACGTTTTATAACTGTTCTTTTAAGTGAAACATAAAACACTTTTTACATAGCTCATCTCTCTGAAGTTAAACGTGTGATCAACGTAACGACCATCTGGCGTTCCTGTGTAGAATGCATATTTAATATTCAGAGGACTAATATTATATGTATGTAACTGGGCACTACAAGTAATGAGTTATTAAACATGAATAATTGAACATATATAGGCCTACATATCTATATTTATGAAACAATAAAAACATGGCTAGGGTAATCGCATAATATAACAAAGAGTTACAGAAACTCGTTACTGGTTATATTAATGTTTACACTAATAAGAATGTATTTCTCGGGTTAGAAAATCGTATTACACTGAAATACAGAGAATGGTTACCCGTTGGATACAACCCTTATCTAAAAATGTTACCAGACTAGTTTCCAGTTATAAATATTATTACTGAATATCTGAATATGTTACACACACTTGTTACATGTTGACCAAATGGGGTTTTGGAGATTACAAACTGGTCTTCTGAATGTGCTACATAGATTGGTTATCGGTTATCTGCATACATTGCATAGACAAGTTAAAATATCTGAAATATCTTACAGAGATTGGTTACCGGTTACCATAATGTGTGGCATAAATTGGTTACATAATTGTAGAATGTGATCGACTGGTTACAGGTTATCTGACTTTCTTACATGTGATCTGAATACTTTTAGAGATCGGTTACATGTTATCTGAATGTGATACAAAAACTGGTTATCAGATATCTTAATGTGTTACAGAGCAAATGTTATCTGCTTATGTTACACGAACTATGAACCAGCAATCTGAGTGTTTCATGGAGATAGTTTAACAATGTTCTTATTGCGATGCAGGGTCTAAGCTGTATGAAGAAACGGTTCTATTATACAATAACTCCCAAAGTCGTCAAGACCAACCTGAAGTGAGTAATAGTTACGTATAGACTAACTGCCTTTATTTGTCTACCATTAGGTCACTGCTCTTCAAAACGTCTTTGTCGAAATGTAGTAGTAATTGTTTTCATAATTGTTAATGTAAGTGAGATAGGAATATACCAGACAAATGATATAGGAATGCTAATATAAGATACCCAAATGTTCTCTTGAACGAACCGTACGTACAGGATAACGGTTAAAATCTAGGAGAACTATTCATGTTGTGTACTCAAACAAACAAATATAGTCTAGATAAGTTTCTGTTAGATCTACAAAGCCTTCTTTAACACATGTATGTATTTTATATAACATTATAAACACACTAGACTATTGTTATGAAATGAATGAAAACTAGACTGTTTATTTGTAAAGAGGAGATTTTACGACGATGTCTAAATATCTACGTTGATATAATGCTCTGTGGCAACATATAGTTTAAGGATTACTTTACAGGAGACATTTTACAAATCTCTCTTTAACTATACAGACACCGATTGTATATTGAGAGTTCTGTAAACGGTTTATACACCGATCACAACGCGGCTGGGGACGACTTCAAGGCAACCCTGTCTGTAGCAGAGATCAGGACGAAGGACACAGACGTCGAGGCACTAAAATTCGACCTGCAGATTCTGTATGAACTCGTCACGGTAATATATATATAGCGAAAACGTACTATAACATTTGTTAGTACCCACAATCCAAACAATCCAAATATGTTCCCTATAATTCAGAATAACCTAAGTCTTTTAACCCAAGATAAAAAGATAAAAGATATGCTTGAAAAACATACCATAATTAAAAGCAAAAGGCAACCGAATAACTTGAAAATGTTATTGACTAGAGCAAACTTCAGTACTTATAACGCTGAAGCTGAAGTTACAAAATGCCAGGATAAAAGATGCAGTACCTGCCCTATCATTATGGAAGGCAAAAACTTCAAATTTGAGAAAGGGGAAGTTAAGCACACAATGAATTGCAGATCTAAAATTGTAATTTATGCAAGTCTCTGCCCTAAATGCAAACTAACATATATAGGGCAAACTAGTAACCTACAAGCACGAATCTGGGTTCACAAACAACAAATTAATGACCCTAACCTCCGCCATCTCAAGATAAGTAAACACATTGCGAATTGCAATAATGGAAATTTTGCTATCTTTCCTTTCTACAAAGTTTATGCAAAGTCAGAAAATACAACCATTACTCTTGAAACAAAAGAGACATTTTTTATCAACAAGTTTTCACCATCATTGAACTGTAAGCTCACATAAGGAAGCGATTACTTGATCCAGTCAGAACCATCCGATGTTTACTCTTTCTTTCATATATATATATATATATATAAATATACGGTGATTGAAAACACCTTACGATTATTTTATTACTCTTTATATTTATTTTGTTAAGAAATTAAACTTGGTAATAACATGATAGAATGAACTTTACACTTTTGCCTTTATGTGGCATTATTAGTTTTAGAATCTGAAATGTCAGCAAAGTGAACGTTCCAGTGGTTTAGAACTTGACTTCCTTTAATCCTACACGAAATTCACGTTTGTCCTTTAAAATGATGTTTCATGTATTGAAATATTTTATCATGTTTCTCCATTCATAATAGCAGACCTACATGTACTACAAAATTTCTTTCAGTCGCTTCCAAAGGACAGTTCGAGAACAGATGAAATCTTATTGACAGCAAACGATGTCATCAATTCGTGTGTTCTCGGCGATAAAAATTCTTACAAAAGGTTTGTTGAAATTACAAATAGAATGGCTTTGATTAATTTCACCTTTTCGACATCAACTATACATATTTTTGTTAAATGAATAAACGCATTACAATTAGTAAATGTGTTGCTATGAAGTAAATGTCAAAACATGTCAAACCGGAAATAGACGAGCGTTGAAAAGTGCGCATATCAACCCCCGAGCTTCCCACGCTGCCTGCTGATTCATCATTAATGACAGAAACTATTCACGTGTATAGTCACGTCCCGTTGTCCATCTGGAACATTGGATAGGTAGATGTCAGGAATACATGCTCATGTTCTGTTTAATATTAGGAATTGTGTCTAGTGCATGAATCATGATATTGATAATGTAGACGTGAATAATTTTACAACTAACACAGCGGGGCTTGAAATACGTTAAATACTTGAATTTCTTATTTTGCTCAACATCGTATAAGTTCATCTGTTAGCATTGGGATCATATGAAATCATCATGGTGGCCAACATTGTCATCAATTGTTTGTTCTTGGGAATAAATGTTCTTATAAAGATAATATATATTACACGATTAAGTGTTTAACACGTATCACTTCACTAACCGAATCTATGAAGGAAATTATGAGAGTGGAAGGCTCTGTTGATGTTTTGAATACGATGATGAGTAGTGCATGTAAGTTGGAAAATGCATTTGAATCAGCGGATCTGTTTGGGAAAATATTCGATTTTCATACATCCTTTACAGGAAACCACTGCTCTTTATTCTTCATTACGGAGTCAATGATGGGGGTAAATTTCAACTGTTACCGCCTTACGTAGATAACCTCAGAATATGTTCAGTAGGTCAGTCAGGTTGGTGATCACAAGAATATTAGCTATATCGAAATAATTCATGTACACAAACCGACAGGTAAGCATTTGCCACTGGATCAGAGAAAAATAGTATCACTGCCTTACACTGATTGCTAATAATGAATACTGTTTCATACTAATCATAACTGTTTGATACTTGCTAACACTACCATGTTCCTATATGTGTACAGAGCGCGTGTCCTGGCCAGCAGAATCTTGTCCCAGCGGAACGGATGTGGAGGACACGTAATCCATGCTGTCGGATATGCCAATATAGACACCGGTAGATACACAGTCAAAAATAAGATAAGCAACCTCCCCCCCCTCCCCAACAAAATGGCAAAACAAAGCTGAGTTATCGGTATATTTTGTAACCAAATTGCAATCCTTATGCTGGCAAACCAAAGAGTGGTATATTGGTTATAAAATAAGGTGTTGCCTTTTGGAAAATGTCTCTCACGAAAGCAGCCACATGCATGTGAATCCCGCCGCCCATGTGATGCACAAAAAGTTACAAACAGCCACAAGCTTTTGGTATTTAAGGATCGGTATCGACTTCATATTCCTTTGTTTGCACTTCTGATTGAGCATAGCACGAAGGGTGAGCACACGTTAATGATGTTTTGTGATTCCAGGGGCACAGATCCATTTTATTTAAGCTGCTTTTACTGGGTGAGGCCGGGTTGCACACAAGACGACCGTGAAGTGTCGACTCTAAACACCAATGTCTTTTGGAGGACATTTCACTCTTTATGCACTTTAGTGCTCATGCCGTTACAAAACGTCTCTTTCAAATGACCAAATGATTATTCTTCTAATTAAAATTTGTTTTGCTTATTTTCTCATTTTCATACCATACTTCTATGAAGTTCAAGCCTCTGAAAAAACAGGGTGCTTAACTATTTTGGCTGTGAATAAATGCACACATCAGAATCTAGAAATAAACAAGATTAAATAATCCCTAGGTAAAGAGGGAAAAGGTACAAGTTTTAAAAACAAAGTGGCAATAAAAAGTAAAGTTTGGTTAATAGAAACGTTTGTTTAAGTGTCAACACGAGAAACATGAGATGCACTTGAATAAATCCGCTCTTACAATAGGTTGTAGCATAGCTGACAAGAACCCATTAGGGATGGTCATACGGCCCAAAAGTCGCGTAAACGCCTGAATCACGCACACGATTCGAGTCTTACGCGATACATGCGCGATTTGCACATATCATCAGTTTATCTGACGTGGAACCTCTGTAGTTGTCCGTCGATGTTCGCCGATCGGCGCTTTACGCGATTCCGAGTTTTTGAGCAGCAAGTTTACGCAGTACTGCGCTGTTTCACGTAAGTTCTGCGTAGTGTGCGTAGTTATTACGTGGACAGTGCGCGAAATATACGTGGAATGTCAGCGATCCTTCGCGAACATGCTGCCGCTATCGCGTTTATCGACGACTTTCACTTGACTATTAGCAGACATACGACGCATGGTTCGCGCATATGTGCCCGTTGTGCGCAGTTCATACGTGAATCATGCGCGAATAATACGCAGTTCATTAGTGCAAGTGCGCAGATTTTGCGTGGTTTTTCAGCGGACCTTTCGTCGCTGACAACCACGTATTCGCCCTGTTTGCGTGTCTATGCGCTGTCGACGGACAGGCACGCACAACCAAACTTTGTGCGTGATTCGTGTGTTTACGCGACTTTTGGGCTGTTGTAATCAGGCCTTTAACTATATGTCATGAATGACAATTGGTCTGCACAAGAAAGCAACACAGGCCTAAATTGCTTTAAGGTTCAGGTGCACACCATGAAACGATTTACCGACCTAAACGTCGACACCAACAGCCAAGAAGGACCAAGGACAGATCCAGAACGGGAAGACTACGTGTTACAACACCGACATAAGATCGGACTACTGGGGACAGCATTCAAAACGATAAGGGTTCATTCGATGGGGGTTGTTTACTAACCAGGAAACAAACCTCAACACCATAATACACTATAATAATAATGGCAAAAAAATATTATGAAACCAGTCTTTAGGTAAAATGAGAAAGTTCCTCAATATAATTTGTTTTCTTTTCTTTAGGTCTCTATACACCATACCTATACTTTCTTTTGCCATTTTTATCATGCATAAAGGCAGCGATGTGTAACCTCAATAATAACTAATGATATATCATAGAATGCGATTAAATCAGAAGGTTTTCATAGTTATTTAACTCCTACATACAGGAGTGTTGCACACAATTCAAAAATCCTTTTAAGAGAGGCAAGCCTCATGGATTAAGAGATGTTTCTAGCAATTGCCAAAGCGCCTGCTCAATTTATCCAGCATGGCTGTGGCCTTACCGGAAGACCCCGATGAAGAGTGTCAGCAGTTGGTCGTCCATTTTCCGCCTCATGGACCAGTACCCCTTCAAACTTGCCTTTACCCAGGTGTGCATAACGCAAATATTTCTTTCGAGAATTTATAAAAACGACATTTTTCATTCCTGGAATGCATCTAATTTTCTTTTAATATCAATATGCAACCGTATTTTGCGATTTTTTAAAATAGAAAAATGTACCCGAATTAGCTATGCCGTCTTTCCATTATTACCGAAAGTTAAAGCATGTTGGAAAATCATTGATAAAGTAAGTATATATCTCAAATGAATAGCTTCAACTCGTCAGTTTGTCTGATACGACACCGTTCCTGTTACCAGCCCCAGCAGCTGGTGTGGGTGAAGAAGAGGTACCCGGAGTTCTATACCAGGGTGTGCAGCTACATACATCAGGGACGCTTCATACCCACAGGCGCCACCTGGGTGGAAATGGTAAGTACCACCTATAATTCATCCTTTGTTCTGATCTCGTACTATTCACAAAGTACCTATTCAGGGTGCGAGTGATTGATTTTTGTTTCACTGTTTGGGCAGTATTTCTGCCACTAGCGATGTAAAACTCAAGGAAATAGCCAAAGTTCATAATAAAGTTCATGTAGTTTCAACTAATCATTTTCAATATTTTCTTGCGGTATTGACAAGATTTCATTGGTTGACTGAAGCGCCAATAGTAGAAAATTATGGTTAGTCTACATTTCCATTTAATCCTATACATTTATTTTTACAAAAAAAACCCAGTTGATCAACGCAATATTAGGCTTTGAGAGAGTGCGAACATGCTCAGATTGTTTTACTCATGGGAAAGGTGAAAAGGTTGTGAATGTTCGTGTGTTTTGAAAATCTCCGCTCGTAAAGGTTCGTCACTCCTAGAAAGTCTGAAACCTCGAGATGGGGTAAAATAGAACCTTTTTAAAAAGATGGAGATGAGACCGCCCCACGTGTAACTATTCATAACATCACTGAAGTCGGATTTCGTACACTTTGAACACTCTTTGTATCAAATCAATCTTTCAGTCCATTAATGGCTTTGTCCATTCCGATATCTCCAACAACACTACAACAATTAACTCAAGAGATTCCTATGTCGCGTTAGATCCTCAGAATATTTGAGTTATGACAATATCAAGCAATAAAACCAGTTTCATGCAATCTATCTTATTTTAAGTGTTCGATGTACATACTTGTAAACTATTTTGGCATAAACCAGATTCTTGGTAGGGTCTTGCAAAGGCAAAATCAATAATTCCAACAAATGTTCAGTTCAGTTCAGTTCAGTTCAGTTCACCTCATTACGTATAGATGGCTATGAGGCCAACAGTACAATATGTGAAAGATATGACACATACAAGCACTGCGCCACTGACGAGATTCTTCTCAGTGAGTAGGATTTCACCTGCTGTCAGCAATAAAAATTAATATACTTGTTTTAACATGCGAACATATGCAATGGAACATGAACATGAAGAAGCAATGTAAAAGCCTGATTGTACACTTTCCGCTAATTAACTCTATGTATGTTGTACATGAAAAGTTACAAGCTTCAGAAAGATTATCACATCACGTTACGTTCGTAGAATAAATTTGCAACAGCTTGGATGAATGAATGTTACATGTAAATTGTGCACAGGCACAAACAACCTTATCAGCAGGAAGCCAATTGCAAAAGATACTTGAGCAAATCCTTCTGATATTCTGAGTTTGATAAAGTAACTTTATGGTGCGGATAATATTCATATTTTAACTGAACCTATATTTAAAAATGTTATGTTCCTACACACATTTTCATCGTAAATAACGGTTGCATTGGTGTGATCTTATGCCAGACAGTGAGTTGAAGCCACTTTTGGTAAATCTATATCGCAAGCAACTGTTCACATTGAGTAAGAACTCTGACATGATAGAAGTTACGTTAATTATTAACGCCAAACAGGAGCAGATATGCATTCCATTCTTTGACAGCTAAATACCTTAATAAACGGTTGAATGATTTTTATCAACGATATTCTTATTGATATTCAATCCACAAGCATACGCCCATATTCATAAACGTGCTTACAAACGGCATTGCACACGTGTTCACAGACTCCGTATGCAGTACGGAGCACACACTAACACACGCTACAGCCCGCACTAGAAATCCATTTGTCATGTAGATTAACTTCTTAATCGGCCAAAAATAATTGTAAATAATTGCTTGCTTTTTCAAATATTTCATCATGTGTGGTAACTTGAAATAATGTTTCATTAATTATGGATTTTAGTGTAGATATCTTGATGTCTACGAAAACAAAACATTCTTTATGAAAGTCTAACCCTGACTCAGACATCCATTTTGAGAAGAGCCTCTCTCGTTTTATTGTTGACAGCTGTGAATAATTGTTCATGTTCAGTGAAGATTATATATTTTATTCATGATTGAATTTTTGACAATGTTTACAGCTCTCGCAGTAAAACGCGATTCTTTTAAACTCTTTGAAAGTATTTCTTAAGATAATCTTTCATCGCGTTTTCTTAAATTCAAATGCTAGCGTTGAAGAGTTTTGTTCTTTGAATCTCAAAAAAGTATTTCGTGTGTTCCTTCTCCAAAATTCTGCCCTCCAAAACCACCCTCTTTAACATGTTCTGCAGTGTTGAAGTGAGAATACTTTTACATAAAGATTATGTCTGATTTGATATCGAATTAAAATATAAATTAAAAAAAGCATTGCCGAAAACAAGCCTCAGTAGTTATTTGCAGTCAAAATTCCTTTGCATTAAGTACTCAGTACCAGCAATTGGATTGTGGTTCAAACCATGTATAACGTACCCAGTTGAACCACTGATTTTGGGATTCCAAGAATAATTTTGGGAAAAAGGTAAAGAAGTTTTAAAAAGTATTTAAGCAAGTGCAATACAAATACAGGTATGGTATAGTTGTGACGTCACAGTCGTGAACATTGTTAGCTCTGGCATGTTACTGACACTTATGCTTGAGTAATATGCACAATGATGAACGTCTTACCAGTTACTATTTACATTTAACTCGTGAATCGTTTGACATCTGTATTATACAAGATCATTAACAATTTCATTTAAACAAAATCTTCAATGAATTGTCGTCTACTATATTCTGTTCAATAAATGCATGCATTATCCCTGAGGGATTCAAAACTAAAATGTACAATGCCGTCTCTTACCTCCAGGACTCAAATCTGCCCAGTGGCGAGTGTCTGATACGACAGTTCCTGTACGGACAGCGCTTCATACAGGAGGAGTACGGTACCAGATGTACAGACGTGAGTACACGGCCTATCTTTCACTACCTGCTTGGCTCATATCGTAGAGAAGTTTTAAACGGCTTCGCTATTGCAAATAAACTACCAGGCAATAGAAACGTGTCACTCACTTTTCGAGTCTATAAGATAAAGACAAACGCAGATATAAGAATTCTCAGGATTGGTTTATAAAAAAAATATCATTTTCCAATATTCTTTTAAAAAGGATCCAAATATCGGCATCATTTAGTTTTCCCCAAGAAAAATGACGGAGTCAATATTTAAACACAAATGTGAACTTAAAAGACTAGTGCGAGTGTGACCATCAATGCAAGCAAGTACACGCCTCCTCATTGAAGTTGTTGGGTGTCGGATGACGTCAGCAGGATTCCTGTTCAATATGTTTAACAGAGCTTGCTCAAGTTCCTGCTTGTTGTTTGGAGGTGGCACCAGCTGTCTCAAATGAAGGTCAAGGTGATCCCAAAGGTGTTCAATGGGGTTCATATCTGGTGAGTTGGCTGACCAAGGCATAAAAATGTAACGTTGGCGTTCTCAATGTAGTCTCTAACAATTGGGACAGTGTGAGGTCTTGCGGGTTCGTGTTGCAATAACAATCTCTTTGGTTGTTGTTGGGTGAAAGGAACGAAGATTGGTCTCAGTACCTCATCAATGTATCGCAGGCCAGTCAGATTCCCTCGCAGAACAACCAGCGGCGCCGTCATTTGGCCACAAATACCTCCCAACACCATTATGCCTCCGCCTCCAAACGGGTGAACACCTCTAAGGTAGTTTGACGTGAGACGCTCGTCCCTTCGTCGATAAACTCGAACCCTGCCATTGTTCATGAATAGGCAAATCCTGCCGTCGTCTGTAAACAACACCCTCTCCCAGCCACGCCGCTGCCACCGACGTATAGTTTGCGTCCATCGTTATCTGCGTTTATGGTGTTAACGGGTCATAGCCATTTCACGGAAGGGGCGGAAGCTTTTATACCAGCCGTTACGAATCGTTTTCGGAGGTGAATCTGCCCGATGTAGCGATCTTCGGCTATTAATACGCTACCAGCAGACAGGCCGGACACAGGATAGACCAAAATCGGGAAGACGAAGGGTTAACGTTAAATTCTAACTGGTTAACCATGGTTATAATCCAAATCGCATATTTTAGTAAAACGGGGCGTATAATAAATTTAGCATTCCTGCATGTTAGGTTTATCTGTCTTGACATTGTTTACTATGCAATTGTAAAAGTTAGCTTAATTCATTTAATTTATTTGGAGTTTTAACAACCACATTTCATTAATATCAAACTTGATTATCACTGTTTCTTTTGACATAGAAAGTTACTACCTCTTCAATATTCAACTGATACTTTGGGGCGACGGAACCTGTCAGCTAACTGACATTTATTTAATTGTTTCACAGTTGTGGATATTGGATAGTTTTGGGTACTCGGCCCAGTTGCCCCAGATAATGCTCCACTGTGACGTCACACGCTTTGTGTCCATCAAGCTGAGCTGGAATTCAGTGAATCGTTTCCCTGTGAGTATTTATCAGTTCACTGATATCATCTTTCATATCCATTAATAACCCCAGATTTGGATTTTCATGGCAGTTACTTTATGGAAAGATATAAATATATTTACTAATCCAACCTATGATCCAGAGTGCCCGAATCAATCGCTTTACATAGCAAATGAAACATATCCACTGAGTATATATTTCTGCAATGTTTTACTTTTATGATATTTTGTCCATAAAAGATGTTCATATAGTTCACAAATTTTATCTTCAAGTCTAGCTTATTTGCTTGGTTGGATATTTAAGTTTACCGTAGACTAGTACTATTTTACGGAGATGTATTATATTGAGATAGCTGAGTGTGTTTGTATATTTCAAATCTAAACTGACTTGCTCACTACAAATGAGCGTATTAACAGAGGAAACACGCCTCAGCTAAACCATGAGGATTTGACTTTGCGAATCTGCGTCTTATAAATCCGAAAATAATCAAAGGACAAGGAGTGCATTTCTGAAACATCCAAGCACGTTAAAAGGGATGTATAAGTGGGAATGTTTGATACGTCCTGTATGTACCAGCCATCTGTCATCATGTTGCAGCACAGCACGTTCTGGTGGCAGGGTGTGGGGGGACAGCGGGTACTGGCTCACTTCCCTCCCGGCAACAATTACCACAAGGAGGTGGCAGTCAGGGAGGTCAGCTCCAAGTCTCTCTAATTACTATTTTTCGTTTCAATGTTTTGGTTCATTAATTTAAACAATAAATAAATATTTGAAAATTGGATGAAAAATGAGAAAAAGTAAAGTTATTCTGAAAAAGCTTTGTTGTTATATAATTGATTGCGTTCTCTTGATTAAACTCCTGACATATAAGTAACTTGGCTTAGCTAAGACTTAAAGTATTTCTAAACCCACAATATTTTAAGTCACTATT
This sequence comes from Phorcus lineatus, assembly GCA_921293015.1. NCBI lineage: Eukaryota > Metazoa > Mollusca > Gastropoda > Trochida > Trochidae > Phorcus > Phorcus lineatus. The sequence goes on along the minus strand of OV121085.1, from coordinate 54,786,528 downwards.
GCTTGCATTTTTCCGCTGAAATTGGCAATTTTGTTTAAACAATAAGAAACTTAAACGATTTCATAAACACAGTTTTATCATTCTTGTTAATTTACCTAAATTGTCTGCCGTTTTTGCTTCTTCGGCTGAAACAAGATGGTGATTCGTTAAAAAATATTGAATGTGAAAAGATTGAAAGAAAGAATTAAATATATGTTTCTCTTGACTTATTCTTAAGTGAGCAAATCGCCGTTATCATGTTGGCCCTGTTGTGTATTGCCTGCTGCATGTCCGCCTGTTAGTGCTAATTCCTACATCAGTTCCATCTATATCCCCTACTCTATATCTGTCTGGATCTTCTTTAGAATTTTTGTGTCAATCTGTAATAGTGTTTACTACTGTTTCTGTCACTGTTCGTCCCTCATATTTGTGTCTGTCTGATTTTCCTACATCTTGTCCGTGATATGTCCGTCTGTCTGAACGTACCAAGGTCCAGGAGGTAGAGCGTGTGTTCTCAGACGGAGGGAGGTCCGACTCAAGTCTCTTCCTCTTTGGTCACGGAAACGCCGGGCTCGGACCCACGTGAGCATTTATTTTTTTGGATAAAAATTGGCAAAACTTAGTCTGTGACGGTATTCATATAAGCAGTACTTAAAATAAGATGATGGACCTAACAATTTCTTCATTAATTCACCATACTGTTTGATAAAACTTCCTCCCTACGCCCTATTGGTTTGAGATAGATTACAATCAATCTTCAGTAGGGCTACAGAATCAAAAGCATCGTAAATTACTAATCTCGAAACATATTCACTGAGAAAATCTTCATTGGGATTATTCTATTTCAGGGAAAATATGCTGGAGAAGTTAGAACGACTTAAGGATTTGAAGGGATTACCTCGGTAAATATTTTACCTTTTGAAGCAGTCTTAAAATCTGTATTTATCGGCATGTTCCTGGCTATATATGTTTTTCGTTTGGCATATTACCTAAAACAACTAAATATCGTTCTATTAATCTTCAATTCTACTCCGTAGATTGTCAGACTGTTTGCCTACAGTCATGTTGTTATAGATTAATGAAAAAAAAATGAAATGGCATATATCCATTCAACATATTTTAAAACGCTTAATGTTTTAAAAGTCCTACACCTGACGAACTATTAACAACATATGCTTTGTTTTTCAACCTTATTATAGAGTGAAGCTGAGCAGTCCCGCGGAGTTCTACCAGTCAGTGGAGCAAGACACATCACGTCTGTCTACCTGGGTGGGGGAGCTCTACCTGGAGCGCCACCAGGGTACATACACCTCACAGGCCCGGGTACGTGTCAGGCTGGGTGTTCTGTAGTGATTGTAATATTACCGCACATTGTGCATAATATTCCGACCTCAACGAAACTGAAGGCCTAAACGTATTTTGATAACATTATCTCTTACTTCTTAATCTGTTCAGGTGAAATATCGGAACCGACGAGCCGAATTTCTGATGCGAGACATGGATATGTTGTCTGCTTTAGCCTCTGTGACGTCATCAGGTTTAACTGCAGTCTACACTCAGCCTCGATCTGAGATCGAGCGGATCTGGAAGCTACTGCTTGTTTGTCAGTTCCATGACGTACTCCCAGGAACAGCACATCCAGAGGTAGGGACAAGGGGCATCTCTTCGTCTAAGACGTTTCTCTTTATTTTACTCACTCTTGTTTACTGTTTTCAAAGAAAGTGTAGTATTTTTAAGTGTTTTCCAAAGACGCTAAAGCGTCGGTTTTAATCGAAATTTTCGGATTTTGAATTACAATGATTCATGGAAATTTTACAAACGCAACTATTTATCATATGACTGTATTGTGTTTTTGCAGGCATATAAGGATTTTCATGCCGATATTGATGGTGAGTTTTACGGAATATAATATTTTTGAAAAAAGAATGGGCCGGCCTCTTCACAACTTAATCCTCACTCGATGTTTTCGCTCTCCCTCTTTTTGTCCATAGATCTCTCTACCACTCCGGCAAAATCTTTCCCTTGTTGTTTAGTTTAGTTTAGTTTTTACTTCGAATAAAGTTTCACAGGAAACCAAACACTTCATCATTGTCATCAATGCCATACTACCTTACACCAAATAAAGAGTCGCAGTCACTCTAAAATTGCGGTATTCTCTGTGTAAAAGAAATAATCCCACAATTCATATATCTTTATCACTTTCAATCTCAATCTTTCAAATTTAATAAATAGGTATGGTTTTATCATTATTATTTTATCAATCTATGTTATTTCCCATCAGATCTGGAGCAGTCAGCGTGGTCGATATACAAGCAATCCCTGGACTCCCTTCTTACGTCTCAGGTGGGCCATGTCATAATCTACACTGACAGAATCATAATCATTGTAGAAAACAAAGGAATGACATATCAAGACCAAAGCATCTCGGAGAGGAATAAGAAACGCTGGTCATGATTAATTTTGTGTAGCACTATGTGCATAACGTACAAGAAACTTTCATACCAACAATATACTAATATACTATTATTTCAACAATTTATTCAGAAAACGTAAAAAACTTTCATGTAGAAAAGACTTGTTACTGTTAACATATCGTATTATTCGAAATACAGTTCAATGGCACCATCTCTTTCGCCGTTCTGTTCTGAAGTATGCTAATGTTTCCTATTCATTAGGTGCTTGAGTCACAACATGGCCATTGCATTGTTGGAAATGGAGTGTCCAGCCACCAGACCCAGAAGAGGGGAAAAGGCTGCACCAGAGGGAAAGTCCGGACCAATAGTAATTTGTTAACATAAAGTACAACTGCAGTCAATAAACGAGAACAGAGCTTTAAAACTATGCTCCATTGCCAACTTATACTAGTTTGATCATTAATCAAACCAATGCTTGAGAATTTTAAGATATCCAAAAGATTCACCCTCAGAATGATTTAGTTGAATCCACAAATATTTAAATGAGTTGAGTTGACGCCTACACTCACCTTCATAATTTCAGGCTTCGTGCGTCCTGCAAACCTCTCAAATGAAGCAGATTGGACGGAGGAAATACTAGAGGTACTTAGATCGTTTTCTGGCAGTTACACATTACCGTTGCCAGGTTTGATTAAGGATGATAAAAATAGCATCACTGATGAGTTTCTCAAGTCAAATGTAACACAAAAGGGTCATACAAATGCAGGAAATGTTCCTCTGACCATCTACAGTTGTTCTGTTCTCATGTCTCCACATTTCAGAACGAGAACGTCGTTGTCAACACGCTTTCCTGGAATCGCAGAGAGGTTATAGATGTGACCACTAGAGCAACAGGATCGCGTAACCAAGACAACGGCGGCATAGAACAGCTAGGTATGTAAATACGGTAGCGTTATATCACTAATTGAAAGCCTTAACATCTGCTGCAAACTTGTTGCAGTGCAGCTCTTTTGACGTCAAAGGCAAAAGGCAAAGGCAGGAAAGACATAGGCGCTATTAATAATATAGCCATCTTATTGTTTAGATTTATTGAAGGTAAAAGGTAGAAGACAATGCTATTTGACACGACCCTTATGGAGTAAATCAGAAACTCGGTGTGATGCGAGTGCTAGGTTCAATACGATTGCTTCAACCTCTTTCGTGTTCCAGCCCTACTGGAGGCGCCGAGTTGTGGATTCTCTACATGTCGCCCCTGTGAAGTGCTTCATCCAGTGACAGCGTCTGTGCAGGTTTTTTAATTGGTTTATTCATAAATGTGTTCATTTTGTAAAGACGATTGTATACATGTGACAGCTTCGCATTATATAACAAATAGTCACGATATGTCTACTACATTTTTTACTGCGTATGTTTCCGGTGCTTTATTGCGATATCGGATCAAATCAAAGCTTTAACTGCTACGGTTTGAGAAAGTGTATGGAAAATCTTGCCTGATTAGGGATATCCCTCTTGATGGTAGCTTGTGTTTAAAAGGGTTCCTGGAGAACCATGGAAACCTTTTTAATTGGCAGTAAACCAAAACATCAGTCAAGGTATTTTCTAAAATAAACGTCAGAACCTTTTAATTATCCATTATATTGGTTGAAGTTTATTTTTCTACCCCGGGTAAAAGATTCGTCCATGTAATGTAAACCTATCTGTAGTTCCTCGTTTTCACTGTCCAGTATTGTCTCACTCTCACTGTTTGACGTTTCTATGTCTGTCTACAGGACGGGCTAATCCACCTCAGCAACCACCTGCTCTCAGTCAGTATAGACAAGTGCGGCCGCCTGTCTCACTTGTACAAACCAGGTACTCGCAGGTGCGAACACTTTGCAATCGATCTTCAAAAAAGTAGGAGTGTTGATGTGAATTGAAAGTCAATATCCTTTCTGATAATGACAATCCAGGCACTTCGAGAAACTTTAAAATTTATGTTAAGAAATCATGTCTCTACTAGTCTTCAGTTTCAATTATTTTGTTAAAAATGAATCTTTCCTACAGAAATTTCCTCACGACAAGGAAGCTCGGTAACCAGTTGCTGCTCTATGAGGACTTCCCGCTGTACCGAGACGCTTGGGATAGCCTCGACTACACGCTGCAGACTGGGTGGGTCAGCGTTTTTTCTTCATATGAAGCCTTATCTTCATTTATAAGAGATTAAAGTATCTGGTTGCTTCTTCAGTATAGCTTGCTCATATTGCCTATAAAGGATAAAATCTTTATCTTTGCGTCTTTATCATAGCTTGGCTAAACTCATATCACTATAACGGTTATTAGCTAGCTCATGGGTAGTCTGAATGTCTAATATACAGATACTATCTTCCTGGTATACAACAATAGCACAGCTAATATGACATTGTGTAGCAAACATCCTGAAGTAGTTTCCACAGATATCTGCACTAGAAAGTTACCTTTGTATTTATATGCCTGCATTAAATAATGATTAAGAAACCCGCCACTTTTTGTTGAGATTATTTCCAATGCTAAATACCCCTCTAGGAATGAGTTTTTTTTATATCAGGTCATAATTATAGGATATCAAACGAGCTTCCCCTTTCATATCAAGTTTATGTCCCAAGTGAAATAATTTTGCTTTGTCACGAGCCTTGGCGAGTGACAAAACAAAATTATTTCACGAGGGACATAAACTTGATATGAAAGGGGAACGAGTTTTGTATCCTATTTATTACCCACGTTTTTTACAATGAAAACATCGTCAAATTAAAGTAAAATTTAGCTTCCCTATAAAGAAACTCAAAACGCGGATTAATACATTACACTGGTGATTGGAATGTCGGCACCTTCACTTCGGAAAACGTACGCTGCTTTGGTGTAATGTAGTTCATTACATTTGATAAAGAAACACATGAAAATAAACTACAACTGAAAGCAAAAATCCTTTAATTCATTTCATTTAAAGACTTGGTTTTGGCTACAAATCTTTTATTCAGCATAAACACGCGAAAACTGTCAACATTTTGAACTGATAAACGTGACCTAAATCTCGGCTCAACGTCAGTCGGCCGTCACTCAAGGCGAGTCGTGAGGTCGAGAACTGTTCGGACACAACGCATACAAGACACGTTTTGAATGGCACACGTAACATTTGGCCTCAAAAGGGAATAACATTGAAATTTATGTCTTAAAAACTGTCAACTGGTAAAGAAGCTTTTCATTCAATTGCAACTATTCTTCATCAGAGGACAATTAAGTCACTGTACATAGATTTAATTGTAAACAATACGGCGACGCTTGGTGGATGTCGACAGTGGCAATGGCTAAACAGTAAGTCTATATCTAGGTATTTGCTTTTCCCCCTGAGAAGTCTTGACAACATATATGCTAAAAGTGTTCAAAGGCCGAATAACATTCACAACTCGTCCAATAACTTTTCCACCGATTTTGACCAAATCATTGATTTTTACGCGTGACGCCATCTTTGTTTACATGAGTCATCTAGCAGACGAATTTTGTTACTTATTTAGATTGTATCGTTTTTCTATTCATTTACGGACATTTCAGTAATTAAAGGAAAGAAAAGCTTTGCATGTAGCCACAATGAAAATTAAGTTTTCGATTATATTATGAAAATTTTCGTTTTTCATGACTGTGCTTAGGAACGAAAACTTATGAATGGAAATCATGAATGAAATAGCTGATGAAAATAGTACCGGGAACGTCAAAACTCATGTATCAGCCAATCAAATCACTCCAAGTTGTTATGACACATATGTGTCATAACAGATTGTTATGAAACCCCTTTACGAAGTCCCACGTGGGTAATAATATCATTTCAATACTTATACTACTTTTTAATGGATTGTTTTCTGGTACAAGAATACCAATATATACCAAGTATCTATTCAATATTGACTTTCCACTGTTTAGAGGACTAGGATGTCCCACTTTAACTATAAAGAACGCTATCACCAAGAGCAGGAAGATCTTTTACTTTTTGCAAAATGGTCAATCAAGTCCACCCATTTAAAAAACTTTTTTTCCGTTCCAATCCACAGGAAAAATTTGGAGGACGTTACTGGGCAAGCAGAAGTGGTAGAGTCCGGTCCTCACCGTGTAGTTGTCAAGGTAGGTATGGGGAGTACATCACAAATTCCTTACCTTACATGGCCTTACGTATAGAACACATGACGCATTCTGACAAAGAATAGGGGCTTTAAAGTTCTTTGAGGAGAGATACCCAGAAATTAAACCGACTTTGGTAGTGTTTTGACAATATGTTATAATTATAAATAGTAAGATACGTTATTTTTGTTGCAAAACACTTTTCTTTAGCATTACGCCTTTCAAAGCGTAATTTACGAGATGCCTTTTGACAAGAACGTCACCTATAATTCGCGGTAAACATACTTATGTTAATACTGCTTAAACAATTCATATCTTAAAGAAATGGTAACTACAAATTGCCTTTTATAATCAATTGATAATTGCTCATCCAAATTGTTTATTTAGTTAAAAAAAATAAAAACCAGAAGCGAGAAATAGGCTAAACAAGTCCATTGCCCCATATTACTATTTCTGAATTAGTTTGTTCCTTGTTCAACAACGCACGTCATATTACACTTGAATATGCAAAGAATGGCCAAAACGTTTGGTTTTTTAAAAGTAATGGTGTACATGTTCTTTATCCAACAAATGCAATGTATTTTCAATGATTACATCAAACGTTACCGACTTGGATTTCCAAGTATCTATACGGGTTCTTGGTTTGTTCATTATTATTCATCTAAGCACCCTATATCAACAGATGACATTTTGTCATTAATGCCGATAACTCTTTAAATCGTTCGATGTTACCAAAATCTTTCTATCATTTTTAGCTCATCTTATGTATGGCAAGGCGTGCAGCGTCCATTCGTCCATCCGTACATCCCTTTGTCCGTATAAAATGTTCTTCAGAACCATTGACTCAAGATATCTGAAATCTTGTGCACAGACTCCTTTATTAAAGAGGTTTTAATATATAAATTTCGTGACCCTGTGACCCTTCACAAGGATCACTGGGGCCACGCCCTTAAAGCTGTTTTTTGTCTTCGTCCCAAGAAGATAAATGTCTAGCAAGTTGAAACCATGTCCGCCTTATCTGATGGGAATAGATTTGATGACCTTGTGATCCTAATAAGGGCCACATGTGCCTCACCGTAAAAACCTTCTCTAGAAGCAAAAGGCATACAAAACTGAAACCTCGTGTACAGAGTCCTGATAGAGATTCTAATTCACAAAGTTGGTGACATGTGACCACAAATAAGAGCCACAACCTAAAAACGTTTTTCTTCGTCTCTTTTTTCTTCGTAAAGGAAATTTTGTTTATATATAGACTCCTAAGATGTCAAAGATTATACTTGATGACCCTATATGCTCATTTATCAAATAAATTATAGATAACCTGATGGGCTACAGAGCCAATGGAGCTTTTTCCAAATAAAACAATATAACAAACTCGCTATTTATAATAAACGACTTCTAGAATATAGTATTAAAGTACTAGTGTTGTTCCTCACATCTCTCCTTAAAAATCGTGAGTGCGTTATTGTTTATTGCTTTTGCAATATTTCAGCCATCAGTGGCATGAAATTTAATGAGATTGTAAACATTTATCGTAACAGTACAAACTTGAAATTGCCCGAGGGCTTTGATAAGATCAGCAAATTATCACAGAGTTGAAGCACTCTGAATCTTTTCTTCGCCAGGTGTGTTTGAGGATCGGCCCCAGGTCACACCTAACACAGTTCATCTCCATTGATACCGAGTGCCCATACATTCGGTTCAAGACAAAGGTATACTTCACTCTGTGCATCCAATGCATCCATGAAAGGGACATGGCACTTTTTTCGAAAATTTTATTTCTTCAACTTTTCCCCAATGAAAATTAGTTAATTCCAAATATATTATGTACAGAGGCTCAAACATAGTATTTAACAACACATTTATCAGCAGTCGTAGAATAAATAATCAAATACCAAGAAAAAATAATTGGCGACCATTTTTGGAGAACACCTTTTAATCAATTGAGGAAGGAAAATGGATTTGGATAGCTTATCCGAACATGTAACTTTAGGTTTGAATTTTTGTTATTAAACAAAAGCATTGTCTTGAAATTGATTACATTTATTTTCGTTTTCGTGAGATCACTTTATTTATCTTAAGAAAACGTGTTTCTGCCGCTTTAAACCTCTTAAGTTTTAAAACAAGGTACGCAACGCCATCTAAAGTCAAAGAGTCAATTTCTTTATTTCAGTACAAAGGTGTGGGCCATCGGCCCTAAGTACAACATGGTCCATACATAGTAATGAAAATATATGCTTGCACAAGCAGTTTAATAAATGAAGCTATTTCACTATTGTTTTAAGGCGTAAATTAGACGCGTGATAGAGGTAACAAGCCAGATTTCTAATAATAAATTCTTGATGAGAAGACATGAGCATGGTAAAAGTCGACAGTGATGGGTACACGTAATACTTAGAGGGTATATATTGCTGACGAAGGTTATGATAAGCATCACAGGTCAGCAGGAAGTGGTACTCAGACTCAACTTGCCCACTGTTACAAACTTTACAGAGTCTGGCGTCCTTCGGAATATTATAATATCTACCAGTTTCAATTGCTGATTTATGTGAACTACAGCGAAACTGGGCAAGTGCAATTCTAAATTTATGAATAGTAATAGCGGAAAGGTAGAACTCTGGTTGGAAAACATTCTTATACATAGTATAGGTAAAATATTTACTACTATTAATGATAGTATCATGCCATTCCTGTTCATAACAACACTTCAGTCTGTGGGAGAACTCAGAAATAAAGGCAGAAACTCCAGCAACATCTTGTTTTTCCCAAATGTGAGGTGAGGTGAGTTGGTGTTTAACGCCGCTTTCAAGATTATTTCACTTATATCGCGGCTGCTAGTATTATTGCAGGGAGAAAGCCCGCAACACCATTGTGGCTATGCATTGCGGTGAAACCTGCGAGCATCGGCTTTTTCCCAAATGTAACCGAAACCATGACTATAAAGAAGATATTTAATTTGTGTCACCCAGCTTTGTTTCCCATTCTTAGACAACAGAAAAAGCAAATCGTAACTCTTTCTAGGCAGCCGATAATTTGGCATTTTAAACAATTTTAACCAGAATTTTACACAGCGAATATAAACTGTAATATAGAGAGGATATCTAAAGTCAACGATTTGAAATATAAGTTTGTGTAGGTATATTGTTCCGGTGAGGGAAACAAGTTGCTAGTTTACAGCGTATTTTATTATTCTCCTTTGTAACTCGAACACAAACACTCGGGGTTCTTGTCATGCCCCAGGTCCAGTGGCGAGAGTCCCATAAGTTCTTAAAGGTCGAGTTCCCTACTACCATCACCTCCCCTAACGCAAGCTACGAGATCCAGTTCGGTCATCTGCAGAGACCAACCCACTACAACACGTCCTGGGATTCTGCAAGATACGAGGTGATTACAGCGATTGACAGGTTGTACTTCAATATACTAAGACCCGAATTATCCCGAATCACCAGGAGCAGAATTGTGTAAAATCGTGAATGTTCGTGAACATTCGGTACATTTCCGGAACATTAATTACTCTTGCGCGAATTGTTTACGAACATTCGTAGCTCTTGACGCTCTCGACTTAGTCTGCTATTTGCGGTGATTCGGGGTAATTTTGGTCGTTTTCGAAATATAGGGCATTACCTGTGAACAAATCGCAAACATTACTCTCAATACTGTAAGCGTTTCTATATTCGATCTTCCTAATGGACACAATAAGTAGAAATTTTACATAAGATCTTTATAAGCTTTTGCTTTCAATAGCATTCATATCAAAGGAATATTTGATAATATTGGATCGGTATGATTGCAAACCATGTTTTACAAATCTCAATTGTGTTTCTTAAGATATTTTACTAAGTTATTTTTCTATAGGTGTGTGGACACAAGTGGGCTTGTCTGTCAGAACACGGAGGGGGCGTGGCGCTCCTCACTGACAGCAAGTATGGATACTCTTGTGTCGGGGGAACGCTTAAACTTTCACTGTGAGTATAGAAGATGTTGTAAATTATTCACTGTATAGTTGCACAATATATTTTATTTATGAAGACAAGTAGCTTTATTTTATATAGTCTGATAGACATGTTTATATTAATGGATTATTTAAACCAGATTTTACGCAAACACATCTCTAACTTACAGACTACGTGCCCCGAAGGCGCCAGACCCTAGCAGTGACATGGGAGAGCATGAATTCACCTACGCCATAATGCCCTTCACAGGTAATCGGCTTTCTTTGCGTGAACTATACATGTAAGGAAAAAAGTTAATCACCCCCAAGTTTTTCACCAGCTGTAAGTTTTGTCTAAAAATAAAGAGGACCAAATTGCATTAAAAGTAATTATATGATATGATAGAATCATAATTTTGCAATTTCAGAACACAATTTCATTGAGATATCATTCCGGACATTTAGAATAATTGCAGTTATACAAATTGGTAATTTTTAGATCAAAAGGTGAATATGTTCAGAAAGTCAAAAAATTTTAAATGTGTATTATTCCATTATTCCTATTCCACTGATCAAACTTTATTATGGATCTCTTAAGCAAAAGTCACTAGTTACAGCAGTACGGACCTCCAAAATCTCATTTTTTGGAAAATGACCCATTCATAAAAAGGGACTAAATGGGGCGGTTTTAACCGTATGAAGGACTATAAAGCAAAAAGAAGTATAGGGTTAGTGAATCAAAGTTAAAGAAGACCACCTGTATTCCAAAATCGTCTGGTTATGGCCATTTTCTAAAATAATGGAAAATTCTTATCAAATTTCAAAACCCAATTATGTCCTTATTGTAAAGGATACATGATTTTTTAAAGTGTAAAGTTGTACCTGTTAATAAAAGTGTTGTTCTTGACAACTAACATCAGAATCCATCGCATACTTTTGACAAACGGACGATATTTAGTTTGGGTGAAAAATCAGTACCATTACGTTTTTTTTATCTTAAGTTCTCAAATTGTCATCATGTATGATGATTTTAAAGATCCTAAATCACGAAAACTTCAATTTCTATGTCAAAGGGATCCATCTAGTCACATTGTCGTATTTTTCTCCACAGATGCATTTTGTAATTTTGAAAATAGGGGGTGCGTAACTTTGTTCTCTATGTATACTAAGTGTTTCTTAAAACAATATTTGTTTGAAAAACACATATTTACAATTATCTTGTGGGTTCGTTATCCCCTTATGGTATATTTTGCGAATTTAGCTGAAGCATTACACGACTTGTAAAGAATGATTCGTCAATGTACCGTCTAATTGTTTATGGGCTTCTGAGTTTGTGAGCTCTATTTCATCAAAATTCCACGTGTGATAAAGCGCATTAAAGCTACTTACATCAGATAGTAGTTATTACTCTGTTTCAAACTTAAAATTATACTATAACATAGCAACAGTTTATTCCGACTTTGCAAGTTGGTAATTCAAGAAAATAATAGTAACGATAGGTTATCATATTTATATAGGTTTTGGTAATTTAGTTAATTAGTTTTAATTAGTTTATCCCTAGTCAAAACAGAAAGTTTTTAGGTTATACTAAGGTAAAAAAAATATAAACAAATATTTTGGCATTGTATTTTCACACAATGACACTAATTAATTACATCATGGGATGCAAAATTGAATAAAACACCCCACAGCTATTCTTTTCTTTTTATCTTTATTATCTTGATGGAAGAGTTCATTATTCTTGAGGGGTCAGGGTGTATCTGTCATGTGCATCCACTCATAACTGTGATTTGATAACAGTGTAGGCGAAATGAAATGTAGGCGAAATCATGTACATGACAGAAAGTTTTGGTTGTCTCGAATAAGATTTTTCATATTTTACTCTTCCTATTATTATCCTTTAGACGAAATCCCACAAGGGACTCGGCGACTGTGTCTGCAGTCGAGAACTGTTGTAAATGCAGAAAGCTTTGGGTGCAATGCTACACTGAATTTCAGCGCAGTATAACCCATGGTTCGCTAGTTCCAGTCGTTGCTTACAGGTTTCACCGCAACTCATACCACTATAGTGTTGCGGGCTTTCTCCATGCAATAACACTAGTAGCCATGGTAGAAGTGAAATACTCTTGAAAGCGGCGTTAAACCCAAAAGCACCACACCTGTAGACGAAAGATAAAATCTAATACCTTTTTCTCCTTAATTTGTCCCATGAATATTGGATGGATATTTATTCATGGCCAAAATTCCACAATCATAAATCATAAGATCTATACGCATACCAATAGAAATGATTCATTAATTAGTTAGATTTTGTTTCAGAAAAAAATCCAGATTCTTTAAGCATTAAACATTCTTTGAAGCCATTAGCAAATTACTTTTTCCCGTGTCGGAAAGGTAATTGTATTAAAAAAGTTGGGTAACGATATTTTTTCTAATAACTTTATGTTATGGACAAACTCATAAAATGTAAAATTTGTCTGGAATAACCTCATAACATCATTCACTTCTGTAGATCTGTAATTGCTTTTTTATCGTATCGATATTGCTGTATTTAAGGTTGTGGCTTACTTTACACAGTACGTAGTTGATCACTATTTGAGTTTAGTTTCAAAATGATATAAATATTGTATATTTACAATTCCATATATCTTTGCGTCATTCTTTAAAACATTGCTTAATTGCATTCCTATGTTGATAAAGAACAAGACATATTCTTTCAAATCGTTTATCTTATGTGTGAACTATAATGGAGAAAATTCTTTGTTGCACTGTTCTCGATTTCATTCTAACCATGTACTTCACAGGCCTGTAAAATGTTAAGGCGTTTAATTAGCACCAAACGTGATATATTGGCCACGAGCATTGTTGAAAACATTGTACCATATACTGTATCCTTCATACTGAATGAACGTCTTTTCATAATCTTTTTGTAATTTTCTATTTTTGAAACACATTTTACTAAGTTGACAGTTGACAGTCAACAGTTGACAATCCGGTACAGCATTCAGTCAAAGTTGACATGAATAAATTATGACAAGGTGACCAAAATTTATAGAATAGGCTTATTATACATTCAATTATCGCGGATGCTTGTTAAGAAAATAATATTCCCTTATTTCGTTCTGTAATGTGTTGGATGGTGGTATTTTTTTTTATTCAGCTTGCTTTTAAATATGAGATACTTTATCAAGACTGTGAAGATATTCAAGGGATCGTTATTTTTATCCGGATATTAAATCAAAACATGCTTTTTTGTATTTTTTACTTGGGTAAGAGCTTTCTGGTGTAGTCATGAGTCTAATTGTTGCCAGATTTTATTAATACCAAAATAAATGCATGACCAAAATAAATGTGCTGGTGTCTCAATATCTTCGAATTCCGAACAGAAACTACAGATTGGACTGTCAACATACCTTAATTTATACGGAATGTTATTTGTTGGCAGTATGTGGTGTAGTATTTTATATTGAAACCACTGAAGTCTAGTGTCCTTGTACATCGAAAAGGGATCATGTTGTATTGGGACCAATAATCAAATAAGTGTTCATCAATCAATCAATATAGTCATTTCTAGAGCGCTAATATCCAGTTCTGGTGAGGACTGCTCAAAAGCGCTATTGACAGTAGGCTATCTCAAAGATGTGGGTTTTTAGTTGAGACTTGAAAATCAGGATATCCTCTGCAGATCTTAAGAAGCTTGTTCCACCGAGATGGGCCAACACATCGAAAAGTCCTATCTCCGAAAGTTTTTGTGTTTTTGTGTATCTCACAGATGTGTTGCTGAGATGACCGCAGTTGGCGTGATGGCTGATATACTTGTACAAGCTCGGTCAAATACATTGGTGCATCTTGGTGCAAGCTCCTGAACATCAGCACAAGAATCTTATATTGAATCCGTTCATTGTGTATGTTTTGTTCCCATTTCGTGCAGTGTATGTTTGTTGTGGTGATGGGCGTAATAAGTATGTGGTAGAAAAATTTAGATCCTTTCAAAACCTTTATCATATTGGCTAGGATTTGTATTCTGAAAATTTTTCTTAACAGCCGAGATCAGGCCATTATAAGTAAGAAAGTTTGTTTTTATGTCGAAAGATTTAGAAAAGAGTTCAAATGTAAAAAAAATTGTCCGTCTGTATCGATGAGATCATTAATGAAGCGTACTCCTTTTTGGTTCCAATCTTTATAGTAGACAGGTGTGCGTCCAATGCGTATGTTACTGTTGAACCAGATACTTTCTGCTGGTAGGTCCTTTACACTAAGTTTTGTTCTAGAAATGAAATCCCACCAGGCGGTAAGAACATCTTTGTAGTATTTGTAAGCTATAAATGGAAGAAGTTCGTTTCTCAAGTAGTCACACCTCTATTCCAAAAAGCTACCCGAGCACAACTTAGGGAGGTTGAGGTTAAAAAGGTAACACCATTGTGAATCGGAGGTGACAAACCGTCTTAACATTGATAATTTTTGCGCCTGCATTGTTGCGTTGATATTTGGGGCATTGCATCCTCCGTTCTTTTTATTACAGATTATATTATATTTTATATTATATTTTTCCAGATGAATTTAAGACATGTTTTTTTAAATTCATTAATAACATCAATATTCGGATTTGGTAATGAGAGGTGGTGTAAATTTGGAATAAATATTGATTTTAAAACGGTGTTTCTTCCAATGTGCTGACCAAAACCGTTCGCATGATCTAAGTTTTTCTCTCTATATAGTTTCTTTCTACGATAGCTTCAAGATCGAGAGTAAAAGTTATGCCTAGAAGGTAAAAGTCGCCTTGGTCCCAATTAAGATTTAGTTTTGGACATAACTTAATTTTCGATCCCATCTTTGATCCGATCCATATGAGACGCGTTTTTCAATGTTAACTTTTAGACCTGAGAATCTGGCAAGGAAGCTAAGTACATTAGATACAGTAAAGAGGCAGCGTTCAGAGCCATCTAAAATGCACGTTGTATCATCTGCAAATTGATTCAACAAGAATTTTATATTACCTATTGTTATCCCTTAGATGTTCTTATTATTTTTAATCAAGTATTTCAGCACATAAAATGAATACTTAGGGCGACAGTGGATCTCCTTTATGTATCTCAAACATAGCCGAACCATAACCATTTACCAGCACATTTGATTCTATCCCGTAATATGTTTTGAACCACGAACGTATCGATTTTCCGAAATTAAAGAAAGCAAGTGTCATTTTCATAATATCAACTTACGCATGCGAGTACACTGTTCACCCGCAGGATCTCTGCAGGACGCGGGGGTGATCCAGCAGGCCTACCAGCTCAACTCTCCTCTCCGACTTCATTGCCTACCTCCTTCATGTCATCTTCCGAGCGACACCAGCTACTTCTGGCTGGACACAAACCAGGTCATTCTGGAGACAGTGAAAATGGTGAGTCAACTCTTAATTTGTCTTTGGATACAATAAAAGCTCATCCTGAGAAATCAGCGTAAATGAATCCGTCTGCTCATGCCATATACCCTAAACTCTTTCGGGCTAAATCCTTCTTAGGGCTGGCGGCTTGATATTCATTGCCTTGCTCACCTGTTACTTTTTCAGCCAATGGAATATCGGTAATTAAGGAGCTTGAAGCTACTAGATTAAACTCAACATATTTTTCCATCCGGGATGTGCCGCTGTTGTTGTATGCGAGTCGTCATTTGCTGGTTAGATAGCTAGCGATTCGAGGGTTTTGTCTCTAAAGAGATCAGGGTATAAGAAAGGAGCTGACTCATTTACGTTGATTTAGGAGGATGATGAAAGCTGAAGATATCAATATATCTTGTTACCTATAATTGGTTTTGAAGGCTGAGGATGACGATGGTACAGTGGTGTTGCGGCTGTACGAAGCTTTCGGCGGAAGTACGAGCTGCAAATTAACTACATCACTTCCGTTTCGAGAAGCTTACAGGTGAGAGATGTTGCTTGATTTAATGATAGCTAAATTGACCATTTATGTTTAATTTTTTCCACGATATTGTTTTACTGATATACGATTCCTAGTTGGTTATGGTTTGAAAATAAGCAGAGACAGGTTCAGCGTTCAGTATAGTGAATCATTTCGAATGCTTTTAAACCCGCTACCTTAGCTCATCAGACCTGATAGGTCAGATATAATTATGCCATGGCTCATGATCCGGCGTCTGGTCGTCCATAAACTTTTAACTTTTGCGACTTCTCCTCCAAATTCCAAACCAGTTTGCATAGGAAGCTAACATTTGAGAATTTAACCTTTCAAAAGTGGAGGCTCAAGTCTGTAAATTCGGTTTCGACATCCCCCTAAACCATTTTAATGTATCAAGGCCTTAAACATCAAATAAAACAAAGGCCGATGAGCTACAGAACCCCTGTCTATTTTTGTTATGTTTCAGATGTAACGGTTTGGAAGAAAGGCTGGATGAAAAAGTGGACTATTTGGCGGGAAAACATGGCACTATACAGCTGCAGCTTTCATCCTTCGAGATAGTATCTCTGCTGTTGTACTTTAGGAAACCAGATGATGTTTGTGCTACTGCTATTCTCTAACCTCTGTACATCTTTCTTACACTTCTTACCACAACAACTACAATAGTTCGCACGTAAGATGTACTTAGATACAACTTTAGATATTGAAGTTGAAACAGAAATACAATGAAAAAACGCAACGTCTCAACGTACAGTTGTTTGAATATTCGGGTATAACGACACACATGGCTGTATCAAATGGTTTGCTAATGTCACTCGAATATATGGTAGAGCCAACACGCGTACGGACATGGTTATTAACAGCTTGACACGGGGGACCCATCTAACATCAGTCGTTTGGAGGCGTATATTGAAACCAGATTCCTTTCTAGAATTGTTTCCGAAATCTTTGGTATACAATAAGGAATCAAAGGCACCTCAAGATGAAGTAAATGATACCACACTCGAAAATATAGGAAGCTCGAGATATTCCTCAATCTCGCTCGTTCAGTAACTGTCGGAAGATAACTTGTTCGTATGATACTTCGTGTAATATTCTCTTGATAGTACACCTGAAGTACTTATTTCTGCTACTACATCAATTTATCACCAGTCTTTGCTGCTGTGCTTTAAAAACGTGTATACAACTTAAGCCTTCCCTTGACTACAGCATTCTAGGTAGTGTCCTAGTTGCTACGCATAAAAGACTCTGTCATGTATAGACAATTACAACCTTCCCTTGACTACGAAATCATGCATGATAGTAAATCCCTCTGTGTACAACTACATTCTTTCAAGAACTGTATATTCTTCTATATCATTCAAGAAAGTATTCTTTCTACTACACTGCAAGTATATTCTCCCCCTAGCTACGTCGTCGTCGAAGGTATATTCTTATTCTTGAATGATAAATCCTTATGTATGAATACATAATTCCAGCTACATTTTATCCAGATAGATCAGAAGGTTTTCATTAACATAATAAGCGTCCCTCTAAATCATTGCAGACGTGTACTTGTTGTCATTCCAAATGCCAGTCCATATTAAGACGAGCAAACGCAATGCATCTTTAAAATGAAAGATGTCTTTTGAATGATGAAAACAACATACTTTTTGAGATAACAGCTTGTTAAGCTATTGACTGTATATGATACTTGTATATATTAGAAAGGTTGTTGTGGCGCTTGAATCGGCGTCGATGAAAGTAATAAAGTACATTGAATTTAATCGTTGTTTTTATGACACTTAACGCATCTTCTGTTTCGTTTTCTTTTCATCATTTATCGTTCCCCGCAGTGTGGTTATGATCATTTTCCCTACAAATATGTTTTTACATAAAACACCTATAAAAACCTTCATAAAAAATTAAAGAAAATGTAATTGTATTATGCCCAACTATTTCAGTTTTTCATTATTTAGAAGAAAGATATCACTCAAAAATCAATTGCGACGTTATTTTTACATTCATTTTCCCGGAATCTTGTTAAGTTATTGACAGATACATCGCAATAGGGCTGTCCTTGAAAAGTATCTGAAGTATTCTAGATGGTAATTTTGCTGTCAGTTTTCCACAGTGATAGAGTACATTGCTTCCAGTTGGCGTCTTGTTGACTGTGGACGCTTCCCTTGTCTCTGAAATGTCATTTGCTTAACATATTATCCAACCGAATAACTATCATCGTCTCCTAACCTTTGACTAAATAATTTTGAAATAACGATTAAGAAAAGAAGTTCATTTCATTAACTCGAAATCAAAGAGATCAGCGCAAATATTATCATAATTACAAATGTGTTTTTAATATCCTTATGAGATATCTATGGTTATGTGAAACCGAGTGTTGTGTAACCAGTTGAAAGTTCTCCAGAAAATTTTGTGTAACCCAAACAGGTTATCAAAAGATAAGTACCTAACGCCGATCTACTTTTGCAATCTGCTGATCGGGTGCAACCGATCAACTCACCGTTCTAAATTTTCATTTAAACATAGCTTTTTTCAATTCCTCCGCTAAATTTGCGGAAAGGGGATTGCAAGTATGAGTTTTGATTTCTTATAAATCTGAAATTATAGCACAGTTATCTTTTATTAAAATGAAATCATGAAAGACTTATTTCTCTTTTGTCTGATACTGCTGGTTTGTCAACTCAAGTCCGTCATGGAGGAGTTAAAATACATGGCGTTAAGAAACGTTTTAGTTTATAACAGAAATACCAAATCACTTTAATATCGACACAGCCGTGATGTTAACGTACAACACTTACCAAAAGAAGCCTAGGTCGGTCTATGTAATCCAGAAAACACGGTTGTATGACAATGATCTATGGCGAGATCAATATCATCAGGTTAAAGTTGGAGTCATATATGCCAAACTTAATCAATGGTGTCATTTGATCGCGAAGTATCGACTGTTACCAAAAAGACACATTTTAAAGCTTATTGTTTTTTTCAGTGACAATATGAAGGTAGAACTTCGCAATTATGATCGAAAACCGGACAGTGACGCGCGTCAAACGTAATTTTGGAGACTGAGGGCAGTTAGGAGTTGATAGTGTTTGTTAGGTTATATAACTAGTAACCGTGTATATTGGACGTGATATCTACAACTCTGTGCATGTAAAAGGCTTTTTTTTAGATTTTCATGGAAAACCAATATTTGTCATATGTGTGTCTTTTGGACATTAAAAGTTAAGATGTTTTTATTTTATATCACCACATATGACATTTGGGTTCGAATCAAAGGTAAATAATATGTTATGAAAATCACGGAGTGGCGCTTTAAGTAATGTAGTGCTTGTAAAATCTATTTCTTCCAACAAAGCGTATGATAATAATTGTTTAGATATGGTATTGTGTGTGTAAGTAAAGGGTGAGGTTCACCAATGTATCAATGCGCGGTCACACGTGTCACAAGGGAATAAACACGAGTCAACTATCTTATGTGATAAATAAATCATAAATCGTGAGTGTAGAATATCGTTAATTGCTTTTGCTCGTAAAAATCAAAACCTTCAAAAGTATCTTGTTGGAATATTTTAAGATATCCAACGCTTACTCTTTATGGAATCTCTATTTCACAAAGATGATATAAATAATATGATACATATAATACAAACTTCTGAAAAACTATGAAGGTGGTGAATATCGTGGAATGTAACAGGTGATTAAAGACGTGCAATATATTTTTGTTTGCTAAACGCCGAAATAATATCTTCTTGTCTTTACCAATCATTTACATTTTTATGTAAATCAAAAGAGACCAATTTTTATTAATTCTGATACAGTCTCTCATTTAAGCGAGTAAATTGCTTCATATTATTCATTTGAGTAGTCGGAACAATATACATGACTCTTATACTTTCTTGTGGTTTGCTACTAAATGGAAATAAGTATAATCTACATATAATACCTATCACTATGATATCAAACTTCAAGCAATAGGGCTTATTTGTATATATGTATCGAAAAGCACAAGAAAATCACATATTGATATTCAACTAGTAAATAAAATCAATTAATTATACCTAAATATAGCAGGAATCATTTCATACTGAACAGCAAAAGTAAAACCTCTGTAAAAATGTGAAGCTGATAATAGCACAATTATGCAATGTTGCAATGTTTCAAATCCACGATTTCAAATATGACAATTTGAAAAATGGTCTCTGATGCTAAAATCTTTATCAAAAGAAATTTCACAAAATTACTCAATTTTGCCAGAATTTAGAGATATTGATTAAAAAGGGTGCATGCAATTCTTTGTAATCTTCATAATATTACCCAGACGAATATCCAACCAATTTTGGTACCAGCTAAGCCATAATGTATGAGAGATGATAGCCCAGAACATTGAAGCACGTATAACGAAAAGAAGGAACAGAAATTTTGCTATTCATTAAAACTCTCTTGTTTTTAAATGTTATGAACTCAGCTTCCTCGAAAACCGATATTTTTATACGACACTAAAACATGAGCGATTGAGTTAGGGTTTAATGTGTTTCAACAATATTCCAGTTATTAAACACGTGGATGAAATGTATCCTAAAGGGAGTGGACAGTTGAAGTAGATAGGCGTAGTGAAAGATAGACAGCAGGTAAAAAATATGTAGTGCAGTCATGCTTGTATCTTTCATACTTCTCCTTAAACCTATGCAGTCACTTTTACGTTTACTAAAGTCATATGTTTTCGTGTTTACGAAAATACAATTTATTCCTTTTAATAAGAATACATCACAAGACAGCTCTTTTTCAGCAGAGTCGAAAGTGGGTCGCACGTAGACAAGTGCAAACAGAAATCGAGAATATAACAATAAAAGATGGTACAAATTTACCCGCTCAAATGGTCTCAAATCCAACATGGTCGCCTGTTCACTATTATCTCTTCAGCTCCAGACGTATCTTTTCCCAAGAGATTGACCGTTTATTGATGAATGGCAATGTTTGTATTTTGGATATTTACTTTGGGGAATGAATAAATACACATGAAAGACATGAGTAATATTATACAATCACGATAAAGGACCCAACAAAACATCTTGTCTCGCCATCTGAGATAGTTGAGCAAAAGTGCCCATTATCTTAAGCTCTTCTAATGACAATGTGTATTATAATCTTTAATATTTGCATTATCACGAATATTGATGAAAGCTCTTCATCAGCATGTTTATATTCTACGTCTTGTCGACATTTGATGGCTGCTCAATTTGCTCACATCACAACAAACAAGTCTTAGAAATAAGATTCCACGACGAAGAACCTACTCAAATTTGACATGGGTTTTCATTTAATTTATTTCGATTTCTCAATGTCTCGAGTTGGGGCGGGATAACGCATTGGTTATGACGTTTCTCCATCTGATCAAGAGATCCGGGGTTCAAATCCCGGCAGGGGCTCGGCATCGTTCTCTGCAGTAAAGAACTGTTCTAAACGTGAGGTGAAGTGAGTTACGGTGATTTGAGTTTAACCCCACTTTCAATAGTGTTTCACTTATATCACGGTAGCGAGTACTATTGCTTGGAGAAAGTTTTCAACGTCATTGTGGCTATCAACTGCAGTGAAACCTGCGAGCAGAAAGAACTAGCGAACCTTTGGTGAAATTCATATAATCTCATATAATTTTATTCACATGTCCACCAAACTTTATTTAGTTCAACAACAATGGGTACTATTGACTGTTATTAGCCGACTGTTATTCCTCTTTTTGGCTGGACAATCTGAAACTTATCTGATAAGTTGATGTAGTTTTCTGGAGATAGAAATATCAGATATAGTACTTAACGGCTGAGTAAGTTTTCCAATTATTAAGAAACTATATTTGTGCCTTTGGCATTATAATTATTGAAATCGATAGTCATGTATGCCTCAAGATCTTTCATGGTTATGAATACAAGTCAAATCGACATTCAAAAATCTTTCATACTGATATTAACAAAGTGAACAGCATTCCATTGATTGTCATTAATGGGTTTGCTTCAATCAATTTAGCGTGCAGAGAAGGTTTATTTTAGTTACATTTGGACACCATATATCTTCGTTTACAATTCTCATTAATATCCTCTGAATTTCCTGTGAGCTGACACTCAAATGTCCTTTTTGCCCTTTGGAATGTGAAATCGGTCCTGTTAGGTTTATGCCATGAGGGATACATAAAGTTGTACCTTGATCATTGTTCGAGGACCATATATGGATTTATAGTCGTCATATGTACTATTCCTTATGAAAAATAAACATATTTTTAAATAGGAACTTTAGTTTCGTGGATAATTTAAATTAGAACGGATAAATGAATGAATAGTAATGACTTCCGATAAAATCATTAAATAATACAATGACTGTTAATCCAGTTGTACCAGGAGCAAATCAGATACGTGCCGGGGATTAACATGCAAGGCTAGCTTGGGTAAAAGAGGTGAGGTGAAGAGCATGTCCTTTATATCGCTACTGCTAGTGTTATTGCAGGGGGAAAGCCCGCAACACCATTTTGGCTATGAAACCCGCGCTGAAATTCACTGTACATTTCCATTCAAACCTTACTGCGTGTACAACAGTTCTGTACTACAGAAAAGTTGTCGAGCCCCTGGCGGGATTCGAACTACAGACAGACCTCTTGATCCGAAGCCGAATGCGCTAAACACGGTTCTATCCCGTCTCCTAAGTTAACAAAAAGACTATCCATAGGTACAATATCATCAGATATGCAACTTTGCCCAATGTAAAGCCGGACGTTTAATTAGGATGAACAGCATTTAATCCCATAAACAGATGGGGAAAAAGCAAACGGAGTCGGCTATATCCCCTGCAAAGTGATCAAATTGTGAAATATATTGAGAAAAGTTGAAACTGTATACTATAATAAACCGTTAAATCATATTTAAAGTTGAAAACAATCCTCAGCAGTTCTTTGGATAATCATTTAACATTTAGAAGATGATTGTTTAAGATCTCTAGTTTCATTGTGCTTAGTGTGAAAGTTTTAAGCTCTTTACCTAACAGTATTGTAACCTGTGTTTCAATGGAAACAGCCACAACTTAAATTCTGAAGAAGTCATCCAGCTACATCAGCGTAATTGAATCCGCTGATCCAGCTCCTTCCATATACCCTGATATCCTTTAGTCCAAAGGTCTAAGGTCTCATATCGCTAGCTATCTAAACAGCAAATGAGACGACTCGCATCCAGCAACAGCGGCACAACCCGGATGGAATATTCAAAAGAGTACCTTCAAGCACCTTTCATTGGCTGAAATAATAACAGGTGAGCACAGCCACGAACATCAAGCTGCGCCAGCCGAATGAGGGAATTGGCTCGAAAGAGATCAGGGTATATGGAAGGAGCTGGGTCAGCGGATTCAATTACGCTGATATAGCAGGATGGAAGAAGTCGAATCCCAAAAAGACAACATAACACATGTTGTTTGGTCTACATACTAAGTATCGATGGGCTAAGTCTTATGATTATGTTCAAATGTTTGATTGTTTTAGTAGGAAACAGCCAAAGAACAAACATAAATGCAGGAAAAAGTTATAAAAAAACTCAAAGGCACCACTATACATGATGATTGTTCCATATACCAACTTCCAATTAGCTAGACCTTATACGGGGGGACGTAATTAAGTTCATAGAAATGGATATAACACGTCGGCAATGGTTGTGATTTTATGTTTCAATATAATCTCCCTGGACCTCGATTTACTTTGCCTATTTGTCTTTGACAATACCTATGCTCTTCGGTAGAAGTCTTCTGACTGGCCCCTCAGCAATGCCTCAGTAGCTGCCTTGTGTTCATCATCATCGTCAAATCTTGTACCATGCAAGTGTGGTTTTATATTGCGAAACAGATAGAAGTCGCTTGAGGCAAGATCTGGACCGTACGGGGATGGTTAAGTCTCAAGGTCTTATTGTTGAAGTGGCATTCATATTGCAGACACCAACTTTCATTGGTCTTGGCCTTATTGTTTTTGTGTTATGGTCCTGAAACAGAATTCTAATTTGTGTTTCCGAGGAAAAGGCCAAAGATAGATGTACACCTGTAAGAAGAAATTTGTTTTTACAATGGAAAGTGAACGACGTCAACTCTACGTTCAAACTTTTGTGTACAGAGCGAGCTTGCTGATAACAATGACTGCGCATTCGTCCCTTCCTCCTTTATCGAGTATCGATACATCGTGAGTGTTAAGTCGGGTTTACTGTTACTTCATGGTTTCCTACATTGATCGTAATGTGAAGTCAATCTTCCAACTAAATGCATCCCATTTCGATATTTCAGTTCAACACTCCAAAACACCTAAAGCGATGCTTATTTTTTCTTTTTCTTTACTTTTTGCTTTTATTGAATAATGAAGGCGAACATGGTGAGTCACATTTCATAACACCGAGGGGTCGTGGCTTCATTCGATGTGGAAACCGAGAGAGTAGTTACGATGCACTTTCACACGACTTAGATCGGCAAGGGAACATTAAAAAAGTATGAACGATTTTGTTTTAGTTAAAGTTTTAGATTTTAGGATTTAACATCATATGACAGTGCTCTCATCCAATCAACGTTCAGGGATACGTGTAAACTCCAGTGTGCGAAATTATAGGTCTATAAATGAGAATTCTTATTTGACATGTTATCAAAGACGTGACCGAATTTGCATTTGTCACTGTCCGTCAAATATACAAAATTAGATTTGTACAAGGACCTGTTCAAGTGAATGAGTGTAAAATACAGTTTTATTTTAAGAATGGTGCCCTAATAAATTTATTAACTGACTCGATGACACAGTTATTTTATCAGAGTAAGAGCTGTTATTGTTGTGAAATATAAAGCACCTCATAAATGGTGTTTTTCTATCAAAAACTTATGGCTGTTTCTGGAAATTATCGTGTTAATAAACAGGTAAAAGTCGTTATCCGGACAATGACGAACGTCAATGACTGAAAGGTATTATTTAAATTTGATTTATATAATGTAATTTACAGCAGACGTAAAATATTAAACATTAGCTGAAAATGGGTAAGTAGTGTTTAATGGGTCATTGGTCAAGGACATACACTACCCAGAAACTATTAAGAATACCAAAAATTAAAACTATTTAGATTTTAATGAAACGAATTAAATAAATCTGAACTCTTGTGTACAGATTCCTTGACTAATGAAGTTTCGAAATCATAGATTTGGTGACCTTTAACCCCGAATAAGAGCCGCAGGGAACATGCTCTAAAAACTTCTTTTCATCTTCTTCTCCCAAAGCAAGAGGCCTAGAAAGCTAAAACCTTGTGTACAGATTCCTAAAATGGTGGGGACTCTCGTTTATTGATTTGATGACTGTGTGATCCCTATTAAGGGCAATGGGGACCATGTCCTAAAACCTATTTTCCTTCTTTTCTCTAGAAGCAAGAGGCCTTGAAAGTTGGAACCTTGTTTACATACTCCTTAAATGATCGGCATTCGATCGATAGATTGTGTGGTTCTTTGGCCCCCAAATAGCGACTCTGTCACCATTTAATAAATAGATAATAGATAGCCTGATGAACTACAGAGGCAATAGCACTGTTTGTTATGTATTGGAACATTGATTTAACGAGAACAGCTTTCTGGAAAGGAACCACTTTCAAATACCATATAAATAACACTTTAAAAGGAAAGGCATTTATTGTGACTGCGAGCATTTGATCTATTATTACATTGTCGTGAAAATTTGATTTCCTCTCCTTTAAGCAATTAAAATCAATCGTTATCTCGTCTTCTGTTATGTGGGATTCAATAATCATTTGATTAATAATGTCAAATTCACCAGGAGAGATAACATCATTGAACGAATAGCTGTCAAATTGAAAATACTTATCATTTGAAAAAAAAATGTCTTCAAATGGGTCATCCATTTACATTTCGAAATGCTACATTTAGGATTTGGTTACTTTCTTTTTATTTGTTTCCAGGAAAAAGTGGGATTGTTAATAATAACGCAAGTTAAATTTAAATTTCATACAGGAAGCTTATTAATTGTTTCCAATTGTTTTTACAAAAGTATTAATGCTCAGCCTCACTGTTACCTTGCTGTGAAATATTGTCTTCAGAACAACACCATATTCCATCTTTTGGATGACAATGTCCAATTGTTAAATGGCTGACATATTCACTTTGTTTACTGCTAAAATCTATCATACACTGACATCTTTAAAAAATAAACATCACTTTATTCTCATGTTGCTTCTGAAATAAGGGAATAAACCTTTCGACAAACGACAGAAAGACACGTAATGTTTTTTAAACATTTTTTATGAATAAAAGGAGATTAAATGTCGGTCACAGGTGCGTGTTGCCTTTGTTAAATATGACAGTGTATTCAAGCAACGAGTGAACAATGATAGAGACCAGTGGTTTTTCTCGTGTTCGTAGATGATGTGAATCGAAGCAATGGTATGGCACATGACGATGGTTATGTTGAGTTACCGAATCACGATTAATAACGTGTTTGTATAGCTTTATACATTCTAGAGCTCATCTTCTATCTGTTATATTTCTTAAAAACAAGTTCCATAACATAATGTTTCCCGGATGAACGAAACTTCCCAAATGTAGCCCTATCATAACCAATAATTGTCCGAAATCTCGTCAATTTATGTCTCCTATTGGAACCAGCATTTTGGATCCACAACGAAGGTTGTGATAAGACACCAAGTCACAGTTACAAGATATGTACTAAGCACTGTCTAGACAGCTGATACATGTTGCTAGGAAATACAGTATACAGCTTAATCTAGATGTCTCCTGCAGGAAGACGAATGTTATAACTGAAGAGCGTGAAGTAGATTTATTGACCAGAAGGCATTCTGACCAGTGTCATTTAAACCATTTCTTATATAGTTACCATTGGCTAACCACCAGTTGACCCAATACCTTATAGTGGTGTGGTGGTTTGCGTTCTTTAGAGACTAAGTTAAGCCAGCCGGAGCTTAAATGCTCTTGGTAGGATCACCCTAGCTGGACAGGTCGACGGGTAGAAGCCAGACCAAATTCGAATCGTTCTTAAATCTGCTGCCTTTCTCTTACTATGCCTTTCTTTCCGTATTTTCCCTCATCCTTTCGACCCCTTTCACTCTGATCTGTCCACTCTCATTTGGATGCTTGTCATCCACGTGTTTAATAACTGAAGTATTGTTCTAAGAGGTTAAACACTAACCCAATTGGGTAAAGTGCTAAAACTGTTCACCCATGTATACTGCTTGGTAAAAGAAACACCACCCTGACGATTCCGTACAGTGACCTCAGTACAGTATGATTTATTTTCAAATGTTACAGTTATTGCAACGCATGTTCAAACTTTGTTGGCATTCAAAAACACACTAAAGTTACATTTGTTTTATTAATCTTAAACTTGGTGACATGTTTGGTCTCAATTGGATTTTTAAAAAAAACCCATTGCATATCTGTAAATAAAGGGGCTCAGTGAAATTTACTTGCTTTTTAAAGAATAATGTGTCGAGATCAAGCCCAAAGTTGTACTGTGGTGAAGACATTGGTACTAGAAAAACCTTTTGCAACACATCCGGTACCACTACGAACAAGGAGAATTCCGAATACGATTAAAATGAGGACATGCGTTGTTATCAATGTGGTAGTCAGCTGTTACGTCAGCTGTTTTCGTCCTTGAGCATCTTCCTACTCAAAGCTTAACTTTTGCCAGTCACGAACTGTCCAAGTTAACCCTTGCTGACGACCTGAAACTTTCCTGTGCGAGCTCTCTAGCTCACTGCAAAGGAATTAGATAGTCCAATCAGAAAGCTCCCGGCAAAAGCTACATCGAACAAACATTGCGGCCTCCATGTCGCAGTCCGTCGACTGAAAGATTTGTAAAGAGAAAGTGCCGCTTGAAGAACAATATATTCAATTCATGTATGTTTATAGTCAATTTGCGTTATTAATGTGCTACAACCCTATTGCGGACAGTGGTCTGTCAGAGAATGTATTCTTTAAATGCTTCGGTAAACTAATCACGCTCGAGAAAGTTGACCATGATTTTAAGCACCGACTCGATGCACTACGCCCGGCATAACTTTATTTCCTGTCATCGTACAATTGTTTACAATTTATTGTAGGACCTCCTACATATTTTCTTTTGAAAATTTAGGGGCGCATTCATATGTTATTTGTTCACCACAACCGGTCCTAATAACAACAAAAACATCTTTTCCGTTTATAAACTCAATCTTCTTGTTTGAAATGTTTGCAATGCCAACTTCTTTGTAATCTGATCAAACAGGTCACTTTCAATGGGCGTGGCCATTTTGATTATATCGCAAATGACACGGCGTCGCCGATTGGTCATTGTAAGGGAGGTAACTGGAGATTACTAAACATCGCCAGAAGGGGCGCTAGTATCAAACCAGAAAAAGTCTTAGGTCGGCAACACGGGTTAACTTGGACAGATCGAGACTGGCGATAGTTAAGCTTTGCGTAGATAGATGGTCCTTGAGCACTATTTGTAGTCTGCAACGGAGGCTTATGTTCAGACTAAGGGTAGTTCACCCTGCATCGTACTGCAACGACCGTATGCTTTACACAAACTTTTGAATGATGTTTGCTGGTTTGTTCAAAGATCAGTATAAGAATGTCAAACGACAGCTTTAAACATAATCCTCAACAGCCAATTAAGCAATTCTTTGCTCCCAGAATCTCTAGTGATTTTAAAGACGATAAAATGTGACAATAGCGTTACGTTATTACATGGGCAATGTGAAAACGAAAATAACATTGAGTCACCCACAAAATGGTGGTTCTCTACTTTCCTTTGGGCGGCGGGATAGCGCAGTTGCTAACCCTTTCGTCTACAGAACAAAATGTCCGGTGTTCGAATCCCGCCAGGGGCTTGGCAACTTTGTCTGCAGTAGATATCTTTTTTAAATGCAGTAAGGTTTGGGTGCAATGCTACACTGAATAGCAGCACAGTACCACCCAGGTTTCATCGCAATGCATATCCTAAATGGTTTCGGGCTTTCTCCCTACAATATTACCAGCAACAGCGATATAAATGACTTAACCTTTGAAGGCGGCATTAAACCCCGAATCACCCTACGTTCAGACTTTATCATTTGTTTATCTGCTACAACTAAGCCAGAATGTCTTAATGTCCCTAGCCCACCATTATCTTTACAGCAATAATCATTTATGACCTTCCTTCATTATCCCAGAACAGGAGGTTTCATTTAAAGAATAAATAGATACACATGAAAGAAACGGGGAATCAGTTAAGACACATCTTGTCTCGCCATCATGATATGAGCACATAACATTTCTATCATCTTAAGCTCTTTTGATGGGAGACGTGCGTAATATTACATATTTGCATCGCCAATCTTCTGAACCCCGATAACAACACTAAAACATGCTGACAGATGCACATTTCCTTACGTAGCTAGCAAACGTTCCTTTGATATAAGATATGATGTTTTTGATTCAAAATAGTGAGTAAAATGGTAAGATTTATGTTTGTCCACAAATGACAGCAATCGTGTTTGAGAACTGGGCAAATATCAATTTGATGGTAATCGGTTCGGTATAGAGACAAAAATGATTGGCGATTTTGATCGAAAACTGGACAACTTACGGCATGATGACGTTGTACCTGCTAAATCAGCCAACTTGAATCCCTGATCCCTTTCGGGCCAGATGCCTCGTACGTATGGATCGACATGATATTCGTGGCTAAGTTCACCTGTTATGTTTTTCAGCCAATGAAATGTCGTTATGAAAGGGGCTTGAAGCTACTATCTTGAACTCAACGGAATTTCCATGCGGGTTGTGCCGTGGTTGGTAGATGCAAGTCGTGTTATTGGCTGCTTAGATAGCTTTTGGCTTGAAAGAGATCAGGGTAATAGGAAGGAGCTGGGCGGATTCAAATACGCTGATTTCGCAGGATGGATGACGGCATTTTAATGCAAGTTTGAAAATTTAACGAAAGAAGATCATTGGACATATTTTGGTTGAAAATGTTTGACATCTAGTACTTTTATCACTCTTGTTGTAGTCTACGGACGTTTGATAATACCATTAAAATGATAATCAGACGGCTTCCAGTTGC
This sequence comes from Phorcus lineatus, assembly GCA_921293015.1. Classification (NCBI taxonomy): domain Eukaryota; kingdom Metazoa; phylum Mollusca; class Gastropoda; order Trochida; family Trochidae; genus Phorcus; species Phorcus lineatus. The sequence goes on along the minus strand of OV121085.1, from coordinate 54,756,066 downwards.
ACATGTCTATTGAAGTACAAAGGAACTTACCCCATTTTATCAATAATAATAGAGTACTTGTATCGCGCATTTCCCCATGCCACAGCATGCTCAAATAATGAAATCATTTTCATTTCTAGAATTATTTTTATGTATTATCTTTATTTCCTTACAACATCTTCTACAGTTATCATAATCATATAACTGACAAACGATTAAACATGGAAGCCAATGTAAATACCTCGTTTACAAAAGGAGAAGACAATCATTGCTGTGAAGCAATCCCCTTCAACTGTAATGAATGTTGAAACTATATGTCAGTTTAGTTTTTAGGTCCAAGGATGATTATGTAAACATATAAATCAAGATAGTCATCAGGAATACACTAGGAAGTGCAGCCATCTTTAAATGTGATAAAGTATTTTACTCTATTGTAAATAGTGATTGATACGAACATTAATTTTAGTTTCTTGTCCAAGGCGTCCCTCGGGGCTGCTGATAAACCACAGACTCGCTGAACACATCGTCTAATTTCATGTTGGTCGGACATTAAGGACTGTTTTATAGTCCTCTGACTTGACCCCAGACTATTGCAAAAGTTGAATACCATCAGCAGTTGGTCTCTTGTACTGAGGTTATATCACAAGGTTACTATGTTATCAACATTCACAGTTGCTCTTTCATGCTTGACACTGTATTAAATGTTCCTTACACTATATATACATTTCCGAAAAGTTTTTTATACACTCATATTTCATTGTCTTATATCAGAGTAAATTTTCGTGTTATTCCTTCTTACAAGTTTAGTTTTTTAATGTACTTTTAAATATATCTACCGTCATCTTTAGATTAATGTAAACGACTGTTATGTTGATAGACTGTTTATGTACTGTAGTGTTAGACTACACACACAAAATCTAGTCATACCGAAGGCGAATGTCAGAAAATTGTCAATTGATCTCTTTCACACCATGGATCGACCAGATTGTGATAAAATACCTAGCTACTGTAACAAGATATATTTACTAGGCAATGTCTAGACGTTGATATCAGTTGCCAAGATCAAACTTAATCTAAATGTCGCCTACGAGAAGACAAACGTTATAAGCGGAGCGGTTGATAATGGAACTGTCTAACTAGAAGGCATTTAGAGTTGTGTCAGCTGATAACAGTTTCTATATACAGTGGCTAGGTAATGCAAACCTTCCCTCCAAGCGCTCATTCTGCGTCCCTGTGCTTATTTCTTCAGATGGTCTCTGTGTCATGTTCCATCTTCTGACATGATGTGTCATTCAATATATCGACCTGCTATGTTCAGATAACTTCCCATTTCATGTGATATGTGTTTACCAAAAATGTTGACATAACTGCACTACTACATTATGGAAGATAAAACACAGAGCACCTGTGAAACTCGGTCAACCATCTTTGTCCCTGAGGACACAAAGAATTGTGAAACTTTTGTTGCTACATTACACTCAGTAATCTTCAAGTGACAGTAGACTATATGATCTCAAGCAATAAACTACCCTTCCTTGTAGAAATTTATAATACGTAAACGTCAATAGACATCACAAGCTTAACTAGCCTCCAATAAGTCACCAAGCTTGCAGGAATCAAACCATGGGTTCTTCAACACCAGACGCGTGATGACTTTATCATCTTCTATAGAACAGAACCATTTCATTACACGGGCATTGTATAATGTAGATTTTATAAAAAGTCAAAAGAATTCATTATATCAAATTAGCATAACTCGATAAGAAAACTTCAATCATTTCTCACCACCGGGAATTATATATTCATTCCTTAAGTCTGAGCAACTAAACGATGATAGTGAATGATTATTTGCCATTACATCATTACTCTGACAATGAAGCTCCCGGTGTGTTTACCCTGCCAGTGTCAACTCAATGCTGATGACATGATTTGAGAATTCTGCTGCACATATCAATTGCACATTTTACCCTGCTCTTTCTATTCCACAACTTCACGCTACACCTAAGCGTTTCTGATATTTCAGTTTGGCAGTTAATATGTTTGACATGTTGTAACCTTTTACTGCCTGTATAAGCTTATTTTATCAACTTTGTGTTATTTTGTTGATACTTTTTCAGTCTTTTGTTGTTTCCACGTTTTGCTTTTGCAATCATCTTTTAAATATAGGTCATTTCATTAAGTGTCAGTAAACAGTGATTTACTCAATCACCCTGATACAGAAATATGGTACCCTGCCTGTACGCTCTCATGCAATCAGTTGTAAGTCACTATTAATTTTGTGAGCAGTTATCACATTGGTCTTTTGTACAAGATGGGTCTTTAGGTAAGTTAACCTTGTTGCACGAATCTTTGATATTGAGTTGATAACATCTACAAATGTATGAGTATCTGCAATTGTTTGATGCTTTCATATTTCGGATGTGCGAATTAAAATTGTGCGATTTAAAGTAAGGTAGCATATGCTTTCCGTGTTAATGATGTAACCTTGTTATGTTGTGCTGTATATCATGTTTTTGTGCGATGACTGATACATTCCAATTTTATACAACATAATAATGAAAAATGTTTGAAATAAATATGCACCATCCTGCTAAATCAGCGTATAGGAATCCGTTCTCGCTCCATCCTAACACCCTGATCTCTTTCGGAACAAATGTCCCTTATGGATGGGTCGGCTTGATGTCCTTGGCATAGTTCACCTGTTATTTTTTCAGCCAATGAAATGCCCTTATGAATGAGCGTGAGGTTACTACTTTAAACTCAACGGTATTTTCCATCTGGGTTGTGCCGCTGCTGCTGAATGCGAGCTGTCTGATTGGCTGGTTCGATAGCTAGCGTTACGAGGGTTTTGGTTTGAAGGAGATCAGAGTATTAGGAAGAAGCGAGAGCGGATTCATATACGCTGATTTGACAGGATGAATATACACATGCTTCCCAATAATATTTGATTCATGTTTACGAGACCTACCCCAAAGTGAATTACCTAAATGTACAAAAAAGAGTATAGAGAAATTATTTAATTTCTGGTGTTTAAGGGTCAATCTGTTAAACAGGTTGAAGAGCGATTGACTACGGGTTGATGTTGAGGATTCTCGTTCTGCTGCAACCATCAAACCATTGGTGAAAGAATTGGAGAGTTTAAAATATGAGGCTAAGGCAGGCAAGGAGTCCATCAACCCGTACAAACTCTGAACACATTGATGATGTGCATCGATTAGTGATGGAAAATCGTCGAATTGCTCTCCATGAGTTAAAGAAGCAACATACTTATCATATTGATCCAATCATAGCATAATTTGTGACAAGCTCCACATTTCCAAAGTACATGTATGTGTATGGGTTATCAAAATGCTTTCTGATGCAATGAAGCTGTCAAGGATGAACATCAATAGAGCTTTGCTAACTTTGTACAACGCCAACCCAGAAGAGTTTTCATTTCAGGGTAGTAACATATGGTGAAACTTGGCTTTATCATATAATCCGGAGAACAAACAGGAACCAATTGAATAAAACATGACAATTATCAAAAGATCAAGAAGTTCTAGCTTGAAGATATATATACCAATAAGGTATGACAATCATGTTCTCGGTTTGCAAAGGAGTGATTCACATGAACTACCTGCCGCATGGAATAACAATGAATGGTCAAAATTATGCTAACCTTCAGAAGCAGGTGCGCCAATCCATTTAGAACAAAGGTCGCGGCAAAATCTGTCATGAAATCCTCTTCCATACTGTATAATGCATCAGTCCACAACAGTCACGTTGCAATAGAAGCTGTGCGCTGGTGTGGCTACGAGCGTGTTTCTCTTCCACCCTATCATCCAGATCTGGTTCCCAGTGATTTCCATCTCTACTATGGCATCTGATGTATTTTGTCATGAGTGATAAACGATTTTGAAATGGGCCAATTTTCCATAAAAGGCCAATCGTCCACTACAACAACTGCGGGAAACTTTCCATATAATTGTCACATCGTTTTCAGAACGTTTCGTGTGTTGAACACGTATTTCATTATTTATAATTATCTAGTATATCTTTTTCAGTTTTGAATAACCAAGAGATGTTTAATTTAGGTATCATCTCTATTAAAGAACGTATCCCACGCTGAAATATTTCCTCTTACTAGACAATCTTTTGTTGTCTGTTTATTTGATATATGCTGTTACACGATCCGCAAGCTGCCATAAGGCACAATCACTTATTTCTGGCAACACAATTGCTCAGAGCAGAAAGCTAACTCCGGCATGAAGAATTTGCAAAGCCTATAATTGGCCAGATACAAATATCAATGGATTGGCTTGCTGTCAACTTATTATCCGGAAATGACCAAGTCCATTGAATTTTCAGAAAGCATTTGTGTTATTGATTGAGAGTGATAAATTACGCTTCATAGGGTTTCCTTGAGATTAGCCTCAATTCCGAGCTGTACATCGTTATAAAATGTATTTTCACACAGGCTATTTCATGTGAATTTTTTGGTTTTTAACATTTCATCAAGGGTGGCACATTAGGTGTTTTTTGGCAAAAAAACGAAGAATATCGACCACTAACCATGTCGTATATATGTATAATGAGGAAGAAAATAGTGTGAAAGAAAAGTTAGTGGTACTGACCCAATACAGAATGAATGAATCTAAGAATGAAGGCAATTTATGTATAATTAATAGTAATCATACCTTTCCTATTCTGTGAAGGTAACATTTACATATAAATTTACAATTCACGATCTGGTATTCACGCCAAGATAAACAAAATCTGCCTGTTTCGTTATATCTGACACATAAATGGTTCATTGGCAAATATATGATTAAGAGGTGATATTTCTATTTTCAAACTTAAATAATTGGCTCATACTCAGACAACTTTCGCGAAAGAAATAAAGGCTGGATTTTTTAGTTTTGATTCAGAGAGCTATGTGCGTGTTCAGATACAAAATTCAAATAGTTTCAATTGAAACGATAGAAATAAACATTTCAAAAACCAAAAATTAAAAGGCACAACGTCTGTAGGTTGGTTATATCCATGCATTCGTTCAGAAATATATGACACATCGATTTTGAGTTCTGATCAGTTGCTGAATATAGCAACTTGTGAATAGATTCATTTAATACATTGATGACAACAACAGGTTGAGAAAAGTCCAGCGTTCAGCTACCACTCAATGTCCACAAGTATGGCAAACCGAACTGAATTATTAATTAAAATGCTCATTTTCATTTGAGTTGAAATGTATTTCTTCATATTATTTTTTTTTGAGTTCACAGAAAAAGTGATTTGTTACTGAAATGGATAAATATTTACATGTATCGTCTATATAGCATCCCCAATTTCGCACACTGATGTTTTAATAGTTTGCCATTGTAATTTGATAGAAGTAGATGCCAGCCAACCATTATCCTTTCAGCAATACACAGTAATGAGCTTCCGTCTTTTGTAATATTTCATATTTGCATCATCAATCTTCTGAACCCCGAGAACAACCCTAAGAACATGCTGACAGATGCACATTTCACAGCGCAGAAAGGTTCCTTTGATATGAGATATGACGTTCTTATATCAAAATAGACGACAAAGCCTTTCATAAGCCTTAAGTTTATCAACTGACAGACGGGAAAATTCCATAGAATCAGCGACCAATTCCGAGTGTTCCGAAACAGCCGATGATCGATATCTCGACCAAGCCCATTCGTCAAATTCTCTAGTAAAATACATCACTTTGAACAGTGAATGTTTTTTATCCAAAATTTATGATAATGGTTTCTATTCACTCCCTCTTGAAATCTAAAATTATCATAGAAAATTTTTCAACAAATTGAGATCAGTATTTCCAATACAATTTGTCTTGAGGTAGACTGATGTATCTTTAACAATGTTAAATATTTACCATTTTTGGAATGAAACCTCATCCGGTGTGTTCCACCTTTCATGTTACAGCTGCCTAGAAAACTACAGCAAAAGAGCGACTTAATAACTGGCTGAGCGACAACAGTGATCTCGACTGTCATATAATATGTGGAGACTTGAAGACACTTGTAGGCGAGTGCAACAAACAACCAGAGGCGTTGACCAAAGACCGTCATGTGACGAAACCACCAATAAATTTAGTGAGACGATATTCTGAGCTGCGGTAGTTTTTCGTATATTTCTCAACAAGGTTGTTGTAGATTATTTAATTCGTACCATTATTATTTACCTATTGTATGCACCAGTCCATGTTAGAAAACTTCAGAGAAGAATTGAAGCACATGCCCGTTTGTCCCCTGTTGAAGGAAACATTTGATAGTAGCCAGATTCGACTCGAAAGGTCCTCAACAGCACACACATATAGTTGGAACTCGTCTGTTTGACATATTCTGATATAATGTAATCTTAGTCATATCAGTCACTAACAGAGTTGTCGTTACTGACATAGTGCAATATTGATTTCGCTTTTTGTAAGTTTGCAGATATAGTTGGGGGTTAGAAACAGAAAGCGTCTATAAAACTGTTAAACCAAATTAAATGCTTTATAAGAGGTAGTGTGTTTGCACAAGGCAGCACATTAGAGCTTGAGAATGTATCCAAAGACTAATACTATAAGTCTGTTTGCAGGACGAGTAAAATAACATTAAAAAATCAGACTCCTAATAAGTTGAAATCAAGTTTGTCTATTTCCAGTGTGTTTTTAAAAGTTCTCAGGAGCATCTCTCAAAGAAGAAGTGTGGCAACGTTTGGTTTACATAGCCCTGACTGGAAAATTCACGCAGGTCTTTTACAGTTAAAGAATGTTATATGCCTGTTAATGATGCTATTTTATCTGAAATGTTAAATTGTTTTGAATAACAAGTTTTCTCACTGTTTATTATATTTTTTCCAAAGTGTTTGTGTGTTTCTCCAAATATGTTTGCACTCATGACGATATTGGTTTCCCGGAGGGTGTAAGAGAGATATAAATGATATCACACCAAAAACAAAAATCTGCTTGTTTCATCATCTAAGTTAACATGGTATAGCGATTGATCCGCGGTGAAAGTCACCGTTTATCAGAACACAAAGTGATATATATATAAAAAGTGTCTGAAGATGAGCACATAAGTCTCTATGAAACTCAACATTGTGCTCTGGGTCATACGGTCGTCAAGACATTAAATACTCTATCTCTCACTATGTAATTAAATGTCTGTGGTATGAGTGTATGTAAGAACATTGCTTACAAAACATTAAAAAAGGTAAAAGTGTTGAACTTGTTCTCAAATACTGTCCAAATGAGTATCAGGTCGATGCTTATATAATAAAATTTTACATCATTGCTTTTTCATAATCAGGTGGGGTATAGGGTGCACTGCAATCCTTTGGATTACATAAGGAAAATACTAAAAGAGTGATTTGGAAAAAGGAAAAACACACATGTAGACAGATTCTTACAGAAAGACTTAAACAAGTTGTACGTTAATGAAGGGTCAAATAGGGCACTACATTTAAAATATTTGCCAAGCAATGGTAAAGGAAATGGCATTACATTAGTTCTATTAACATGTTCGGCTCAATTCATTTATGTTTTATTTCAATTTCAGAGGAGATTTATCTTCGTTTGATGTGGAAATAATCTATCTTTGTTTAGAATTTCCATTTATAATCTTGAAATTCCCTGTGAGCTAACAAAGAATCGTCCCTGTTTTTGTGTTGTTGTTTCTTTGCAATTGGAAATCGGTAAATACCGGTTTAAGTTCCGTCGCGGGTTCATGGCTTGAGTGCACTGTGAAATTAACACATAAAAACTCTACATCTGCCCTTAGGAGACCTCTTTAGGAATTTTTATTCATCAGTGCTATTTGTTCACCAGTTCTTTTCCATGAACAGTGAAGAAAATTCCTGTATAATTTAAGTGGAGTACAATTTGATAACGTAAAAAGACACTCAGTGAGTTGTTGGAGCCACCTAGGACGGAGTGTATCAATCCTGTAATTTGATCAAGGAACCGACTAGTGTTGACAGTCAGCATTTCAAGGTTATCGGTTCGGTATAGAGATGAAAAGAGTCTCTTTAAGTGTCGAGTTTGGTCAAAAACTTTGCAATGCACTGCTTGATGACAAGCATAAAAAACTATAACCTATCGAAAGCAAATACAAGGACAGATTTGAGTTGAAAGTGTCTGATATCTAGTAGTTCTATCACGATTGTTGTGATATATGGGCAAGTAATAATACCATTTAAATAATACGATAATCAGACGACCTCTACTTGTACTTGTCTATTGAATTATAAAAGTACTTACTCCTTGTTATCATCATGCTAACAGCGTAATTGAATCCTCTGATCCAGCTCCTTCCATGGTATCACTCGCTTTCTTACCAGCTAATGAGACGACTCGCATCCAGCAACAGCGGTACATCCCGGATGAAAAATTAAAAAGAGTAGCTTCAAGCTCCTTGGATAACAACATATCAATTTTGCTTAAACTATAACAGGTGAGCATAGCCATGAACACCAAGCGACGCCAGCCCTACGAGGGATTTGGCTCGAAAGAGATCAGGGTATATGAAAGGAGTCCAATCAGCGGATTCAATTACGCTGATGAAGCAGGAGGCTTGTTATTAAATCAGTATTAAACTTTCTACTTCCAGACTAATTTTTATTTATCAAGGTCATACTTAACAGAAGTATTGACTATTTGCATAAAATAAAGATGATGAAATATCAATTAAATCTAACAAAAAGGTATGACCACTAGGTTTTTCAATTTGAAGCTTTTGCCTATGTCTGGAGACATTTGTTTCGTGATTTCCTTTCAACATTTAAACTCAAATATATCAGAAAGACGATTTGTTTTGCAAATGAATAGGAAAGGAGAAGATTTTCAATTTTTATGAAGCACTCCCCTGTAACAGCAGTGAATGTTGAACAATTTTCTGAGTGAGTGGATTAGTTCAATTTTCTGAACTATGTATCAGGTTAGTTTAGGTCAAAGGAAAATCGTGTATACGTATCAAGATAATCCTTATGGTACAATGTTTCACTAAAGAAATTGTAATTGTGAGAAGTATCAAAGTAACGGTTTTAAAAAGGAAAATTGATGACATTAATACTGCGCAACTGTCAGTACCTTGCACTTACACACAAGCAGATCAATGTATTAATATACCTCTCACTAGATTCAGCGCCGTGGAATAATTCTAATATTACTGTTATGAGATTAACAAGATAAAAAATCGACTCTTCGAGAGTTAACTTTGCACAAACACAAGAACAGGCTTCCTCAGAATTGAAATGCATTGTTTTGAACCTCTTGACATAGTTTCTTGGGTGTTTTTGAAGTATCTATTTCAGCCGACTACTATATATATATATATATATATTGAAATGGTATACGCAATTGGTGTAGGGCTGTGTTTTTCGATTTCATAAGCTTTACTATTGTTTATACTTTGCTCCAATAATCTGTTCAGATATGCATCCAGTGCAAATGTTGACATCATTGTCTCGACCAGACATACGTCACTTTAGTTGTATGTTTAATTTACTTCCTTTACATTCTAAGAGAGTGAGGACCGCATTTTTAACATTCTGAAACTAAATTAGAAAAGGTGAAATTGCAAGAAAAGGATAAATAGCAACATCTTTGTTAAACGTCCTCTGAAATGAATAGGAAGTGCAGCCTTCATTAAATGTGATAACGTATTTTACTCAAAAGTAAACAATGATTGATTCAAACGTTTCTTTAATTTCGTGTTCAATGCGTCTCTCGGCGCTGGTGATATCACACAGTCTTGGTGAAAACATCCTTTTACTTTCACTTTTATGTTAGCAGGACATAAGAACTGGGTTATAGACTTCAAATCTGACACCATATTATGGCAGTAGTTCAATATCATCAGCAATTGCTCTCATGTACTAAATTATATCAGCAGTATAAAACGTTATCGTCATTCTCTAAAGTACTTGACAATGTGTAAAATGTTCCTGCCACAATTGATATACACGTTTTATCAACTGAAATTTCACAATGTCTTCTTTCATATTTCGAAGTTGATGTTGATTACCATAATTCTTTATTCAAAATAAACGTCTCATAAAGATTGGACTGTACCTCTCAAATCTAGTCCTGCCAGAACCTCATTGTAAGAGAATTATCAATATCTCTCTTTCACATTGTAGACCGTCCAGGTTGTGATAAAATACTTCGCCTCTGTAACAAGGTATTTTACCAGGCAATGTCTAGACGGGTGATATCAGTTGCTAAGATCCAGCTTAATCTAAATGTCGTCTCTCCGAGAAGACAAACGTTATAACATCGAAGGGTTGCTAATGGAACTGTCTTATTAGAAGGCATTTCGAGTTATGGCCAGTTATTACAATGGTCAGGTTATGCAACCTTCCCTCCAAGTGCTCATTATGCGTTCTTCTGCTTATTTCTTCAGATGGTCACTGTGTTCCATCTTCTGGCATGATGTGTCATTCAATATATCGATCCACTGAAGAAATCCGTGTCTGTCCCAGATAGTTCCCGCGGGACTTGCCTATGTTAAGCTAACTTCCCATTTCATATGATATGTGTTTACCAAATATGTTGACGTAACTGCACTACTACATTAAGTAAGATAGAGCACAGAGCACCCGTGAAACGCGGTCAACCATCTTTGTCCCTGAGGACACCAAAGCCGTGAAAGTTTTGTTGCTACATTACACTCAGTAATCTTCAAGTCTCGGTCGACCATTGGATCTGATGCAATAAACCATCCTTTCTTATAGAAAATGATAATACGTAAAAGGTCAATAGACATCACGAGCTAAACTCCCCTCCGATAACACCTGACATGTGATGCCTTTCATAATCTCTAGAGAATAAAACCATTAAAAATTTTCGTCGTTGCTAAATAAACAGGCATATGATTAGTAGATTGTAAATAAAGCCAAAAAGAATGAATAATAACAATTTAGAATAACTGGATAAGAACACAACTCATTTCATTTCTCATCACCAGCTTTGTCTCCTTTCTGTCTTAGCAACAAATCGAAGATGATGAATAATCATTTACCATCATTTCCCTGACTTGGAAGCTCCTGGTGTGTATACCATGCCTGGTGTGGTGGTTAGCGTGCTTCAGAGTCCCCAAGAGCTATGCCAGCCGGTGCTTACATGCTCTCAAGCTTGACAATTCGTCGAGTAGAAGCCAGCCGAAATTTGAGTTGTTCTAAAACCGGCATTCTATTTCTCAAAATATTACTAGTAGTTAGTTACTAGTTACTAGTAGTGGGCACAAACTATGTCGTTTTGAGGATGAAAAATTAAAATAACTTCTGAATCTATTTATAAGAATCTTATGGATGTTGTCATGAGTGAAATACGATTTTAAAATGATCCAATTAGGCATAAGAGGCGAATCTTGCATTTCAACGGTTTATTATGAGAGGAACTTCCCATCTTATTGTCAGATTTTAGAAGGAAAGTTTCGTGTGATGAGCACATCTTTTATGATATATAATCATCTAGTTAATCTTTTCAGTATCATATGATTGAGAAAGGTAAAATTGTGGTATAATCTCTAAATAAGGATATATCTTCCGCTTATTTAAATTATGTATTTAGTGGATATCTTCAATTTTAGGATCCGCAAAGGTTTAGCTACCTCGACGCAAAATTGCCTCTTTTCTGCCAAAACAATTGCCCTATCACAGCAGAAACCAAAATAAGCCATGAATAATTTTGCAAAACCTTCAATTGGTCAGATACAAATATATATCGATTGGCCGGAATCGTCAACTTATTATCCAAAATCGACCAGGTCGGAAGGTCCCTTGAAGTAGACCAAAGCGCGTTCTTTCATATTCTTCATCTAAAATTCAAAGTTATATCAGTTCTTCAAGGGCATCACGTTAGGTTTGTGCAACTTCCCCAAGACTATTGACCGCCTGAAAATGCTAACATGTCAAATGAGAAAGAAAATAGTGTACATGAAAAGTTAGTGGTAATGAAAGATTAAAGTTTCTATTTATCTTACAAAAATGAAGGGGATTGCAACGGATTACTACTTTTTCTGTAAAGGCAAGGTTTAGACATAGAGATCATTTGTCGTTTTATCTGACACGTGAATGGTTCATTGGAAAGATATGTTTAAGATATCTTGCATTTTTACATTTTCGTACATTGATACACTCAACAAACATGAACCTTGAAACTAACGAATATAAAAATTCTATAAAAAGGGTTTTAGCAAAGAAACTCAAGATTGTTTTTCTAAACTTGCATTTAATTAGTTGACAGAACCTCTTTTTATATATGAAAAGAATAATTTGAATTTCTAACATATCCCAATGGCCCACCATAACATGTAACATCTATTTTTATGATAAAATAAAAACTTTTATTATCCATATGTGTTGAGATAAGTCATGACATAAACTCCGATATGTTGCACATGTATAATAAACCATAGCGACAATTTGATTGGTCGAGTTGGACGACCACGTGACATCGGAATGTGGGACTACTTTTTTCATTCATAACTTTTTACTATGTACAAACTTTATACTGTGACTTGCGTTAATCTCGTGTCCTCCGAAACTTTGAACGTTTATAATAAATCATTCCGGATTGTCGGATGCCCAACACAGAAATATTGGTTCGCTTCTGTTGGCCCAAACTCCAGCAAATAAGCAGTTGTCACTCCCGAATTCTCGCGAAGTTGACGCGTTACCAGTCAATTTTGATCAAAACATTCTCCCGTCGAAACAAAATTCACAAGTCTTTTCAGTCCAGAACAACAACAAAGCAATTCCCTCTGAAATTATCTGTACAATCTTTGCTGGGCCAATATACGGAGGTGTTTCCAACATCAGCATTGGAAATGCAACGGGTGCGACTGCCAGTGCCGTTCAATCAGCTGATCACCCGAGGTGCGAGTGAACCCAACCCGTAGCGTCGACGAATCTGTCCTGTTATCTTTTCAGATTCTTCGGATGACGATTTAATACAACATGTCGATCAAGTGCTGACATTCGTTTGACCTAAAGTTGTTGTTCAGTCGTTAATCTTGTCACCTTTCTTTTTTACTTTTCATGTTGTTAGTGTCAGAGTTTCCTACAGTGTGTCCCTTTCGAATGCAGTAACAGTTACTGTACGTGATCGAAGTGATTCTCTCAAATGTGAGGTAATATTTAAGATTTTTTAATGTTACTGGTTTTATATTTTTTCTAAAAATCAATTTGAAAGTTAAATGATAAATGAAATTAAAACTATGTGACGTTTTCGAAAAAGAGTCGTGTTATGACGATTTCAAATTGGCGCTAGATTTAGTCTTACCACAACAGTCAGTGCACCGCGACCTTGACCTTGTCGTCACTGTATTCATACGCCTACTGCTATATTTAGATCGCGGCTGAATATGAATATCTTGATCATTTAGAAGATAAATAGTTGCGTTTGTAAAATTTCCGGGATTCATTGTTATTCAACGGCCGCAAATTTAAGCGTTTAAAACCTCCGGCTAACGCCGTCGGTTTTAAACTAAATTTGCGGGTGTTGAATAACAATGAATCCCGGAAATTTTACAAACGCAACTATTTATCGATATTGTAACATGACCGTTAGTTATTAGAACTTTAAGAGCGAACTCTGTTTTTGCGTACTTGTTTTTGTGTGGAAAGGACTTTGTGACTGTTCTATTTCTGTAAGAGGTGAGATAAGGTCTAACTAATGTGAATTCCCGGCATTATTTACATTACAGACATCGTTGTGATATTAGCAAATAGTGGCATTCGTAACAGCGAGACCTTACTACATACTTGTTTAATTCGAGACCGAAATCAACAATTATAAAGCTCATAGAAAAATATCGTAAAACCCCGAGTACAAAAGTCTTGAACTAGCCCACAACCATTGTGACAGCGACGCAAACATTGTGACGTCAAAAAGGTTTGCCTTTGTGACGTCATACCATGAGAACGGCATTCGAAAGAAGGCGGCCGCATGAAACTTTGGGGCAAACTTGGACTAACTAAGCCAGTTGAAAATATTTTTGTTCTTCAAAAATAAATCATATTAAAGTGTATTTGTGATATCTACCGGTAGGCACAATATAAAAAAGGACAAAGACAACTGTCAAATCGGAGTACGGCACGAATTTTCTAAGGATATGGAAAATTAAAACTTGGGTCGGGCCGGCACTAGTGAACATGTTGTATATTCGCCGGTGATTCGCCTTTGCTAATTTGCGGGTATTCATTGTCATTCAACATAGGGTAATTTTTCGAATCGACCAATCAGAATCGAGGATACAACGAAGTCATGTTACAATTTGGAATTAATGGATAATAAAGAAATTAACACACTCGCGTCGATGCCATATTGTATTTACAACACTCGTGCCTGAAAAAGGATATTTTCCTCGCTCTCGCTCGGACAAAATATCATTTTTCAGTCACTCTTGTTTTAAATACAATATGACATCCACGCTCGGGTATTAATCTCTATTTATCATACTATGGATAGTGTTCTCGGCATAATAAAGTCAACGGATATTTTTTTATATCCGTTGGGGTCATATGCGGATACCGATGCAAATTAAGTGCCGGAACTTTTTCTGAAAATTACTATGTCACACGCTTTATGATTTAGAATGCCTGCACAAACGGATGGCTTCAGCAAATTATTCATCATCTAACGCATTAAAATTAAGTTGAAGAAATGACAAACGTATTTTGTGAAGCTGTTTCGTGAAGTTCATGATCAAGCAGTGCAAAATAACTTAATTACAACGCTGGTTGAAATCTACCGAAATATATAGGTCTAGCTATTTCAATGAATGAACTTCATTATCTTTTACTCACGGAAACCCAAGGCAGAATGAGTCACATGTTCATTGACCTCATATTTAGCTTCGATGTATCATACATGTTTTCATCATTTATTTGGTTTCGGAAAATAAGTATAGTAAGTATTAGTTAATGTATCCGTAACGCTGATTTTACGCAAGCTGCCATTTGCATTTGGAAAAGGGAAGGAACTCTCGTTGTAAGTGAGATACGCTATCCGCCTGAGTACGTGTGAATGCAAAGGCGAAAGCTTTCGGGTACAAATCTACACGTACTATCGAAACGCAAATTTATTTTCGTTTACATCTTTTTTATTTAGAAACAAATTCTAAGACCAACTGGAACATTTAGATCATGCCAACACAACAGCTCTGTTGCCTCAAAGGCAAAGAATGGAGGATTCATTTAATGTCAATTTACCGTGGATATCATTACGCTGTTCATTTGCATATATCAATGCGCACATTTGAAGATAACTTTTACAGCTTCAGTAATGACGGCTGACCTTTTTTGGCAAAATGAATGCAGAATGACATTGTATGATAAAGAGGTTATCATTCTCGTATATTTTGGGATGGTAAAGGCTCGCAAAAAACAATGTTTATTCCTAATGCAGGATATTTACTATCCCAAAACATACTCGCATGACAACCTCTATATATTAAACCCATTGAATTCAGTTGCAGAAAGTTATGATCAAAATGTTTTAGTTCTACTCCAAAAACAACGTTACGCTGTATAAAGTCAAATTTCTGGAAACGAAATGGTCTTCTGTTAGAATTATATAAGGGTGCCACTTGAGAAGTTAGAAAATACTAATGCAATATTTCAGAAAGATGTAATGCCTGGGGCTGAAAACTCAAAAACACTCTTTAATATTGGCACATAATGATTCCTCAAGAATTCGTAGAGGTTTTTACACACAGCAGTTTAATAGAATTCAAAATACTACTATGACTTTCTTTGTATGTGTATATAGTTTTTGAAAGGTCTAAACTGAAATCTGTAGTAAACACGTTCTTTAAACACAACCAATACATAGAAGTCGAAATAATACGTTTATTTTTTCATATGCCCGTAGCTAATTTATTCCGTTACAACACGTTTGTGTCTTTCTTCTTCCTGTTGCCTCCACCTCATTAGCATAAAAAAGTAACAAAATGAGACATTTCCAGCTGCTGGCTGTTCGGTGTAAGTGGAACTCATATGATATCATAGAAACCTTTCAGCAGACCAAGAAGGTCAACCTACTTGTCACAGAGAATTAACTGTTTGCAGTTAAGATATTCAGATAGATGAAAATGCTTTAAAATCATAATGATACAGTTACATCACTTGTTTTTGTATAAATGAAATCCGGCTGGAATTAGCGAACCATGGATGTACCATCCTGAAATTCAGCGTAGCATTGCACCCAAACCTGAGTGCGTGTAGAACAGTTCTCTCCTGCAGACAAAGTTGCCGAGCCCCTGCGGGATTCGAACCACGGACCTCTGGATCCGAAGCCGAACGCGCTAACCACTGCCCTATCCCACCCCTTTTGTATTTGAAACGTTGTCATTATGTTGACAGGAGCAACTATCATGGGCGTTCTTAAGCAGTATCAGCAAACCTCATCATTATGTGTGAATTTAAGAATACAGGTATATGTGGTACATAGCAGTCTCTTTCAATAGACGTAATTCTTTCTGACTCTCTAGAGTGAACCCAGTGTGCCGGTTCTGTAAGGTTCCAGTTGGCCGTCGTATTACTGTCTCTGAGACAATATTTATTTAGGTCAATTTTAAATAGCTCATGAGATCTAAAGGCAACGTGTTCGGCGTCCGTCAAGGCGTCAGTAAGTAAAGTGTCAGCTTTATCGTCCTTTTTTTCAAGAACCTATGACTCTAGAAAAACGAAATCTTGTTTACAGACTCTTTGATTACATTCCGTGATCTCACAAATCGTACCAATGTTTTCAATGTTGGAATCAATTTTCATATCTTTCCTTTTTTGTCTCAAAGCAAGATTCTGTGTCCATGATTATATTTTAGATTTGCATACCGCAACAAACCAGTAGTGCAGACAAAATCAATATTTCTGAAGTAATAAGGTTCGTATTTGTAGATTCATGGTTCATTTATGACATGATTGATATGTACGACCAACATTCTAAGACACTATTTCTCACAACATGTATAATAATTCATGAACAGAATTATTTTACAGATTGAAAGTAAACGTTGCGTTTTTTGGCCTGGCTTTTTATGATAATTTTTGATAAATCACGTTTCTAAAGTTGAACGCTTGAATTCATTACAGACAGATTTATATACTGTTCCATATCTTCTTACTTCATGCCTGGATACATACATGTAGATGAATAGAAACAAGTTAAAAAGTAAACGAGAAACCTCCTCTATTCGAAGGTAAATTTATTGTTGTGCAAGGAAAATTTATTGTTGTGCGCTTTATCTGTGTCCATACTTTTGAAACCTGATCTTCCACAATTCAAACTTGGAGACTATTCTCACGTGATTGTAAGCTGGAAATGAGAATATCTGACAACTAAAGAAGAGGTCTCTTTCACACAATTAGTTTAAACATGATGATCAATCTGTTGCCTGTGTTGTCCATTTTGGTTGATAAACACTTTGTAACGACCATTAAAAACCATGGTTATAATGAATATTTGTATCAGAAAAGCAATTTTGAAATACAGGAGGAGGACGACGGAGTTTGGAAAACTTGACAAAACGGTTATTATATTTATAATAGGAGTACTTTATATACATGATTACTGCATGAGACAGATACATGAATAGCCCTTATTAAGGCAAAGTAAAATAATGACGTATTTTTAACACCTCCCTCTGAAGTCCTTTAAGCTTACCAGTCTTACAACCCATTACATCCAACAACCTTTCCATTCCATAGTTTCGACTAATTTAGGCCTCAATATAATTATCTGGACAGTGGTAAAACAGTCATCAAAGTTGACAAGTAAATGGTACTTTACACGGTTTTTACATGTTCATCAAGTGATGACATAAAACTCTTGGACATACAGTTTCCTTTTGCTTGTCAAATACTCAATTTGCTGCAATTTCCCTATAGGATTGCACTTAAACCTTTTTCAATATGTCAAACGGTTCTCTACTGCAGACGAAGTTGCAGAGCCCCTATCGGGATTCAAACCCGGACTTCTTGGTCCGATGCCGTACGCGCTAACCACTGCACCAAACCGCACCATAAACGGTTTGAAAGAATGGAGTTTAACTTGAATAAATGTTTGGGCTTGATGACGGCAATGTATAGAATGAATAGAAACATGCATGTTTGCGACTTTCAGGTGACTAACGGTCGTATGCGTTCAATCTGATGAGAATATATATGTAACCTGTGGAAAAAATGAAGGAATATCATTTTCCTGCGACAAGATTTCCTGTAGGTCGATTTGTAATGTTCGAAGGTGAATAGTATAGAACCCAATAACAGTTACAAAAAATGAAGTCAGATCCCACAAATCTGACTGTATGTTCTCATAGTTTTAAATCTTCCCACATGGTGAATCCAAACGACTTGAATGTAGGCCATTTCAGGGTAAACTTCGCATAAACAACGCCACAATAATGCCAATATGTATCCTACTGGATTATCCCTACCTAAACAGTAGTCCACTAAAGAAACAAACTCCCTTCGCCGAGTTTGCGTTCTCGAAAGGCTCGAAGCGCCTCTGTTAATCTCTTAGTATAAAATGTTCATTCAATATCCTTTAATTAGCCATTGCAAACCAGGACATTTAGTTTTGAAGCTGCCTTAACGCAAACACATAATACGTCAATGTTAATGTATGGTGCTCCATGTTGTTTTAGCGAGATAGGAGAGCTAATAAAATCAAAGCCCATTGTGTTTCCAAGATATTCCCTTCAGGTGAGGGGCCGACATCGTTTAATGTCTTTGTTTGCAATGTGTTTGGAAATGTAAACATTAACTTGTCCGTCTCCATCACAGAACTCTTAATCATTTCTCGGAATATATCATCCATATGTTTAATGCAGTGACCAAAGCAGAATTTAGCCTATTACCTACTTTCAAAATACAGAACACCTTTGTTTTTTCGATCAAAGTCTATCCGTTCACTTGTCCTTTATCAAATGTCAGGAAACAGTTTATCTTAATATTTCTTATATAATAAACCTTTTATCACTTTATCACTGGCGAGCATAGAATTTTAGATGCTATAAAGAAATTTAATCATTTTGATAAGATGTAGATTTATAAATTCTATACAGCTTTAAACCTACTTTGAGACCTTTGACAGATGTTTCAGCAGTCTTGATGCTTCTTTCGTTCATTTTTGCTTTTGCGATAATTTTCTTTTGATTAAATTTCACGTCGCTAATGGCTGAATTATTACCGAAGCGGAGCTAAACATAAATCGCTTACTCATCCACTTTGTGTACGATGTGTGTGTGGACATTTACTCCTAAATTTTCTGACAGAGCTGATAACCCTCACACAGAGCACCTGCAGAACTCAATCAACTATCTCCCTCCCTGCGGACATTGTGACAGGGGGATTTGTGTTACCGTTAGGCAATCAATAACCCTATAGTGCCAGAAAAGTAAAGATATCATGCAATAACCCCAGCTCTGATATAAATGTTAATATATCTAAAATGTCAATAGCCATCACATGAAAAGCATCCAACCAATGATGGAATCTGACTAAGTCACGCCGCGTAGAGGGATCCAGCCATTGCCTCTTCAGCACCGGACATTGTAATGACTTTCTCAGCCTCTGGAGAACACAACCATTTACTGATGTATGACTGTTTATTGTCGGTCGTGGCTGCATATTGGCGAGATCATATACAAGAGCATCACTGTATGAAGCATAAAGAAAAAAGGAAAATGAACATTCCTTATCATCTTGTCTCGTCATCATGCCGAGGTTATTTAGCATTTCATGGTTAAACACAAGTGACATTATGTAGATAGTATATAACCTTCTTTCACATCTTCATCATCTACATCATTATCCTCACATAGCTATAAATAGTGTAATATTCCAACAATAATGCCCTGTTTCCTCCCATGCATCTGTGGGTAAATTATGTTACATTTGTGTTAATGGGTTATTAAATTGGCGTTCTGTAGTCTGTATGTCTTCATTCATGTATTGCATTCAAACAGAAAATGGTTGTTATAAAACATGTATCATATGTTTTCAATAGCATCTGCAAATACATTTGGTAGATATTATCCGGCTATTGATTACATTTAAATGTTAAACAACTTTCCATACAAAATAATGAATCATATAGTTATAGTGATATAATGTTATCATGATGTCTCATTGTTTGATAGTGACAAGGGTTTTCTACAAATGCTTCTCTAAAATATTTGAATAATCAAAAATCATGTCTCACAGATCAGTCATCAGATATATTTATGAAACAATTCATATATTACGTTATCACTTAACAATTGCGTCTTGCCAAACCTGTGACATAAACTACCTACATGTACCACACATTTCAAAATATACATTTAAACTTGATAACGGTATCCTAAGATACAGGTATCTTTTTGCTTGATTGTAAATAAAAGTGCTACAATAATCAGGAGTAGATATTTAATTGGTAAACAAATTGTTCACATAATGAATATACACTCATGGCAAAAATGGTTGTCACCCCCAGACTGAGAACGCTACGTCAAGTTTAACTGAGTGTTGACAAATAATCAAACATGCAATAACTGTCAGAATGATTTGTGTGAGTGGGAAAAACATTCGTAAAACATACCAGCTTGTATTTTGGTCTTGTGCTGGCCAATTTAAGAAATTCTACTAGGATATGTATGGTCCCTGTGAAAAAGGGCAATTTCTTACAGTATCCATATAGTATCAATTGGATGGGTATCAATAAAACAAATTACATTTTCAAGTTCAATTGTCGGTTTTATTTCATTCTGCAGTCATGTATGAGTATATTTACAAGCCTAATATCGGGTAGCACCGCCTCTGGAATTTTCAAGGGCGATAATTCGGGCAGGCATACTGTCTATCAGTGTGTTGATGTTTGCAACAGCCAAATTGTTCCATTCATTCACAAGAGCAGCCCGCAATTGCTGTAAATTTGCAGGAGCAGGGTCCAGTCTTCTAATTGCACGGTCAAGCTCATCCCAAGCATGTTCAATCGGATTCATATCCGGACTTTTTGAAGGCCAGGGCAATCTTGTTACTCCTTGTGCCTGAATGAAAGCGTTCACTGTACGTGCACGATGGGCTGGTGCATTATCGTCCTGCAACAGGAAGTTGTTGCCATACACTCTTCTTGCATGTGGGAGGCAAACGGTTTCAAGAAGACGTCTGTACGACCTCTGGTTGACGTTTCCTTGAAGGACGACAAGATCCGTTTTACCGTTATGGTGTATTCCTGCCCATACGTGTACAGAACCGCCACCGTGGGCAACCTGATGCTGCAGACAGTCGTCATTGAGCCTTTCCCCACGTAAACGTCGCACTCTCATTCTCCTGTCCACCTTATGCAGTAGGAAACGAGACTCGTCAGTAAATATGACGTGACGCCAATGTCCAAGTTGGAATCTGCGGTGCTGCTGCGCCCAAGCAAGCCGTGCCCTGCGGTTGGCCAGTGTCCAGAATGGTTTGATGGCAGGTCTTCTTGCCTTATATCCATGCTGGAGCAACCTGTTCACTACAGTTCTCCGGCAAATGGGCGTATTAATATGAGCCCCCCATCTCTGTGCAAGAGTCAAAGACGAAAGACGTCTATGACGTCGGGTCAAACGAAGAAGAATTCTATCCTGACGAACCGTAGTTTTCTTGGGACGGCCTGAAGACTTATTCGGAACAACATTTCCCTGTATGGCGTGCAGTCTTTTAATCCTTTGAACAGTTCTAACACTGACGTTACATGCTGCAGCAATGACACGATTCGAAGCGCCACCACGACTCATGCCAATGGTTTCATGTCTGATTCCTGGTGGAGTGGGACCAGGCATGGTCTATGCTTTTCAAAAACTATAGTCGTGAAGCTGTATCTTATGAAAGAGGTCTATAGTAATCGATGGAAATGACAAACCTAAGGAGACAAATTTCCATCATTTCAATGAAATGCACGTGGTCTACATGAAACCGCTGACACTGTTCATTGTAAAGTGTGAGTTAATGTAACTTCATGCCTGTAATGACATTTCCATGGAAAACCAACATTGCCATGCATACAATGTGATATAAACTCCAATTTAATTAAATATTAGGGGGTGACAACCATTTTTGCCATGAGTGTAATGTAAAGCATACATCATAAAAATGCTTTCGTTTACAAAAAAACAACCTGTCAGTATCTAATCAGCAGTGAAGAGACTTAATTTTCCGATTCACCATACTTTACCTCTATGCAGAGAGGGGCCTTTCATCACATCGTCTGTATTGGCCTTTAAAATCTGATATTTGATTTATTTTGATAGTTAAAAGAACTTAAAAGTCATAGAAAATTAGGGTTTTATATTGATTTAAGGAAATTTTATTTGCTGATCATTTTGCCTTCACTAGATTTTGATTTCTTCTACCTAAACTAGCAAGAGCATTGTGCTATATTATTAAAGGAAGGAAAGAAACAGATGTTAATAATTTTCAAAGCATTTTTCAATAGATACTGATGTCATTTATAAGGGTTAGAATCCAAATTCAAAATTTAGTGCGGATCTGCAACATCTTCTTAAAGAAAATAGCGCCTGTTGCTGAAGAACAAATACCATATTTTCATATTCAAGAGGAAATTATGGAACAATGATTAAAACCGCCAGTAACCTTGAAACAAATAAGGCAGGTTATGAAAATGTCTTCATATCCATTAGTGGTAGTACATATATTTTAGTGTCAGTATAAAAATCTAGACAAAGAAGAAAACTAACAAACTTGGTTAAAAAAAGAGCTTCCACATACATTCATCAACAAGAAACTTAGCAGTCATTTTGGCAATGTTTGGCTCTGCCAAATCGGTAAAAACAAATGTATTTTTTCCTATTCAAAATGTTTTCGTTTTATGCATGTGCACACATTCAGAGTAAATATTCATTAAGTTGAACCTTTTAATTTGTTATAATAGCATGTGAAGACATTTTAGCAATACCGTACACTATGAAAACATTCACCGCAAAATGCACGTGAGAGTAGGTGGACAAACATTTGTTACTGATAGGTTAATAACCAATATCCTATGTCGAAAATGATAAAGACAAAATGTGAGTAATAATTCGGGTGAAAACGTTATTCGACAAGTTTTCATCCCTGTCTACATAGCCCTCCAACCGCTCAGTTGCCTAACGCAGTGTTGTACAGTTTAGAAATATAATAAATCTAGTTAAAAACTAAATGCATTGACAAACGTTCGTCAGAACATCAAGGGAATTACTGGATGAGGTCATCTTCAAAGTGCTCGCCCAGCTCTCTCCAGCGCTTGCGTGAGATGGAATAAGTGTTTAATTCTCTAGATGAGAATTGAACTTTGCATTATGATTATTTATTAGTGGTGGTCGGAACATCAAAGAATTGCTTTTAAATTGCTTTGATTTGATAAAGGCGTTTTGAATAACTTAAATTACCTTTTTCAATTTTCAGCTACATGCAAAAAAATGTTTTCAATGCTTGCTCCATGATCCCAAGGCAATGTACAGATTTTCCTTAAGAAGATACCCAAGAAGATCTGTATGAAGAGTATCAGAACATAAAGCCCTGGGTGACCGAGGATGTATTAGAGGTTGGAACAAACCTACTCTCAAATCATGTTTAACTTGAGCTCTTTGCAATTTAGTTGTAAAAAAACTGGAGACGATAATTTATTTATACAATCGGTAAATCAAATGAAATAGATAAAAACAATAGGAATAGAACACCTAATCAGTTCGTAAAGAAAGTCTGATCCCTTAATCCACCTTATCCATCTGATATTTCTGAGTTGATGATAACATCAACCACCACGGCTTGAAGGCAGAGGGGAAGGGAAATGGTAAAGTCATAAAACATACATCACGCTAAATCAGCGTATAGGAATCTGCTCTCGCTCCTTCCTAATACCCTGATCTCTTTCAAGCCAAAACCCTCATATTGCTAGCTGTCTTACTAGCCAATGAGACTACTTGCATTCAGCAACAGCGGCACAACCCGAATTGAAAAAAACCCGTTGAGTTTAAGCTAGTAGCTTCAAGCTCCTTAACGACATTTCATTGGCTGAAAAAATCACAGGTGAGCATAGCCAGGAAAATCAAGCCACCAGCCATACGCGTATTGCGAGGGATTTAGCGTGAAAAAGATCTGGGTAATAGGGAGCGATAGCGGAACCATATACGCTGCAGGATGTAAGATATATGAAATATATTATTGTATGAGCGTTCCCTTGATGAAACTAATATAATTAATATTTTTTTTTAATCTTTTATTGACATTTGTCGAACGATGAAGAATAAAGATTTTCTTCAATATACAATTTCTTTGTTCTTTATTGACGACGTTTCGACGTAGTATGTTTTTGTAGCATTTAAATACTGATTCTTTTATTATCATCACAATTACTCTTTCGCATGAGCAGACAGTACATACAAGAATCCCCTTTGAATGACTAATTTTGCCATCTAGAAATGCACCTCCTGTTTCAGTGATTAAAAAAAACTTAATCAATATGACAATAAAAGGGCACCTTAATTCTAATATCATACATTCTTATCCATGATGATAATCTTATAATACAGGAGAGATAATAAATAATTTCTTACTCAGTTCTCGTACATTATACGACAGACTAAACAAAACGTTTTAATTATATGCTTTTGACGTCGGCTTTATTAGCCAGCAACTCTATGTCGTTAGCAAATGATCTCTTAGTTTAAAAAGTCCTGGTATAATACAGAATATGATTCAGTCTAGGCAACTACCGATAAATGATGCATTTTAATATTTACTGCTGCTAAGAAAACATCTGTTGAATTAGGATAGGGAAGTTTTTGGAATGCCACTGGTCAGTGTCATGGTAATAATTTGTGGACCTACCGCTTGATTGAACATAATACTGAGGCCTTTGTCTCTGCGTGTCTTGACCGTTCACATCTCAGTACACTTAATAAATTCACTTAAAGTAACTTTTCCCCTCTATCGATTAAGGGATAAAGGCAATAAAATCGTGATCAAAGAATATGTAAATTTTGTATTGGTATTTTGTATTTCCCATTTCATTGACACTAAATCCTCTATTCCTGTAAATAAGGAGTACATTGGACCATCATAAATTATTATCTCGATTAAACTAGCCAAGGTTTAAGTTAAGATCTTCAGATTAATCAAAATCTGTGGGAGAATTTGATTTGGGAAGACTGGTAATGTAATGATTATGGAAATTCAGGAGCTCCAAGTAAACGTTCTAAAAGTAAAAGTTTTTCATTATAAAATGCCGGAAATGTGATAGGCCCATCACCTGTAAGTAACAGTATGAAGTTGCAGAAAGATAAAACTAATTCAAGGAACAAAGACAGGTATCCCTTTCGGGCGACAACGCCACGACATAAACCCTTTTTCCCCTGCGAGGATTTAAGATAGAAACAACACTTCACATATTCATCATGTTTCTCAATCGATTGATTTTGCCATTGTTGTGGACAATGCTTGAATTCACTGCGGACAGATATGCATTTTCATATCTTCTCACTGCACGCCTGAATATATTGTAATTATAGTTGAAGTTCAACATCACGTCAATATTGAACTATTTTAAGGAATGGTTTGCATACACTAATATAATAAACTTTAATGGTAATACGATTCCACATTATCTAAAATATATACTGTATTTATAAGGCCACATTTCGAATACGCATGTGAAGTATGGGATGGATGTTTGATTGAACAAGCCAACAAATTAGAAAAACTTCAACTAGAAGCAGCTCGGATAGTAACTGATCTGCCAAGATATGCCTCTTCAAGTTCTTTGTATTATGAAACAGGGTGGGATTTACTTTCTGAGAGGAGAGGAACACGTAAATTGACATTATTTTATCAAATTCAGACAGGTCGCGCTCCAAGTTTTCTGCAGGATTTGCTTCCCCCTTCAGTAGGTAATCGGACAAGTTACGAATTAAGAAACTCGAATAACTTTAGCCAACCCTGTACACGACTGAAGTACTCAACATTATCGTTTATTCCATCATCAATCAAATTATGGAATAACATTCCGTTGTCAATAAGAAATTGTGAATCTGTTGCTTCTTTTAAATCAAATATTCATGTGGGGAAAAAAAGTGCACCAGTGTACTACTCATATGGAATTCGGAAATTTAATGTTTTGCACACTCGATTGAGATACATGACGAGTTCCCTTAATTATGATTTATTTAGAATAAATGTCAGAAATGATGCATGTTGTCAATGTGGTTATGGTTGTGAAAATCTTTGTCACTACTTCCTTGAATGCCCCTTGTACATTACACAAAGAGAAAAAATGTTTACATCTTTAGAAAATATTGTTAGAAACAGGGTTACAATAAATATTAATCTAATTTTACATGGCAATGCAGTTCTCACTATTATTGAAAATCAGTATGTTTTCAAATGTGTACATATTTTTATCTCTCAAACTAAACGCTTTCACTAATTTCTCTTGTACATATTCCTGTCCGTCTCTTGTTGTTCAATATTGTAAGATAAATGCTGTAGATATCTGGAGAGGGCTTTTCTAAGTTGGATAACTTGTGCCCAATCCATTTCGTGAATGAATAAAATATGTTTCAATCAAATACGATTCCTGCTAAATCAACGATAGATTATTTAACACCTATGAAACATGTCTACTTGACCAAATGAGCCTACAGTAATGCCCAAAGTTAATTTCATTCGGACAAAACCTGTTTATTCAAATCTGTGGAATGCATCTCCCCAAGATTTCCAAATCAATGATTAACATGGATGTGATGTTTTTCGCAAATCAATGAAATAAAAGATAATCAAATTTCAAAATTTAAGATTAATACATTTAGTGATATGACAGTGTGATTGTTTAAAAGTGAGACATTGTGTAACAATGTTGCTCTGTTCAATGGGTCATACATTTGTTTTTATGTAATCTGGTTTTCTAGAATTTTCTCTATCCTATTGATAATGTCATCGCGAGTTTACAGGGCGTTTTCTGTTCGAGTAAATATTGGTTAAGACAATCCAGCAGGGTAGATCTACCATGCATTCATATTTAACAATACCTTGGTTATCGTCGTTTTCTTGAGGAACTAACAATCTGCAGCCGAATATCCGAAATCATAGATCTTCATAAGCCTTCAGATCCCGTGCATAAAATCCCTTTGACAGACTGTGACCCACTGATCTGTTAACCTAATCATTTAACATGTTTTAAATGATCACATATGTAATCGAGTATCATGATAACCTTTTGAAGGCATGATCTTAAGGAATCTTTGCAAATTGTTATTCCTAGCTACAAAGCAAAGACATAATTACTTAAGATATCCCATTACGATGACCATGTATTATATTTATAATGTAAGATTTGCCTGTATGCAAACACTTGAAATATTTTTGTCATTTTATAGCTCTCTGTAATGCAAGAAGCTTCTGTACAATATCTGTATCATGGGCCTGTGGTCCCTTTACGAAATAAAACATACATTAAGTCTTTGTGATCATGATAACCAATAGCCGTTAAATTTAAGGATACCGATAACCGCGTGGCCGAACTTACGGTACAATCATGACAATGTGGCTTTGTAGAATTTATTAAGAGTGACTTCCCCTGTTGTAGCGACGTTGCCAAGTGGTTTAACATTCGGAATTATTGGGGAACCTAAACAGAATTACCATTTTGGAAAGCTACTAAAATGTCGACAGACGCGTTTATAATTTTGAAAATGTATTTTATGAAGGAATATTTCAAAGCAGTGTCACTAACTCATATGGCCAACAATGTGACCTTTATCTTTATCTGAAATACTCCGCAAAATCTAGGTCACTGTTCCTATTAAGAAGTGATCAGTAATGATTTTCAAATCCTCTTTTCAAAATGACCAAATATGATAAACATAGTATAACCTCACATATTTCCGTATAGTTAATATCATGTATTTGGAACATTCTATCTGTATTATTCTCACCAAATGCTCGATAAAATTTTATTCCTAATACATGATACAGAAATACACTTAGTTAATAATCACTATTTCTTAATTTCATGTGCGTAGAACTATTGCTTGTTTACAGCAGCTTTCAAATGTCAATATAACGTTTTCGGTTGTTTTATTTATCAAATCATTTGACATCTGTGCAGTCTTACTATAGCTCTACATAACATCGTTGTTTAAATAGATAGTAATGGGCGATTGTCATGGTGTAACATTTGTGAGAAGACAAACCAATTGTAGATAAAGAACTATCAAACTTGTATTTGCAAAGGTTTGTTTAAAATGAATGTTATTCCATTGGATATCACAATTGTCTTTTCGTCAATCACTTCAATATTAGTTTCAATTTTAGCCTACAGAAGCGCAGATTTGTTTCAGTTACTTGTGGGCATCATTTATTTTCGTTTAGAATTCCCGTTTATAACCTGGAAGCTTCCTGTTAGCTGACAATCAATTGCTCGTTTTTGCACAGGAAAATCGTTACAGGTCTGTGTGTAACGGTACTTGCTATGATGGCAACCTAAATTGACAAGAGTGATATCATCGCATCTCTGTTTCTTCTCCAACACTATTCCAAAAACAGTGACGATTATTTCTAAAATATGACCAAAGTTGATCACATCGCTATTCAATTCCCTGTACAATGAAAACAAATATACGAAGGGTCTCACATATGTAACTGGCCTCAAGTAGAAATCACTCAAAAATGCAACTGTTTTAATGCTTTCATTTCACTCTAAGCATCTTTCAACCTTTAGAAACTTGGACCTGTTATAATTCGATATCGTTATGATTAACCTCTTACATTGGTAGCATTAAAGTTTCGAAATCCGCAATTAATCTACAACAACGATTTAAAGGTTCACATTCGTTAATGACTGTCAGCCCTCATTATTTAGTAAACCTTGCAAGCAGGTCTGGACACATTGCCTGTGTAACACTAAATTGCATGTCAACATGGCAAACACCGTCAAAATATGAATCAAGCAATCTAAATATTGATAGTGACTTGAAATCATACCAATTTTTTCTGTGAACACGTTTTAACTGCCATGGCCGCAAGGCTTACACAATCCAGAGGCAACAATGGCGGGCTCTCCCCCGCCCCTATTTTCATGACCAGAATTATCGCGATGAGAAAATAAGAAGAGAGGGTTTCAGAAACTGCAACTAACGACTGTAGGTAATCTAACCTGTGTCATAGGATATAACTTTTATACATATTGCCCACTAACGTAAATACTTTCCGTGGGTGATGTGCTCATTGTGCTCACACCCACAATGTCCCTCTGTTATTTTCTTAAAGTTGTTCAAAGATCTTTCAATACTACGCTATTGATCCACTTCATATAACAGTGTTTTCGTCTTTGATGGGCATTGGTTAAGAAAAATACCGGTGTTTGTAAATGTTCCCTTGGCAATAGCCCACCTACGTCCGTCTGACATCAACGTAGGTCTGATGTTTACCCTGTATGTGACTCGTGGACAGCTTCATTTTCCTCTAAAACAGCACCTGTATGACTTGACCAAATTCTCCTTCGACTAGTACACCATGCAGTCAAAGGTTTTCTTAAAATCCAATTCTTTAGTTATACATCGTTCCTCTTTACATGAGAAGATGATTACGTTACATTTCAATAGATGATAAATGTAAATTTCCCTCCATTGATAGAATCTAACCAGTCACTCTGCTATGAGGGATTCCGCCTCTTCAGCACCGAACGCTGTAATGACTGTTTCACCCCTGAAGAAAAGATTAAGTAACTGACGCATGTCTATCTACTTTCGCTTTTTGCTGCACACACTAAGGCAAATAAGTGGTAAATAAAATGCAATAGAATAAATGAATGACGAACAAGGCATAAGTACTAATTGAATAAACAACACAAATAAATCAAATGTAGTGTCAATCACATTTCTATCTCTTGGTTAATACAAGGTGACATTTAGAGATGAAAAAAGAAATATCTTTCACATGTGCATAATTGCTCTCCCGACATACTATAGTAACTCATTTACAACCTGTTCGATCCCATATTTCCACGAGTGAATGTCTTATCATAATTATTCAATTTACGTTTTGTATTCAGTTTGTCTCATACGTTATGAAACGAACTCAAACTGAATGTAGAGATAACTATAGAGACATTGCTTTTATTATTTCAATATCATATCCAAATACTTTTGATGTATACGAATTGCCAATTAATACCAAATAAAAAAATTTGTCACATGAATAACATCAGTGTGCAATTTATCTCTGTTGTTTGTGTTGGTTGATCATTTGATATTGAAAATGTCATCCTATTTGAATAAGAACAAAAAGTGACAGACCCAATGAAGACTGTTTGACAATTAATATATTTTCAAAATCCTCCTTTTAAAAACCGGGCTGTTCTATTTCGCATGGAAATGTGTTTTGTGTGTGAAGGTAAATAAAATCGCGGTTGTGTTTTATTAACAAAAAGTAAAGGTCATCTAGCACATGGTACATTGATTTTGTTTTACAATGGAACTAACGAGGAATGATTACCTTTCCCAAGTTCTATTGATTTATAAGAGAGTAACACAATTGATACAAGGAGCCTTTGCAAAATCTGCAATTTCAAGTTTACGTTTGACGTTCAGTAATTATATTCAGTGCAAACTGTAGTTTAAGGGAAAATAGTAATTCTTATCTTGTAGGGGACATCAAGTGATTCATACCATTTTATAGTAACCCATTCTAATTAAGAAATAAAGTTCACTCTGACCCAATGTGTTTTGTAATTAAGTATAGTTTTGCCCTGAACTATTTTAGTTAAAGAACGAGGACGTTTTTTAGACGTTGATGGTATATAATGTTTCCTGAATGAAGCCTGACTTTAAAACTAATATTTAAGGGAAATAAATAGAGCCCATAAATCATCATCCTCACTGAAAAAGTTTTCCTCAGTTGTTGACTATGCCTGAATTCATAGTTGACAGATTTTCATACTATATCATATCTTCCTACTGCATGCATCGACACTTTCTTATTATGTTGGTGCTCGTTGATGAATAGCAACTAGTTAAAAGACCATACGTCATGGTAAGATTTGCATAAAACGTGAAACTTTCTTTTGTGACAATGGATATTAATTGTAATGCGATTCATGGCCTGTATTTCCTAATCTTGTCGTTCACAATTAGTACCCGCAAACATATTCTATTTGTTGTGATAAATAAATAAAAATTAACACGATAATGAACAAAGGCAAAAACAACTGAAAACCATGGTAGACATCATACTTTAAACAAGTCTAAATATACAAACAATCCATCGATTCTTGTCATAAGCGGTAAATCAGTTTTTTTCATTTTGCCCTATGTTTTGAAGACTGTTGTCTTGTTGGTTTAATGAAAGCCCTTTAAGTGTTTCAAAGTTATTTTGTTAGAAACATCAATCACGTTTGGGGGCGGAATAGCGCAGTGGTTAGCTCGTTCAGCTTTGGATCAAGAGATCCGTGGTTGGAATCCCGCCAGTGGCTCGGCAACTTTGTCTGTAGAAGATAACTGTTCTACACGGAGTAAGGTTTGGTTGCAATTCTACACTGAATTTCAACGCACTAACAATAACACCTGTAGTAAATCGTTAGCTCCAGCCGGTGGTCGAAGGTTTCATCGCAATACAAAGCCACCATGGTGTTGCGGGCGTTCTCCCTGCAATAGTACTAGCAGCTGCGATATAACTGCAATACTCTTGAAAGCAGGGTCTTTTCCCTTACCCTTTCGATCCATTTCTCCGTGATCTGCAATCTCTTTTGGATGCTTGTCATCTACGTGTTTAATAAATGAATTAATCTGACTACAACTGATCGGATAGCGTAAACATATGTCTGAAGAAGATGCATTTAGCATAAACGCACGTTTATTGGAGTAAGATATTAAGAAATAAACTTTCTAAAACTTGCTACCGCCTCTTTAATTATCGGATAAAAAACAAAATTCATGTTCATGTTCGTAACAGAATTAATTCAGAAACATCCGATATAGTATATAATATGCATTTCTAAATCATCTATATCAGAATTTATTTTTTCATTTCCTATAATGACTGAGACATTGCCCAAGCGGCGCTACAAATAACACAGTCATTTAACTATTATGTATATAGATATTGATTACCAAATCAATGGTTTGCTAAGTCTCCTGTTCACGACATCGATTTGTTTCACTGGTTTAGGCCCATCCTTGCTATTCTAACCTCTGTGACAGCAGCCCTTTTCATCTCAGATCTTACTGAGATCCGTTCCTCCGCCCTTGAAGCTATCTCAATTAGCCAACCCCGTATCCACTCACTGGTAACCGACATCCGTTTCTCATTGTGTCACATCTTATTAGCAACATGACCATTGCCTAAAGTTTATAAAAGCAGGGATAAACTACCATTAATGCCACTTCTATTGCAATATATATTTGTAGTGACTGATATAGATATGTGTCCAATAATCAAGAACATTTGAAGGGACAGTATCACGTTTATTTTAGATAAATAAAGTAGTCTGACCACAACGCAAATAATATTTTCCAATTGCAAGACCATTTTTATTAATCCATCCATTAAGCCAAGACCCTCGTATGGCAGGTGGCTTGATATTCGTGGCAATGCTTACCTCTTATTTTTTCAGCCAATGAAATGTCATCAATTAGGGAGCTTGAGGCTATTAGCTGGAGCTCAACGTACTTTTCCATCCGGGTTGTGCCGCTGTTGCTGAATGGGAGTCGTCTCATTGGCTGGTTAGATAGCTAGCGATACGAGAGTTTTGGCTTGAAAGAGATCAGGGTATTAGGAAGGAGCGAGGGCCGATTTAGCAGGATGATGAAATCCAGGTCATTAGTTTAAATATGATAAGATATGCTTTTCAAACCCTTTTTTCAACAATAGAAACATAAGAGAAAGAGACTATTAACCTCGTATGTTTGAGTGTTAATAATGTAATGTAATAGTACATGTAATATGAATTAAAATACATGCAACATGCTCACCAAAGGCCTGCTTAAAACACACTTAAGAAGATATCACTAATACGCAAACACACTTTGGTATTAAACACTATTTATATGATAGAGATGACGTAGTAATAGTCACTGCTTCACGACAGAAATGACAAACTTGCAATTATCTTGAAGATAGGTCTTGCAGTGTAGGAAATCGCTGGCCTCGAGCGTAGTGTTAAATATTGTGTAAAATCTCCCATAGACCATGTACTAGAGTGGTTTGGGCCTAGCACTCCGGAGACGAGTTACCTCCGCGCCAATATTGTCGTCATTACTTGGAGGCAAATGTCTCTCTTACATCCTGACGTGGATTTAGTGCAAAACTGTTAGCTCCTGGATGTAATGTTTGTATCTGTATGATGATTGTGTTATTCTAAAATATTTTTTTCTTGATTCATACATTGCTATATATTTCTTGAAAAAAAAACCCTTACTAGCTGAGGGTTTAATTATCTTTGTGCTCCCTCTTCTAGATTATTTTCTTATCAGCTTTGCATTTATCGAAGTTAGTTGCCTGTCTCTTGTGCACTCATGTAATAACAATAATATTTGTACCAAAGGATTAATGTATGCTATAGAAAGCTTTGGAAGATGGTATTCCAGAAAGTGAGGTTGTCAAGAGTATTTACAACTTCTCTATCCTTTAATGACAAATGTCAAGCAAACTATGGCTGTAAGACAACCTTCAGCATTCAGTTAGCCTGTGCGCTCCCTGTTTTGGACCTGACAACAAATGTTCTAATGTCTTGAATATCGCTGATAAACACGTACTCTGCTGAGTGGGATGTGCCGGCCTCCTTGATATTCCCACTACATTATCGTTTAGTGCCTGAGGGGTTTGTTGATGATTGCAAACGTCTCTGTTTGCTTGTCACCCCCGCACTGAACTTATTGTGACAAGTAACGTGTGCACATTTACTGGTATTACATACTTATCCAACGTAGCAAATAAACTTCCTTAGAAATCATCATAAAATAAATGTGTGGCACTTTTTCCACATACAGCTCCATTCTCTCTCAATAGAGGTAGCTCTCAAAACATCTTAATTTCTACTCTCCGTTACGCATATTATAGATCTCACAAGACCCCGTAATACAAACCTTCAGTTTCACCATTGTCTTTTGTTTGACCTCAAAATCTGATTTGCTTAACGCAGGTTACTTCGACCAATCAGAATGAGTTTACCGACTAGTCGAGTCTTTTTATGTTGTCCACTGACTGCACTGATGAGAGTCCAGTAAGCAAGTTGAAAGACATCAGCGTAGATACATCAGCCTGTGAAGGGTTGATTTGTTTATAGGTATCATTGAAGTAAACTGACAGTTTATCATGCATAGAGAGAGTAGCAATTTAGATATTATTTCAATGAGATTGCTTGAAGTTAAGACCTGATATTTGATATGGGTAAACTATTTCATCACTAGAACAAATATTTTTTGATTATAAGGCTGTTGTTTATGTAAAGTTGGGTAAGGTGGGGGTGATTTAGGGTTTAACGCCGCGTTCCAGAGTATCTTACTTATATCACGGCTGCTATTATTATTGCAGGGATAGAGCCCGCAAAACTATTGTGGCTGTTTACTGTGGTGAAACCTGTGAGCATTGGCTGGAACCATTGGTTGTTCTGCGCTTTTTTAATATTTTCAACATGGTGGAGAATTCGTCATGAAGAGTAAATTTAGATTGATAACCTTCTTAATGTGTATGTGCTATGAAACAGATAAAGTACTGACGATAGAGAGACATTAATTGAAAATCTGACTGATTGTGGTAATTGATGATTCTTTTCTATTATATCTTTAAATTTGTCAAAAATATACAAAACATACAATGAAACATGATCTTCTAGGATAATGAGGGGAAGAGAATGTTACTTTTATTTCTTACGACAATAGAAGCTCAGACAATACTACACCTGATGTATAAAATGGAAATAGGTTCTGTGTGCAAGAGAAGGGCTGAAATAACATTCTTTCACACCGACTGAAAAAGCTCTTTTAAATTCTTTCCTATGTCCCAAATCTGCACAATAGTTCTTTGTTGGTAACGCAATATAAGCGCGTTTTTTGTCTTCTATTTTTGTGCGAATACAAAGATGTTCGTTAGTCTTTTCTTAGAAATGCTCCAGAGTCGTTCTTTGCTTCTGAAGTTAACCCAAAAAAACATGTCTGAATCAAGCGCGTGGTCTCCAATGCTCTATAACATGTTTTCGAGATCAAAATTTATTCTGGTCTCAAGTCATTATATGCTCACATTGATTCAAGGTCATTTTAAACGATTTCCTTGAAGTGAAAACAAATCTCTAACTTGCTTATAATTGCAAAATTATTTCAGTATCTTTTCGTAGCATATGTAGGCTGCGTATGTTGACAATTTCCGATATAATTGGATTCTATACCTCAATTGGTGCATGTGATAAAAACTCCAAGGGTCATTTGAATGTAATGTATTGATTTCTTGTCTCTTTCACAATGAAACGGTTTCCATTCCCTTCTCAATAAACCCGGACACAAGTTGAAAAGAATGAGCGTAAAACAATCCTATCAGTGGTGGATATCACCTGAGGGTCATGTAAATAGTCATCATATTAAATTACCTGTATGTTTGATAGATAAACTGTAAACGTGAAGGCATATAAGGACATATAGTACAAAACATTGTTTTCATTGTTAAAACCATAAATCAACATTAACATTAAGCATTTGGCAATTTGTCTGACTTTACAAGATACTTTTAATAATCAAATTATCACAAATACCAATAACCTTATTTAAGATAACAGTATACGTATACACAGTCTTGACTGAGTACCTAAATAGTTAGATGAGCAGCATAATCATTCTTTCAGTACGTCGATTAAAATATTTTTTGGTAAGCACATGATTATTCCAAACACACGTGTCTACTATATGTTCATCACACTAATTACAGCGACACTATTATATATGTTGAGTACCGTTTCATTGTATCATAAAACTAATAATAGAAATTGTATTAGACCTTTCAGCTTCTGGGGCTTTGAAAATATGAAATTATTGGAACGTGTACATCTTCGCTTTTGTAAATATATTTAAATGTTAAACAATCTACTCCTGATTTTATGATTTGTGGTGAACTTGGAAGGTTTCCCCTTGACATTAATGCTAAGATTTAGATTATCTCTTACTGGGCTAAATTTTTAAAACCTAGTCATAAGTCATCTCATAACATTTATGATCTAATGTACACTTTGAGTGTTAATGGAAATAATTGTAATTTTATTCTGCTAGATAATGTCAAAGCTATCTTAGATGAAACTGGAATATCATATGTATGGGTCTCTCAATGTGCAAATAACATATCCTTGCTCAAGAATGATATTAAGAAGACCCTTTTAGACCAATCATGGAACTCAGATACAAAACAATCATCAAAAGGATACTATTATGCAATGTATAAAAATGACTTAATTCTAGAACCCTATCTTCTTAAATTACCAATCCATGTTTAGCCTACTAAACATAGGACAACAAATAAACGATTACCGATAGTCAGGGCGCTGGCTAAATATTACAAAAAGAAAATCGACTTTGTACATTATGTGAAGAGTCTATTTGTGACGAGTAACATTTTTTACTTTTCTGTCCATCACTTCATGCTCAAAGACTAACGGGTTTTTTTCCAAAATACGAACCCCTTATTGGCAAATTGTCAAATATATCAAACAATTTCTTCATCTATTTAAATAAATTTCCTTTTATATCATATTTGTATATACTTGTACTGTATGTTTTCTATATCACTCTATGTGTTTTTTTTGAGGATAAACACTGTTCTGTTCCGTTCTGTTCTTAATTTATGTGGACAATAATCAATACATTACCAGGTGCATACTGTCTTACGATTGCATATAAATATCAAAGATTCAATTGAAAGCTATATTGAGTCTTTATATTTGGTGTAGACAGGTTATTTATTCATTACTTCTAATTCTATTCCAGACCTGAATACAAGACAATTGCTCCCTTATCGATCTATGATGCCGATGTCAGTCTCAGCCGCCTCCTCTCAAATTGTTGCTAATAATGTTGTTGTGATCACAAGCCTCTTTAATTGTTTTCTATTTGAGCCAATTTTAAATGGGTTATCAAAGTGCACTAACACGAGGAAAACAATAACTGTCATGTAAACAAGTGTATTATGATCAAACTCGATTCTAGAGTATTTCTGGACTATTTACAGTTGTTCCTCCTGAACTAGCATTCACCATTCGTTTATTGAGATAAGATATTGAACTCTGACATGTGACGCTTTTATCTGAAAGCTATTCTTATCATTGTGCTATTTATGAAAACCACAGGTAACGCGTTTTAAAAGATATGTGTATTCCCATTTTCAGTTCAGTCAATTGGCGTTTCACCCTTGCCTGGTGATAATTAACAACTAAAAGGATTGGCCTACTCAAGGTGTAGATAAGACTGCCATGAATAAGCCGGCTTTTACTGGATAAATACATTTACCAAACAGCTGCAAGGGGGAGATAACTCTGACTATCAATTATCTGTTTAAAGATATATCTCTGAAAACAGTCTCATGTGTCACAAGAGCACGCAATTCGGGATTTTTTAATACAGCCATCTGATTTCCGTCGTTATAGTATGATCTATTCCCATGAATATCTTATATTATTCATATCTGTACACCACCCACATTGCACAGTCAAGTCAATGCCACGTGTTCGTACATAGACTACCTTTCATAGTGGAAATGCTTTATTGTTTGATAATATCAAACAATATTGATGTGTAGTTTCTTAATGAACATTATCGTAAAGACCTCGTTTCACTCTACCACAGTACACATCAGCAAATTGACCTGGATCTCGTTACCCTTGTTATCATATCACAATACCTTCAAATTAGCTTGAGACTATGTGACGGTGCAAATGACTAAGCTTGATAAGTTTAATGAATAACATGAAGACGTCATTGTGGAGGTTTCTTTTTTACCATGTAAAATACCCCATGATAATTTCCTTCTTGTTTTGCAAGCTCTCAAACCCGTTGCAGCAATCTCGAGTACTGTGGCTGAGAAGCTACTTATGTGTAATATTCTGTAATGAAATGCTAAATATATTTTCGTATGTGTTTACAATGAAAATAACGCATCTTTTGTCATTGACATAGTGAGTTGAAATAACGTTTTTCGCTACACAAAGGATGAATCCCAACAGGAATTTTAAATGATTTTAACGGATTATATTGTAAAAATCTTAAAATGTTTTGTGAATATATGAAGATAATGTATTGTGAAACCTTTGAAACGATTCTGAACCTTTCTACCCCACCCATTAAAGAGAAATAGAATATCCCTCTGAAAATGTTTATATTAATGTAAGTGTTGTCGATAATGATGGCACTTGGTTTGGTTGAACAATATATGAATGGACATTTCATCTTCATGATCAGTTGTTGAAATAATTACATTCTTATATATCATATTCATTATTCATAATAATATATATAACGATGAAGCAACTGTTATACACATACGATTATAGAATTTGATAAATCTGACTTTACAGAAGCAGACACTGTTTAATTGAGGGTGTAAAAATAAAAATTATAATTCCGCAATTGTAATTCTATTCTACTAATTGTAAAATCTATTTAATGTTACTGATCATATTGATATGAGCCATATTGCATACTATAGCATACATGAGAAACGCATATGACAACGTTAAATAAAAATTATTTCAGTTTGAAACATCCTGACATGGCGTAGTAACTTTTGTTTTCGAGTTTGTCCTTGCAACAAAAGAGAATTGCATATTCAAGTGTCGATCTCCTGATCTTTTGTCTTGTCATAATTGGACAGTCCTTAGTACTGTACAACAAGATTAAAAGCTTTTGCATGTATGTTTTGTCGACATTAATAAAGATTTATATTATGACTTGCCCTGCAAGGGTTTGTAATCAATTCCGACTAACATATGAAATCATTACTATCGATGCTTTTTCAAAGCTGTCACAATGATGTCACACATTGTTTTAATAAAACGTATCAGCTATATGATGTGCCTAAAAAGTGATAAGTTTGACTGAATATATCATCACCATACCAATCAGGATCGAACATCCCGTTGCTTTATAGCTATATGTTTCTAGATAACAATTGAAGAAGAAGAAGAAGTTTATTCAGTATTTGAGGCCTCATAGCCAAGGGTACGATCATTTGAAATAATACCTATAGTTTGCGGATGGATAGATTAACAAATGATTATAAAAGTTGTTTTTTTACACAGGCAGGTTAAGTTTAAGAAATATCGCAACCGATTTAATTACATTTACATTTGATGTTGCTAAATGTTGTTTGAATTTTAATTCTGATGGAAAAGTATGATAATAGCTGGCTATATACAACTTTCTTTGCAAAGAATAAAAGGGACACACAAGTAGAAAATGAAATTCATCTTGTTGAACATTAAAATCACATTTGTCACAAATAAGCGTATTGCTATGTATATCAACATTACATCTATATATTTGTTGTTGAATGGTCAACTTATGGCTTTGACATCGAAATTTGCATAAAATACATAATAGATCTTTATTGGCATTAAGTTTTAAGATGTATTTCTCTGGTTCCAGGGCAGACTACAATTGGCATTGTAGGATAAGCTGACAACAAGTACTCGCCACGAGCATCATTTGCAGAGATTATTGGAACTAAGTGTGAAGAGGTGTCAGGACAAACTACGAAAAGATTAATAGTGTTAAGCAAATGATCATCAACTGTTGTATTAAACTGCATGTTGTCAGGAGTGAACTCTTATTTGCCGACTACATTTCCTATCAAGACTTTCAATAAAAGTCAGCGAAATAAATACCAATTTCTGTGACATAGAGGAGAAAAGCAAATGAACTCAGTTGAGAGAATGACAAGACGGCAGTTGAAATGAAATTTTGCAAATAGGTTGACGATCTAAGCGGGAACACATGACACAACATCGATAGAGGAACCCTTCAATGGATCAACCGTTCGTGAGCAAATGATAGTCGTTTTGTAAGGTTTCGTCCGAGATGTTTTTTTTAAAATGCCATGTATTCTAATTACTCACTCAATACAAAAAAAATGATCTATCACAATCAATGTTTAGGAGGCCGACTTTTCAATTAAATATAACAAGAAAGAATGGACAATACATATTTTCATCCTTTCTGAACCGAGTGACATATTTAAATATAAGTCACAAATGCCATGAAATATTCCATGTAGATTACCTAAGAAGTGAAGTCATGTCCTCTACTAATAGTTATTATAGTGTATGATTAGGTATGATAACACCAAGTTTTACCATCAAAGCTAAGTTAGGCAAAATGTCATTAAATGTTAAACCTTATATGTACAATAATTATCCTCATTATTATCAAAGAATCTTACTTATTCTATAAACTGTTAATTGGAATAAATAATATAGAAAGCTACGGAACTGCTTTGTTTGATCTGTTGATTTATAAGTTGACAATCACATAAGCCTATACACATGGACAAGATTATTATGGTATTTTTACGATTTAAGTCTTCAATATGCGAAATTGTAATGCTTTGTCATGGTTGGTAAGAAGGAGACATCAAAAACACGATTTTATGAAAATCAAGAAAGTACTGAGGCGAGGTGATTTGGGTTTAACACAGCTTTCAAGACTATTTCACTTGTATCACGGCTGCAAGTATTATTGTAGGGAGAAAGCCCGCAACACTAGTGTGGCTATGCATAGCGGTGAAACCTGCGAGTATTAGCTGGAACTAGCGAGGCATGGGTTGTAATGCACTGATATTAAATGTAGCATTGCACCCAACCCTACTGCGTTTAGAACATTTCTCTACTACAATCAAATAAGTGGTATCACAACATGAAAAGTACATAACAATTACAAGTATCTCGTGGCACCCATTTATTGTTGCTAAAGGCTCCCCGATGGTCCAACATTAGTAACACGTGGTTCGTTGTCTCGTTCAGTAGACGGATGTATTGGCAGTCCCTCTCCTATCAGACTGAAAGTTAAACACAAGCTCTCAAGAGCAATACTACCCCGGTAAGCAACAGGGATAGCTATTAACTATCAATTCACATAGATAGGTTACAAGTAGAGACGTTTCTTAGCATCATCAAACGTTATCAAAAGCGAACAACTAAAGTGCTTCACTTTGACATAAACCACTGTAAACCACAGTCCCTGTCGTATTAGTGAAAATAAATGGAAATATATTACTAAATGTGAGTAGATAAGAATAGAAGAAATAGATTACTAAATGTAGTAGATAACAATAGAAGAAATATGTTACTAAATGTAGTAGATAAGAATAGAAGAAATAGATTACTAAATGTGAGTAGATAACAATTGAAGAAATAGATTACTAAATGTGAGTAGATAACAGTAGAAGAAATAGATTACTAAATGTAGTAGATAACAATAGAAGAAATAGATTACTAAATGTGAGCAGATAACAATAGAAGAAACAGACACAGTCTGAATCGTACTTCAAGTTACAAATTAATGGTGAGGTGTGGTGAATAGGGGTTTAACGCCGCTTTGAAGAGTATTCACTTA
This sequence comes from Phorcus lineatus, assembly GCA_921293015.1. Lineage (NCBI taxonomy): Eukaryota > Metazoa > Mollusca > Gastropoda > Trochida > Trochidae > Phorcus > Phorcus lineatus. Next base: position 54,714,493 of record OV121085.1, on the reverse strand, counting down.
CATCGCTGCTGCTAGTATCATTGCAAGGAGAAAGCCCGCAACACCATTGTGACTATGCATTGAGGTGAAACTTGCGAGCAATCCTTACTACCTGTAGAATAGTTCTCTAATGCAGAGAAATTTGCCGAGCCCCTGTCGGGATTCGAACCACGGACCTCTTGATTCGAAGCCAAACGCGCTAACCACTGCACTAACCCTCCTGCTATAAAATTAAAGCAATGGTGTCGGCAGCATACAATAACATTGATACTTAAATGATATAATGCATGTCATTTAACATTATGATTAAAGTATAAAAACTTTCCCGAGAAGAACATGAACATACGTGTACCTATGGCACAGTTGGATGGCTATTGATCCCAGTTTTCAGGCACCAGACCAATCTGTTATGGCGTCAGTAGAATGGTGATATTAAGATTAGTAGATTGACATATTTCGTCTCATTGGCGACAGGAAGAGATTACAATCAGCGATATTTAGACCGTTAGAGCGTCTAGCGAGAAGAGGGCGTCATGAAAGGGACAGTTTAAGAGAATGCTACCAGAAAGATTCATCTGGAATGCGACGCGTTTCCTTTCAGGACGGGGTTGGGATAGCAAGTGGTTTGCACGTTCGGCCCCGGATCAAGAGGACCGTGGTTCGAATCCCACCAGGGACAAGATTGTCTGCAGTAGAGAACTGTTCTACATGCAATCCTTCACTTAATATCAGAGAAGTACCACCAATGAATCGCTAGTGCCAGCGGCTGCTCACGGGTTTTACCGCAATGAAAAGCCACAAAAGCGTTGAAGGCTTACTACCTGCAATGATACTAGCAGCCGTGATATATGTGAAATACTCTTGAAGGCGGCGTTAAACCTCACATCACCCCTCGCCACCTACCTTTAAGTCCCACCATCCAAATAGCATCCTATTATCCTGCTGATTGAAGTTGGTAGAGTGGGTGAGTTTGGGTTTAACGTATTTTGAACATTATTTCAGTTATTAAATACGTGGATGACAAGCATCCAAAAGAGAGTGGACAGTTCAGGGAAAAGGGACAGAAAAGATTAGGGAAAAGGAAATAAAGGCAAAGTAAGAAATATAGATAGCAGGTTTTAGAAATACTCAAATGTGGTCTGTCTTCTACCCGTCGACCTGTCAAGTTTGGGTGCCGCTGCAAGGAATATGTAGGTCTCTGGAGCACGCAAACCAACACACCACGTAAGGTATTGAGTCAAGTGGTGGTAGAAAACTTCAATCAAAGAATAGCGAATTCAATCAAATAGCATGCACAAGCATTTTTAACAATTGACACGAAAACTTAACCTTAATGCAATTCGTAGTTTGTACAAAATTATATACAGAAATCATCAGTAGTATTAAATACAATGAAATTAATTAATGATAAAAACCCTAATTATACAAGCTTCCCCAGCTTGATGATTGTTGAATTAAAGTTTGCACGGTCGAAAATAGCCCGAAACTGAAAACTTAAAATTGATTGTACCCTAAAAGCTTTTGATACTATGATACGCCTTATTCTCCTTCAAGGATGTGCAGTTTTGGGATTTTAAAACCTAAACCTTTTTTGAATAGGTACATTTTAGATTCATTACACTTGCGATTGGTCTTCGAGGCTCTACCATAAACGTTATGGTATATGGTGAGTTTGGTCGAGAGACACTGTTTATTGAATTACATAAACGAGATATCTCATTCAGGCACAAGGCAGCAGTAAAAAATCAACACCGTAATCTATGGTCACTGCTGTATAAATTCATCTATATTGATAACTTCGGTTGTCAGCTACGATTGATGTCATTCGTTACGAAAGTTCTTTATAGCTGTGGTCTCACAAATTATCATATAAAATACCCGTGCTCTAACAATTTCTCATATAACATGTACCTACTTATGTATACTTTACAAAATGCAAACCCTAAATTCAATTTCAAATCGATAAGTTCAATAGAAGGTATATTGCGGGTTTCTTTTATGTATGAAGATAAACAAATCAAATAGTTCGCATATTTTTAAATCTTCTATCAAACGAGTCCTTATCGATAATTTTTTTCAAACATGGACTGCATCCTAAATTGAATCATCGAAGCCAAAATACTACAAAATTTATAAACAAAAAAACAATATGAATATCCATCTTTTAGAACTAACTATCAATCTCCAAATTTTGCTTAGTCGCTTCAAAACGTCAAACCAGCAATTACCAGTTGACGCTGGTCGGTGGAGTTCAATTGATAAAAACAAATAAATTTGTAATCTTTGTAATATTCCCATCGGTGACGATTTCCATTTCCTTTTGGTCTGCCCCTTTTTATCGCAATTAAGAAATAAATACTTACCTTCATATTACTGTAAATATCCTTCAGTTGAAAAGTATATATCCGTAATGAAAACCACCTATAAACCCCTTGTATTAAAAATTGCTAAATTCACAGAAGATCTTTATATAAAAATAAAAACCCAAACAACATATATTTCATTTTGTATATATGTTAAAACTTATATAATTAACACAATCGTTCTCTATGTCACTTATGTGAATTACGAGAAATGAAAATCTATTCTATTCTCTTCTGGTCTGTCATGCCTGGTTTTAGAAAAAAGGTAGAGACTTTTTAAGAGATCAGTTTGGATCCAACATTGGCGTAGCTCCATTGAGTGTTTCTAAAAAGGTCAATTCTACAAATGTATGTATGTACAAATATGCTTTGAACATTACTTATACTAACCTAAAGATATTAATTTTCCCATATCAAAATGAGAGCATGTAACCATACTATGCAAATTGAAACCGATGGCATTTAATTCCAAAAGAGCAACGTTCGAGTAAACTGTATAACGCTAGTGCTGTTGGAGATGAGTTTCAATATCTCTTTGTTTGTTTTTATTTAAAATACCTTGAGATTCATGTATCAAGATATTTTTTAGATTAAAAAAGTAGTGAGATCATGAAAGATGCCTGTCACTTGATTATCTCTAAAATCTTGCCCCGTTCCCGAATGAAATGACTGAAATACTGTCAAAACACTAAACACAAACTCAATCACGAAACGATATGATTTGACATTTCTAGGAATTGTGCCCCAATTTTGTATCATTTATGCAGGAGTTGATTAGTGTGCCATAATCACCAACGAATTAATGATAAGTCCCAGCATTTGAGAAACTTACACATCTTCCACAGCTCCAAAAGCTATAGGCATTAAACCATTGAACTTTGTCATGGTTAATTAACTGACATTCAGACAATATATTCTAAATGAATGATCTCCCTTATCACATTTTATCGTTATATCAGATGATTAAGTGGGACTCTTGATCAGATAAAATAGCAATAATGTGATGTTTGTTAGATATAAATCAATCACCATGTTAATTAAATAGACATTTACTATAATTTTAACGAGCACATCAGTGAGCTTTTAACGAGCATAATAGTGAGTTACACGTATTTATTGCTTAGTCGCGGATAGCGTCAGTGTTTCTGTATCGCAGTCTGTATATTTGTCTGTGTACTGTGCAATATAGAGATTATCATAATCTCCAGATTGTTCGAACACATCCCATAATCTAAGAATCAACGCCTATACGCCACTTATATGTGGCCGGCAGAGTGTTAAGACGATGCCAGGTCTTTTTGGCCAAGAACCTCCACCATTGATGTTCAAGTTGATGCTGTTCACGACAGGGTGCTTGTAGACAAACGTATGACCATTCATAAATAGCTAAGACACTGGGCGTTAGTTTGTGATGGGTTACACAATACTGACAGATGTTCTTCACATGAGCAAAGTGTCTGCAAGATGGGTACCAATACTGTTAACTGGAAACCACAAACAGAAATCCCTGGACTTTTTCAAACTTTAAGCTCATTTCAGGGGAGACAAGGATAATTTCCTGAAACGATTAGTGACCTAGGATCACTACGATCTGCTGGAAATGTGATGGCCTCGGTTTTCTGGGATAGCAAGGGTATCATCATGATATATCATTACAGAAGAGCAAAACTATCAGCGGGGCATATTATGTAATGAATTGAGGCAATAGAGGGCAACCATTAAGGTCAAGCGACGCGGAAAGCTCAGTGCAGGAATGCCGCTTCTTTAGGAGAATTCTCCCGTCCACACAGGACATGTGACTGTCACTTTCGCTACCGAATGTGGCTGAAATTCTTCCACATCCATCCATCAAATCGCCATCGGATTTTTTCCTCTTCCCCAATCTGAAAAACCATTTACGTGGACGTGCTTTTGCTGATAACAACGGCCAGATTGCTTCCGTGGAGAGATTTCTTGAGACCCAGGATGCGGAGTTCTACAATTATGACATAATGAAGCTTGAACATCGCTGGTCCTATTGTTTTGAAGTTAGTGGAGGCTATGTTGAAAAATAAAATGCAAAAAGTGATACTTTGATCTTGTACCATTGACAAATATATGTTTCCGAAAAATCTATAATATTATTATACACCGACTGCTCACAGCGTGTTTGGGGATGTCTGACATCATTAAATGGTAAATATTTCAAGCGAGGGAAGCATGCGAGAAGATTAGGTGCAACTATCCAAAGATAGGGTAGAAGTCTCCGAACCGCGGGCGGTTTGATGTAAGCAAATAAAACCGTTATTTTTGGGTTAATAACGAAACATTGACGCATTTCGAGGTCAAATGAAAGATTCTTGTTTTGACAATACACTTTTCAGAGAGTTATGTATTTTCAAAATATTTGAATTGTGACACTATCCAAACCCCGGTCAGTTTGCCCTATAGTATATTTGTTAAATCTTAAAAGCGTTTGGATGTGCCAATAAACCTACATGTATTACCAACGACACCATCACCATGCCACTGTAAGACAAGAACCCTGCAGCTATTTGATATGAAGTTCTACATCATAACCGCCATTATTGGATATGCTCCTAATGCTGACAACACTAGCTCGCCGAGAGCATCAATTACAGACTTTATTGGAGCAGAGTGTGAAGATGTTTCAGGACAATTTACAATAAGGTTGAAGGTGCCATGGAGTCGACCATCAAGTATTGAACTACACTGCCTACTGCCACCAATATGAACTGTATATCTGATGGCTACATTTTCTATCAAGATTTTCATTTAAGTAGGAAAAATTGTACCTTAGAAATATCAATTTCTCCGACGGCAAGAAGACAAAACGAAGTCGGAATTTTATGTGGATATTTGCCTGTAGTTTGACAATACATTTGTGGAGACAGAAAATAGCAGTCATAAGGAACCCTTTCAGGCTAATATCCGTTAACGAGCGCAGCATTGTAATCTTCTTTCTCCTTCAGAATGACCATCACATGATGTTTAAAACAACGATTTAAATTGTCTTATTTGACAAAGAATTAAAAACAATATCAGCAATGTAGTCTGATCTTTATCTGAATAAATCGGGACATTCAATATACATTGACCTGAATGGACTGGAGTAGTATCGTTTTTACAAGTGTTTATTTTAATTGTCAAATATCCGTAAATATTATTGAGTGAGTGTTGATTTAAGATACATATCAGCTATTTCAAACGTGGATTTTGCCGTTCAAAGAGAGTAGTACAAGGCAGGAAAGTGAAAGCGAAAGTGAAAGTGAAAGAGAAAGTGAAAGACTCAACAGTAAGAAAGATAAACAGTATGAATGCTTCAATGCAAGTAATGGATAAGAAACTTATTTCGGGACCATACGCTAACATGTTACAGTGATGTGGAACATAAAACCTAAATGTGTATTTTAAAAAATGATCTTACTAATTATTAACTGTAATTTTGAACCAAGTTACCGAAGCTCATTCACAGCTTTTCGCATTTCCTATGCAAGCAATCGCCAGTTGTTTTCCAAAATCATCCCCATTGTTTGATGTCACTTGGGTGTTTTATAACAATTTATAACATTACTATCATCAACCATAGCAGTCGAACGAATCGAATAACGTCAACATTGTATTATTGTTTACCTTAGTGCTCCTTAACCCTTATCCTACAAAGCTTTTTTGTAGACAGTAAGTACCAAGTCGGGCCTAAGAGGCCCGTCATACCCTTCCTAGATATCAGGTCACAATAAGAAGTAATTAATTGACTTTTCCACCTTTTACTTCATTGCCGACATACTGGAGGCTTTCAAGCGTCAGAGAAGAGACAATGGGTGAGAACCTTTATAAAAAAAACATTCCTTTTTTATCTGTCTTAACTAATATAAGATGTTACCATTTACATTGGTATATGTAAATTTTGTTGAAAGATTTGTTTAAAGATGTTTCACAGAAATTGTTCAGTGTTGTGCTTCTTGTAGTGCATGATGATTACAAAATTTAAAATATTGTCCTTAATATGAATTTATTTCTTCTTAATTAAATAAATTAATATTCATGAATGGAGTATATTTCATACCGTGAATGTATAGCTACTACTTACACTCTGGTTGTGTCTCTTCAGCAAAAAAGCACAAAGATCATGACCCCAGAATCGTTAGAAACTCGCATTACACAAATTTCCAAATACCAAGAACATTGTATTGAAACCTTGGAGAGGAATAGTATGCTCCATTGCGATGTGATCTGTAAAATATAAATGTTTGCTTTAAATCAATATAATGTTAAATCTCTCAAAAATAAACTTCCTTGAAATGAAACGTAATGCTCCATGACAAAACCATATTTCATTTGATAAGGCAGAGTACCATGGGGTAGAGACAATTCTTTTTCCTAAAATTATGTATTATGAATTATGAATGAAACACTCTTATACTTCAGGAATTATTACAATCCTCACATATCAGTGTTGTTAGGCTTTGCAATAAGGTCTTTGAATCTGTTTGGTGAGTTTGTGGTTCTTATCAGTCAAATTTCATATAACCAGACAATACTTGTATATACCGTGTTCTGCTTCATTATGTACCAGACAAATTTGAACACCAAGGCACTATCTGAAGAAACACATCGCTAATACGCACCAAATGCAGTGGTTTAGGTACAGAGCGCAAACAACGGTAAAGGCATTCAAGCATTTTGCATGAAAATCACGTGCAATGAAAGGGTATAAATTAAACTCGATTGTCGGCTATTGTCATACGAAAAAAGGCCTACAAAAGAAATGCCGAGATTGACCCAGAAGCAGAGAGGGAGGGCCATCGGTAAGGCAGAAATGGGAGCTACGAGGGTCCAAATTGCAAGAAGGTTTGGCTGCCACAAGAAAACGATAACCCGGTTGCATCAGCGATACAGGCAGACTCAGGACCGGCCTAGAAGTGGACGACCCCGCGTCATGACCCCACAGGAAGACCGTCATATACGACTCATCCACTTCCGAAACAGGTTCGCGACGTAAACGTCAACGGAGGCAACAGCGATGCGACATCGCATCAGTCCACTCACAGTACGAAGTCGACTACGTGCAGCAGGAATCCGTCCATATCGACCCTACAGAGGCTTCGCCTTGACCTTCCAACGTAAACTACGCAGACTGAGGTTTGGCGTTTCATGCAACGTCACAATGTCAACGTTTTGCCATGGCCGGCTAAATCTCCAGACATGGATCCCATCGAACATCTTTGGGACCACCTTGACAGGAGGATTCGAAGACGCCCACAGCCTACAGTTAATAGACAGGAGCTGGAAAATGCTGAGCAGGGGCCTAACGTCTTCAATAAGGAGACGTGTCCGGTCTTGTATTGATGCAGCTGGAGGTCATACACGCTATTGACTGCATTTGTGTATCGTGTATTTCACAAACTTTACTGTCTTTTCAATGTGACATTTTCAGTTCCGTTCTGTGAGCGAAATTTCATGACCCCCCTTGTCTTCGACTTGTAAATACATGGTATGTGCAATCCTAATTCCGTTGTTATTGTGCTGATTGTTGAAACGAGTGTGGGTTTTTAAATTGATATACGACTTACTACAAAATATTGTTTTGTTATATTTCTATTGATGGAGGGGGCGTTTTTTTTGGATTTTAGTTTACAATCCAAAATCATCAACCTCTTTTGCAATAATGTTAGCGTGCACAACTTTTTGAAGTGGTCCACGTAAATGTTATGTTCTTGACTGCGTGATTTGGCAGATGGAAGAACACAGTGCTCCATCCTTTCCATAGAAGAATCGTTCTGAATACGTGGGAACAACGTTATACAATGTATCTGAGATACCCTCTTCTTATTAGCCACCCCCGCTTACTAATTCAAAGCCACTATCAGATAAGATCTTTATCATCATTGACATATTGAACAAATGGCACCAATTTGTCTCTACTTCTGCTATGGCGCTTTATGCTGAATGACTGGAACTTGTCTCAAAAAGGGACATTGTAGGCACAGTTAGTAATGATGCATATGAGAAAGAGGATGTGATCGGGCCTCAGAGGCCCGGCTTGGTACTTCCTGTATGTAAATTTAAATTTCTCTCAAAAATTTTTATGAACAAAGTATTTTATATTTCATTAAAGGTACACATGTCGTATACCGAGTTAGAGGATTACCTGAAGGATGAGACCTGATAATTGAACGGTTTAGTTTGTGTGGGATTATAAAGAGTCCTATGGGCCTCTAAGACCCACCTTGGTCGGATAAGGGTTAAAGGTTAACAAAATAATCCACATTTCTAAATAACAATCTTCATGTTCTCCTTATCTAGTGATGAAAGTGACAATTTTCGAAATTTACGGGCCATGTATTGTCATCTTTCCAAAAACTGAATCTTGTCGTAGCTTCTTGACGATTAACATAAGAAAGTATCTCTGCATTCTTCCAAATGACCCGTTTTCAATCATTATGCATTACGAAAATCAAACAAAAATGAAATCGAATGCGTGGTATTCTGATAATGAAAGTTATTTGAAGTATTAACCATCTCAGTCTGCCAACATTAGATGATCTTAAATAGATTTTTAAAGTGTGATGTGTTTCTCGCATGATAGCATACATTGAATTGAAACTTTGCAGCAATAATTCAATGCAATAATTCGAAGACCTGATAACAGATTACATTTGAAAAATGTACATTACAGTTAATTGATAGGAATCGCTCTTGAAATCGACAACACAGGTATAAGAATTTAATTAAGAATACCCAGAAAGAATCAGTGAAGAACATCAGTAATAAAACTCTAAGAAAACAGTAGGAATTATTAGTAACAGACTTCAGAACAGATCAGATAACATCGGAACAGTAGGTAATGCTTATGAGATTCATTATAAAGACAGCGAGAAAAGTCAGAGGGAACTTCAGTGACAAACATCATTAGAAAACATCTATCATATATATAATATATAAATACATTTAAAGAGCGTCAATAGGAAGAATCGGTGAAGAAAATATATTAAGAACATAGATAAGACAAATTAGTTATGAATATCAGTCAGAAAGATATGTTTTGTTAAAAGTGCAAAACATCTCTGAACATTTTTGAATCTCTGAAAAAAAACACAACATCCATTGGAACAACATTGAAATCCTTGAAACCAGTCACCCAGATTATAAGATCAGAAAGACTTTAGAAGCAATGAATATTTTGAAATTTAACCCCGCCATGAACAGAGATCAAGGATATTACATCCCATCAGCCTACCATCACTTGATCAAGACCAATCAACGCTAATCCCTCTCAATCAGTAACCACCTCATTGTCCATCTGGCTTCCAATCTATTGCGGGGGCGGGATAGCGCAGTGGTTAGCGCGTTCGGCTTCGGATCAGGAGGTCCGTGGTTCGAATCCCGCCAGGGGCTCGGCAACTTTGTCTGCAGTAGAGAACTGTTCTACACGCAGTCAGGTTTGGGTGCAATGCTGCACTGAAAATCAACGCAGTACCACCCATGGTTCGCTAGTTCCAGCCGATGCTCGCAGGTTTCACCGCAATGCATAGCCACAATGGTGTTGCGGGCTTTCTCCCTGCAATAATACTAGCAGCCGCGATATAAGTGAAATAATCTTGAAAGCGGCGTTAAACACCAACTCACCTCACCTCCAATCTATTGCAAAAGCATTTACCGTACATCAACATAATTACTTGTGTAAACATGCCTCAACGTATGTATATAATCACAGTGTTGTAACCTTGAGTATCACTTGCTTGATAACGGTGTTAGTATCTACACCGAAACGTCGCATCTCTTTGCAATAAAGAAGTTGTTCATGTATAAATTTCCTATTTTCTTCATCTCTGAAAATACTCAGAAATGTAAAATGAAAATATAATTCGGTACAGGGTATTGATTGCAATGAAAATTAAAGGTATTCTGCGAGCTCTAACTATAAATTGTAACTTGGCACACCAGACTCCATGTGTTTATGTACCGAAATTGTATACTTTTAAATCACTTCTTATTATCTGAGGGAAACAACACTGGAATGAATCCAAGATGCCTGTGACGACATATAAACAGTATACAAATATTCTACATTGTGCTTAAGAAGATAAGAACCAATGAATAAATCAATCGTGACTGTAGTCAACCAGTGCATTCTACAAAAAAAAATATTCCTAAGAAAAAGTGACATACATAAATGTAAATAAATTTCAACATTAAGCAGTGGAGGAGAATCAATAATATAGCATCTGAATCGTTATTTTCGAAACATAATATCCATCAGTTTGTAAGAATGTATATACACATCAGTCACTCTTGTTTTGATTTAAAGTTATCCACACAAACAACCAGTACCGTTGTGGTTTAAGGAAAAATAAGTTGCGCATGCCGCTTGGAGTTACTTAATAACACTTAGTAATGCATCAACTACAGACATGAATTGTATAGATATGCCAATACCGTAATGGGTTGTTTAAGAAAAGGTTATAATGCCGATTTGAATAGTAGGTGAAGCAAAATGTCATGTTCATTGTATTAATCATTTTATGTAGATCTAACAATCCTATATTTATCATAAATACTATTTATTCCACAAGACTGTTTATTCAGACTTCGTTTCTACTTAGGAGCACTTGGAAAAGCTTAATTCTTGAAAGCTAAAACGGAAATCAAATTAGATAGTATGTTTTATAAATAACGAAGTATTGAAAAGGATAATCAGATATACACGTGGTTAATAATAAGTAAGTTATAGGATTTTAAAGAATCTAAAAATAAATATGTATGATATATATTTTGAATAATATAATAAGAATATCTATTCAAAATGTTCAGGGATTTTTATAACTTGAATTAAAATGTTATGCTGATCATCAAGGACAATGTTATAAATCTTCACATGATGGTTCTATGTCATGAAGATAATGCCGAGACAGATGGACCCCATCAACAAGACGTCAGTGCCACACCTACCAGATAAGCTCCAGATGTGGATAACAACTAGAAGGGTTTCGATAGTTTCTACAGACTGACAGTGTACACGCAGTTAACTGCACTTCACTTGAAATTGTTCAGTGTGTACGGAACACTTCTTATTTATTTTATTTTGTATTTTATTTGTAATTTATATTAATAGCGTGCAATGAAAAAACACACCGTAAACATACAAAAAAATTCGTTTAATTTGAATAAATTTAGACAATTTAATGTATGTAATATTTCCATCAATAAAACGAAAATCATATTTGTAGATACTTTAGATGGCGATCTTTACAAAGACCTTTTGACCATGATAAAACATATTTTTAGTGTGGTACAATAGGCTAAAGAAGACTAACTATCTGGTTAATGGGAAACAACCTAAAACGTTTCTCGAATTTGTTTGTAGTTGGATGACATTGATACCCTAACAAACCTCTGTACATTGTCAACGTTCATATAAGATGCCACAGAAATAACACAAGATATTAGGAAAATAAAATCAACAGTAACAATTTTATGTAAGAAAAGCAAATAATTCTTCAAAACTCAAAAACAGAACAAACGGCGTCTTCAAGTAATTTCGAAAGATAGGTATTTGAGATTTATATCAAAATGTTACAAAAAGTGAATTTACAGGCTGGCTAGCTAACTAGTGACAATAGCTTCAAGTGTTATTCTGCATAAACTAGAAGTGCATAACAACATCAGCAGAATGATGAATAAGAACCACATATCAGAACCACATGTTGCCTATCGAGTGGTGTTAAATGCCCCAATCTGATTATAATATAATAACACTCGTCTCGGTCTATAACTCTGTAACAATTATATGCATATATTCCATCTCGTGTCAGCAATGAGAGGTCAACGCAAGCTCACGAAAAGACTGTCTCGTTTAACATCCGTGAAAATTATATATTTTCAGTAACCATCCTGGGCAATGATATCTAGTTCATAAGAGCAGCTTGTGCTTGAGATTATCTTTTTTGCATATGTTCTACGTTTACATTGTTTTTATTCTAGTCTTTCGAACTGTAGGTGTCTTGCAGCGTTTAAAGATTTATTCATTGGTATAGCACGAAGTCACTTCCATCCTTCCGGAAAAACAAAATCATTAAAACTGATGCGTTTTGAATTTTAGGAAATTGACACTATGCAGGACTGTTACTAAATTGGTCAATGTTATGGTTTTCCTTTAACATGGTATGTCTGAGTTAATACACCAGCATCATAACGACCCAGGCCAATCCCCGAGTAGCTATTAGACATGTATAAGTCCTACACCATAACCGCCATTATAGGATATTCCCACAATAGCGAGGACACTGGCGTCCCTCTGACTCGCCGCCAGCCTCAATTACAGACTTTATTGGAGCAGAGTGTGAAGAGGTTTCAGGACAATATATGATGAGGTTGATGTGTCATGTACTGGACCATCTTTTGTTGGACTATATTGACCGGTGTCATTAGCATTGGACTCTATATCTGCTGGCAATATTTTCAATTAGTTGAGGTCAATGAAATTGTACATTATACAATGAAATATTCTGATGGTAAAGAGACAAAAGGAAATGAATGTAGATGAATGAATGACAAGTCAAAAGTTTAACTCTGAAACTACCAATAACTTTAGTCTATTCGTGAAGACATGACACTGCGTCGATAGGGTAAACTTTCAAAGAAAAACTGTCAGTGAGCGAGGCATAGATTCGTTGTTTTATTTTGTTCGTGATGGTTCTATTCATCCTTGTTTTACACATTCAATGTAACAGATGATATTTCAAACTTCAAATGTTTGCTATCTTATTATGTAATTAGAAGTAAACTTATTTGAATGTCGGAATATTTTACTTATTTAGGCACAAAGGCTCTTCCCTTTATTGTTATCATATTTCTTATTACTCTCTTTGGACTTTCAATGATAATAATTGGCTTTGACATTTGCAAATACGATCGTAAATTGTTTTATGTAAACAGACCCATTAGGAATATTTGATTTTTCATTTCTGATAGTCTCTCATTTCTTCAATGAAACATATATCTTTATTTATGATCTATCCTAATATTGTTGTTGACTTATTACGATAGAACGGGAGTTGCAAATGCAGAACAGAAGGAACATTTTCGATAAAGAAAACTTAAGACGTGTTGTATTTTGCCAAAGTGTTCTTGAGGTTTTCTTCGACACAAGGCAAGGTTACGAATATCAAAACATAAATATTCATTTTGGCAACAAACCTTCGTTATTAAATCAGTTGTTGTATGTGTGTTTGTTGCACTGAATACACCATCACCATATGATCCGATATAGACACTTAGCAGCTGTGGAACATTACATCCTAAATCATAACACCCATTATAGAATATTCTCCCAATACTAAGATACACTAGCGTCCCTTTCACTCTCTGCTATCCTTAATTACAGACTGTATTGGAGCAGAGGGTTCAAAACAATTTACAATAAGGTTGATGGTGTCATGTACTGGAACATCCATTGTTGTTCTTTATTGTCATTAGGGTCGGGTTCATTACATTCGCCACATTTCGTCTGAATTCTTTCAATAAAGTCTGTTGAATTCCACGTGATAAACATCAATTTCTCTGACAGACGAAAAGACAAAGCCAATAAAACCAGTTGAAAGAATGATATCAGATTAGGGTTGTATTGGCAAATGGTGACAGTTTATTCATTACGACAACATGATGTGGGAAACAGATAGGGGAACAAATGCAACAGATCAATTCATTTAAAGAATGGCATTTGGACGGGAGTTGGGGGGGGGGGACTTTTTCATCTTAGAGAAGTGCTTGCTCGATCAGGTCATCACTAATTGGTAAACTTGTTTTTGTATAAATAATCATCATTGCTTCTTGATTTTAATGAAAGTTCAACCAAACATGTTTTTGGATATATACAGTATCTTCCTAATAGTTTGCTTTGCACAAGTCCTATACCATTAATAAACCAATCTGAAAGGTTATAACTTTAAAATTACCAAATCACAACAACTAATTTTTATCATCATCATTTGAATACGATCGGTACTAATTATAATGCCCAAAGATTTTGATTAAATGCTTTCTATCATGTCTAAAGATATGGATACAGTTTTATGGATAACCTGGGAAAGGAAACATAGATACATATGTAGTTATCAATATGCTTGAATTTTTTGTCAGTATTAGGTTTAAGTAAATTCTTATGTTAGCGTAATCAAAACTGTATCTGCTTCAACTTCAATTCATTGTATGTTTCATTCATGTGTGCTGACATGAGAGGAATATGAAAAAAGATTCCATTAATTGATTAAGTGATTTCACATTCGTAAAAACTCGATAGTTTAGTGACTGAATATTTTCAAGTTATAAAAAATCCATGCGTGTTTTCAATTAGCTGAGCCGTGGTTCATTTCACTGACATTCAGAAAATCTATCCTAAATGAATGATTGATCCAAATCTTTTCTATTTTTATATCAGCCGATACAGCTTTATATAGCTTTTACGATAGTCGATGAGATAGCAAAACGATAGACTGTGTACGTGAAATATATATCAATCAACTAGTGAATATAAAAGGAGTAAAATCATGATTTATCTAGCACTGGTGAGATAATACTCTTTATTGCTTCCTTAAGTGATAGTATTTGTGTTTCAGTATCTAAGCATGCTGATGTCTGGTACCATCAATAGTCTAAACCACAGACTGTTATCATGATATTTTAACCTTAAATTCACCATTTCCCGAAATACAATTTCAACCGCTTGAAAAGTCTTTATTCCAGGTAAACAATATCTAATGTCTCTTACGACTTTCTTCTTATACTTCAGGTTAAGTATAATTAGACAGTCATTTTTAGAGCATTAGTAAATATAATCTACATATAATGAAAGAAGAAAGGAGCGTCAGATAAAGATGGCATTTTATTGCATCAGTACATCTAGTAATAGTGAATAATATCGTTATTTATGTATACTAAAACCAAAGTTAAGAGAACCATCAATTACACAGGAATATCAACGTCCCCTTGCAGTCTTTGCACTTCATTAATGACGGAGGTTTGGACATTTGGCAAAAAGGTCGTTTCTGATTAGATGTATAGTGGTCAAAATAACAATATCTTAATTCGTATTTCTTATTTATTAACAGTATTTCAATGAAAAACATAACTTTATTGCTAATTTCGAAATTTCCAAAACTATTTTTATCCTGTATGCTATGCATCATAGTAATCAAGCAATTTCAAAGTTATCTCGCTACCAAGAACAAGTTTTGGAATTAAATAGAATCGTCTTATTAATGTAAATGTGCCAGATCAATAATAAGAGTAGTGTTCGTAACTTGATCCATACTATGAGATGACTATAACGTGATATATATAAAACAGCACCCTACTACTCTAAGCAGGCACGTTTTGATATATCTGTAGATAATAGTCACCATTGTAGGATACGCTCCCAATATTGCCACACTCTTGAGCCTCAAATACCGGCTTTATTGGCGCCGAGTGAGGAGATGTGTCAGGACAATTTACAATAAGGTTGATCGTTTCATGTACTGGAACATCCAATTTTGTACAAAGGTGCCTGTCATTAAGACTGAACTCTTTATTGGCTTGCTACTTTTCTTAGCAAGGTTATGCAAATGTAAACAACGTGTACCTAAAGTGTTTTAACTTACACTCAAATATCAAATTTGTGGAACAGTGTGTAAAGGAGTTTCAAGGGAACAGTACAGTTAGGCTGATTGTCTATGTCCTGGATCATTCATTCTTGTGCTATATTGACTGTTGTCATTAAGATGAACTTTTTATGTGCGTACTACACTTTCTATCAATGCTATTATCAGTCATATTGTAACTCTTATAAATGCCAAAATATATGTCTCTGAAAGAAAAAGACAAACAAAAAGGCCTGGCAGATAAGAGAATTGAAATAGGGAAGATAAACTAAAAAACTCCCACAATTTAACGACTTAGTCACGAATTGACATCACTATTTTTTTGTTCATGGTCGTATGCATTCAAATACCTATCCGCAAGCTGTGTATATTCCCACTTTATTTCCTTAGTACTCATTCAGATTAGCAACGGATTGAATTTTTTTATTTTAAAATCATATGCTATTAGATATAGAAGATTAATGAATTTTGTATATGAGGTAGTCTTATCGATATATGAAAAACCGGAACATATTTCTTCTAAAAAGGATGCGATGTATTTTATTTCGAAGTGTTGAAGAGTTAAGAAACATACTTGCAGTTTGGAGTTTTATCTGAAAATAACTATTTTAGACAAACATTTGCTTTAAATGTTATAGTATGGCTTCTGATGTTGACAGTTTCTTTGAAGATTATCTTTTGTAACCTACACCTGTTACATTGCCCCATATTGTTAGTTATGTCCTGTAATATCTGCACACATTGGTTCAGGATTATGCCTGCACTTCGTCATAGAGGACTGCACATGTACGCAAACATGTAAGTGTCAAACCCAATTACCAGCCCAATCCAAGATCCGGAAATTCTGTCATGTAATTACACTTTGAAGACCATCATAACTATGTTATCAAGATCCTTTTTATCCTATATTTTAGCACTTCTTTTCAGCCCCAATAAGAAGTTTAATCTGTTTTCAACACTCTGCAATCCCGCACAGTAGTGATCAGCTCAAAGAAATCAACAATTGCCCAAGGTAAAACTGTAAAAGCAATCCCAATGTATGGTTACAGTACACGTGGCTCAATTAATTAATCCTTTTTGAACAGGCTCATTTCGCTGTGACTGTATTGACTCTTTCAAGTGTGAGTGACATAAATCATACTATCAGCAGGAATACCAGTAATTACTGGCTTTACTTATCTAACCTGAAGAGTTTGTAACGTATCGATGAGTCTTATCATATTAATCATGCCCAATTACATCACAATACGTTTGGCTTTATTATCTTGATGTCAAACCTACAAATCACCCCCGGCCATTTCCACTCAGATTTGGATATTATTGGTCTGACAATTAATACCAGTTTGAAATATATAATGGTCCTCAGTTTAAAGGAGAAGTTAATAATTAGAATACTTGTTTTGAATTTGTGTTTTAACTTTATTTCAATGACGAACCGTCTGTAGCAAACACCAGTTGGAATCATCGTAAAGATAAAGCTGAGACAGATTGAATCGATCAGCAAGACGTCAGTACCACGCCTCCCAGATAAAGCTCCAGGTGGGGATTAGAAATAGAAGAGTTTTGGTAGTTTCTCAGTAGTTGACTTATCAGTGTGTCAATCCTTAAATAATGTAAATCATCCAACAACAGTCTTACCTGAAATCTTTCAGTTAACTGATAAACATAAGCTTTTGTAAAATATATGTACAGAGCACTTTATTCTTATGTCATTATGTGGTTGTATCAATGCAATATGAACAACTATCCGTGGTTGGTGCAGAAAATAATAAGATTTAAGAGTTAAACCAAGTTGAATTCTTTGAAACAGATTAATGTTGTCTATTGTGCATGTTTTTGTGGGTGATTGTTTTAAAGCGCTGTTATCAATTATCATTTTATTAATATTATTATCCACGAAATTAGCTTAATATATTATGTCTCAATCATGATAGAGATGTTTCTCTGAAAAATATCCTCATTGCCTTATCTTAGGTTATTTTAGCATGCACAATATACTTCCGCATGCCTTACGTTAACTTTCAACTACTAAAGAAATGTGCTTGAAACTTCTTTGTCATTCAAATTAAAATCATATTAAAAGCTTCCGTTGATAAAAATCCAAACAAAAAACTAACATTTTAACCTTCATTCAATTTTTAAAAAATCAGAATACAGAAAAGTAGACTTTGTTTAAAAGGTAACCACGTGTTAGTCTTGTTTGTAGGCTTGCTGGAAATAATGACAAGAAAACTTTACCTTTCCAACATGTCCGCACGGAAAGCTGCATCAGAAATTCTAATATGAGGACAATTAAAGAAAGTAGAAGTTTTCTTCAACAAGAAATGATAGTATAAAATGTGGCTTGAAATCTATTTTCCGTCTTTTCTATCAATAAATATATATATTTCTTAATGTCTCAACCAGTGAAGAGACAGATTAACTTATTTATTATCTCATCATCACTTGAACACACTGAAAACATTTATTTTCAGTCTCGTCAAATCTTATAAACATTTTAAATACCATGACGCTAGACTATCAAATACAATAACCTCGGATGATATTCTGCAGAAAACAGGATCAGTTAAACACATGTGCCACAAAAATACATCTTTGGAAATCAAACCTTGGGTATTACGACAAGAATATAGAAACATAGATTTCAACAGCTCATGACGCTTATCGATTGTTAAGTGCTCTTTAATGGCTAAGGTAATAACAACTCCCTCAGACTACCATTCAGTAGACAGTTATATTAACAGTTCATCTCGTATCAACACTGAGAGATGAACACAAGCTCTCTAGAGAAGTTTTGTCTCATTAAACACCAGGGATGTCTATTAAGTGTCAACTCAAATGGATTTGTTACAAGTATATTGTTCTCAGCGTCAGTCTTGGAAGCGTATCTTACTAACCAAATTGGTTTACAAATACTTCAGTATGAAATTCTAGTGTTTTAATCATGGCTCCGCTTAATGTGGTGAGATATCATCGGATTAGCCTCTCTAATGATAAGTAAATTTTTAATGTGAAGTAAACTCTGAAGCTCTGATAAAGTCAAGATTTACCATTTATACACATTTTCTCGAATCGATTTGACATTGAAACATCTGCGTAATAAATGACCTGGACGCAAAGTATGCAGCAATCTGTGACTTTAAAGGTGGTCATTAATGCATGTATGCATGTTCATGTCAAATATTAATTAAAATGTATATTTATTAGCATTTCAGAAGAAAATCGAACAGGAAGTTAACTACTACAAAGTTTGTTAATGTTGACCACCCATATCCAGTCCAATCTACACTGGCGCTACTACAATGGGTATTTCTAGAGAAGCAGAATGGCATACTGTGTCTCATTAGTGACAAAGAGATTACAATCAGCAATATCTAGAACGTAGGAGCGTCTAACGAGGAACGTGTTCTACAAAGGGACAGTTTAGGAGAAAGCCACTTGTAAAATGAATTTTCTTTCATTAAGCTGTGCCCATTGATAAACATACCTTCTAATCCCCACCTCTCAAGTACAATATTCTGTAATGTAACAAAGACCAACATACAGCATGTAAGTTATTTTTTTTTATTATCAAAATATGATATTTTATTTAACTTTGCTAATTTCTGAAAATGCACGCTCAAAGATCGACCCAATTATGTTTTATCTCTATGTCAGTTGACAAAGGAGGTTTCTTCCTTCGTTGTGAGCCAGTATCTGTATTTCCTAATCTCAGTTAAAATCTTTCTCTCCAGTCATCATCTTATGTAAAGAAAAATGCATTAGGTAGAAAATGTTATTTATGGTGTCTGTATTTCAAGTAGTAGTGGAAGTTGGGTCACTTCTTCAATGGCAGTAAAGAGGACAATTACCTACATGGAAGTAAATCAGTCTTGCCGTGATTGTGACAGGGTTGGATATCATCAAATAAGGTCTCATTGGAATTAATGTTAACTCTGAATACACTTTGAATGGCAGTCTCCTATGACTAGTCATCGCTGTGGGCATGTAAGGGCTTAAGATAAGTTTTCAAATTTTACACAGGCATTCTTGGTCTCTGAGACATTTGAATTTTTGACCCAGGAAAATTTAGATGAACTGTTGACAAAAATGGTAACGGACGTAACACGCTAGAAGTGCACAAGTTATTACATATCTAGGAAATTGGATGCAGAAAGCTATTTCAGACTCTCAAGATTGTTGTTGACTTATTGTGACAGAAAGAGATTACAAATGCATCTTGTAGAGAAGATAGTACGTTTCTGAAAAAGGTTTTTTGTTTTTGGCATTGCAGCTGTTTTATGCTGTTTACTTACTAACTGTTGAAACTCTGTTTATACAGCAGAATGGTTGCAAACGAAACAAACCATTTGGAAAATACAATCTGTTCTACGATATTTCATTATTTGCAGCACGGACAAGATCTAAACACAATGCATTAGTCAATGTTATTGGAAAGCATTTCAGGAGCAGAAGAAAATATATATACATCAAGGATACCCTTTATATTGGCCTTATTTAAGAGTTGACATTAACGTGCCCTAATCATCACGAGACATTGTACTTTAGGTTAAGGCACTGTATAAATGTTTAAACTAAAGACCAAACAAAGTCGGTCTCAATTGCTGGCATGATAAACCTTGCTGCTTGACGTCGAAATTCGGGGTATTTAGTGAAAGTTTTCTGGATCAACCGATATATTGAGTCACATTCGCTGAAACTCTTAAGTTAAGACAGTGAATATTTGAAAGTTGTAAAGGTCCATACATGTTTTCATTTATCTCTCTCTTTTTTCATGTAACTGACATTTTGGAAATGTATTCCTTATGAATGATTAAGTCAAACCTTTTCTCATTGAACATCAGGTGGTACATCTTTATAAATTTCATTCAAATGTCAGTCAGATTGCAAAAGCATAAACTGAATTCTTGAAATATATATCAAGCGTCCAGTGAATATAAAATGAGTAAAATCATGATTTAGTTATCAGATAATGGTCAGATAATACTGTTTATTTCTTCCTTCATTGATAGCATTTCTGTTATGTCTTAACCTTACATTAATTCACCCTTGGTCGAAACTTAATTTCAACTTATTGAAAAAAGTTTATATTCAAGATATACAACATTTAATGTCTCTTAGACTGTAATCCTATATTTCATATTATCGCCATAATCAAATATGTCATTTTTAGAGCATAAGTCTATGTATCATGCAAGGAGAAAAAGTCACAGATGTAGATGGCATCTATTGCATCAGGACATCCAGTAAAGTGAATAAAGTCGTTATTTTCTTCTACTTCAAACACAGTGATAATATCAGATTCGTAACCGTCTTTGGGCTAGCAGTGCTGGTAATAGGTTTGAACAATTGCAAAAGATCCTCACTTATGTGATGTAAGCTTGACAAAATAGGGGTATTAATTTTTTTCTTTAATTCTATCAGAGTTTTAATGAAAATGAATCTTTTTTTAATTTCAAATCTTTAAATCATCCAAAAATAATTTTGTCCAACATAAAACTATGCATCATTGTAATCCATCATTTTGAAAGTTCACATGATATTGCAAAGAGTAAAGTTTTGAAAGTCAACACATTGTTCTTGTTAATGACCTTTTACAGCTTTGACAGATCCATAACACAACATATAGACTGTTGGCGGTAATAAGAAAGAGAAGTCACCAAATAGAAGCGCACAAGGAGAATATTTTCAGAACATTTAGTGCAGAAAACAATTTCGGATTCTCAAGATTGCTGTCTACACAATACGACCGAATGCATTATTGAGAGAAGATTATCAGTTTAAGATAAACGATGTTTCAATGTTCATTGATAAGAGAAAAGCTCGGTTCCATCTAAATGGAAATGTCAAATCATTAATGTTAATACTTTCTCTAATTGTTGTACAATTATAATAGAAGTGTTGGTAATTTGATCAATGTTATGAGGTTCTTATAACGTAATATGTTTGACTGAATACACCAGCACCCTACCACTCCTGGCAGGCAACTTTTGATTTAGTCGTAGATATCACCCAGAGTTGTAGGATATGCTCCAAATACTGACATACATGAGCCTCAATTACAGGCTTTATTGGAGCAAAGTGTGGAGTTGTGTCAGGACAATTTACAATAAGATTAATGGTGTCATAACCCACAACCTTCACTGGTGTACTACATTTCCTGTTCTCATAACGACTAAACTCTTGGTCTGCTCGCTATTTGCCCTAGCAAAACTATCAACAACTGTTCTTACGTGTAAAAATCCGCGCGTTAACTCGAAGTTTCAAATTTAAATTTTCATGCATTTTAAGGTAAAATAATAATGAATGTTGTCTTTAAGGTAGTCTAATCCTTATCTGAAAATTTCAGAATATACGTTTTTCAACAAAAGATGAATTGCTTTTTTTAATTTCAAAGTGTTTAAAAGGAAAACGCCTATTTCTGGTAACTTGCAACTCTAGTTTTAATGTTCTTCAAAGGCTAGTTATATTGAAAGAGTGTTTGACAAACATCTGCATTAACATGTAACATCGTCCAAAGCTTTGATGTAGGAGGTGAGGTTAGGTGATTAGGAGTATTTCACACACATCAGGGCTGCTTTTCTTTTTGCAGGGAGATAATGCCTTTGCGGCTATGCATGGCGGTGACACCTGTGAGCATCGGCATGAACTGTCGAACCAGTGATGTAGGAAACGAGTCGGATGTAGCTTATTATTTCTATAATGTCATATTATTGGTAGAACTAAATGGAACTAATAAAATGAATTTAAAAAAAGGTTAGGAATCATGAATCGGGGGTTTAAACGGAATGCGTTTAGGCCTATGTGATACGTAATCTGAACAAGGCTGCTAATGTAGACATTTACAACAAACAGGTCAATCAATAGGTAATCGCTAATAGGTAATAAGCGTAAATGTAATGGATTCTACTAAGTGCAGTGTTGCATCATGATGACTTTCACGTACATATGAAATATGAAATATACCCGTGGCAAACATCTACCAATTACTGGCCCCGTCATTCAAGGTACGTCTCTGTAATTTGCTTCCCAATTTGAAGTGAAATATTTCAAAGCACGAAATCGCTGGCAAAGGTCGTGAAAGATATCATCTGACCTCTTCTTGCCATCCAAGTTTTTATTTTATTGTTTCTATAGTTGTTTATAGTATATGATAGCACTGAATAAAGAATATAGGTACCATGCTCTTTTGCCTTTGTTGCACAAGTTCGAAAAAAATGACAACTTGGTATAGTCATCTTAGAGTGAGACCACATTTGAATAATACGGCAAACTGACAATACCGCCATTAAAGTTCTGATGTGTGTTGGTTTAGACACTTTCCACTGTAATGGTTCATATCTGTTTTGCTAAGAACTTTGGTATGGCTGTCTGTGATGTCCAATAAACGTTTCTGTCTAAAGCTAAACAAACCCCCCTCGGCGTTGTGTTGTCAGAAACATACAGAATAAAATCTGGATGATTTTATCCGACAGCACGTTCTGATTCAAATAACATACATCAGTACTAGGAACTAGGAGCTAGGAAACATCAGCAGGAATACCAGTAATTTACTTATCTCATCTTAAGTCTCTGTGATGTGTTGATGGGTTTTTCTATTACATAGAAACATGTCTTATTACATCAGAATGTTATACATATAACATATAAAACACGTAAATGATGTCGTAGACGGAACGACAGATACATTGTAAGGAAAGCAACACAATAGTGAATGACTCAAGTTTCTCCTCTGGACTCAACCTTTTGACTTTGGAGCATTAATGATCCTGCTGACGTAGCTCTTCATGTCATTGAAATAAAAACTTCCAGAACACAAAAAGCTTGAGGTACTGGGTTAAAGTATATGAAATTATTAAAACAAAAATTTACTTGTCATAAAAACATCATTTCATATATTATAGCTTACTTATATATTATATATCTGATATAAATTCAATGTGACATAAATCATTGAACAACAATTTTTAATCTAGTAGGCGTTGTTCAGATTTGGTTTCACTGAGGAAATAGTTGTTTCTCTGAAACTGAAAATGTTAATATATCCTGTAGATTTGATTTGATAATGAACTGTTTTGACTGATAAGATAATAATGAAAGTAACATATATAAAACATTTTGAGGTATGGTCAAGAGTGTAAAGAGAGAAACATCAGAAATGAAGTAGGGTAACATATTGTTTTTATGATATCTTGTTCTCAAATGTGCTAATGTGTTATCATCTCAGACCATGTCCTCAAGTATTATGATATATCAGTAGCCTAACAAGTATATCATATTGGTATATTTAATTAGTCCTTCAGTTTAAAGGGAACAGGCAATAACTAGAATAAATGTTTTGAATTTGTGTTTTACTTTATTGCAGTTATGAAACGTCTGTAGCAAACATCAGTTGGAATCATCGCCACGATAAAGCTGAGATAGATTGAATCGATCAGCAATATCTCAGTACCACGCCTCCCAGATAAAGCTCCAGGTGGGGATTAGAAATAGACGACATTTGATAGTTTCTCAGTAGTTGACTTATCCAAATACTTTGCGACGTGAAATATGCAGTTACTTTGTAAGGATTACCTTTTGTACAATGAACATTTCTCATTCAATTGTAATTTTGGGTCAATGAAATTTGAATGTGTTTCACATTTCGTGGTTGATGCTAAAATTGGTAAGTGAAGTAGTAGTTAGACAAAACTCATACTTGATTAATAAAATGTGAATCAATCTTATATAATAAAACATGTTTGTTGCATCATTATTGTATTTACAATTAAGCAACGGAAGTGTGAAAGCTATGATGGTTGCTGTTAATCATAGCAAACGATGAAAGAAGACACTGTACTTCCTCATGCACGATATACTTCCGCATGCCGGCCGTTTACATTCAAATATTTTTCATTAAAATTGTGCTTGAAACTCGCTTGTCAAATCAAAGTTTAGAAAAAGATTAAACGAGTGTAGATATGACATAAAGAGGAACCACGGGTTTGTTGATTTGATGACACGCAAAATTTACCTTTCCCACGAGTCCCTACGGAACGCTGCTACAGAAATACAAGATACGGGGACAATAAAATAACAAGACTTAATCTATTTGAGAAAAGCAAAGGTTCTCTTCGACAAGAAAGGACAGAACAAATTGTGTCTTAAAATTGATTTTGCGTCTTTTTTTATTAAAAGTAATCATAAATTTCTTAATGGTCTGTGAATGGAAACTGTCTTTTATTTTTGGCTTTATTTACGCATATTACTTGAACACACTGAAAACAGTTATCGTCAATCTCGTCCTAACTCATACACATTTAAAAAACCATGACGCTAGACTATCAAACACAAGAACATCGTATCCTATTTTGCATAGAATAGAGTCAGTTGACAACCTCCGCAACAAACGTACATCTTGTTAAAAAATCAAACGCAAGGTATTATATTAAGAATAATGATACATAGATATCAAATGCTCATGATGCTCATAATTTGTTGTTAAGTGCTCTTTAACGTGATACGATGATAACGCTCGGCTCAGTCTTTCATTCAGTAGACAGTAATATTGACATTCCATCTCGTATCAGCACTGAGAGATCAACACAAGCTCTCCAGAGAAGAAACGTCTCATTTAACACAGGGGATGGCTATTAACTGTCAACTCAAATAGATTTGTTACAAGTATAATTGTTTATACAATCAATCTTGGTAGATTGTCTTACTAACCAAAGTGGTTTACACAGACTTCAATGAGAGTTCAAGTGTTTTAACCATACGACACTCTATATTGGTGATAAAATGTAAAAGAAAACTAAGAGAATATGTAGCCTCTCAGTTGGGATAAAATCGGAATAGCCTTTCCAGGAATAAGTAAATTATCGATGGAATACATATACCAGCTCTAATAAAATCTGGATTTCTAATGTAGGGGAGATCGGGACACCTTTAGAAAAACACTATTTTCTCTTTTGTTCTAAAGATATGAGGACGAACAACTTTAAACTTTGAATATTTACAACAACCTTAATAGTCAACAACATGTATAAACAAGACATAAAAAGGTAATAAATGCTCTCCCAACCTACCTCAACCTCGGGCAATTTTGGACATGATTCTGGGCACTTTGGAACAATATCTGTATCTGTCTAAAAAAGATTAAAGATACTTGACCTCCTTTAAATTTAATCATTGTGACATAGACAATGGGCGTAACTTTAGAATCTCTCACCAAATTTACCTCTCGTGAAAAGAATGTTTTATTTCATTCGAGAACACTTTTCTTACCGGACATGCGCAGACGCCATTTGTCATTGAAGCGAGAGGTGTTAGACTTGACGCAATTTACGTTTACCGTGACTCCTGCCAGATTGGCGGTTTTGGAAATTTTAGCCCTTTGGGTACAAATTGTTGATCTTATTTCGCACTAGGCCCCACGCTAACATCGTATCTTGTGGTTAGTATTATTGTTCAGGGATTGTCACAGTCATGATTTCAATAACTATTGTTACTTTTGTTTCAGTAGGCGAAGGTTCTATTCGATTTCGACAACATATTGGGTTATTCCGGGCGTCTGATTGACGCTTTGCAAAGCCTTGGATACACTTCGACGATGTTATTTAACCCTTGGATCCCCTCTTAGATGATGCATTTGACAGTATCTGTATAGTTCTGTCATTTTAGGTTGATGTCAGTCATTTTGTGTAAGAATTGCCATATTTATTTTCTAACGTGACCGAGTTATTCGGTGTTTGATTCGCGTTGCATCTAGTTTCGATTACTGACAATAGCTGACGAGTTAACCCCTGGACACATCATGATATTTCATCCCTTTGATTAGATGCATTTTTGATCTCCAGATCTCCAGAGAAGTACTGTCTCATTTAACACAGGGGATGGCTATTAACTGTCAACTCAAATACATTTGTTACAAGTATAATTGTTTCTCAGCGTCAGTGGTTTACATTTTAATATGTAGTTCAAATGATTTAACCATAGTTCCCTTCATGGTGGCAACCATATGCGAATGAAAACCCAGAGAATGTATATTCTCCCTGATGAGTTAACATCGGATTAACATTTCTAGGAATAAGTAAATTATCAATGTGAGAATAAATATAGAAGCCGTAGATCTGAGTAATGAAGAGATGTAGAGCTTGCAAAGCAACATATGCAGAGCTCTGTCTGTGAATGTACAGGTGATTCATCCATGGGATGCACGATCCACATCAATTATCACTTCATTTGGATAAATTTGATGATCATGCATAGCTTTATCTTGAATACAACAACCATATAGACATATTTCATAGGAGAAATAGACAAAGATTTATTAATGTAAATATATCTAAGCTCAATATTATCAGCCAAGGAAATGCCAGGATTTGAAACTCACAGGATGTTTTTTTAAATCATCATCGATGGCAAACGTACCAGGTCTCTAATTTGTCAATGTTCTTTAGAAAACACTTTGTCAAGAAGGTGTTACATTAAAAACAATGAAATGAGGTCTCCTTACGAGTATGTCAATGAAATTTGATGTCAGGGTTTTAGCCTATGGTTGAGAGTATATTTTGGTGTCTAAGTTCTGAATTTCCGTGACTAGGGTAATTAACGTCTATGTGTTTCAATAAATGAATATCACGTTCTCGCTTGCTAAATACGAACAAGATGGCACTCCAAATGCAACATCGGATGACAGCGAATGATGAAATCAATTTGAGTTCATTCATTCATTTTATGTGTGTCTATATGTAGCTGTGATAAACATACGTTCCAGTCCCATCACCCTTACACGCAACACTATATTATTCTGATTTCTGTAAGATTGATTGACAGAATCTGAACTTATTAGGAATAGCAAATTCAATCAATTAATGCGCACAACAAAATTGTAGATATCCAACATCGACCAACATAGAGACTACATTTAATTAAGATAAGAAATATTAAGATTCCATCTAACTTTGCAAATTCTGAAAATGTACGCTTAAAGAAAGCTCGACTATGATCTAAATAGTCAGTTGATAAAGGAGGTTTATATAGACTGGTGATGGGAAAGCAATAGCATTAACTTGATGTTCGTTAGATATAAACGACCAACCAGTGAATATAAAAAGACATTAGTTATCAATTGAACCAGCACGATGGGGAGCACTGACTGTTAAGTCCAACCTTGTGAGTCAGTATCTGTGTTTTCGTATCTCAGATTGTTGGTTTTGTCTCTAGAGTCACATCTTCATGGGGAGAGAAAAATCAAATGAATTGTTATTGATGGTGTAAAAATTTCAAAATATAGTGGAAATTGGGTCGCTACTTCACTGGCAGTACAGTGGACCATTGCTTGCCTGGGAGAACCGACTTATTACTATAGTCAATTTCAGACTTGACTTGATTATAATAAAGTTGGACATGATGGATTAAGGTCTCGTTGGATTTCCTGTTAACAGCTCCTTATCATAAAATCTACGTAGTGCTCTACGTCCACTTTAAATGATAGTTTGCTATTGCTTACTTATATAACAGTAGGTACTTCATCACTGTAGGCATGGAAGGGATAAATATAAGTTTTAAAACTGTTTACATGCATACTTGGTGTGAGTGACATTTGGATATGTAGAACTCTTGAAACTGTTGAAACTTTGTTTCTACAGCATAACAGTTGCTCATTGTGATACAAGCTATTCTATGAATTGCAGCACGATCAAGGGCGAGACACAATGAATAAGCCATTGCATTCCACTTATGCCGTGTTATCCATGGCAACAATTCATAAAAGTGTCCTCTCATAATTGATATCAGGACCCTTTTGTCAAGAATCCTGATAACTCATACAATATCTGTTTTAAAAGAGGTTTCAAACTTAGAGTTTGATTTAGCAAAATAATCAACGCTAGAAAACGATTGATTGCGATATTTGAATCATTATGCAACGTTAACGATAATCAAATAAACAAAAATAACTTATCTTAAGTAGAATTTACAGTGTACCACATCTTTTCAATGTTATGTATATACGTTTAAAAATGAATGAAATACCTAGAATACAGATCTAAAACAGGTTTTAATTTTTTCATCATCTAAAGCTTTAATTTTTGTGTGATTGATATGTAAGTTTCTGAGTTGTATCGGGAAATATGACAGGCACTGTGTCCCAGAGGTCTGTATGAGGCGAAGCAGTCTATGAGTAATATTTAGATAAATGTTGATAACTGTTGATAAAATAAATGTTTTTTTTAGAAAGCCAGTGTAGAGTATAAATTGTGTTATTGACGGGATGTATTTTGTTTCAGTGGAAGGTTATATAGCGACTGAATATTATTAAGGTTTTAAAAGTCAATACATGTTTACATTAAGCTCTTCTCTATTTCACTAACATTTAGAAAATGTATCCCTAAAGAATGATTGATTTAATCATTTTCTCTTTTTCCATAAAGCATTACAGCTTTATATGATATTTTTTTCGATTGTCAATAAAATTCGTGAAATATATATCAATCGTCCAGTGAAAAAACTAGCATACTGGTGAGATAATATTGATATTGTTTCCATAAGTGATAATATTTATGTTTTAGCTTCTATCTATTTGATTTCTGGAACAGTCATTAGTCTAACCCATTCATGATATTTTAACCTTAAATATACCCTTGCCCTGAAAATAATTTAAATCTCTAGTAAAGAAACTATGTATTCCGGATAAACGACAAATAATTCCCAATAAGTCCACCTATATTTCATATTATGAAAAGCATAATAAAAAATATTATATTCTGAGTTTAGTCTATATCAAGCATTGTCATGCAAGGATAACAAACTGCAGATAAAGATGACATTTATTGCATCAATACATCCAGTAATAGTGAATAAAGTCGTTATTTATGTCTACTAATAAGCCGTAAAGAGGACCATCAACTACACAGGAATATCAACTTCTCCTTGCAGTTTTTAGACATTTATTGATGATATCGGGTTTGGACTTTGCAAAAAGGTCGTATGTGTAAAATTATATTTTAAATTTCGTTTCTTATATGCTATCAGTATTCAATGAAAAAATTCTTTATTTCTAATTTAAGAATTCAGGAACATCCCAAATTATTATCATCCAGTATAAAATCGTCATAGTAATCCAGCATTTTCAAAGGTTACTTGATATTGCCAAGTTTAAAATTAAACGCATTCATCTTATCAATATTAATGTACCAGATCTATAGAATAACATATGAACTGTAGACAATCATAAAAAGTAACGTCAAAAAGCGGACAAAGAGAATAATATCTAGAAAAATAAAAAATATAAGTTACCATGTGTCCACGAGTTTGATATGGAGATATATCATGTGTCCGAGTGAAATATCAAACTCGAACTTCGTTCTCGTTTGATATTTAACTCGAACATATGATATATCTCCATATCAAACTCGTGGACACATGGTAACGTATTTATCTCGACGAGGACCCTTATTTTATGCTTTAAATATGGCTTGAAAGATTGGATGGGTCAAAATGGCGGCTTATCTTGTCAATGTTATTCTTTTATTTATGAATTTACAATTATGATTTTTATATCACCGTTTAGAGCACGAAAAGTATAGTCTAGTACCGTGCAGCGGTACTAGACAGAAATTACAGACTAACGAACTTGAATAAATATAACGAATATTACGGGGGCTTTTTAAGTTTTGATTGTTTGGTCACGTGACCTGATATATACGTTCCACCTTGGAAACGTTCTATTTGAAGCGGCGCTAAAATCGCCGTTAATTCCTGACTGTCATGGCGGACCGTCGTGAAATAGGCGATTGTGTTTGAACGTGTCGGCCGCATTGAACATGCAGGCATCACAAAATAATGCTTAGGTTGGGCTGAATGTTCGATATGAATGAAAAGTCGGCGATGACCTCGACTACTATGTGTTTAGAGATTGGTTTTCTAGTTCACGATTCCAATCCAGCTCACTGATGGACAACCTCGCTACGGCCGGGCAAGTAAACCGGTACGCCAATAGAAAGTCTTGTAACTTGTCAAGGTATTTTCGCACGAACATTTCCTTTGTACAAGAACTTACTTGTTCCATTAAAGAAATGCGAATGACTTCAATTAGTGGAAAATACACTGAGCTAATAATAGGTTTCAACAAACCAGCGTAGCGTAGCCTTTGTTTACCTAACAGGGAGATAACTCTTGGAAGCACGTCGTCTCAGTTACTAGGGTTGCGCGTGACCCAGTTTAACATAGAAAAATATACCTACGTGACCGCTTCTAGCCAATGAGTAGCCGACATTGCTGTCCGAGTCTAGATAAATCACTTTATCAGCTCACTACGAGCATCGTGTGAAGAAGCAAGTTGAGACTATGGTAAGACGGAAGGTGTATTTAGAAAACTGTAATAGTTCGCCGATTTATATACGATTTTCGACGAGTTACCTTTATGTATATATCAATTTGCTGTGCAAACTGTTGTTTCCTTAGTTTTCATTGAGACTAACCACCGATCCAATTTTTTTCACATTTAATTTTGTTTATGCTTTTAAATATAGATCAATAATGAATCCTGTCTATAAGGGTGTCTTATACTAATCTGAGAACTCTCCAGAGGATGTCATGATTTGGTATTTTATTTCAAAGTGTTAACATGTACAAAGTTTCGTCTCAAGATAACCTATTTTAAACGAACATTCGGTTAAAATGTTTGAGTCAGGTTTGTATTGTTAATGGTTTCTTTGAAAAACACCTTCATAAACTTAAAACAATGTAAGACATCATTACAAGCTTTGATGTAGGAACAGTAGCCAGATTTAAAAAACATCATAATATTGGGTATGTCCTATACATAGTATACACTTCGTCATAGAGGACGGTAAAGAGTATAATGTACATGTTAAAAAACATGTAAATCACAGGACGACAGTTCTATCTAAAGCTAAACAACCCCCCCCCCCCCCCCCCCCCCCCCCCCCCCCTCGGTGTTGTGTTAGATGCATTCAGACGCATTATCACTAAAGCAACTCGAAAAGAAAAAGTGACCGTTTCTATCAGTTTAATATATTTGGCGCTATTCAAACATCTATAGGTGCTAAAATTTGTTTTTGTCCGTCAGCTAGTCTGCATACGTTTTAACGCAAATAACATACATCATTACTCCTTTCATTATAATTATCTATGGTTCTATTTAGGAGGAGCCAGCAAGGATCAGCAGGAATACCAGTAATTGTTGTTTTTACTTATCTAACCTGAAGAGTTTGCTGGTCTTTGCTATTACATAAAACATGCCTAATTGCATCAAAATATTTTGGGCCTTATCATCTGCAAATGTACATATGTTATAACTTCTGACCATTTCCCCGCATATATTATTGATCTTACAATTATTATTACATTGGCATATATCATTGGTCCTTCAACAACTAGAATATTTATTCTGAATTTGTGTTTTAATTTTATTTTGAGGAGTAAAAATCAGAAGCAGATATCAGTTGGAATCATCATGAAGGCGTCAGTACCTAGCCTATCAGATAAAGCTCCAGGTGGAAATACACGAGTTTTGATAGATTCTCAGTAGTGTTGTGTGAAATAGGGTAAATTATTCAAAGAATGTGTGACCTAAAAACATTCAGTAAACTACAAAGCATTACACTTTGTACAATGTGTGCAGAACACTTAATTCTCATTTGATGGTGGTTGGTGCAGAAAATATTTAAATACATTTTGTTTGCTTACATATATTATGTCGAAATGTGTGGTTACCTAAACGATACAGATATTTTGCTTAAAATACCCATGTTGCTTAATTTCAAGTGACAAGTATACCTCTGCATGTCTCCAGTTAGCTTTCAAATATTGTTCATACAAAATGTGTTTGTAACTTGTTCTTCCCATCATATTAAAAGTTCCTTTGACACAAACTTGTGCGAAGAACTTAACTTCGAACATTCATGCCATTCTAGAAAACGGATTCAACAAGTGAAGGTATCTTAAAGGGAAACACAATTGGGGATAATTAGGGGTTTAAATCCACTTTCAAGAGTATTTCCCTTATATCACGGCTGCTAGTATATCTGCAGGGAGAAAGCCCCACCATTGTATTTTTGCATTGCGAGCATTGGCTGGACCTGGCGAACCATATGAGTGTTGATATTAAGTGTAGCATTGCACCATAACCATACTTCGTGTAGAACAGATATCTATAACCAGGGATCTCTTGATCCGAAGCCGAACGCGCTAACCACTGAGTTAAACCCGCCCCCGAACCACGTGTTTGTCCTGGTTGTAGGATTGCTTGAATTGATGACACGAACATTAACTTTCCAACGTGTCTCCAAGGAAAGCTGAAACAGAAATACTGCATATGAGGACAACACAATCACATAATAAAACTGTTTGTGGAAAAAAAAATATCTCGATTTATTTCTAAATGTCTAAAACGTTAACCATCTTTCATTTATTATGCGTAATCATCGAGTCACCACTTGAACACAGTGAAAACATCTACCTATCTTATAAAAATTTAAAAAATCAAGATGGTAGACTTTTAAACACAATATTCTCGGATCCTATTCTTCAGATTATAAAGTCAATTAACAACCTTTATAAAACGTACATGTTTGAAAATCAAATGCAAGGTATTATAACAGGAATAATGACATAGATATTAGAAGCTCATGACGCCCATCAATTGTTGTTAAGTGCTCTTTAACGTACTCCGGTAATAACGCTCGGCTCAGTCTTTCATTCACTAGACAGTTATATTGACATTCCATCTCGTATCAGCACTGAGAGATCAACACAAGCTCTCCAGAGAAGAAATGTCTCATTTAACACAGGGGATGGCTATTAACTGTCAACTCAAATAGATTTGTTACAAGTATAATTGTTTATACAATCAATCTTGGAAGATTTTCTTACATACCAAAGTGGTTTACAAAGACTTCAATATGAGTTCAAGTATTTAACCCTCTATTGTGGTGACAAAACTAAGAGAATATGTAGTCTCTCAGACGGGATAAAATCGGATTAGCCTTTCCAGGAATCAGTAAATTATCGATGTTAGAATAAATATACAAGCTCTTATAAAGTCTGGATTTCTAATGTAGGGAAGACCAGGGCGTCTTGGGAAACAACACTTTTTTCCGGTTTATTCTTAATCTATGTGGACGAACAACTTTAAACTTTGAACATCTACAACAACCTTTATAGTCAAAAACATGAAATATTAAACAAACTTTTCGTATAAACAAGACATAGAAAAAAATGCTGTCCCAACCTGCCTCATCTTGGGGCAATTTGGGTCATGATTCAGTGCACCTTGGGACAATATCTGTATCTGTCGAAAAAAAAATTAAATATACTTGACCTCCTTTAAATTTAATAATAGTGACATAGACAATGGAATGTTGCTCGATGACGGACTAGGACCTATGCCTTCAGTATGATCGCATTGAACAATAGGTATCAACTTAGTTTGTGACATCTTGACATCATATCATAATCCAACCATAGAAAAGTTGTTATTGCTTGCCAATAATGTAACCACATCACATATTCAGCTATCAGCACCATTTGCCAAATCGTGTGTCATAGTTTCTTCCTGCTTATTTGGAATCAATAATATATATGCTACCCTGTGTCCCAACGTGCACCGGTCTCCCTTATACACTTTTAATTGATTAGTTTTCTGAGTAAAGAAGGGATCTGGGCGCAACGTATGCAACTATGTGAATTTTAAGGTGATTCATTAAAGTTATAAAAGATGCACATCACTTTATATACAAATATAAGGTCATTATTAGAAATGTCACTGTCAAAGGATAAGTATGCACATAGATGAAATTATTCATGCGAATATTTCTGAGCCCAACATTACAGGTTTGGGGATAGCAGCTGGTATCAAACTTGAAGGCTGGAAACGTGTTTGAAGTTGCGATCGATAACAATCATATCGGATTTCTTATTTTTTTCATTTTCTTCGAAATACGAAGGTACTCCTGTCTGTAACATCGTATGACATGAAATTACAAGTGTGCGGTCCAAAGTATATACAGGCAAATGTTCTTAAATATTAAGACTGTGTTAATGAATATGACACTATTGTCTGAATATAGGAATGTCGCTCGCTCACGCTCGAGAAATATCAAAGTTCAGGCCTAGTGTCGGAAGCAAAAGATGGAGAGGACTGATGTATGATATATGATATACTGCATGTATGCATGTTCATGTCAAACATTAATTAAAAGGTGCATTAATTAGAATTTCAGAAGAAAATCGAACAGGAAGTTAACTGCTACAGAGTTTGATGAATGTCGACACCCCATATCCAGCCCAATCTACACTGGCGCTGCTACAATGGATATTTCTAGAGGTGCAGAATGGCATACTGCGTCTCATTAGTGACACAAAGAGATTACAATCAGCAATATCTAGAACGTAGGAGCGTCTAACGAGGAACGTGTTCTACAAAGGGACAGTTTAGGAGAAAGCGACTTGTAAAATGAATTTTGTTTCATTCATTACATGTAAATCTATGGAGATGTGTACAGTGTTAAACATACTTTCCAATCCCTAACCCTCACACATAACCCTATTCTGATTCATGTAATATTGGTAGATAGCTTCTGATTTTTTTAAGAATAGCAAAATTAATCATTTAATGCACACAACCAATTGATAAATGAATTAAGGTAACATCGACCAACATTCAGCGTACAATTAATTTTAAAAAAAAATATATCAAATAATGAGATTTCATTAAACACTGCAAATTCTAAAAATGCACGCTCATCGATTGACCGACTGTTGTGATTAAGGATTCTTCCATACACTGTCGATCAGCAGTTACTCTTAATTCCTTCGTTGTGAGTCAGTATCTGTAATCCCGTATCTCACTTTGCTGATCTGTTCTCTTTAGTCACATTCTTGTGGAGAGAGAAGCGTCAGATAAAAATGATATTGATGTCTTTATTGCAGTAAGAGTGGAAGTTGATTCGCTTCTGCCCTGGCAGTAAAGAGGACCAGTACCTACCTAGGAGTATCGACTTCTTGGTATAGTAAATCTCAATTTCAAATTTGCCTTGATTGTGATAGAATTGGACATCACCAAATAAGTTCTTATTGGATTTTTTGCAAACCAATCTTTATAATATAATCTACGTAATGGTCTCCATACACTTTGTAAGATAGTTTGATATGAATATCTTTCGCAACCTGACCTGGTGGTCTACCTGTACATGTAGGTTCTTCATCGCTGTAGGCTTAAGATATAAGTTTTCAAATTGTTCACAGGCATACTTGGTGTCAGAGACATTTGAATAAATGACCCATCAAAATGGAGATGAACTGGGAAAGGAAGTAACACGCTAGAAGTGCAAAATAGCAAGTTACTACATATCTAGGAAATTGGATGCAAAAAGCTATTTCAGACTCTCAAGATTGTTGTTGACTTATTGTGACAGAAAGAGATTACAAGTACATCATGGAGAGAAGATAATACGTTTCTGAAAAAGTGTCTTGGCTTGTTGTTGAAATTGCAGCTGTTTCGAAGTTTCTGCTGTATTTTCTTACTAACTAGTGAAACTTATCTTATACAGCAAAACGGTTGCAAAAATACAAACGATTCGGGAAATGCAATCTGTATTACGATGATTTCATGATTTGCAGCACGAACAAGGTCGAGACACAGTTCATAAGTCAATGTCATTGGAAAGAATAACCAGAGTAGACAAATGTATCATTTACATCGAAGATGATCTTTATATTGGCCCTATTTAAATAATGATCGTTTCTTGGCCAAATCATAGTTGATAAGAAAGACTCAGAAAAAACGGTTTAGATTCTTAGACTGAATGTCAATGCTATGAAACATGACTCGGAAAGAGTAACGCACCTTAAAGTGACCTAAGCATAGATGCTCAAACTCCCTTGCAAACTTGAAATCAGAGTCAGTCCAAATCAAGGGGATGATGAGTCTTGCTGCTAGACGTCAAAATTCGTTGTTTGGGTGTAGCATTTTTTTTATCAGGGTTATTTCAACCTTTAATAGACTACTGAAAAGGTTGTCAAGTTAATCAGCAGTAGGATTAAGAGCGAGCATACAAAAGTTAAGGAAATGATGCATGGTTAAAATTACCAATGATTTTGACTTCAAGTTATTCGTTGCTCGGGAGATGATAGATACTGGTCCACGGTTTATTCTCCTAATTATAATTCAAAAGATGTCATTTAATTTTTTAAAAAACAATATCTAGAATATTCCTCATCCGTGTTAAGGGTTTTTATTGTAATGTCAATCATCTCCACAGCCCTTGGAATATATATAATTTATTGGTCCTCAAATGCAGGAGAGTACAATGAGATTTTACGACAGAAATAATTTTTTTTACATATTCAAGAGCACTTTGGAAACACGAATTTATCTCAGTGTGTTGTAATTAACATTTGCAGTCCATGAGAAGACGTTATGCTCTAAGATGATATTCCATATTAACGTATGTAGACTCCACCGAACGATTTCCCGTAATCTTTTCTAAAAAATTAGGAAAGCTGACATCTTTTTAAAGAAACTCCATTTTTAGAAGTATTATGTTCAGATTAAGCTTTGAATTGTTTGCAATATATTGAGAACTAATATGTGTGTGATCATTGAACTGTTTTACACTTTTTTAAGACTGTGAAAATAAAACATTTTCTAAACTTAACTGAATAAGCGATGTCTTTACACTGAGTTCACTTATCAATATATACACAGAACTTCTTATATATTTAAATTGCTTTAGTCCAAGAAGAATCGTACCCTTGAGTATTTTTGTTTATGGAGTTTGTAAATAATTTATTCCTATAACTAAGTTTTTATTAGTTTATGAAGACCCATCTTATGATTTAGATTATTAGATAATTTGAGGACAGTAAACATTAATCTGCAGTCACAACATGTGCTGAGCGTAAGGAGGGAATTACCGTCTTATTGGGTGCTGGGCAAACTAACAATCTGCCAGTCTGTATCCACAGGTGCTTGCTACACTCGCAGAGATTACACAATAACAACTTAAGAGATAATCAATAAAGCAAACACTGCACGCTGCCCCTCTCAGAACACAACTAATAGATGGGCCTACTTCACATCTACGTCAGCACTTGTTGGGACTGCTGTCATGTCACCAAACTGTCGACGACTTTATAAACAACTTCACCACAACGCTTGTCAACAACTTCATTGCGTTGATTGTCAACATGCTTTATCGCGGAGCTCGTGGACACTGAAAAGAGTCTGAACTGCGCACTTAGATTAGCAGGAGGGGTCTTACACGGCACGCTTCCTGCACGGCCTTTGGCTGTGAGCTCCTCACACCGCGCTGCTTTGTTTTCATTACCGCCACCAGCCAGTGACTGAGACCGAGGCGATACGGCTACTCGCTACACGGGCACAATTCACAACGCTGTATTGAAATCCTGTCAAGAAAAACCTACTCTCTAGGGTCGGCTGCGCTCACATGTCAAGACCTTGCAAGGAGTTTAGTGAGAGAGAAGAAACGAAAGATGATGAGTATCCTGACTCAGATGAATCGAATTCGACTGTTTCCTGGGATCTCGTAAAGAACTTGTTTTCCGATCCCTGCAATGGTTTTTCGCTGAATTTGGGAAATTAGTTTGGTGGATTTTTAATGTTTTCAGGTATGGATTAAGACGGAACACTTCCGGAAATCAGCATATGGTCTGATTATCGACTTGCTGCAGATAATGAAAACAAGCTTTTTTAAGATAATTGAAACCGTCGCAAGTAATTGGAAATAATGTATTTGATCAATAAGGATATCTCTTACTTTTAAAGATCACTGAAGAAATAAAAATAAATCAATCAATTAATTACAATTCTTGATCACTATCAGAAAAAAGGTATTGATTAAGATCAATAGGTTACTGCATATGATTATTTCTTTAAGCTTTGTCATGCAATGAGATTCTTTCGGAGAGCGCTAATCAATTATTTCCTTGGGTCTATCGTCAGTGAACTTTCAGAAGAAACCAGTAGACGCCAGTCGTCAAGGTAATGCGTCAATGCTCCTCTGACAACCAATTTAGAAATCTGGCAAATCGTTTTCGGATATTCCGGCTTTATGAATAGTAAAGACATATGCTCATCGACTTGTAGTTCCGGCAGTAATAACCCAGTGCGTGTTTGGCTTACAGGTTCAACAATCACACGAGGAAATGCCTGCTGCTGAAACAAACCAGAAACTGTAGCAAAACACAGGCCGTTTGGAACACGTGTTGTATGTAGGTATATGGAAACTGAGTAACCATACATTAAAGTATTCTAAGCTTTACCCTGTTTTTTGATGAGAAGTTGCTCACATTTTCTGTTCAGGAAGTATCCGAGTATGAACGCGTTTGCCTAGTGGAAGACAACACCCTGTCCGGAGACAGAAGGGACGTGAAACACGGGACGTGATGGGGGTCATTGCGAAAACATTGCCAAACGTCCTGTCCTAGACAGCACATAGTGCGCTGTTCAGTCTGAAGACAGACTGGAGCAAGACGTGGGGAAGTGACGGGACAGTGGAAGATTGACACCCTCTGTCAGGCAAATGGGAGATGTGTGTATCCAATCACAATAGGCGGAGCTGGCAGATCTGACGCTGGGTGAAGAAGCAGAAACCCCCGAGATGTTGGTGAAAGCAAAACAATGTCAGGAGTATAAGGTGGCAGCTGCTGCCTCCTGAGAACTCTTATTAAGTGTCGTCTGACAGCTCTATGACAGAAGTCGTCTTAACAGGTGAAATGATTCTTAATGGATTTACTGTTGGCCGGAATGAGCCACCTTACCCTTGACCCGACCAGGATCTACCTCTGTGTCCTTCAGATGTGCCAACTGAGCAACATACCCTACGTGATACCTTACATGTGTTAAAAGGTTATCATACCAATGGATTTATGTATGTGATATATGTGATGACGTGGATTATATAACTAAAATCTTTTACACTATATTTAATAAAATCATGTGTCTTCAAGTCTTTCCTTACCCCGTTTTTACGTGCACGTGCTGGCAGGTGGGGGCATGATGGATATGAATGAGACAATCCCGAATGAAGGGGTCCCCTCGAACTTCTCATTGGACTCTTATTTACTCCAGAAGTTGGGCCCGCAGCATATGGGACCTGTGGGCAGCGTCGTCCTCACACTCGTCTACTCTGTTATCTTTATCACGGGTACAGTAGGAAATGTGTGCACGTGCATTGTGATTGCACGCAACAACTATATGCAGACCACCACCAACTACTATCTGTTCAGTCTCGCCGTGTCCGATCTACTGCTGCTTCTCTTCGGTGAGTTCTAAATAAAAAATGTGTAAATTCTAAAGTATGTGGCTTTAATGTTATAGTGTAAATCGCCTCTTCTGACTATGTTCACTTCTCACTTCTGATTCCAAACTGAACGTTGAACATGTGCATTACATGCTGATCACAATCTTATTCTAGAATATTTTTAAAATCATTACAAATCGAAGAGTCCTATCTACTAACCAGTCTCGTTCTCGTCATATATCTTTCCCCGCAACCATTAAATGTCATCATCGGCAACTCAAAAATTGCTTTACTTTTGCACTTTTCATATTTTATGATTATATGATATGACTTCGATATGGCACTGATGGTAGACTAAACTCCTCTCTTATTCATGCTTTGTAATAATTCAATATTTCATAAGAGGCCAAAATTCCCAAAAGATCTTTCTCCAACTTGTTTAGTATGACTAACTTTGTTGCTCTACACGAATTTTACCGGAAGAGGGATTATACCTTTTCGTTGAGACCGTGATAAAGATTGCCCTTAACAAGCATTTAACCCTGATATATGTTTGATTCCTAAAAGGCAATGAATTATATAAACTATAATTTTACCATATCAATTACAAGGATATCTCAATTTAAAACGTATATTTTAAAACCTTTTCAGTATCTTCTTTCCAAAGTTATTTAACATGAATAATGAAAATTCTATAATTCAATTAAAATTGACGTATTAAATGGCTCTCAATTTTGACCTCTTTTGAATAGAGACAAACACACCGAATACCATTCATATGCACTTGTCGTTTGAATGTTTGAATATTGTACAAAAATGTAGACATAATTTGACACTAAGAAAGGAAGGGGCACACAGAAATTCTAACACATATGCACGCGTGAAGTATATGTAACTCATACACAACATAGAAACATAGAGAACTCGACCATAACAAGCGCTTACAATTACATTTCGTTTATAGAAATTGTAAGAAGCTCCTGTGATGAGGTGATGACTTCCTTAAAATCGAAGTTAATATCAGCACCGAAACGCGGCATAAAATGTAATAAAGAAGTTGATCATTCAAACATATAGTTATCCTTCAAACTACAACGTGCGTCGTTCTTTTCTCTTACTAAATATCCTTTGCATAACACTTTTTATCATCCAAAACTGTGTTCCACAGGAGATATTGCTTGTGGAAGATCAAGCGATATCTCCTAGGAGATATCGTTTTGACAGTAGATTTTGAACAATGCCCTATTACAGTCAATTTCATGACATCACAATTGTTTAACATCATCAAATAATGACATCACAATGCTATGACCTCATAAACATGATGACGTCACAATGCTTAAAATACTTAAAATGATTTTGGATGATAAATAGAATCTCACCTTCGTGTCTTCTGATATCAAATATATCAACACTCGTTGATAAAAGTAAAATTTGTAACTTTTATCAACTCGTGTTGATATATTTGATATCAGAAGACACTTGGGTGGGATTCTCTATATACCTTAATTTAGAAATATCACATTTAATGGAGCCATCTAATGAAATACTATAGCTACATTACTGATAGCTAAGTCAACACTGGTGGGATTAGAGGAATAAAATGTACTATAGATGCATAAATAATATGATATACATACAGTTTCATGAACATGACAGATATATATTATCAATTAAGTTCTCAATATTTGATAATTGAATAATAGTTCAAATTACATATCTGTTCTTTCAAATATATTGTTGCAGTTGACAGAAATAGGTTTACTAATCTAACGTTATCACGTAACCATGATCTATGGGTGGTTACTCTGTGATCTGTACTATTCAAAAATGTCACATTAAGTCTTTTTTTAAAAACTGGGGTCATTCAAAATCGTGATCCCTGCGACTCTATATGCAAAGATTGCAAGTTACTTTGGCAATGGAGAAACGTGACGAAATACCATTTGTGTACCGGCGACAGAGGGCAATATTTCAATTATGAACTGTACCACTGGAAATTAACTTATCATGCATGAAGAGTATCCCTTGCCGTGTTTGTCTGTAATCCGATGATGTGAGTACCAGTTGGTCGAACAATATCGATGTATAACATTAGTGGCCTTGATTACTACTAACATCGAATTACACGCCAGTCTCCAGCTAGCCGCATTTCCCACCGAGTGGTAGGTAATCTTTTAGAGAATTAAAATCAAGAAAACTTTACTCTGTTGAAGATTACGTTACTTTGAAATGTATATATCCGATCTGATGAAATTCTGTTCATTGTAGAAAGAAAACATTTGGCGATGCGTCTCAATACAAAACTAAGATGACCATGATTCAACATGCAATAGCACTGCATGCAACAAGTGTCTGGTCATACAGTTAAATAAACGTGTCTGCCACGAGTTGGCTATTCTTGGTTCATTACTGTAATGGGTAGAAGCTGACAGTAGACTATCAAGGAGATCTGCTGACTGTCAGAGTGACACTGTGTTTAGTTACTGGAGCCGTTCTTAACCAGTGATCATACCTCACAAACATGTTCAGAATGTATCCTGCGAATAGACTAAACATAAACAGAAGCATATTTGCAGTAACAGCCGCCCCATTACAATGACATGATCAGTATAATGATGTATATTGTTTATCTAATCTTAAAACTGCTGTTGAAGATGTAGCAGTGGGAAAAGAAAGTTTTAGATGTATTGTCTTCTGCTTTTTCTGCATTTAAGGGATTAAAATTAAAACGAGGCATTTTAGAACTGGCTCCACATATATTTTTAAAGAATCTAAAGCAGCTATATGTAAGTAATTGTAAGTAATACAATTTATGGTTGTAGAATGAGGAATGGTATCTGGAAAGAAGCCGTTAGATGAGATGACGAGTGTTTAAAAGACCTAGCCTACTGTTGTGCAGCAACTTGCTTGCTGATTAATAAAAAACGCGCCCAACTAAACAATTTTGTATGAAAAAGCTTTCTGGTCACAATAAACACCATTTTGTAGCAGATATGATTTAACTCTGTACGCGTATATATCAGAGGATTGTATGTTTTTTTTAATTCATAGCCCTAATCAGTCGGTCTTCTGGTTTGGGGTTTGGTTTAACAATCTGTAGGGCACTTAAATCGTCTCTGCTGTTACATGTTAACTGCTTCGTAACTTCAACCAAGTGAAAATACGAATCTCTGTTCAATTTTGCATACAAATGAATTTATATTTTTTGAGCGATGCGATTATATTGCCACTTAACAGCAGAGAGCGTGAAAGCCTATAGGAATAATTTCGCTCGATGAACGCGGCACGTGAAGTCCTCAGTCCCAGTCAATATGTCCGTGTAGTGGACGGTGGGATTGACGAACATGGACCAGGGACATTGACATTCGCAGATTGCAAACTAATTTAGATGTCAAAACTATCAATTTAGTCTAGTTCTAGTGGCGCCTGCCCTCTCGAGAAGAGAAGAGCTGAGAATTACCGTGTCGGCAAATTGCATGATGTCTTTAATATAATAGATTGCTGCTGATGTTCACTTGGTTGGGCGCCTTGTCCAGTGTCGATCTTCGGCTTGTTAGTAAGGAAGGATAGCATTCCTGGTGATATCGGAGTGGTGCGGCTTATTGAAGCAAGCAAACTGGTAGACTAATCCCAGAAATTCTTGACATCAGAACGACGTAAAGTTGCACGGGTTGATTGATTTAAACTCACCAATGTAAGATGAACGTCACTGTTATGCGTTTCCTGACGTATAAATACCATCTTATGAATCATATAAAGACAATGGTCTATTTGTTATTGACAACCTAATACGTGATCCGAGACTTAATTGTTCATTATTCATCCGCACGTAATGGGGCATGATACCACTGAAAAACGTAAGCAAGGGTCCCATGGCAAGAGTACGTAGTCCCGCTCGAAAGAGTCCTGCATTGTCTGGATAAACACATCACCTACGAAGGGGGAGGAGCTTTAATTTAATTTAATCAGGAGATTGTAATGTATCCAGATTTGTCATCAAGAGACTGTCGTGAGTAGGATGACAGCGTTTGAAGGATCGACTTCTGTACTGATGTTCTGGATTGTCATGTTAACTTTTTCACGGTATTTATAAACTGATTTAATGAAGTTGGCGTCTTCATAAAATAAGTCAGGAAATATTATCAACAAAATGGATTCTGATCACGCGTGCCTGTAAATCCAGTTGTGGCGAGCTTGATGGAATTGTGTGTTTCTCTTCTGGCAAGATCACTCCGAGCTCTACTTTACTTGCATGAGGGTGAAGT
The DNA here is from genome assembly GCA_921293015.1 of Phorcus lineatus. Classification (NCBI taxonomy): domain Eukaryota; kingdom Metazoa; phylum Mollusca; class Gastropoda; order Trochida; family Trochidae; genus Phorcus; species Phorcus lineatus. The sequence continues at coordinate 54,669,971 of OV121085.1, read as the reverse complement.
AATTGCTCTATGAAATACATAATGGATTTTGTTCTCAAAGCTTTAATAAGAGAATCATGTCACTTATGTAGCTGCGTTCAACTCATTACAAGCTTTTTTTCTACTTAACTATTTGTACAATGGATTTGTCAACCTTCATTGACTGTTTTTACAGCCTAAATCTTATGCGTGTAGTCTTTGGGTCCCTAAACACTAGCCGTATGCTTAAATTAGCTTACAACTCTTCAATCTATATAATTTCGCACTTTGAAGTTTACACATGCTCCTGAACGTTGATTGGTTGAGAGCACGGTCAGGTGATCTAAATATCAGTGGTCCATTTCCCATGAACTCACACTCACACTCAACAACGGTTATTCACATATTTTTGCGAAAAGACACAAACAAATGACATGGTAATTCATAAGGAAGATAACTCTGATCTGATTGCGTGGATTTTATTTCTGTGTACGCTTTATTCATAATGTTTTAGCGCTGATACTCGACAAACATGAATTTCACGAAATAAACCTTCTCGTTGCACAATTTAATTCGTTCAGAGGCTTAGACAAATTTGTACCACTCCGCTGTCAAATCCCTCACATAGTACGAAATTATGAGAATTGAATTGAAGTTTGTGTGTTTGCAATGGAAAATGAATTATGTCAAAGCTACATTAGCAAGCTAGCTTGGTGCACACGAGTTTAATGTAGCTTTGACATTCAATTATTAAACCAACTTTATCTCTCGATTATCTATTCATTAGATTAGTTACTTTTGTTTATTAAAGTAGACATTGGTGTATATCATCCATTAAGTAATTTTTTAAAGTTGGAAGTTTTATTAATGATTAGTGATGGGGTTTAACGCCTCTTTCAAGCTAGTATTTTTGCAAAAAAAAATCCGTAACGTCATTGTAGCTAAAATTGGACTGAACTACGAGCATCGCTTGTAAGTAGCAAACAAAGGGTGTTACTGCGCTGAAATTCAGTGAAGAATGGCATCCAAACCTTACAACGTGTAGAACGCAACAAGAGTTGCTGAACCCCTGGCGGGAATCGAACCACGAACCTCTTGATACGAAGCCGAACGCGCTCACCACTGCGCTATCCCGCCCCAATTGGGCTAGGGTGCTGAAAGGTGAAAATGTCATAAAATTAGTCTATAAGACTTAAAATGATTTTAGATTCCGATTTCATGAGATACGTTCAGCAGGATTGTAAAGTGACATTCAGAGCTTTGAAGTCAATCGGAAATATAGCAGTAGTCGTGAGCCTCCACTATGATCAATACAGAAGAGATTGAAAAGCAGCATCTTAGATGTAAGAATAGAGTGATGACAGTCGGAGATGGACAGAAAGATTAAACGTTTAAGGAAGCATCCCTCCAGGACCACCCCGGCTGGTTGAGGCGCCGTGCCTCTGTGCAGGAACGATACTCCTCGTGTGGTGCTGATCAGGTCCTGATGAGATGCCAGCAAGCATCCATCAACTACCGACTCCACTCTCTAACACTCTCCGTCTTATCAGCGCCCAACATGCTGCCTATTTACCTCCACAACTGAATTGTGTGAAGCTGATAATTACATGCTGAGCCATGATGTTTTGCTTACCTGGTTATTAGACTGACGCTTGGTCCTTGTTACAATATAATTTTGTATTTACGAAATCTAAAATATGACTATCATTTCAATATGATTGAAGTATGAATATTAATGTGAATCTAGACCTCCTGTATATATTAATATGATACATACTAGTATGTAGAGAATATAAAACGACGTCCCGTGTAGTAACCTTTTTATGAAACGAGTGCATTGTGTTGTATTTAACGAGCTAGTTTCATAACATTAACTAAACGGGACTGAGTTTAAGTAATTTATTCTTAACTTGCATACTTATTTCAAACAAAGAGCATGAAAATTGCAGAGTCTACCATTGCTTAATCCTTAACGATTGTGACGTCATGTGACGTCAATCAGCACGCGCTGTTATGGCACAATGTGTAATAACATTGTAGATTTATCAAACGGCGGTATCTTTAAATACATTTTATAAATCAAATAAACATTTAGTTTGTATCAGTGACACCAGAGCCTAGTATGCACAGTCTTGTCCACCATTCCAGCGAACCAGATAGTTTATATAGAATAACGGTGGCGGAAGTGTTTTTAATCGGAGTCAAGCAAAGGTCAATCTGTCCATGGAATTTAGTATCAGGTTTCAACAGAGAAAACACTTATCATATATAACGACTTCTCAGGTGATAATGAAGGCTGATATTTGAACACAGTGCCATAACGATTTAACATTTGATCTTTTCATATGATGAAAAATATCACTTTGTATTGTATACAACTGTTATGTTGTAAAGGATACGTAATATGCTGTTTAGGATGTCATCAACTGATCTTACATCCCTTTCAGTGGATTAGACCACGTATATGTTACTTTTGCAGTTGTGTCTCCCAAATACTCCTTAATTCAGCTTGAATATTAATTGCTATTCCTTGTGATCAGAATCCCATTACTATAAGGGTAACATCTGTTATTCTTATGTCATCTGTAAAAAGTATATAGGCTGTTTCATTATTGGCTGATGGAATTTGAAATGCTGTTACACAGTGTTTGGTAGCTTGACATACTGTTTGAGACGTCCCGATCGTTTACATATGACGACACAGTGTAAGGGTGGAGACAACTTCTGAGTGGTGTCGTTATATCATTATTGTACAAATCTTAATTATAACAGCAAAGTATACTGAGATAGTAAGTTCCTTCGTGTGTATACAATGATATTGATATTCATGATGTGTATAAGTACCAAGTTCGCGTTCGGTCAGAACAACCTAGTCGTAAGAAAAAATAGAAACACGTCTTTACGTAGAAGATTACCATAAACTATTAGCTGCATTTAGGCAATGCATGCATTGAATAATTTTAAGGGCAGGACTTGACATGCAAAAATCAAGATTTATGAAATGATTTTGCACTCTAGATAATAGGGTTATGGTTGCAAATCATCTGAACAAGTATGTGCCATTGAAATATTACTATTTCATCATGAATAATTTGGCTTTCGGTCGGTACTTAATCAGCTCGAATATTCGGCCATATATACTTGGAAAAGTTAAGTATCACTGTCAGTGTGTTCCAAGTAGAAATATTTCGTTGTAAACAAGAAATAGAAACAGTAAATTCACGAGCAAAAAATATAACATCTTTTATTTATCAAATTTCTACATTATATAGCTATTTCACATTGAGAATAAGAAGTTACGGCCCAAACAAAATTTGAAAAACGCAACTTAATGACACAGACGTTCAAAACCGCCTTTCTCTGAGAGCAGAATTCTGTTTATATCTGTTGATAATGTGTGGACGTTTCGTTTGCTCGTAAGGTAGTAGCGGTTGGACTGTTAATAGTAGTTTTAAGTTGTAGTTGTAGAGGTGGTGATAATAGCAGTTGTAGTTGTAGATTTGGAGGTGGTAGTAGTAGACTTATTTGCAGTAGTAGTAATGCTAGCGTTGATGGTAGTTACACTAAAAGTAGTAGTGATTACCAGTGTAATTGGTAGGGGTTATTGAAGTCATGTCCATAATAATAAATAATGTGATTTTGCATATCTAATACTCATTATTTTTGCTCATCAGAATTGAATCGTAATACATCCTGTTTAAGATAAGTACCGATACGAACTAAGTATTAGTTTTTAAAGAGGCAACTCGTAAAAAGACGACTAAATCACACCAGAAGGTTCCATGATCTGCCTAAGTCTTTAATGCATTTAAATCATGCCACATGCATTTAAAATTATCATTTGCCCCTTGAAGTTTCATGGTGTCGTGCTAAAAGAATGACCCTTGATCAACTAAACACGTTAATCTTTATGAAATCAAGGATAATCCATAGAAGAAATGAGATACAATAATAAAGGAAAGAGACGAAAACTTTACATATCATTAAGAATCTACAACGAGGTATATCTGCGTCTTCTGTATTAACAATCTGTAATACTGCAGTAAAGATGAAGGTGTGTATCACTCATTTCAGAAGTGGATCTTGGTCTTTTGGAATCAAATATTAAGTACGAAAGAGATAGAAACAAAAATTGAAGGGGAGGTGTTCTTATAAATGAAACAGGGAAATTTATAGTTTTTGTCATTTTTGTAAGTTACACGAGGTATATTATTTGTAAGCCTGATGGAATGTGGAACCTAATGTTTTCTTATGCAAATTTGTTCATTAAAAGATGCTACGGGCTTGAAGGTATCATATGTCGGTCGTGTCAGTACTTGTTCATCTATCAGACTCTGAACTGGTCTGGCAGGACTTAATGTCCAGAGTCAGTCTCCTCACTCACATCCCGTCTGTGCATGGTCTGGGTCGGGATTTTCTCATTAGCCCGAGGCTTGTGTGAGGTATCAAGACTAGAGCCTTACTCGTTTGGTATCTGTCTAGTCATAGAACATAGTTGGTTTTTTTTGCTCTTTGTCACTACTTTCGTCTAGTAATGCGGTCATGTTAACTTTTGTTTAAATGTATGATGGTGCAAAACATTACCATATACACTATACAGGTGTGTATAATGATGTGTGGCGTTTTGGTAACACTGATAGCACTTTGCGGTCTTTTTATTCACCTTAAACCATGAAACCCATTGGAGTACATTTCATATCTTGAACCTTAACCTATTACCTTTTCTGCCTTAACTGCTTCAAGAAGGGGATTGTACCAATTTTATCTTAATGTAGAGGTTCTGATCAAAGAAGAAAATACCACACCAAAGGGAGCTCTAAATACACATCTGCTCAAAAGTAAAACATGAAAATAGGCAATGTTAAAAAGATTTCAACATTGAAGAATTATCGTTGATATTGTTAATGCGCTTTTAAGGAGATAATGTAAAGAACGTACCAAGTTACAGTTTCCAGGCAGCTGTTTTGAATATTCTATTATATAGTATATTTGGACTTTTATCATTATTTCATTCTTAAAAAAGCATTCTGCAGTCTGGTAGTTTCGTCCAAGAGAAAGTTCGAACCATGAACACAATATCAAGTCGGGTCATTTGGTTATCAATTTGTCATGGCCGGGTGCTTCTTGTTAGAATTATTAGCTTAACTATGTCTGTGTCCAATGCTGCCTCACGTGGCCAAGATACCGATATCAGGTTCTGAATAGACGTGACGATCAAACACAGACAAGCCGTCCTATGAAGGATGATACCTTGCAGTATATGCAGTCACTGGTCAGTGATTTTCTTCAAGATAACGTCTTCCAAGGCCGACAATTGTCCCAAATGAAACACCTGCTGACCACAGACTGTGACACATTAAGCATGTTGGGTACTGCTGTGTGACACCCATCGGAAGCATGCCAATAGCAGACGTTCGTCATGTTGAACACGTCTCCCTGCACACTGAAGCAAAGTTACGCTAAACATGCAGTTAATCTTATGCAAGAACCGATAGGATAGTAAAGATGGTTAGGATAAACCAGCACGCCGCAGTTTTTATCAACCCTTCCTTGTAGTGACAAAATTGACAAGGTTACATCCCAGTTGGACTACTCCCATAAAAACTACTCCCAAAATGACTACTCTAATCCTATTAGTTAAAACAACAAAGGGTCGCTGCTTACCTACTCTGAAATGGACTCTCCCAACAAGTTTAGTCAGCTTACATGTTCATGTATGTAGTAAGCTAGCTTTATATTATATGGATACATCTGTGTTTCTGGCTTGGGGCTAGAGAAGATGGAAGCCTCCAATCTAATCAGAATGCAAGCTGTGCTACCATTAAATAAAATACTTTGATTTTGATTTCGTTATTGCTTTCAACTGTATCATAAGTTATGGCTGGTTTGGAGAGGGCAGATTTTGTTTAATCACAAAAGGGTACAGATCAAATATTGCACCAAGGCTATGACCTCCTCCCACGTTTATGGCGCTATTGCGTGTCGCACGTGCAGCTCAGTGGTTCTGTTGGGGCGATAAGTTCATTATCCGTGAATATACTCTCTATGCACATCAAGTGTCCATGACTATTTATCATATCACAACCTTCATTGATATTTCTATTTCAAAATCCCCATCTTTTTTAAATAGTATATTTGAAGAAACACTGATACGGCGGTTTTCTTGTCACGTTTGTTGAGGAGTAGTCGCGATACGAACTTATTTCTGAACTGAACTGACAATTACTATAGTGATCCTTTAAAACATGTTTTGAAAACTTTAGTGATGAGAGATAGAGGATGTTGGTTAAAGTGAGGCAGTAAGAAGACCATTAAATATCCATGCATCTTATTGTTGAGTAAGCATTTACCTTCACAGTAAGAAGATGTTTTTCGTCTTTGTTAAACGTATTTATGGCTCTCAAAGGCTAAAACAACTTAGAAGGCAATATCACCAAACGGTGCTATGACTAAGTATTGTTTAATCAAAACTGAAAGATATTGAGGGCTTTCTAGTGATATTATTTCTTTCAACGTAAACGTGTATTAGTTACAGGTGGCATCAAAGACGCGCATATGTATCTGTTGTTGTTTTATTGCGGAAAATCCTTTGTCATATAAGCCATATTCATCGAGGCCTATATCAGTGATAGAAATAAATGTTTAGACCAAATGCATTATTTTTTACACCCAATTACTCAACCCGATTTGTAGACCACAGTAGCTAATATCAAAGCAAAGCTTCTGGCGACCATTTCAATATGAAACTTTAATCATTTTAGGTAGAGAATTGATTGCGTAGCTTAAAGGAGCATGAAAAGTTTGTTTTAGTACTGGGGGGCGGGGTTTTTTCTATTTGGATTGTCTAAAAAAATGGAGCCCTTCCCAACTCGTCGTAATTTTTTTCATGGCCCTTCCCATTTAAGCGTATTTTTTTTCATGACCCTCCCCCAAATCATATCTATGAAACTTATTGAAATTGGTCTTTTGAAGTTTTATGGTCGGTTCTACATTCACATGTTTTCTTTGATATTTCCAAAAGAGAAAGTTTTTTAAGTAACACTTAAAATAATGTTGAAAAGAAACAGATTTACCTTTCCATTGATGGGTTTGAGATGATGTCTGATAATTGTTCTAAAGTTTTTTAAAATCAGTTTGATTACTTTTTTTTACAGAAAGCATCTTAGAACATCAACTGCATATCAAAACAGGTTTTGAATACCATTGCTTATAACACATACATATGTTTAACATAGTGTAAATTCTATATTTGAAAGTTGAATGAATGCATTCTGTAAGTTTACTTTTAAAGGCTCATTCTTTATTTATTTTAAAATTTCAAATCACATCCTTTTTATCTTGAAATAACAAAATAGGTTAGCACTAAGAACATAGGGAATGTTTTATGGATGATCAACTTCTTTATTGAATTTACTTTTAACAGCGATAAAAAGATATTGCACTAGTTAAAAATTTCATCAAAATACATATCTTGCTCACATTATTCCAATGAAAACTTGAAACACAATGAATTCATAAATTGATAAAACCATGGAAGGACCATGTTTGGAGATAAGCTCTGGACTATGTTTGGAGATAAGCTCTGGACATAATGATTTCTTCAAAGCAAAAAAAAGGTTAAAAATCTATCTACAAATACTTACTTTCACAGTAAAGGACCAAACGATGTAAAATGTCAAATTTTCAAACCAAAACAAATAAATTATCAAATTTTATAACATTTAAAGTATTAGTGTATGAGTTTGATTAAAACAGATTTAAACGTCCACATTAAGTTTGTAGTACAAGAAATCTATAGAATTTTGAAGGATTCATAACATAAGGTTAATATAGACACATCTAGGAATCCTAGAAATTACATATCTTACATTTGTTACATGTTACATAATATTTAAACAATAAGTGTTTGAGATATGAGAGGAACAAAAACAAATAAGTATGGAACCTGAAGTATGAATATAGCAAATGTTTCCGATTTTTTAAATATCAACATTGAATTTTTTTCTGAATATATTATGCATTTAGCTATTATTCAAAATTATGGCTAAATTAACAAATTTGCACCAAATACGCCATCTGCTAAAGTGTTTCATAACTTTGTATCATTGAGAAAGATTATTATGATCATTCAAATATTGATAATTTGACTTGCTGTTTTAATTTATGAATCTATGTTTTATCAAATGTGCATCTATGTTGTATAAAAATATAGCAAACACCTGTTAACTGCTTGTATAAACTCTCAGTCCAACAGAACTACTTTTCTACTTTTTGTTCTGTAGGTATAAAGAACAATGAATTGGGCAGTGAATTCATGGTGAATTTTTATATAAGCTTGGGTTTGTAAGAATATAAACCAGTCTTACACAAATTCTGGATTTATTGTTCATTTGATAAGGCTTGATGATAATGATTCAGCCCCTCTTTCAATTGCTAAAGAAAGATGGTTTTATAACTGTCTATTTTAAAATGACCCTCCCCAACCTTTTGTATTTTTTTTCATGACCCTCCCCTGGTGGCTGTATATTTTTTCTGACCCTCCTTTGAAAACCCTCGGCCCAACCCCACTGTAATAAATTACCGGTCCCTTAACTGGTAGCGTGATATTAATGTGAAAGTATGTGACGTATGCCATTTCAATTTTAAAGCAGCTTGTTAGTAGTCCGCTGAATCGAAATTTTGTTAAGCTTAATCAGATGCAACACAACATGCAGTCAACTGACTGTTGCATCAATATTTTACATTACTATTTTAAACGAGTATATTGCAATGTTTACTGATTAATGCAATATCATAATCCTTATGACCAATTTCAGTGCTTTAAAATAAGAAAACACAAGTTTTAAATCGCCACGTTGTTTGTCTTTATGACAGCTATAGCAACAGATTACATAAGGTTCTTTCGTAATCCTCAACACAAAACGCAGCCTTTCCACATAATTAAATCTTTCCAAAATACCCGGAGCTTAAAGGCATTTGATAACCGCACATGGTAACCTATTCTGAAGACTCAGTTTAATGATAGATGAATTTGCTGCCGGTGAAACTCTAAGGTCGACAGGTGCTCACGAGTCATAACTTGCCTGCCTTCTTCACAAAGCAACGCCTTCTTCTTGTTTATTGGATTCCAAGAAGAAAATCGAATCCCCTTTAAAAGCATGTCGTGGTATGGAAAAGCAAGAAGGGTTTTGAAGAGGGCTTGCTTCGTGGACAAAAGAGTAATGGTGGCAAATCGTCTGAACAAATCCTCAGCATTGAGATATAACGTGTTCATCATAGGGAATTTGTACTCCGCCGGTACTTAATCAGCTGGAATCTTATGCTTAATAGAGGTGTGTGGGGCATAATAGCATTTTCCCCAAATAGAGAAGGGATTGTGGTGTGAACACTGTAAATGGTGAATATTTTTGGGAAAACAAAATATTTACAAAAAGACGATTTAACAACATGCCAGATGCTATGTTGACATTCCAAGTCAACGAAGTCAAAGAAAATACATGGGTTTTTTTCTACTTTGAAATGGTTTAACATTATAAAATTCACTTTACTTATGTTTGACACCTTTGCAGTAAATATCTTTTTGTACTTGTACCATAATGTATGATAATTAAAATATATTGCACTCTTTAGCAGGCGTTCATAACATATTTAGATACGATAGAAACTATTGCACGAGAGTACTTCTCAAAACCAGAGTTAGATTCAGTGTCAGATGAAACAAAATTGGAAAAGCTTTAACAAGTAACAAAACATAGACAGGTCTTTATTTCGGTAATATTCTTCTTATTCTTGTTGGTAATAAAACTATTTTCCATTATTTACTGAACTACATAAGTTAGGGATATTGTCAATGTTGTGATTATTTTTCATCAGATGTAAACATAAAAGATCTATTCTATACACTTATCCGCTTGTTTAGGATTGTTACTTTCTTTTGTATCTCACATTTCAAGGGTCTTAATAGAATTGTGTCCTGAACCAGTTGGGGCTCAACTTCTTCGAGTGAAATGAGAAAAAGAAGTCAAAAGTCAGTGTGACGGCGTCCATCACAATGTGATTAGCTGTCAGGCCAAGTTCGATTCCGTGAGACAGTGATGACGATATCCATGCAGTCCCTCCTTATCGATCAGCAATCAGAGAGAAGTGAAGTCAGGCCTTCAGTCATCTAGAGGTCTCGGCACTCCCAGCTTCAGAGGAACAGGGACCGAAAGACTCGGGATCCTAAGTAGACTCTGAATCACTTGTAGAGAGGGTCGTTATGTCAGCCAGCCACGCATGAAAACGCTTCAATAGAATCATGATAATGCAATAGTTTCCGCTTGGGTTCACGGTGGCAACTGAGGCGATCGTGACAATTCCTTCTTAATCGATGAAACTCAGACCGTCAGCTTTAAACGGGCACAAATAGTTTTGAAACTATAAAATAGTGTATTGAATCGATTCTCGTGATCTGTGATCTTCGTATTTGTGAAACATTGTTTAGCCCTTAGAAATACAATCTTATTTAATAATTGTTGTATATAATTGTCATCATGGACAGGACTTTATACACAGTTTCCTCTGTCGATACATGTACAAATCCCTGTAAAATTCGATGCAAAAATGGTCACCAACAAAAAAGCATTATAGTTGATTCCACAAGTGTTAAAAAAAGACATAGTTACATTATTTCCAAACATGTAAAATTTATTTCGTCCCATACAAATTACATTACCTGGTAGAAGGTAAATATTCGCGCTTGATTTATGACGCAATATATCAATGATACATTAACGCATTACCATAAAACAGAGATCACTATGTCGACACCTTTTATGAACTTTATATGCATCAGCTTGGCCAATATTTCACTCAATACCTTATCTTGGTGTGGTGGTCTGTTGCTTCAGAGAGTCGAAGAGTTATGCAAGCCGAGCTTACATGCTCCTGGTAGGGGCACTCAAGCTGGACAGGTCGACTGGTAGAAGCCAGACCAAGTTTGAGTGTGCCCTTACTTTTCCTTTCTCTCCGTCGTTTCCCTCGCCCTTTCTAACCCTTTTTAAGAGATCTGTCATTAGATATGTATTGTTTGATATTGATTGTCAAATGGAAGATTTGAAAAGTTAACATAAAAATAGTAGCTTCAGCACAGCGTCAGGATTATTGTAGCTCGCAGCTTGCCGGAGGCTGTAACAATCGTTAGGTTCTTCTCTGAGTAGAACAATAATCAAAATGGATATAAGTGGATAAGCTCATTGGCAATCATGAAATCTCTGAGACTGTTCAATATGTAACTGTGACTGGAATTGATATTTATTCATTACGACTGTGTATTATTGGCGATTAATCCACAAATAGAAAATGTTTATTAGTTACCAGAAAGAAAATGTTTTTACCGTCCTGCCTTGGTACTGTCATATTGATCACCGATGCATGACAGAAACCTGCGAGATCTGAATAGAGCTTAGATATTGGTGGACATATGTTCAAAATTCTAATATAGAAAGCTGGTCAAAAGTAATATTGTTTAATTCAAAATCGTTGAATTGGAAAATGTATATGAGGTGACGACGTATCTGTCATACTTATTGTATAAATTGGTGAATGGGAGCAGGGTCAATAAATATTATAATTGATTTCTTTTTAAAAACCCTTCGTCTTCAACATGATATCAAATCTTACAGATGCATCATCCGACATGTATACTTTTTTTTATATTACATTTAATCATTTTGGAATCTCCTACCTACAAATCCTCATCTATCTTCATATTTCTTATTGGCAATATAATTATGTTTTCTATATATTCTAAAACCTAAGCAACGTAAAGACTAATGATAAATGTTGAAATATTCAGGAATCTCTGCCTGGTTGTCAGTAGTGTACACGCATCTTTGTTCTTGCAGGACTTCCCCCTGAGTTGTACGCGATATGGGAATCGTACCCCTGGAGATTCGGTGAAGCTTTTTGTATGCTGCGTCAGTCAGTCCTAGAAATGACGTCATACGCGTCAGTCCTGACCATTACCGCATTCACAGTGGAGCGCTATGTTGCCATATGTCGTCCTCTTCAAGCTCACCGCCTTGCTGGACTGTCGCGATGTCTGCGAATCATCATCACCATCTGGATCGTGTCGGTGATTGTGGCGCTCCCCTACTCCATCCACACCCGGCTCTTCCACGAGCTGCACCATCCTTACACTCAACAGCCTATCCCGGAATCCCTAATATGCAACATCCGGCCGGAGTGGAGAGCCCAGATGACGTACATGTTCCAGGTGTCGACCTTCCTCTTCTTCTTCACGCCTGTCGTGGTCATCATCTGCCTCTATATTCTCATCGGTATCGCGCTTATGAGGTCTGCGCTAGATCGGGGACCCTCCGATGAGGACAAGATCGGACGAGCAAAGTCCAGGGTCCCTTCCCAGCCAAGGAAGGTCGTCATTCGTATGCTAGGTAAGGTGCACCAAAAAAAGATTAAAAAAGATAAAGTCTTAAAGTCTAAATAAAGTCTTCTGTATCTACTTTTCAAATATTACTAATATCCGACGCTTGCTTATGATATTGTTCTATTTATGAACACATATTGAGATAAATCAGTACAGAAGACAATGAAAGGGAGATATGTTATCATTATTCATTACGTTTCAATAAAAACAATCACTGAACATAGCAATATGTTATGTTACTTTTAAATCAATGCGGTGATGTATAAGAATGTTTCTTACCCAAGCGGGCACAAATATGCCGGGTATTAAAGTTTTCCTAATGGTCACGGGAATTACGTTTTTTTAAAAATAACTCGAGATTTGATTGGCTGACAGAACTATTTCTATTCATTCGTTCAGTGAGTCGAGAGTACCCGTGTCATAGAGATTTCAAAACAAACATTGTTTTTAATTTCGTATATCAATGTAAAATGTTTTATATGGTTTGCTTTAATATTTCGTTCATCGTAATGTATGATCCACTAACATGTAGTTAATTGTAGAGACTACATTTAACTGCGCTATGACATAATCGTTGTTCGTCGCGCATAAATACAAAGACCGAGTTTACTTGCAATTCGCCTTGACGAAGGTATTTTCCAAAAGTACCGTAAATATTCTTAGATTTGACTTGGGTAAGAAAAAGAATAACCAACCCGAAGCTCGGAATTACGGTTTATCTTTCCCTCGTGAACTATTGTGATAAATTCCACGCTAAAGCTCGGAATTTATAACAATAATCCACTCAGGACAGATAAACCGTAATTCCTCGCATCTTGTTGATTATTCTTATATTAACCTCCTGTGGAATCAGCAAACGACGATAACTCGCTCTACAAATAAATATGATAGATCTTAATTTAAAGAATAATACATAAGAACAAAGAATAAAGACCACACACATTTGTTAGTTTGAAAATAATGGGCGAATTCTTAAACGTTTGTTCATCTCTTTTTGCTCATTGTCATGTTATCGTGTATATTGAATGAAGATAGCATTCCTAAGTTCGCATTAATTGAAATGCTGCATTCTCTCTTTCAAAATGTTAACAATTCTAGAAGGCTTTAAAGAATCACTGAACACAGTGACATCTGAGTGAAACCAATATATAGTCAAATGAGTCACGTGAAAGTCATTTTCTTTCCTACGAACTGCAGTTTAATTTCAAATACATAAACAGGTGGGCAACGATCACTTCTACATAGCGTGCAAGATGACTAGCAAGTGCTCTCCAAGAACTAAGTTGTCTCGAACTCACTGATAGCAATCCCTAGATAAGCAATACATTGTGCAGGAAACCGATCCAGTTAGCTTAGGAGGCTTCTCCAATACACAGTAAACAATGCTAGGAACCGATCTTGTTACCTTGCAGAGGCTTCACGACATCGGGCTCGTGATGAAGATGCTAGACACGTTTCAATAACGCTATAACGGTTAATCCCCTGATCGAGCTCAATGAGAGGATGAATCCTTCATTCTTATGCAAAGTGGCCTTCTATCTCCTCAAGACAAATCTCCGTCCAGTCACGATAGCATGCTTGAGGTACCCTTCTGGTTAAATCGCTGTAAATCTTGGTGATTGGCCATTTCATTGATATTGGTAAAGATCTCTCCTGAGTTTACTGTCATTATAATATACCGTATACCATGATTATGGCTCACCTAATTACCAATCAACCATATGGATGCTGTCACATTTTGACCTTCAATATTTGTATGAAATTGTACAATTTGCACAAAAGTTTTCACTTAAACATCTTATTTACGTTTCCAGTTGCTGTGACTGTTGCCTTTATTCTGTGTTGGGCCCCATTCCACGCTCAGCGTCTGATGGTTTTGTACGTTTCCAACTGGACTCCGCTTCTCATGGAGGTGCAGAGCACCCTCTTCTATATATCAGGTGGGTACTTACAATTCTTGGCTTCCACATATCACGTGGATACACACAACACTTGGCGTCTACATATCACGTGGATATATATAACACTTGGCGTCTATATATCACGTGGATACACACAACATTTGGCGTCTACATATCACGTTGTAATGCACAACACTTGGCGTCTAGATACCACGTGGGTTTTTCTATATATTAAATGGTTCCAAACACAACGCTTGTCTTCTATAAATCAGTTGGTTACACACAACTCTTGTCTGCTCTATAGTAGATAGTTCAGTACGCACAACACTTGCCTTCTATATATCAGATAGTTACACACAACGCTTGTCTTCTATATATCAGATGGTTACACACAACGCTTGTCTTCTATATATCAGATAGTTACACACAACGATTGTCTTCTATATATCAGATGGTTACATACAACACTTGTCTTCTATATCAGATAGTTACACACAACGCTTGTCATCTATAAATCAGTTGGTTACACACAACGCTTGTCTTCTATATATCAGATAGTTACACACAACACTTGTCTTCTATATATCAGATAGTTACACACAACGCTTGTCTTCTATATATCAGATGGTTACACACAACACTTGTCTTCTATACATCAGTTGGTTCCACATAACGCCTGTCTGCTCTATATATAAGATAGTTACACACAACGCTTGTCTTCTATATATCAGATGGTTACACACAACGCTTGTCTGCTCTATATTACATAGGTACACACAACGCTTGTCTTCAATAAATCAGATGGTTACACACAACGCTTGTCTTCTATATCAGATAATTACACACAACGCTTGTCTTCTATATATCAGATGGTTACACAAAACGCTTGCCTTCTATATATCAGATGGTTACATACAACACTTGTCTTCTATATCAGATGGTTACACACAACGCTTGTCATCTATAAATCAGTTGGTTACACACAACGCTTGTCTTCTATATCAGATAATATAAACACAACGCTTGTCTTCTATATATCAGATGGTTACACAAGACGCTTGTCATCTATAAATCAGTTGGTTACATACAACACTTGTCTTCTATATCAGATAGTTACACACAACGCTTGTCATCTATAAATCAGTTGGTTACACACAACGCTTGTCTTCTATATATCAGATAGTTACACACAACGCTTGTCTTCTATATATCAGATAGTTACACACAACACTTGGCTTCTATATATCAGATGGTTACACACAACGCTTGTCATCTATATATCAGATGGTTACACACAATGCTTGTCTTTTATATATCAGATAGTTACACATAACGCTTGTCTTCTATATATCAGATAGTTAGTAACAACGCTTGTCTTCTATATATCAAATAGTTACATACAACGCTTGTTTTCTATAAATCAGATAGTTACGCACAACGCTTGTCTTCTATATATCAGATAATTACACACAACGCTTGTCTTCTGTATATTAGATAGTTACACACAACGCTTGTCTTCTATATCACACATGGTTACACACAACACTTGTCTTCAATAAATCAGTTGGTTACACACAACGCTTGTTTTCTCTATATCAAATAGTTACACACAACGCTTGTCTTCTATATATTAGATAGTTACACACAACGCTTGTCTTCTATATCACACATGGTTACACACAACACTTATCTTCAATAAATCAGTTGGTTACACACAACACTTGTTTTCTCTATATCAAATAGTTACACACAACACTTGTCTCCTATATATCAGATAGTTACACACAACACTTGTCTTCTATATATCAGATAGTTACACACAACGCTTGTCTTCTGTATATTAGATAGATACACACAACGCTTGTCTTCTATATCACACATGGTTACACACAACACTTGTCTTCAATAAATCAGTTGGTTATACACAACGCTTGTTTTCTCTATATCAAATAGTTACACACAACGCTTGTCTTCTATACTAGATAGTTACACACAACGCTTGTCTTCTATATATCAGATAGTTACACACAACACTTGTCTCCTATATATCAGATAGTTACACACAACACTTGTCTTCTATATATCAGATAGTTACACACAACGCTTGTCATCTATATATCAGATGATTACACACAACGCTTGTCTTCTATATCACACATGGTTACACACAACGCTTATCTTCTATATATCAGATAGTTACACACAACGCTTGTCTTCTATATATCAGTTGGTTACACACAACGCTTGTCTTCTATATCAGATAATTACACACAACGCTTGTCTTCTATATATCAGATGGTTACACAAGACGCTTGTCTTCTATATATCAGATGGTTACATACAACACTTGTCTTCTATATCAGATAGTTACACACAACGCTTGTCATCTATAAATCAGTTGGTTACACACAACGCTTGTCTTCTATATCAGATGATTACACACAACGCTTGTCTTCTATATCGCACATGGTTACACACAACGCTTGTCTTCTATATATCAGATGGTTACACACAACGCTTGTCTTCTATATATCAGATAGTTACACACAACGCTTGTCTTCTATATATCAGATGGTTACACACAACGATTGTCTTCTGTATATCAGATGATTACACACAGCGCTTGTGATCTATATCACACATGGTTACACACACCACTTGTCTTCAATAAATCAGTTGGTTACACACAACGCTTGTCTTCTATATATCAGATAGTTACACACAACGCTTGTCTTCTATACTAGATAGTTACACACAACGCTTGTCTTCTATAAATCAGATGGTTACACACAACGCTTGTCTTCTATATATCAGATGGTTACACACAACGCTTGTACATGTCTTTTATATATCAGATAGTTACACACAACGCTTGTCTTCTATATATCAGATAATTACACACAACGCTTGTCTTCTTTATATCATATGTGTTTTAAATTTCAAATTGCTGTTAGAGGTAACCTTGATTTGAGATGATAAAGTTTGACCAATTGATTTGAAAGAATGGAATCACTCACATCATAACAACCAATATTGACTTTCGTATCTAGGAATGACATAACATTTTTAGACACCAACTTAAACCTTAAGATTAATTTTGGCATATCATACAGTTATTTTACTGACACAATAATGTCTTAATAATAAGTCGACATTTGCTGTTTCAAAATACGTCGGATCTTAACATTTTTGCATAGATATTTTAGGTAGGCACACACTTGACCATGTAACATATATCTTTATGACACAATCAATGTATGTATTGGTTGAGATTGCACTACAACTGTGATCTATTCATGAGATGGTCACTTCATTTATATTTTAGTAAGTAGGTAAGATCAGTAGCATCACTTTTCACACATTGGTAGGTTCGACATGTGTCTTCTATACATATAACACAATACATGTATATTTTCTCAACTAGGTGGAACATTAAATCAGAAGATTACAATGACATGTTTCTAAGGATATATCGTGTGGGAGAAATCACGTGTCTTCTACCAATCAGATAAATACTACATTCATTAGTTCTAAAGGGGACACACGTGTTTTTTATATAAATTGGCTAATGCAACCTGTTCGTGGACTTGAAACCCTTCTTTTGACATACATTCGACATTAACAACACATAACAAGAAGATGTTTAATAATCTGTGTCCATGTGACTATGTTGATTGAAACTTATTTTCACATTCATCGAAACAGGTGTATTGTACTTCGTGAGCTCGACGGTGAACCCGATCCTTTACAACGTGATATCACGCCGTTACCGCATCGCCTTCCGAGAGACCATCTGCGCGTGCTGTCAGCAGTCGGGGGGATCCTACTCATACAACAGCAGCGTCTTCAAGGGCCAACTGGACCGAGGCGTCAAACACCCAATGGTGGTCGTTAATAGAGAGACGGACTGCCATAGAGTTACCGCCCCTTCCTCTCTTTTCAACCAGCCGGCGAACAATGGTAATGTGCCTGAACCTCTCACAGTACGGCTCATTGACGACGGGTTGGATAGAACGCTGAATGAAATAGCAGATAGAAGTGATATAAGTAGTAGAAATGATATAATTGGTGATAGAGGTGTGGATGTCATACAGAACGTGAGCACATGTCCAACGTGCGAGACTAATGGATACATAGCGCCATCTACTTCCTGTGTGCTAAAGAACGGGTATCCGGAGTTGAGGACTACATTACTAAACGGTGCATTTGTGCAGCCTGGAACAGTGCTTTAATTTATGTTGTTTATCTACCTTGTCACGAATGGAAATTAATAAATACGTTAATGTGTTCCTACTGCCTTCCCACAACTCTATCGCACCAGACGGACAATCAATAATTCAAGTTTTCGATCTCTACGTTTTATTTCAGATCAATAGGGAAATAGTTTTACTCTGCATACAATTCAGCTACATAATCAATAGGTGCGAAAATACTTTTTATATCTTAAGCCTTTTTTGAATAGATATTTTTCAGATTGCCATAGCATATATGATAGTGGATATCTTTAAAGGATGTTTCGATCTCAACATTTTAAGGAGTGTTTGAAGTGCCATAAAATGTGTCTTATAGATCCTTACGACATGAGGTTTGCGGGATAAAAATGGAATTACTTACAGTAAACAAATACGAGCTGAGTTCAGGTTTGTGGTTTCTCGTCTGTTGAACATGAATGAATTCGACTTTGACCTGTTAAGAGCTGATTCTCAATTATGTTTCCCACGCTAAGGAAATCCTATTAGTCTGGTCACTTGAGCAGCGAGGCTACAGTCGAGCAGGAGGAGATCGTCACCATGTAATTACTCTTTAATTGAGCTCATAAAGTTCCATTCTGGTTTCCGGACTTCCGATCAGTTCATTCTCCTCACCTTGCCTCCCCGGGCTACAAGAAGACATACTGTATTGGCAACGTGCTCTAACATAATCACCATTGCTTTCCTCAAAGGCAGAAGGTGGAAATAGAACATGGAGTATGGAAAGTGCTTCCAGGAGGTTTCTCGTCATGCATCGACCGAATGCTCTCTACAATGCCGTTAGCTTCTCGATATTCATGTGCGTCCGCCACTTGTTAGTCTTGGGACACTTGATTTCTATTTTATTTTATGACAAAGGTTCTTAATTTGCAATAAGTGTTAGAGAAAATCTGTTTGCACAGTGTTAAATTCATAATCTTTGAGTCATTCTGTAAACAGGCGTTACACGTACATACATCTCTTACGGTGCGAACCATTAAGGTTTACAAGATATGTATAAGAAGGAAAGTGAAACTGATAAAAAAAAAGTTTACCGCATTTTAATATAATTAACACATTCAATCAATATAAAGGACAATTGCTCCGATAATACTTTATAATTTGATGAAATAATTAAGAAACGTAAACAAGCTCCCTGGCACATTTGTTCCCGTGGTAATACGATCATCTTTAATCAGTT
Source organism: Phorcus lineatus (assembly GCA_921293015.1). Classification (NCBI taxonomy): domain Eukaryota; kingdom Metazoa; phylum Mollusca; class Gastropoda; order Trochida; family Trochidae; genus Phorcus; species Phorcus lineatus. The sequence goes on along the minus strand of OV121085.1, from coordinate 54,650,255 downwards.
TTCTTATTCATATCTTTGACGTATCCGCTATAAGATTTCTAACTAATGCCGAAAAGAAAAAGAATTAAAGGAACATATCATGACACGACATTTGCAATGAGAGCAAAAACTATGACAACCTTTATTAAACGAATTAAGGTAATTTCAACCAACTTTCCGAGTTTTATTATTTCCAGTCGAGTTGCTCAATTCAGACACATAAAAAGTACCTCAAAAGAACCCCATACCAATCTTCATCCAGCTTCAGAGATGTTTATCAAATAAGAAAATGCATGTGCTGTGTGTAAAAGGTATTAGCGCACACCAATATTTAGTAAATTTGAATAATTTACTGAAAATGCAACATATCGGTCGATGTCGCTAACGACCCCATTCAGTCAATCTACCATATCATATGCATATATTCAGTGTACAATAAAATCAAAGACTGGAAGCGTTTAATGAAACGTTGAGGTGACTGTTTATCCGTTTGTATTCACCAAAACAGTCGATTTGAGCGTGAAAAAGCATGCAATACTGACTTTAAATCAATCATGAATTAAGTAGTAACATCTATTTCATGTTTAAGGTAGGAGTGCTGTCACATATCTTTTTGTGAAGACTTTTTTTGGGTACTCCCGTGAGGTATTACTTCTCTTGTGTGAAGTACCAAAGTAACTGTCATACACAAATCAAAATTGCTGAAAGGTTCTTTAAAAAAACAATTCGGATCGGTTCAACTGTAAACCCATTTGGGCTGATTACGATGATTTCATAGGTGTTATTTAACGAATTGCTGTTTTAGACGGAGTACTGCAGTTCTCGCATCTGTAGACACACATAGAACAGTGCCATTATCTCAATAATGTTTCAACAGGATATGTTATGAATTTCCAGAGAAACATCAAAGTATTTCCACTTCGGTTTGAGGAATCCAGCTTTCCAAATTAAGCTACTTTGTCAAGTTTCGTGATTTTTCTGTCCTGTTTGTGTATGTTATTTCTATCTTTATAATCACGTGTTTCACGTTGCATCGGTTATAATGATTATATTTAGTCTATTGAGTTAATTTGGCTCTTCCGGACACCTTCCTTGAGCTTTATTGAACCAGCAGCGATTTATTTCAATTTTGGGAAATGAATAAATGAAACATTGTAAACTGTGAAATAAATTGTTTTCTAAATATTCACAAATCGCTTTAACCAGTGATAGATGTTCCGTTATTTCAACCCACGGCAGAGAAATATGCCATTCGAATAGCGTGAAAAAGGTGTTTATAAGATTACGTTAATCAATCATGGCGATGATATAGATACATCATCATCATTATGGATCACATTTTCTGCAATCTTACAAATAGTTTTACTTTATTTTACAGGAGTCTATTACCGGGCATCGAACCCCGAATGCAAGCATAAATTAACCAGTTACTGGCAGAGAAAATTGTGTGGCGTTTCTGTATCAGACTTCCTACTTTCGCAGATGGTTTCGTCATTATCTTAACATTGTTACAACAAGTGACAATCTATACAGCGTGAAGCTTTGAATGCGTCTCTAGCATCACATGAAATTCACTGTCACACGCTACATTAAAATATGATGAGGGCAGATTTATCATTACTGCTTCATAAATTCTGCACAATGCTCGTAGTTAGTCTGAAGTGAAGCTAATGGTGGCCCGACTTAAAATGTTTCTTATTTTATAACGTTCAAGTTTTAGCTAGTTCACTTCTTGCTTTCTTGCGTATCGCGAATTTCGGATCGATTTCAATGGGTTGTTCTTGACGATAAAATTGCAAAAAAAACATTTATTGATCGCTCGTCTTACAAGTTCATTCTGCCATTTGAAGAGTTAAATAAAGTGTATTTTTCCAAACTTTCTCACTTAGAAGTAATAGCTACCTTTCAGGGTTATTCAAAGGAACTGGGACACGTTTGTAATCTAATCATCTAACAATCGACTAAAATAACTGACTTGTAATTCGAAAGAACTTTCAAAGGCCAACAATTTCATAACATAATTATTTGTTAAGCGACCCATCTTAGCAGATATTCTTCTTGCTTCTTAAAATTCATCATCATTCTCATACTTGTCGTAACTGGATATAGAGAGATACAGATAGGGTGTTTATTTTTAACGAACGTAAAAAGTTGTTATCCACGGAATGAATCACTACCGTGAGAATTTACATGTAATCTGTACGATGTCATACATAGTAGTGTACTTGATAATGATGTCATTTGAACTTACAAAGTTTGGCAATCAATGTTACAACAAAGGTCAGTCGTGACACATTTTACCTTGCATTGATTTTAGCGAAGGAATCTCACTACTAACGACTCTATCTGTCTCTAAAGTACAAACGTAACAAAACCACATACAACCGTCAAAAAGGATGCAAGATATCTTAAATGACATTTTGATTTAATTACATCACGAATACACTTGTCTCTTATGTAGCAAGTTTATGCCACAATGAGATTGTCGACGGCAGAATTACAGTCATGAATCACTTGGCCGAAATGTCAAATATGTATATATCCAATAAATTGGACATTACCAGTTAATTTACATGTCATTGTACGTCAGAGAACAGAAGTTATTCATCCCAATGGTAACAGTAAATAATACGTAGAGCGTACCATGCAGGCGTTGAAATATCAAGTCTATTTATGACATCGCAAACTATCAGTGCGTGTGTTTTTTAAGTAACACGTTGATGTGAAAGAGACATTATGAAATGCAGCATTAGTCATGAAACATCTCACTACATTGCCCAGTTCATCATAATCCCATTAACTTTCTCTTAAATGCCAAAATTATGACATTTTCTTCTTTTCGTATGTAAATAAATAAAACGGTGATATAAATGCTAAGAAGTCAAAATTCAGCGTCCCATTTACATGTATATTAGTTAAAGGACCTACTAAGCAATGCCAACCCATATTTATCGCCGTGTCTGTTATAATACATTTTAAAAAGTACGTTTGAGTCATTGGCGCGCCATTGTCTGGATCGTAACTCTTGACCTTTTACCCCGTTTATTGTTACTATACTAACTGTTAAGCACTGATATGTTAATTTTAAGAAACAACCAACAACTCGTCGATGAAATAACACCATGTATGACGTTTGACATATTTGACCCAACAACAGACTCTATGCCCCTTAAGTTACATAGCAAATAACATACGGGTGTTGCAACCACTAATGTAGGTTTGCTTTTCTAATTCTTCTCATCATTAAATTGAAACAAATGCCGTATACTGAAGCACCAATTTAACATCATGGTTAACTTAAAAGACAGTTGTACGTACAGTAAATGGCCCAAACTCTAAATTAGTTAAGTTAAAAATGGTGGTCAATATAACTGAGTTGTGGGGAAAATGAGTCACTTTAATTGCGTCTTTGGAAGTTTTCGGTTTGTGACGGGAAATTACATGTACGATTGAACGTAAAAATGTTTGAATTATTAGCAAGATAGCAATGTTTTAGAAGTCTACCTAATGACGTCATCGGCAGTATACAAATTCACAATAGTCGAGATTCCAGCCGAACTAGTCTTTCATCTGGCACATCTATTTACTTCTCTTATCAAACATTGGAACGTATTATAGGATAGTTTGTAGATTTCTGGCTGAGTCTTAAACATGAAAACGTTGGTGTTATTTACATATATACACAGCACCTCTAAATAAAATAAGCCTGTTTAAAAAGGATATGTACATAAGAACCATTCGCTGGCCTATTTACGTATCATTTCATTTTAATTGATTGTATTTGTGTGAAGTTTGTTATCCACAGATCCAGAAATATTCGATCGTGCAAAATGGTAAGTTTATGAATATATCAAATTAACATGCTATCCAAATACATCATCATATTGACCTTTCCAACACACAATAAGTTTTGAATGTGTTGCTCAAGCTATTTTTCAGCAGTTACCGTAATCGTTCTAACATAGTTCATTTCACACAAGTTGTTATCTGCATTTATTTAAATGACCATCAACATTTACAAGAATGATTGTAAAGTTAAAATTCCTTCATTTGTGTTCAATCACATGTCTAAGGTCAGGAGTAATTTAGCAGTGCTTTGTTTGAATATTCAATTATAAAGGTGGACAATTTGAGCCCCTCCCATTACTTAAAGCTGCAAACGACACAGAACAACGCCTGGAACTAATTGATCATTTTGTGATATTTGTTTCAAAGCACGAACTCCTTTCCCCAACTGCAGAACATTACAGACGAATTTTATTTTATAAAGAGTGAATCTGCTACCTTCCCTTACAGAGAGTGAATCTGATACCTCCCAGAGAGTGAATCTGATACCTCCCAGAGAGTGAATCTGCTACCTACCAGAGAGTGAATCTGCTACCTCCCAGAGAGTGAATCTGCTACCTACCAGAGAGTGAATCTGCTACCTACCAGAGAGTGAATCTGCTACCTCCCAGAGAGTGAATCTGCTACCTCCCAGAGAGTGAATCTGCTACCTACCAGAGAGTGAATCTGCTACCTACCAGAGAGTGAATCTGCTACCTACCAGAGAGTGAATCTGCTACCTCCGAGAGAGTGAATCTGCTACCTCCCAGAGAGTGAATCTGCTACCTCCCAGAGAGTGAATCTGCTACCTACCAGAGAGTGAATCTGCTACCTACCAGAGAGTGAATCTGCTACCTACCAGAGAGTGAATCTGCTACCTCCCAGAGAGTGAATCTGATACCTACCAGAGAGTGAATCTGCTACCTCCGAGAGAGTGAATCTGCTACCTCCCAGAGAGTGAATCTGCTACCTACCAGAGAGTGAATCTGCTACCTACCAGAGAGTGAATCTGCTACCTCCGAGAGAGTGAATCTGCTACCTCCCAGAGAGTGAATCTGCTACCTACCAGAGAGTGAATCTGCTACCTACCAGAGAGTGAATCTGCTACCTCCCAGAGAATGAATCTGATACCTCAAAGAAAGTGAATCTGCTACCTCCCAGAGAATGAATCTGATACCTCAAAGAAAGTGAATCTGCTACCTCCCAGAGAATGAATCTGATACCTCAAAGAAAGTGAATCTGCTACCTCCCAGAGAATGAATCTGATACCTCAAAGAAAGTGAATCTGCTACCTCCCAGAGAATGAATCTGATACCTCAAAGAAAGTGAATCTGCTACTTTACAGAAAGTGATTCTGATACCTACCAGAGAATGAATCTGATACCTCAAAGAAAGTGAATCTGCTACCTCCCAGAGAATGAATCTGATACCTCAAAGAAAGTGAATCTGCTACCTCCCAGAGAATGAATCTGATACCTCAAAGAAAGTGAATCTGCTACCTCCCAGAGAATGAATCTGATACCTCAAAGAAAGTGAATCTGCTACCTCCCAGAGAATGAATCTGATACCTCAAAGAAAGTGAATCTGCTACCTCCCAGAGAATGAATCTGATACCTCAAAGAAAGTGAATCTGCTACCTCCCAGAGAATGAATCTGATACCTCAAAGAAAGTGAATCTGCTACCTCCCAGAGAATGAATCTGATACCTCAAAGAAAGTGAATCTGCTACCTCCCAGAGAATGAATCTGATACCTCAAAGAAAGTGAATCTGCTACCTCCCAGAGAATGAATCTGATACCTCAAAGAAAGTGAATCTGCTACCTCCCAGAGAATGAATCTGATACCTCAAAGAAAGTGAATCTGCTACTTTACAGAAAGTGATTCTGATACCTACCAGAGAATGAATCTGATACCTCAAAGAAAGTGAATCTGCTACTTTACAGAAAGTGACTCTGATACCTACCAGAGAGTGAATCTGATACCTCAAAGAAAGTGAATCTGCTACTTTACAGAAAGTGATTCTGCTACCTTACAGAAAGTGACTCTGCTACCAGTGAGACTGTAATGTGCCTCATACAACTACAGTATGAACGAAGGCCTGATTTTCTCACTCATTCCTACTTGCGAACGAATACACATTGCCAGCAGCCCACACCAATGTAATGGTTTGAAGATGATATATTCTTTTGAAATGATTTAATGTTACGAACTAGTACTAATATCTTTGTTATTGTCATAATTGAAAATTATATTTCATTTTAGTGATATCAAAATTTTGTTATTTTGAGACTTTGAAACATATAAATGATTAGCAATTAACCTTTATTTATCTACCATTGTTTGACGACAATCAGGGACAGTTCCACAACATTCGTTTATTGCACCAACGAGCTTCACAATTGCAATGATGCAGACAACCTAAAGTTCAATATAATAACATATTTCATTGACTGGTCGATCAGCTCTTTCAAATTGACGAAATAAATCAAAGCCGTACATGCAAGTTTTAAGACACAACTTTGTCTGTGGGCCTTTCTGAATTTTTGAGGCTGTTGAAATCTGAACTCCTGTATGAATTGCGTGTAAGTGGCTTCATCCTGTGGAATACATCTTGTTTTTAGACACTACTCCAATTTAAAACAATTTTGTATAACTAAGTGAAATGTTTGCTCCTCACAAGAGGGTGAAATTTTATTAAACCATTTTCAATTCTAAAGTATCTTAATGTATATCGTTTGTCTTTTTACAATATTGTTTGTCTTTAGCCGGTGATAATTCATACACAAACTTTTACTTTGGTGATTGTTATCGCAATTTTTATTTTCCTCAGGTGGAGTTTCTGAAACCCTGTTCGCACATCACAACCATTGACCAACACGCATGTCGTGCCCTGGGAAAATTCCAATTTGTCTACCAATTACTCCACTTATTATTCCGTGTACTGTTCTACTTCCAGTACAGAAAGGCTCTAACAAATGTCTTGCAGTAGGCATGTATTTAGTGTTCCATTGTGGTTAGCTTTCTCTTTTTCTCACATTCATGTGTCCCTGTGAAGTTACAAACTTTATCTTTTGAACAAAACTACAATCTTTCTAAAATGTGTAAATGTGACGAAGACATATGATACATACTGCATCTTTTATCTTTCAATACTTGCAAACGTACCTGACATGTAAAATTTTTTTTTCAAATGTATCTATTGTCTCATGATTTTCTGTCAGACTCAAAGGTTATTAGTAGTCTTAGAAACTACAATATCAATAGAAAATCATACTGAAAATGTAGCTGGGTGGCTACCAATCGAAGTTATTTTAAAAGCCAATAAATCCAACAACTCAATATGAAAAGGGACATATCGTTTGCCACTTGAAAAGTACAGTCTTTCGTTTTTCCTTTCACTCTTTTGAAACTGAAAATGTAGTAGCAACGTAATATTGAACTGTTAAAGATATTTACAGTGCTCGTTGGGTCATAGTTCTTTGATCTTCATGTAGCTTTGATCTCTGGAATCAAATCTCAATTCGATAATCCTTTGATTTATTTTAGTTGATATCAATATTCATATTTTAGAAATTCGGTAACAAGAGTTATGCGTTGGATAATGATTTTACCCGACCGGAACGTCATTGACGTCAGCAGGAACAAACAAGAGAAAACAAGTGACTGAATCAATTAATGCATGTTAAAATTTAACCTATTGCATAAAAAATGCATTATTTCTAAATTCGTAAATACATTCTTTAAAGAACTCTAGCTAGATAAATGTATCAAAAGTAAATTATTCGCTTGTTTGATTTATTTCATGTGCAATGACATTTGTTTAACCTAGAGTCTGCGTTTTAGGTTACAGATTAAAAACAGTTATTTGACATTGGAAAAAGATTCACAGATTTTGTATCTATGTTGAATGGTCAATAGCATATGGGTACAACAGTATATTCTTATTTCCTAAGCACGGAGTTCATGAGGTTGCTTTTGAAACTTGCTCTCTTTCTCTTGTTTAATTGACACAAGATCTCTAACACATTGGTGTGTTGTATTTCTTTGAGAACCGGCTTTCGAGAAGATGTGATCAGAGGTTCTGAATATTTGATACCAGAGCACCTTCAGCCGTTCATCCTTCTAATAAATGTATTAGGTGTATGTATATGCATTCTCCCCAAACAGAGGTAGCTCCGTCATAAATTTCTATACTACCTCTGTCTTAATTCGAAGGTTTTTTTGTGCACGAAATGTAGACCGCTGATTGGATGCAATCAAAGTTAGTTGTGCAATCAGCGACGCCGTTTCAAAAGTTATCATTCAAATCGCCTAAGTTATTTCCGTAAGCTTCCCAAAAGCTAAACTTTATTCGATCATGCACCTTGCACTTTGAGTCGTCTTTACAGAACACAAACGCCTCATTTTCCGACTGTTTCATTGCACAGGCCTGTGTGACATCAAATATATTACTCATGCATTCGTTGTTTTCATTGGCTGAAATTAGCCAGGTAATTGAAGTTGAACAATTGTCCCGCTACGGGAAAGTGCCGAAAGTCCGAGAAACCTTCGAATTAAGATATAGGTTGTATAGAAATTTATGACGGAGCTACCTCTGTTGGGAGAGAATGATGGATATGATGAATCGTATAAAATTGATAAAGCGAAGATGACGTTAACAATACATTTTTTTGGTACTCGTACAATGGTACCCGGTATTCCTTGTATATTTGTGAAAATGAGGAAAAAATACAAAGGAATAATGTTTGCTGAAAGAAATTTTATTAAATAAAAATGTCTCAAATGTAACAGCAATATCCATTTCTGTGCATGATTATTCTCACAGGCTTAAAGGTTTCAATACTTACTTATCTTTCTATAACATTTTGTTCCATTTTCTTTATCTAAAGCAGAACATAACGTTAATTTGAGTGGTACGTTTTTATAGTGTTCAATATCTACATTGGTATGGCCTCAACTCTTTCGCAATAAACTTGAATTCTCATGTGTGTTACGGGGTCATGGGTATATTGTTCTATGTCCAATTTCAAACTTGATCACATAACACCCAATGTATAACAAGGGAAAAGTTTGTTCATGGATGACAACACATTGTTTTAGGGTGTGATGTTCAATACTGATTCCGGTATCGTCTTCAAGAACGGAAAGTTCAGTGTCTTGAAGACCTAATGGGAACGCAAACCACATGATGCAAATCCTTTTAGGAATTAAGATATTCGATATTCAGACAAAAATGGTTCTCGTAACAAACAAAGACCTAATGAGTCAGAGAAAAATATATATTTCACGTTGTTTATTGAGATGAATGTAATCGTACTGAGTTTTCATTAAAACTAACATAAACTTAGACTACAAGGAAATGAGATACATTTTTAGACATGGTTCTCTATCAAAATCACACTCAGTTTTAGGCATCTAAAGGGGCTGTTATATTTATAAAGAACACATATTCTACTTCATCACGTATAACTACTTAATCATTGGTGACAACATTTTATTGATAATGTTTTTCTTTCTTTAGAACTGTCTAATTGGCTTGAATTGTCAATGATCAGAGACTGCATTGGTGTTGATACATCCTATCTCTGGTTTATTTACTTTATCGATGTCCTCATTTTCCAATATAGTTTAATCAGGCAAGTGTACATTTACGTGTTTTTGCAAGGTCCCATGAAGGTTAAGAGAGTCGTAGTTCAGTCTATTTCTGACTTAAAATCAGTTCTGGCTGTTCGGATTCGTAACCACGTGTTCAGACTAATGCTGCCAGTTCAGCTAATTTTTCGTTGTATTGTGTACAGGTATTTGTAAATTACCAGTTCAAAAGTGGGGTTAACTATTCAGGACGCCCTGTAGGAAATCCTAACAAGAGGGATATTTCGTGAGCCTTGGGGTCTTAACGTTAAGCTGGTGTATGATTCACTCTCCATATATTTCCTCTTATTTCCTTCTAACCCTCTGCTCTGTGTTAAATAGCTACATGTCTCGAGGGATGTGACTGACTGCAAACACAGCTTGATCACTTGGATGGCGAGTTATTCTGTCAGTTAAATTACTTCAAATTAAATTAACATGAATAATATATCAAAACTTTTTATGAACATGGATTTATTTACTTTAACATATGGTTTTATTAAGTGATTATTTAATCTCTGGTTTTCCTAATGAAAAGGGGCAATAGAACAGATGTTTCGATGACATAAAGTGATCTCACGAAAACAAATGTAAATGTTTCCTAGTGCAAAACAATGATACTTGATACTTGATTATTTCTTCTTTGACTACGGATACTCGGCTTGAGTAATGACTTGTGTTCACCCTCTGGAGATAATACATTCGACATTCGACACTTCATTGTAAAATCAGCGGAACATCTGGTAACATCTCTATCGATTCAACTTCTGGTGATATATATTATTGTGATCATATCGTTGGCCATTTGTCAATCACACCTAATAAAACTGATGAATAAATGGAACATTTGATTGGATTGTTTTTCTTTGCAAGTTAACCTTTTGTATCAAGTAAAGCGTCGTTCTAATAAGTTATATTAGTCCTGACGACAACACAGTTGTATAATGGGGCAAAGTCGCGAACTTTTCTGTACTGGAAGTTGTAAACGACACAGATTAATAAGACGAACGAATCGATATCTAAGTGATATCGGTCTCTAAGCACGAACTATGTTGTCACACTTTAAATTTGAACATTACTACTACCACACAAAGCTTTTCTGGTTATCAAACAATGCTTTACTATTTTTTTCTTTCTTTATTCTTTCTTTCTTCTTTCTTTTTGATTCGAAACAACATGGTAGTTTTGCCTGACTCTTAGGTAGTTGGGTCGAATACCACCGCATCGATGCTCGTCGAGGTGAGATGTTTAGCTGCTGGTATGATATGTGCTGGCCGAGGGGACATGTTCGTATCTCGCAATTGACTCGACCCGACAAAGTACCGGAATGTGTAATGTCGTAGATACTGTAACCCGAATATAATATTGTTACATCATAGGAACTTGGTTTGGTAATTGTACAACATGTGTTTATTGTCACTAATGCAAATGTGTGTTAATTAATTCTTATTGTTTCGAACTTCCAAAACTTTTTGCATTATTTTCATGCGTTAAAATGTATCATCAAGATCTTAGACATAGCTTAAGTACAGTGCAATTGAGTAGATACATCAGGTTGCTTGACTCATGCTTTTCATAAGGATCAAACGTTTGGTATAACAGCACTTCATCACGACAGTGGTCATTAGTGGTGGACTTCACAATGACAGTTATTCAAACTTAATATTTCAACTGAGATCACCGGATCAAAAATTCTTGATAAACGTACAACTTTTTTATGTTCAGTTGCTGTTTCATTAACTTTAGCATTTGATGTTTTGTTCTTCAAGTTCTTGCAGAAATTTGAAATTGCTGATATCATAACTCATGCGAATTTAACGCACCATGAATGAAGTGTTTAACTTGAACACGAACATTTTTGCCGAATAACGTAATATATATCTGAGTGCATTGAGATATATACATTACTTATGTTTTATTTATGGCTACGAAATATTGACGTGTGATAGCACCTTTTGAATTACACTGGATGCCTTTAAAATTTGTCCACAGTATACTTTATTTTTGGGTAAATGGTGTTAGAATGTTTGGCGTATATAGACGCTGAGGTTCGGATGAGGTAAAGCTGGCATAATTATTGGTACGTTCCAACGTCTTTAAATCACACACATTTTGTGTTAGTTGAGTAGATTTGACATGGTAAAGATACTTTAAAAACGTTTTCATAACTGTTAAGACGTTTAAAGAGATGCAAAGGTCTCATCTTTCCGCTGAAAACTGTATAGCTTTTACTTCGAAGGATTCAGATAGGAAAGGGCCTTCCTTGATAACGTGAAGATCCTGAATTTTACCAATCCAAGGAGGATTTCATGTTCTTTGTATAATTTCGTTCTTTAAACCCGTGCCTAATTTTGTTTATTAGAAAATATAAGATACAAATTCTTTATCGAAATACCTTGAAGTTGTAACCAATTAGCTGCGCAATTTTAACTTATTTGAAAGCCAATTAATGGTAATACTCAAACAGCAAAGGGACACACCTTGTAATCCTCGGCTTTAATATTGTTGCATCATAGCATTGAGCCGTTTCAAATATCTAAAGTCTTGGATGAGTCTATATCTTGGATCTAACATGTAGCTTTGATCTCTACAATCAAATCTCAATTCAATAATCCTGTTATTTACTGTGATTAAAATATCAAAAAATGTTTGAGAGTTCAGGAAAAGGACTTATCTGTCGGATAAATGGTTAAACCGGACTTGCACTTCCTGCGTGTCAACAGAAATAATTAAACAGAACAAATAAGTATCTGAAATCAGGAAATATGTAAAAATAAAGAACTATGTATGATTCAAGACTACCACACGATGCATCGATGCATCGTCTAAGAATTCATGTACATACTCTAGTTATTAAAGGCAGAATATGATTCGATTCAATATGCATTGACACTTCTATGTATAAAATGACAACTTGCTATACCTAACATAGACACAGTCCTCTTCACTCGTAACTTTTCGGGCTTTATCGTGAAACTTTGATATAATGTAGAGACAAAACAATCAATAACAGTTTGCATTATCTGTTTAATGAATGATCAATAAATAAAAGATAAATGTCATATAAAGATTTTCACAGTTTGTTTGTGTGCCGTGGTAACGAGCAGTACATATTTACTTTACATTTGTAATAATTGATTTTGATGAAACGTTCTCACAACAGATGTAACTAATAAGTTTTGCTATCATGGTAAATTGGCAATCTGTTATTCAAGAATGTGTACTAAAGAAGGTGATTCCAAGGGTGCTATTTACGACTTGCATCTTTGCTCTTTCATAATTGATACATGTTCTCTAACACACCAGTGTGATGTGTTTCATTTTAGAACGTAGTTCTGAGAAGATTTGGTTAGTGCTTCTGAATATTTTATAACGAGGTGCCTACCGCAAATCATCCTTACTTTATTATTTATGAAGTATTTGAATGTGATATGATATTTAAATATTAATGGTACATGATAGCAAATCATTTAAAGTAATTATATGATGGTATTCCATGTTCTTGTTTTTTATAAAGGAACAAATGCAGTGGCAATCTGTAAGATGAATATTATTTTCGATTGTTAATTACTGTTCAAATATAGATGTTGCCGATGTTGACTCATTGTAGGTTTTGTTAATTGATTGAAATTATGACATTTCACAGTGGAATAAAACGCTGTACCAAGCCGTTCTGATAGATTGAGAAAACTCTGTTGAGTTGTGTTTGGAATCACTGTGCATGTCTATCGAGAGGGATTGTAGCATAGACATACTTTTGACTGAATGGCCACCAAGGAATCGTAAAAATGGGGTACGGTAGCAGCAATTAAATAACTTTACCTAATGAATACCCTTTTTATCGAATCACGAAGGTGAGACATGCAACAATTATCATAATAAAGAGAATCATTGGTTTCATTATCAACAGGCTAAAAGGTTTCTATATATGAAAACCACAATATATCTGTATTTATCCCACTCATACACACTGGTTGAGTTCTCCCGTTCTTCTGATGATGTGGATCGTAGCATTTTCAGAAAACCGAAGTTTACACAACCTTTAACCTTTAACTTTGTTAATATGGATGTAGACTTAACTGTATTTCATTTGTGATTTGGTGATTGAATTTCGTCTTTGTAACAATGTTAGCTGGTTTTGTTTTGAATGCTTGATATATGAGAAATAAAATGAATTATGATGTTGGTTTGCCCATATATTGTCTAAATTGAGATTGATATAAATATCAAACATAAATCTTTCTTTAATCAAATAAAAAAATTTAAAGTACGGGACATTACTCTAACAAGTTGGTGGAATGACCATCTAGGTGACATGTTGCATATACACTGGGCAGAGATTTAAATGTTACATTGAAATAAGCTTGAAAACAATACATTTCGTGCCGCTTAATTTCTGGAAACAAAAAGTCTTAAATTCAATTCTTAATGATTATTTAATTCAATTGAAGCAATTGATATCCTCACCAAACATATACATCGATACTATAGGTTTTAACAACTGTTTGCCACATCAAACTAATAAAGATAAGTAAGTGTTGACGTACAGGACATTATACATTATTTCATAATTGTGATCGGATACATGACATTGTGCTTATTTAGAGATATGAGGACAGAGGCTGAAAAAATTCATTGAAATCAGTTTGAAAACATTACTATTTCATGTAATTTATCTTTCTGCAAAAAACAGCAAACAACTCCTTTACTGCGTGTCTTTTCTTTCCAATAACAGTGTTACATAGGAAGGCGAAATGTTTAAAGTAATTATGTTGAAACACCTTGTTGTAGCGCAGGGATTGACTGCACTGATCCAATTTTCATGCAAATAAGAACACTTAAGATGAACACCTTATTTTCATGTATCAGTCAATAGTTGATATTCAGACATCAAATGGTTCTCATAAAGAAATAAAGAAGTGATCAGTCAGGGTATATGGTTAACGCAGTCCACTTAATCGTAATGTCTGAAGACTGAACAAGATCTTTTTGAAACAGAAAGAGGAACTATTGCCTTTTAGGTAAGTATTCTAACGCAGACACAGATGGTTGCCGCTTCGGAATTGATGGTTGGTCTTGGCATTCGACAGATTGCAGGGTAAATCATGCCGATGTATAAAACTTGTTTTATGATACTATAAATAAATATGACAAGAGTTTCTTAAGTAAGGTTTCTTAAGGCGTTTGTTATCAAGTTCAGAAAACATTTGAGAACAGTAAGAAGAACTATTAAGAATTTGTAGAGAAATGGAAACACTTTATATCTGGTTTCATTATGAAGGCCTGATTAATTAAAAAGTCGATTGGGATTTGAAATCAGTTCTGGCTGTTCAGATTCATTTTACCATATCTTCAGACTACTGCTGCCAGTGCAGCTAATTGATCCTTGTATTGTGTACATATATTAGTAAATTACCAGTTCAAAGGTGGGTTAGCTATTCAGGACGCCCTTTAGAAGATCCTTACAAGAGGAATATCTCTAAAGCTTTGGGGTCTTAATGTTAAGCTGGTGAATGATTTTTGCACTTTGTAATTTTGCTTACGTCTCTAAGATTGTGGAGTTCAGTAATTTCATTAATATGATTGATATATCAAATTCTTGTAAACATATGAATTTATGTAAATTTGTAATATATAGTTTTATTATGTTGTAGGTGAACGCTTTGATAGTTAAGAGTGATAAACACTAATAGGAATTATGAACATAAGCCATCAGTCCAATGTTTATTCCCTCCCCCCCCCCCCCATGAAATCTCTTTTCTTTTCAAACAGTTTTTAATGCCTATTGTCCAGTGCGATGCACTGCTCATTCGCATCACAATTTAATTCCAAAGGGAAAATTCCGTTCTTCTACATTTTTCAATCGGGAATCTCAATGAGTCATAAAGATAAAGAGTCAAAGAAGTAATGTTATATTAGCAAAATAGCGGATATGATGGAAGATCAGGTGTTTTCATTCATCTCTGCTTCAGCATAATTCTCTCAACAACTGATGTAAAACTTGCGATTTTTACCTATTGGCCCTTTGATACATTATCTTTCTCGGAATTTGTTCTTGGTCTGTTTCGAGGTGGCAATACAGGTGTACAGTTGAAAAGTTCACGCGCTATGTTTTAGCAATACATCACGTGAGAGCAAAACAGCTGGTATAAACGGAAGAACAAACCGTTAATTGATTTTATGTTCTTTATTATGCTTTGTAGAAATATATCTTTCTTCCTTTTCCAACAAAGCATGTTATGCATACGTATTCATTTCATACATTTCTGTAACGAGATTTGCATTGATGAGTTCTTGTTTTTCCACCCTAACGTATTTCTTATTCTACTGTACAAACATAACCAGAATTCTCGAAAACAAAAATTAGCTTTCGACGATTAATTAAATGATGTGCGTTAACTTTCTGTAATTTCTAGAGCAAATGACTGAATAAGTAAAGATTCCTTAACTAATAAGGTATTTTTTAATTTGAAGAATCGGTGCCTTTGTGGACCCTAATGAAGACTAAAGAGACCACGCACTATATAAACATTTGTTATCATCTTTTCACGACGCAAGTAATCTGGAAAGATTAATCCTTGTGTACAGATTCTATACCATATGGGGATTATTATTCATGGATGGGGTTATTCTGTAATTTATTCATAATTGCATACCGAAGTAAATATCTAGATGAACTACAAAGCCCATGTCTTTTTTAATATCTTACTCTTACATTAAAAGTTTTATCCATAGGTATGAATAAAGATGTCCAGAAAACGTTTGACATAACTAATTGACACATGTCATTATCACATGAT
This sequence comes from Phorcus lineatus, assembly GCA_921293015.1. Lineage (NCBI taxonomy): Eukaryota > Metazoa > Mollusca > Gastropoda > Trochida > Trochidae > Phorcus > Phorcus lineatus. The sequence goes on along the minus strand of OV121085.1, from coordinate 54,634,020 downwards.
TTTATGAAACTGGAAAACATTCCGTAATGACTTCCCTTTCGATTACCTACTAAATTCCTACTGACCCAGTGATCAGATTTTCAAATGGGTAGTATGGTCATTAACAGTATCAGTAGCCCCCATTGGACGTCTCTTAATTAATGGCTCCTCAGTATCTCTGGACAGTTCCCCACTCAAGACAGAAGCAGTCACAGAATGATAATCAACAGATTTTGTGAGTTCCGACCTACTTCTACAGTTCACCTTGATAAATGATGGAATGATCAGACCTCCTTGTTCTTCAAAGCGCCTGTAACAATATCAATCGTCCTCACATCCGATCCTCGTTTAATGAATTGTCTCACGGGAAATCTGGACTTTGTCGGAAAATGAATCACACTTAGGCTGACGTTTAGAACATAATCTTTTGAAAGAAACTTATGTCTTAAATGGTGCCCCTTTTAATAACCCCAACCCCCCCCCCCCCCCAAAAAAAATCGTTGTGGCGGGAAATAAGAAGGATAGTTGTCTATGTTTTTTAAATATGCGTGACCGTTATCCTTTCAAAGCCACGTAAACAAGAACTCTCGAAGAAACCTTTATTGTAAAGATAGTGGAACGTCTGGTAATATGGCAAAATTTGAATTCGGCTCCTATTCTGGAGATACAAATCGTTTTGGCTATATCTATGACCATTTGTCAATCATAATGAACAACCTAAATGTGTAAATGGAATACTTGATTGGTTGTATTTACATCGTAAGGACATTTATATCAAGGTAAATGTTAATGATAGTCGCCCTGCTAATAAGCTTAAAATATGGACCAGAGTCGCGAACCTTTCAGTACTTGAAGTTGCACACGACAGAGATAAATGCCAGGAACTAATTGGTCATTCAGTGATATTTTTCTCTTGGCACGAACCTCGTGCATGATGTTGACACTCGTTTCAGCAACATAAATTCAACCTCACAGAGAGTATAGACTTACACAGAAAAATAAAGTTATAGACACAATAAATATTTTTCCAATAATCATTGAACACTTTTGCACAATGTTCTTTTTTGTCTGATAAAGAAGTGCCTGAAAAATGATAAACATGTAACTGGGGCCTTTCCATTGTCAGAGACACTGTAAATAAACTTGAAATTAACCTATTTGCAAACAGCCATATTGAAACAATTTATTTCTAACGCAAATCAGAAGATTCAGTGAATTTATGCTACACATTATAACTGCTACATTACGTGAACCGATGTTTGCAACTGTATTTCTTAAACTTTAAAGTTTTGGTTTTTTGCGCTTCATATCATTTTAAAGTTGGAAGTCAACATGGATACACTTTATAAATTGAGTTATTGGATCCAAAACAGCAGTAGAAACATAATTAGTCAATAAGGTCAGCGGTTCAGTAACAAATAGGGATCACTTGTTAAAGTTGCCAAGTAGAAATGGTATGAGCGATGTGTGCGTGAAACACAAAAGTGTTGACATAGATACTCCCTGAGAAGCATGAACTAGTCATAAGTTAAAATCCTGAGTGGGGAAGTGATGGAAGTGACAACAGTCAATTCTTTCAAACAATGTGTTCAGTTAGGAAGAGATGCGGTGCAGGCCTAAGTAGTAAAATGGCACAGTCATGGTTAAATATATTGTATGTAAGAGATTCATGATACGAGATAAACAAACATCCTATCAAAAACTTTTTTGACAGTTGTATCACTAACAATGTGTCTTAATCAGTCGTAAGTCATGCCTCCATGGTTGAATAAAAAGACTATCATATCTATATTTTCCTGTTTTCAGTTCAAATCAACTAAGAAAATGACAAAGCCCTTGAGTAGAATGATCAAAAACATATTATAATGGACAATATCTAAATAAGATTAGAGACTGAAATCTGTACACTACAGGTTGCAACAACACAATGTCGACTTCAAGGTGTTTACACAGGATCACAAATCGTTTTTTTTCTCCGCGCCCCTTGCCTTGGAAAATAGTTTTACAATATGTATCGAGGATGCTGTTATAATTTATAGTATGTGATCTGATGTGTTGCAAAGTTGTTATCATCAATTAACCAATGCAAGTCACAAACTGAAAGGAATCAAACAGTGGAGAAATAAGCCATAAATCAAAAGTAATGATGTTGTTTTCCGGTCTGTTAAGACTCACTGTTGTGTCAATGCGTTTTAAGACTGATAAGACGGTGTAACTGTTGTTAAAGTGTGAAGGGGCCTTGTTTCTACATTTCAAATGTTTCCTTCTGTTTATTGTAAATATACTGAAACAAGTTGATATTTGACGTTGTTGTTATCTTTCAAAGTTTGCGATCTACACTTTTTTAGCAGAGTTATTAGATATTGTTTCTATTACTTTTTGATATTTGCGTTGCAGTCTCAAAATTGCAAATTCAGCACACTGACATATATAGATGTTTTTTATTCAAATTTTTACAATCTGATGAAAAAGTTAATTTCTTATTGCCGCTTTGGTGGTAGTTCACCCATTAACAGAGTCGTACAAGACATTTGCGACCTTTTACAATAAACCTTTCCTAAATTTGCTTTATTCTTAACCGCATCAAAACCTCAAACATATAACAAGAGATTGAGAAAACATTGCTTTTTCGAGAGTTACTTAGTTGAATAAAAAAGTCAAACAAACGCCTTCAAAATATAGCAAACAAGAGTAATGAAACTATTGTGGAAGGTGTATGGATATCCATAACTCAAAGTAAAAACTATGATTTGTTTTCATGGAAACAAGTTTGATCTGAACCTGTACAGAGATTGTTTCTAGAACAGCATTCGAATAAAGTTAAGCACATCTCACTGAAACATCGTATGTGTATTAACCACGTATTGAATGGTACTTTGTGATATTTTAACACTGTTAAAATGGTTCGTTTTTGTCAGTCCTTTCAATGAAAACGGTTAGGAGTAAGGAGGAACTTTCAGGAGGAAATTTTATAGACAGTCTTTTAAAACCAACATCTGGTTGAATATACATATTTTCCACGAGCTCTGGTATTAAAATTAAATGCAATACGAAAGTTTTGAATTGATTTGACCTAACATAATTGTAATTGAAATTTATAATAAGGTGTAATTAAACCGTCGGTGAGATCATTGAGCAAAATAAAACTTTGGTCCTGTAAATGACAATCTCCAAATGTTTGAACATCTAAGCTCACATTTTATATATTAACATATTGTTTCAAAACAATATCTGTTTTTATCATCCAAAACTATGTTTCACAGGAGATATCGCTTTTGGAAGATCAGGCAATATCTCCTGGGAGATATCGCTTTGACAGTAGATTTTGAACGATGCCCTATTACAGTCAAGTTCATGACATCACAATTGTTTTACATAATCAAATAATGACATCACAATGCTATGACGTCATAGACATGATGACGTCACAAGGCTAAGACATCAGTAGTGAAGTGTTCACAAATACACATTTGTCACGGCATCGAAATGAAAAATCATTTTGGATGATAAATAGAATCTCACCCTCGTGTCTTCTGACATCAAATATATCAACACTCGTTGATAAAACTAAAATATTTGCAACTTTTATCAACTCGTGTTAATATATTTGATATCAGAAGACACTTTGGTGAGATTCTCTATATATTTCGTTATATTCACTTGGTCAGCAAATCAACTTTTATTTGTCCAATGAAGTGAGGTTATTTGACATACTATCAGTTTTAAGGTTGTCCTGACCCGAATCATGGGATTAGGGCCAGGACCAGACCTGACAAGTAAATCTCTATCTGATGCGACTTTACATAACGCTTAGCAGTAAATGTCACCGTAACTCCTTAACGTAGATGACAATACAAGTGTCTGGCCAATCATTATTAAGGCGATAAGTCCAAGTATATTCTATCAGTCTGAACTATCTTGATAATCCGCGAGCCTCCGTTGATATCAAACACACTGACATTTGAATTTACAATGCTATAAAAGGGAATATGTTAGAGAAGATGATCATTCTTAAAAATGGTTTTATGTGTTGTGTTCAAAGTCACTCCTGTAGAATCGTATAGCGGCTGCATTAAAAATACTATTAAAATAAAGTGTATATTTAAAATCATTACATATCAATGTTGTCTTATACACTCTTCGGCAAAAAATGTCACAAATTGGGATGAAAACTGTTAAAACATTTTGAACTTCGATAAAGTAAGTGATAAAATAGACCAATAGCCCCTTGAATAAAACAAAATCAGTTTTGAGCTTTAGTAATTCAAAGTCAGTAAAAAGATTGAAACCCTCATTTTGATACTTTTTAATTTTTTTCCCAAAATTTTAAATTGTAAACTTTTGAAATAAATAAGTCCAAGTCGATACGTTATCAGACACTTTCTTGGCGAAAATTATATCGTCGTCATACGGATTTTTCAGATTTATGTTAAACCTGCGTCGCCACTGTTGCTTAAATGGGAGGGTGTGTTTAGACTCCGACTTGTGGTTTTTGAACGATTGATTGTTGGTCAATCAGTGACAAGCCGTTTGAGCTTTGTAATCACCTGTCCACAATCCCATTTGCCATTGTCAAAGTTAAGTGGTCAATATATGTACGTTTAGCAATTGAATAGCTCTGATTCGATCCATGGTCTCCTGATACTTATGTGCATAACACAATGTCGACCTATAGCATTTGACGTCCATTACGTTACTTAGAGATAGCGTTGACAGTTGCCTAAAGAAAGCGGGTATCAGTCTTCATGAAATAATATACCATTCGTTTGTTGTTTGTTGCTTGTCCAATTCCACCATGTCTGTCTGCGTTTTGAACAAACACTTATAACAATTAAAACTCAGGAACTATGATGATTTTAAAAAACTGCTATCCGTGGCCCCTTATTATAATTTTTCAGATGTTAGTCATGTTGTGACTTTCGATGGGTTGTAGACGTGTTGATGCTATAAATGGGTTGTAGACGTGTTGATGCTATAAATGGTATCATATAACTATAGATATGATAAAATATCATAATTTTGTTGCAAACCGGATTGTAAGAGCCAAGGCTCGCAAAATACAATATTTATTTAAATTCAGGATATTTATCATCCAAAAACATACAAGCATTACAATGACATGTGTGTTGGAAAGTTGTGAAAAAACCCATTAAATACGTATATTTGCGAAAAGCATCTCCTTGCAAAATGCTTGAAACGATTTCTAAAATACAACCAAGTGAATATGGAAAGAGAGAGAGAGAGAGAGAGAGAGAGAGAGAGAGAGAGAGAGAGAGAGAGAGAGAGAGAGAGAGAGAGAGAGAGAGAGAGAGAGAGAGAGAGAGAGAGAGAGAGAGAGAGAGAGAGAGAGAGAGAGAGAGAGAGAGAGAGAGAGAGAGAGAGAGAGAGAGAAAGAGAGAGTATATACTGTGCTATTATCAACTAATCCTTTGTTCAGTGTCGACCTGTAAATCCAATAGGTAACCCAAGCAAACATTACTTTAACATCAAGGTTTACCCAGATTTAACCAAGAAAGGCGTTAAAGGGATCGATTCACAGAAAACCTTGGCCTTCTTGTGGCTAATTGGAATCGGAGCAGGTGGGTTGACTTTATTAGTTTTTACTAGCTTTGAACGTTAAAAAAGATTAATTAAATATATATTTTCAAGGATGTTTTTCTCTTTCTGGGGAACTTTGGCTTAGAAGGGCGTATCTAGACGTCATTCTACTTTTCACTACTATAAAATAAATGTTATTTCTGTAATCAAATATTCAAACAGATCGAAAGGGATTTATGTTTTAATAAATTTAGACTTTGAAATTTTAGGGTTATGTTCACTTTTGATTGGACTTAACGTGGCCATGTGACTGGTATACATTCTTTTAAAACTTGTCCACAAATATATTTCTGAAAGTGAGACTTAATATTCATAAATTAATTCAAAGTTTGATTGAAACGATTTATTGAAATATATAATATTTTCTGTTAAATTAAGTGTATGTGATCTCACATGAGAAAAGAGGTTCTAATAAATATCTCCTGTTAATTAATGTTGCACAGAATTCAAATCAGATCGTTTAAACATTTCAGTATTTATGACGAATCTGGTTCAATAAAACATGCTTTAATGAATACCTCACAAGTAGTGAGGTGAGGTGATTTGGGGTTTAACGCCGGTTTCAAGAATATTTAACTTGTAACACGGCTGCTAGTATTATTGCAGGGAGAAAGCCTGCAACATCAATGTGACTATGTATTGCGGTAAAACCTGCGAGCATCGGCTGGAACTAGCGAACCAGTGGTGATACTGCGCTGAAATTCAGAGTAGCATTGCACGCAAACCTTACTGCACGTAGAACAGTTATCTTCTGCACTGGCAGGATTCTAACCAGGGACCTCTTGATCCTAAGCCGGTTTTCCCTGAGACAGGATATGATCTGTGATATTGTGTTGTTCGTGTTTGGCAGTTGCTGTAGTGCCCTATAAGACCGTTTTGAGGCTACGGCAATGTATATAGAAATAAGAAATAGTTCTTATATCTGTTCATGTGTGAGCGAGTAATGTTTAAAGTCTTTTTAACAATAGTTTAGGTATTAAAATGAAATGTAGGAAAAGAAAAGGATAAAAAAACACCTTTGATAACGTCAACTAATTTTTTAATATGGTTTTAAATACTTTGTAAGACAGCATTGGTATGTGGACTTTAAACAGTTATTCAACTGCTTTGATAATACACTGTTTTCTATTGTTCAGAATAATTGAGAACAAATCTGTCAGATGCGATGTCAATATACTTCCAAGTAGATGTAAAATTCCTTCAAAAACGCCAGTAAACTGAATGCCTGAAAAGCAAAACTAAGATCAGCATCTTGATTTCAACTCCTGAATTTATTAGAATGTGATTCAAAATTGTGTGAAATAAGTAATATTGATATAAATTTGGCTTCACTTATTATTCTAATTTGATAGCATTATACTTTACTTCTTGGAGATACTCCTAAATAAAACCAATTTTCCCTTTCAGAACAACCTCTGCACTCTCCCTAGTCATCTTACAATGACGTATACCTGCAAGACGGCCCATTCAATCGATAAAAGTCCTAAACGTCAGCCTCTTTCAGAACCCCTGTTCACGTTGATGGGTATCGTAATTCACTTGTTTACACATTTGCTTTTTGCAGGTTGACATCAGATCTTGTTAGCTTTCATACGCATTTATTTTTTCCTGTGGATGAGAGTTTTCTCCGGTAACAACTTTATTCCAATTATTCCAATGTACATGCTGGGGACGAGTTAAGTGATTGCCTATATTGTGCATTGAAATATTGGGGAATAGGATGTAGTTGTTGTTTCAAAGGAATTCGAGAGAATGCATTTACGTCATTTGATACCAACAAAATCATTGATCTAGAAAGTATTCCATTATTGACATTTTTATTACCCTGACACCTCCACTTTTTGAAGGTTACCACAATAATGAAAAACAACACTGCTGTCATATGTGTTATGGTTATTAAAATGTTCTGTTGGCATGAATGTTTTCAAAGCTAGATACATTACATGGCGAATTGATTTATATAGTTTTAAAAAAATCTTAATGTTCACAGTTAAGTGATTTATGCTGGCAAGGTAATTAGATTGTTTCATTTCTCCCAGCGATACTGTCTGAAAAATGAGAACAAACGTGATGAATGAGGACAGCACGTGAACTCATTCTTATTTCAAGTGGCGCCAATGAATCTTACCATCTAAAAAAACAGAAGACAGAAAGGATTAATTGCACTGTTGTTAATTTCTTACAAAATAAGATTTGAAATAAAAAAATTAAAATACGAGATGAAAGACAACATGCAAGCGTTTAAAACTATTCTTATTTTTTAAATTAAAAGTAAACAAAAATATCCCCAATCAGCTAAATACGTAAATAATCTCATCTTGTATCGCCTCACTTCTTATATAAACAAATTCAACACAATTCAGTGTGTATATATCAAACAACGGAGCATTTAGAATTGTTTACAGTTCGATCGTGGACTTCGTGATCAAGTCTGGTTCTGGTTTATCATTCCTGAGACACCTTGACAGCGGCGACTGAAATATACCACTATTATCCTCAATCATGAAACACTAGCTTTTGAAATCGATAGTATGAACTTACAATGGTTTGTAGACCGGGAGGCCTGGGTTCGATTCCTGACCACGTCATACCATACGTTAGAAGATGGGGGATGTTGCTTCCTTGCTTGACGCTCACTATTAGTAAGATAGCACTTCGCTTAAACTAGCGCTGCGCTGTGGCTGCTGGATGCCAAGGGCAATAATTACTTCAGAATGATGACAATAAAGAATTATTATTCTTAATTCTTTTCTGTTCTTGTACTACACAATTATATTACACAATTTCGTTAAAATATCTATATCAATTCAGTTATGACAGAACATCATACATAGAAATAAACATTATATGAGACATTAATCAATGCAAGTTGAAGCATATCTATCTTAAGTGTTATCAGTCAAAGAATGACAGATGGCCTCAAGGTGAAATAAGACGTATATAGCATACAATTTTTGATAGTAGGATCTAGTGATTAAGTTGAGTGACATTTTAACTTTAAAAACGAACGTTGTAAGAACAAAGATCAAAGCTTTGAAATCGTATCCTTTTTAAGTACATGTAAGAATTGTGATAAGTCCGAAATATTAGTTTTTAATTTTTAAATTGTGTGATCAAAGACTGCAATAATAACACTTCAAAATGAAAACAGGAAATGTAAAAATGTTATGTCCAAATATAAGAATATGGCTGTCGAACGTATACATAATTGATTTTGTATGGGATGCGTTATAAAGCTTTGTGGCGTCAAAATCAGGTAAGTTCAGATCAAAGACGGTATAAAGTGTTTAAGAGGAACAGTCAAGAGGGATAATAAGATATGGTTCTAAAGGTTGAAAATGATCAGAAAATTATACAAAAAAGAAAAAGTCTATGTTTCGAAAATAATTGCATTTCGACAATTCAGCCTTAAACTTCATAGATTCTAGTCAAGTGAATGGTCTGATTACCATTTTTGACAGTCATATTTTCCAAGATTAAATAGAGGCGATGTTTATATCGACCGATGTACATCTGTTTTTAGTTCGCTTATCAATTAAGAATTTCATTCTATTTCAAATTTTCATTTTTGAGGTTAAAAGATATTTCTAACTGATGTGAATGATACAACAGTGAGATGAGTTTCTGTATGTGGTGGCTAAATGTTATATTACAATTAACGCATTTCGTTGATGGGCAGTTCAGATTAATTATTAAATTGCAATCTTAATAATTCGTTGAAGAAATGTATATAGTTAATTCAAAACTTTTAACAAGCAAAGGATGAAATAAATGCTCCATACCTTTTAAATTATTAGGGTATGTACTTCATTGGAAGCTACCAGGTCTATGTCGTATTTGAAACATGGCCAGTGAAATCCACTGGAGGCTTTGTTATCTTGTATTTACCAAATTCATAGATTTTTGATACTTTGATATTGATAACGTGAATACAATGCGCTTTATAGAAATCACAAAAACACAGAGATACTTGTTTCATTATTCCTTTTCTTCAAGACGTAATTTGTATTTATATGAACAGACTATTTGATTCGTTTGAAACTAGGGGCGACATGCTCTCTACATATCAACGACACCTGCCAGTGTGTCTAGACTATACATACACAATGTCTCCTTGTCAGAATGTATTAAGCTAGAAATGTGTAAACATTAACAGATCTACATTGTTAATTGTCGGTGTAGCTATGCATACATCAAATATGCACGTCATGAGTAACTGGAATTGTGCAAATGAATTTGAACATGATCCAAAATAAATCATATTTAAATGAATGACAACATAACTCATAAACTTAAATCGCCTTGACAGTAAACAGACCGCTTCACAAGTATGTGTGCAACTGTAATGGAAAGACAAGGACAAGTGGTAACTTGAATCTCAATAGGTTGTTATAGTTTTAAAATCAATCATTCCTTAAATGCGATTGTAGGCTGTAGGGAATAACTCTGTACTATATCTATGTAAAGAATGAATAAATTCAATACATCGTAATCATGTAAATACAGGACTAACTTTGGCGGGATAGCGCAGTGGTTAGTGCGTGCGGATCAAGAAGTCCGGGGTTCGAATTCCGTCACCTTTGGCTCGCTAGTTCAAGCCGATGCTCGCAGGTTTCACCGCAATTCATAAACCATACATATTACAACACTTTTCCCTTCAAATTGAATTATAAGCAGAAAAATCGGACCCGTACATTGTCGGCCGTGACCTGGTTTCATCTGAAAAACGCTTAAGGTCCTTATTGTAGACTACTATCTCAAGTTTCAAATTTTTCAAATAGTTTACTTCTTCCTCCATTTATTTTTGGTCATTTCCATGGAAAAGCAACTTAGAAGAAGAAGGCCTGGCGCATTGAAACTTCGTACAATGAATACTCAATGTGTTAAGTGGTGCCTTTTAGGGGTTTTCATGTTCTTCCTATATTTACTTTTTCCGTTTCCAAGGAAAAGAAACATTGAATTTCGTTTCTGGATCAGAACTAAAAAACCACAAGGCCTTGTTAATTAAAACTTGATGTATGAAATAATCGTAGTGTGTAGTAGTGCCATTTAGCATTTTCATTTTCTTCCTATATTTTTTGTTTGTAATTTCTATGGAAATGCAACTAAACCTTTTTTTCTGGTCCTTCACTAAAAAACCATAAGGCCTTGCTCATGTAAAGTTTCTTGATTGAACACCTTCATGTGTAGGTATGGCTTTTGGGGTTTTCAACTTTTTCCTACTTTACTTTTAACAGTTTCCATGGAAATGATATGATATGATGAAATGATATTTTGAAAAGGAAAGAAGAGAGATAGAATTTACTCACTTTCTGGCAATTCATTCGAACACTACTTCTTACCAGCAGAGGTCACCGTACCGCTCAATTTACCGAAAAGGTATACATGGTTGAGGTAGTCTTCGCTGGTAAGTCTTTCCAGGTTATCGGAGGAGAAACTTGATGTCCTCACTCTTGCTGTTGTCTTCGGAATGTTTTCAGTTCTCCATGGTGTTTTCAGTTCTCCGATGGACGTGTCGTCTGCGAGGAAGTTTTAAAAGCGGTGACTTTGAAGGAGTTCTGCTCGCGAAGGTTAGCAACTGTCTTTGAAATATTTAAATCGAATTGGTCTATCCCCCTCTCTATCTTCCACTTCACCATATTTCCACACAATATTCATTTTATTTCAGTACTTTATATATGGTATAACAAAAGGTAGGGCGCAATTACATGAACATCTATTTAGATTATGTCTCAATTGCTGTTGTAGGGTGAATTCCCGAAACGGATGTTTGGAACGCGAAATTAATTTACAAGAAATGAAATTATTGGTTATTCTTATATATGTGTTCACATTATCGTAGCTTTAAACCAAATCTCAAGAAAGTAATTCAACAGTATATCAAATTCAACTGATCTTTCAAATTTGTAAGTTGTAAGATAATTAGGAGATTGCTAGGAGTTCGCACGCACACCAGAAACCTGAAAGCAAATTTTATCATCGCAAATTCATTTCTGTCCAAGATTGGGATGATAAAGTATCATGACTTGGAGCGTCATATTTCAAAATTTCATTTCTGCAAATAAACAGTTGCTTAGCAACATGTCACAATTACTGCATGATACAGCAAAAATGAGGCGCCAACAGCTCCTACCGGATGACAATTACCACACAAGCAAACACTTTCCTAAAAACGCTTCTTAACTATATTTGAACCATCTTTACACAACTCGTGCTATCCGTGAATATCTTAACCTCGTATTATAGAAATGTGCATTCTACGCAAGGACAAAACACCATTCTGCAACTATATAATGAATAAAATTATCATTTTGTCGCACATATTTTAATTTTTTAATTATTTTGATATATCATTAAAACAAACAAGATAAAGAACATACTTATGAATGTAGTACTTTTTCAACTTCAAATATTAAAAAATCATCAAAATAAAATTATTGGATTTGCTTGAGAGTCAATATTTAAAAACTTTTATTCCTCGGAACACGGTCGATTTTAATCAGACTGTTCTATTATCAGTTTGAACAGTGACATCAGACTATATTAATCAAAAGTGTAATACCTTGTTTTAGTTTATCTGAGGAGGACCTTTTCCATTAAGCAATCCCGTACTTAAAGACAAGGCTCAATATTCACAATCAACCTCTTCATGAGTTTTCTTTGAGACAACGTATGAGCTTTCGCTTTTAGCCCTTTATTACTTGTTACTTGTTACTCACGATTGATGATTTTCATCAAAGAGGTCTTTAGGAATTATGTTACTTCCTGTCCTTGTCTTTTCGAATTAAAGCCCAAATTCAAGTAAACATATCATTTTCTGAGGAGGAAATCAACATTAGTTGTCGAAGCATTTCATAATTTAATGTAAGAAAGTAATACTTTTGTATCAGTTGTCACTTAGATTTGCAAGGTTCAACTACTGTATGGTATTGCACGCGTTCATTTGAATGGTTAAATGACTCTTCAATTTCATATGGTTTGATTACATGAAATGATATATATATCTAATAGTGACGACTATTGGCGACTAGATAGTTTCCGACAAGGCCACACAGTGAACACAATGCCTTCAAAAACCTTGCTTCCTGTAAGCAATACATGCTCGGAAAACAATTCATTTTAATGTTTAAAACTTTTTAATTCATCGCAACAGGGCAAAGTGGAACCCTACTGTATGTTTATGTCCAAAACTCACCGAATGTGGGTGTCATGAAATATTGCAATGTCAGTGGGTTCCGATTCAGCAAAACATATCAGAGAGGTGTTAAGAGCTCGAGGCACTTTTATTTTAGATATTTCAATTTAAAGCATCGTTTAAAACCTATGAGGTAAGCAAATCATTTCACGTCAGAGACCGGATTTTTTCAGTTAAAGCTTGAGATAATCATAATTGTGAAGATACGAGTGTTGACTCAAAAGTCACAGGCAGCAAAGATGAGAATTTCATCGGGGCTTAGTCATAATGAAATGATATGATTATGAAAAAAATTATCAAACGTTATCTAATATGGAAGCGGTAAATGTCATGTGATGTAAAACAATGCATTGTCATAATCAAACTTCGCTTCATCACATTTCTTTTTATTTACTTCAAGTGGAAGAGTCAATTATCAAACAAAGGTTGGAAGGGCCGGCAACACAAACCACTCATGCGTGTAGGCTGTAGGCGCATGGGGAACATACCAATTATGAATGGCAGAAAAACTCGTTAGTATCTAAATGGGGAAGATTCGAATCAATCTGTTTCCATGAATATACGTATGAATGTAACATTGAATCATTATAATTCAGTTTTTGAAACCCGCTGTAGCATTAATTAATGTAACATATTTTATTAACCGGCAAAAGTGGGAACCATGTGACACATTATTTGATTTTCTACATAAAATGAAAGATTCCTAATTGTTGCTGAAATTGAATAAAACTACCTGAATCATTGTGCAATTCGCTTCTTCTTGCTTTTGTATATTTTAATTTGATAAAACCGAAGATATTAAAAAAAAATTTGTCGGTTTCCTTCACGACTCATCATTTCTAATTCCACTTCCTCATATGCAAATATTTAAGAAGCTCCGGAAAAAATCATAACCTGATATGAATTGCCATGTTGTTCACATTTTCATTCCAATTTAGGACGACCGACGAAGCGAAAACGATAATTTGAAGAGATGATTTAATGAGAAACTATCACTTCGTAGCAAAGCAATGGTGTCAACTAACGTTATATACTTCCAGTCTAATTGATTACGCACACGCCAAATTGATCCCTCGATAAAATCCTCGTATCATGGTTCAATATTATTCAAAGACGCGATTCCAAAGCTAGAGGGGTTATATATTCGTGAAAAAGTATATCTCCGTCAAGGAACGTTTAGCAATACAGAATCAGCCTGGTGCCCGGACTAGTAAATGTTAGGCCATCTTAATCGATGTTCGTATTCTTTAATTATTTTAGGTTATCCTTCCATGTTAAGAACAAATACCTGGCCATCATTCCTGGTTTGAAGCCTGGAATGTGAGGACATTATTCCATGTTAAGAGAGCTGACGAGATTATGGTCGTCCTTAGTTCTCGGAAAAACAAAATTGGTTGCCAACCTGCGCCTTTCGTATGGCTTTCAGGACATTGCTGCGTGTGTACCAACAGGAGTTTATTCTGAATATAACTTATTTTGTTAATTGTATGTTTGACTTATGACTAATGATAATTATCCTTTGACACACATGAAATTTTCATCAAATTCCGATACCCCTTCCTTTCGTCTGGTATACAAATGAAAGACGTAAGGTGATTACTTACATGTCCATGGATCTGGTAAATGCACCTTTATCAAGACTTCTCTAGATCTACTCTGCAGTAACATTCCACAGGCATGATACTAACTTCATGTTGATTTCAAAGGAATTCATTTACTCACATCAAAGCACGTCACAAGTGATTTTACTAATGAAGTAAATAACCTCGTAAAATACTAAGATTGGAGCATCTGCGTTTTCCCTTTTCAGAAATAAGTAATCAACAGAGCCATGAAACATTCTTCAAAGAACGTTTAATGTGTCCAAAACAATAAACAATGTGATCTGTCTAGTAACATGAATAATTTAATGAAATTTATCATATAGAAACCGTATGGTTTGATAATCGTTCACGTCATTTGGTTACAATTTTATAAGCTATTAAATGAAAACGGCATAATAAAATGAAGGTTCTAATTAACCTTATTAACCTATCACAGAATATGAAAAAAAGGCGTCGTTCCATCTGTTTATAGGTCGCCTGTGTCCAATTAATTGGAATATGGCTGTTAGTGAAGAAGAAAATCAGATCATTCCCTTGACTCGAGTCTTTGAAGTCTTGGGCTGTAGTTAAGGCTGAACTATAAACATGCATTTATGGCGCATGCATATTATTTTCACATCAATCTATATCACCGCATACGTGGACTAACACTAGAAACGTAATATATGTTTTATCATAATCAACAAGAATCCTAACAATGGTAGATAACAATCAACAGAAAGTATTAACATTGTTATCTATAAGACTTTGATTCAATTATAAAAGTGAGTTTTAAAATATTTGTTAAACGTACAGTATTGGGGATTACAGTTGTTAAAACACTTGCAGGCATAGCATAAAACTAAGATTATCATTAGACAATTGGAAAGGAAATCTTACCTTTCTAAATATTCAATTATTATAAATTATTTAGGATAAATCAATAACTGTTGATTGTATTTGACACTGCCAATTTTGTTAGAATTTTAACATAAACTACGTTTCCATCAAATTTGCATTTCCGTTGAAAAAAGTTCAGTTCTGATGAAAAAGTCAAGTTTAGAATAACTTACATGTTGTTGATATATTGATGTTTCCTTAGGCATATTCTTTATTTCTGTCCTTTGGAGGATGCTGACGTTGCCGAATCGTCTCCCAAGATGGTCCCTGAGTTGTTCAAATGGATTTAGGGCTGATCGGGCTGGCCAAGGGAGAACATGCGTGTGTTTGGCATTGAAAAAGGCTCTTGTAAGACGTGCAATGTTGCGTTATCCTGTTGAAGCATTGGATTGGTCTGCACGAATGGAAAACCACTGGTGTCAGGGCCTTGTTGAAATAGTTGTCAGCGTTAAATGGACCATTTATTACCACTAGATTAGTGTCCCCACCTATGACCCCAAGTTATGACACTGCCACCACTATGGGGATCGATGCACTTCTTGAACGCAGCATAGTGATGTACATTCGCCTCTACGCAGGTATACCGCAATCGGCGGTCAGCACTGAACACCTGAAACGTACTCTCGTCGGTAAAGAACACTCTGTCGCAATTTCGTCTTTGCCAGCTCTGTACAGTGCGAAGGCACCTCAATCTGTTGAGCCGTTGTTGTCGGGTCATGGTCACTCCTTTCAAGGGTCGATAATCTCTCTCTCTCTCTCTCTCTCTCTCTCTCTCTCTCTCTCTCTCTCTCTCTCTCTCTCTCTCTCTCTCTCTCTCTCTCTCTCTCTCTCTCTCTCTCTCTCTCTCTCTCTCTCTCTCTCCTCTCTCCTCTCTCTCTCTCTCTCTCTCTCTCTCTCTCTCTCTCTCTCTCTCTCTCTCTCTCTCTCTCTCTCTCTCTCTCTCTCTCTCTGACAACTAAACCCAATCAATATCAATGGAGGTTTTTAACTTCGGGACTCAAACATAACCTAGCTAGAGTTGAGAGACAATGCTAACTTTATTTCCATAGGCACTTCTGCTAAATGAAACAAGTAAATTGGATAATGAAAACATGATATAATCCAGAAATTCGAAAAGTTACTGCATCTGAGTCATAGGTGCTCAATCTTTCTTTTATATATGACGCTTAATGTAAAGTTAATGAAACACGGTGCCGAGAGGAAATGTTGGTCATTATGTTTTCTTGTTTCTCATTATTTGCAACATGTCATTAGGCAACAGCATGAATCATAAATAAGATTGCCCTTTGAAACTTGAACGTTAGAAGGAATTCATTAAATTTGTTTTCTTTTTCGTTCACACTTTACAGTTTGATCTAAAGCGATGATTTATAACAATGACGAGCACTCAAACATCTTTTGGCATTTCAAAATCACATTACAATAAGGACAATAGATTACTGGCAGTCATATTTGCAATGTTTTGATAATGTTGATAAAACGATACCTGTAATATTGCACATATGCATTTGTAAATCACATGTTACTTTGACACTTTGTGCATATAGGTAGAAAATGTATGACTTGGGGAGAAAAAGTAGATATTTTTGTCAGCACTTTAATTTGGTTTTTTTCGCACTACAACAATCACCATATGATTTCTACATAATGCATATTAACAATCTGAAAATATATGTAACTTATTGGATAAGTTGTATATTTTTTAATTTACCAGTTCAGCTTTTATGGAGTGATGGGACCCTGGAAACTGATTTACTTACGGTGACATTTTGCGATAATGGTTTATTGTCTTAAACAAAAAAGATAGATGCATCATATTTGTTGGTGTATAGTTCATGCTGTATGAACGTCAGCTATTTTCGTTGTATATATGTACTAATGATTGTTTTCTCTATTGCATTCATATCTTAGATTGACATAACCTAATAGCTGTCCTGCTATTCTTTCATAGTGCTGTTATCAACAGTTGTAGGCTTTCAACGTTGAAACTTTCGTTGATCAAAACTGCGGTCGTGTTAGTTTTTAACGTTAATTTAAATGAAATTGAAATGTTAAAATCATTCGGTAATCCCCTACTACTATTCCTGAAATTGTTTCCTCATTCCAATAAGTACATCAGAGAGCAATTCTTAAAAATATCTAGAATTTCCTAAATTTTTATTAACAATTCCAGAAGTGTTTTAAAGATGAAATTTATGTTTTAATATCATATATGAAATCTCCAGTATAAGGAAGGAATTGAAATAGATTGAATTTACATGATTTGACCACGTTCAATGATGAGAAGCTAGACATGTATAAGCAGATCGTACCGTGATGTGTGACACTCGGCGTGCTGGTATGTCCTACTTAATAGAGATTTACTATACCAGTCTGCTCTTGACACTTATCCGGTAATGTATGCCAGGGAACTGCCAAAACTGATCTCATGTCATCCAAGCTCTCTTCATCAAATGCACAGACATGAAATCAATGAAATGGATATTTAAAAATGTTACTTTGAATGACGCGTTGAAAGATACATGTAGGTATTTGAACAGTATCAATGTTTTACCATACTTATAGTGAGTGAATAAGTGGGGTTTAACATGCTTCAACAGTCTTTCACACGGATGAAAATCATCCAAAAGAGCGAGGAGAGATCAGGGAAAACGAGATCAAAAGGCTGAGGAAAAAGACGGAAAGAAAGGCATAGTGAGAGAGTGAGCAGGTGTCCCTACCAGGATCATGTAAGCTCCAGCTGGCATAGCTCTCGGGTCTCTAAAACACGCAAACCTCCACACCACGATAATGTATTGAATCAAGTGGTGGCCTAATCGATAGAACAATAACATAACACCCAACACTTGAATCCCCAAAATACACCGGTATGGCCATTGTTATTAATGGGTTCGGTTTGATCAGCTTAGTTTTCTGAATATTTTTTGGCAACAGTAATTTCGCATGCGGATTCTTTGTCTGTATCATTAAACAAAAAACATAAGCGATTAGTCACCTTACAATAACTTAGCAAATTTGATTTTTTTTCATAAAATGATATAGAATGCTTATTAAGTAAATAATTTAAAGTCATATGATGTAAACAGTAAATATTAATGTATGGCTGAACCTTAACCCAAGATATTCAGGTAATGAATTTATTGAAATGGTGACATCTTCATGAGAAAAGGCCCTCTACAAAAGGTATAGAAATATCTGTTAACTCTTCCTACATACACAAACACGTTTTTTCTAAGTAATACCTCACTTAATTCATTCATTTTGACTATTACTTTTAAACCTACTTAAATAATTGCTGTGAAGTTTGAATATATCTACAAGACGATTAAACACATTATGCATTTGAATATTGATAGGTTATAGTCATATCATTCTTTTACCGATTTTCCAACCCTAGAATGGGATGAATGCAGCGTAAATCAGTGATATACGGAAATACGGGTGAAGTCTTTTCAAGCACGCTTCATCCCCAAAAATATCTAATATAATGGAAGCTGTCTAAACCAACATCTCTAATCCGGAAAGTTGAGCAGTCAAAACAATCCATGGCTGGCATAGGTATCAGGGTCTCAGAAGTAAGCAAACCACCACACCACGAAAACAAAACAAAACATATCTAGACAAGCTAGAGAATAGATTCTACAGAATAATTTCTTGAACGGAATATTCGCTCCAAACAAAAACGCTTCGATGAGACCAGTAATTGTATCGAAAAGACTTATTGTCTAGACACTCACGTAGTGATGAATAAAGACAAATGGGTTGATTTCTCATGTTGATGTTTTAAAGGTAAATATTACCTCAAACTTTGGTATTGACTTATTATCATTAAATCCTTTATTGTCAGCATGTAAATGATAAGTCTAAAGTGAGTGTCAACTGGTCTATAAATTGTGGTGGACGGGATAGCGCAGTGGTTAAAACTTTCGGCTTCAGACCAAGAGGTCTTTGTTTCGAATCCTGCCAGGGGCTCGGCAACATTGTCTGAAGAAAGAACTGTTCTACACGCAGTCAGGTTTGGGTGCAATGCTACTCTGAACTTCAGTGCTGTACCACCTGCTCGCAGGTTTCACGGCAATGCATAACCACAATGATGTTGCGGGGTTTCGCCCTGCAATAATACTAACAGTCGAGATTTAAGTGAAATACTCTTGAAAGCGGCGTTTAACCCTATAACACCTCACCTATAAACTGTGACAGCTCTATCATCCGGTACACTGTTTAAACTGGATTTTCTTCAGTGCCGACAGCTAACCATATTTGTCATTTAATTGCAGAAAGAGAACATCTAAAGAATGATCTCATGATAAAAACAATGATTATATCCACGTAAAGCAGTGGAAAATATCAAATGTTCAGCTTATTTAATTACGTCTTATACATTCAGTAAACATGTCTTGTAAATGTATCTTAATGGCCAACGATTCAGCAATATTGTGATGAGCTGTAATTGAAGCTTCTTATCCCTAATGAAATGAGAAGCATAGTATAAGATTGCATTTGACTGTATCTTGCTGGCAGCGTCACAGTTGAAAACATGTTTAACAAGTATTTTAGTGTAAACTTTTCTTTCATTTAACATTTAATCCTATATAAAGAATGAACTGCAAAGCTCTGTTACACACTTACTTCCATTAAATAGGGATCTTTTATAATCGGTTGACTGTTTAACAGTTGCAAAATTTGAAATAATCAGGACATCAATAAGCAAGCAAACGAAGTGTTACCATTCGTAAGCTCCCGTCGCAATGTGTGAGCAAGCATAGCGAGTACTACTACTACTACTACTACTACTACTACTACTAATAATAATAATAATAATACTAAAAATCATAGCATACTTATATTGCGCTATGTGAAACATGCTCAAAGCGCTGGGAAACAAGATAATAGGGAGAGAAGACATAACAAAGAATATGACGTGATGATCCAAACACATGATCGAGTCGATTGTATCACCAAGGTCTTTAAGGACAATGCAATGAGGAACTAAATCAATGACTATCGTAGTTTGAAGCCTTTTTTAAGTTTTTGAAATGTTCAATATTTATTTAGATATTATCTGCTAAATGTTTATATTAAAAAACAGTTACCCACGTTTCATTTTAGGTGAATAGAATACGATCGATGTTTTAGTTTCTATTCTAAATAAGATATACACGTGTGTCGATGGTTGTATGATATACGTGAAGAGAATAACGTTGTTTGATTTATTTATAACAACCAGGTATATTGGGTATGTGTGTTTTGTTAAAAAAAGTTTAGTTTTCATTTTAAGGAAACATGCATCATGAGATTTGAAAGTGACACCAATGTAAATTTATTCTAAAAAACAAATGTAGAAAAAAACTGGTAACGAGATCCTAACTAATATTATGTCCTCTGAAAATAATGAATATTTAGAATTAGCAGTTGTTAAAGTATAAATTATCATTTACATTCAATCATTCATGTTTTCAAAAGTGCAAAAAATTATGTAAACCTTCATTTTCAGTTTTACACAAATAAACATTCGGGATAGTAAGCCTTTATTTCTTTAACACACTTAACATACATGTATGTTACTCATGTAACTTAAAACATTTCAAATGCACCATCCTTTACCAGGTGAAATAACATTTAAAATAACCTGTCGCGAAAAATAAATCCCATGAATATGTTTTATTTCGCAGAAGCTGCTAACATGATTAATCATTCTTGCTATTAGAAGATTAATATATAATACAATTGTACTATTGTTTTATACCACTTAGCAAAAATCGTAAAGGTCAGTTGTATCACTTTCAAAATTAAATATGATAGGTGAACAATGTTTCTTCTGTAAATAGAAATAAGTGAGTTAAGAAAACCATATCAGACGGTTAACAGCCAGAATGACATCTGAAAAGAAAAAAAAACAAAATCCAACTTGTAAAGTTGAAATTGTACTTGCATTTAATTAGCGAGAATTAAGCTATGACATTTAAACTAACTTCTTATAAACAATCTCCCCAAACATGATCATTGTAAAAATCTCACAACATTATTTTGGCTGCAATTATGTGGCCAATATTGTGGATTTAAAAAACACAGGTTAAATGTTATCAATAACATGTCCCGGTACCAAGCCATACAATTGTTTAAAGGAAAGATGAAATACACAAGAAACTACTGATGTCTTCTACTACTCAACTGTCTGATCTCTTATCAGATGTTTCATAACTTAATGCAATAATGTAATTAAATTCCATGCGTTTTAGCTTCTATAACCTTCGAACAATGGCATGATTTCGTACCGAACACGATTTTCAATGAATTTGTATTATAAAAAACATAAGTTTTTCATGACCATAATCCAATCTAAAAGATCAAACAATTACAATATCGATAGTACCATGACATTATCGTTTGTTTGAGAGACTAAATCAGCTGGGACGAATGACCAATCACATCTAATTACTCCCTCAACTAAAGCCTTGTCTTTCAGTCATTTGCTGAGGCAACTATAAGGAATATTTAGATGTATCGATGTATGCCATCTTGCACTTATTGCACCACAGGAAGTTCTTTCTTTGGAATTACTGCTATAGAAACAGAGTTAATTGGATAAGGAGAACATGTTAAAAATGATAAATTTATGTTGGAAGAGATGTGGAAGTTGTACCCGGGTGTGTTCTTACATCACTGACCAAAGTTCAACACCTCCCTTCTACATTCATGAACACATCTTTCCCCGTATTGATTTAAGTTGCACCAGTCTATATCACTGACATATTCAAAACTTGAACCCGAAAACAATCGTGTTTCAAGTGCGGTCCTTTTCGGTGGAAAGTTGCAATTCTGATCTAACTTCTCATTGGAATATCAAAATCCTTCGCAGCTGCCAGATAGGCATGCAAATAAAGTTTGAGAAATTGGTCAAGGCCAATCTTACTTTAGCTTCAAAATTTGCTTTATCTGTGAAACGTAATGATTAATCTTTCATCGATGTATAACAATATAAAGTTGAAACTCAATTAATGAAAAAAATAAGGCAAAAGAATAAATCCTGAAAATCGCCCTTTGAAAAACGATGCTTTCTACAGCGATATCATAAATATTGGCAGGACTGCATTTGCGAATGTCGAATTTACTCTGACCATTCATTTTAAGACTCGAAAGTAATTTATCACTATGACAAGCAGTTTAACCCCATTTGGTATCTCAAAATTAGTCAATAAGAAACTACGTACAGTTCTTTCAATTTTCTTTGCGGCACTATTATAATTGTGTAAATATTATTCAAGTAAAGTCGTATATATTCAAGATATGGATTTATAAATTCCCGAGGGGGTTTGTGAGGAAAGAAAATAGTATAAAGTGACTCAGTAACTCTGTTGAAAAAGTTTTTTTTATCGTTTCTGTTAAATGTAATACATATTAATGTATGCAAACGTATTACCACATGGATGTTGCTCCTTTCGGATTAGCATTCAAGCTCAGAGCAACAAACGTGCATTTTTCAAAATTACTTTTAAAGCAATTTGGAAATAGCGTAACAACCACCTGTTTTTATAGGATATGTCTTACTAGTTATTTTTTGCCATTTAACGACAGTTCAAACAACTACACAGGTTATAAAAACATCAAATGGCATTTAACACCATTGGGTATGTAAAATTGGTTTAAGGTGGGTATAAATCGTCAAAGATGCATTCGATGTCCTGAATAGCCATAACGATACATATAACTATCTTTTAAAAAACATTGTGTTGTTAGGATCTCTCGTATAAAATCTGAGTCTGAAGTTTGAGTAAGTGTCATTTTAGTATCCTTTAAA
The DNA here is from genome assembly GCA_921293015.1 of Phorcus lineatus. Lineage (NCBI taxonomy): Eukaryota > Metazoa > Mollusca > Gastropoda > Trochida > Trochidae > Phorcus > Phorcus lineatus. Next base: position 54,610,967 of record OV121085.1, on the reverse strand, counting down.
TTACAATGTAGTGGAGATTTTCAACAAAAGCTTCCTTGCCTTTTATAAACATTTCAAATAATCTCCGTCCTTCGTCTGTTTAGGTAATAAGCTAGAAGCTAACTACTAACAGAGCTGTAATCCCAAAACGAAAAATTTTAATTTTGAAGCATTTGTGCCGTAAAAGACATACTAAACAATAGTGGACTTTCATATATATGAACATCACCGTTATTTGTACAAGCCAGTGGCTCGATACGAAATTTGAGCTAACTCCTAAAGATCAATTTATCCAAAATACTTATTTAGCCCCAATGGGATCTATTATCAACACGACCTAATTTTGATGCATATCTTATCCTACCAAAATATATGTCAAGACCAATACTGAGATTTCGAACTTTCGACCATCGTGTAACTATCAAAACGTTTCGCTGGTATGATATCACAAGAGATGAAAGAACATGCGAATTATGCAAAGTGAAAATATGTGGCAACAAAGATGATTTTTTCAAATCATAATTTTTATAAAAAGGGAACTGATTTTAATCAGACATTGAACAGTAGAGTATCAAGGAACATGATTGGAACTGATGTTTTAAAGGTGATGATCCTGTTCTTTATTCAAACGTTTGTAACATCTCACTGTCGACGTAGATAATCACTTCGTAAACATCTTAATTAAAAATAACACGCCTCATGTCTAGGCATTTGCGGAAGGGAGCATAGACAAAGTAAAATAGGTTATGACAGTTGTCTCGCCTGCACTACTGGATAAATGTCAAGGGCAGTGTGAACCAGTAAATATTTATTTAATGGGCTATTCTTTAATGCTAAGTGGAAGTTGTCAAATCCTGTACTTCAATCACATTTGATCCCCTTATTAATTCTCTTCCATTTGTTATGATCTCGATTAGTGATTTCTCTCTTAACTAAAGGATTGACAAATTTGCAAAAGATATTGCGAAAATGAAAAGATAAACAGGTAATGTTGAGAAATGAGAATGTCAAAAAGAATCGGAAAGGAATCGTAGTTTCCCAACCGTCAACCACAGCCCCTTTCTAAAGTTTAAAACCTCTGTACAAGTTTTTGTCCTTTTTTTAAGTTGAATCATTCTCACCGAACATAGGTAGCTCCGTCATAAATTCCTATACAATCTCTGTCTTAATACGAAGGTTTCTTGATCTAGAAATGTAGAACGCCGATTGGATGCAATCAAAATATGTTGTGCAATTAGCGATGCCGTTACAGAAGTTATCATTCACATCGCTAGTTATTTCCTTATGCTTTCCAAAACTTTACTTTATTGGAATATGCACCTTGCACTTTGAGTCTTCTTTACAGAAGGCATACGCCTGATTTTGCGACTGCATCATTGCAGAGGCCCGTGTGAGAACACATATGTTATTCATGCATTTGGTGTTGTCATTGACTGAACTATTTCGAGGTAGTTAGAATTGTACTATTGCGCCAGTAAGGACAACTGCCGGCAGCCCGAAAAACCTTCGTATTAAGACAGAGGTTCTATAGGAAATTATGACGGAGCTACCTCTTTTGGAAGGGAATAAAGTTGAATGTGATATGACATAATCACCATGCTACGCACTCTCGTGTTTATTTGCCATAACAACTCGTCAACGGGTGTTTATGCAAACGCCTACCTACAATAGCTGTAGTTCTAACTCGGAATTTGTATGCTGCCGAAATGAGCCACATACATGTGCTTATGCGTTTGCATACATCAATATATTAGGCACATAAAATAATTATTTTAATTATTATGTCAGTAGATTTCTTTATGAATAGATAGATAATGCCTTGTTTTCACACAGAAACCCTTCAAATTTTAAAAATACATTTCTTTGATATTAATGGTATCATGTAAATAAAACTTTACACCTCCTTAGCTGTGCAAAAGGCAAATTTCTAAAAGTGGATTCTCTTCTTGATTAATTTTGAAATACCAAATCTTGTCTTAATGCGGATCATCGTGATGACTCGTCATCTGAGCCTGACTATGAAACGCCAAAGAGAAGCAAATTCGATATTAACAAATGCATTCCTGTTAACGATTATGATGTAGAAAGTGTCGTGTTTCAAACGGGGTTTTTCATTGGTGCCTAAGGACATGTTTGTAGAAGACATAATGATGATGATTTCTTTGAAAATTGTGTTACATGAACTTTAGATTTACTGTCATATTTCAATGAAAAAATAATCCGAGAAATTCAAGAATGAAGCACATCATCGAATTTCTACCTATCACATAAGAGTGTAACGTTCATGATAGAAAATGCATTCGAAAGTTATCATTGATGTCAGAACAAACCAGGGTACAATATACACTTAAATGCAAATGCATGTACGTAAATTGAGAACATAACAGCACCTATCCGATTGAATCTTTTCTTTCAGTAATGATTCCAATTACAAAAAAACTGCAATCACACTGTCATAAGTCTTATGTCAATGTGTCCGAGACACTAGATCTGCCTAGATTGCTCCACCAATGGGGACTAGTGGTGTCTGACATGGGTACAACAGTGAAAGTATGTATATCCTCCGCAAAAGAGACAATGTTATTTAGGTATTATGTACTTTTCAGTTTGAAAATTGTTCTATGACTTTGCTTTATATATTATTTTAATGAATTGTATGTCATTTGCTATGTTGTAAAGAATAAAATAGGAAATTTTTCAATAAAACTAAATGAAATCAACATATTTTGGACGAACTCGCATAGTTTAAAGGATTCCGAATTATTTGCAAATAGATGAGCGTTTACGGGACACCACAAAGCAGAGAAGCCCCAAAACTGAAAGTTCTGCCTTCCTCCTTTCCACCTTCTTCACAGCCACAATAGAATGGTCATTTTTGTAGATAAAATACAAAAGTAACTTCAGTATTTAGGTCAAGAAATCGGACCCACGGCAAGTAGGATTTGGATATCATTACGTCGTTGCGGATATTTCACTAAATCTTTAACATATTTTAGTGATTTCAGAACTTGTTACTTTTCTCTTTAATACGAGTATGCCCTGAGAATTCCAAGGGGCTATGATCACTTAACAATTAATCTAAGGTCATTAAACGCTATTTCAGATTTTGAAAATTTACCTCGTCTACTCTCGTGGAATTGATCTTTGGTCATGGTTTAGAATTCCGGGTATTCAATCCTTCTGTTGCATGAAACTCGTTGCCGAATTTTTAAAATTTAATATCTCGCATCTAAAATTGTGACAAATACCTAATCAATATACATATCTGTATTTTTAGGAAAAAGAACATAAACATATCAGCTTTCATTAATTTGTATATCAATATAAAAAAGAAGATAAGATAAAGAACATTAAAGTGTCAGTTTTATTTAATCAATTTGCATAAATAAAAGCTGGAAACTGCAAAGCAAATATTCAAATTTGATATTTGTTTACATGAATAGTAATCTTTTAAAAAATAATGGAAAGCAAATAGACTATCTTATTCCTAATGCTACAACACTGTGTCCGAGACACTAGATCTGCCTAGATTGCTTCACCATTGGGGACTAGTGTGTCTGACATAGGCTAAACAGTTAAAGTATGTTATCAATATCTCCATTACTCCGCTTCTGACTTCAATAGTTTATTACACAGGTACAGAAAACTGTTTTAGGATAATATGACATTTATGAGAACATATATCATTTGTTACATTATTAAACTCACTGTTGCTGAAAGACTTTGCTGCTTGCATAAACATATTTGGTGAGCTAACTGTAAAACAATTTCAACACCTGTCACTTAAAGTATGTGAAAGGCAAGTTAAACGTGGCCACAGACATGTCCATAGCTATACTGAATAACTTGTAACAGATAACCCCTTTTGGCTGTCCAGATTGGAGCTTCGGACTCTCATTTTGTTATTATCGCTTTTTTCTTTAGCTGAGCGAAAGCAATGTCCAGATTTCCCCAAGGAACATTCGTTAAGGCGATACACTTGGGACCATAGAAATTGTTACTGTCCTAAATAGGTATTAGGACATACGGGCAAGAAGATTGAGAATTTTGGTTCCAACTTTTACCGTGAGTATGATTTTTTATAGGCGTTAAGTTATTATCTTGTCTGTTGTGTTGTCATCTTCTTATTATTATGTGATTGATTGATTCATTCATTCGATCATTCGTAGTCATTTTATAACGTTATTTCACTGTTTAAATTTGGTCACATACATGGTTTGATTATGTCAACTGCTTAAGTCTTGAACATTCCATGGGTTTCTTGGAAACTTGAGAAGGCCTTCAATAATTCTTTATTATATAAAAACAGGGTAGCCTACTTAAGGGCTAGCTGATCGAATACAAATCCCCAGGGTTCTTGATTTCTGGTTCTTGCATTTTAATTGTTTATTCTGCTTCCCCATTGTACTTCACTGACTTGGATAGTGTAAAGTTTCACTCTTCTATCAGCTACCTTCAAAACTCCATCGCTTGATTCAACTGTTTTCAACTGCTGAATTGACCAAGATCTTTGTTATACCCCGCCAACTTGGGGGATATTGAAATGGTCTCCGTCCGTCCGTTCGTCCGTCCGTCCCGATAATGTTTCCGGAGCACAACTCCAAAATGGTGAGACCTATCTCGACGAAACTTGGTATGTGCAACGGGCAACATGCGGAGATGTGCCTTTTGGGGTTTTCAAATTCTTTGCATTTTTTTTTTTACCCGTTTCCATGGAAACGTAACATAGGATTTTGTTTCCGGAGCACAACTCCAAAATGGTGAGACCTATCTCGACGAAACTTGGTATGTGCAACGGGCATCATGCGGAGATGTGCCTTTTGGGGTTTTCAACTTCTTTGCATTATTATTTTTACCCGTTTCCATGGAAACGTAACATAGGATTTCGTTTCCGGACCACAACTCCAAAACTGTGAGACCTAGCTCTACGAAACTTGGTATGTGCAACGGGCATCATGCGGAGATGTGCTTTTTGGGATTTTCAACTTCTTTGCATTTTTTCCGTTCGTCCGTCCGTCCGTCCGTCCGTTCGTTCGTCCGTCCGTCCGTCCGTCCGTCTGTCCGTCCGTCCCGATAATGTTTCCGGAGCACATCTCCAAAACGGTGAGACCTAGCTCGACGAAACTTGGTATGTGCAACGGGCACCATGCGGAGATGTGTCTTTTGGGGTTTTCAACTTCTTTGCATTTTTATTTTTACCCGTTTCCATGGAAACGTAACATAGGATTTCTTAAAGGTTGTTTGTAGAAAAACAACATGATCACTGTTCAATATTTCATAACTAGTATCCTTAACTACCCTTTCCCTTTGGCGGGGGATATAGCTGACTCTGTCTGCTTGTTGAATTTAATAGTGGTCTTATTAGAGGGCAGTAGCATGTTTTTGGAAATCGTTATTTCTAAAAGTTCTACAACAAACTTTAGTATATGCCGAAGTTATTATCTGTAGGGGGTCAAGACATGTCATAACTCAACTCGATCATCTGTAATCGTAGAGGAAATAATCAAATACGAAGCAAAAACCACAGACGGCTATATTTGTGTGAACATCTTTTAATCGTTTCAAATATCGAAATGGATTTGCAATGCTTAACCGGTCATGGTACGTTTGGTTTAAAACTACGTCTTGAGAATAAAAAAAAACAAGCTTCTTGCAATTGGGAACGAATTTTCTTAAAATACTTGATTTATCTTTGGATAACATTATAACGCCTCTTTAATTGTGCCTTAAGGAATATTGCCTTGCATTAATTTGCATTAGCCTAATATTTTTACCTTAATGTTAGTTTATTGCCATTCATTTGTAATAATTGTCATATTCTCAAACTTCTCACTTCAAATTCACACTTCAAATAAGATTTTATCACATGGTCAAACAAATTTAAAAACACATAGCTTTGATATTCTTATGTCCCTCATACCACATTTAAAAAAGTGTGAGCTCGATTAATGATTTTTTCTTTGTTCATGAGATCGACAACGTGCTAATGTATCTTTGTATCGTGTGTTGGGAAAGGGAGGCCAGCACTTGTTAGGTCAATATATCTTGATTTTACAAAACCTTTTAGGCACTGTTGGGGGTTTCAGTTGTATCTTGCAGCGTGCTAATTTGACATCCATCCGCTATATTTACAAGCAAGCAAGAAAATAAGTCTTTCGAAGTGAAAGAGTTTGTGGTCATTAACATTGTCATTAATATCCATAACAGAATTACAACTAGAGGTAGATATGCAATAACATCACTGTTAATACGTTATAACTCCAAAGTATCAATGCATTGCGAAAGGTAATTCTTTCTGCGATTCATTAGGCTTAATTATCAATTTATTTTTTACAATGTAGCTTTTCATAAAATTCTTAGTAGTTACGCAATTTATTAAATGTTTAAATTTAAAAGGAGTTAATCAAATAAAGCCTCGAAACAGCTATAAAAAAGTAAAAAACCTCTTTTGACATCTTAATGGCCATGTCACTTGCTCACGTCGAGGCGTGGTCTAATTGCACAGAACGTCTGATGTTGTTAACGCAAGAACGACTTGACATCAGTTCCTGTTAATGATTCACAATCGAACTGTGATTTCCCCAAATCTATCAATTGCAAACTGGCTAGATTAAAAAAGCATGTGAGAAGGTAGTTTTTTGTAAATGTCTAATGAGAATCGAGTGGATAAAGGCCATGGATAAAGTGAAAAGCAGGGAGTGAAAATGGATCAACTGAAATAGATTAATTTTTTACTTCAGGCTTACAACAAATCGGTTTAGGTATAAGAAAGTCCTAGTGCCTCTCCAATGATGTAATTAATCATTTGTATCGAAATATATTTCAGTGTTATACTAGTTGACTTTTTCTATGAAAATTATCCTTGAAACATATTAAATTGGCTTATCATAACTGTTTCATAAAATGACATAATAACAACAAGAAATGAAATGAGATTCTTCAATAGCTACTCATCAATAGATTATCAAATATCTATTTATACTATTTTAATTTTTTCAATTTTGTTATTTTGTGATAGATGTATTGGATGAACAATATATTAGATTAACAAGATCCTAAATATATGTGCATAGAACAATACACACGTGTAAAACACTATATGCAGACAGGTGTGAAATAAGATAAAGCATTCAGATTCCTAACCTTTCTGACACATCTCACATAGGGAACGATATTTACATTCACATTAGCTCGCAATAATTTGTCAGAAATTGAGCATACACAATTTGCAGTTTAGTTGATTGAATTGATGCCGTTATATGATTTGCAGGGCTGTCATACTTATCATTCCAACATGTGCGCCCGGGCAAGCCGTAAACATCTATCTTAATCTACCCATTACCGTCAGTCGAAAAATTGTGTCAATTAAGTTCCTGAGTTTTCATACTTCCAGTCGGCTTACTTGCTTCACACGCCAACTATTTCACACAATAAGAACACAAAAAATCCATGATTCAATTAGCATCCAAAGCTACAGTCAATTACAGGAGCGAGTTTAAACACATGATGAAATTTATGTCTTATATATTCAAATTCAAGAGAAGTTTTGTAAATTTCATTGGAATTTAGAAACAAATTACAGCAAAATAACTGTTATGACTTTTATATGATAGACCCAGTCCCGGACATATAAGTGCAGATTCACTCATATGAGATCACTAACAAAACGAAAGTCGCAGAAAAAAATAACAAAAAGTATTTAAGTAAATCTTTCCATAAACTGTTATAATCTACTTCAAATCAAATCAATATTGAATATTTGAAATTAATTATAATGTCATTATGATGTATATATATGCAATAGGATATTTATATAGTTATTATTATTTTATAGTAAACTGTCCAGACCATTTAAAAACCTTTACATCATTTACATTACGAAACAAGTAAGTCAAACGGGAATAAAGGATGTAGACATAATATTGTTCAATCATGAAAACGCGTCCGGGACAGTTACGATGACAACCACACTTTGACATGCTAATGGCCATATTGACCTGATCTACAGGGTAATTAGAATCACATTTATTCTTATCATTACTAAAACGTAAACTTGTTTTACATGCTTTACACTTGATTCGGGAGAGTACTTTCAGTACCTCAATTGGTAAATATGACTCAATTTCAATCTGTTTTTGTACAGTTCCCACAGACCAAACTAATGATATTCAATTTACCAGAGAAATCATGATATTCTGTCTCAGCCTTTGTGTCATCTTCATGTGAAAATTAGAAATTGTCATGTGATGATTACAAATATACATCGATTAAATCAGCGTTTTGCATAAATTGTTGCAGAGTGTATCTTGGTCTGCTTCAGGTGGTGTTTTTCAGTTCCTGTAAATGCCATATTCGTTCTGCATGATATCGTACGTTATTATTTAAAATCGTCTGAAAAATTCAGAAGTAGTCTATTTGGTTTACTTTGCCACTTTGACTTGACCTCATAACAAGTAAAAAAACAAGGTAAAGCTAATTTTGCATTAGCACTTAAACTATATGTGTACAGTCCATCAGGGAGTTAAACATCCGACAAAAGAAAGTTTATAGTGTTCAACAGAAAGTTGGATTTTACCGTGTTTTCAACAATATTTCAGTTATTTAACACTTGGATATTAATCATCCAATGGAGAATAGATTGGCCAATGAGAAAAGGATTCGAAAGGCTGAGGGAAACGACGGAAAGGAAGACATGGTGAGAGATTGACAGTTTTAGAACGATATCTCCAATCGTTAAAGGTGCAAACTTTCATGAAGCAGCTGTATATAATATATAGATATAAATATATTCGGTAAAAATGGGTTGCTTTATTTGTATAAAGAGTAGTTAATGATAATCATAAATATTAAAAACGTGAGGCAATTTTGTGAATATTTTTGATAAAGACTACTTGTGACATAAAAGTAAATTATAGCAGGCATCTGTCTAGTTTCATGTTTATTTCATGGTGATCTAGTTACTTTCACCAGGTTATTTTGAGACGAGTTCCGAAGGTTTTCATCTACTTATCAAGAATTTATTTTTCCGTTGCAATTTGACTAAAACATAATCAACCGAATAGATAACAGTTTATTTTGCTGATCATGAAAGCCCAGACTCGGTTTACATTTACGATCATATCATAGAGTTTAATATGTACGTTTACTTTTCATCTTTTTTTAAGAACCACAGAATATATTCTTCATATTATTGTTCAGAATGTACAGAAAATGTTCAATTTTGTCGAGGATTCATTTGAACATCTAACATATGTGATGAAAGATGGATTACACTATTCGGAGAAAGGTCGCTGTCATTACACCTGACTAAACCACGGAAGAGAAAAAATTTGAATGCAGCTGAAGATAACAAAAGGTCAAAAGCGACGATTATCAAGTCAAAAACGTGTGTGCGCACTAAAGCTTGACATCGTCTTCTCATGCTGCGAATGAGGCGCTGAAGATCATGCCTCCACGAGTGTTCTTCCGAGTTCCTGTTTGTTGCTTGGTTGAACCATGCGGCCTAGCAATGCCTTTAGGAGAAGGTTCCATACATGTTCAATCGGATTAAGATCCGGCGATAAGTATGTCACTTGAAACTACTGTTCCATCACCATTTCTCAATATGGAACTACATTGTCGTTCATAATGATGAAGTTATCCCCGATAGCTTCAGTGGAAGATTTATAGTAGACTTAGATCTCATCCCTGTAACGAATACCAATTTTGGTGCAATTCTCAATAACATGCGTTTCCGGACCATATCTCAAAAACCATTCAATATTCTTCTATGAAATTCGGTTTGTGGTTAAGTCTAATGGTGGAGTGGTGCCTTTTGCTATTTTGGTTATTCTGAATTTTGTTTTCTGTTTTCCTTGGAAACAATTCGAACTTAGTGCAAATGGGGGGTAGGGTCCGTTTCCAGGTCATATCTCAAAAACTGTTCAATATATTTTTACGAAACTTGGTATGTGGTTAGATCTAGTGATGGAGTGGTGCCTTTTGCTTCTTTGGTTACTCAATTTAAAAAATATTTTTCTGGTTTCCATGGAAACAATTTGAACTTAGTGCATATGGGGGTAGGGTAATTATCCAACCTATAACAAAAAAAATATGTTAATAATATTAATAAAAATATATAATAATAATAATAATAATAATTCTTTATTAACCCGAAAGGGAACTTGTGTTACATCAGTTGCTGCACACACGTTAAAAAGTATAAATTTAAAACACACGGAACAATAAACAAAGCACTAAAACACAGGACGCATGCCGTAACAGCCGGATATGACTTTAAAATACTTAAAATGAAAATTATACAGTTGATAAAAGTTGAGTGATGTAGATAGACTATAATTTGTTTAAAACCGCAATGCTTGTTGGAATGAATGTTTTTGATGCTCTGTTCGTTCTAAAAAGAGGAGTTTGGAAGCGGCGTCCAGAAGGTAAAAGTACATATTCTTTATGAAGAAAATGCTCGGAGTCGGTAATGATTTTTGATCCAAGTTTTTCAATCTGCCGAGTGCCCAAGAGTGTTAGATTTTCCAGAGAGACTCCTGATATTTTACTGGCCATGTTAATGATTTTTGATAACTTGTTTTTGTTTTGAAGGGAAAGACTTCCAAACCAACTTTGCATGCTAAAACAGAGTATGCTTTGAATAAAAGTATTGTAATAAAGAACAAGTGTAAAGGTATTCACATTAAAAGCTTTAAGTTTGCGTAAAAAATACAATCTTTGTTGGCACTTCTTGTAGATTCTGTCTGTATTTGCGTTAAAATTAAATTTCTCATCAATAATGGTGCCGAGATATTTATACTCTGGGACAACGTCTATTGTTGAATTGTCAATAAGAACAGGTGTGTACACAGGTTTCTTCACTCTAAAGTCTATAATCATTTCCTTGGTTTTCTTGGTATTTAGAACTAAAAAGTTGTCTTGGCACCACTTGTAGAAACGTTCTATGGCCTGGTGGTAATGAGAATCAGCGTTGTTGCTTATCAGTCCAACCAGTGCTGCATCATCGGCGAATTTGACAATCAGAGTTTGATTCACATCACTTCTACAATCATTGGTATAAAGCGTAAACAGCACGGGGGAAAGCACACAACCCTGTGGAGCACCAGTATTTAATATAAGTGTTTTAGAATGTACCGAATTTATTCGCACATACTGTAGACGATTGGTTAAGAAGTTCTTGATCCAAAGACAGATGTGCGGATTCACTTGCAGGTTACACAGTTTCTTTATCATTAAATGAGGTTGGATAGTGTTAAAAGCAGAGCTAAAATCCACGAATAAAACACGGGCGTATGTCTTGGGTGTATCAAGGTGTTTACTGACTGTATGCAAAAGCGTCACTGTGGCATCCTCAACACCTCGTTTCGCCTTGTAAGCGAACTGTAGTGGATCAAGATGATCTATGACATTTGACTGGAGACGACATAGTACGATACGTTCAAGACACTTCATGATAACGGATGTCAAGGCAACCGGTCGGTAGTCGTTAAGATGTTTGGGATTTGGGATCTTCGGCACAGGGATTATCTTTGAAAGTTTCCAAATTTGTGGAATAACGTGACAGTTAAATGACTTTTCAAACAGTTTACTGAAAACATAGGCGAGTTGTGAGCAGCATTCCTTCAGTACTTTACCAGAGATGTTGTCAGGTCCAGGTGACTTCCGGGTGTTTATCCTGCTGAATAATATTATAATAATAAGTATTATTTTACTTAACCTGGTATGTGGTTAGATCTAGTGCTTGGCTGGTGCCGTTTGCTACTTTGGTTATTATTAATTTTTCATTTTACTTGGTTTCCATGGAAACAATTTGGACTTAGTGCATAATGGGGGCTGTGCATGCTATTTATGATATTTGATGTTTTTGTGAGTATCAGATGTCACATTCTCTACAAAAAAGAAGTTGACAAATATATAAAACCCTTCCTTATGCACTATTGAACTTGTATATTTCACGAGTCATTATTATGTCAAGTTATTATTGTATATTTGGTATGGATTCTTTCTGGTATAAGTGGCAATAAGGTGATAAGATTGGAGTAAAAATTTGGAAGGGGGACATCGCTGTGCATCACATGCACATATTTCTAGTTGCTGATTGTTAAAAGTGATTTTCGATGAATGGGATGGTAACTGCCTGCCACGTCATTGGTCCACGTTTTACATAGATGCCCATACCCTACTACCATAAATCCTGTACCAGATCCAATAGGCAGACATACTTAAGGATGTTTACGTATTTTGTTACATCTACAATTGTAGCAAATTAAGACTTGCAAAGTTTTTCAATGGATCTAGATATTTGAATTAAGAATGAATGTTTGCACAATTGTATTTAGAAAGTAGAACAAGAAAAAATTATTAAAGACACCCATCTATTTTCCCCATTAAAAAACAACCACCCAAGAGGAAAAAATCCAACTAGTTTCAAGGATGAAGAAACAAATACAAAATAACTTACTAAATCCAAGAGCTCAAATGTTTTTTAATGAATCTCGAAATTTGAATTCAGAACGTCGTAGTTTTTAAGAAGTAGAAAATATAAACATTTCTCAGGACAAAATTTTCCCCGCAATATAAAAACCTAAAAAACACACATAACGAAAAAATCAGTAAAAAAATCCAATTATTTTTGAAGGTCAAAGAAAAAGTATAAAGTATGTTGCTTAATCCAGGGGCTCCGACTCCTATTAGCAACATGAAAGCCAATGTGTTCAGTGAATCGATTCATATAACGCCTTTACTCTAATTTGGTAAATTCTGCCTGTCAGAAGTTGTAACAAAAATTGATTTATTTGACAGTTCTGACTTTTTGTACTCTTAGAATAGAAAAGAAGAGAAGAATCCTCTAGGGCAGTGTATTGAGGTTTGCAATATATAATTATTGTTTAGGAACAAGGGCAACCAAAACAACTCAAATATGCTATAACGTCCAGAAGTGATCAAATATTTTGAGTCTAATAAACAATGAGGCGCTTAGCAAAGAAGAATTTATTAGAAATGTTGACGTTGGCAACATATATGTCTAACCAAAATGAAATCACCACATTGCATTTATAACATTATTCCACATGTTTTGACTATAAGCGTAAAATATCTTCTCTTGTTTCTTATCCTCATGTTAAATAGTTGTGTGTGTAATAACAACAAACAGATAGTAAATGTTTTTTTCTAATGAATTGTGATAAATCTTTATCGTACCTACCGTGGGTAGAACACTGTTTAACAATTATGCTAACTCAAAGCCAATAGTAATAGATATAGTTCAAATACTATATAGACAGTAAATTAGTGATTTTGTCACCAATCAAAATATTTGTCAAGTTATTTCTACATTGATCTCGGTTCGATGGTCTGGCATACAATACACGTTTCTTTATGTCACATAGATAATCCAATGTTTCAACAGGGTGTGTATTTGATTCAACGAATGCGTTGTAGTTATTTCTCAAACGAGCTTCAATATTTGAATATATGTAAGTTGAAGATGACCGCGTTGTTTTTAAATGGTTATTGAACCAATATGAGGTCGATGACAAGCCCTCTGTCACGTAAATAAATTCTTACAGCAGGAAGAATGACTCATCTTTCTCCCACGGATTCATGAAGCTGTCCGTGATGCCGGTTCTAAAGAAAGGTGAACGAAGTGTAGTGGTCTTCATGTGGGTATGTAAAGCGGATATGTTCATTGACTATCACGTTTGCTGCTTGTATGTTGAATGCGCTGGGAGAATTACTGTTGTTCACCATCTGATAGTTGACCTGGCCGGCCACTTCCATGTTAACATGATAGTATTGATAACGGTTTATCGGTTTACACTTAAAGGACGCAATATATAAGAAGTTGAATATCCATGAATACTTCAATAGTGTGCCACCGAATTGATGATTCTCTCTACAACGGTTAAAAACGTTTATACGATGTAAAATTTCAAAATGATGTTTCTTAACTCTTACTAATTTGTGATTGATGTGTCAGAGTATATCAAAACTAATAGAAATACCATTCCCGGAGGACTTGTTGATTATTAAGTCTTGCAACATGTTGCAACTTGTCCTCAGGCTACAATTAGATTATGAAAAAATAGCTGCCCTTTGAAACACGAGACCCTCTTCAGCATTATTGAAAGCAGAAATTCATTAGCGAAATTTGAATTTGTGCCTGGTTTATTTTCATCACGACAATCTGCATGGTCATCATTTTACATTTCAACATTTTAAGAGGGAGTTATATTTCGGACAATTCTGCTTACAGCAGAAGTTTCCTAAATTATCAGTAATTCGATATTGTTAAAATTTTAAATATTCGTTTGTGCATTACATGGGGTAATATGTTTGTGAACAAAATAGTCAATTTTGAACTTCAAAAACATGGTCATTTCAAAATCCTGGAGAGATGTGATTAGAAACATTGTGACCTGTTTCATTTGTAAAACGTAACTTTTAACTCTACCAAATTACAAAAATATGCTTTAAATTTACAAAATGAAAGTTAACATTTCACCTTTGACATTTCTAGAATTACATTTCAACTTCGTTAAACGGGACGTTAAAATTGACAGGAGTGAAAGCTAGGTTTGCATCCTTGGACCTATCTTTTCGAGACTTACATGGTTGAGAACGACAAAGTAAGGTAAGCAGGTAAAACTTTACATGTTATTATTTTTTGCCCACAAACCCTTTAATAGACATATGGATTGACGAGAAAAAATCGTATTAATAACATCCCGAACAAAACGTGACATAATGTAACAAGTAGCTATTACACAACCAAAATCCACTGATAAACAACACAACACTTGACTAGACACCAAGCTAGGCTAGCCAAATTGTTACATTGAAGATTGAGACCTCAAAGTCATCCCTAGGTGCAAAACTGTACGCTTTGGTGACACTTTGGTGGATGAATTAATTGCCAAGCTACAAAGGCCTACGAAGAATCGCGTTACTTTAATCCTTCCTCAACGGTGGACGAATCAACTCTCTTTTAAGTTTTAATCGTTTGTGTACCAAAAATTCGTGTATTCATATTCCTACAAAAAATCGGTTCTGTTTGGTTCGTAAAGTACGTTTACGGTGACAAGTATCAGCACTAAGAGTTATGGAGGTCTCATAGAGCTGTAGTGGTCAAGTCATGTTCACCCGCATGGCTTTGAATTGCACTAGTCTATATCACTGGCTAACTGCCAACACGTCAAAATTAGTTTTTTCAGTCCAGCGACCTCTGCGGCGAAAGGTTGCAATTCTCATATGCTTTCTCATTGGACTAATGAGTAAAAGTAACAGAATTGCCGTCTGTGACTGCGTTTCTTCAGAGAGAAAACCATAAAAGGGTAAAAAGTGTTTGATAAAAACTTTTTGAAAGGGAATTTTTATTTAACAAATGATATCGTCAGAAACGCAATGTATGAACTATATATTAAAAGGTTCAATAGTTGAAGTTTAAGTTAAAATGTACATGTCAGGGGCCATCGAATTATTTAATTAGTATTTGTATGTGTCATTTAAAAAAACCTCAATTTTGGGTGAGAATGATAATGAAATAAAGAAGCACATTTGCTCTTGAAATACAGTAATAATACCTGGTCATTCAAGTTAAAGTAGTTATTAGTATAAATCTTTTTACCCGATGTAAAAAAAATTCATATATTCAGGTTATGAAAATGTAAACGCATAGAAATTTGGAAACATTTTTTTTAGGACTATTATCATTTTCGAAAAACTTTTAATTTTGAGGAAAAAATTGTTTACGGAATTGTATCGAGAATAGCTGTTTAAAAACTCAAAAATTCATTCCTCAAAAATTGGTCATCAACGTTTGAAAATTTGAAATCATTGCAGTTATAAGAAATATATTCAGCTAATGTTTTGTATTCGATTAGAAACACTTTTCAGACTAGAAGAAAAATATATCCCTTTTTTATAATATCACTGTATATGTTTTCATAGTAATGTGACTATCTCCAAGAGATTCAGCTCTCCAATTCAGCTCTCCACTACGTATACATTTGCCAAGGACAATGGTTCTCGGGGATCAGAAGAACTAAGGCAAAGATTATGGCTCATCTGAGGTAAGACCACGTGGCCATTTCGCGCAGAACATTCACCTGATTATTTCTAATCACATCACGTAAGGTGTATTTCTCACAAGAGATCATGGTTCCATCTGAGCCAAAAACTCTGAAACGTTAAGGCCGCTTCTGTCTGTCTCAATATGAACGGTATCCAGATTTCCCATGGGACCATTCCGGAAAGGAGGGTCGAAGTGTTAATGTTTAGACTGCATTGAAAAACAGGGACGTTTGACCATAGGGTCATTTATCAAAGTGGGACACAGAAATAGGTCAGGAATCCAAATATCGTTTGAAATCACTACCACTGTAGGCTAGGACTTGAGGACGTGGATCTGCGCAAGTTAGTGTTTTAATAGAGAATACACACGGGACTATAAAAAGTGCTCACTTCTCTAAAGGTTTCCCTCCACGTCTTGTGTCGGATCACTACACATATGATATGATAAGATATAACTTGATACAAAGGAAAAACATTTGTTAGATTCAAGTAATATGATTTAATATACATATATAATACTATTTTTTTAAGTGGGTAATGGAGATGTATCGTCAGACCTTCATTTTATAATATAGCTTCTATTCAGCGGGTATGGCATATCATATAACATTGTTGGTTCTTAAGTTATTAATACAAACACACTCGTATGGAGACAGGTCACCGTCATGAGTAATGAAGGGTCATGGCAAACTGTTGTTAAACAATATTTGTAAAATGTTGATTTACAGTGGAACATTATTTTAATGAAGGTTATGTGAAACAATTAAAAATATTCTATATACATGTACTTGAACCTATAAGATTAGTGATGAAATTTACAAAATATGATATACTTTAAAATGGTCTATACGCTAACTGCGCATCATTCTTCGCAGTTTATATTTAGAAACTAAAAAGCGGAGGAAGTGAAAAGAGGCAATAACCCAAGGGACACATAGCAATTTGTCAGTACAGACAGGTGGGAGCCGAATGAAAGAACTGAACAGCAAACTAATCAGCAACGACATTGCTTTGAAACAATGGGTTTGACTATTTAATTTGTGTTATTTGATGAACTAATTCGTTTAGTTAGATAAACAAGAACATTTTAAGAAAGCTTTTGAAGTCTTTCCTTTAATGAATTAGTTTATTTAGATTGTTATTAAAGAATATATAGTCATGACCTGATGCAGTCATAGGCAGTAATTATGTATAAGACAATTTTTTATGAATTAAACAAGAACGGATGTTTACCATGACTTTTTACTACCTATTCAAACATACAAATATCCTACTTAAGTTTCTTCGTCTATAAATTTATCTTTAAGTTTTAAGTTTCTGAATCGTTGACCAGAATTTTAGTAAAAAATACTACAAAATCAAATTGTTTCTCAATTTTATATCAAAAGTAAAAAACCTATTGAGAAATAAATTGATCAGGCTAGTCAAATTCAAGTGTATTGATGTTTGATATGTTTAACCATATTACTGATAACATTTATTACAAGAAACCAATTCATGAAAGAAAATAAATGATCAGAAACAGCTTAAATGAAAAGATAGCATTTGGATCATCAAAACTCTTATTCAAGTTGAGGCATGATCTAATTGCAAGAAATTCTCTCCGCATTAACGTTATAATGATTTGACATGGCTTCCTGTGAATGATCAATAGACGAACTGTTTTTGTTCCTTGAATCTATCAATTACAAACAGGATACAATGATGTTGTGAAGGAAAATATTTGTTTTGAAAATGTGTAATGGAAGTGCACAGAAAAACGTTATTGATAAAGAATAAAGGCATTCATTATTTTTGTTGTTTTTAAACAGATCGATGAGATCTACAAATATCCATTTTCAGTGGCTTTCTAACTATCAGTTTGGGGTATGGTCAAAATAGTTCAATTTAAAAGCACTGTAATAAATACAATTATATTCGGTGTCAGTTCTCGCTGATGATGACCTTCTAGTACCAGTGAAACAGTCTATGCGCAGGAGTGGTAGATTTTTCGCTAACGTTAAACTTTAAGGATAAATTAAAATGTATGCCATAAAAAATATATTTGCCACCAACTTCGGACGTTTTTTATAGGGAAATTTAGAATGCCTTTACAATGTATCCAATGTATTGAGAAACAGGGCCTACAAATTGTTTTATAGAGTCATATAAAAGAATTGTCTGCACAGCCCACTGATTTATGTTCGCAAAATAAGTGCATTGTTACAATTCATCTTGCAAAGAAGCCACATAAAATCTAAAAGACACGACTCATTCTCCATTCTAAGCCCCAAAACTGCTTGTGGCAGTATGAAATTAAACCTTCTTAGAAAAGACGTAAATTTTCTTTCCATGGTATAAGAGAATTCATTTAGACAATTCATGTCATTCTTCATTTCGTTACAAGAGCAAATGTTCAAACTTGTTTTGAGAAAACACTGTCCGAGTTACGATGTAAAACTCCCTGTGAAAAGGATGAGAAGACAAAAGAAGTGTTGATATATGTCTAAAAACTCACCATATAATCGGAAATTCAAATCAGAAAGTGAAGAAAAAAGTGACATCATCCATATATATATATATATATATATATATATATATATATATATATATATATATATATATATATATATATATATATATATATATATATAATATATATATATATATATATATATATATATATATATATATATATATATATATTGTCAAGGAAAACGTGTAATGTATCCACAACTTCCTTAAGGACGGAACAATGATAAGATAAACAGAAATACAAGCACATATACTTCGCAGGTATCTGTTATATTAAAGTGTAACCTTTGAATACATCTTTCTATATACTTAATAAAGTATCCATAGAGTAATTTGTATTACTTTAAGTACGACAATAATTCATGTTGTTACAGATTCTGATTAAGAAGCTGTGCTCAAGCGAACCAATTCAAAGAGTGAACATATTGTCATTATTTAATAAAATAATTAATCTCAATGCATTTAGTTGACTAAACGTTTAGCACATTACATCAATTCATTATGATAAGATAATGTACAGAAAGAAAAAAATGTTGACAAATTGGCAGATGTATTTATTACAACACTAAAAATATTACTTTCATAATTATTCTATGAAACTTCGGGAATCGATTGCAGAAATAATTCTTAAATAATGATTGAATTACATACATGTAGGTCTAAATCATTTTATCTTCGCTTGATTTTTAATGTACTCGTGAAAGGTCAGGTAAATTTAATTGACCCAATAGATGGTTTTCCTTTTTCGTTGTGGTATCGTCAATGCATTTTCTTCTTGAAATAGAAAATACCACATAATTTAAACATTATCTCACTCTCACATTGCAACACTCTCGCTGTGATAGTCTCAATTGCTTACAATAACGTGGCATGGATAATATTCAGTATGCCGAATCATTAGGGTTGTATGTTGGATGTATTGTATAGTAAGATACCCATTACTAGCATTTTCTTGTGGTAATATCTCAGGCAAGCTCAAGTTGTCATAACCGATCTTGCTTCATACCTGCATACCAATCATTGATTGATTAATATAATGGAATAAAGACTTCATTACAGAGGCCAGAGTAGCATAAGAAGATCAAAGAGAATGGAGTAACAAATAACAATACCATAAAGAGCACTTTTCAATAACATCATGGCATTAGTTTGATGATTTATATTTCGGTTTATACTGCAGTGAGTGCTGTCTAAAGCTAGATCGTTTTCAGATTTTAGATGATGTTTGATACGTTGTTTTTGCTTCTTGAGGAAACCTCGTTTGATTTATCGATTTTATGATAAGTAAGTTTGGCAGCTAACTATCAACAACTCATGTCAATTTCAAATGTAAAGTGGATACTTCAGATTCTACGATTTACATTAAAGAGCCACTCTGTGAGTTGTTGGAGTCATATATGCCAAACTTAATCAATGGTGTCATTTCATCGCGAAGAATCGACTGTTACCAAAAAGACACATTTTAAAGCTTATTGGTTTCTTGGTGAAGGTAGAACGTCGCAATTATGATCGAAAACCGGACAGTGGAGCGCGTCAAATAGTCAAACGCAATTTTGGAGACTTATCTAAAACAGCTAGGAGGGCAGTTAGGAGTTGATAGCGTTTATAGGTTATCCATGTATATTGGACGTGATATCTACACCTCTGTGCATTTTTAAGGCTGTTTTTAGATTTTCATGGATGACCAGTATTTATCATATATGTATCTTTTGGACATGAAAAGTTATGATGTTTTGATTTTATATCACCACAAATGACCTTTAGGTTCGTATCAAAGGTAAATAATATGTTATGAAAATCACGGAGTGGCTCTTTTATTATTGTTTATCAGACAAACGAGGACCTGCAGTTTTTATTTTGCCTGTCACTTCAACTGTGTTGTAATAATAACTAGCACTTAATAGTTCCTCCCCCCCCCCCCCCCCCCCCCCCGCTCCCCCATGAAATGGAGCATGGAATTGAAGACATTCTTTAATATCACCTCAGACATGTTTATTTCCATGAAATGTTTTACTGTTCATTAGAATCAACCAGCTCTAACCGATTATACATCATCACTATTTTCAGTGATACAAAGGCGCTTTCATATAAAGAAACGTGTATTGTCACAAATAGAAATATAGACAGATGGATTTCTCTAAAGCTATTGTAAGCATGTAACAAGATTTATCTGAAGGATATCACTACTCATACTCATATCATGCCTATCCACCTTGGCAGTTTTACATGATATGCTAAAAGCAAGTACTGATTTATCAATCTTTGATCAACATGTATTCCATTTAAGTTTTCGAAGCTACCAGATATTTGGATTCATTTCCTGCTGACAGATACGTATCAACAATTCGTGAACAATCAATCAAACGTTGCTTCTATTGTGTCTATCTTTTGTGGACTATTATGAATGACCCAGGGGTCAGTTTCACGAGCTTTGAGTTGTCAATGGTCTCCAAAGTGTATCCTCTTAGCTGACAGGCCCCTGGGAAATCTTGATACTCCTAACTGAGAGTGACGATTCTGTACAGGAAGTTGCCTTTATTCATTACTTTCTCGAATTAGTCCACATATCTATGAATGCGTTCGGTAATTGTCAAAGGAAGATATTCAAAGTATCATACGGGTACCATTTAACTTTATTATCAACCAAATTAAGATACTTCGTTAATATTTCATTCATTGAATACAAACACCTATTTATATTGCAGGTTACCTATTTCTGTGCGTCTCACAATTTCTCTCCTCTAATGAATATCTGCAAATAATGTTTTTTCTTGTGATATGCAGTACATAACCACTTTTTCTTAATCACAATAAGCAGGTTCACTTTATAGAAAACCGTAACGGACGTACATAGTAAGAGACAAGAATGCAAGTATTCTGATCTCATGAATTCAGCCTGTCTTTGTCCTTTATCTGTTTTTCTAGCATTTTACTCACATGTACTTGTTATTTGCTACTAGAAATATGCAAACATTGCTGTATGAATATTGGTAGGCCATACATCATGGATCAATAGATTAAATATTAAATTCTAAAATAGCATGTCAACTGCATTAAGCAATATTTTTCTGAAGCAATTCATTTTATCTATGATACAAACTTATAATTGATGTCCTGTGTTACATGTTCTTTCTCAATGATTGGTGTTCTCAGAGCGACATTGAGCGTACAACTGATACCAATCACGAACTGCTGTGGTATAAGTTAGTGGTATAAGTTATTACATTCCCTGGTCAAAGGAATAAAAAGCATGACTAATGTGCAAGCATTTGGATGTTTGGATCTTTCTCGCTGAGTCATTTAACAAAAACTAATGAATAGGAAGACGTTAGGTAAGATTGAATAAAAAAAATGATACATATCTACACTTATGAATGTTATTTCCATTCTGATATCAAGTGCAGCTTGAAATCGATTTCCTTAAGCTTTTATCGTTTTGAAACTATGCTGACCCCCCTATTTCATTCATCTTTCATCATGTTTAGCCGTGTTCTGCATTTCAACAATTTCTATTTAGTAGTTGCCATTCGTTATTTCTCAGTCGTGCCGCCGCTAAAAGGTGAAATAAGGGTGTCATTTTGAACAAACGTATAGAAATTACCGATAATTGAATTACGACGTCATCACGTTAAGCTTACAGTCGTAAGGAAAGGTTTCTTTCTATTACAACGACGTCATAGACACGAGCGGCCCCTGACACAGTGACATTGGTGACGTCACAAGACTTTCAGTTCTAGCCGTCTTGTAGTGTTACTACAGGGCGTCATTGAACTCGTCAAATTTATACAAAACTGCTAAATGTAACCATTTTGAATGACAGTTATGAAAAGACAGAATACACGTTCAACAACAACTAAATTTATCTTTTATCTTGAAACTTTTTCACAAATGATAAATAGCCGTAAGTAGGTAAGTGACAAGTAAAGCCACAGCACTCGCGTATAAATTTGGAGATTCGCCAACTTTATACTTAATAAAGGAATTTTTATTTCTATTCTTATGTTATATTCGAGGGTTAATTCTAAAAATAAACATATGGGTAATATAAACAACAACCAACTCCTGACGGGGGAATGACAGATTATCTTTCCCTCATTATATTGTTTGTGTAATTCTCTCGCCAAGGCTCGAGAATTACGAAATGATTATACATCGGGAAACATAATCTGTCATTGACCGTCACTCGATAGTTACTGTCTATGTACTGTATACTCAGACACAATAATATAACGATACGCGTTGAGACTGTTTGGCGCCGTCGGGTTACGGAAAAACAAAATTTGTTTCACATTATTTCGATAAAAACAATTCAGTAAAGTTAGTTATAAGTTGCATGCATTTGAAGGGTGAAACAATTGGAAAATAAGTCTTATGTTTAAACTTGTTAAACTGACTACCCTCATTTTGGTTACAGAATACACCACTAACATTGCAAAGGTAGGCATGATGAGCAATGCGTTTTGTTGACCATGAAAATGCCTACTGTCACACATTTTTAACAACAGCCAAACAATTCCAAGATTGTTTGAACAATCTGCAGAATGTGATCATTCCTAGATTGCACGGAACAATCTATACGGTATTAAGTAGTGAGACAAGACCAGAAATTCTGTATAACAACTTCCTGGTTGTGTGATTCGCGACGTTTCAGAGTATATGATTACTTAAGAAATAAAGCTAAGTCTACCCCAATGTGTTTTGTAATAAAATTTAGTTTTGCCCTGAACTAGTATAGTTAAAGCACGAGGACGGAAAATATTTCTTATAAATAGTTACTTACGTTTTATCTTGAGCTTTAAACAGTAGCAGCGCGTGAAAGAAAACAGTTTTTGAGGTGGCTAATATCAATGGACATCATTCTACCAGTAGAAAATATCCCCTGAACCACTAGAAATGCGGCTTGTGAAAATAAAGTTGCCAACTTGGACTGAAAGCTGATAAATCTATTGGTGTGCAGGTACAAAGTAAAAGTCAAAGTTTTCATTCATCGTGGAATTTTTCATTTCAATATTTTAACGTATGTTCAAGGCCATATCTTTCTCGTGAATTAGATTAATTCGTAAAAAAACTTTGTTCTATTTGGAAAGCTGTCGACGCTGATTCAATGCCAACATTGAATAGAGGGCATCCAATATATCTTCTTGACAGACAGACAGACAGACAAGTTTATTCAGTAAAAGGCCCTAGGCCCATGATACTTTCATTTCCTTAACTCATAACCTGGTGCATATGCTGAGCTGAAGCATTTCTATATGTTTAAGTACATGGTATAGAAAATTACAAACGTCTTTTATAATAAGGTCATCATCAGATTTTAAAATGTTGTTGAAATTTACAATGGGATTAAGATTCTTCAAGTGTTTCTGTAAATATCTTAATCTTAATTCAGAGAAACGTTGGCATTTCAAAAGAACATGAAAGTCATCTTCAACAACGTCAATACCATTCGATTTACAAAATAACATAATCTCTCATTATGGTAAACATTATTATACCTACCCACTTCAGCTGCTAAATGAATGTTGCCACATCTAAATTTTGACAATGCAGATCTGAGGTGTAAGGAATGTCACAATTCAAGTATCTTTCAACATTTAAGAGTGTCTTAAATTGACAGTAATACAAACATTTACTAGAATTTTGTACAGAAGGATACCAACACTGTTTAAGATTATCAGAAAGCCTTTGCTTTAATAAAGATAGGAAATAATCAGTATTGCCAACATCCTGGCTTATCCATGCATATCCAAAGCCGTATCTAAATAGAATATGTTTTACACATGTTGCCCAATTGAAGCGACCTGATCATCTAGAGCCTTAATCATACCATATAGATGTTTTGGGAATTTAGTTTGAGGCATATTTAATAAATGGCACCAAAATTTTATAACTTTAGTCACATACACAATTTGGAGAGGTAATCTACCACACTCACCAAGAACCATATTATTACAAGTTGATTTATCCACTTTCAAAAAGTATTTACAAAATTTAACCTGAACAGACTCGATGATATTACAATAATTAATACCCCAAACCTCAGACCCATAACACAAAATAGGTGTAACTATGCTATCAAAAATTTTGAACAAGAATTTAAAATGTACTCTTCCCATCTTTCTCTGAAAACAATTTATCGAAAATATTGCCTTATTTGCTTGCTTTGAGCTCTACTCCATACAAGTTTAGGTGTAAATACAAGTCCCAGATATTTATAGAAAGAAACAGTTTCAATAATATTACCATTAAAATACCACTTTTCATAATCCCTTAAAGGCCCACCATTTCTAAAAACAAGAACTTTTGTTTTGCTAAGATTAACTGACATACCACTTTATCTACAGCATATCTCAAGAGCTACTCTGGAGGGTGAAATCACGTTATTAACAAACGATGTCCTTCTCGCTTCACTACCTCCTTATTTCACGATTGATTTACTCGTTCAGCTTAATTGTAATAAACAAGGTATATAATATTAATAAATGTAATTTGAAGACAGTAGCTCTCCAGTTAACGCTGCATAATAAACAGAAGCGAATGCGTTTCGATTTTAGATGCAATATCTAAAATGGTGATATTAACACTTAATTTGTTTAAAACTCATTATTGAACAAACTTAACAATTCACTGTCAAGAGTTTTTTTTCAATAAAACTGTTTCCAGACAAAAATAAATACAGCTAAAGTTGCCTATTTTTCAGAAATGACTGTAACTCCTCTTGTTGAAATATAAAGCCATCAGAGCTGATTGGTTTACTGATTACCAAAACGGATTGCAAACTTGGCTGTATTTAAACTGATATTCAAATAATTCTTTACAATATTAACATGAGGGGGTACATTGGGTTAAAAGTCAGCAATATCCAACCTGTTAACACTTCTGTTTTCAAAAAAGAGTTGACATATATCAGTATAAGGAGCGAAAGGGAAAGAGAAAAAATTCAAATAGGCCTTGCGTCGTCGAACTAAGATGATTGTTTCAAATGTAGTGATGGTTATTGAAATATCACACTTACAAGCTTTATATGCAGGTTTGAACGATGATAACAGCTCTGACGTTTAAATAATGTGAAGGTTACAATAATCGACCAGGCTCGTGGTATGTTATTAAGAGAATCCTACATATGGTCCCTGAGATATCGAGCTTATAAGGGTGACATATAGAAAGATATAAAGTATCCACTCAACAGTTATGAAGTTATTCCATTTCGTACGTTCGTAAGGACGGTCGCTGTCTAAAACTATGTCCCCCTCTTCAAGTTAAACACGCAGAGGGAATATTGCTGTAAAGGTAGTAAACCATTACGTTATTACCCTTTTAGCGGAATGTTTTCTTTTCTTTTCTTCAACTTACAAGCAATATTTTATCGTTTGTTTTCACGCATTTCCTAATCACTGCCATGGCTTTACCGTAATTTCGTTAATGACTATAATTTAGAAGTCATATTTGACGATATTTGCACTGATTCTTGCTTAAGGAAATGCAGATCAGGTCACCTTGACCGTTTGTTCTAAGCGGAACTATTCCGATACATGCCTGTGTATTAATTCGAGATCCAAGAGAATGACACTTGATCTTTACGTAACACGTGCTGGTTTGTTAATCAGTTGTGTTATGCAATATGTCAAGATGTCATGGTATGAATAAAACATGACTTGTCAATATGCAATAAATGGCGGGGGAAGGGAGTCTATTGACCTCAGAGCAAGGAATGATTATATTAGTCTGAACCATGTGAATAACAATTTTCGGTTTATTGAAGGAGTTGCAATCTTTGGATGATGCTCATCTTAGATGTTGGCATAATACGTTCTCTTCTAAGAAGTGATGATAACTTTATCCCAACTGAAAATATTTGAATGTCTGACAAGCTCGATGACGCTACTGGTGATTATATTTTAACCACAAATTGAATTCGCAGATTGTCTAAAGTAATAGGGCAATTACATACAGATTTTAAAAAGACTTATCACTGACATTGATGGGAAAATAATGAGACAGTGACATACGTTGTTATACCATACATCAATCTTAACCATTTTATCTTAAATGCTTTTTACTATGACACATACATCTTTATTGCATTAATTCGTTTGTCGTAACTTACTTCCATTTTATATAGCGTTGAAATCAATTCAACTTCATTGAAACATTCTTGCTGGTCAACAAACATCAAACTTATGAACGTATGATTTTAGTAAGCGTACAATTGTTTTATCTATTACTAGTACAATCTTCAAAAATGGAAATATCTTTAAATCAATTCCATTACTCGATGGTCCAATTCATTTACAGTTAATCTTTTTCGTAAGATTATGTATAATGAATATCTATGATATCTAACTTTACATTAAATACACGTTGTGAGCAGTTTGATTTTGACCTTTCTCTTTGATCATCCTCATGAATTAACGAATCGTCAGATTGAAGAATTACAAAAAGTCACCAGAAGGAAACCCTAGAGAATGTTCCTCACTTCCGCACTTGTTGGTTAACGATTTATTCTTAGAACAGAATTCATAGTCGTTTGTCTTTCCTATTTGGAATTAACTCGCTCTTTATGATTTGTTTAATGTATGTTTTTGATGAGGAGCGGTTATATCAAATACTGTCAAACTTTTGCTAAGGACCATATGATTATTTTCATTAAGACATGTTCACTTTTATGTACATATAAAAATATAAACGAAAATGTGTAACGAACACACAGAGTAATTCACTGATGTCTGAATAAGTCATGCACACCATGGAAGGCTCGTGCATTAGTACATTTCACATAACGTTTCTTATATCAATCTTTGTGGTAAGGCCTTTTGCTACGTGTCCGTAGAAACTTGCAACATACCTTAACTTTCATGCAGAATTGAATGGTTAATCCAAGACGTTGTAGGCGACATATGACCACTGAATAATTGTGTAGAGGAATTTGAATGTTGTAAGAGGGGCAACACAACGTAAATTTGGTAAAGAACTAGGTGCAAACCACAGTGTCACCAACAGGGCTAGGAATCGTTTCTAAATTTATGAAACTTCTGCCACGATCAACGATCAACAACGTCACTTGATGACCATTTCTTTGACTGCAAACTCTGCGACACAACACCAGAAATGCCACCCAGCTGAGATCTAATCTCCGTACAAGGCATGACCTCAGTGATTCCACGCAGACTGTGCGTAGACGACTGCAAGAGAATGATTAACATGCAAGATGACCATGTGTTCGAATCCCCTTTACTCCTGATCACCGTGGTGCATGCCATGAGTCAGCTGCTGAGCATGCCGATGCCCTACTAATGACTGGAGGCCGGTGTTGTTCACGGAGGATTTTAAATTCGACATTCGACATTACTGTTACAGGGACGAGAGTTCGGAGAAGACAGGGGAAACGTTTGGCAGATGGTAACTTGGCTGAATGACATATATGGAGGAGGTCAGTCATAGTAAGGGGCGGAAACAACTGGGATGTACAAACTGATCTGCATGTTCTTGGATAAGGCACCATGACTAGTTTTCGACAAATTGAAATAATTGATATAGTTGCCTTCTCGATCGGGGAAGAGAATAGGTATGGAACCTTCTCCAAAAAGGCTTGTTAGACCGAATGTTTTAACCAAGAACCAAGCAGAAATTTGGAAGAGCTCTCGTGGAAGATTGGAACCAACAGCAGCAGATTCAACGCCTCATTGACAGCATCAGAAGCCTTAGTGTATGCTGGAGGCTCACATACACGTTATTGACACGTTGTCAACTCGTCAATAGCGTGTATGTGAGCCTCCATACATTCCACGGCCCTTATCAACAGTTCAACAGTATGTAGCATCGGGTATTGAAATATGATCGGTTGTATAAAATCTAAAATAGTGTGTTTTCATTGGTTTCCATATACGTCTCATATATTATCATATGTATTTTGAAATTACTATTGTCTATGTATTTCGTGATTGATTTCTTGCAATGAGTCTTGCGAAGTCTTTTAAACACAAGGTCACCCTCACGTACCAGAGAAGTGAACTATTCGATACTACGCATTAAAATAACTGTACTATACCTTGTTGAAGTTGTATATTGAATAATTCAGCATCTTCAAAGATTCTTTAAATTTATTCAGTAAGCATCCCACTAGAGCCATACTGGCAACAAGATTTGATTGAAATTGATTCCATACATTATTTTTTATATTTGTTCCAAGATATTAACATTTTTATCAGTTAAATTAACTATACAGATTTTTTTTGCAATTTTCGTTGTAAGACTTCGCCTTTGGTATCAGACTTCAGTTAAGTTTTTCTAAATTTTCGGCACAACAAAAAGTACCTTCTGCCACTGGCATACGCCATTCATTCAGGCAGCAAGTAGAGTTAAATGCCGCGCTTAGTTATATACGCATGTTTATGCAATTGCCTTTAGGAATATATGTAGTTATGTTACGTATGCGTCTTAAACACGAATAATATGTTAAATAATATTTAAGGACAGTATTTTGTTCAGTTAAAAACCAACTTTACCCTGCAACAAAATAAAAAATAGTGAATTTTAACACGATCAATTATGAATCAAAACCTAAAGATCGTCGACTTGTTGGCATTATGAAAGAAAAAATGCAAAAAACTGCTCCTGAAAAGTCATGATGACCCTACATACGAGACATCGGTTCAAGTTGACAAAAAGAAAACATCCGGTTATCAAGAGTTAACTCACACAGGAAGGAGACTCACGCCGAGAAAAGGGATATAAACTTAGTTTTTATCAATTCGGAAATTACCACGGAGTTTTATCATAAGGGCAGACGTTTTATGTTACGTCAACTGGGATATTAGCTTGCACTTGGTCCAAAAGGGCATGCTCTTTACATATCAGTTCAAACTGTGAAAACGGAGATGTGTTATGGCAAATTCCTTTCACAAACTTATTGGTTATTTGAATATGATAGTTTCAATCATGTGAGCTTTGATTTGCGACAATTATTGACGAATGTTTATTGACCGAGATTGACAACGCTTCCAAAGGCTGAACGCGGCGCTAACAAAACACGGACAGTATCTCAATTGGTTTATCAATGGAACTACATCAGCATCGCGCACAGCAAAGTGTCAGCGAGGTGATATAAGCCCAAAAATCTATTATGAGAATTTATTACTTATGTGGTAAGATACACACAGGGTAGTATTTTTCCTGTAAGTCACACGGGGGTCACACAATGTCCTGGCATTTGATTGGTTGTTATGAACCATTGAGAATGAACGTAGTGCCGGGACTCTTTCATTCATCTTTCATACTTTTCCCGACTGGCTCTTTGATTACCCGTATTCTGCATTTTTATCATGATCATTCAGTCCACGTAGCTGCCATTCGTCAATTTTCGGATGTGCAGCGGCAAAAACACGTGAAATAAGTCTGCCAAATTGCGCAGAAGTATAGAAAATAGTGAATTTTGAATTACTTCGTCACCACGTTAGGTTTACAGTCTCGAAGAAAGCACCTGGCTCTTTTATTGTAATGACGTCATAGACATGAGTGGCTTTAACATCAACGTACCATCAGTTACGTTACAAGCATTTAAGTTTCAGCCGTCTTGTAATAATAGTGTAGGCCGTCGCTTACTTATTATCAAATTAATATAAAACTGTTAAATGTACCCATTTGAATGACGGTTATGAGAAGAAAGAAAACACTTTCAACAACAACTACATTTAGCTTTTATTTTGAACCTTTTCACAAAAGACAATTTAGCCCTGCGTAGGTAAGTGTCAAGTAAAGCCACTGCACACGCATATAAATTTGAAGGTTCACCACCCTGATCCTCCATAGAGAAATGTTTATTTCTATTATATTCGAGTTTTAATCTTTTTAATCTTTTTAATCTTTAAAAAACATATAGATTATATAAACAATAACCAACTCGTGATGGGAAATGAGATATTTTCTTTCCATCGTTATATTAATTGTGTAATTCCTTGCCAAGGCTCGAGAATTACGAAATTAATATAGCTCGGGAAAGATAATCTGTCATTCCCCGTCACTCGTTAGTTATTGTCTATGTACCTTATGTCTGAAAATCTAGCTTCTTTCAGAGGCATTTTAGAAGTTGGAATGACGATAATGACAAGAAATATATGGATAACAACTTCTTTATTCATTGTTTGCGACGTTTCGACACAGATTCTTGTGTCGTTCTCAAGCAATGGTGCTTGAGAACGACACAAGAATCTTTGTCGAAACATCGCAAACAATGAATAAAGAAGTGGTGCTTGAGAACGACACAAGAATGTGTGTGGAAACGTCGCAAATAATGAATAAAGAAGTTGTTATCCATATATTTCTTGTCATTATCTGACAATCTAGTTTTGTATACAGAAGAACTTACGATTGAACATTAACATATGTAATTAGCAATCAACAAAGAGATTCTGGACAACAACAAACAATTTGAAATTTTATGTTTTAAAAATCAGTTAGTACATGTAAGTCAGTCAAAGGTAAACCCAAGGCCCAGTACATTGACTTTTTAACCAATCATCCCCAGTAGAGAAGCATCAAACCAAACTGTGACGAGATTGACACATTTACAATCGATAAACATCTATATTACCTTAGTTTATCTGCAACAATGTCAGTAACGCAAAGAAATCCATTGAGGATAAAAGTCAGGTTAGAGTCACGCCAAGAATGTATTTGGTATTTTTGTTTCATGTCGTTGACTATAGTGGTTTTATCAGGTTTTCGTTATTAACAAGTTTATTTGCAATACCGCGTAATGAAAATAGTATTCAGGATCATTACTCGTTGTACCTTACATATGCTCAGTTACAGATTCATTCTCCAAGTTTGGATGAAGAAGTCATTTACGTGTCAGAAATGTGATAGATTGATGATGTTAAGGCAATGTTAATTAGTACTTTTGCTAATTAGGAAGATTTTGATGGAATAGTTGAAACTATAAATAACCAAGAACGCAATGTAAAAACGAGTTGATAAAAGCCGTTATAACAATAGTGTTTGATAAATATTTATTTCCGTATTTGTATGCCATGACGGTTATTTTTGTGTTGAGATTATTTTCATTTCATATAAATATATCGCCAATCAAATTTACTTCTAAATAAATGAAATTGACCCTTAAAGGTCCCTTTACTTCTGACTAATAAAGATTCGGTTATGGTTTGTTACTCATTCACATTTTCTACATCGCGTTAATTTTCTCTTTGATGGAACATTTTCCAAGAGGAAGCAAGTTTCGATCAATTTGAAAATATGCACGAGTTTTCTTTTGTGTGTAGACTTTTATGCTTTACATGATTCTCTTTTTAGAAAAGGTCACCATGACCTACAACATCTTATCATGTAGGAACGAAGACTATTCAAGCTTGTGGAATCTAACAACTGAAAGCAAGCGATGCTGAATCATTACCTGACATTTTTATGTGCTTATCAATTTTGTCATGCAATATGTCAAGATGTTACTCTATGAATAAACCATGAGTTGTATATTTACAATACTTTCTGCTGCCGGGAATCCATAAACAGTAATCAAGGAACAGTGTCTTTCTTATATTGATGCATCAGAATAATAACTTTTGAATTGTTTATGTAGCTGGAAACTTTGGACATTGCTTGCTGATATTTGCAGTATGTAAACTTTGTATTTTTACTTTGTGAATATCCTTGTAAACCTATCAAGTCATTTTAATTTTGTAGGTTAGTTTGATACCAACTAAGATACTTAGCAATACTTATAATCTTTATGATTTCTTTATGTAATCATCTACGAGTCACTCTTGAAAAACAGTGACTATGAAAGTCATATACAAATCTGTTGGGAAGTTGTGTCCATTCGTGTTTTCAAAGAACAAGTTTTACTAGCAATCATATATACATTTTGTACATAGTAAACAAGTGTGCATTAATGTTGTCTGTTAAGTAAGAAGAGTATCATAAAAAGTAACCGAGAGATACGAATTACAATAATGAAGCAGATTACATTCAGATAAATTTTGGTATCTGTATTCATAAAATGTTATTTTTTGTGTCAAGGAACATGACTTATATCGTTACTCTGAAAAAGAAAATATAACATCCGTTGTTTTATTTGAGTAATTCCAGTTTTACGATGACTTTTCAGTAACTGCCTCTCAACAAAAATCATTAGTTACAGCAACATGAACCTTGAAAACCAAAATGTTTGAAAAGACAAATTTGATAAAAATAGTCTACTGGAAACTTAATGTTTTGGGCGTAAAGAACAATTGTAAATTTCTGTTAAAAAAATCACCATTTCAACTTTAATTTTTCTTTAAAGGAAGTAGTCATAAAATATGATCGCTTTGTGTTGTGAATATTGAATGGGCAATAACACATTTTTTAAGACAAATAAAGTGATATGATGAAAACGAAAAAAATGTTTCCAATTGAAAGATATGTGTTTTCAATCCAAAGCAGTACTTTGTAAAACGAATGTATCATGATCTGTTCGGCTAAGGAAATCTTTTTCCGTACCTCAGATGATTAAATGGTGTTCATACAATAATGGCAGCCTGTGCTCCATCGGGTTGAGCAATTAAATGTTATGACTAAAAGCTAATTTTTACTGTAGAAAATATAAAGAAGTTATTCTTTTTTAAAAAAAAAACCGTCCCTTTATTACAGTTTATCCTTACATTGCAACATCATTACATTTTAGGTAGAGATATACAACACTAATTCTAAAGTGTATATTATTAAAATGTGTATAGATATATCATTTCTATACTTTAAAACGAGAGGTGCTTTATTGTGCTCGTCGTTCAAAGCCTTTCAGATTCACCAATATATTTGATTTATTGATTCATATTCATAGTCTATTCATAGACATTTGTTGTTTCTAGTCAGAACTTGAATAACTGTACGATGACATAACTAAACATAATTTGTGTTGTGTGGTTTAGGAAATGATTTTTTCAGACAGTACAAATATAATGATTTAATATCTGTTTAGAACCAAATCGGAATCAGTCAAATTAGTTTGGACATATAATTGATTCCAGAATAAATGTTATAAACATTCAGGTCAGGGTTCAATTACTGCTTTCCAATGAACGTGTCAAGCTTCAAGGTACTCATCGTGACATAATACAATGCAGTACTAGTATGTAACATTATTTATTATACAAAAATATATTATTATATATTATTTTAGATTTATTATTATTAGATTTTGATTATTATGACAAGCACTATTTCTGGCGACCCTGGATCGAAAGGGTTTCTAAGATAAATGGTTAATTCTAGAAAATATTAAGATCGTTACCTAAATAACCTTAACAGTCTAAACAACGTTTTGGCATTGTGTTTGGTTAAATAATCGATCGATTGTCTCAATAACTTTTCATGATGAGGTTAATTGAGTGTTTCAGTCATGTGAAAGCCATATGCATACCAAAGCCTACATGCTCCTGGCTGGGGCACCAATCTGGACATGATAGAAGCCAGACCAAATTCGAGTCGTTAAAAACCTACTTTCTTATGTGGCCTTTCTTTACGTCTCTTTCCCTCACTAATTCGATCCCTTTTTCTTCCTGATCCATCCACTCCCTTTAATTCTCTCTTCATACACGCGTTTATTGTCTCCCCACAGAGGTAGTTCCGTCATAAGTTGCATAGGAATTTATGACGGAGCTTTGTAGGGAAAGATTGACACGCGTCAAATTGCTGAAATATTGTTGAAAGCACATAAAACTCGATTACGCACTTTAAAAAAGTTTGTTTTTTGCGTCGAGATCTTGGGCAGTCAACCATTAGACTAACTATGTGTCTTTGTTTTTGATTTATCATATATAGAGAATCTCACCCAAGTGTCTTCTGATATCAAATATATCACGAGTTGACGTGAAGTTATAGGTATCCGAGGCTTATAAAGCAATGGTAAAATGCTTTCTATAAGAGATGTACTCAAAAGTGTCAATTTATCCGATGTCAGGACTCCTTTGTCGAAATGAATCATGATATCAAAACAGAGCAGAACCTTTTCATGAATGGCGCCACGATCATGAAGGTCAAATTGGGGAATTGTTTAATCATATATCGTCATACCTTTCGTTTAGAACCGTGTCTGTTTGAGCATGAAACATTACCTTTATTAGTTGAAAGTTATTGAAAGTTATATGGATTCATCAAGAAACATGGTTAATGGTACGACACAAAAGTTTTAAAACTGAATTTAGCTTTTTTCTTAACTCACCTTAAAGTGATCCCATTTAAAGGTTTTTAAAAGAAGCAGCACATTTGAAATGATATTTGATTCTTGTGCTTATGACTTTGTAACTGGATCAATTCAATTTGAATGATTGTTGTTCTGGCAAAAAATCACAAAACATTCCCTGAAAATATTTATTTATATTTTTATGTTTATTTATTCAACATCGACGCCTGGGCAATAAATAACACAGGTCATATGAAGACGCGTGTTTCGTGACAGTAATTGAAGTAATTATGCCGCGTGTTGTGATTGTAAACAGGATAAATTCATATTTGTTCAGGTGACAACAAAATTGTGCTAGTTTGTTTAATCCAATACAATGTAAATATAACCTTTTGTACAATATAAAGTTCAATATAGGACAAAAAGACATATTTCACTAAACAGTATGAACTCAAAGGAATGCAGGAAGTGCACACTATGAAAAGGGATATTATCTGTGTTTATATCAAATCATTTTACTACAGGATCGTTTATCTCAATAAACGGCTCTCATGTTGTTCAAAATGAAAAAAACATTGTCAAACAGGACAGACTTTAAACATATCCATACTGTTTGAATAGCGTGCTAAATGCTGGTCTATTTACGAAAGCTTCGGTTGCCTGTCTATAATTGCTCCATTTACGTCTAGATTATAATAAATGCTCTCGGGTTATTATTGACGAACTATAACGTTTCAAACCAAATCAACAGTTTACTTTAGGGGACATTTTATCCTCAGATTATGGTGTACGAGAACAACTTCATGTGACAAAATAATTATTTGTACTGTCTGATTAATAAAGCAAAAAAAAACATAATAGGAATGTGACCGTTAGTTGGATAAACATGTGTTTAGGAGTGTATTCTAACATAAAGTATCAACCCATTCTTGGAAGTCCATAAGTTACTGGTGTTCTCGCAGATTCGCGAAACAATTGTATTGTGACGCCATCACAAAAACGACATTAAAGTTTTGTGATGTCGTCAACTCTGTGATATATTAAGGAGTGTTAGTGTTAGTGTTAGTGCAACCATTCCACATTACAGCATGTTGATGATGCAATGATTTTAATATCTGCAATAACTTTAACGCTAATGAATGTCTGACAACGAATATTTGAGGAGCACCTTGAGAGTTTAAGTTGTGTACGCGTAGTCTAGATATCTAGAAATCAGGTTGATATATTTTAACATGAACATCAAGTTTGTTTGTTAAAAACACGGAAATTGCCGACACATATATAGTTATATAGTTAACTGATGTGAATCAATCTATCAATCAATGGTAAGTTCTAATAACCTATTCTCACAAATTCAGCTCTGACTAAAACAATTTCTTCTTTCTTATTTGGAGTGAAACAAAATATAAAATGATATTAATCAAACCAATTATTTCACTTAAGGCGTTAAAGATCAGGTTTATTGCAAAAGTTTTTTCACAATCACACAGTCGGATACTAACCACCGACCCAACAATGTCACACAATGAAAACGACAGAGACCAAAAAGCCGATGCTATGATGTAACAGAATCTAAATCTTTATACAATATCTGAATAAACCAATTTTATGTGCATTGGTAACATTGGTAACATTGGTAACGCTAATAAAACTGTTGAGTTCAATAAGTTCAAAGTCACGCTGAGCATTAAATTGGTCATCAATCTATTCGAAACAGTTTCAGTTTGTTCTTTTGAATGTTTTGAATGGTGTTGCTGTCAAATGAAACACTTACATTTCCTTTTGGATTCGACAAAGAAAGAACATCATTTATTCGCAACCATAGATTACCTTCTTACAGCCACAGATAGTATATTCATTATCAGTAATGAGATATTAGCGCCATAAAGACAATGCTATGTAATACTTTGCTATTTTGATTCATTTTGGTTTAACAGTGGAAGGTAATTTCATTTATTTACCGCATGTTTTATCAAACTTGAATGACCAATACCATTTGGACCTTAGATTTTCCTTTCCTAGTAAGTGACCTTAAAGTTGTTGACTTTTGAGAAGATAATTTTCACAACTCTGCAATTGTTGTATCTTGTGTTTATACATAATTAATCTGATACGCCTGGAAATGGAAAATAAGTCCCTAAAACTCGAATAAAATTAACATATTGAGTATGCATAACACCTATCCAGATTATAACTGCCATCTGGAGAGCATCTCAAATAGTTCTTGAATTTAAACGTAAAAAGTGAAATTTAAAAACACTTGGAAATGACCAAAATCTCATATAATATAAAACTCTAAACACGGAAAAAAGCTTAACAAGTTTTAAGGGACTTGCGCACACCAATATGTTGTACGTACATACATAATGAATTGAATATCTCTCGATTATACCAAAAATCCACACTCAGGTAATGTACAATATTAGTTTCTTAGCAAAAAGGTATGCTTTCTATTTATAAAATTGATTATAAAAGACTGGAAGTATTTAATGCATCAAATCCGCATGAAAAACGTTATCGGAAATATCAAAAGTTCATTTAAATCCAGAAAAATTAAAACAACAGCGGCTATGAATAGTCCATTAACAATAGTAATAGTTATATAAAATAATATGAAATTAAACAACTATATTCTCAGTTGAGAGTTTATATAAATACAATGGGGTTAAATATAATGAAGCCGACACATTACTGGTTTAGCATTCCAGCTGTCCAAAACATTCCATTTTGTTCACAGATGACCATTGAATGTTATGTCTCTAAGCCGACTTTGGCCATCGTAACATTATTAGTGTTGATTTCAGGTCAAGTGTAAAGACTAATTTGTATGTCATTGCATACTTGGAA
This sequence comes from Phorcus lineatus, assembly GCA_921293015.1. Lineage (NCBI taxonomy): Eukaryota > Metazoa > Mollusca > Gastropoda > Trochida > Trochidae > Phorcus > Phorcus lineatus. The sequence continues at coordinate 54,573,379 of OV121085.1, read as the reverse complement.
ACCTACAGTGAGTATATACGTTTTCATATGCTTTATCAAAGCAAATTTCAACCGACAAATCGTTCATTAGAGTGATGTAATAACATTTGTTTTATATCTTCATATTAAAAAGCAAAGTAAGTATCGAGGTTTACTTACCTTACTACTCTCCACCTAAAATGAAGTATTATGATAAAACAATCAAAGTGACTGCAAACCAAAGTCATTGCCCGGTTTCTTCCATATTTTTCACTAATCAATACTTGTTATTCTCTCTCTGTTTAAGCAAGAACATCACGAATGCTTGACATGCATTTAATTTTCTTCGTATGGTCGACCATTTATATTTGAAATGAGACTCGAGATTACAATTCATGCCACATTAGGTATTGTCCGGCTCACTTAATTCATCGCTCAGTTTCATGAGGCCATCATTTTACTACAAAGTTATAACTCAAGCATGCGAGACAATATTTCATAACTTGCATTTAATAAACACTGGTATGATAGGAATATGGTTCACTGCTTTATAAAGATTTGCACTGTCAATCTTTAATTCCGTAGATATTTGTAAGTATTTCTTAGTGTTTAATGCGGGATAAGTACTTTTGTCTTAAAAAACTTCTGGAGCATCCCGAGTGTCTAGCTGCTTAGATGAACTATGCAACAGTTCGAATTTCGTGTTTTTCGTCTTTCTATCAAAAGGTTTTGCTACATAATTGCAACCTGAAATGAACCACAAAGAAGTCAGCTTACAAATGCATTGAGTGGAAAAAAACTATTTCAGATTTTTGTTCCTTAGATGTATTAGTTAGTCCTTCCGTGTCGTTTTTAAAAGAAACCAAATTTTAAAAACCAGATCACTGTTTTTCATCATTTCAATTAACATCTGAAACGAAATGGATCAGTAGCAAAGTAGAGATCAAAACTTTGAGAACTAACCTCTTGATGTCTACTGCTGATGCTTAAAAAGTGATACTTGATTTTAGCTGAAGGCTCAGTAATTTGAAATAAACAAGAGGAGCATGTAACTATAGCCCATTTACACATTAAACATTTACAGATAAGACACATTGCTTATGTTCATATTGAATTCTATTTTTTATATTAAGCATTTCCAACCAACCTATTCAATAAGGGTTTTGGTTTAGTTGATAAGTTGATTGTGCCGTCTATCTAGCTTTGTTAAACACCGATAGAGTTATAAAGCTGGAGGCATGTTCGTGAGTGAGTGAGTGAGTTGGGGTTTAACGCAGCTTTCAAGATTATTTCACTTATATCACGGCTGCTAATATTATTGCAGGGAGAAAGCCCGCAACACCAATGTGGCTATGCATTGCGGTGAAACCTGCGAGCATCGTCTGGAACTAGCGAACCATGGGTGGTACTGCGCTGAAACTCAGTGTAGCATTGCACCCAAACCTGACTGTGTGTAGAACAGTTCTCTAATGCAGACAAAGTTGCCGAGACCCTGGCGGGATTCGAACCAAGGACCTCTTGATCCAAAGCCGAACGCGCAGGCATATTCGTCATTGCGTATATCTGTTTAACAAAAACCGAAGCAGACTTTAAACTGATGCTACAATTCGCAAAGATTTTACGGTGTTTAATTTGAAAAAAACCCAATGTGATATGCAACGATCAATATTGGAGTACAGCTGATGAAAATTGTGATGAATCCATAATAATCATTCAGTTGTAGTGGTCGTCGGTTTATCGAACAATGTGAAGATCAAAATTATTGACAATAATCGATAATGGACAGGATGGAAATTTGAATGTTGATTAGTCCTCAGGGTAATGAAGAATGTTTAAAGAAATGAAAAGTGGTCATCTTTGTCAGGTAGTTCGTTTTCTTGTGATGTAAACATAATGGACTTATTTTGAGTTCCGATATCAATTAAACATCTATATGTACAAATTAAAGTAATGTAGATTAGTTAAGGTTTCTGGTTATTAAATCTTTTTTACGAAAAGGATCACACACTTTTAGATTGTTACTTTTAAAAAATAGGACATTAACAAAAACAGCTATATGAAATGCCAAAGTTGATGTGAGTATAAAAAAAACATATCGCAAAACTTGATAAAAAAAACCAAAGTAGAAAATACGTATTCAATTATTACCGAGGGACTCATCGTTTATGATTTACGTTTTACATAGCGAGTGATCATCTGCACAGAATCTCTGTATAATGCACGGAAGAATTGTATTGGGAACAAGTTTTTAAAAAGTGAGTATCAAGAACACGAAAGTTATCAATCGTGCTCTGTAGTTGAAAGCAGAAGTTCATAAGTATCCGGTAAACGGACATATGATGATATATTCGACTACGCGAGGACACAGCCTTGTTGTAAGTTTGATTTAGTCGTTCGTATTTTCTTGAAAGATATCACAGTTGATTTAAATAGTAACATTCCTTGAAAACCAAAAAGACAATTTAACGGTTTGATATATACGTAGAAATGATATGATAAACAAATGTCGAGTTATGTTAAGGAACCAATAGCACGGAACCAAAGCTAGATGGAGTTTGTAAAATAGATGATCTCTTAAGACTGTTGTGAGATTAGGTCATACAGATTTGAATCTGACGGACGTTTAAATCAAAATTTTAAAAAATGTCCCGCGGTAAGACAAGATCCATATAATTGTTTATCAGTATTTTTCTACATTTTCCGTCCTTTCCTGACGTTTAGAGAGAAGGTTTCATTTAAGATAATCAAATATGAAATAAAAGTCAGTGCAACCGATTTAAGAAAAATATCAGAATGTTTTTAGAATTGCATGTTAGAGAGGATTATGTGAAAGCAATTCACAATGAGTGCCACTGAAATTCCAAAACGAATTTCCGTTCCCTGTCAAGAATACTGCTGAAACGGAAACGTTTACAAGGCTTCTAATGCCGATCTGCTGTTGACTTACATGTAGTGTTGATGCAGAGAGACTGATCCCCAATTTATTTCTTTGTGTAGAGAACAAACTGAAAATAACGTGACAAATGTATAAAATTGTTGTTAAAGTGTTTATCCAACTCTCAACAGCGTTTAAATAGAATGCACAAAAACCTGATGAGTAGCGAGATTCCATGTTTGCAAAACGCTTCAGAACCAAAGTTCAGAAACGCATATACACAATTAAGAAACGCATAACCACAATTAAGAAACGCATAACCTCAATTAAGAACTACCTAAAGGTTACAAATCGGTAAAAATGATACATACATTCACTCAGTCATTTCTGTTAAAGAATCAATATCGAGTAGAAGTAAATTTAACAATTAACATTGCTTATTTCTTTGAGGTAATCTAATCGAGGTCAGTCATATTAATAGTAGCGAATACCCATAAAATTGTAATTACACTTAATATAGTTATTCACTTCACCAATTTGTAAGCAATATAATGACAATTTGTTATCCTAATTATGTCATAGAAAAATATCCAAGCAATGTAGGCTAAGTGTCGTTCATTTAGGACACAGTGTACGAGAGTCCATCCTTCTCATATATTAGACATCCTAGGTCGAACGTAAATGGTAAAATTTCGCGATTGGGAGACGGACCAATCAGAACGTATTACGTTTTCATAAGCTACATAACTGTTCGATATTATCGGCTGATTGACGTCATTAAGTCGGACCATCCCCAACATTTGAAACACTCGAACATAATTCAACCTTGAGTAAAATAACCTGTGTAACTCTCCATCGCGATCCATAACAGAAGTTGAACAACACAGTTTAGTTCTCTGCATTACCTGCCGAAGCGTTTAATAAGACGGTAGACGTACATAGCATGAGGAGTGGCGCCTCTCTATCTTATTCCAGGCAGTCATTCCGTCGATCTGACTGACATTCATAGCACTAGTGCAAGCTGTTTCTACATTAGAGGTGTTAGTAAATTTTCTTATGTTTTATAATGGTAAGTTCGCATAAAACCTAAGAAATACAGACCCAAGCTTAACCGGTCGTCGGGTAGAAACCAGACCAAATTTGAGTCGTTCTAAAACCTGTTGTCTATCTCTCACTATCGTTAGCCTTTCTTTCCGTTTTTTCCCTCATCCTGTCCATCCCTTTCCCCCTTATCTGTACACTCTCTTTTGGATGCTTGTCATCCACGTGTTTAATAACTGAAATATTGTTCAAAACACGTTAAACCCCAACTTACTCACTCAGAAATAGGGTTAGACATTTTTATCATAACAAAACTGGTGGTTTTCATTACTTTACTGTATGCGACATTTAAACCAATGCAGAAACAACAGAAAATGTGAGTATCTGACGTCAACTTGCAGTACACTTGTTTATTCACCATGGTGTTGGTACATATGCATTATACCAGACGAAAGAGTAATCTTCATTCAAAACTATTTCAGGGACTTGCCTTGTCCACGCTTAATATTGTAAGAGTTCTTATGCGAGTAGAACGTTATGAAATGATAAAAATTTAAAGGGAAAATCGTGTCTTTTTCCATTTTGAATATAAAAAAAAACCTTCCGTGATTTCTAAACAAGTTTAGAAGGGGAAGTCATCATAATTCTTCTTTGATGTATTACAAAGTTCCGAAAAGCGTTTTTAAGTTCTTGTCATTACTTATCCACCTGCATCAAAAGCAGATCGTGATCTTTACATTGTGTTTGTAATTTCCAGGTTTTTTTTATGGTGCATGGATAACAACATCATTAAATGTTTCTCTATTGTTTTATAAGTTGAGTGTTTTAGTTAGAATCACCAAGACACATAAACATGACTGTTGTGAAAAAAATGTAACGTCGATCCCGTGTAAACGACCCTATTAAGGAAATGTTTTAGGACAAAATGCAGAAATATGTATTCAAAATATGAGTGTATGGATTAAAAATGGAACTAATTGGTGAAAGCTTTCATACTCTAAATACATGTTTTGAAACAAACCATTTTTTTCAGAGCATAGAAATTGTCACGGATTACGTTGAGTATGATTTGTATTGCTAGAACTAAAGGCAAATACTGGAGGTATCTTTGTGGCAATTTAGAAAGAAACGTTATTGCCAATAATAAATTTCGAAATATATTTCAAACCTACCAAAGGGATAGTAAACAATTCAATTTTGATCACATAAGTTGTGTAGATCATGTTCTTTTGACGTCCTTCCAATTGTGTTATTTCCTTGATAGCATTGAACACCAGTGTCATTTCCCCCCCAAACATTAATCCGTCGTAGAAATATTAATCTCACGTTTAATCATGCATAATCCCTTATTTATAGATTTATAAATATGGACAAAATCTTTTATCTCTGGTTTGTACATGAACCTAAGCATTTTATATTTTTAAAAAAACACATTAAAAATTCATTTTAACAACAATTCACGATTGCTCATTAGATACGTAATAGATCCTGACTTTTTTCTAACGCATAAATTCTCCAATACCTAATTATTCAATATGAAGGTAAATATGACCGGAAAAATATAACATATGTTAGAAAATGAAGTTAGAATGTAAGTATATATTTTATCAATCATCTAATGTAAATGCAGGATATTGAATTTTCTTTGCAATTGCTTTTTTCGATTAACATAACATTTGCACAAATGTTTGGATTTGAAATCCAAACTTCAAATCCAAACATTTAATTCTGGTCTACGTATGTCGCGGGTTTAGAGGCTCACTAGTAGCTGCAGCTACTGTTACGTGTGAACTTAGAATAAGAACAATGTTAACAGTATAATTAGAAAATATGACAAACAATTGGATGTATGTACAAGATTGAATGAATAATAGGCCAAAGCATTTAAGATTACATTATGAATAAAACAAAATCCCAAAGATGCAAAGCTATTATAAAATGTATTACTACTAAGCAACAACACAATCGTTACACTACATATGGATTGAATGCATTGTCTCAAAGGGGTATGTGTGTTCATGACGGGTACACTGGGCGTCCCACACTTTCTTTATTTATTTAGAATCTTGAGACAAACACTAATAATTTCTAAAAGGAAATGACACAAGTTGATTGCCAAAATAATAAAGATGGTTACCTGATTGATTAAATTCCCCATTATGAACTTAAAAAAGAATCAAACATGTTATGACCAAAATCCAAACCGTGGTATTTCAAATTCACTATGTTCATCTTTCTGGACAGATAGTGTCAGACTCTTTCCTGACTTTCTGTCATGGCAGTTTAAAATCAAATATAATTATTAACATTTTCAAAATTAAGATGTTACTTGATTAATTTCCAAGTGTATGTTTCAAAAGGAAATAGAACTATGAAATAGAACAGCATTGCATTATGTTTGTTACCCTGGGACAACTTAAATGTAAAGGAAGAGTAATTCAAATCATTTTAAAACAAACGTCACACCATTTGATTTCGATTACATAAATCCTAATTGGGATAACATTCATGCCTTTTACAGCTATAAGTCATATATAACACTTTCATGTAGGTGATTACTTTTAATAAAGACGCTTGGACATAGACTACAAAATGCAATAACATTCTTTATGAAATGAGAAAGTAATGTTGTTGTAATTGGGCATATTCAAATGAAGAGGATTCAATCACGCGGTACGCTAAAAATGCAGTATGGATGATGACAACAAATAATCAATATCGATGAATAGTATATACGTATTCCACCACCAGTTACACATTCAAATAAAGACTATATATATTTACCCCTCTTCTTATTTGTACTGTTGGTCCTCGAGTGTATTATTACAATCTTTCATCTATTTGTGGAAGGGTAAGGAAGACTTTTCTATTGAAGATCACGTTAGCTTTTTCAAAACATTTCTGTCTACCAGTATTTTAGGCATCATATACGTTTCCATGGTGACAACTAAGAATGCCCTTGCCTTCATTACCAAGTCTTTTCAACGAGGTCCAATGCACATTGATTACGAAATAAAATTAAATAAACTCATAATCAGCATATTTACTTAAAATAACTCAAAAAGCCTAAAAAGCCGAGCTTGAATTATTGTATGTGGTTCAAATCATGTTTATCATCTTATGAATATTTTACTTCTCTTATAATTACGTAATAACGAATTAGAGAGGGGCGTCTATATTATTACATTTTCGCTCACTGACATACTGTTTGGCAAAACGATGCACTTATGCACTTACATGTATATTACTACTGTAGAATAAAGATACTGGTCTCTGTGACTGTAAACTAAACAGAGTATCCACACACTGATGTCGACATAATCAAGTGTTTATCCCTGAACCTTAATTCATGGCAGATTTGACAATACTGCCATATACTAGTTGCAGGTGATTAGACAAAACAAACAAACTCTCAAAGGGCGGAATTTCATACTGTGAAAAGGGGGAAATCTGTGTTGATATACAATCTCGATAATCATAAGCTCCATTTGTTAAAATAATATACATTTGATGATGCTCCAGCTGTTACTCTAAATAGTCAAACAGGGCACAGTAGTCACACGTCACATCTTCATCCTGTTTGAATGGAGATGTATGAGTTTATAATGATGAATAGTTATTTCATTAAATAAACCATGAGGTGTTTTGATCTTGTGCGAATTGATCCTAATAAATTCTATCAAAATAATAAAAGTCATATCGAACGTGATCATACCTAGGAAAATTGAAAAAAAACTAGTGAAAAGCATCTTTAAAATTTTGTAAATAAGAACGCGGGACTGTTTAAGACAAAGCGATTGAATTTATCTCGATTTAGTTCATTGCAACGGGGTGTAAAGTGACAAAACTGCTGTCGAAAATGAAATCAAATACGTTATTTGAGTCTTTATTTGATGTAACGTGATTTTTATATTAGCCGAGAGGGGTGGATGTGTTATATCGTTGCTGCAACGCAGTCGATGAATATTTTTTTCAGTTCCCTAAATGCTCTTACATAATTCATATTATCAGTCCTGATACAACGCTTTTGCTGGAAACTTCAAAAACAATTCCAGCTGCAGTCGAGTTTTAAAACACTTTCCGATGAAGTGAAAAAAAATGAGAAGAGTTTTAAAAAACAAGACGAAAAGTTTGTTTAGGCTTTCACTTAGTTCTTAATGTTGTCTGTTTAACAATAAACAGTTGATGCATAACGACGCTGCTATCATGCTGTAGCGACAAGTAAATCATTTCATGCGACAACCATGCTTAAAACAATTACTTTTGAGCTTTCACAACTCTCGCCTCATTTTCCAAATGCCAGACCTCTACAAAAATCACAACTGCACTTTCATTATTTGTTATTTTACTCTTAATATAATTAATGGATTGTAGTTTGTTAGTGTAAAAGCATTTGTGCTTTTGCATTGATGTAATATTGTTTCATGATTAAATCTTCAAAAACTGCTTCGTTTAAAGGTGCATACAAACTACACATGGTTTATCATTAATCACTTAAAGAACTGTTTCATACGCAATCCGACTCTCATGTGATCCTAATGTTAATAGCAAAAACAGCTCTTATCATCACAAACTACTACTTTGTGTTCATGTATCATTTGCGTAATTCCGTAATGGAGATATCAAAAGCGATCCTTTGGATTACACTCAGACTGATTTAACTCATAAGGATAATTTTAACTCATTTTCATGTGCAGCGTTTTCAAATTTCATATTTGAAATGAAGGCTTATATTAGAGCAAATGCGATGTAGGTATAAGTAAATTGATTAAGTAACACGGTACAACAGGGGAAATCACGTTTTTATTTCGAAGATATTCCTTGTACATTAAACTAGTGAAGTGTACCAACTCACCAAAATATTACATAATTCAAGCAATGTGTCTGACAAGAAAATAAATAGATACTTTGATATTGGTTGGATAGTGAAGCGGAAAAATTGCAATTTGGAAAGTTGCATTGATTTTACTGAGGCGTTCCTACAAGTGTGCATGTTACATTGTATTAATTGTAGGTGATGTCCCGTGGCATGGAAATGACCCAAATCGCACCACACAGCGTTAAATCATCCGTAAATATAGCCTTCCTTGGTGCTAACAGTACTCAAGGTCACGTTGCAAGCTATTTTATATTCCTGATGTCTTTTCCACCAGCTGTATTTTTGGGCTTCCTGAGATTAACTTATACTGGTCATATTTGATCAAACGATAAAGAAGAAAACAAATATCGATGAATGGCCAGATAATGAATTAAGAAAATTGCATCTTCACTCTGTTTAGACTATTCAAATTTATAATAAAACACTTGCATTGCTGAAATAATTGCTCAAAAAACGCAGAGACCTAGGCCCTCTGCACAAAAGCTAATTGTGCAAAGAAGCTTTTAGGTTTGTCATTCGCATATTTGATATTTGATATGTTTTATCAGATTCTGGATATAGAGATGTGCGTTTAACTTTGAACCTCATTGATAGCTATGGAAATATCGTTATATGCTTCTGATTTTCAAAAACAGTACATCAGTTAAATGCATAAGAGTAGGGTATTGTCCACCTGTTCAGATTCTGTAGAACATATCCGATATAAAAGCAATTAAGTCAAATATTTTAGTTATGAGGTATTTGTGTCAAGATACAAATGTCTTGCTATGGAACTATATTTCTACAAATGAACAATACAATTTCACCAACATTTCGTGTGGTATTCTCTTCATGACGGAGGAAGTAACATCCCCAGTTAATTGAAGCAATGATCAATACAATAGCAAGCGCTCATTTTTATGAGCGAAAAATGCTATGCTCTTCAATTCCAATTAAGGATATCCAAAAAAGTTCATGTGAGTTTAATGGGTTTGAAAATATTTGACTGACAAAAGATTCCACTCAGGGAGTTCATAAGGAAGAGTTATTGTTAGGAAGTCATCAACTTGGAACCTCATTTCCGTGTCAAGGAGTTCCTAGTTATTTGAAAGATTGAATGATAGTCGATAATGGTAAATAGAGTCATTTTGAATGTAAGATTGAAAAGGAGGGGATGTGGTCTGAATAAATTGAAACACAAGTTTTATGCATACTGTGATAACGTTAACATTCAACCAACATTATGAAGGACATTTATTTCTTAGAAGTATTCCATACGTCCAGTCTAGCATTTATTATTTGATATAAATGGACCATATTAATTTTTCATATCAAATCGGGAAAGATTTAAAGGATATATTTTCTTTTGTTAAATTGAATTTCAGAAGATTTCATTTAGACACCTAAAGGGAACTGGTAATCGTGTACAGCTGAACAGTTTATTAGATCAGTATACCCACTGGGTTATTTTATTTCTGATAATTAGGTGATGATAACTAGGCACCGATGGACAAACTCTTGAATGTCTTGAAATGAATCTACAGTTGTATCCCGGAAGTTTGGTTGCATATCGGCAAATATGTAGCACAAAGTGACTGAGGCTCTGACACCAACCGAGGTGGCATGACATTCGGACACTTTTGACTACAGGAGCTGACTCAAATAAATTTAAATTTATATAGCCAATGTATGCAATATGTTCAGAATGTTGTTTTATTCCCTCGTTTGATCAAATAAAAGTTATTGATAATAGGCCAATGTGAACTTTTTTTTAATAGTTTTGACCATGGTTTGGACACTAACTTCTATTTCCTGTATAAGGACTTCGTGATTTAATTCTGCCAAAATTCACGAGGCAAGAAATGATAAAAAAAGTAACACATTTGACAATTTGAAAACGCACGGTTTAGTTTTTGCGTCAAACGCCTACAAATTGTCGTGACAATTATTGTGATAAATTGTGACATCATAATTCTGTACGGACGCCTCCTGCAGTGATGGTAGAGTTAACATCTGAAATTCTGCTCTGCACATTCGAAAAATCAATTCATGTTTCTGAAACACGTTGATATTAATTGATATGGATTTCTCTCTGCGTGTTTTGAGATGTCTGAAATTATTATGAAACTACTTTAGCAAAGGGATACAGCTGCCCACTGAAAGTTCGTTCACATACCTGTGTATCCTGGTGCACATATCATGTAATTTTGGATGTCCTTGCGGCATCGTAAACCCGGGTAATATTGATTTTTCAGTACAGAAGAGAAGATCCATTGTACTTTACTGTGATCATAGATCATACCCATAGTTTACCGTTACAGTTTTGGTAGGTCGTTAAAGTGACAGAGGTTCAAAATTTCGAAAACACTTATTCTTATTTTTCTCTACAGATTCTGTTATAAGTGAAAAGCAGCTTTAAAAATAAGTCATGGTTGTTCCTATTCACTAAGTCTTGTGAATAAGCTAATTTATTTCGCGGAGAGTCGAACATTTGGTGATCCTTGACAGCTTAGGTGAAATTATTTCATTCGCGTCCAAACGAAACCCAATTACAAATAACATGATATTTGCACTACAGTCAACACACTACAGCACTACAGTTGTATTACAGTCATCAGAATACTTGAATCGATACACTCTCTGAGCCTCGATTATACCTATAATGTTGTGTTTTGATTGCAGTCATAACAATATCTTCTGTGATAACATGATCTTATTATATCCCAACATTTGACTAAATATCTAACAATTTTAGCATCAAAATGAAGTGACCACGAAACATAATTGGGGACACACCAATTATAACTTTTCTCGTAAACTCGCTATGTGAAATATTATATGTACAATGTATCCCCTTGACAAAGATGATTCCCTGTAAGCGTAGTTGAAGTTATTCAATTTAAGTCGTAACTAAATCCAGTTTATATGACATTTTTATCTCATAAATACATAATCCATCACAGAAAGGCTGTTAAAAGAAAGCCAATGTTGTCTCATTTTAGAAGGAAAAAGAGTTTTGCATGAGAGGCAACATTTGTCAAACATCAAATAATCCTCTTTAATTTGCACAAACTTCTAAACTCATGCTGTAAATAATTCATTTCTTGGCAGAAATTCGAAGGAGGTGCATTTTATTGTCCCTTTATGATAGAATAAGATACGGAATAACAATTGACAATCGCAGAATCCTTGTTTGTTTTCAGAAACCCTATTTTCCACTATTCTTAATGTTCTTCAAATTTTCCATATGTTTGTATCTTGTGTAATTTACCAAGTTTTACCATAGATGTATGAACTTTACCAATGTTTACATACCTATGATGATTTATCCTTGTTTCCAATATATGTAAACAGGTTCCAAACTTTAGGTCATGAGGTTATATCTTAATACCAAAGTATCAAATATTCCCTTTAGTGTGTTTCCTTGTCTTATCAACGTAAGATCGCGTTGTTTATTCCGCAACTTAACAATTTGCACTGAATTGAGATTAAGATATATTAAGCCGCTCATAGCTGACAGTAATCACTGACACTTGTAGATATTTGTATGAAATAGAAAACGTATGCTACAGCATTTGTCAAATTAGGGAACATAAATGTCTGATGGTCGATGACAACTGATGTCTTGAAAGAGGAATGAGACACCTGGAACCTCAGACATCAACAGTCACACCTTGACTAGAACATGAGAGACTCCTCTTGTCGACACTATACATCAATCGGATCCTGGTTGTTTGAAAACATCACTGAAAATAAGGATGACAAAACAAAGCAATTGTAAACAAAGTTTTTAAAACTTTATTATATTAGACAATTCTTGCTAGTATGTCCTACAGCTATACCTAATTAAGTGATTCAATTCTGTCTAGCAAGATACTGTGCATCAGAAGTTTGATTGTAATTTCAGAATTATCATTCAAGTTGAAAGCGAACTACCAAGGAGGCAAGTCAAAGTCACCATAAACTCATATCGCCTAACAACCTTTTCAGTACTCATGTAAATATGCATTTTTATTTGTCCGCTTATAAACATGAGCATGTAATTGAAATTTAACACACTATTTTGTAGGTGACAAACCTGAAACTTCTTTCTTAACAATATTCTTTGAAGTTAAGCTTTCAGTATTGACCATTTACTGTCAATGTCGTTGATGTTCATAACGACACATAAAACATTTCTATTTTATATATACATTCATAAAGATGGCTTTGAAGATGGTCGGATGTCAGTCTTCTTAAAGCAAAGATACCATTGTTTTCCCTTGTTCTTAACTGTTCAGTTTATATTATTCATCACAAACCAGAAAGCGTTCTGTATTATCGTCAGTGTGCCAGATACGATTTCAGCAGCATCATTTTCTGATGACACAGTTGGTCCTTTGCCCAGCTGACAGCATTCGTTATCTATCTTCTTAAAGGGTTTTGCCTTTACTGCGATACGTGATACAGATATGTATTACTTCTACTTATGCAATAACTTGTTTTAATGTACATTGTATGCAGTAGCAGGATTTATGAATGTCCCCTCAAATTTTGATCCACTGTTAACATGTTGTCCTTTATCTATGACTCCGATAGTTAACCTTTGAAATATGTCAATCTGATGCAGCAAGTACTTACAAACAACTTGGAGTTTATACATTTGCTTATTCGTTGAAAGTTTTAGCACCTGGTCCACTGGTATGTATACATACCTCAATCTCCATCTTATTATTTAGAGAGGAAGTCAGTTCCAATAAAATAAAATTCCTCGAAATTTTTCTTGTTTTGAAAAAGTAAACAACTCCTGATGGTGATATAAAAGTGAACAGAAATTGCCTACATTATAAACTGAAGTCAAGCCTTTTCATGATGTGTAGGATTATGCACAGTTCACAACAATCTTACTGTAAAATGGTGATTTGATGTTATCATGTCAATGTGAGACTCAAGATCAATTAAAAGTGCAAAATAAATTTGTTTCGAATTAAGCAATGTAACAATTGTCAATTATCACAATTGGATGGCAAAAATTGCATTAGGAAATTGGCTGTATTTTTCAAAAGATACAGGATAGCAATTTAATAATAATAATAATATACATTTTAACGCCTAATATCCAGTGCGAGGCACTGCTCACTGGCGGTACATTATTACCCTAAGGAATTGTACTACAGCAGCTACTTAGCGCTTCCGTACTTCCCTTATTCAGGTACCCATTTACACAGCCGGGTTGACTGAGTGCAATGTGGATGAAGTGCCTTGCCCAAGGACACAACGCGGTATGAGACCCAGGTCACAAATGTTTGGTGTCTCCACCGGGATTCGAACCCGGGTTGTCGGCGGCGATAGGCCAGCATGCTAACCACTACATTTCCTAAATGGTGACGGGAGAAACATATTATCAGGTATAAAGTCTTTCATAATGGCACGTGATCTGACATGAAACTCAGAGGTAGTTCAATTTCCCTGAAGAAGATAATGGTTAATCATAATATTAGATTGATTGCAGCAACGACGAGTTCAACATTTTATGGTGTATGTGAACTATGACGTTGAGAATTCTCAGTACAGCTATCAATTTTTGTAGGTTAAAATACATGTTAACATAACGAATGTAAACACGCACCTCCCTTTACTTGAAAACGACTACTTAATAAACGTATTTGACACCTTGATAGCACGTTAAACTCCAACTCACTCACTCACTCACCTTGAAATGTTAGTTAAACACAAAAAGCAATCAGTAAATTTATTCGTCAAACGACATGTGGTATGATAAGGTATCATTAACAAGTAAGAATAAAACATTCAATAGAGGTTGACATTTCCTTAAGTGGCATTTTACAAGCTGGATTGATGAAGAAGAACGAATAATTTCTTATGGATAGTCAACTTCTTTATCGCAGTTATCCCATAGTTTCTACTTCACGATTTCAAAATCTATACCCAGCATTTGAAAAACGTCTGAAATAAAATTACTGAAATTGTATACTTGCACCAGGTGTTTGTATTGTGTTTATATCTCTTCAACGATGGATGTTTCAAGAACACAATTTGTTAGTAAGGTTGGAATATACAGGGAAGAAAAAATATCATTTACATCACTGAAATGTGAACGCGGTTTGACCTTATCACCCTTCCCACTTGCCTGGTAGGTATACTGACACATCTATCCCATCTATCACTACAAAAATGACTTGGTTTCCTGAATTCTGGAAACCAACAGGAAAGTGGGTAATTGGGGTATCCAGTTGGTATCCATTCACTGAAACTAAGTAACTTGGTTTCCAGCTAAAATCCATTTTGGATTCTTTGATTTGTTATATATCCATATATGGAAACAAACATGAAACTGTGGTCATGAGTATCCAGTTGGTTTCCATTTCTGGAAAGTGCAAATAACGATTTCATTGAACGGAAACTAACATGAAACCATAAGGTTACGTTTCATGTTGGTTTCTAATCTTGTTTTGAACTAAATGAATAGATTGACAAATTATTTAGTTTTATCAAGAGCATATGTGTTTGAGTAGTCTGGCATCCACTTGGTATCCATCCACGGAAACTTAGTAACTTGGTTTTTTACTGGAATCCATTTGGCAATCAGGTTTTATATATTTCCGGAATGGAAACCAACAAGATACAATGGTTGAGCGTATCTATACTATTACTGTTCATTTCAGGATCTTGGATTTAAGATTAACCCTTACAAAACATCTACAAAGTTGCAATACTTCTGCTACTTTGCGGCATGTTTAACAACAAATCCTCTTGAAGGAGTGAAACTGTTTTCCATCATATTATGATCGTTAACAAATCATTAACATCAACGGTCAGGACTTAATAGGCAAGATAAAAACAATGCACCAATTTTACACATGAACACACATTTTCTCGATATGTTTAATTTATTAGAATAGATGGCTTTCTTTACTCTGATATGAATCAATGTTATCGTCGTAATAAGAAATTTACATTACATCTACAGATACAAAAGGATTAAAGTGAATGTTTTTGACATGAACAGTAATTTATTAATGGACCAATGAAATATGAAGAGAAAAAGTATCAACTGTCCACCACGATAAATAGTCGTGATTTTGATTGTTACCTTGTTAGCTAAATCCCTTTATCAGTCAGTAAGTTGCAAACAGATTTGGTTGTTTGTTTAGTAATGGACAACAGTTACTCAAAATGATGTTATTTCAAATTGAAAATTCAGATTAGAAATCAGATAATCAATTCTCACATTCTCATGGGTCAATAACTTGAAGAAGAGTTTGGTTGCTTAGAAAATGACTGAAATGCACTAAAGCAGGATTTTTTGGACTCAACTCTGCTATTTCAAGGCATATAAGTGTATAGGCACTCACTTTAGATTTCTATCGATGCAATTAAGTACGTATTATTCTTAACTTGCAATTAATAATGAAAACATTAACACGGCTGAAGTAGGCATAGAAAAATAAAACTCTATGATTAATTTGTACAGCTTTTGAGTTAACGTTAATCTCTTAACTGACAAGTAAGGAGGAAATAATGTTTCTTAAAATTAATTGATTTCGTAAGCACATTTGCATTAAATATTTCTGGTCTTTTAGAATAGGTTTTAAAACCGGAATGCATGCACATTTGCCAAATAATACTTTAGATTGATTACCTTAGTGTGACTTGTTATAAATACAGTAAGATAGGCATTGTTGGTAAGCGCTATAGCTTATTAGTTTCCCTAATAGATCTTTTATTCTTATAGAGCCACTCCGTGAGTTGTTGGAATCATATATGCCAAACTTAATCAATGGGTCATTCGTATAGTATCGACTGTTACCAAAAATACATATTTTAAAGCTTAGTAGTTTTTTTACAGTGACAATATGAAGGAAAAACGTCGGAATTATGATCGAAAACCGGACAGTGGCGCGCGTCAAACAGTCAAACGTAATTTTGAAAACTTATCTAAAACAGCCAGAAAGGCAGTTAGGATTTGATAGCATTTGTCAGGTTATATAACTGTGTGCATTTATAAGGCTGTCTTACATTTTCATGGAAAACCAGTATTTGTCAAACATATGTTATTTGGACATTAAAAGTTAAGATGTTTTGATTTTATATCACCACATATGACATTTAGGTTAGTATCAAAGGTAAATTATAAGTTCACAGAGTGGCCCTTTGAATGTAAACTCGGATTGTTTCGGGTTGTCTATCACAACATTCAGAGCTGATGTCCTCTTTACTTCTTTTGAATCATCAGATTAATTGCTCATACAGAAAACCTGATAGTAAAGGTTTTATTTTTATGGATTCAATATCATTTCGATAGCTTATTCACTCATCTTCGTATTTAATTTGTAATTATATCAATTATTAACTAAACATGATCAAAAATGATATAAACAAGTAACTTTAGGAAACAAACAATTTGACATTTGGGTTAATATTTGCATCAGCATCCATTTAATAGGAAAATAAATTCTTAATATCTTGGTCTTGATACGTATTTCCATATTTTATTTCAAAAGATTTTCATGGAATGTTATATAACATCATGAAAAAAACTAAGAAGAATACGTTTTTTTTATCACAATCCTTGAACATAACTCTTTCAAATACTCTTCTGATAGTATACAATCACCTTTTTCGTATCTCTACAACAGTAAATACATTTCACTTCACTCCTAATGAGGCTAGACAAAAACCTCAAATCACAACTTCTGCAATTGAACTGGCTGATTGCATAACACTTCCTGCTTGACACCTGGCCTTACCGGACACAGGTCAGTTACTAATGAAGGAGACAAACATGGCCGCCATCATCATAAACGACTGTATGTAATTTCACAGCTGAGTAAAAGGTTCGAAGGCAGTTCTACAGTAAAGGATACCAAAGTAAGTACCCCATTACTGCATCAAAATCACTAAAATTGCTCTTATAAACTGTGTTTAAACTTCCGTGAAAGAGGTGAATAAGTCATTTCTGAAAAGTTGGCTTCACACTCAGTATAACTGATGAGTGTTTTTAACTGACAAACTACATTGATTGGTGTGTTTTATAAGAAATTTTAAATTTTCATTGCCATCAAGTTATTATATATTGTGTCACCTGTATATAGATGGGTCACTAAGTTCCCTTTATTTAACAATTTTCAGCTGAAGATATGAAATTGTTTACACAAGGGTGCACTGAACCATAACAGCCGTGAGCTTAGACAAAGGAAGTGGATTATGCAACAGGTAACGTCACAGTCAGCATGCTGACCTAATTCTTGAATAATCAAGCAGTATACTACTGAACTGTTTAGATTGGAGAATTCAATAGGTAGTGCAGCCAAGGCAATTGGTTGTTTAAATTGATTGATATGTTTAATCGAATGTAACTGTCTTGTAATATGGGAGTACTTGACATCAATTGATTTGACTAAGAACAAGAATTTAGTTTCGGATTTCATATTTCTGTCAATTTATACTATATCTATTTGTTTCCATTGATAGTATGTAGGTTTTCTGTCAATAAGTAGACTTTCAACAAGATGAAAAAACGTTATCAGTAATTAAACTATTGATTTATTTCAAATTCGCAAATGTGCAAGTCTCAAACTTAATGGTTTTGCCTTAATCAACTTATAAGAATATATTAAAATGAGTTTTTTTAAAGTAAAAAGATATCAGTTTGCTAGATAAAAATGAAACAATGGATTTTAAAAAATCTGCTTGACTTGTGTCAACATTTAGAAGATTAACTTTAAGATAAGATAAGACTTTGACATTCAATTTGTTTTTCTAAGGTGTTCACTGAAGCAAGGAGGGTTAAAGGGAGAGGCCACATCATCACAGTAAGTACTTTCAATTGTTAAATAATCATACAGATTGATTGGTGACTTCCGTCCACTTAACAGAGTCAATTAATAAAGCAATTGTGTTGTAAACTACTTTCCTTAATTGATATGTATGCTTGCGAAAATACTAGAATTAACTTTGGAAGATTGATTGTTTCTCAATTTCATGTACTCTTATGAATATCTTATGTATCTATACATTCTGTTTCAGAATAAGGCCACGCCAAAACACCTGAAATGTGAACAGGGTGAAATTTTATAGTTTACACGGTTGTAGATTGTTAATTTTTCAGTGAATATTTAAATGCATTTCTAAACAATCCTTCATATATATTCATAGCTGTCATGAAATAATCATTTTAATGAAGATATGAAAATAATTATCCTGCCTTCAAATAAAGTTGGGAGATTTCATAAAAAGTCAATTCAATTCTAAACTTATTTTTTATTATTACTCGTTTGAAGATTAATTAATTCTTCGAAATTATATATATAGTAGGAATGCTATTTAAAAGATCGGTATAAACTATGAACCACCAACAATACACACTTACACTTTACCTTGTAAATATTTTAACCTTCCATGAATGTTTTTTTATATCTTTATTGCAATAAATATTTGATGGTAATTGATGTGTTTGTTAATTGTGTTTCATTGATTTACAAAACGAGCGGCACCGGAACAAGGCACCAGAGTTGTTCACTAATTTTGCATAGTAAATTCAAAGCCCATGTCCATCTGTTTTCATTTCTACTATAGTTATCCAAATGCCTGTTCTACCGAGGGTTATGAAAATATCATTATTTATTATATTCATATGCCAATCAAATACTACAACATAGATGACACACTACATGGAAACCAAGTTGAAACCTACAATATACAAAGATATGGAAACCAGTTTGAAACCAACGATAAACTAACAAAACACGGAAACCAAGTTGAAACCTACCATAAATAAGGATATGAAAACTAGTTTGAAACCAACATCATACTAAAACATGGACAATAGGCTGAAACCAATATTAAACTAAACATGGAAACTAGGAAGAAACCAACATTATACTAAACATGGAAACTAGGTTGAAACCAACATTTAACTGAACATGGAAACTAGGTTGAAACCAACATTAAACTGAACATGGAAACTAGATTGAAACCTACAGTAAATCAACATCATGGAAACCAACTAGATCCCGCTTGGATAGTGGATAATGTTCCGTGATGGAAACCAAACGGATACTAGGTAAATTGGTAGTTTCAAGTTTCAGGAATCCAGATGGAAACTTAATAAACCTTGTCTGGATACCAAGTGGAAATATTGGTTTCCGTGTCGTTTCATGTTAGTTTCCGTGCTCTGGAAACCAAGTCATTTTTGTAGTGTATGACGACTCAGAAAGACTTATATTCAGACATACAGACAGACATTTTATTCAGTAACAGGCCTCCGGCCCAAAATACACATACATCAACACTTTGGATTTGTGGTTCTTGTCGACATAGTATAGATATAGACAAACATCCTTCATGATATAAACATTATTGCTCTGTATAATGGATATAAAATTAATCATAGTTGGGTATTTACTGAGATATTTTGATAGGTACTTTTTTCTTAACTCTGAATATGCATCACATACATAAAATACATGCCACTCATCTTCAACAACTGAAATGCCATTGGATTTAAAAAACAAACAATGCCTTTCATTATAAGTTACATCTATGTATCTACCAGTTTCTACTGCTAATTTAAAGTTACAGCACCGAAATCTTGCAAATATGATTTTTAAATATTGAGGAATATCATTATTTGTTAAGTAACTTTCCACAAAAAGACATACTGTTCCACTCAATCTTGCATTAAATTTATTCCGGAAAGAAGTGTTTTGTGCAGTTATTGTTTAAAGTATTCTTGTAGCACTACTAAGTAATTTTGTTGCCTAAATTAGCGGTTCAACTTATCAAACGTAATTTTGTTCTTTTTAATCCACAGTGAGTTACACACTAACAATTGCATAGTTTAGCAAACAATATCTTCTTGACTCTGTCAAAATACTATCATTACCAGATATAATATTAAGCGGGAACGTATCATTGTTTATTGAGTTAAAATTATATGGTATCGTTGTTTCCAAAAAAGTATACAGGTCTTTTTCATTATTTCAAAATTTACATTATATTTTCACTCTGAGAGAATTGGAATTCCCTTAGTTATTATAATGTTATTAGTTTTAAGTGTTGAATTAAATGAATCAGTGCTCATGACACGTAAACAAAGTGAATAGACATTGAGTCATATGGTTGTACTAGTACAAAATATTTGAAACATTAACATTTATTTCCTCTGATTTACATGATTTGTAATCTACTTTGTTGGGTTAATTATTTTATAAAGCTACTGGCGCAAAGCCATGATCTAATTTATCAATTAGTTCTGACATTTCTTTGTTAATGCATGCGATTCGTTAGTTAGAAATGACAGTTTAAGGAGACCCTGTGGAGCTCTTCTTTAGAATTAAATATTTCGAGAAGAGCAACATGGGAACAACATCCTAATTGATATTCTGTTTTGAACTTCGAGAGATAAGTGAAGAAAATGATAACAACGAAGGATCACTTTGAACACAACTGCCACTTCCGTAAAAACACTTAGTTCAACAAAATCAAAAGTATAATAATCTGAAGAGAAAGACATGTCGAAAGAACTAATAATCTTACAATGCATATATAATAAGAGCTTATACAACGTCTTTCTATTACAAAGGCAGTAATCATATAGAATAGAAAAGGATCAAATGGGGATAATTTCTGCAATTTTTCATCATTGCTTCAAACCTACCCGTACCACATTTCTTGTTTTTCTTTTTCTAGGCGGGAAGCTTAACGAAAACAGGTTAAAGAGACATTTTAGTAAAATGTGATCCATATTGAGGTAGTTTAAGTCGATGGATGTTCAAAACTACTACTTTTTCTTTATTGCAACTCATTAGATCCGACATGTCCATATGTTTGTTTAATTATAAAAACTACCAGTGTATAATGAATAATGTGACAAAATTAAATCAAATGATGAATCATCGATTTGAAATTTAACATCATAGCTTTTAAACAGTAGACGTGCATATGGTTTCTATGTGGAAGTTCATGAGCAACCAACATTGTCTTTGTTTGTGATAAGAGCAATTCAGTGTATATTGAAAGATTTGAAAATAAATACGCCTTTAAAGATGAAGTCTCATAAATCAAGTTTGAATTCCATTGAAAATGAAATATACATTTAAAAATTTGGCATCTTATCTTTTACAATTTTTACTTATGTCCCAAGAACCAGTTCATTTTGAACATCCACATTTCAAACGATGTCATAATGATATCTGGTGAATCACAGTTGCCACAATAAGTGTCACTCATGCTGAGATTTTAAACAAAATAGATTGTTCACAGGTAGATGCCAACTTGAATATGTATTTATCTCTGCAGTGACTTTCATTCTCGACACATGTGGCCATATTCATAAATAATTTTATCTGTATAAAACAAATCCCACATTCATGCAGGATGTTCACACTGCGAGAATAGAGACAATCAAGGTTATCAAGCTCTTTTGTCATAATAGTATTCGTTGATGACACTCAAACTGACATTATCAACTTCAAACTGGACACGGTATTTACATATTAGCTACAAACTGTGCTGGCGGAGATGCACTAGTTTATTATGATGAATGTCATTGATTTATGGAGGATATGTGTAGGGAATAACACTTTACGAATGAGGAAAACTACTAAGGTGAATATGTGAATGAGTAATGCCTAAGCTTAATAATAATGCGAAGTACTATCTATTATACACTTTTGTCCATTCTTCTTATGTTTCATTTGGGAATGAGTAAGAGTTTGTAAATAAACGTTATCATAATTGATATTGAAACAGGCATGAAATATAACAAAATGTTATAAAAACATAGTGTGTCTTTTGCCATTGCAATTGTCAAGGTCACCTCGCGTTTGGATAATAAACGATTAATGAGAAAAAATGGTTAAAATTTCGACTGGAATGGAGGATATGTGTAGGGAATAACACTTTACGAATGAGGAAAACTACTAAGGTGAATATGTGAATGAGTAATGCCTAAGCTTAATAATAATGCGAAGTACTATCTATTATACACTTTTGTCCATTCTTCTTATGTTTCATTTGGGAATGAGTAAGAGTTTGTAAATAAACGTTATCATAATTGATATTGAAACAGGCATGAAATATAACAAAATGTTATAAAAACATAGTGTGTCTTTTGCCATTGCAATTGTCAAGGTCACCTCGCGTTTGGATAATAAACGATTAATGAGAAAAAATGGTTAAAATTTCGACTGGAATTTTATTTTGGTCATGCATCTTGCTTATGAATCTCAACGGATAACGTATTTTTTAAAATAAAAATGTAACTATAAAACTAAAATGATTTTTCTCAATATTTTAGCAATATGGCAATGGTTATGTCAACATTGAGGTAAACTGCATCCTAAGGCTTTTGTAAAGTAATGATTTCTTTTATTCAGATATTAAGATTAAGCTTGGTTCTCATAACAACCATGCTGTTAAGAATTTTTTTATATATCCTGATATGCAATCGTTTCAAAATCCGTACTTTGTCCAGAATTCAATCTATTTGTACCATTTATAGTTTTATTACACCAGGGCCATCAGTAATCATTTGACCAAGCAACCCATTAGGGATAAATATCGACCCAACAGTGAATCTGATGTTTCCATAAGATGTACAGATATGTCTGATGACAAAGTTAAATATACTATACTTGAGAGAATCAGAATTATTCATTTCATGTAGTGAATGATAATCATATTAATTTTACTCTCAAAATGGAGATTTCTAGTTTGCTAATAACATGTTGGTGCAAATTTTAATTCCCTAGTAAATAACCAGGGATGGTGCTTGGATATATATATATAATGCCCTCTCGTTACTCATTGTTGAAAATGTCTCGATATATGAAACAACTTTTAAAACAATTTGCACAATTTCCAGTACACTTAATCCGCTTAAATACAAAAAAAATATCGAAACCCAGAAGTTGATAGTCTATTGAAACTGTTTGCGATTCATCTATTCTTCTAACCAGTTCAGGTGTGTGTCAGAAAATCAAGGTAAATGGATCTGAAGTACTAAGTTGTTACAAAACGGTTTGTTATGACATCCATAGATAAGAATTAGAACCTAAAAGCTGAGATTGAAATTTCTAAGTGACATTTATGAATCACAATTGTCAATAAATGAACCACAGCTTCAAAGTCAAAACATTAATCGTACATTCCTAAATTCATGTCATGTTAAAGGGAATACAGGATTAGGCAGAAGACTAGAATATCTGTGCTTGAAAACTGGAGTTTTGTTATTATTTCAGATATGATTAATAATGATGTCCTTGAAGGTAGTCAACTTTCTCCAAGACATTGTCTTAATGAGAGGGATAATATTACATTGATCTGACAAGGAATTTTTACAGGTTTAGTTTTGATGCATACATTTTCATAAGATGGTTGTTTGGACATCATATCAAGGGGAAATATTGTGAATATTTGACAGTTACACAAGACCGTTACAACAAATGACTTTGAAATGCACTAGTTTACTTTAGATTTCTAATATCGAAAACAACTTTAGTGCTACCAAGTTGATTCTCACACACCTTTTACCTTCTCAACTAAGGGAGTAACTGGTTGTTGAAATGTTATTTATTTTTCCAACAACCCTCTAATTTTTAATTAAAAAATCTCTTATCATTCGAAATTAGAATTCATTTAAAATCTTTTGAGTTCTACCCATTAATGAAATGCTTCCCTTTGCTTTGATGGGTTTATTACAGTAAAAACTACCGGTTTTGTTTTGGCTTCTCTTATATTGACTAGTCAATTACGAGCGCGTGCCAGTCAAATATCATCTTTCACATAAACATTTGCTGTTAGAACTGTTATTGTACTTTGTCCATTGAGTAAATCAAGCGGCTAATCTATCCAGACCAAGTATACAACCTAATTATTATTATTATGCGAAATTTGAATTCATTTGAAATATTGAGTTCTACCCATTGATTAAATTCTTCTCTTTTATTTGGAGGTGTCATTACAGTTAAAACCGACAAAGCTCCGGTTTTAGGCTTCTCATATTCACTTTGTGTTTTTCCGAAATTTTCGACTTTGATGTTTCAAAGTCCTTCAACAAGTAACTTTTGGTTAAAAAGCACTGTTTGAACTGTTGGCTTGAAAGAATCAAGTTAGACACATCAAAACTACCATTTCTCAGTATAATGTTATATGGGTTTTTTTCACTCTAAATACCCAAAATTAATGTCCGAACTGTTTGTATCGTGGTTACGTGAGGTATGATTGTTTAAATTAGGTGTGCTGTGTATCTGAATTTTATTGGCAGGTAGTAGGGAAAATTTGAACCCCCGTCAGTCAAATATTATCTTTCACAAAAACCTATACTGTAACAACTGTTATTATGCTTTGTCCTATGAATAAATCAAACGGTTGATGTATCAGATTCAACTATGTTGAAACATTTAATCCAACTAATGTAAGATACAAAAGCTTTCCATGGATCTTTTTATCAGAATTGTACAACATGTGTAATCTCTTATCGGTATCATGTAACACAAGCCTTATGATTGTCTACCTTTTTTTTAGATTAGAAGTTTATTTTATACTAAGTTTATTATACTAAATAAACTTCTAATCTCGTCTACCTTTGTGTACTACGGAGTCAATTAAGTAATACCAACGTAACGATAATACTTCTATTATTACTTCATCTTGCTGGTGATATCGAGTCCAGTCCAGGCCCACAATCGCACGAGATTCGCGACAAATCGTTAACTCTTTGTCACCTCAATACCAGAACCATAAGAAATAAACTAGAATAGCATATAGAGTATGTATCAGAGAATCATATTGTTGGTTTCACTGAAACGCATGTAGATACTAATATTGATAATGACTCACTAATATTTTCAGGATATCACAACCCAATTCGTCTAGCCTTTAGACCTGAATATAATTCACTAGAGTTTTTGGATCGAGTAGACAATAGTATTTAAAATGCACTAGATTTCACAAGTCAAATAATTTTGTTTGGTAATTTAAATGCGGATCTTTTATCTTTAAGAGGAAATCACAACAAAGATATCATGTTAAGTAAGAATCTAAAAAATATTATTAAGGAACCTACAAGGGTAACGACTAACTTTAGTACTCTTATAAATCCAATTATAATCAGTGGAGATGTAAATTATATCGATTGTGGTGTCATTGAGTTTAGTAATACAATTAGCGATCACAAAGGCACTTGTCTAACAGTGATAACTTCTATAAATACAAAAATGGTATACACGAGATATATACTATTTTATAATCAAGGATATCATACATTACTGAATGATCGTATCAATGAAGCAAAATGGGTTGAATTATTTACAAATTGTGAAGGTGTCAACGCTTGTGACATATTTTATGATAATCTAAATGCGTTTGTTAAAGAATGCGTTCCTACAAAGAAAGTTCGATTCGATTTAAGAAGAGAGTGCAAAAAAGGGACAAATTGCGGAAAAAAGCGAGGAGAACAAATAATTTATCAGATATGACGAAATTTAAAAAAACAAATACAGAAGGTTAACAATATAAACTATTTAGCAAAAGAGAGTTTTCATTTATATATTGATATTGATATTGATATTGATAACTTTCTTCTGGACTTACATGTTGGAAGCAAAAGCTCTTATTGGAAACGTTTACGCTTTTTATTAAAGTAATCTGGCTCCATTAACTGTATACCTCCACTCAAATCTATCAATGATCATGAAAATCCAACTTGTTTCTCTGATCATGAAAAGGCAGAAAGATTAAATGAATATTTTCACTCGATTTCAACCATAGAGAATCACAAAACATGTCTACCAAGCTTCAGAAATAGAACTAGTGCTGTTATGGATAGTCCTATAGTTCCGTTGGAGCAATTGAAGATATTATAAAATGTCTGCATAAACCGTTTAAACATGTTGTCCATACAATAAGTCATGTTCAATGTTTATCAATTAACATTTCATTGCAATCATGTGTATATCCAACTGAGTGTAAAACTGCAAATGTTATGCCACTATTCAAAAAAGGTGTTCCAACATTAGCTTCAAACTATATACACATATCCCTTATCAGTTGCAATTGTAAACTTTTTGAAAGAGTTGTTTTCAAACATTTATTCAATCATTTCCAATCGAACATATTTTTTTTATTAATACCAGTCAGGGTTTCAACCTGGACATTTAAATGTACATCAATTAATTGAAATCTACCATCAGATTAGTGAATCATTAGACAAAAAAGAACAATATTGTACATTGTATGTTTTTGTGTGATAGAGTTTGGCACAAGGGATTATTGTTCAAAATTATGGTGTGAAAGGTCAATTACTTGGCTGGCTAGCAAGTAACATAAGTAATCGCAGTCAAAGCGTGTTTGTAAATGGAGCAATATCCAAGCCAAAATTACTCAACGCTGGTGTTCCACAGGGCTCCGTGCTTGGTCCATTTTTATTCATTGTTTATATAAATGATATAGCAGATGAATTGGATTGTTTAAGTCGGCTTTCTGCTGATGACTCGTCTTTGGGGTCTTCTGCAGCAAATCATAAACTTTTACAAGAAAAACTAAATGTTAATTTATGCAATTTAAATTTATGGGGTAAAAATGGCTAATCAAGTACAATCCGGATAAAACTGAAGCTGTATTATTCTCCACACAAAATCATATCAATAAACCCAAGTTGTTTTTTGATGGGGTGGAAGTAAAAATGGTAGAGACACATAAACAATTAGCAGTAACACTATCCAGTAATGGAAAATGGGCGGACCATATTGAAGATATTTTAAAACGTGATTCAAAAATGGTATCCTCATTGCGACTTTTGAAATAAGTGTTATGTAAAGAAACACTTAACAAAATTGATATGATGTTTATAAGACCACAACTTGAATACGCAAGCGAAGCTTGGGACGGGTGTAATCAAGAACTAATAAAGAAGTTAGAACAAATTCAGTTGCAAGCTGCAAGAATAGTAACTGGCCTACCAAGGCATACATCACGTAAATTCCTGTACTTTGAAACTAGTTGGGAAACATGACAAGAACGTCGAAGGAAAAGAAAGTTAACATTGATGTATAAGATTCAAAATGGATTCGCTCCACAATACCTTGCCGATCTAATTCCTAACAGTCCGCTCTAAATGTGACCATAATCTACTTTACTCTCAAAATATATCTTCTCCGTACGCAAGCCTCAAACATTAAAAAAATTCTAAATTTCCATCAACAATTAGTTCGTGGAATGTTCTACCAACCAATCATCGGCAGTCAAATATAGTCTCTACATTTAAAAATGGTTTTGGTTATAGACATGTCTATGCCCCACAATACTATTCATTTGGCAAAAGGAAATTCAATATCATCCATACAAAATTGAGATATGCTGTGAGTACATTGAATTATGATCTGTACAAAGTTGGAATGTCAATAATTGCTAGCTGTTCTTGTGGTTATTATGTTGAGAATGTATATCATTATTTGTTGCAATATACATTGTACAGAAAACAGAGAGAAAAGCCGGACTTACAATAGATCTTAAACTTTTGCTTGAGGGAAGTGTAGACCTGTCAATAAGTAAAAACAAAACTTTATTTATGTTGGTACTTACATCAATGAAACAAATAGATTTCTTTGACATCAAATACCTGTCAATAATATTTTTTCTTCCTGATACTCTGACTCTACTCTTGTTCACTGTCTGCTGTCTGTGTTCACTATGTATTATGTAAATCAATTTTGTACATATTAGGAAAGGACGTTTTAAGTTGGATCACTTGTCCCCAATCCTATTCTTGGATTTTTGTACTTTGTTATAACAGATGATGCGTGGCAAGATGGTCTGTTGTCTGAGATGTTTCCATTTACCCGGCGTCTCTTAAGTAACTTTTATTTTAAGCTTGCTTTTTTGCCATCTGTGATCAAACTTAGAGTGTAGGCAGTTATATATAGTTTGGATTGTTTTTCTTTCAAGTAATCATATTCAGATTTGTTGTATTTTTGGACATATAATGTTTTTTAAAAAATCGTTCAAATAATAAATCTCAAAAGAAGTATGATGATTTTACAGTATCACAAAAGATGGACTTACTTCTGATATTTGTGTCCAGGTTGAATGGTACTCAATCTACATGCCAAACAGCTGTAAGTGCTAACTGACAAAATAACTATCCTAATCACAACCATTGGTTAAAATCATTGTCATCCTTAAGAATTGGTGTTAGTTAAGGTTTCTGGAAGACTTTTTGTAACAGCACCTAGATTCGTAAATAGTAAAATATTACAACAATACAGGTAACATCCATATGTACACAAATGTCCATATGAAAGCCTGGACGCCCTTTGATGGTGTTTTCTGGCTGTAAATGTCAGCATCATCCCTTAAAAATATATTAATAGGCTATAGTGACATATTTTAGGATATGCTCATTTTTGAAGAAGCTGAACTTTGTTGTCAATAGTTATTTCTAATTATGAAAACCTTTCCTAAAAGTTGCTGTACTTTCTAAACGTTAATATTAGCATATATACTATTTCATAAACAATATATATTAATCAAAGATTCACATTAGGAATATATGTTCAAAGTAACGTGAATCAAAAGGGCAATAAAGCATACTTGGGTAGATGATGTTTAATGGTAAATCAACCTAAAAGACTAATATATTTTGACAAATTATAACAATATTAAGCTATCAATCTTGTAATGTCAATATGATATTCATTCATCTTTCCTTATGTGGACAAGAAGCAGGTCACAGTTTTCACTTGTTATTTTAGCACAATCTATTGACGTTTTGAACTATACATCAGTTGATATCTACAAGCATCAGATAACTATAAGATACAAAGTCTGAATACGAATATGAATACAAGTGAAAAGATAGCATTGGTTAGCACAGCCAATGATACCTAATGCAAAAATTAATTTCCATAAGAAGGAAATGTCGAGATTCTGATGAATGTAACTATTAAGCTGGTTCAATAGATCCATACACCCCTTGTGTTATCATATCTCAGACAGACAGGTGACCGGAACTGGAGCAGATATTGGTCGACTTATTGGAGCATATATTGAACAATGTCCGGCTCGCTGACAGACAACTTGACTTGCAAATCCAACACGGTCTGTAGGAGGCTTTATTTGGGATTCTGTATCGCTCGTTAACTCGGATTTTGTATTATGTACATCGAATACGTTAATATATTGAGGGAGATCTCTTAGAAGAGCACATTTCCATTAATTTTATCCATTTGTTGTTATAAGAGGACAAATATTTAGCTTGTTGTAATATCTTTATCATCTAATGACAGGTATTTGCTTACTGTTTTTTTAAAATAAAGTATAAACTAACTTTTGACAGAGCGTGTTGACGTCTTTGTTTTAGGGGGTTGTGAGGTTTGTTTTTACGTTTGTACGTTTGAGATTTGGGTTGATACTGATTCACAATACCATACTACTCATCCTGCAAATTCATCGAATGTATGTTGCTGAAAAAGGTATCATTACATAAATGCACATTTAATTGTTTTATCAGACCTTCCTTTGAAAACTGAAAATATGAAGTTTGGTATAATCAATTACCCTAAACAGTTGAAAAGTCATTTGACATGCACACAAATGCAACCCCTAGAGAGAGTCAAGTTAATCTTTTTAATGAATTTCAAATCATATTATAGAAGATAGTCATCTGCGACCTGGGCTGAAAGTGATGACACTTGTCACGTGATAGTCTCTACAACTGGCTGATTCAATGAATGCTGCAATTCTTTAACTTATCTCTACAGGTTTTAAGCCTACTGAGAGTCTGTTAGAAAACTTCCAATCGCCAGTGAGGATGTTGTGTGAATCGTGACTGAAATCATCTGGTGTTGGAGTCTCGTGCGATTTATGACTCGAAAAGAAAGTTGTATTAACTAGTGTACATGTTACATCAGGTAAATGAGGATTGTATAAATCCCTTGATTTATGCACGCAAATTGTAAATCAAGTTTTTTGCGAGGAAAGTCCGAATAGGCAAATTTCTGATATACATTATTGTAGATGTCAGCTTCTCTCTTTCATGGTTCCAATCTTTCATCTGGTATGTCTGAGCCATCTTTTCATCTAAAAAGCGTAGCTCAAGCGAAGCAAGTTTAATCAGTTGTACGTTGGAAGTAAAACCTCAATAATTATCAGAGACCAATCCAGTTAGTTTCACTCTGTGAAATGCATACAATAAAATAGAAAAAATATTTAAGGTGAAACTTGTTGTAATGATTATTGAATGATTAATTTGAAAAAAAACCCCATTTGAAATATTTTAAGACGCTTGCAGAATCTATATACCCTGACACTTCTCGATTATCAATCTTTTCTCTCCAGTTATGTTCCTTTCTTTCCGAACCTATCAATGTGTATTTGACCAAGCAGCCTAACTGATAAATATCGACCTAACAGAGGTTTTGATGTCCTCATAACCTATACATATAAGTCCGCACTCAGTCTAGTTTCTCTGTATCCCAGGTAATAGACATTAATTTGTACTTAGTCAATTCTTGAGAAACAGAATACCCTTAATTATTTCGGATTGTTATGCGATTATTTCCTTATCGTATTTGTTAACGTTTATCATTATTTCATAATTTGAGTCCTGTATTGGCACAAGTAATTTCATACTAACTGCAAATCAAAAGAGCTTTAAAGCATTAACAATTTATTTAATCTATTCCTTCAGTCTTATTTATGAATACCCCAAATCACACAAAATAGCGTTAAATCATCATCCGTTACATCATCATTAGTACAGAGTTCGTGACATTTAGTTTATAGAAGTGCACTTGTAAACATGTTGCAAACTCTCTGATTTGCCTGATGTCTTTTCCGCTGTGACACTCAACTCAGTTGGGCTTCTTTAGAACTATACTATACTTTGCTTTTCATCATTGATCTATAGATCACATCCTAAAAATGTGATATTGTATTTCAAGAAGATTGCATTTTCACTGGAACAATTTACACGTTTGGTTTGGCGTTGTAAGATCTAAATATTTATGAATATTAGATCTTGCTTTTGACGATAAATGCATGAATAGAATCATTTACAGATACAACGCTAATAAGTTGAAGAAATATTTTATTCATTATTGTCTTATTGACTATGCAGTCTCTTGCTGTATCTCACACGTAGAATTTGTCAACATACCTCGCAAAACTCTAAATGGCCTATTGAATACACTCGTTGATTAAAATCTCAGATTTTAGATTTAAACAAACAAACAAATGAACAAAAGTGAACCTTTGGTGTGGTATTCTCTTCCAGATAGAAAAAGAAACATCTCAAGTAAGTTGAAGCTTTGACCAATATAGTAGCATTATTGTAGACTCGCTTTTTATTTGAGCGAACATATTTTTCTCATCAATTCCAATAAAGGAAATCCAAAGAAGTTTATGTGAGTTTAATGGGGCTGAAGATATTTGACTGACACAGGATTCCTGTCAGGGAGCTCATAAGGGAGATTTATGTTTGTGAAGTCATCAAATTCGAACTTCATTTCCGTGTCAAGAAGATCCTAGTTATTTGAAAGGAAGAATTGTAGTCGATACTGTTATCTAAACTCATTTTGGATGAGTGAATGAAAAGTAAGGAGTATCGTCAGAGATGTTGAACTGACACCCGAGAACGCATATTGAAAATAACGTTAACATACAACCAGTATTTTCTTGAATCGTTCTTCAATGCCAGTCAAGCGTTAAAGAGAAGATATAGATGGGCCATACTTATCTTTATATCCAATAGGGAAAGCTTTCAAAGTTAAGTATTTTTATGCTACAGTTCATTTTCCGAAGATTTCATTTGGACATGTCATAAATTCATATAACTGATAAGTTTAGTTGAAATGTACACGAATTTTATTTCTGATAATTAGATGATCTTAACTGGGTATCAATGAAAAAACTCTCGACTGTCGGACTGCACGAAGTGGAAATCGATCTACATTTGTGTCCCGGACGTTTGGTTTCATATCTGATTATATCAATGCAAATATCATGTAGGGCAACTGACCAAGGCACAGACACAACGCAAGGTCGCCCGAGCTTCGTACACTTTTAACTAAATGTAATACATGCATATATGTCTACTTGAACATCCAACCTTCAGTGATTACCACTACTTCAATAAAATATACAGGCCTTTGATTTCTTTACCATTCTAGTGTGTACTTACCTCATGTTTTTCCTGCAAATCAACATTTTAATCAATCTATCTAATTAGTTTTGCTCACTATACTTGTTAAAGTATATATGTACCCCATTATATATTCCCTACATACCGCCTGATGAACAAGTAACCATATACTCCGAAATGTTATGAATTTCACAATAAAGAAGTTGTTATACAGAAAATATTTTCCTCACCATGTATATCACTTATTAATGCACTACTAAGAATTGGTCATAGTTCTGTTTAAACGCATGTAGCGGTGTTGGAGAAGTTTACATTATTCACTTGAAAATGTCCGTGATTCTGATAAACCTTTTTATTATAGTACATGGACTGATTAATTCGTACTTGGAGACATCTGAACTTACTTTGATAACTATTTCTAGCCTTTATACAACGATTGTTCTACATAAATAAAGAAATTAATAATAACAAAATTATAATATCAAGGTTTCAAATCTCCTTGTTTTGAACACATATAACATAATTCATGTCTTGGCGGAATTTTGAAAGAAGTGCATATGATTTTCCCTATGTGATAGAATCGGATACGGAATAACAATGGACACTCACAAAATCATTGGTCGTTTTCAGATACCCTGTTCTCCATTTTTCCCTCTTTTCTTCACATCTTCCATATGTTTGTTTTTTGTACAATTTCCCAATTTGAAACTTAATCATTCTATGTGTAAGTTATATATACAATTGATGTATGAACATTTCCAATGTTTACACACCTATGAAGAATAATACTTGTTTCCAATAGTTAAACAGTTTTGAAATTGGAGGGCATATCTTAAAATCAACTTATCAAATTTACCCTTTAGGGGGTTTTCCTTATCTCATCAACTTGAGACCACGTTGTTAATTCCACAACCTATCCATTTTGCATAAAAATGAGATTAAGATGTATCATAAGCCGCTCATTGTAGACATTAATCACTGACGTTTGCAGATGTTTGTAATGATTAGAATACGTATCATACGGCACTTGTCAATTTTCGAAACAGGAATGCCTAATGTTCAATGACAAATGATGTCTTGAACGGGAATCGAGACACATAAATCCGAGACATCCACTGTCATGATTAAAAGGAGAAACATGAGACCTTCTTGTCTACAGTATATATCAATGGAATTCTGGATGTTTGAAAGAATCACTGAAAAATCTATGACAAAATTTGTATTAGTTATATTTTCTTCTAAGGTTCCACCTTATTTGGTTTTGAACTGTGTTGAGGTATACAAATATGTGTTACTTCTAATTATTCAGTAACCTAATTATAACAGTTATAATTATGATGAAATAAACATAACTTTATCTTGTTAGAATGCATTCTTATGCGGCAAAAAGGTTTGTAACACTTTTCCTACAAATGAAGGATTAACTGTAGATATATTTCTTCTAGAGGAAACGGCCATATTTGAGCCGAATTGCCGAATCAGACAAATATTATCATTAGAATTATTTTCGACATGATTAGGGAATAGTTATGGATATATTCAATGTCTCCTCGAATCTTCAGCCAACCAAACATACCCCAGTCAAGGTAAAAGTTGATTGAGGTAGTACAGTAAATGGTTATTAAAGGAATAGATGTAGGCTATGTCTTATCTTTTTTTATCAAATTTGACGATGCAATATTTGTAATGTATTTAAATGATCGACATGAGAAGTCACAAGGGAAATATTAAGTCAGAAATCGAATGAGCATCCACTATGAACATGTTTTCTTTTTTTCTATGACTAAAATATTTAACTTTTATAATATTTCAATAGGATGCAGCAAGTACTAACCGACAAATTGATGTGGTGTTGGCATTTAACTGGTCTATAGGAGCTTTAGTGACATCTTAAATATATACATGAATTTAAATGTGAAGTTTATACACTCATTAAATCGTTGATAGTTAGTTATTTTTAGGAGTAAAACATGCAAACACTGTTAACAGCTACAAGCATTTTGTGAACTGATGTGTATACAAACCTCAATCTCCATCTGATTGTTAAGAGAGGAAGTCCCAATTCCAAGTTCAAATTTTATGTTTTTGGAAAATTTTACAACTCCTAATGACGATATAAAAGTGGAAAGACACTATTCCCTCATTATGAACTGACGTCAAGCCTATTCATTATTTGGATAATTTATCAGGATAATGCCCAGTTCACAACATTGTTACTGTAATATGGAGTTTTGATGTAATCGTGTCAATGTGACACTCAAAATCAATTAAAAGTGCACAGGATTCTTTTTCAAATGAGGCAATGTAATAACAGAGATTGTCAATTACAACAATTTGATGGCGAAAATTGCATTAGGAAATTGGCTATATCTTTCAAAAGAGACCAGATATCTTCGCTAGCAATTTTCTAAACGGTGCCGGGAGAGACACATAATAAGGTATAAAGGCCTTTATGATGTCAAGTGATTTTGCAAAAGACTTAGAGGTATATTGATTTCCAAGAAAAAGATCATGATTAATCCTAATGTTAAAGTGAAAGCAGCATTAACAAAGAGCAACACGTTATGGTGATTGTGAAATACGAATTACATTACAGCTATCAATGAATTTGTGTAGTGGAAATACGTGTAAACAACACGAATGCTTTGAGGTTTATTTTGATAATTTTCTTTCATCGTGAGTTCGGTAATAAACAGAATATCATATTCGTGTCTCTGGCATACTATGTTTCCGACACTCGTGCCTGAATATCAGTATGTACCTCGCTCTCGTTCGGGTAATACTAATATTTAACCACTCGTGTCGTAAACAAAGTATGCCATGGAATTTCAAAAGATATCCTCTATATATCTCTTCAATATATCAAGTCTTACTGTCACGTTTCACGAACAAAATTATTTAATCTGTCAACCTTTTATACAATTTTATTTCGAAATAATGTTTCAATCTAAATTTGTTGTTTAAATTTTTTGTGTGGTACTACTGAATTATTTTGGAGGCATACGTTAGTGTATTAACTTATCAAAATTAATATTATTATTTCTAATGCCTGGTGAATTTCATTTAATTCAAATGGTGTAGCACACAATATGTTCCTGACACTGTCCAGAATCCAATCTTTACCAGATGTATTATAAAGTGGAAACGTATAAGGAATTATCAAATCAAGCAGCCTACAAATAATATAACAGACACTGTCGTGTACTCGGTAAGGAGGGGGCGTTCCAAGATGGCGACAAAAACAGTACGACAAAGATAGGTGTCTCATTCCATTGCCCGTTTCTCCTTATTGTCGAGGTTGTATTGGTATAGCGTTTTGTTGTACAAACTTAAAGAAAAAAAGTGGATTTGCCATTTAAGTTGCTATCGGTCGTGATAAAGATTTTCGTACAATTGCCAAATTTAAAAAATCACCAACGCAACAGAGGGAACACGGTTTTAAATCGGCTAAGGGGACCAATAAATAAATGTTGGGAGAGGACCTTTTTGGGTGGGGAGAGGACATTATTTTGCTTCATATCGTATTTTTGTCACATGACCTCCCAGGAGATATCGTTTTGACAGTAGATTTTGAACAATGCCCTATTACAGTCAAGGTCATGACATCACAATTGTTTTTTATCACCAAGTAATGACATCACAATGGTATGACGTCTTTAACATGACGACGTCACAATGTTATAGCATCACCACACTGAGAGTCTGAGAGTAGTGCACTGTTCAGAAATATACATTTTTCACGGAATCGAAATGAAAAAATATTATGGATGATAAATAGAATCTCACTCTCGTGTCTTCTGATATCAAATATATCAGCACTCGTTGAAAAAAGAAACAATATCCCCGTCAAGCCTCGGATATTTGTAACTCGTGTTGATATATTTGATATCAGAAGACACTTTGGTGAGATTCTCTATTAAATATGAAATCTTATGAATGCAGAAATGACTAATTTACGTGAAGATAATTTTACTCTCATCTAATAATCAAGTTACTAAATTCATCATGTACGCAGGTTTACTATATGAAGATAAAGACAAGACCATTTTTAAAAAGTTTAATTGAATTAAAAGCATTGTTTTGGGCACGTTCATTTAGTTTGCGTATTTGTTTAGTTTAAGCTCGAAAACTAAATGATCATTGAGTCATTATGTAATTAATTATTGTTACACGCTGACAAAGGTGACAAAAAGCCACTCTATGTGATTCCTCATTTACATTCCTCAGCTGTGTTGTACTTTTCAAATATATTTCCTCTGGTGTGAATGATCTGTTTTTAAGGTTGTAATGATAATTATTTTATAAATCTACTGGCACAAAGCCATGTTCTACTTCATCAATTGGTTCTGACAGTTCTTTGATGATACATGTCGGTTTGTTACTTAGAAATGAGAGTTAAACGAGACGCTGTGGAGCTCTCCTGGTGACTTAAATATTTCGAGAGGAGCAACTTGGGAACAAAATCCTACTTTATATTCTGTTTTGAACTGTGGGAGATATGTCAGAAAAGGAAAACAATTTAGGATCACTTTGAAAAGAAATGCCACGTCCGTAAAAACAGTTGATTCTTTCGAAACGACATTGAAATAATCTAAATTGATAGAGATTATTTCCCGAGGAAGTGTGTCATATGACTTTTACGAAACGAGTGTGAATTTTTGTATTACCCGAGCGAGAGCGAGGGTAATACACTTTTTCGCAAGAGTTTCGCAAAAGTCATATGACACGCTTCCGAGGATAATAATTTCTTTATTGCCGATTCTACTCCATTTCAAAGGCATTGAAATATTCAGAAAACGGCATCCTTCCCGCTACAGTGACGTCACGAACAATGATTTTATGACGTCACTGACGACGAAATACGGTAACTCGCGCTAAGACAATCGTTGCTAGGCAAAAGTGATGTGCATATGTGCTCATATTGAAAATATGACACCGCTTATAAATAACCATATGGGTAATTACAGGATATTAGGACTTACGTGGCTTATGTCGTAATGTTTGCACAACTTTGTATAGCAAAAGAACTAAATCATATAATAAAGAAAACTACGATTTAAGGATACTATTTCCCTTTGTCTATCATTGTTTAAAACCTACAGTTTCTCGTTTTAACAATGAGAAAGACTTTCTCGTTTGGGAAGCTTAACAAAAAAAACATTAAAGAGACACTTTTGCGAAAATGTGATACCTCCATACGGAAGTAATTTATGACAATGAATGTTCAAGGTTACTACATTTTCTTTACTGCTACTCATCAGCAATCGACATGTCAATGTTAATGTTTAGTAATAAGAGCAAACGAGTGTATTCTAAATTAAATATGTCCTTAAAAATTAGACTCTTCAAACTAATTTTGAAAGGAATTGAAAATTAAATATACAATTAAAATATAACATCTTTTTACATCTTATTATATTTTACGCGTGTCCCAAGAACCAGTTCTTTTTGAACATTTTTGCTTTTTCAAACGATGTTATAAGGACATCTGGTGAATCACATTTACTGTGGAAGCAAGCTTCTATTGTTAACAAGATAGATTGTTCACAGGTGGATGTCAAGATGAATATATATTTCTCTCTGCAGTGACCTCCATTCTCGACACACTTGGCCATATAAAACAATATAACATTTCATCTATAAAACAAATTAAACACTCATGCAGGATGTTAACACTGCGAGAAGATAGACAATCAAGAATACCAAGCTCGTTTGTCACAATAGTATTCGCTGATGATACTGAAACTGACATTATCTGGGCACGGTATTTACATATCAGTTACAAAATGTGCTAGGGGAGATGTACGACTTACTGAGGTTACATGTATGTTTAGGGGATAACATTTTACTAATGAGGAAAATGACCTCAGTGATTCAGTGAATGAATAATGCCTAACCTTAACAATGTGACAGAGAATTACTATCTTTCATACATGTTTTTCCTTTTAACATGTTTTCATATGTTTTAATTTGTGGATGATTTTTTAAGCTTTTTTGAATAAACGCAATCATAATTGATATATACACATGTATAAATATATTAGAATGTTATAAAAACACAATGTCTTTTTGGCAATTGATATGGCCATGGTCACTCTGCGTTTGGATGATAAATATTGTGGATATAGCGATTGGAAACACCTTTGTTGTCATCATTCTTAAGTCAAGTTTTTGTGCAAATATGTAACTCTAAAAATGTAAATGATTTTCCCAATATCTAAGCAATACAGCAATAGTTATTTAAAGAGAGAGGTAAACTACAACCGAAAGGCTATTGTAAATTGATAATGTAGTCTAATTGTTGGAGTGAGAGGTTCTCAATTTTGATTAAATTATACGTTGTATTGTGAATCAAGTTGCTATGTAGACTTAGCATTTAATACAACAATACTACATTTCTTCCAAAGATAAATAAATCTTTGAAAAAGATTCTATATTAAAAAGGACATATTATAAGAGATGTGCCTCACACGATGTATAGGCCATGCAATTCTTCTTGTTTCAAGTGTTTGATTTTAAGAAGTGTTCAAGTGTTTGATTTTAAGAGGTGATTTTAAGAAGTGTTGAAAGGTTTGGTTTTAAGAAGAGGCATTCATATTAATAAGGTTTTTTACTTGAGCAATATTTTAAATATACTTTAAAGGACACAATAGGTTGCAGAAAACTATTGCCGAATTTTGTTATCATATCAGTAAAATTGTCATGTTTAGGAAGCCGACGATTAATATATTGATATTCCCTGACTCTGTCCAGAATTCAATCTATCTGTACCAAGCCTATCAGTGTTTATTAGACCAAGCAGCCCATTAAGGATAAGTATCGACCCGACAGTGGATTTAATGTTTCCATAAGGTGTATAGATATGTCTGACGACCGAGTTATTTCTACTTACACCATACCATAGAGATCCCAGACGAATCTAATAGTATTTCTAGCATTTGAGAGAAAGAGAATTCCCTTTTCTAAAATAAATTGGTACTTTACCTGCACTGAGTACCAACACGTAAATTTATAATTCACAACTTGTCAGGAGAACGCCTTTTCAATGATTTAAACATTATAACTTTGGCAAGTTGAAATGATATGGTTTTTGAAATTAGAATATCTTTAATTTCTTTAATAATATTTGTGTCCATTTAATGTGATGAAATGTTACCACAAGTTCAGTGAATGAATATAATAGAAATCATTTGGGTACTCGACACTTTAGAAACTTACAAAACATTTAAAGAGGAGAATAGAAAAAAATAATTTTTTTAAACGAGCTTGAGTTATTAAAACTGTAACGATTTGATTGACAGTGATGAATTAATAAGATACTGTTTTGTTAGACTACAAAGGGGAATAGTAATTAAGTTATTTTCTAGACACTAGCTAATTTCATCAGGAAGATTGTATTTGATTTCAAATAAACACCATCGTAAAAACGGTTTTACAAATAACGTAATGTACCACATGACAACATGAAAACATTTATCCAACTTGACAATTTCTAGCTAGATCCGTATCTGATGTGTAGGCTAATGCTAATTACATGTACGAAAATGAGTGTATATA
Source organism: Phorcus lineatus (assembly GCA_921293015.1). Classification (NCBI taxonomy): domain Eukaryota; kingdom Metazoa; phylum Mollusca; class Gastropoda; order Trochida; family Trochidae; genus Phorcus; species Phorcus lineatus. The sequence goes on along the minus strand of OV121085.1, from coordinate 54,532,945 downwards.
AGTTTATCTCAAATAAATATTTGGTGACACTACAAACATCACACAGAATGCCATTATCTCTTGAAAATGGTGCTAAAATAATTCATAAAAACACCTAAGAATGAATCAACCATACTCTTTATTAGTGGAAATAGATCAATAAGAATAACACCATAAACAACAAAAACTTGTGGCCCCTCAAATTCGCCTCAAAAGTTAGTATTATTTGATGTGACAACAAACAGTCATGAATCACTGTAAACTATTCATTATGAACAATGAAAATGGAAATGTATTTTCTAACCAATAAAGCAATTTTTTAAACTTAGAGAGCTGCAACCAAAGCTCTTGTAAAGTAATGATTTATTACATACAGATTGTACATAGATTATGCTCGGTTTTCATAACAATGTGTATCTACATGCAACCTATACACCTTGATGCTCATATACATAGATATGTGACTCAAGATATGAGAAACAATCTTTTAATGCTTCAAGTGTATGCTTTTGTAGAGGAGTGATTTATACAACTTAATTTTGATTTTTATTATGTAAATGAAGTATCACTGATGTTATTGGAGCACTATATGAAATATTTGATAGGACCGATTAGATTATATATACGGAACAGTTGCAGAAACATTTCAGATACCTATAAAATTGTTATTGATTAGGAAGCTTACAACTGATATATAGATATCCCCTGACACTGTCCAGAATTCAATCTATCTGTATCAGCTGTTTTCTTATTGCACATGAGCCTATCAGTGTTTATTAGACCAAGCAGCCTATTCAGGATACGTATCGACCTGACAGTGGATTTGATGTTTAAATAAGGTGTACAGATATGTCTGACGACCGAGTTATTTCTACTTACACCGTAACATATAGATCTTAAACATATCCATTATTAATTTGGTCATTTGAGAAATTCAGAATTCCCTTTTTACATTTAGTGCCATTAATGGTAATTAACGTTTTCTCTCTCTGTCTCTCTGTCTCTCTCTCTGTCTCTCTGTCTCTCTCTCTGTCTCTCTCTCTATCTCTCTGTCTCTCTCACTCTATCCCTCTGTCGCTCTCTCACTCTCTATCTCTCTGTGTCTCTCTCTCACTCTCTCTGTGTCTCTCTCACTCTCTATCTCTCCTACCCTCTCCTACCCTCTCGTTCTCTTTCGTTATCTCTGTCTTTCTCTTTATCTTTGTCTCTGTCTCTGTTTCTCTGTCTGTCTCCGTCGGTCTCATAAAAACATAGCTATCGGTATAAATGTAGGCTGGTAAATAAATAGAAATGACATAATGTAAGAGTATACAGTCAACTGTTGTAATAGAAATGACTGTGGTCTTTCTCAAGCTCAGTTTTTAAGAATATCTTGCATTACACATTCTTATATTTGAAACAATGACATACTTTGTTCATTTTGAAAGGGCCGAACTATGTACTCAAATTCTTGTCTTCATTTCATATGGTAAAATGGCAAAATTAGTCTCATTTTCAAAGAACACGCTTCAATAATAAAAAAATATATCAAAACATAAACCAACGGGTTTATGATAAAATCCTAAAGTATTTATTTCATTGAGGATAAAATCAACAAAAGACAGATATTTTTATCCCGTCATAATTACGTTTTTCACGTAAATACATAGGACACCTATATACAATACCGACAAGGACTGACCAAATCAAGGGACGTTACTCAAAAAGTAGTTGTTTACTGCTAGCGCTAACTTCTCACGCAAGATGTCTGGAATGTGGTCACTTATGAATGAGAGGGGTGAAAGGGAAGGAAAGTTGAAGAAGAAGAAGAACGTACGTCCCCTCTGTTCACTTGACGAATCGCTATTACCGCGCGTCGTAAGAAGCGAGCTAGGTTTGAAATTAGATTTCGTGATAAAAAAATACTTCGACCACAGAATGTATTTATCTTCTAAATTTCATTTGTTTAAAATACGGTATTCACAATGTCTCTATAGAATTTATTTAAAATCATTTTGCTGTTGTCTAAGGCGATGAAAACAGTAAGTTCAGCGAATGGAGTTTGTAAACATGCGCGTATGAATGTGAATCGTGAATCGTAAATATTTAGAGGTGATTATTAGCGAAATAATAACTCCAAAATTGATTGTGGTAACCATTCAGAAAGCAGTATTTTCATTCTAGTTTTCGTGTCATGTTAGAATATGGATCAGTGAAACGGAAAGCAAACAGGGAATGGTGCTTAAAGTGTACATATAACATCTATCATCACTTTATTGAGATGTGAAATATGAATATTTAATTTAGTATGACACGTCGATATATCAAACCTTTGTAATTCAAGTTATCAAATATATCATGCCTTTACTTAGAACTATCAACGTAGCTCGAGTACGGCGGTACTGACCATTATCATATAGTTAAAACCTTAAAACAGCATAATGTCGTTGGCAGGAATAAATTTTCTTAAGAGAAATGACAGTAGACATCAAAGATTCATCACTTTACTACATTACTACATTTTCTAAAATGGTTTACCTAACGTAAAGTCGCTTTGACAGTTTTCATTAGTTATTTGTTAGTTACAGTAACTAGTAGTGATATATCTTTGGAACTCTGAATGAATATGTGAAGAACGTAATGCAAGCTCGGCGAGCATTCACATATTTGTTAACGGAGATGGCAAACACAAACACATATTTACCGTGAAATAAAAAGATGTCAACCACAATATTAAAATGCATAAATGTATCGTATGCTTTATAACCACTCTCGTAAAAGGTAAATAAACCTATTTTCTTCTAAGGATAAAATAAGTCAAGAATGAAAAATAAAATTAAACTATTGAAAAAAATCAAGGTACAACTTGAGTCCCAACTTCTTGATATTTTTCTTATTCATTTCAGTCAAGAAAATGAAGTAAGTTTATCTTCCTTTTTTTAGTTTGTCGAAATATATAACAGTCTGTAAAAGGAGGAGGTTAACCAATAAAACCAGCAAGAAGAGGTTTCCAAATCAAAGGTCATTTTTGCAACAAGTGCAGGGGAGGCAATGAAGTAGAAAAGTAATTCAAAGGAAGTTAAAGTCACTTAATTTTTTACAAACATTTCTTGTTCATGAACTAGATTGGATAATTTGACACTACCTTTTCACCAATACTATTTGCAGCATTCCTTTCCAGAAAAAGGAGGTTACATTTCAAGTTAATTGAAGGAATGATCAATACAATAGCATTATTGCAGACTCCTTTTTCTTTGCACAAAAAGTGTTTGGCCCATCAATTCCAATTAAGGAAATCCAAAGAAGACAATGTACGGAACCATTGATGTTGAAGGTTTCTAAAAGACATAAAGTTCTGTGAAGGAGCTCGTTTTGGAGACTTATGATTATGATCTTCATGTTCGTGGAAAATATTTCCAAGATATTTTAAAGGAAGCATTATGACCGATAATCGTAATGCATCTCATTTTCAACAGGTAACATTTGGAGAACGCGAATTAAGACGTACTATGGCCCCTATGCTTTATATTTAAGGTTTGAGTCTCTTACAAATGTGTTGAAAAGTTCCAGATATTCACATAGTTTCGTGTACCCATGATATAATTGAACTCTTAAAGAATCAGATAAACCTATTACGTCTTACAAGGAGGCATCTTTAATCAATATCATCCCTGACCTACTGGCAAGTATTCTACAGACAGGGAAAAATGAAACCTCTATATGTTGAGATTGTCTGCTGCTCTAAAAACAAACCTAACAAACAACAATATGTTTTCGAAACAAACATTTTAACATAGGGCATTTTCTTTCATCATGCCAAACAACGGATACACATAGTATTAGTGTTTCTCTAATTAGAGAGAGAGAGAGAGAGAGAGAGAGAGAGAGAGAGAGAGAGAGAGAGAGAGAGAGAGAGAGAGAGAGAGACAGAGACAGAGACAGAGACAGAGAGACAGAGATAGAGACAGAGAGAGAAAACATTAATTTTCTAATTATTTCATTTAAATATAAGACTATAGAAAAAGAAAAGCTGATAATCAGTAGACAATGTTTATGATTAATGAATTACATAGGCCAGTCCACAAATGGATGTCAGGGAATCAACGTCTGCAGCAAGTAAACGATACTGAAGCACTTAATTGTAACAGAACGGTTCTCAGTGATCAATCTCAACCATACAACAGATTAAGATCATAACTGAGTTATCAAGCATATCATTGAACTATCTGTTACAAAGTTGTTGACTATAAGTGGAACATAAAACTGTGGTTATAAGTTTAATAATAAGATTTAAATACCTTGTTGACATTACGAATTAACTTATTTTTAAGTAATCGTTAAATATCTCTCTTTATTGAACAACAGCTTCAAAGTCAAAACCTTCATTGTTGGGCATACATGCATTTGCCATTAAAGGCATCAGAGAAATATGGCATTGATACTAGATTAACTGTGATAAAAATGGAAGTTCTGTTACAATTTCGATACAATAATTCTTAAGGCATTCAAGGATGAAAACGTTCAACATGACATTGTCTTCAAGAGACTGATCCTTCTACATTGTCCATCAGATCTGACAAGGATGTAACACGTTTATTTCTGAAACATACATTTTTATAGATGGCAGTTTGGAGAAGAGAGGTGAATGATGTGAATACGTGAAAGGTAAGTAACTTTGTCATTTTATCATGGAGAAAGGTAGGTATTAGTTGACATTGACATTGACAGTAAACACGATTTGAAATTGTATATTCATCTAGAACAGATTTGACTGTTTGACTGTTAATTTTCTGTCATTCTTTTGGATTTTGTTTGAATATACCTTGGTCTTAGATTCATTTCAACAGTGCATTTTTCAAAAGCTCGAGGTAGTTCTTACAGAACACTTCGTTACATCATTGTTTCCGAATATTTATCCCCAATTCATATTTTAAAACATTCCGTTGCCAATTTCTCAGAGTATTTTGATATTTTCAGGTGTTGAATTTGGCATTTCTTGTAGGTAATGCGGAGCATAAATAATAAGGAATTATTCAACATTTGTGTATATGGATATGCATAGAAGTTACGTTAAATATATTTTTAAGTTAGGTGTGCTGTGTGTCTGAATTATGTTGTCATGTAAAACAGTCAGTCAAATACGAATGCCTGTCAGTCAAATTCCATCTCTCACATAATCATTAACTGTAAAAACTGTTATTGTACTTTGTCCTATCATTAAATCAAGCAGCCGATGTGTCCAGATTCAACTATGTTGTTTTTGTACTTTGTTATTTTAGAAGACGCGGAGCATGATGATCTGTCGTCTGAGATGTTTCAGTCTTCTGGGCGGCTCTCAAGTAGCATTTGCTTTGGGTTTGATTTCTTTCTAATCTGATCAATCATAAAGAGATAATTTTCTATACATTGTTACTCTTCTTCCACGTAATCACATTTCGTAGTATTTTATTATTACACGGACAGTGCGAATATCAAACTCCAGAAAATATTTTTTGTTGTTGTTATAAATCGGAAACATTTTATATTGGATTGAGAGGGTGAGGTTGCAATTTGAACTGTACTTGCGACATGACCAAGATTCGTTAATGGTAAAAGATTACAGAAATACAGATTGCATATATCTAATTGAAGTACAGCAAATATCCGTATTGAAACCTCGAAGCCTGTGGATGAGGTTTTTTATTTTAAATGGCAGCATCATCCCTTCAATTATCTATAATGATTATATAGTGACATATTTCAGGATAAGATTATTGCTGAAAAATCTGAACTTTCATGTCACAATATTTCATAAACTTTTCTTTAGTTTATAAACGTCATAGTAAACATAGATGATATTTCATATTGAAACAATCGATATCAGTGAGGATACTTTCCAATCAACCCATTAGAGATATATGCTGAAATGAACGTTAATCCAATAGCAATTTTGTTAATTGAAAATAGACACACATGTTTGAAGTTAAAAATCAGTGGGTAGGTGGTATTTAATTCGAACTAACTGTCAATCTGAATAAGGCAAAAGACTGAATAGTTCAACAATTTATAACAATATCAAGGTATAAATCTTGTCATGTCAATATGGTGTTCATTTCCTGTGTCTTTATGTGGACAAAAAGCATGTCACATTTTTACTTGATATTTTAGTATTCTCTATCAACATTTTAAGCTTTTCATCAGTTGATATTTAACAGTATTGTAAAACATAAAGACGAAGTATAAAGTCACAAAGCCTCATGTTCATATACAACACGTAAAACCGAAATAAAGACATTGGTATATTCTAAACCTTAAACAATTGATATATGAATCTGCGTGATAGGATAGCGTTTTTAAAAAGCTATTATAGATTCAAACCATAAATATCTAAAGCCAAGACTCATTTCGGCATGATGGAAATTTGGGCGTCTCATCAAAGCAGTCTGATAAATGTAGCTATTAGGACGGTTCAATAAACCCATACACACACTGTGTTATTATATCTTAGACAGACAGGTGACCTTAACTAGAGCAGATATTGGTCGACTCACTGAAGCAGATATTGGACAATGTTCGGCTCTATGACAGACAACACGACTTGCAAATGAAACGAGGTCTAGAAAAGGAGACTTTATTTTGGATTCTGTATCAGATGTTGACTCCGATTTTGTTTCACATGTTACTGAATAAGTAATCATATAGAGCAACGTCCCGTAGAAGAGTCTTATTCTCTTCAATCTTATCCAATAATTGTCATGAGAACAATAACATAGTCCACTCCTTCTCGTCTTAACCCTTTGACGGCGATTTGCTAATTTGTGTGAAATGCGAAATTAATTTTGCCATAGGGAGTGAAAAATATTGTTATGAAGGGTTGTAAGGTTGTTTATGGGGTTATATCATATTCTGTTAATGAGACAAAGAGGGTAGATTAAAACAGTTTGCTTATTAAGCTCTTTTAGTGTCTGTTGGCTTTGACATAAACAAGACCTTAATTATCGACAAAGAAGTAAGTGAGAGCTGGAGTGATGATTGATTAGGTGAACACAACCCTTCATAAATGTGACACTATGCAGTTCAATTGATGCAAAATCGATTTTAACATAACGGTCATTGCAACATATGAAGTGTCTTTCGCTGAAACAATTTGGATCATTATTGAAAAGGTTAGAAAACAATATTTCATTGCATTAATGTTTAATAACATGCTGGCTTTCTATTAAAAGATGATACATTTAGTTGAAGTTTGTGATGTATCGAAATTAAATAAGAAAATTTAAATAATTATATTGTAAGAGACCAATTTGAGTACGTATTACTCAGTAACAGATATTTTTGTGCAGGATTCACATGATTTGAAGCACAAAGACACGTTATGACATGATTTCAGATTAACTGTTGTGTATATCTTAATGTAATATTTATATTTTATTTTCGATATAACATAATGGCATACGTGGTACGTATGAGACAGTCAATAGGAAAGTTGATGCTAAGACGTAGATTAACGTCTTAAAATGATAAAAAGTGATTGATATTTATAAGAAATGTTATTGCATTGAACATGCACCCCTCCTGAAGTAAAGCCAATGTATCTGAAACGATCAAATGTAACCTCAGTAAATATGTCTTTAGAAGAGCTAAGGTATTATCAACTGATAATAATTTGCTGAAGAAAATAATTTATTTCTTTAACTTTATTTAGATCTTAATTGCAATCTGATTTCGGCATATTGAGGCTATGTCAATTCATCACAATACTTGACTGCTATATAAGTATCTGTCCCTCACAGAGGTTAAATCTCAAAAACTAAACTATCAAAGCTGCCCTGATGATTAATTATAATATGTCGATATGACAGATTCATAAATAGTTAAATATTAGTGAAACTTGTTGAGTATATAAGTTTTGACCTAAGCAGAAAATCGGAAAGTATTTTTCAATGCAAAAATTGTTTGAATAGGGCTACTTTCAGAAATTGTTGCATCTGTCGATTTGTGCAATTTCAAATTAGGTTCAGTGCAAATTTATCCTAATGTTAGGTTTGTAAAATATCAAAATCTGTGACGTCAATTGGTGTTCAGATTATTCCTAGAACATGTTCGGTTCCATTAGTTTTCAGGAATGATTTTATATAGTCCCAAGTTGAGTATGCGTGTATGTCGTCTCCAAAACCTCTCTCCATTAGAAAGAGAAACTTCAGACTTGATTTACTTGAGGATTGAGGATTAGGTTACCGGAATGACTCTTTGAAGTATGAGAAAATGAAAGCCACGAGAATCTGAAGGATATGAGCCACATAATGTAGAATTTAATGATAATGTATTTTGAAATTTAAGATAAACTTCTATCAAAATGTTTTTTAAACTATTTGAAATCGAATGGGATAGAAATATTCCTACGAAATCTTATCAAAAAGAATCAAAACACAGCATATGTTGCTATGAAATGCAAATTGAAAAGATATGTTCTGTAACAATTTGTAACTATTTTCAGTTATAAGGATACGATACCTTACTGTTAAACTCACTTGTAACAGGTTTACCTTACTTGATGTAGACACTCAGGGATCTCACTTTGAAACATTTTTCATTCATTTTTTTTCCTTCCTAAAAGCAATTTTACCTATCTGGTTCAAAGTGATAAAAATCGTTAACAAGTGTCTGAAAAGGAAATGATTGCCACATCATTCTGTTCAGAAATGCCTATCCTAGCACCATCTTATAAAGTGATAGAAAATATCCATTAATTAGAAAACAACTGAGAAAATAAGACTTTATCTGCAAATGACAACCAAAAAACCTCGTGAAAAATAATCAGAGACAATCATGTGAAGGGCGGGTTATTTCAGTAAAGATTTTCCTGATGAAGACTCCCAGGGGTAACTGGTGAAGAATATCGAAACAAAAAGCCTTGAGTGACCGAGAACAATACATGACATCCAGCAGGCGAAAGATTAAATCATGGCAGTTCAAATGATCAGTTTACAGCTTCTAATAATAGATCTGTTTGTATAGGCTGTCATTAAGGTCATTGTCTAAATTTGCCATGCAGATCGGGAGTCTTTAAAGGTAGTAAAATACATGGTATGACTCGCTGAAGTAGCTAAAATCATGGAGACACTATTAGAGAAGTTTTTAACACATTTTTCCTCACGGTTTTATTCACGTTGTGGACCAGGAACTTCGGTTGTTAGATATAATCCGGTAATACCATAACCCGCATAAGACTATAACCAGAAGGATAGAATAGATCTGGGCTATATATTGACAGTACATGCATACCTCCTGTCCGATGCAGTAATATAAATTGCATTTGTACGGAATTGTTATTTCGGATCACGTCAGGCGGAATTCCATGTGAATGTCAGATGGATGGATGAATTTTCGCCTCGCCAAGACTATTTTTGATAATGTATGTGAAGGATAACATAGGCTTCATCTTTGTAATCAAAATGCATTGAACTATGAAAACCGTCTCCTCAAGGCACGTAAAGTTATGTCATTGCTTCATGTAAAAGTATTTTATATTAGAAAACACATTCTTCGTGTGGGGTTATTCACGCACAAGATAATACAGAATCAACCAAAGGTGGTCATAAAAAGATTCTAACTGAGACGATGGAGAGTACTAAAATGATCGTTAAAACTGCTTGGAACTGATTTGAAGTAATCTGAATCAATGACTTCCTCTAATACATCAATGGTGGCTCTTATCAATCCACGATCAAGTCCGATACAAATCTACATGTAGTCTGAGGAATCACATCTTTGAAAGAAAGAGAATATCCTCCAAATTGATACTCGCATTTCGTGTCCAATATGTGCGAGAGTGAAAGTGCGGAAATCGGGTTTACCGTGCCTTTGATAATGTTTCAATCATTCAAGAAGTGGATGAAGATCATCCAAAAGAGAGTGCATAGATGATGTTGTAGAAAAGTTAAAGGAGTACAGCTATCAATAAGATCAACTGTCAAATATTTTCACGAAAACGTACATAAACGAGTATCAATATCTGTTTACCTGAGGTTTTGAAGCTCTGTCTAATGGATAATCTCATTTGACAATTACTGACTGTTCAGAAAGTCAAAGTTAACAAACTTATGCGCAATTTTCTGATTCCCTACGACACGGTTTTAAATGTTCAGCTTTGATAGACGATGTGGATTGAAATGGAAATCTCATGCCCCATATATTCACCCATCATCACTAAGGTATTATAAGATTGTAAATTGGCCGGTAGATGTTTTCTCGATAACACAGATTCTAAGTTGAAAGCGTTCCTAGCAGATCAATATCATTTACATAGGGTTTTAAGGGTTGTGCTTGTAACCAATATTCGAACTTGTGTTTCCATGAAAACAACTACAACGACGAAGTCAAAAACCCAAAAGGTATTACCTAACATGATGATTGTTCTACACAGTAAGTTGCAATGAGCTAGACCTTATGGTTTTTTTAAAGTTCTGGTTCTGAAACAAGATTAAAAGTAATATTCCCTTGGAAATAGCAAAAAATAAGTATAACTTGAAAACCCTCAAAGGCACCACTTCACATGAAGTTCCTTTATTTCGAAAGATTCAATGAGTTATTATTTTTAGTTCTAGTACAGAAACTAAATTCTGAGTTGAGTTTCCATGAAAACGGCCTTACATAAAGGTAGGAAGAAAGGAAACTCTAAAAGGGCCCAATTTACATGATGATTGTTACGAAGTTTTGATAAGCTGGGCCTTATAGTTTTGGAGTTCTAGTGTGGAACGGAGTTGTAAGTTGTCTTAACACGGAAATGCCAAAAAATAGATGTAGGAAGACGTAGAAAACAGCAAAAAGCACATATGCATAAAAAGATTATTCAATGAGTTTTAATGAGCTGGGCCTTATGGCTTTTAAGTACTAACCGGAAAAGCGTTTGAACGGACGACCGAACGGATGGAGGTCATTTCTATATCTACCGATAACTGCGTTTGGCGGGGGATGGAACTTTTAAAAAATTAAACTTTGTAAGCTATTTGTTTTTGTAGGAGAGATCGATCACAGGTTTAAGGCCTGCCAGCATCACATTTATTATTAATACACAAGCAGGAAGATTAGATTGACGCTTGGCTCTGTATAACTACAGTTATAACTTTTTAATAATTTTTAATAACAATGCAAATTGCAATGTCTTTACGTCAACAAAAAACGTGAATAAGGACAACAAAACATCTTAATTCTAAAATTAATCCTGTCTTAATGATACAGACATTGCACGCGCAGAAAACAGAAAGCTCTACTACTTCAAAAGAAAGAAATTAAGACATTGATAGTAAGTAGCTGTTAATCGTTTAACATTGATAAAAAATAATAACCGATCCATTGTTCGCTATGATACAATACGAATTGTAGTGATTCTTTTCAGTACAAGTCAAGTAAATTAATTTTTGCTGAAAAATGCAAGACAATTTTTATTGCAATTTCAAAGTACGCTGCAATCGAAGCAGCTAGTATGATTTGTCTCTTCGCTGGAGAGACATGGCCGATATTCTAAGCCTGAACCAGCATTCAAAATTTGTTCTTCCAATCTACTGTTTCTGTTTATATTATAAATATTATAGATTCCAATAGAGGATTGGCAGACGCTGTCTTAAATGTTGAAACCCCTGAGCGTTGACACTGCCTTCGTCAGTTAGATGTCATATGGACGATATTGTAACCTTTATATCGATGTAATTTTCTATTAGGTTAGCATTGTTTTCGGAACCAAAGTGCCTGAACTGCCAATGGGTTGAAATAGTCTCTTCTAGATTTATGTCCATAGTGTATTGGTTAGACATATCCTATTTTATCCACATATCCTATTTTATCCACATATCCTATTTTATCCACATATTCGTAGAGAGTTCCATGTTGAGTGGGTGCGCGACAAACATGACATTTTCCTTGTCGTCTTGGAAATATGTCTAGACATTGATAATTTGCCTTTAAACTTGAGAGTTATCAACTGTCACCATGTGACATATGTCGGCAATGCGAAACTATCTGCCTATTTCCAGGATTCGTGTCACAAAACATTTCATCAACTGATACAGTCTGTAATCAATTGCCTGACATTCGATTGTGAAATTTTCGTTTGTCATAGTAAATGGACACAGCAACACCCAATTCAAATCTCGACTTTGCTGCACTTTAAGGCCCTAATTAAGCTTGACTCAACAATGTATAACAAAAGTTATGATTATCAAAATACATAATACCTTAGTCGAAATGTGGACATGTTTCATTGTGTAAAGTATACACTGTTATCTTTTTTTTTTCAAATGCCGGACAACTACAGACACTATTACTTTCTTCAGCTATGATACACTTAACCTGTTTTCAATGCCAAAATAAAATAACGAAATTCTAAACAATGTTTGGGTTCTATTGTCAGCGTTACCACATGTCGTGCTTCTACTCCCATGTGAATTTTATTCGAATGTTGTCTAAATGACACTTCTTCGAAGGCAACTCTACCAAAGTTGTGTTAATGACGTTATACGTAAAAATGAAGCACTTATGACATTTCTAACATCTGTATATTTGGTTAAACGAAAAAATATTACTGAGGACCTTAGAGACTCTCGAAGCATTCACTAGATATAAATAAAAAAATTCAAGTAATTCTTAAAATACGTTTTGAGAAAGGTTTTGTTTCACTGACATAGTTGTTTCCAGGTCTGATTTATGTAACGTAGAGTTCCTTAAATATAATGATTTTTATGAAATTTTAGAGTTGTTACCGGCCCCAGTAAGCATCATGAGTGTAACACATAAGAACGTTATGCAGCACAATATTTAAATTGGCATTGATTTTGTTGCATCATGGCAGATGGTGAGTGCCTGGCTGTCTACGCAGCATCATGTCTGCTGCTGAAAACCTTCTCTTGATACAAATTATTCATAGTAAATATAATATTTGATATTGATGAGGGAAACTGCAGAGCAACGGTGAGTGTACTTTACGATAGTTAGAAATATGAAATTCAACACGAAAGATAAACTAATCTAATTTTAATTGAAATAACGTGCAGCAAGTCCATTAATACAATTAAACAACTATTACTGAAAGAAAGTAAAGGATATTCATCACTAGTACTTTTCAAAATAATATTCTAAATGTTATCGTCGCATATTCTATTGAAACAATTCATCATAATAATCCAAATCATTTTCCCTGAACATGGAGCCATCAGGAGAGCACTTTTCCCCATTCCAGTTTATAGTGGCCACTAAAGTACATATTGATCAGATTTCGTCATTTAGATTGTTTTATTAAATAAATGACAAGGCACTGTTGACAATTAGAAATATTTCTCCGATGTACGCTTATACACAGTGGTTACTAATGTTATACTTGATTCGTTTCAGCAAAATAAATTACTAATTTAACCAACCAATACTGCTTTCATCCATTAGTTTAACCAATCGCTCATCCGACATAAAAAAATACCAAGTTTTTGTGAAACATTTTATGAATTGTATTCTGTTGGATCATGAGTTTTCCATGTGCTTATAACGTATTTATATCTTTTCTCTAGAAGTAAAAGGACTAGAAAGCTGAACAGACTCGTTAGCTAATAAGGATTCTAACTAATGAACTGGCGACTCCTAATGAAGGTCACAGGTGCCACGCTCTTATAACATATTTCCATCTTCTTCACCAGAAACAAAAGGCACAGAAAGCTGAAATATTTTACTCCGAATTTATAGATTTGATTACCCTGTGACCCCTAACAAGGGACACAGGGACTACACCCTAAAACATATTTTCAGATTCTGCTCCGGAAACAAAAAGCATACAAATCTTGTGTACAGAGTCCTCTGACAAGAACTATAACAAATGGGAGCTCATCTTGTGACAATGTGACCACTTATGATACACAGTATTGACAGTCTGCTGAGCTACAGAGCCAATGGCTATATCTTTCATACATTAAAATCTGTACATATCATCATATTACATTGATGAACTTAGATGACTATGGGATAAGTATTGTGGACGATCCTATACTAGTCGGTTCACGAGGCGGAAATGTATCTGGACATATTAAAACAATAATTTGAAACTGGCAGAATGGATGAGGATTATTGACTGCCACGCTAGTGTTTTTCTCTTTTATCAGGGAACCTTCAGTCTGACGTGCGTGAAATTGGACAATTTGAAGATAGGGGATTGCTCGCTATAATTTGTGAAGAAATTGCAGTTCGTCTTAACGTTGCATTATATTCCTACTATTTATCTCTCCATAAGAAACCTGATGATCAACTGATATGGGTACACAATGATGTCAGATCCTTGTCATGAAATGAAGCCTGGTGATTCTCCCTGTCTAGAAGAAGAATGATAAGAGTCATTGGTATAGTGAAAGCTTCTGATTTACACTAACTATTTTTTTCATCTTTGTGCACACCTGCGTGTAAACTTGGTCAACAGTATGGAGTGAGTCTTGACAGTTACACATTCTTTTGTTTTCGACATTTATGTTTTATCAGAACATTTTGGATATCATTATTTGAAAGAATGTTTTTGTCACACTATGGACGATGCAATAGCTGATTTTAAAACGTTTGACAGAATGTATGATATATTACATTTCTTGAATTCAAGACCATCACTTAACTCAAAATTTATCAATTATCGCAGTGATGGTTCGGAGGCCGTGAGAGGTATGCTAGCATCAAGAGTGGAAGTGATACCAAATTTGAACGGGCTGTCTTTCTTGCTCCTTTCTTCCGTTTGTTTCCCCAACCTTTCAATATCTTTTATTCCCGATCTGTCAACTTTCGTTGGATGATTCAACAACGTTTTGAAAAGCTGAAATATTGTGTCAAAATTATGAAATCCTATTCTTTTTTCTCAAATGTTGCATGTAAACGCGTTTGGAACAATATGTCACTTATTGGACGGTTAAGCTTATGTTACTGAAGTTTGTTTTAATCAAACTCAACAACAGCTCACATGAAAGTAAAAAAAAATTAAACGAGCAAAAGTTCATTCAAATGATTCAAGTGTTGATTTAGCATTATTTCAACATGATGTAAACGCTACATTAAGATCTCGTTATATCGAGAATTTATCAAATTTCAAAATAGTTGTCAATGAGAATACAAAGAAATAAAACCAACAAATTTCAAAACCACCTTTTAATAACTACTTTTGCCTCCTTGTATATAACTGATAACAATCATGATATGATCGATCATATAAGATCTGTTTTCAGTTCCTAAATCAATGATGTGCTGTAATATAAGGTAAATTGCAGTAATGAGCTCTTCAAGGATACAATTCTTGAGGATCTTGAGGATACAAGTTCCTACTTTTTATTTATTGAATTTCACTCTTAGATATTTGAAATATATGAAATGTGAAATTTTAGAAAAAAATGGGATCTTACAAGAACTTTTTCATGCAATTTATATTGAACTACCTAATTCACCAAATCTATGACACTGCGTGGGGACGAGTCGATAATTACTTACGCACAAGGTAATAAAGAATCAATTGAACTAGGCCATAAACCGACTATATAAACTTGACGGGGATGCACTAAAAGGATAATATAAACTGCTTGATAACTCCAGAACTGATTCGATGTAACCCAACCAATCACTTTCTAAAAATCTCTATGATGGCAGCATTATAAATACTCTTTAATGTGTTTATGGTTTACAAAACACTTATTATTATAACACTAGATTCAAGTATCGGTGTATTTGAATGGTGTACAGATGTGAATGAGGTTTTAGTTTGGGGATAACACCAAACACGCGATCACCTCAAAAAATATATCCAAGGAGCACACGTGCACCTCAAAATGCACTTTCATCAGATGTGCAGAAGATCTAGAGTGTAAAATTAGAAGAAGAAAAATATTGATAATGTTCTCGGACACATTTATGAAAGTCCATTTATCTTATCACTGATTAAAAGAACCCCTTACAAATCCAAACAACATCCTCCTATTTGAGAACAAGGGTCGGTGTAGGTTTAGCAGTCATATTGAAAGACCAGTATGAAAGACGTCTTTTAGACATAACGTCATGGGACAACATGACGTCATTTGGACATAACGTTGACGTAGTCTAATACGCTAATAGCAGGGTTACTTGATATTAATTTCCATTTCCATTTCCAACATGACTCTTTTTCAAAAGTTGAAAAACCCACAAATTCAGGGCTTATTCACTTACATGTAAATGCATTGTTTACTGACAATGTTTGTTCAAAAGTTCATGATGTCATTCAAATAAGTGAAAATGTTATTTTGTCGATGCGTTCAACAATCCCAATGTGTACTACGGTGGCTATTTAATTTCGCAAAACATTATGGTTAATGACAATTCCTAATCGTGTTCCACTCACCTGGTCGTAAGGCACCGTATAACAGATAGGTTGATTTTACTCCGTGAAAACCTCATTGTCAAAGCTTTGAATTCGTAAATATAATTTTAAAGATTGACACTTTTGAAATATTAATATGTTTTGGAATGCAGAAAAACGATAAAGTAAAGACAAGTGTGAAAGGTTTTCAATGAACGACATCCTGTGATAAAACAGTGATAAAACATACGTTAAGTTATACAAAGTGATTAAGTATGCTTAACAAAGAAACAATAAACATACATAAAACTATAATGCTGATATCAGCAAATATACGTGTTTGAACTTAGGCCATCAATACATCTTACTTTCCACAATGCTAATTACAACATATTCCTCCAAGCAATGTACAATCAATTCCAGCACATTAAATGTCAAAATATGTAAATACAGACTAAAGTTCTTAAAGTTTATATTAGTTTGTCAGCATATTATAGTTATAAAGAAGAAACTTATTATACATGCTAACCAGAAAAATCGGAGACCTATCTGTATTACAAAGGATTTATATATTTTCTTTTTTAACAAAATGCCAAACTTGAAAACTCGAAATAGTATTTGATTGTATTGTATATACATGAATCCCACAGCAATAATAACCAAAAGACAAACAAGACCCAGTTAAAAATATTAACGATAAAAAAAATTTAATCTGTATTCAACCATTAAGTTTCGAGTATCGTCCAATCAGTCGTTTTGTATGATTGCATTGCAGTCATTACTGATTAGTTCACCGTGTGTGATTTGTATTCTGTATGTAGCGTCGTCACACTCATATATTTAGTACATTGTATATTAAGTTTCTTACATATCACAGCGCATTACTTGTCTGATAACGAAGTACAGTCCACTAAGTATCTAAATAGCAAGGTATGTTACATATTCCTGTCACTTAGTAAGATTAAGTAGATTACATAGTATGTGTTTTGGGCACTAAAGGTATTACATATTGATACAATTGATATGTAGTTTACTCTCGTTACTCCGAATATGCTTAAGTCAGTATGTTTGTACCTGATGAAATCACAATCAGAGCAAGGCAAATATAGGTTATTCATGTTATATGTTGATTATATTGTGTTTTACGGCTGAGGCCAAACTTTCAATAGCAATGATAAAGACAGAAATAGAAATAGCCTGCAGTGAAGCACATATCTAATAACATGTGACTACTCTGCTTTTGGGGTTTATGTTTTGCAAACGACATTAAAAAAACAACATGTTATAAAGAACATTAGTTTTTAAAGTGAAACCTGATAAACCGTATCTTGTTTTGATGGAAAAAAATTCATCCTGGGAAATGTCATTTGTTTAATATTAAGAGCTTAGGGTTTTATTATAAAGGACGATAAGAAAATGATACTCGTAATCAGGTAACTGCAAGTTACATACTTCACAGATCCTAATGCAGCAATGCTTCCTATCTTCCTGTATTAATACTTTATGGTAATTCGAATGAGCGTAGTAGGCATAATTCGATGGTTTAGACGCAAAACGAGATATCTCCAGATTTCATGTTTTCAAGAAATCAAGGTTTAAAGTTTACACAGCTATGATAAATCAGGTTCATAATATATGGTTGATGAAATTATATCACTAACACATTTTCAATATAACCTATTAGAAAATACTTCAAACAACCCCCAAATGCACTGTTAATTATTTCATTAATTAGTAAAACAAAGATATCTTGTTTTGCTTCCATCGCGTTTCGGTGGCAACAAGAGATATCTCAAGATAGATCGTGTAACAACCACTTTTTTCTTGGTGGCAAAACAAGATATCTCAGAGTTGTACTTTTTTGCCTCCATACTCATTTAGCTACCGAGTGGTATATTTTAGTTAAAAAACAAGATATATCGAGATGTTCTCTATTTTCCCATTGTAAATGTGGAAATCTAATTCTAAAAAGGTACGTCTAATGAAAATTAAAAATCAACTTAGATTGAATCAAATCAATTCAAATGTCAAGAACCACATACTCAGCATAGCTGAGCCACTTTTGTGTATTTTACAATATCTCTTTGGTGCCATACGTCTGAGGTTGACTATTACTGTATTACTCATGGTATAATTTTGGTATGACCACTGATATACATAATGTTGACAATGTCTTTTGCTAGGAATTAGGTTTAACTTGATTAAACAGTTCACGTTTGGAGGACCCAAAGAACAGTTTAAATTTTTAGTTTTATCAAAAGAAATTGTACGCACTATATTCAGTGCATGAAGTCTTTGAAGGTGACCATTTGGGTCTATATCTATATAAGCCGGTTTCATCAAATATAATATTTTTATCACAGGATTGTCATCTGACATAGAACTCTTTGTTTATACAGCTTGAATAGATGAATTTCGTTTGTTTAGTTTGGGAGCAATATTCACCTGATGTTGGTCTTTATGAAATTCAATTTCATACATACATTGTTCCTTCTTACCCAATTATCATTTATCATTCACATTTTGTGACTGCAATTCAAACTACCTTCGTGTCAATATACTTCTCAGTATATTTTAGACTTTCTTAAAGCAATGTAGATATCCAGCCATTCAATCTTGTTTCAGCATTTTTTACAACAACCTTCAACGTTCCTCCTATGTCTTCTTCAGTTGTCGATTTCTTATTTTCGGTTAACGATTTTCATATCGTTTAAGATTTAAACATGTGTTATTAATGAAAGAAAGGGGTGAGGCACACGTTGTTAAAATTAGGCAATCGTTTCCCTAGTTTTTTTACTAAATGAAAGATACCTAACAACATGATGTAACATCAAAAGTTATAATATAACATAATAGAATCATACAGAAATATTAGCAGATATGTGACATATGGGGAGTCTACCATTTTTCACGTGTCTCACGTACTCTCTGTCTTCACGTGTTAATCGTACTCTCATTTACATGGTATCTTAGCACGAGTATGATGATTATTTACTTCCCTATACTTGAAGAAAAATATTAGCCATTCTGTTGATGGTAAATTTTACTTCTCTAATGGGAAATTATTCGATAACAATGTGGTTGAAGGGAAAGAAAACATATGTGAGTGTTTCTATATGAGGGAATTGAAAAATTATCTTATTCCTTAGATCATTAAGTGTTGAATTTTCTTATTTTTGAACATTTTGCAAACTAAAATACCGTTTTGATAAGACGACATTGTTTATATACAGCCTTTGAATTTTATTTGCGACTTCAGGTGGATACAATCCAGTGTTTCTGAATGACATTGTATATACAGCTTTTGAAAGTTATTTTTAATTTTCTGCTCAATACAATCCAGTGTTTCTTTGACCACATTTTCAGTTTCCGGCAATCTTATTTTGTTTTGATATTTGCACATTTCAATCCAATTCCAAATCCATTAGAAAAACCCGGTACTTAGCTGTAAGATACTGTTTTCAATTTTCAAAAGTCTGCACTTTCGATCCAGTATTTATTAAATAACTGACTGTTTAATATTAATTTTAACATTTTGCAGGATAATAAGCCAGTGTTTCTCAGAAGAAAACATCTTCAACATCTGACTTTTAAACATTATTTTGATATTTCTGCACATAACAATTTCATTGTTTCTTTCAAAAATCATCTGCATGATATTATTAATACATTTGTAACTGAAAACATGTTTTTCTCTATATTCTGCAAGAGACAATACAGTGTTTTAAGACAACATGATCGACTGTTCACTGCTAGTTTTAACATGAAAATGGAATTCAAAGCTTGCTCTATTTGACGATTACCATGACAACTCTTCATCTCATGATGGTCTTTCCGATTGTATAAAGACAGAATCTAATTAACACTGTCTAAAACTTTAAAACTTTTTAAAATACTATTAAAGCTGAATCATTTATAACATTATTGCTAAGGGCTTATTTGAACGTAATCGTGTAACTTCAATTTATTATACTAAATTATTTTAGTGGTTAAAGGTTACAAATCTGAAGATTTTAAACATCTCTGTCATACTGGAGAAGTTGGTCTTATACTCTCAAATCCTATCGTTTATTTACTGTTGCCAAAAGCTGCCATTTAATTTTACCCAAGCGTTCTAATATTTTAAACCCTTGATTTTTTATTTACCTTTTTATATGTTTTATATGATATATTATTTTGTTGACCACATTTTTAAAGAATGTTCAAATATGTTTTACTATGTGGTTTACTTACAACGCAAAATAGTCTCTCATAACCCTGTTATGGGTGGCTCAATACGTTTTACCTTTTATTCTACTTTGATGTAATTATATCCATATTTTAAATTATCGAGGTGAGACTTTTATAAAATATCTATCTGTCTGTCCATTTGTGTACCAAATTGATATGCTGATTAATCAGTTAGTGGTGCATGTCCAATAATCATATGTTTTACCAAAACTATTACGAGAGTACAAGTTTAGAGATATTCTAGACCTTATATTGTTCCAAATGATACCTGTAAGACTTTTGGAAAGTTATAAAAAAAATGATCAACCTTCATTGACACAAATATCCTTTAAACTTTAAAGCCAGGAGGACAAGAAATGTTTATTCTAATTTCCTATACTGATCGCTACATCATCATCTGGTAGCATTGATAAGACGTCATCCCTCCCATGTTTGACAACAGGATATATCGCTAAATCACATTAACACACTGACGCATTAGGAGATGTACCAGATACAGTGAAAATTCCCATGCCCTAAGTCATGACACATGTTCAGCAGAAGGAGCTATGTCCAGATGTCTCTTAGAAATACAAACTATTTATAAAGAACCTCGAAAACAAAACCGTATATGTCAAGCTGTCTCAATTTCCTATGTGTTTTATACAGTTCTATAAACCTATTCACTTGGAGGCAAAACAGAACATCTCGAGATGTCTTCTTCTGCTCCTCAAAATTGAATGGTTTACGGCAATTTACAATGTTTGAAAAGAGATATCTCAAAATGTTTCATTCTGCACCTCAGCAATTATGGCTATATAAGATGTACCATATCATTTATTCATTGTAACTTTTTTATTAATTAACTTTTCTACAAGATATTTATACAACATATGCATTACGACGAGGCGAAAACGATGATGTAAAAAATGAAAAATCGCAAATTTTGGAGATATCTCGTTTTGCCTCTAAGCCATCGAATTACCTAGTTACGTCTGTAATTTTGACAGTTGATAGATAAATCTCTGTGTTCAAGATGAATTTAAAATATTTGTGAAAAATTCTTTTCCTTGACTTTGACAATGTTTCTGACCACTCTTGTTTAAAACAATCTTTGATCTCTTGTTTAAATGGTTGTATGAAGTTTGGGATATCTCTGAAATCTTGTGGTATCCAAACCATACCAAAGCCGTACTGAATCAATAGTTCCCTTACGTGACTTGCCCATGTTCTTCAGCTGCTTAAATCCAGGTTAAACTACATAGTTTAAACATGTTTCTGGTATATGTTCGAGGGTAACCGCAATGACACGTGTGGTATGTGTAGTCCATAACGTCCTCAGTCCCCTGGAGCTGCAGCGTTTGAAAGGTGGTTCCCAGTTGAAAACATTATTTTGCAGAAACTGGAATGGAATGTTTCAGTAATATATCTTTTCGAATCCAAAAACTTCGGATCTAAACAAAATAATTTGCTTTATCTAAACATGGAAAATCAGTCCATTCGTGATGAAAAGTTTAATTGATACTATAACATCAGATCGTAAGATATTTTGTAGCGTGAATATAGTTTGAGCAATGATTGGTGAAAAGTGGTAGAACAACATAAGATTTCACAGTTGCAATGGTTAGATAATGTTCTTTAAACATTCTGTCATTGACACATTAATCATTGGTCATTTGTGAATGGTTACTTGTCATTCCATTTTACTACATACATGTGATTCAGTTTCAAGAAATAAAAACGTTGGATGAATTATTGTAGTCATATCCAATATCCCTTTAGAGTTCAATGTTGTAGTAAGAGTATTGCAAAGATGTCATCTTGTTCCATTGGGGATGTGTTAAGAAATTGACAATGTTCCATTAAAACAGATGTAACATAGTGGCATATCTCAGCAATCCGATATAATCTGTTTCCGATTTTTTTGTGTGTTTGTACTTTAGCAATCCATTTACTTATTTTTGGACTACGTGTAGAAAGTGCTCAAGCTTAAATGGCTTTTACACTTAGACAAAAGCAAAACCCCAAATTGTATAAACCAATTTTAAGATAAGACTAAAATATGCAAGAAAGTATTGGAAAGAGAAATTACTTTGGTTGTAGAGGTTACAGCGTCATTGAAAGACAAAGGTATATAATGAAAGTCTGAAGAAGTATTCAGAAACACATTTCACGAACTTGCTTTTGATTTCCTAATAACAAAACATGTTATGTCATTGTCGAGGAGAACTGCTAGGAAAATGATCTGAATGAAAGCTTTACGTATCTTTAACTTTTCCATTTCCAAACTTTCAGCGTTGTAAGATTTAAAAGGTTACTTACAAAAATTGCTTGCAGAATCTCTCTTACCTTGCTGATTCTGATGTTATATATATACCGTAGTGATGATAAGTTACCTGATGGAATAGTTGTATATGTTATTAATCATTATGTTAACTTGTCGGCTTCACTTTTTCACATGGTAACAAATAGACATGTTCTTTGTAATTTTTCAAAAGTTCTCTAAAATATCATTTTTCCTAAGTATCATCTAAGTCTCCAAATCAATTTCACCATTACAAAAAAATCTAAGTTCAAGAAAAGTGTAAGTGCCAATTTTTGTTCAAATAGACTCAAAAACTCAATTATTAGTATCTATTCCATTTGTGCTTGTCAATTTTATCTGTTACTCATTTAGTAAAAACGACAAAGAAGTCAAGTTTAGACACAACTACAATTTACAATCACAATTCTGTTGCTAAGCCATTTCGAGAATTCCAACTTATATAGTTTATTCAGTATGACAATGCAGCTATCCGTGTATAGGATTGCAATTCTGTCACGGTTTAGTCCATATTTACCTTTAAAACTTGTATAAGCCTTTATCGTTCTATGGAGATCATCAGCAAAGGTTCGATTGCAATTCTCTGAAATGAAGACAATGGCTTTATCTGAATGAATGCTATACTCCTTTCTAGAAAAAATTGTCCAAAATCAGCTTCAGCGGACGCTCTCTTGTTTTGATATTAATTATTAATCAAGTCAAATTATCAACCACAAGAAGGGCTTGCTAAGGGTGATACTTTCTTCATAAGGTTCATACTCTTTTTCAATTTCATCGATTATTTTATTAATTGTTTTATAAAAGTACTATTGAGCTTTCCTATAGTAATTGGCTCCATTAAAAGGATAGAAGTGTTTCTGCACAAACATTAAGCTTATTTTAAAACAAGTGAACTTGGTGAAGATTATTGATGCTTATTATTATTGAGTGCTTTCTCTTTTATCACAGAACTTTGAGACCGACGTGCGTGAAATTGGAAAATATTACGATAGGGAATTTCTTACAACAATCTATAAAATAATGGCAGTGTCTGACTTTTGCATTATATTCCTATTATTTATCTCTCTGTAACGTATCAAGTTAGCTCGAGAGAGCTGAGAAGCTCAGCGGGGAATTTGAAGATGTTGATAGCTTAACATCAGACCTTCCATTACACGTGGTTGCTCTGTTACTGCAGTAGAATTTCACTAAACAGATCTACAGAGTTAATTGTTAAATAAGGAACGTAAAAACACGAAACAAACCCCATTTGTTTTATACTTGATTGAACCAGATCAGCTATATGTGTGTTTTTCATCATGTATCATGACTGTTGACTTGATTTAGGAAAATAATCATTTTATATTTTTAGTGAAATTTCATAACAACTTTTTTAATTTAGGGTATATACATCTTAGTGTATTAAGGATACACATTAACTCACCCTTAATGAAAATAAAGGACTGCAAAAATAACTGATTTCATCATGTTTGTGCTGCAATTTATTTACCCTATAGGATCCTTCTGTAACGTCATACAAAACAGAGGTTAGTGTAGGTTAGATGAAGATATGTCCTTTGAGAAAAGAGATAAGCTAAGCATTATTACCTAAATGTCACAGTCATTACCATATAGAAAGTTTGTTAAGAACGATTTGAAATGACAAATTGTACATTAATGTAATTATTCTATTGATATAACATTTAGAGTGGAAATTGAAATAAAAAAAGCTTTACTACAAATGCTGAAGTCCATGCATTAAAATATGCATTAAAAGAGTGAAATAATTTGCGGCATTATTACTTTTTCTTCATTTGTATTACACATGTACAGCTTTTATTACATTCTGTTCCATTAATTTCCAGCAATATATTCATCAGATTTAGAAAAGAACAAATGAAAAGGCATTTGGTGTATATCCATGACTCTCTAAAAGAAATTTCCATCACTTTTGTAGTTTACACAACCTTCTAATCTACCAATCATGTTAAGTGGACTAATATACCATATATATACCATAAGTAATAAGGTATCATGGGTACATAAAAACAATCACATATTCAAACCTTGGTTATGTTTAGCTTCCCGCCTACGCCAATATTATTTTTCAATTAATTCCAAAAGCATGAGAATTTAAAAGGGGCAATCTCCCTCAGGATTAAAATAAGATCATTCGGTTTGCCTAGAATCATTCAATCATACACTCGATAAAAAGTTGTAATTTGAAAGGCTGATTTTTATGATGATAACAAAAGAAAATATAATAGCCATGCCTTAAGCAGTGCGAAGATAAATATAGCTGCTGCATATTTTAGATCCAAAGACAGATAATTGAGGTAAAGGTATTTTCTACTACAGCAGTCTTTTATTCACTCCTTGATGATGAAGTACTGTTAACCATTATCTCTGTTACAATATTTGCAGGTTGAATGAGTACACATAACTAATGAAGAACACTTGTATCTTGGTCATATTGTATCTTAGATAAACATTTAATAACGTGTTTGTGAACATACACAGCTGTTAAGTAGTGAACTCCTATAATTGGGAAAACAATTGCAAGTATTTAATATTACGTAACGATCGTTTTCCTTCCACCTATATAACAATGCACAGTCCCAAACAATAAAGTATTAGAAACTACCTTTATTACGGTTTTAATGGTATTTTCTAATGCAATTTTATTCTCTCATTTTGAGTTATAGTTGTGACTAACAATGGAATCTCGTAGTATTAGAGTTGTAGCCTTTATCAGTTGACAATTCTGTCAATTGTAAACATCATTATAAAATCACGATGTATCTTATACTCGACTTGTATTGGCAATACACTTACATTTCAGATATTCATAGAAATAAGACTCTAACATATTTTAGACACCAAGTATATTATATATTTCGTGGCTAAATGTGTTTCATGTTTTAGTCACTAAGAATATGTATCATAGACACCAAATTCTAGTATACTTCACGTTCCATTCACTAAGTTCATTACCAAATATTAATTGATGTATTAACTTGAAACTATATAATGATATTCCTATACAGACCATATCGCATAGTTCAGGTGTTAAGTATCAATTTCTAGTCACTAATAATGTTCGATAACTATGAGGTGGGGAATGGGTAGGGTGTTGTAAGTCTTCATGTAATTGTGCTTGCGGAAATAGATATCAGCACTGAACGCTCGTAATGCAACGTATATTTTAATAAAATTTGACGTAATTGCATGCCAGGAGGTGAAGGTACAATCATCAACTTGACAGTCCGAAATAGAAATTGCCAATGGTAAAGTGTATGATTAAAGAAATGTGACTATTTGGTTTGGATTCGGGGTTTATGACTCCCACACAACAATATTAATGTTATGCAAGTACAGCAAAATTGAAGCGGAACCCATATGTTAACAATGCTGGTTGAATAGAATTCATATTGAAAAATGTAACGCCTTTGAGCAGTATATGGATACTGGCGCTATGCAGATGTAAATTGATCATGAAGCTATCATGTCTATAAGACACATGCGGTAATTATTAAGGTCGGTATTTATAGAATAAATCTGATGTTAGTTAGATGCAGTGATTCCAGTTATTTGGAATATGAAAATATGTCACCTACAATACATGTACTATAGTGGAAATGACTGTATTCAAACCAAGTAATAGCTTTCAGTCATTCATGTTACCCCCAGGGCAAATGTCTGATGTAGTAGATGTGGAAGGTATTTAGATAACAGGTAAGTCAAAGTTTGATGATAGCTGAAATGGCTTTTGATATTCAAGACAAAATAGGGCCATCAGTAGTTGGTGTATCCCTCGGCCCCACATGAGTTGAATGATGGGTTTTACCAGCACATAATTGAAAATGATTATGGAAATTATGTTGCATAAAACCAGTAAAACTAAACAATCCGGAAAATTGAGAACTACATATGTCATATCAGCACAGGTAATTCTGTCATTAGCTTAGGCATTCCGGTTTGATTTTGACTCCTGAAACAAAATTTAAGTTGTTCTGTGTATCTATGAAATCCGTAAGAATTAGAATTCTGAAAATTTGAAAACCCAAAAGGCACAAGTTCTTTTTATGATTATTCAATGCTCTGTGCTTTTCCTAATTTTACAACATTATAAATACAAACGATGTGTATCCACACCTTACCAAACGACTTATGAAAAAACTACCCAAGATTGTCTTGTGATGCTGCAGCAAGGCTTCACATTCTTGTTTTATTTTACGAGTGTGCGCTCTCATTTATCAAGTTGTCAAACAAAAATCAACCAAAATGTTATTATCAATAACATGGGTTATGATTTTATTATGCACAAAGTAAACATATATTTATAAACCGAAATGTCCCCTTGAATTTTAGTTCCACAAAAATACCCTGACATGTCACTGTCCTATGAACTTGACGTTGCAGTTTCTTGGTCCTGCTCCAGAAACACATTTTTACCTTGCGTTTCCTTTGGACCGACAAAATATACATTCTATAAAGTGGAAACGCCGTAAGGCACGATTACACATATGGTGATTTAACATGTACCATGTTTCACCAAGCAAGGCCTAAAGGAAACGGAAGCTATGTTAACATGTATATTATCTATTGATAACAAGTCTCGCTTCGAAAGAAGTTGTTCTAATCGTTTGGATCGCCGAAGTTTCTTCTACAAGTTTATCATATCTAAATGAAAAAGGAGTTTTGAAATTATCATTGAAGATTGTGTCTGTTCCAGATCATATCTTATACGTTTAGTTCGTTAAGCCTCCTTCTGGCAGAGGATGTTTATTACCCCGTTTTAAAACTTATAATATATACTATAGGCCAAAGCTATG
This sequence comes from Phorcus lineatus, assembly GCA_921293015.1. Lineage (NCBI taxonomy): Eukaryota > Metazoa > Mollusca > Gastropoda > Trochida > Trochidae > Phorcus > Phorcus lineatus. The sequence goes on along the minus strand of OV121085.1, from coordinate 54,505,323 downwards.
CTACATCATATCATTCATATAACTCCTAGTCCTGACTAATAAACTGATTTTTGTACACACATAATTTCACATACACATCATATCTTCGACACGCATTTCAATAACATAATGAAAAGGTCTTTGAGTCCGATATTAGTGTTTTAGTCCAAGGGCCGTATTTTGGTGTCTGTATTCGGTGTAAGTTGGTAGCTGTATATATGAGATTGAAGTAAGCGCAGAATAGAAATAATAACATTTTACTTGCATATTACAAAACGGTTGGTGATTTGGATAATGCATTTCTCAAAAGAGCATTCTATAATTCCAACGATGTATGAAAGAAGAGTTGAAGTGTGAAAAGATAGCCAAACTTTATGTCAACTTTTAGAACAAATAGTATCATTGTTGGTGTACACTGGATTGCTACTAAGCGACCAGTTGAACTCTCTAAAGTAAAAAGTAGAATGAGCTTTAAGACATCTGAAAGAGATTATGTTAATGGGGAAAATTAGTTGATTCAACGTCAAGAAAAAGTTAATGTTTTCTTCATATATATTTCTTTAAAAATGGAATTTTAGTCACAATACAAAATATCTACATAGGTACGATTTTGATCAAATATTCAAACAAAATGAGTCCTATTTTTAATGATGATGACCAGGTTTCAAATGTGAGGTATTGTGTAGTTACGAAAATTATCAGAAGACATGTTCCATGTAATATAAACAACAATTTATAAGAATCCTTTAATGATGTTTACATTGTATCAGTAATGATTATTTGTTTTCGTTGATAGCATGTATTGATAAAAATGATTAACAATGTAAAAGAATATAATGTGCGTCGAGGGTGCAATGCTATAAGTCAACCCATAATTGACTACCAGATCAGCGACTCAACAATGAGGTTTTTAGGTGGACCAAGGTGCAAGTGGATCAGTAATTGGGAAGAAAGAGCGTTTTCCGCACCCTGGTCTCGCATCAAGCAATCTTTACACTGGGAATTGGAATACTCAAATATTTAAACCACACCTTGAGTTTTCTCTGAAGCCCTGTTTGTGACATTAGTAGACGTATATGTCATGGTGATTGGTTCATGTCTGTTAGAACCATAAATGTCATTAACCTAGATGGAACAGTGTCGGCTGTATCAAGTGTCATTTGCAAATCAGCAATTAAGAACAATAAAGGTCACTGCGTCAGGGACCGTCAAAAACCCATTCATTACTCAACTCAATTCCCAATCAATAACATTCATTAGCGAGCTAAACGCAGTGTCTACCCCTAGTGTGATATATACAGTCCAGAAATACTTGTATTAGCAAATCATTCTGTATTAAGAAATACTGATATAATTGTGTTTTTTTTAGAAATTATGGTTTCCTTTCAATACATAGATAAAATTATTTAAAACATATTTTATAACTTGCAAAAAGCAATCCCAAATCTAGCATGAATATGGAATAAATAGATAATCTTCCTGTCTAAAATAAGAGGTCTGGACACACTGCATTCTGATATCATTCTAACTATGCAGAAGGTAAACTCAAACACATCACATTCATGAACACACATTTAATACATCACTACTGCAACATATACTATCTGCAAAAAGAAACGCATAAGCATTTTTCAAAGAATTTATTGCTTAACGTTAAAAGCAATGATATAATTTAATTTCAATGGAAAGAAGGTGAGCAGTCATATATAACAAGTCCGTTCAACAGACTTGTTATCAAGTCGAAATGCGACGCATCCAGTCATCATTAAAATGATATCTACAGCAAGTGTCGTCTGAAGTATTTTATTTTCAAATATATTTTTACTTCACGTGAGACCTTCTTCACCTTTTACCTATATATATATATATATATATATATATATATATATATATATATTACAAACACAACTGCAGATTTTCCTTTTTATTTTAGTTCTCATTAGTTCACAAGATCATTGCTTTAAATGGCTATTATTAGCAAAACGTTTTGCTCGGCATTCGTCTGGCAACGCTTGAATAAGCCGATGAAATTGAAATTCCTCCCCACTCACCCTGCAAAACAATAGTCAGTCATACAAGTATCTGAGACACGTAGGCCCGTTGACGTTCACGTCGATTGAGTTTATTCCAACAATGTTCTATTGGATTACACATCTAAGGTTTTATAAGGTCACTGAAATATTTTTAGGTTCAAATGCCAAAGGTAGTGGACCATGACGCTTACTGCTTGTTCATTAGCGTAATCATGCCGCAACAACTTCCTCTGTCGGTCAATACTAATATGCGTATTCAGTCCAAGGAAGTAATTTTCTGAAGTCAATTCCCCTAAACCACAGTTTTATCAGACTTTGTGCTTGATATCACACTTCGTCACTTGTACTGTTTTGCCGAATCTGCCGACCTTTCGATGGAAATTGTTTCTAAAATTTAAATTTTACAAAGACAAGTCATGTTTTTTCCAATCTCACCATAAAAATTTTTCAAAACAGTGATCTAATTAGTCTTCACCAGAACAATTCCGATAAGGTTAGAGGAATGTATTGTGAAGTCTTCATGGTTTTGACAACACTTTGATGAATTGGTTGACCATGATGAAGTGATTCTTAGCTTGGGAGGTAAATCTTTCAAGGACACATCTGGAGCTTATTCGTTGGGAATTGGTTTGGAGGAATCTACCCAAAAGGCAAAAGATAGCACGTTATTTAAAGTCCAATTGTCAGGAAATGCAAACTGTTACTTGACGCTTTCAATCCGACGTATAGTGACATTATGTAACCTGACATGCTGCTAACCTCTTTTCCATGCACATTTGAATAGCACAATTTGAAACGATGATTGCTTTTCTTTGGTTATCAATACCACATCGTTTTAAGCGTACTCTCCAGTCATTTTTACTTTCCATGTTTTCTTAATGACGCACTGAAAAGTCTCCAAATACTAATAAAAGAGACAAAAAGGTCAATATTTAGCGTTTTTTCGATGAAGCTGGGAACAATCATACTGCAATTACATTTTGGAAGGATATATAATGGTTGTTTGTTTTTTTTTAAGAAGATTCCAAAATATTACACTTAATGATTACACCGCATTCAATATCCATCTCTGATACTTTAAGTCTGTTAAATGCTCAAAATATTCCCTGCTTTATATCCCAATACAAACAATTGAGATATAACAATGGACTGAATATCAATCCCTTTTGAATGTTTTAAGGGGACGCTTTTAAAGCTGCCATTAATAACAGCCAGTAATGCCTCAATACGATGTAGTATTATACAACTTAAGTTGACTTGATAAATGCAGTGCTAGGAAGGCAATCTAATTCCAAAGCAGTTTAAAAGGTAAGACAAGTTTCAAATCAATATTTTGAAAGGAATAAAGCGATTATTGCGTGCTGTTCATCTCATAAGAGCTGTAAGAAAAGTGAATATTGTGCAGTGCCATAATTTTATGAGGATTGCAAAGAAAAATAATTAATCTTATTTATAGTCTACTCCAAAACCACTGTTCTTGTTCCCTAGATAAGAGATGACATATCTTATGTATATTTAGTTGGTTTTATTAAAACTAATTTAACATTGTAGAAGAGCCTACAAACCTCAGAATGATTTCTGTGTTCCTACTTTCCTCATAACTCACATTTAAATGATGATGGTTACGGTAAAAAGGTAAAACGAGATTAGGTATATCAAATCGTTTGCCTAAGTAGAAGGTAAGAGTTTTTTCTCCAGAAGACATTCCTGTTGATGAATCATGGACAGCACAAAAAGGGTTTTTGTAATAAGGATTAGTTTGAGACAATTGCAGAAGAAGACATTTATACCGTCTTTCTTCTTATTGTAAAAAGGGCTCTGCATCGCAGTGTAATTAATATGATATGAAATGTAATATGAACACAATGTTGTAAATCGTAAACTGATAGAAGAAAGACAACATGGTCAGTGACTCAGAAATTATGTCTTGAAATAGACCAAGTTGATTTTTTTGTCAGTAACGTCTGTAAAGTGATCTTCCTTCAGTCTTCACATACAAAGAGTTTGACTTGACCTTGACTTCTCTCTGTATGACCTTGACTTCTCTCTGTAGGACTCTTCTTAATGCAAATAGAAAGTAAAGGTAATGTTAATTCGTTACTGTCTGTGTGGACCCAGCGGTAATTAACTTTGTTAGAACCATACAGACAGTGTACCATGTGTCAGTCCATAACTGTTCAGAACAATAGAGGTTTTCATGCTAGAGCACTCAGGGATAATAGATAACCTTCCTGCATTAGAAATGAACGAGCTTGATTTACATTGTAAACTGATACATATACCCTCAAACTTATCACATAGAGGTTATCTAGGATATCTGTCTTTCCTTGACAATACCACCTTTAGTCATTGAGTGAGGAAAACAATATGTATTTCACGACTGGTGAGATGAGATGAGATAAACATTATATTTGTGCAGGGAAAGCAGTTACTTTATTTATTATATGATTTTATTTGTGTTGAAATTGGCCTCTTTCAGCTGTCCATTTCCAACCTAATAAAAGTTGATCCCAGAATTATAAATAACATCAGAACATCAATCTGATTATGTCCCTCAAGTGGTGATGAACTAACGCAACTCAGATGATAACGGTAATTGCCACTGTAGCCAAAAAAGAGGGTTTATTTCACTGATAAAAAGATTATGTTTCTCTCAGTCATGTCATGAAAATTATATTCTGTCATTCCTGACAGGTTTTTTTAAAATTGAAGGTAAAAATTTAAATACATATAAGTAATGACCCTCATGATGAACAAATACAAAAAATACCAAATTTATTCTTCTTTTGGTGCTGAATATGAATAATGTTTCATAACCTAATCATTTCTTACTATATAGAAAAGCTTCTATTTCAAATTGAAATTAATGAATAATAGGATGACAAATTGTAACTAAGTTTTTTTAATTCACATATTATTCAAATTTAATCTCAGGCACATGTTCAACTCTTAACCAGAATCAAAAGAATCAAACGATCAATCAGTTAGAAGGAGGCATATTAGTCACTTCCAACAATTCGTAAATTACATGTGAAAGAAACAAAATCGCCATTGAATTGCAATGTCTTTGTATATCAAAATGGTTATAAGCAGATAGCCAATAGAATATTGGGTGAAAGTACATACTGTCACTATCAGGTTTCATCCATCTTATCTCTTACTTGTGTTGGTCGGGATGAAAGATGAAACTTGTTAAGAAGAAACTGGAGCAAATGATAATAACTTTCTTTAAAAAGCAGTTAGTATTAACACCAAAATGAACGTTTATTGAAAGGAAGGAGTTGACTATCAACACTACTTTGAATTCCATCAATAAAAGTTATAAGGCAAATATTAAAAGGAGTAACATGAACTGAGTATCAAAAAGACAAACTAATTACATATTGGTTTACACTTCATGAAGTGGTCCCTCCCAGCGATACAAAAATGAGTACAAAGTGGCAGAGAAAAGTAGAATGTCACAGAGTGTAAATCTTGCATAACATCACATTACATCAATAATTAATAAAAAATCATGAAAGTATTGTGAAATATCTCGCTGATAAATGACTCACTACACCTGATGAGACAGAAATAATATTTGCAAAAAGGAAAGCATCTACTTTACATCTATTATATACACATTCATAACATCACATCAAATCACATGTCATGTGATAAATCTACATCAGCCGTATGCCAAGGTATAACTGTTGTATTCAACAATACATCCCAAGAACTCTCCTTACTTACGTATGTTACGTGCGATGAAAAACCTAATTGAAATGAATAAACCAAAAATTCGAAAAACGTATTTTCGGCAACCACTAGATGCAATAGAAATTCTCATTTCAATTGAGACGGGCAGGGTTGACGTTATTTCAAACATGAAGTAATTCAGTGAGTAGCGCTGCAAAACCTTTCACATGCTACCCGCGATAATTCTCTTGCAATGAAAAGGCATATTGCATATATATCTTAAATGGGTATTCAAAGTTAAACCTCTGTACAAATGATTGAGAAATGCATTTAATTACAATATTATGTAAGTTAAACAAATTGTGATTCCAAATATATCAATTATAATGTGTTAATAGAAATCAAATTTGAAATCCACTTATCAGTTTTTGACAACACATATAAGTTACTTCCTTACTAAATCTATTACACTATTGCTCAAAAGAGCACCCGTTAAGACACCTGTTTGCAAAATGGGAAAATTAAAAGTTTAAAACGGAAAAAAGTATTTTGAATTATTCTATGAAAGGCAAATCGTGTTGAAACAATATGGTTGTTATTGCAATTGCGTATAAAAACAATATTAGTACACCACTTACAGGCATATAGCCTCTTGGCGTATAGCATGTGATATATCGTGGCCCAGATTCATGTCAACCGTCTTCTGTCTATTTCATCTGCACTTAATAGCATAAGATTAATGTTATAACAACATACAGCAATACAATTTCCCAAATGCTACTGTCAAAGTGATAAACTCTTAAAATTCAAACGTAGATTCCAAACCTGCTATTTAATGTAACATTAAAGAGCGTCGATAGTACCAGTGGGACAATGAATCTCATAACATACGTTATTCCGTTCAACCTCATTTAGTTTCAAAAGCCCATCTCCTTTTACCTGGCAGGAACTTTCCGAATTTCCTCCAAAATATGTGAGATTGCACACAATCAACTAACACTCTCCTCTTTTTGTGACACTGCACAATCAGGAAAAGCTTTTATGAAAAACTTTCCATCTCGTAAAGGCAGGAAATATTGAAAGTGAAATATTCAGTGTAGGAAGATATGACTTGAAATAACCCGCATTATCCTATTTCATGAATAGCACTTAGCACACTCTAAATGAATGAAAGTTTGTCTACATATGGTCATATTATTGATCCAGACTCCTGTCATAGGATTTTCTGGTTTGCAGGCTATCATGACTGAGTTTCGGACGTTTAGTTACGTTTCGTAGCTTTATCAATGTAGACAGTTTTCTATAGGAACAAGTTCATACACTTATGGATTCTCATTTGGAAAAGGCAGATGACTAAAAGAAAAGTACTTTTTGTAAGTGGAATAAACCTGCTGTTTCTATGTTAAGACAAATGCATTTTCGTGAAGGTATGCATAGATTTCTTGGTATATTATCGCCAACGTGACATATACCACAAAGCACGAGGTTAATCATTTATTCTTAGAGTATTCCTAAGAAAACTAGTTACAGCCACCATCTGTTACTGCTTATAATGATGTTCAATGAATAATAGATGATATTCCAAAAAGCACATCTTAATATCCTGGTGAACATTGTCAACATTATTCATTAATATTAGACATAGTATTAACAATGACATAACATTGTGGTGTTATAAAGCAAGATTTTAATACATGTGTTATATAAGAGCCTTATACATTTTCATCATTACAATTATATCATCATAAATGTATCTGAATAAAAGTGTTGGATTCCTTTGTTTAGAAATATTGTATCAGGAAAACAATGTGTTTGTATCGATTAGAGGTTATGCGATATGGATACAGAATAAGAATTTAATGTAGGATTCCAATGATATATCTTCATTTGTAGATGAACACAATTATGTTTATGTCACAAAGCAATGCAGAAAATTGGTGAGAAAAACTTTGGAAATAAAAAAATCTCATATTTTGTTTTCAAAAAGGACATTGTGTACAGTTTTGGAATCTAGAAAAGTAATGAACAACATATCTTTAATGTAGTAGTGATATAAGTTTTAAAAAATTAAAAAATTGATTGTTTTAGTATGCCAATTTTTTAAAACAAATACTCTTTCCATTAAAGATCACGTTACAAAACTATTATACTGATAACAGCGAAATCACATTATATAACTTATGAAATTATATTATGAGAATGCGATCTTACATGTGGAATGTAACACTAGTTACTGTTCATTGGGTCACATACTTGTATGTAGGCTAGTTTTCTACAATGTTCACTTTGAAAAGCTGTTCCCTCTCCATGTGTTTCTGGACTCCTGATGATTTTAGACAAGGAAGCGTCTAGAAATCTTGTGATCCATATATGAGGACCGGCTATTAGAAAGTGCTCACTCACACATTTGATCAACCTGGTTTTCGACAACTGACTTTGTGGTCTTCTGCAGCGTCAATGTTCTCCACACTTTTTTAAACTGTTTACAAAAAATTTGCATCAAGGACAAAACTCAAGCTGTCACTGCTATTTGATCAAGGACTAGGATTGATTTGACTGGGGACATTTTTATATTTATAAATTCAAACATAACAATTATCAATCCATCTTTATTTACATTCAACTATGTTGATCACAATATGTTCCAATGTAGAAATGTACAAGCAAATGCAGCCTATGAAATAAAATGTCAAAATGTGTAAATCAAGACAGAGGTTCGTAATGTTAACATTTGCTTGTCAGCAGGATTTAGTTATGAAGAAACGTATAACATAGACCCTGAAAACAGGAGACCTTTGTTACACTGTTAACTCGATCATGGCCTCTTTAACAAATCTTATATTACAATCTGAAGAAACTGACAATAGGTTTAAAGTCTTTCAGACTCTTTTATTCTGATCAGAAAAAAAGTTTTTCTTTAAAAAAAATTGAAAGGAGTATATTGCATTGCCAAATGGTATCTGAAGAGGAGAGAAAACATCAAAGTTCAAACGTTTGACATTTCACGACAGAGTAGCATCAAGCTCTTCATAAGGTTACAGAACGTGTCTGAGTAGCTATTGAAAACTGAGATGTAACATTTATTTTTTTTACTGAAACTTGTTTTAATAGCTATTGTTCTTATAAAGGGAAGCAATCACAATACAGTACAACCCAATCCGATTTTTTTCACCTACATTTAATCCTTTTTTGGAAGTGCTAACACAATTTCCCCTTACTTTAAAGAGCATGAAAGGTCAAGATTATTTTCCACAATGTTTAGAACTGCTATGTTATCACCTACTCACTGTAAAGTTTCTCTATGATTACAAATTGAAATTGTAAAGCGATGATTATGTAGTGAAGTTACTAGTTAAATCCACATTAGGATTTAATTTGTTGATTTCACATCAAATGAAAACTGATAGTTGAGATGTCATCTTTTTAAAACAAGGAATAAAACATGATTAATGATGAAAAATTGTCGAAATGAGAAACTGATTGCAAGAAAGTATTTTTGTCTAACATCCGTGTTCTCAGTTATTACTTCATTTTGCCAATGTTACCTATATCTGCCATTGGATTGGACATTAACATTTTTTAAATAAAACTTAAACAATTATGAAATGAAAAAAAAGATAAATGCAAACATGTATACGATCTTTTTGAACATTAACGTATCAACGCATCATTCCTGTAGTACGCCATAACACACGCCTAAAAAGCCCAAATAAAGTCTTTGATCTCGTCAAAGAAATTCAATGCATGATCGAAAAATTAGGAATTCAAGTAGTGACCGGGCAGTCGTTTCTTATGTTCATAGTTTTCACTGTTAATTACATTGAATACTAATCTGTAAGACACAATGGGTCTTATCTTTTCTGTATATAGCGTCGTCAAGCTCATATCATTTGCACATTAATTTCATCACAAATCTTAACATATCAACTGTCTGGTAACTAAGTCCATTTTGTATTTATTCGCAAGTTCTATAACATTATATATAACATAATAAGGTAGATAGATGTACAAATTACATATTCTGGTTACTAACATTATTTCATATTCTTGGGGGTTTATTGCAATTTATCAAACATAAGTATATTCCATTTCATATTTCTCACATATTCTGACATAGTCAGTATGATTGTACCTGATGATATTAAAATCAGGACAAGTCGCACTCAGGTTACGCATGTTATACCTCAATCATATTGGGTTTTACTGCAAATCAAAATCAAGAAGTAATGAAAAAGCCAGAAATTGAAACAGCCTACGGCGAAGAACAAAACTAATGTCCTGGAGACGACAATGTGATATTGGATAATCACTTTTGGAAGTGAACCATAAGATGTCATATCTTATTTTGTTGGAAAATCTGGGTGAAATCTCATTAGCAGGTATATACCACCCATGAATTATTGAAATTGGGACTCATAGATTTCATCAGATAATAATTATCGAAATCGGGGGCTCCATTGTAATAAATATGTGAATATCACAGTCGAAATCAATGTATTCAAATCGAGTAATAACCTATCATAAATATGCTTAGTCCCTACTGGAGATTCAATATAAAACGTTATGTAGTCTCAGTAGAGAAGGGCTGTTTATTCCGGTCATCATCTCACGTACACCCTGAAACAGGATCTAAAGCAACACATTTTGTACGTTTCAGTTTGAAGCAGATTAGTCAATGTATGATGGACACTTCTATGACATAGATTAAACATATGATATAGCACACCTACATGTATTTACATTTGATGATAACGTCTAGTGTAATATTGTCTCCTTGTCAGTTTACTTTAGCTTTTGTAGTCCATGTAAAGCCTTTTCATGGTGTCGAGAGAATGAGGAAATCTAAGATCAAAAGCTATGCTTGTTTCGAGGACATAAATTAGCAAATTCTGTCCTTTAAGAAATTGTCCGTTGAGGAGAAGAATCAAGAGTTTCAGTTTCACATACACAAGATAGTCCATTTTACTATTCGGACTGTTCACTATTCAGCTGAAATACATAATATTGATTGACACACATTCTATAAATCCAAACTACAACCTAGCTGTTAATCATTTGTTATTGTAATTTAAGTGATATGTCTTTTTACGAAGAAAAAAATTCTCAATTTAAACAATCAAATTATGACAAACAGGTGAATATATCAATAACATTAAAATAATTTATTAATGCTTCAGAAAGAGCTTAAAGATAAAATAAAGAGTTAAACAATTAATTGGTTTTGGGTTTCCTCAGCCAGTCCTTATACAATCTTTGTCAAGATTCTAGATACATTTATATCTGTAAAGTTCTAACCTCTGGAAGCTGCCACAAATTGACCTGCCTGTGATGTTCAGGAAACTCACAAGAATCTCAAAGTTAGCTTACACTGAACAGTGCAACACTGTTAACATTCACATTCTCATAATACTTTCTCAGCCTTAGACTCTTACGTTACGCGCAGCACAATATTTCATAAATTCATATGCAAGTTTACTTAGAGAATAAAAATTCTCAAATCACCACAGTCACCACACTTCACATACAACACCGGTTACACTGCCCGGTACACATCCATGAAACGTTCATGGTCAACAATCCTTGTACCTGACTCTATAAGGTCGCCTTGACACGCAAGGTACAGTCGCACTACAATACGACACAATCCGCAACACTAGTACGGCACTCGGATCCAAGGCCCAGACCTTCTGTACTGGCTACACCATGGTCCTCACGACTTTCCACTGGGTTGACCACATCATCCGCATAGGTCATAGGTCAAAAGGTCATTTGTAGAGCAAGTCTACACTTGGATGCACTACAACACACATTCATGCTTTAAAACACTTTAAAATATATACCACACAACACATTTGAATAACCCCCAACACCAAAACGAACCTTTAATTAATTACAAATTAAACCCAAATTTGTAATTATTTTATACTCAAAATGATACTCCAATCTTGATAAACATACTGTCCCTCAGGGATTTGTCTACACCCGTTACTGATGATGTACACTCATGTCCCCACAGCTGCTTACCACCTGTACACAATTGTTATACATTAAATATAACATTTTTACAACAAAGTCATGACTTTCAACATAAAAAACTTCACATCTATTCATCTCACCTCACTGCCGGATAAGCCCCGCTAACACCAATGCAAGTGGCTAGTAACATTACAACTTGCCTTTTATACCTGCTAGACCATGCCTTGCATGCTTTTCTCATGCTTGGCTCAACCGCACAGTGTCAGCTTACTCTAGCCTTCTGGATTCTAGGTGATTACACTGGTGAAAGAGTTTTGGATTGGTGAATATTGAATCCAGTTCGATATATATATATATATATATATATATATATATATATATATATATATATATATATATATATATATATATATATAGATTAAATATAACATACTTCACATAGTCGTTTGAAGAATCATTTTAATCCTTATATATATATATATATATATATATATATATATATATATATATATATATATATATATATATAAAAGAAAAATTCACAAACACTACTCTCAGGTATATATAGATAAAATAATGTTATTGTAGAATCAGGTACATATTCACATTCACATTTGCTAACAAGCGCTTTCTGCCATGATGGCTTCTTCAGGTTAGACTTTGAATGTCAGTTGTAATCACGTTGATTGTGACGTGACGTGACGTGGCGCTCTTTATAACGTCATAGAGGTAGATGCGTCATGAGCATGAATTCAATGAAATTTACATTTTACCGTTCAGTAAAGGCTTAAATTGTTTTATAAATTCACTTTCCTTCAATTCAAGTAGCCGCGGATTATCGTATTTCATTTTATAAAATGGAAATACTCTATATCTTCTATTTTATAAATAGAAATCCAACATTAGTTTCAATGAACGCAAGGCCATTAAATCATTATCGGAAAATGACTCAATTATCATTAAAGAAGCTGATAAAGGAGGGGCAATTATAATCATGGATAAACCATATTATAAAAACCTTGCGTTGTCAACCATTGGCGATCCAAATTATTATGAACAAGTAAACCACAAATCAGATAATGCATCATTTTCGAAGTTAAAGAGATTAGTCAACTCTTATTCTTCCTGCCTTACAGATAAGGAACAAGATTACTTAACTAACTTTGAACCTAAGACTAGTAACTTCTATGGATTACCAAAAGTTCATAAAAGTGTAGATATAAAGGAGGGTTGCCATGCTTCGAATACAGCCTATGTCAAATTGCCGGCCCCTACTGATCTAAAACTAAGACCAATAATAGCGGGACCTCAATGCCCAACACATAGACTTAGCAACTTTGTAGACATCCTCTTAAAACCATTTACAAAACATGTGAAAAGTTATTTAAGAGATACAACAGATTTTCTCAACCAGCTACCTACAGAAACAAATCCAAATACCAGGTTAGTATCATTTGATGTGACTAACCTTTATTCAAATATACCTCATGACTTAGGTATAGAAGCAATTAATTATTGGTTGGATAAACACTCCCATGAGTTACCTGAGAGGATTTCAAAAGATTTCATTATAGAAAGTGTGAAATTTATCCTTACAAATAATAATTTTCATTTTAATGAAAACTATTACAAACAAATAAAGGGGACAGCCATGGGAACGAAAATGGCGCCAACTTACGCCACACTTGTGCTAGGATACCTAGAAGAGTTATTATACCGTAAAGTTGGCCAAAAGTTTGGAGTTGAAATCGAAAACGAATTAAAAAAAAGTTGGAAAAAATTTCTGGATGACTGTTTTATATTATGGACACAAGGTAATGATTCCTTGAAAGACCTACATAATATACTTCAAAATTTACATCCAAGTCTATCATTCACAATGGAAGATAGTACCGAAAAGTTAGCATTCTTAGATGTAATGGTAACTTTAAAATCAGGAAATATAGAAACTGATATCTATTACAAACCTACAGATGCCAAACAGTATTTAGACTATAGGTCCTGCCATCCGCGCCATATTAAAAATAGCATTCCATATTCCCTAGCCCGTAGAATATGTACCATAGTATCAGACCCGAATAATCTAAACTTGAGGTTGAAAGAATTAGAGAGATTATTAAAAGCCAGAGGGTACCCTGATAACATCATTTTGGATGCTATAACAAAGGCCCGTTCCTTTAACCGGGAAGATCTTCTAAAACAAAGACAACAGGAAAACAATTCGGCAGCCCTACCTATTGTTACTACATTTAACCCCTGCAATCCAAATATCTATCCAAATGTGAAAAACTATGTACAGGCGCTAGACGCATGTCCAAAACTAAAGCACGCTCTAAAAGATACTAAAATGATAAACAGTAAACGGCAGAGCAAAAACCTGAAACAACTGTTATCTAAAGCGTGCTTTAAAGATCAAAAACCTGAATTAGGTGGAAGTATCACAAAATGTAATAGGCCGAATTGCGGCACTTGTACACACATTTTAGAGTTAAATTCATTCACCTTTAGGAATAATTCAAAATTCAAAATAATGGAAAACATGTCTTGCGCCTCCAGAAATCTAATATATGTAATAACATGCTCTGGTTGTTGCGAAGAGTATATTGGCCAAACGGGGGATACATTAAGGGCGAGAGTCCGAGTGCATAAACAACAGATAAAAACACCAAATTATAGATGTATTCCCCTGAGCGCACATATACATGGATGCGCAAAGAATTGCAATCCCCAGTTCACAATCTGTCCTATTTACAAAATGCGCACAGATAATGAAGAGCTGAGGAAAATTAAAGAACGATTCTTTATTGATGGATATACCCCGAAATTGAATTGTAACTAATATTAAATCATGTTGACGTCGCATTTACTATACATATTTTAGTGGTATGCATATGACGTCATGAATTACGTCCTTTGCCATTGTTAACGCTATACTATTAGCAACACAATGTATAAGTTACCCTGATGGTCACTATGTTGTGAAACCGGTTGGCAATGAATTTATATGAAGACCAATCTTCAGTTTGTTATTTTTAAAGAATATTTGATACATAAACCATGAACATTTAACTTTAACATGTGTATATATATATATATATATATATATATATATATATATATAAAGGGACTGTATTATTGTCAACAATTAACACCATTTAAGCATCACAAATACAACCCATTGTTTTATCATATATCCTTGAATGTCTTTCAGCATTGATAACATATTGTCACTAACGTGTTAGTGTGGACTGCATTGACTTTAATCAAGGACTTTGAATAACAATTAAATTAAGATAATTTGAGCATAGGTAGGTTCAAAATGGTTGACAAATCTCAGCGTAGGTTAAAGGTAGGTTGGTAGGTTAGAATATACTTAGTAATGTGCCTAGATTAGATTTGTTAGATGCCGTTTATGAGCCATCTGTCTCTTACACATTGATCATTGGTCAATTTCAAGCATTAATCAGTCGATTGATTCTGCTACATACATTTATTCCTTTTCAAGAAAAAACATTGGATGAACCCGATGTAGTCGTTTCAATTATCCCGATGCCTGTCAATTTTATTTGTTACTGTTTATTGTGAAAGACAAACAAGCCAAGTCAGTTCAGATCCATCTACCATTCTTAATTACAGATTCTGCATCTAAGCCTGTACGAGAATCCCTAGTGAGTTGGTATATTTTCGTCTAAATGACAGGAAAGTCCCGGTGAGATAACAACACTTGTCCATGCATGATTGCAATTATCTCGCGTTAGTTCATATTTACCATTTTAACTATTTTTAAAACCTTCATGAAACCATAGAGAACAATTTGTTTGAAACTTACGACAAGAAGGAGACAGTATCAGCAAAGGCCTGTGTGCACAATAATCTGAAAGCAAGAAATATTGTAATTCCCGAATCAATCACGTCCTACAATAATATTATGAAGATAACAAAATCAGAAACAGACATAACCTCTCTTCAAACACTAATTGCTCCACACTAATAAAAAAACTACCTTACTTGGTAGTGACATCCCAATGATTAGGCCATCATCAATTGTATGGATAGATTGATTCATTTTATTTCAATTTCCTCTACTAATTGATTCAAATAAAAGGAGAGAAATGATTCTGCACCTTAGTAAGCTTATTTTGAGTGGACTTGGTGAAGATTATTAACTTCCTCGCTAGTGCTTTATCGAACCTTGAGACTGGCATGCGTGAAATTGGAAATTTTTAAGATAGGGGATTACTTACAACAATCTATAAAATAATGACAGTCTGTCTGACTGTTGCATTATATTCTATTATTTATCACTCCATAAGATATCGAGTGAGAAGCTGAACGGGAGGTGGGACATTGCAATAGCTGAGCATCAGGCATTTTGAACAGACCCAAAACATAAAGTATAAAGAACTGCTGAGTTTTTATGATAATAAAATGAATTTTAATTCTCTTTATTTGAGTTATACTTGGGAAATCTTGAAGATTCCAGTAATGCCGCATCAGTTTCAGTCGTTAGCCTTTATTGTAGATAGCATTATCAAATTAAAGTGTATTTATGCTCTCCTTCTGGTGGTGACACAGTGATGTTACATATACCCAAAACGATAAGTCTATTACATATTTGAGACACAAAGTATATTATATATTCCGGTTGCTAAGTGCATTAGTTTTAGTTGCTAAGTGTATTACATATTCTGGACACCAAATACCAACAAGCTTTACATTCAGGTCAATAACAATATTATCTAATTTTGATTGGTATATTACATGTAAATTGAGATTATATAATGATATCCCGGTACAGACCATATTGCATAGTTTAGTATATATATTATATTTATGGTACAATTATGGATTATGTCGCAACTCATGCTTAAATATCAAATGTGGCAATGTGGTCTAAAGAGTGAGAGTGGATTATCTCAGTCATTTATGTTACCCCCAGGGCAAATGTCTGATGTGCTAGGTGTGGACGCTATCTAGCTCGCAACAGATTAGTCAAAGTTTGAAGTTAGCTGCAATAACTTCTCATATCAAAAAGGAGATGTAACGCATAATTGTGATTATTATTCACTTATAAGAATCAATAGAGACAAAAATGAGAAAATATACGCTTTAATGCGACTACTAGGAGACCTTTTATACTCCTGGCGAACGCTTAGACAAAATCACTGAAGCATGACTCGAAGCTACGCCCAGTGTGTGACGTGTTAGTCGTCAGCTGAAAGTCCAGCCCTTTGATTTTCTCTGTATTTTTAAGCTAATTCATCAGCAAAATAGTGGCAATAGCATGACCTAAAGAATTCCAAAATACGATATGTAACTGCTTCATGATATCAACTTTCCCTCTTAGTCGCCAAATCCGTTTTGATTGGACTCTGACAATCCTTGGACGCGGTTTTCTTTGGTGGGTTTATATCAAAAAGGTTAAGAACTTGGTCGGTGAGAGATCCATTACTATGGGATATCACGTAGTGTTACAACATTTATTATCGATATGAAGTTCTAAATTGTCTCGAAAAAAATGAAGGTTTTTGTAATAAACGGGAGAGATTGTAAAAACTGTTTTAATGTTTACTGTAGAAAAAATAATTTTGTTTCACTTCAGTTTATGACAACTTAGTACTTAGTGGATGATTCGTTTGTATTTAACTAACGTATATTATATCGTTAGCTAGTATAACATCTCACACCGTGTTGCAATATCTCTGTCTTCGAATTTAACAATCAATGACATGAAAACATACCTGGCGCAAGCGTTAGAAACATCCTATGTAATCTTTAAGAATGTTGGTACCCGTTATTCACGATGTACTTTTTTTAAATGTGTGTCATCGTCCGTAGAAGTGCATGAGCCAAATCTCCTTCTCTTAATTTATTGTTTGAATATATATTCTACAAGTTCACTGGTTCAAAATGACTGGACGCCGTGACAATAAACTAAGTAGCAGTCGAATGCCAAGATAACGCCATTATGACAGGACAAATATTGCGCTTGGTGGGTCCAAGGCGTTTAATTTCAAAAGGTATAATTAGATACAATTAAATCAAGAATTGAAATTGAATGCGATAGGATTATATAACGGCCACCTGTGTGTCATACAAAATAAGACTATTTAAATCAGTCTGATTGTTGTGACAACATTTGGCAGACGTCGTAATTGATGTACACATGCTATGGGATAGTGCGCATAGCATCACATTTAAACACTGTCTTTCGCTTGGAACAATACAAGTAATTAAAGATATATTTAACATCAATTCGTCGGAGGTTTGAGTTGCTTGGATGACTTTAGATATGTTTAAACAGTTGTTTAGAATGTGAGATTTCCTGTTGTTTTTTCATTAAGGAGGTTATACTTCCGCCGACTAGCACGTCACGCGGCAGGACACGCGGTTGGACACGCCTCAGTGACTACGGGCCAGTTCAGTTCTGTTCACTGGTGCTAATTAGCTGGGGATTAAAAAAAGCGGTATTAAAGTTGTTTATAGGCCGATTTCGAAAATTTAAACTCAAGTTACTGGCAAATTAGAATACGTATTTTATGAATCACGAAAGTTGCCATGGGTCATTTCAGTCGATCTTTAATGATAAAGTCAAAAAGAGGCATCATAAGAAGTTTTACCCCCCAACCAGACCCCGAAACAAATTATTCTGTAAATTATGTTGTATAGAACCATTACAACTAAACAATCTGGGAAACTTAAAGAGGAGAAGTAACGCATGAATTTGATTATTACAAATTAGTATCTGTATTCGCTTCACTTATATCAATCAATAGAGCCAAAAAAATTGAAAATATACGCTTTAATTCGACTACTAGGAGACCTTTTATACCCCTGTTTTGGATAGCCGCCTAATGAGACTGGCGAACGCTTACACAAAATCACCGAAGCATGACTCGAAGCCACGCCCAGTGTGTGACGTGCTAGTGGGCAGCTGAAAGCCCAGCCCTTGGATTTTCTCTGTATTTTTAAGCTAATTCAACAGCAAAATAGAGGCAATAGCATGACCGAAAGAATTCCAAAATACGATATATAACGGCTTCATGATATCAACTTTCCCTCTCAGTCGTCAAATCCATCTTAATTAGACTGTGACAATCCTTGGACGCGGTTTTCTTGGGTGGGTTTATATCAAAAAGGTAAAGAACTTGGTCGGTGAGAGATCCAATTACAATGGGATATCACGTAGTGTTACAACATGTATTTATCGATATGAAGTTATAAATTGTCTCGAAAAAATGAAGATTTTTGTAAAAAACGGGAGACAAATGTGGAAACGTTTTTATGACTATAGAACAAATAATTTTGTTTCACTTCACTTTCATGACAACTTAGTACTTATTGGAATATTCGTTTGTATTTAACTAACACATATCATATTCTTATCTAGTATAACATCTCACACCGTGTTTAACATTAAATGACATGAAAACATACCTGACGCAAGCGTTAGACACATCCTATGTAATCCTAAAGAATGTTGGGTCCCGTTATTCACGATGTACTTTTTTAAATGTGTGTCATATTCCTTAGAGGTGCATGAGCCAAATCTCCTTCTCTTAATTTATTGGTTGAATATATATTCTACAAGTTCATTGGTTCAAAATGACTGGACGCCGTGACAATAAACTAAGTACCAGTCGAATGCCAAGAGTTACGCCATTATGACAGGACATATATTCCGCTTGGCGAGTCCGAGGCGTTAAAATTCAAAAGGTATAATTAGAGACCATTAAATCAAGAATTGAAATTGAATGCGATAGGATTACATAACGGCCACCTGTGTGTCATAAAAAACAAACAAACTAGTTAAACCAATTTGATTGTTGTGAAAACATTTGGCAGACGTCGTAATTGATGAACAACTTAAATTCAAGGTTAACCTTAGTGACTTAAGGCTACCTTAGAGTTTTGTGCAACGGGACCCAGGAAATTATCTTTGGATGTACATTTATGATGTATGGCCTACAAATGTGATAGGATTTGACTTCCACTTAGCTATTCTTACGACGATATCAACAATAATGTCTCACTCACCATACACTACATGCCTACATTACATTTAGAAAATTGTGTGAACGCCAAAATACATAAAAATATGGATATCATATTCAAATAATCCATGGTCAATAATACATTCAATTTTTTTAAAATTATTTCTGTTGACTGAAAAAATATATAAATATAATGGAGAATTGTTTTTTAAAATAATCAGTCCAATGCAATTTAGCATTAATAGTAAATTCTGAGTTTTGTTGTAATAGCATAAAAATTAAATTGAAAATGCCAAAAGAAATTAAAACCAGTCGATGTTGTTCAATCTGTCTCGGTTTTGATTGCTTGTCGTCTCTTGTGTTTCTGAGCCACTCGAACTGTCATTTGGCTCATATAAGTAAGGAAAAGTATCGTCCCCGTCAATTGAAATTAGCGTTTCTGAACATGATGAGACACATTCCATAGATAATGATATCTCGCTTTCTGAATAGCTGTTGGACATTATGCGTTAATACTTAATAAAGGTTATATTTTTATGGGAATAAGGATGCCGGTGCATCCCTCAATATAATGTCCAATAAGTGAGCATAGTTCATGTAAGAAATACTTCCGGGATCTCACGCGTTAGCGCAATCTTATAACTATGACAACATGGCGCAGGGTCGTGACTTTGAAAAACATTCCGTAGGAAAGTGCACACAGCATCGTATTTGGGTCTTGCGCTTGCAAAAATAGAAATATCCAGACAATGAATTAAACAATAGATTCCTTTAAGGTTTGAGTTGTTTGGATAACGTTTAGTAGGTAAAACCGACAGTTAAACTGTGAGATTTACTATCGGCTAGTGTTGTTTTACATAACGAGCGAATGATGATATGCCAACTAGCACGTCACGAAAGATTCACGCTTCAGTGACCACAGGGCCTTTCAGGTTCTGCTCGCCGGTCGTAATTAGGCAATTAAATTACAAAGCCGTAATTATGTTGTTTAGCGGCGGATTTCAGAAATTTAAAGTTGAGTCCACGTCAAATTGTAATCCCTTTTAACGAATTCCGAAATCGACCATAGGGCATTTCACCCGATCTTTAAGATCACAAACGTCACGTCAGTGGTGATCAAATGAGGATTCTTTCATAAAGCAAGTGTCGTTATTCTTGACATTATGGTATACGACTTTGGCCACTGAATGAAAGTCTAGGTTGCGACTCTAGGAAAACTGCTAATTATACATATTATAAAATTCCATATATCACGGCTTCTTAGTTCTGCTCAAAATCCGACAAAATTAAACTTAAACATTACACATCCCTATCTAATAGCTCATTTTGCAACTAAAACTAGTTGTCAATCAACCTGTGCTTTTTAAAAGATATGGAAAGTCAAAACACTACGAATAAGTGCCACATACAGTAACAGATTGTTTTTTCTGTCCATGAAAGCATCTCTTCTGACATTGTGTGAAATAAGGCATAACCTTGGTTAGACAACAACGCAAATGCATGTTCGTTTGCATTCTATCGAGCATTATTTCATACTGATATTATAGAAATCTCCTCACTTTATTGACGAAACTGCTCAAGTATAAAATATAGGAAACAATGAATCACTGTTAGCAAATAACCTTTAGGGCCTCCAATTGGTTGCAATATTCAGGAATCACGTGTTATTGCATTTCTTCAGTGATTATATTAAGGTGCTTCATAAACAGATGTATGTTGCGAAATAGTTAACATCAACACCATGTTTGACTAAGTGCAGACAACAAAGCCACAATTAATCATAAATGAAATAATGTTCATAACGCTGAAAAAATTCCAACGATTATATGAACTGCAACAAATTTTTGGAGTTGTCCGCTTGAATTGATATTTCAATAAGATTTTGATAAAGTTGTCAGTATCACCTTACCGAAGAGGACATAGGGTGGATACTATGCCGGACTTTACTCTTAATGAAATTCACAATGGAGCCAGAATCTGAAAACCAGATACCATTCCTTGATGTTTTGGTCACGAGAACTCAATCCAATGAACTGCACACAACTGTCTACCGAAAACCCACCCACACAAATCAGTACGTCCACTACCAGTCTAACCACCCACCACGAGTAAAGTCCGGCATAGTATCCACCCTCACTAGGAGAGCTAAGAATATTTGCTCAACAAAACTTGAAGATGAATTACAACACCTGAAGTACGTTTTTGTGAACCTCAATGTCTACCCATCCAAACTGGTCAACAAAACCATATTAGCAACCCTAGCACCCTCCTCCAAACCCCTACAACCTGATTCAGCTCCCATCAAATTATCAATCCCCTACATCGGCAAGCCATCTCACCAGATAAGCAGACTCCTAAAACATCAAGCCGGCATAGACACCACTTATTCGACCTCATCCACCATCAACAATCTCCTGCAGGCCAATGGACGAAACCTATCAAAAACAAAGAAGCCAAATCTGAAGGGTGTAGTCTACAAAATAGAT
This sequence comes from Phorcus lineatus, assembly GCA_921293015.1. Classification (NCBI taxonomy): domain Eukaryota; kingdom Metazoa; phylum Mollusca; class Gastropoda; order Trochida; family Trochidae; genus Phorcus; species Phorcus lineatus. The sequence goes on along the minus strand of OV121085.1, from coordinate 54,483,177 downwards.
TGTAATTGCGGACATTCATGCATTAGCGAAACATCTCGACCTGTCCACGTCAGAATCAAAGAGCACCAATCATCAACTTCAAAATCAGACAACAAATCCGCCATTTGTGACCATATACAAGCCAACCCCAATCATCGAATCAACTGGGAAGATGTGACAATCTTAGCAAAACACCACACTGACTATACCAAACGAAAATTGACTGACAGTTTGATGATCAAACGGCACCGTCCTCAGATTAATCGTGACCAAGGTTATTATATTCCCTCTGCTTACGACCAACTTATCAATCAACCCTAGTTTCCTGTAAAAACACTGCAATCTAAGGCTTCACTGTACATCCTTTTACCACTGGCTTCTACTACCCCCTATTGTTACCTCTTCTCAATCATGTATTGTTGTTATTGTTAATTATCTCATTATGTTGTACCTGTATATATATCACCACCTCAGTAGTCCATTTATGCTTGGCAACGATACAAGAATCTGTGTCGAAACGTCGCACTTTTCAGATTAAAGAAGTTGTTATCCATAAAAAATTGCGTACTTATTTGCCTCCCAACTTCTAAATGCCACTCAAAGAAGTAATCTCCTACTTGTGTGGCAAGATAATAGATCAAACTTGTTAAGAAGCAACAGAGGATATCTTAAAGACTTCAGAGATATTAGATTGTTTGTATTCAAGATGTTATTCAAAGTGTCAATAACCAAATATTGATAAACTGATCTTTACAAAACCATAGTAATGCTCGTTTACAAATAATTGAATCTCTTTATTATCTCATCATTAACGATTTCGATAGATTGATTGATTTGTCAATCAAACCTCTGAATGCGCATTTACACATGTTGTACATGCAGCTATACATATATAGTCACGAAAAGTTACGATGTAACTGAAGACAGACTGAATTATTTTACAAACTGAAATTACAGACTGCGAAAAAAAGATTGAAGGAAATCGCATTTCATTCCATTTGAATCCTTCAATAAAATCTATATAACCAATGTTAAAATCAGTAAAATGAACAGAGTATCCAACGTGCATATTGATTTATTACAACTACATAATTTTACTCCACTTGACGTGAATTACATCCTGTTCCCTCTAAGCAATGCAGAAACCAGTTTAGCTTATTAAAAGTCGAATTATGTCACATAATGAAAACGTAGCATTTTTACATTAACTTATTTTTTGGAAAGGCAATTGATAAATGTCATGAAGCCTTTTATGATTTTTATCCTGACGAGAATGAATCTACTCATTACGTAAACATTTTATCATCATAAAAATATTTTGTTAATGATAGATCTTCAAGATGAATAAAAGTCCTGTCAATGTTGAGGGAAACTGCAAAGACAGTAACCTGTTTGAAAGCTTAACTTATCTGTTAGTTTTCCACTGTGATCACTTACTCAAAAAATATCAGCGATATAAGCGAGAAAAGGTTACTTCTGTCAAAGGTATATGATCAGTCTCACTTTGCTGTATCTTTTGTGATGATGATTGATCTATCGGGATATAAGTGTGTGTTATCATGATCTGCTTAACTTGTCAGGTTAATCTGTTTCTTATATAGTTACTTATAGACACATTCTTCGCAATTCAGTTTTAACAAATAGGCATTGTTTTGTAAATATCATTTTTTTCTTTCAGAGAAGTCCTTTGACTTTCTGGAACGTCTTCAACAATCGCATTATTTACTTAATTCATATATTAACTGAATAGATGGCCATTAACTAGTGATATTGAATTTGAATTCATCGTTCCTTTTTTTATGTTGAGTAAAAAAAACATTTTAGAGGTCCTATAAAGCATTGTCTGTCTGACGTGGATTCTAAGTGGGATCGAGAGGCAATGACAAGAGGAAATTCGGAAAGAATGACACATGGTGTTCACCCGGTAGTACCAGCCATTTACAAAGTAAACTGCAAGTGCCAGTGTTTGCAAAGCTCTAAGTGGAACAGAGGCACTAACATCTGACAGTATAAATTTTATCACATTTTATCACATTTTATCAACAAAGTGTCTATGAAAGTATTCTTTCTCTTGTGGTACCACTCAGTAAAGTACAAGATCCAAACGTTAGCAGTAAGATAACTGAAAATTTATTTAAAATTCAATTATTTCAATAGTCATTTCAAACCTTTAATAAGTACTGTCTAAACATTTTAAAATTCAAGTCCAACCAGGTGTCATGACAATCACATGTTTTGGCATTTTTAATAAATTGCTATGGCATCAGGTAGAGTATATTATTGTCTTCTATATCTCATAATTTGTCAACACTGACACTACTACCTAGAGAACGAGGCCCCTAGTTAATATATTCGTTAGCATAAAAGCAATTCCATTAATACATAAATACAGTGTGCTCAACTAAGCATAGGTAATACATTAATTTAGAACACTCATTTTATGTATTAAATCATTAGTAAGTTACGCACTACTTATTCTTGTGTGGAGTCACTGTTCATTTGTACTTTAAAAGTGAGGTCATTATTCTATACGCTAGTATTCATTCCATTTGTCCCTGTCAATTTTATCTGTTACACATTCATTGAAAAAGACAAACAAGCCAAATGTGTTCAGATCGACTACAATTTACAATTACAGATTTTGCTTGAGAAGCCTGTTCGAGAATCCCAACAGAGGTGGTTAATTGTCGTATGATTGACAGTAAAACCCTGGTGAGATAACAGTGCAAATGTCCATGTAAGATTGCAATTATGTCTACTTTTAGTTCATATTCACCATTATAATATTTACAAAAACCTTCATAGAACTATAGTGAAGACTCAGTTTTAAGCCTAAGGTACAGGAGAAAATATCTTTAAAGTCTTGATTGCGCAATAATCTGAAATCAAGAATTATTGCATTTTTTTAATTAATCAAATATTCCATTCTACAATAATATTGTGAAATGTAAAATAAATCAGACACAATCATAATCTTTCTTGAAATACCAATATCTCAAATCTAATGAAATGAAAAAACGCTTATACTTAATATGATAGATACATCTTAATGATTATATTCTGTATCAATTACATGGATTGATTGATTCTTTTACGTAACCAATATTGAGTTTCTCAATACCAATTGGTTCAACTAAAAGGAGAGAAATAATTCTGCACATATAGTAAGCGTATTTTGTGAACTTGGTGAAGATTATTGACCGCCTCGGTGGTGCTTTCTCTTTTATCACAAAACCTTGAGACTGGCGTGCGTGAAATTGGAAAAATTTAAGATAGGAGATTTCTTACAATAAGCTATAAAATAATGGCAGTCTGTCTGACTGTTGCATTATATTCCTATTATTTATAACTCTGTAAGGTATCAAGTGAAAAGCTGAGCGGGAGGTTGGGACATTTGATGGCTTCGCTTCAGCCATTTGCTTACCGTGAGGCTGATTTCTTCTTGTAGAATAAAGTATAAGGAATATTTTAATAAGATAGTTACCGAGGAAATGATGGATTTGAGGACCTTTAAAACACAAAACAAAGCCCATTTTGGATAAATTGATTGAACTAGATCAAATGTTTGTAAATCATCATGTAGCATGACTGTCTTTATAATCTAGGAAAAGCATTAGTGAAATTAGTGAAAGTTTCTAATGGATAAATACATTTAAGTTCATCAGCGATAATAATTAACATATGCTAAATGGCTTTTTAAGTGACGTCAATTTGGACTGTAAAACTATATAAATTAATTGTTATGAGTATGTGATTTTAGATTAAGATATTTCGAATTTTAACTGTCTCAACACTGTTAACCGAATGATAGCATCTGCTGCGGTGACAACGAAAGAGCCTTCTTCCCACAAAGTGTATTCCCTATCAAACTTTCCGTAGAAAACTTGTGCTGCAATTTCTTTCCTCTCAAGATTTCTTCTGGGAGATAATACAATGTGAAAGTAATCAATTAAAATTGAGGTTAGTGGTTATTGTGTTAATGCTCAAATCCATGCAATAAACTTAGTTTTATAGAGAAAAATGATTTGTGGCATCAATACTTGATTTGTATTTGTTGAGGTTCGCTTTGAAAGCAAACACGCTTTTTATGTGAAAGGATTATCCTAATCAAAAGTTTGTTATGTTATGATCAGCTATATACTAGCCTTAGGTTTAAAAATATCATTGCTTTAATGTGATTACCCAAAAACCCATATTCATATTATCTAGTTTACAATATGGTTATTATAAGAAGAAAACTATAGAAATAAGGGGATGATTAATAGCTTTGGAGGGTAATTTCCCTAGTTCTGTCTTAATTTTTCGATATTAACATGCCCGGTTCGGTAAGTTTGTAATGAGAAAGTCATTGTAAAGAAGTTGTTTTAAACTCTCTATGAAAGTTGCCAGACTTAGAATTCTGGAAATTTGAAAAACCCAAAAGGTACAACTTCTTTTTATTATTATTCAATATATCACGTATATGTATATTATATCCTTATATTCACTTGATATATAATCATCATATGTTCGGAACATATCGTCAATCACTCTTTGATGATCAAGCAGTGTTATCAATAATTATAATCTCTACTCCAATAGCTGAAGGTTGATTGTGTACATATAACTAATGTACAACACAGTCTTGTATCAATTGATAACTCTGTTAATTGTAGACACTATTATCAGATTAAAGTGTTTATAATCAGCTATAAGTGGCGAAACTCTTATTTCATTCACATATTTTAGATAGCAAGTACATTATATTTTCTGGTCGCTTAGTGCAGTTCATATTCTAGACACATATTATATTACCTAATTGCCATTGGTGTACCTGTAAATAGGACTTCTCATGTTTTTGTTTTTTTTACCGAGTGTGTGATGTCATTTATGTAATTGTTAAATCTAAATCAATTCGATTGTTATTCTCAGTAACATGTTTCAACTTGGTTACGTTGAAATTATGGACTAATTACATACATTTAAAAACTGTAATGTCGCCTTGGAGTTCTTTTTATGCAAAAACCCTTTTTAGCTAGACGTTGGGATTTCATAATTCAGCTCCTGAAACACATTTTTAATTTACATTTCCATAAAAAATGACGTCAAATAAACGTTAAAAACCGATAATTTAACATACCAAGTTTCATTGAGGTAAGACTAACGGAACAAAAACTATGTGATTGAAGATTGACTCACGGACGGACGACGGATGATGAGAGTACGGCGACAAAACATACCGTAGGCCAAAGCTATGCTACAGTTTATTATTCATATGACTACTTAGCAGATGTTTTTACTCACATAATTTCACATACAAATCGTGTCTTCGACAAGCAGTTCCATAACATGATGAAACGCTATCTTAAAATCCATTTTAAGTGCAAGCAATAATTAGTGTTTTAGTCCATGGACCCTATTTTAGTGTTTACCCCGTCTTAAAAATTTGAATTAAATAAAATGTGTCTGTTTATGTAACACATGTAACCTGTGTTGCTTTTTCTGTATGTTCACCAGTTGTGTAATGAACAAAATGAATTCGAAGATGACCAAGTGGAATGTCAACGGAGCAAACAATGGGGGAAACAATGATATAATACATGCTATAGGTCAAAGCTATGCTACAGCCTATCATCCATATGACTCCTAGTCCTGACTACTCAACTGATGTTTGTACTCACATAATTTCACATACACATCATATCTTCGACAGGCAGTTCCATAACATAATAAAAAGGTATCTTAGGGTCCATTATTAAGGCTAGGTCAGTGGCTGGTGGTCTAGTCCATGGGCCCTATTTTGGTGTCTGTATACGTTGTGAGTTGGTAGATGAATATATGAGTTTGAAGTAAAAGCTGAATAAAAATAATAGCATTACACCTGTATACAACAAGAAGTACTGAAGTGTGGTAGATACAGCATAACAACATGTGCAAATGTTATGACCGTCAGTGTATACTGGATTGCTACTAAATTACCAGTTAAACTGTCCAAGGTAAACAACAGAATGAGTTTAAGGACAAGTGGAAGATATTGCGTTGATAGGTGAAAATATCGATGTAGAAGAACATAATGTGCGTCGAGGGTGCAGTGCAGTAAATCATGGACTAATTGACTGCCAGATCGGTGTCTCAGAAATGAGGTTGACCAAGGTGCAAGTGGATAAGTAAATTGAAGGCAAGAGCGTACCCTGACTTCGCATCCATCAATCTTCAAACTTTATGACGCAAATATACTTTTCAAACGAATCAATGGACCAGTGGTAATGTTTGGTCAGAATCTTTTAATGCTTGCAAATCGTTAACGATAAGCTGCAATTCAATTCATTTGCTTATTGGAGACATTTGTGGATGATGTTTAGGAAGAAGATTTGCACTATCACATGCACTGAAAGGTCTCAAAAGAATGAGACCTAGCGGAGGCAATCCAAAGATATTGAAATTGTCAAATTACCAACGTCAAACCCTTACAACTTCTTTAAGTTCATTGTTGTCCAATACCGTGACCATTAAAACAAAAATGGTAAGTTGTTGATACAGGAAATCATAATTTTGCACGCACTCCTTATAGCATCTTCCGACGCAAAGCTTAACTATTGCCAGTCTCGAACTGTCCAAGTTAAGACAGTCCGAGACTGGCAATAGTTAAGCTTTGCGTAGGAAGATGTCCCTATATATATTTGAGAGCATATTAACTAAAACATTCTGACCCCAAATGACTACTGTTACTTGGATTCTCTTGAGTGTTATAATCAAACGTCACCTTGACTTCTCTCTGAAGCACTGTTTGTGACATCATTAGTGCGTATATTTCATGGTGATTAAACATTAACAATCACTCATTTGGTTGTTTTGTTAGATTAAGAGCAATACTTGTATTTCTTACCCAAGCGGGCACAAATATGCTTTGTATTTAAGTTTTCATAATCGTCATGGAACAGCTTTCCAAAAATAACTCGAAATCTGATTGGCTGACAGGACTACTTACTACTTTATTCTTTCAGTGATTGTAGCATACACGGGACAACGAGACTTCAAAACCAACATTGTTTTTTTTATGTCGTATGGAATGGCATGAAACGTAAAGAGTATTTGTGGTTTGTTTGTCCCTATAAGATTGTCACGCTTAATACATGACACATAAATACGTTACGAACTCCTGGGGCTGCATTTGATTGCGCATTTGACATAATCGCATCGCTGATTGTTGCCCATGAAAACAATGACAGATTTAACTTGCATCTCATCTTGATGAAGGTATTCTCCAAAAGTAGCTTTAATATTATAAAATTTAAAAATAAGAAAAAGCATAACTAACCTCAAGCTCGCAATAACGGTTTATCTTTCCCTCGTGAATTATTATGATATATTCCTCCCTAGTTATCATATCTAAAGTTTAATTCTTAGAATTCATCAGAATAATACATTCGATACAGTTAAGTTGTAATTCCTCGCATCTTGTTAATTATTCTTATAAAGATATCAGGTGTCATTTTCACATTCAATTCAAAGATTCATTGTCTATTATCTATTATGTTTTAAAGTCAAACCATAAAAAAATCAAGTATACATCTTATCTTACAATCTTATTACCAAATTGCCTAAAACAAATGTATGTTATCCATTTATTTTTTAAATTTTATTTCATTTTCAGGACGTTATTATAATAGTGGGTTGATTCTCAAAATGTTAACTACTTTCTATGCCGATAAAAAAAATTAGATATATAACAATGGTTTTAATATCAATCTTATTTGAATGTTTAAGAAGATTATTTTGTAGTTACCATTAATAACAGCCGATGATGCTTCAATACGATGTAATATTATACAATGTAAGTTGACTTATTAAATGCAGTGCTAGAGAGGTAATCTAATTCTAAACCAGTTTGAAAGATAAGACAAGTTACAAATCAATATTGTAATAAAGTCATTATTAAATGCCGTTCACATAAAAAAACCCAACAAGAATATGGAATATTGTGCAGTGCCTGGGGGCGTGCACTCAACAGCAACAATTCATATTAGTTTTGTTGCATGTCTTAGAATAAATCAATTGCGCAGTAAATTTGGTCGCTAATAGGAAGCCCGTGAGCTGCTTAGAATTGAAAAAAGAAATAACTTTAGGAGAATTGAACAGTTGACCAATGTTATTGTTCCCTAAATCAAGTATGCGTTAGATCTTGTGTATATTGATTGGTTTTGATAGTTTAGACCTTCGTTCCTATGTAATCTTAAAATCAAGATTACAACTTTTTTACAATTTAAGAAAAAACAATACAACCCTAAGATTGGTTTCATTTGTCATCCGTGCCTCATAAGTTGCATTTCAATGAAAATGTTCAACGTAAAGAAGTAAAATGAGGTAAGATAAATCAAATCTTATCTGCATAATTTTGGCTTTGATAGGATATGATGTGTAACGAGAATACATTGATATAACTCATCGACTGAATGAAGACTCACAAATTAAGTTTGGAGATGGATCAAATTGCATCTATTTACTATTAAGTTCTCTATAGTGATCTCATATTCATCAATCTTCCAACTACTCAAAGATTTTAACTTGACCTTGACTTCTCTCTGTAGTACTATTCTAAAAACGTCAATAGAAGCTATAGGTATAGTTAATTCGTTTGTCTAGTTCCTGTCTGTGTGAAACTTAGTGGTAATTAGCCTAGTTAGACACATGCTGACAGTGTCCGATTTAGTGGGTGTATCGTGTGTCAGTTCAAAACTGACAGGTAAGAACTGTAAAGGTTACCACGCGAGAGCAATTAGGGATGATAATAAGCTCCCTGCATTAGAGAAGAAGAAGAAATGTATTTTATTTATGTGTCACATGTTGTTTTACATCATACTGCATAATATAAGAAATGTTTAAAAAAACAACATCCGGCCGAACGGCCTACGAGACACAAGTTGACATTGTGTTACAATAAAAGATTAAAATATGGTATATAAAAAGTACAATAAATGGGGTAAAATATTATGGTGGTATGAAATCTCTTCGTCGTTGAAACATTAAATTGATTAGTGCAGAGAGAGGAGTAACAAACTGGCTATTAACTAAATAACACAGCTGTTCAACTGGTGAACGATTACAAAAAGAGGGATCTGCATCACTTATTGTTTTCCAAAAATCATATCTTAAATCAGAATAAAACTTACAATTAATCAAAAAATGAGTTTCGTCTTCGATGGTGTTTAAGTCGCAGTATTTACAAATTCTATCAGATAGAGGGGTAACTGGTTTTGAAAATCTGCCAACCTCAATATGCAAAGGTAAAACACCACAACGAAATTTACTGTAAACACTACGAATTTTCCTGTTTTTAATAGAAAGTACGTAGCTTTCTGTATTGAGATCAGTTTTGAATAAACGATATGTACGAAGCTTTTTACCATTTAAAAGACCCTTGTCGTTCTAAATATCTTTCAACCAATCATAATAATCCAAAGAAATTAACCACTGTTTAGAAATGTTAAAGTCAATGTTAGAAATATTTGATATATCCGGGATAGGAAAATTTAATGAAGACAGAAGAGAAAATACATTATTATTCCAGGATTTTCTAAATCTAAATGACCACTTAAATATTCTACTTAAAAGTCTATTGGGATCAATACTAATACCTTGAATTCTGCGCCAAAATCGAATAATTTCTATTCTCTGTTTAATTAAGGTTGATGTCCAGCCCATATCGCCTCTTACTGCTAAATTAGGGGTCTTGGAACCTACACCTAAAAAAAATCTACAAGCTCTATTTTGGACTGCATTAATACAACTAAACTGACGATAGCCCCAAATAGCAGACCCATAAGATAATATAGGTTGTACTAAATTAGAAATAAACGAAATTAATTCAAGTTGTAAACTGCTTATGATATAGATACCCTCACATGTCTTATCACATGTCTTTCCTTAACATGAACCATGTAAACTCATTGCGTTTTGAAGAAAAATTTGTATATCAGTAGTGGCACAGTTAGTAATGAAATATTAATTTACTACTCACGAGGCGAGATCAACATGGCAAAGGAAAAGATATATTCTATTTACTATATGACTTTTATTGTAGTTCTTGATGGAATTGGGTTCTTCCAATTGTGTATTAACGCCCTAAGAAAGCTGGGCTTCATAACATTGTCTTCATGACGTCACTGGAGCGTTGTTAAACTTGACAATAACGATGTTTAAACGATTACAATAATAACTTTTCATTACCTAACTATTTTACTAACTAAGTTAATTTCCTCATATTCAAATGTCAGCTTATTAAAACAACTTTGCTAAAAAGATAATTACATCTGCCAAAAATGTATGTTCATGATTCAAATGGAATAGGTAACACACATTAGCACTGAGGTAATGTTGAAATATATATATTTAACTATCCTCAATTCATTACACATGTTTCACCTATTTTCAAAAGTACTGCTATGTGTTCATGAAGTGCTGTCATTATGTTTCCCTGTTGACCGTCACGTTTTATTGTTGCTGTATCAGAGATATCGTCATATTACTTAACCCAGGTAGTGCTATCATTTCATCTTTGTATCTAAAACAGACAAAGGAATTTAGATGAAAAGAATACCTGATAAAATATGTTCACCGATCTGCTTATGCTTTTCCTTGTCAATGATCTATGCCAACTTGGAAATTTTAAAGAGAGGGGATTCAGTGCTACAATCTATTAAGTATTATGAACATGACTGAATTGTTCATCCTTTCACAGAATATATGTTGATTTGCACAATAAATTTCGTAACTGTTTGTATCAAGGTTTACTTGCACACAGAGAAAACCTTCACCCTTGGATTTAGATTTTTTGAGAAGTCACGATTCTCTTAGAAACATTTACAACTCATAAACAAAACGCGAAACCATCAAATGATCCATCTGAGAAGATAAGTATTTCAGACACTTCTAACAACACTTAAAGGTGATGTAAAAGAAAAAAATAGTCGCTAGATTTAATGTCTTTAAATATCAAAGTGGTTAAAAGCAGATAGCCAATAGAATATTCCGTTGAAGTACTTACTGTCACTATCAGGCTTCATCCGTCTTATCTCCTACTTGTGTTGGTCGGGAATAAAGATGAAACTTGTTTAGAAGCTACAGGAGACATTTCAAATCAGAGAGAAAGTAGAATTTAGTTCAGAGATATTAGATCGTTTGTATCTAAGATGTTGGCCCCCGTGGTGATTCCTTATATCTTTCTTCACTACATGTCATCTAATGGGACCGATGTGTGAAACGAAGTGTCAATAACCCAGTGTTGAAGGGTAAACTGATCTTTACAAGACCAGAGTAATGCTTGTTAGCAATTACTTGAACCTATAGCATGGTTTATCAATGATTGCAATCGGTTGACTTATTTTTTTAAGTAAACTTCAAAATGCGCATTCGCACAAGTTTTACTTGAATTATTTAGATATACCCAAGAAAATGACAATGTAAGTAAAGAAAAAGTCGGACTAAGGAGAGAAGATGGGAGAATAATGTTTGATTTTAAATGAATTGGAGGATCTGGGGATAATTTAATGCAAAATATAAACGAGAAGGATACGACATAAATTTCAATATAAAGTAAACATTTGTGTAGTTTTGTTTTTTCCAGGAAATGATAATAACTTGTTTTCATAAGCCGTCAGTGTTAACACCAAAATACACGTTATTTCAGTGAAGCAGTTGACTATCAACACGACGCTGACTTCTTTCTTTCAAAGCTGTAATGCCCATGTTGAAAATAGTCAAATGAACTGAGTATCAAACGGGCAAGATTCACATTATGTTCCCTCTCAGCAATGTATAAATCAGGTCCAGCAGAGTACTCGTAGAATATGGCAGCGTGTACACCTAGCATGTTTATATCAACTTGCTTTTTAAGTCAGGAAAACTCATTAATATTTTCATGCAAGGCTGTTTGAATTATATTGCTGATAACTGATTCACTTTGCTTAATGAGTTGAAATATTTATTTGAAATAATCGTAAAGCAATTAACATACATATTTTATCATCATAAACATTTTAGATGTTATATATTTACATCAAGGGTATTAGCCAACGTCGTGCTGTTGTGTTGTTGATAACGTCTAACAACTCCCCTCGCTGTTGCATGTTAAAGGCGATAAGAAAATAGATTGAAGTAAATCAACAAAATGAAGTTTAATGATAAAATGTATTTTCGGCAACAACTTGGTCTAATGAAGATTTTCATTGCTCTTGATTTCGGCAGTGCTGACGTTATTTCAAACGCGCAGTAATATAATGTGTGATGCTGCTAAAACGTTTTTAGGATAACGTCACTCATAGATCCTTGAATGGCGATTTTAAGTTTAAACCTCTACACATATGATGAAATTATTCATTTATTTTATTGAAAATAAAACAATCAGAAAAATCAAGCTTAGAATTATATCCATATACGATCATAAGGGGTAAAATTCAATCGACAATTTAGATTTTTTGGATATTGTGAAATATCAGGGTTGATGTTCTGAGGTTTTATATATGATTGTGTGTCGTACAGTTTCTTTGCCTCTAGCCAAAACATTTTTGGTCAAATCACGATCCCTTAAATATTTAAATGGAGCGGAGATACACCTTCAGTTTATGTTCAGGACATTACGTGTATTCAAATGCACTTGACACTAAGACATATTCTGATCACAAAGTTATAACATACTCAGCTTAGAAGTTTTTTAAGCTTAGTAAGTATATTACATATTTTTTTCACAGAATATATATGCATATTTTTGTCATAATGTTTATATCATATTCAAGTCACTATTTTACATTACATACAAGATGTTATCATAAGACTGTATAATGTATAGTTGTAAATGTGGATGTATAACTCAGGATAAGGCACACATATGTTTTTTAGGTTTTATTGCAAACCAGTAGGTAGGCTGAAGTAACATGCAGCAATGATGGAGACAGAAATAGTTAATGGTATAGTGCATAACCAATAACATCATGTAGTGCAAGTAAACAAATTGCTATTATCAAAGGATAAATCTGATACAAATTATCGCCAAAGGGGGATCCTTAAAGGCTCCTGTTATGCAAAATGAAAATATTTCAGCTTCAATATTAAAGTGGAAATGAGTGCATTATTATCGAGTAATAGCGTAGTACAATTAAGATACAAGTTCCGACTTCAATATCAAATGTAATACTGTGGTCGCCAGAGTAAGGTTGGAGTTTCCATGTAGTCCCAGGGGACAATCATTCAGGTGGTAGAACTTTTCAGCCTAAGGCATATTAGTCCATTTGTTGTGCGAGCCGGAACTGATTATTGATACATTTTAGATATTAATGGCCAATAGGTTTAAATCGTAGAGGTTCAATGATAGATCAAAGCTATATTACATGTTCTTAATTATCGGACACACCTTCATTGCAAGCGTAAAGGTTCACGACATTAAGTTGAATTATTCAATGACAGGGAAATCGTGCTGAAGCCATGGTTTTTATTGAAAACATGTAACATATGACAGCACTTACAGGTATGTAACATCGTGGTGTATAACATTAGATTCTAACTGCACCAAATACCATCATATTAATGTTATTTTTTACGTACACCAATACCTTTTTACAACTGTAACTGTCAAAGCGCTACACTTGCTTGTTAATGATCGTATGAAATCGCCCTCGTGTCAAGTGAAGAGACCAAGAACTTGAATGCATGCACACAATGGGTTGCATATCTATTAAACTATATCAGGTACCATCACACGCATTTATCGCTCTCATAGGTTCAACAGTTTAAGACTTACTTCATTTATTTTGAGTGCTCTGCTGGTATTGTAGCGTCATTCTTAATACTATCTTGATAAATAAACCAGTTATGCTGTGCCACAAAGGGCTGAAGACAAATTTTATTTCTGAATCAGAGGAATCGCCCCTAGAGACATTGGGACACTTAACACTGGGAAGCAGAGTCTACATGGTAAAGATATTTATCTAGATCACCTTCTGCCACCAAATACAACGTCTGGCCATTTCTTATGTATCCTGTCGTGGCTCTGTAGAAATGCATTACCGTGACTTACATTTGATACATCACACCAATCACATATACAAACTGATTCTGTGTGCGTGGAAATGACTGCGTTCTGTCAGTAGTGTTTGGCTGAGGTATTACTTGATGAAAGCTAATTCATGGAAACCTTCTTTTTACTTGTATGACATCGGTAAATAAAATCTTAATTGTTCATATCTACATTTCATCCAATGACCATTTCAAACTCTCAAGTGAACAGTCATTATTCAGTGTTCGACTCCATGAATGAGTGTATATAACACATTTTATATGCACAGCTTGAGAACATAATGGCAAGATATTTGTTCAACTGAAGTTAGTGCTTATTGTCTTGCAGAAGTCGATCGGCACTATTTTGCCAAGTAAAGATAAATAAGGCTGAACTTGAAATTAGTGCTATTAGAATTATATATAATAATAAAAATTTATCCGAAACTAAGCCTTTCAACAGATGTGGTAGATGCTTACTATTTCGACTCAAGGTTTTGTTTTGCATGATAGATAATTAAATGATTATAAGTTTCAGTAAAGACACGTAAGTGTTAATAATCTTAACATTTCTTAATTTTTATTTCAGGAACTTAATTTTAAATATAATGCAATAAGTTTTAAAACAGGTTATAAAAGTGATCGGAATTAGATGATCCCAATAGTAGGTCTCCTGTACTTTTAACAAAATTACTTGTCTCGGTTTTCTTTATGTTTATATCTCAGTGTCGTATTCTGTATTCCAATTATTTATGTTTATTTTAACAAGACGCTTGCTATTCTTCTGTACCATGCCTCACAAACTTAATCATTTCGTGACATTGAAACTGAGATTTATTGTGCAAATTGAGCTGTTACGTACGAGATGTGGTTCTCTGTAAGCGCTCAATGACGTCCCATGACGAGGACAACCACAGGGGTAAGCTCATTCATATCTTCGTTCTGCTTTTCTGGATTTTCTGGATGTCTATACTGCGGTTTCAATTATAAGATATGATGCGTAACGAGAGTGCAATGCTGTAAATCATCGACTGAATACATTCTAGTCTACCAGGTCAGCGATTCAGAAATGAGGTGTTGAGGTGGATCAAGGTTCAATTGGATCAGTAGAAAAATAGGGAAGTAAGAGAATTTTCCGTAGCCTGACGTAGCGTACATCAATCATGGTACTGTAAAAACCGCAGCAGTTAAATCACACCTGAACTTCTCCCTGTAGTGCTATTTGAAAACATAGGTGCCACATACATCACATGTTAATTCTTTCTTGTCTGTTGTATCACGTGTCAGTTCAAATCCGGCATTTCATAACAATAGAGGTTATGATGTTAATGCGTTTAGGGTTGGGCAATATCTTTCCTACTTTCGCAAAGAATATTGATTGGCGCAGTAAAGGTGTAGTGTTATTTAGACCACCAATATAAGTTATCATTTAGTGAGTCTCTCTGATGCAATTTTTCTTAAAAAGAGCAATGGCTCTTACGATAAAATATAAAACTATGCCTTTGATTTTCTTCATTATATAATTAGGTTATACATGCATGATCTTACAATTTTGAAAAACAAATGGCGAAAGTCCAAAAATTCCAAACTTCTGTCTCTACTTCACCATTTAGGTAAAAAAAAGGCAATTCCGACTCGGAAAGCCACGTGAAACACGCAAACAGTATTAGTTACATCATGATGACTAATATGTGTTGGTAACCGGGGAACAAAATTGTTTTATCCGTAAATAAAATGTCAATTTTGCCAGGGCGTTGTTTGTTATCCGACTATAATTAATTTACCGAAATTTTAAAAATTGTTTTTAGTACTTAACCTTGATATCCTAATTTTACTTCAAAGAATTTCTAAAACATATGTAGGCAAGGCATTCGCATGACAAATATCATTTATGCAGGACTGAACCCAGGACCCAATTGACGTCAGCATCACAATCACTGTTGTTTATCATTGCTCTTTAGCGAATCAAGAGACATTAAGAGACATATTCAGCAATCATATTCGATAGATTCTATGAAACAGCCGTGTCCGTGAATACAGCAGTTTAATCTGAAAGCCAGCAATCATATTCGATAGATACGATGAAACAGCCGTGTCCGTGAATATAGCAATTTAATCTGAAAGCCGACACTAATCATAAATCTGATATTCGGAAGGTAATTAAATATGAGAAGAGAATATGACTGCCGTCAACTAGTCCATCAACATGTTGATGACTCCAGAACATTATTATTTTAGATTTTTATATCAATCGTTCATTGCAGATACAATACAATCTTATTCATCCTCCTACATAGTCACACATTAACCCTCAGACATGCTAAACATGTTTTGTCTGCATACGATCGAGATGTTTAATCGTGTCAGCATATCGGTGAGTGAGTAACGAGTAGCGAGCAGTCAGTCAGATATTTAACACGTGTATGAAGCCATGCCAAAGAGAATAGATGTGAAAACATAATGGATGCTTATGACAATCCATTCGGATCATTCTTTAGCAGCCTATAAAATAGTGTCTAGCAACTACACCGTTATTTCACTTTGTTTTTCTACCAACCAAAGAAATATGTTCACATGTCATTTTATTTCAAAATTTTGAGCATGGCAGAAAACACATTGTGTTAACATTTGGTAACCAAAAAAATGACGTAACTCGACATTTATCAGTTTTGTAAACAGGCACTGAAAAAGAAACCACAATGTGCGCACGCAGACAAGATGATTGGCAAATATGTACAATAACCAGGACACAGCACCCATTGGTAGTCGTGCAATCATAGATCTGACTACCTTGAGCAGTTTTTTTCTTGTTTTAACCTTTGGCTCGTTAGAAGAGATAAAAATAAGGAATCAAGGACGTCGAGCATGGAAGCACATCACAGAATTATCTTGCAACGATTCATCCACGCTTTCAAATGTTGGCATCTAATGAACTCGTAAAATACCTCATGGAATGTATACATGGATAGGCACATAAAGATAACCAAAAGACTTTGTATTCACACCGCATTATCCATGTATAATATTTTGAACGCACAACATGGTCATTTTTGGGAAACTGTGGTTTCCGACATCCCGTTCAACTCTTCATTGTGTCAGATTAACTATCAATCCTTTTTTTCATAGAGTGGTCCGTTGCTTTAGTATACCACCGTTATCAGCAATCTGGCAGAACATAAAACTTGAGCTTCAAAGTTGTTGACTAAACCGTTATACTTCTTTGTGACACAAAACATGACTTGTGATTGTCTATTTGTCATCACTATCCGTAAAACATAGCATTCCTTCGGAATCTATTGTTCTTTGGAATCCTTTTTAATTCCGTTATCTCCCAGTGAAGGACTACACTTGCGATCCCTTTTTCTTCAGAATTCCATTCAATGCCTTCATATCACAGTAAGCCTTTACTTGCACTGAATCGTGGGGACTGATATATCCGTTAGAACTTGATGAATCACTGCTTCTATTCTCCTTAACACTTCCGTTTCTCGAGTGTGACTTCCGATATGCGCTGTCCTCCAAAAGCCGAGATCTCAAAGTATCTCTGACTAAACCCTTCTTGAGGGGTGTGGTCTCGTCCTGGAATGTCACATGATGACTGTATGAGTCCCTGTTTGCGAGCAACATGGGCTGTTTGATTGGTCGGTCTGAGTAACCTCTGACCACACTACTAGTGAAGGTAAAGTTCGAACTAGAGGACCAGCAGCACACGCAGATGGTTTCTCGGAAGGCGATGCGGTAACGGCGTGATATCACGTTGTACAGGATCGGGTTCACCGTCGAGCTCACGAAGTACAACACACCTGCAATAAGCAATATAGAATTTCTATCTGAGAAAAAAATTATATTAATGACGTTACCTTACAAACACCCCACAAAGATGTGAAGAAATAAACTTGTTATTCAAAAAGCTACTCAAGAGTTATGTTCTATGCGCCTCATCAGCTTAGCTTAACGGTTTTGAATTTTGGAATTCATGACGTGTTTGTACATTGGAAAAGCTTAAACTAAAATTCAAAAGAAGTCGAATACCCAAAAGGCCAATCTAGGCATGTTGTTTTCTTTAAGTTTCAAGTGACCTTTGCTAAGCCTAATCGGTTATCTTTTAAATCGTGCTTATGAAAAAAAGACTGTTACTTATCCAAAGAGTTGACACTAAAAAGGATTTTACGGTAAACAAATTGACAACTGATATAATCCATCAAGTACTGTCTCAAGTTTAATACATTTTATAGAACTCATAGTTGTATGAAAAGTAGATATGGTAACTTGAATGTAGGTAGATATGTTCCTTAATTCTTTGATAATTTTCAAATGCTTGAAGATGATCTTAACATAAACTCCAAACACCAATAGCCGGTATTCACACGTAGACGGCCAACCTGAGATATAGAAGAGCGTGCTCTGTATGTCCATGAGTAGCGGCGTCCACTCGGACACGTACAGGACCAGGAGCCTCTGAGCGTGGAAGGGAGCCCAACACAGGATGAAGGCTGCCGTAACAGCCACTGGAACACAAATAGAAGTACATTAAAAACCATCAGCTTAGTATGAACACCATGAAAAGTTGCCGATGATATAGATACTTCGTGAGCGTAATAACCATTTTCAAAAAATATTATTATTCATAATAAATATTTAAGTCTTCTAAAAAATGTACATGAGGCAAAGGATTAAAGGAAAATGATTAACAATGCGTAAACAATGCGTAAACATTTTGGTTTAATGTATCTTTAACTTGACTTATATTTTATTATACGAGTCGCAACATGTGGACGACCCGTAATGTAAGCTCTCTAGATAAGGAGAGGTGCGGAGAGCCCTACCATATACTTAAACTACTGAATCATCTGACGACAGGATGATATTCATCCATATTCTCTTATGACTTGCGAATAGCATGTACCCGCTTTCCAAAATTAATGCCAGAAATGTGACATTATACATAGAAAGACGAGTATCTGCTAGGTATTATTTTTACATTGTTTTGCTATTCCACTTATTCAGCAGCGTGAACTTGATATTAGTTGAATTTATTATGTTATGACATATATTACTAAAATTCAAATCAGGATCAATCACATCGACCGCATTTACGTAACCATAACAAACAAACTCGACAAGATTCAAGTAAATTTAAGTCTAAAATTTGAAACGATACAATCAAATGGAAAATTGCTATGTAGTATTTCATCGATAGATCTATTTTTCGTTTACAAATGTGTATCAATACAAGAATAACATTATGTATTTAAGGGTCATTACATAAGCGGAAATCGAAAGTCACTCTGGGTGCTGCGATACTCTGCAAAGTCTTATCTTGTTCTGCGTGCAATTACAGCGTTTATCTCTCGCCATCGACTCATTCAGACTGCTCGAAATCCTCATTTTATTTCGTTTCGCATTAACCTGACAAAAAAACCGATTAACTTTTCTCAATTCATTTCTTAAACGTTTATCCATTGCATGTACTCATTCCGAATACATCCCGCAGCATAGGCAGAGAGCCGGATACATTACAGACAGAGTAAGTATCCCCTCAGAGGACGAATGTACTGTATGAGCTTACCGCCAATTGTTGTAAAAGGGTGCTATGTCAACAAAATTGCATGTCATTAAGTAATTAAATTGCATTATACTACTCAAGGGCTATTCTTATTGATAGTAAGTAAAGTTGTCGACATAATGGTACCACCAAAGGAACAGCGCTGTCAGCTACGCTGTTAAAGAGAGTGTAATGTCGGATTTCGTTTCTCCATCTTACATGATAAAAACACTGTATCAAAAATTTCAAAAGATAAAATATATCTTTGTTAAACGTATGCAACTTTCAACGGTCCAGAAGACAAATCATCATTGCCTTGACATGCCTTAGCAAGTCTTTCCACACGCCGGTGGAAGGCTTCATTTCCCAAAACGTTTCGTATTGAATAATAAAATATTCTTTGTCAAATTCAAATCAAATCTTGCACAAAGTAACATGCTTCAAATGAATTGTCATGGATTAAGTTTTCATGTATTACTGAAACATATGTATAAACAGGTATATCCCCTTTGATTAAGTCAATACGTTCTTGTGTCATGTCATAGTGACAAACATGATTATGATTACCATAGGAATAACAAAATGAAAGGACAGCATAAACACCCTCACAAAAGACTGGCAACACCTTCATTGTTTAGACATGAACTTACATTACTATTAGCATATCATTCGTCAAAATAACTTTTTTTTTGGCAGAAAACTGCCATTACCTATATCAATCGAACGAAAGAGTACGCATGGCGTTAGAACTACAAGTGAAGACTGTCTAAGGCGATTCTTAGTGATGTCTAATTGGGGTCACCTCTGTTAATAAGTTCAAACTCATTACACCACTAGTGGTGCTTAGATGCTGCAGGGAGTCATGTACTGGCTACCGAAATACAGCATTTACCGAACAACCTCCTTTAGAATGGCCTCATCGACTCGACTGGTATCATAGCTACAATCATGTTTGCCAGACATTATGTAATTAACCAACGCCTACTTAGTACTAATCTAATAATACCAGTGTATCATCCTGTCACTTCACATTCCCAGAATCACACTTAAATACTTACTTCTGTACTGATATCAGTGGGACATTAGCGAGAAACTCATATCGGCGATGTTTGCTCAAATGATAAATTGTTTTCAAAACAACACTTAAAGGTTTGGTGTATACTCGTATAACTGAATTCTAGGAGTGTTTTGTTTAAAAGTCTGAAGATCGGTGGTGATGTTTTCTAACAAATAATTAACACCAGAGGCCACTAATAGTCGTTCCTGTGTTGATGCTAAACTACTTGTCTAAATCTCAGATGTTTGCCTGTATGTAGTGGGTGCATATCTCACCCGCTCTAATAGTTGAACTGTGATGTCCAGCTAATGATGCTTACATAAAGCAAGAAACGAAACATATCTAACTTTTGTGAATTTACACATCACAACTAGTAATAGGTTTGTTTATCTGTCATTGACGAAAGGTCAGATGTCTGGTGAGTTTTGTACATGCAAGAAGTTGTTTACACTTAATTACGTACCAAGTCATTTTCAATTTGCAATTGCCTGTTTAGACACGTCAGTCATACCAGTGTACTTGAAATGGGCATAAAAAAGTGAATGTTAAACAGAAGCGCATTCATCTCAAAACTAAATTTGAAACATCTCTGTCAAACAGAAAGTATAGTTACATAAAAGCAATCTTACCAGCTTGGTAACACACGTGAAATTATAAAGAAGGATGTTATTACGGAAGCCTTTGTAAACAACATCTTTGTTTCCCATTATTCCCAGCTAAATGTGTTCAGTGAGAGCTATCCGATTTCATTGCTTCTCGCTAATGAGTTAGCGCAGCCACACTGTCTTTGGTGTTTTAACATTAATGCACAAAAGGTAGACACATATTCAGTTGTATTGATATAAAAGTCTGATATCTTCCCAGGATGCGCACAAAGGCAAGGTTCAATGTTAACGAAGAGAAGTTTATTTTCTGACTTGATTTAATCAGAAATCAACGTTGTATTTTAGCAGTGAAACTCGAATCAGTGGCCTTCTGAGATTTCTTATTTAGGTACTTTGTATTAACTTTGTAAGCTATTTCCTAAAACTTTCAGTCTCTCTACCTGGGGCCTAGTCATTTATCAAGCATTACTAACTAAACGCCTTACCTATGATTTATGCAGACATTGGCAATGAATAATTCGAATGACTATTCTCATATATTCTATATCTCAGTTCTTAAATTATTACCCATTTGCGTTATCGGTTCATTGCCAATGACAAATATTCTTGTATTTGTTAACCGCAAGCAAGAAGACAGACACTGAATTTTCTCACCTAACATGCGCACAACAACCCGCCTTGGTTGGGACGGAAGTCTGGACTTGTGTTTGACGCCACCGTGTTTACTTTCGTCAGAAGAGCCACGGCCAAGCGCGGACCTTCTGAGCGCGATACCGATGAGAATATAGAGGCAGATGATGACCACGACAGGCGTGAAGAAGAAAAGGAAGGTCGACACCTGGAACATGTACGTCATCCGGGCTCTCCACTCCGGCCGGATGTTGCAGATGAGCGATTCCGGGATAGGCTGTTGTGTGTAAGGGTGGTGCAGCTCGTGAAAGAGCCGGGTGTGGATGGAGTAGGGAAGTGCCACCAAGAGTGACACCAGCCAGATAGAGACGATGATGCGCAGACAGCGAGAGAAACCAGCCAGGCGGTGGGACTGGAGAGGTCGACAGATGGCGACGTACCGCTCCACTGTGAAGGCGGTAATTGTCAACACTGACGCATATGAAGTCATCTCCATGACTGACTGCCTCAGGATGCAAAACGATTCCCCGAACCTCCAAGGATATGCTTCCCAAATCGCGTACAGCTCCGGTGGCAAACCTGTATAACACAGACAGAATTGATATGTATTTGCTTGACTTCAAGGTCGGAGTTCTAATAAGCATTACAATCTTAACACTTAACTTATCTTAACACTGAATATGTATCTTATAGTTATCTTGAATCTATTCTACAACAATAGGTCACACCTCATAAACATCACTTAAAGAACTGTAGCGGGACTCTAATGCCTACCACGTGACACGACAATTACATTGTAAAGACTATTGTTAATATGTGATTGTCTAGATAACTGACATAAAAAACAATATGTATAGTCATATGTGCAAAAATGTTTTAGTCATTGCCTCGTGAACATGTCCTTCAAGTTGTCAAAATGTTTTGGTATGGATGCTTACATAGAACAAACATGTTTGTTCAAAGGGATGTGATGTACATGATATGCGGTATGCTATCTCTGTCAACATGTTGATTGTTCATGAGAATCAACCTGTTTATTTATATCAATATTCAATTTCAAGAGAAGCCAACGTTCTTGTTATCCTCCTATGCTCTTGTGATATGTATGTGACAATTATATTGATATGTATCGGATGTGTTTATATATGTGTATCCATCGAGAAGACGTCTGTATTACTGATGGAATTAACAAACCGAATATAGAAGCTGCATTTGAGATATTTATGATAGCCTTTGAACTTTGTTATATTTCAAAAAGGTTCCTACACATAATGAAACAATTACATATGATTTCATAATGCCAAAGTGTCTGTCCCGTTCAAAAGTGAGATATACTAAATCATTTAGAAGGTTCATATACAATATGTACAACTTTGCTATCATTTGGATGTTTCTCTCGATCTCGTCTACATCTTCGCCTGTATTTAAACTCAACACAACTGTATATTTTCACCAAAGTAATTGTTTCAGTCGCTTTGAATTCCATTATTCACATAAATTGAAACACCTTGAATGTCGTGCAGACATGGATGTGTCGTATATTTGAGACTGTATTTATCATCAAACACGCGTTTCATCGTTCGAAAATAACAAGTGTTCTTAAACCTAAATTTTTCCTTCACGGGTTAAGCTTCGATCTGATGAAGTGATTTACAAGACAACACCACATGTGTCCCACTGCGAATATTCTCACAGTTAAACCAAGTCAAATTCTTGAGCAGGCAGCAACAAGTTGTTTATTGGTTGAAAGGAATGAAAACTGCAGAGCAGAACTCTCGTCCTCTTGCAATATCACCGAATAAAGACCGATAAGTGACATAAGAAAGTTAAGAAGTATACTATTTCTAATTCATGCTTTCAATATTAGCACTAAAAACAAATCGATCTGAGAGTCAATGACGTACCAGGATTCTAAGGTCCATCAATACAGGCATCTCATCCAGGCTAACTTATATAAAATTAATGCCACTCGTATTGCGCGAGTAACGTCTATATAATTGAGTAATGTCTTAGTCTGTCTGGAAGTTAGCTACTCTTGTAAGTCCAGGAGATATAAGCGACGTAAAAAGGGGTAGAAGGACGGATATTGTGTTGCTGAAATCAGTGGTGTAATTGACAGGAAAGTTAAAGGAGTGATGTAGTTCTAAATACCCAAATCTGATTGGTGGGCAGCTGTACATACATCCACGGGTTATTCCACGTAACGAGATAAGCGAGTGGAGATATCTCACAGACAGAGGGCTAACTTAATACTGACGCCATTTGTCACCTTTCAGTCGTTACCCATTCATCAGACCACAAAGTCTCGCGATATCTCGTCCACCGGTTTCCTTAATGGTAGATCTAATCACGACTGCATCTTCATTAAGCTTAGTCCTGCCAGACAGTTGATGTGCATATACCGCCCAGGCTATTCACATTCCTTATGTGTCTCATACTAAACTTTAAGATTGGGGGACTGCACAGAAGATTGTACTGTAAATCAGTGTGTATGTACAACCTGCAAAGGCTTTAGATTATTTTAGATAATTTCTATATTTGTCCGAGTCGTGTTTGCCAACAGCGAAAAGGCGATTATTGTGTCAAATATCGATATCACGTACATTTCATTGGACACTTTGTCAAACTTACAATACTATTCTACCAACACTTGTTTAAATATCAGTTGTTGATTCACATTCACTATTGATTGACTGGCCCCATGTAACTCGAACGCTCTTGTTTGTGCAAATCACGAAATCTGTTTAGGGCATGCCTAATTAAAACGTATCACCAATTTTAAGGATTCGCATTTTTCTAAATCGTATTATTATTTGCCAACAAATATTATTTTTCCATAGATCGTTGGCATATTGGTCGACATACAATTATTTGTGACGAAATATCAGAATAGAGATGTCGACCATTATTATTCACTAGAGATGATGTCAGTAAAGTAGATCATCAACATACCTATTCGTAGTTATAGAGCTTAAATCAACGCCAAACGTTGATGAAACAATGTGTTCTGTAAATATGTAGCCTCTCCTTCACCGCGTGCACTCGGCATTTACGCAAAGTAAGAGCGAATATAATGGACAACTGTACCTGAAAAGTTTTCAAACAGTATCTTCCAAAAATTCTCAATTAGAGAGTATAAAGCGGGGAAGGTTAACTTGCTTAGAACTCCCTTAGCCTAAGTTGATCATACTTTATTATCAACGCTTTATAGAGTCTAAAGGCAAACTTTGCATGTGGAAATCTTGAAATTGTATTCAACCAGTATTTCTCCGGAATGTTTCATACTAAATTGAGAAGTAGCATTTGAATTTGAGAACGCCCGGAAAGAAAATGCTTTTTGAAGTATATTTCGTTTTTCGGTCATGATTATCATTCGAATACTATATATGTATAGCTTTTTTCAATCAATTTTAGTTCCCGACGCTTATTTGAAATCCCCCCCCCCCCCCCCCCCCCCCCGCCCCCGCCCCAATTGCAGTGTTATTTTGGCAATCCACATTTTAATGCATCATCCCTCCTAACCAATTCGAGTTCTTACTGCTGAATGTTACAAAATGTTACACAATGTTGCAAATGTGCGTGTCTCGTTTATGTCAATGCGATTCATCTACGAGGACTAGTTAACTTTATATATTCTTACTTAGTGCCCAAAGTCAACAATTGGAATGAGACATGTCATGCATTAGTAATACAAAACGATTCAAGAAAACCTTTTGTTGTAATATCGAGGCGTTTTGCTTACATGTAGTTATCACCTTCGTTGTGAAACAGAGATACTGAGGTCAACTGAAACCTTCTTGACAACCTCTTCAGATAGCTTGGAAAAAAATGTAGTATTCATTGGAGCAAGTATGAATTTAATAGTTGTCTCTGACATGAATGAATCAACATTGTTAACGATCTGGTTTGCAACAGATACAGTTGATAGCCTTCACGTAAGGTCAAATTCACCGTTCTTTTCCAGTTTTGCCAACGTAAACATCTCACTTAATTCATTTATAAATCTGGCAGCATATCGAATGAACTAAGCATACAGAACGTACATTCAGTGAATCAGGGAAATGACTTGATACATCGGGGGTTATCAACGTGGGAAGACTGGTCGATACAGATAGATAGATAGATATCGAGAGTCACCCAGCTACACTAACTGATGGAGCTTTCTCTAAACCATTCCGATTGTCACACCAGTCCTGACTTCCTTGCACGGGATAAGAACGTGCCAGAAGATGGTGCTACTTAAACTTGACATCCGCCCACGAAGCGAAAATTAACTTTTAATCTTCTCTATCTACTCCTGCAAATCTGCATGGAGCCAAATCCTCGTGAAGAGCGTTTGATGAAGCACACAAACCACTCTGTTCTCTTGGTGAAAAAATAATCGAGGTCTAAAATGGAAATCAACAGCGCATTGGTAGCTCAATACGACTTGAAATTGTTCTAATTTCACCAGTAAAAAACTAATGTAGGGTGAAAGAGCGAATTCGCGTGTCAGCGCAGTCAGAAGACGCGAAAAGGTGACGACTTAACAAGTCGCGTCTAGAGGATGCCTCAAGTGCTAATGAATTGTGGCTAACATTAAGAGGGCCAACATGGATTATTTCCAATAATTGTTGGTGGAATATTAACTTGTTTAAAATAGTTTAATCATTGTTGCAAATATCATTGATATTATCAAAATTGTTAAGGAAAATTAAAGTAATCAGTTTTTGAGTATGCATAGTAAATTCACACGTTAGTGCTTTATCTGGTGTTAAATAACCGATACATCCACACACGTGCTACATCATGCCTAATTAAACGGGTTTCGGAATTTCAGGGCATTTGCATTATGAAAACGTGCACGCTGCGCCTCTGTGCTCATGATTATAGTATACCTGGTGCCAGCTGCGATTTGAATTTGAAACACAGCCATGAATTGTGTTTGTAGTTACAACTATTACATATAAAATATTTTTATTAACTTTCGTATAAAGTGAAAGAAAAGTGTATTGATAACGTACCGAGCTGAAAATGATTTGCCTTATCTTTAGTTTGTTTTCACAAATCGATACAAACAACATCGATAACCTTCTCACAAATGACGTTTTGAAAATATTAGAAAAAAAAACACATCCCTATCGCATATTCGATGGTTAAAGTAGTGCTTTATCACTACAGCAAACCGAAGTTTACACACATTAATATTCAAAGGCTCTATCTGTGTATAACGTTATATTTCGTTTCGATGAAGTAACGTCTATTTCAGTATCTGTATATTGATTCCACAAGAGGTATATTCTATACACGGGACAATTTAAATTATTCCAGAAGAAAACAATGACTAGTATTCTGTATTTTGTAATGCAAGATGGGCAACTTCAAGTTTGTGTTGAAACATTTTACAACAGTGTTAGTTGCATCGTATAAATCCCATCGAGATTGCATTTTCTGGACATCGTTATGAGATAGGTGTAATGGTTAAAGTAACAATTTATAATGTAATGATTGGTTTTATTATAAGTATTCTATCATTACTGTTTTAAGTGCTTTGTTATGGCTATACATTGTGCTTGCCTCAACCATTGAAGAAAGGGGAAGGGTAAAATTTTCTATATCAACATCCATTAATATATTTAAATGTGAAAATAAGATATCCCTACATCAACATCGTTCGAAGTTGATTCAATTCATTCCATTATCGTCGATGTAACCTACAATTCAAGCACACTCCTTTTAATTGATAATCTAGGAGTTGAATCGATGAGGACTGAAGACGATTGATGGACATCCAGTTTTTCTATGCTGTTATAAGAATGTTCGTTGTTTACCGGATAGAGGCATCCACGTGTATGTCCACATGTCACAAGTACATATTTTGACAGATGGAAAGAGTCGTATTCATGTAGACTTCTATTGATAGACTATAAATTAGCCTAAATAATCTAATTGAAAATTGCTTCAAACAGATTCTCCGGTTTCGGTTGATTATATAAATGTTGTGTTAAAGACAAGCTTCTGAAAGTAAATAAGAAAGTTGTCCGTATCAATCACTGATTCGCTACCTAATACTCTATATAGAAATACAACGTTTTAATGTGTTTGGTACAAATCAAATGAAGTAGACATCATAATTCCTTAGCACTCGTGAACTTTTCCTCGATATGTTACTTTTGTAAAATTAACTACATGGTATCACTTACTTGACAAAGATTTACAATAATTGTATAAACGTCCCTATACATAGTAAAGAAGTTGAACATTCATAAACATAGCTATTCTATCTCTATTCTGCTTTAGCCAGAGCAGTTGATAGTTTAATATATCAAAACTGCCAAACACAGAATAACTCTTTAACTGTTTGAACAAATCCAATTTCATTGTGAAACAAAAGTACATTTACGATTATAATAAATATGATTGCTTAAATAATATCTACGAAATAAGCAATGAAGTGTCGAGTTGGTGCCTCTCGAGACCATGGTAAGTTACTGCATATCGACCCATAAGAATCGACAAATCAAATTTTGTGTTTGACAAATGTTTTCGGCTTAATCAGCCTTAGTTAGAGTGCATGAAACTTAATACGCAGGTAACTCACCGAAGAGAAGCAGCAGTAGATCGGACACGGCGAGACTAAACAGATAGTAGTTGGTGGTGGTCTGCATATAGTTGTTGCGCGCAATCACAATGCACGTGCACACATTTCCTACTGTACCCGAGATGAAGACGAGCGAGTAGACGAGTGTGAGGGCGATGCTGGCGGGGTATCCCATGTGCTGGTGACCCAGGGCGTGTAACAGGTATTCCTCCAGGGAGAAATTCGCACTCGCATTCGGTACAATCTCTAGTGACACAATCACCGTCTCAGTCATAGTGCACGCGAAGTCAGATCAACTTCGCCAACAAACGATTCATTTCTATATACACTCAAAACTTTGTAATACTTTCCACGCTAGGTGACAATTTACACACTTAATGCTTGTAGTATCCAACTTGTTGAATGTTTAGAAACACAACTCCTGGATGTTTACACATATTGTCAGATATCCTCAACACTGACTGTCAACCGTGTGGAGACAACTTATAGACTCATTTATCTGTAATGCGCTTATTCCGCAGCTGTCTGGCGTGTTGTTTGTTTAACAGGTGCTCCGCACTGGCAGTGAGAGAGCGTTGAGACTGTGCCTGATGCAGCGCCCAATGCGGCCGTGTGAGAGTGGGGAGGAGAGAGAGTAGTTACAGTACAGTTGGGAGGAGACGTCACCAAAGAAACATGCATCCATATTCTCTCATCTCGGCTCACACATATAACCTCCACTAATATATATCGACTTCATCTCTGGGAAAATCAAATAGATCTTAATAAGTTCCAGTTATCGAAGCTTGTACAACTATTCCGTTTTAAGCTCTGTCGGGGCATAACATTTAGACATGTTTCGAGACATACGTTTAAGACTTGCTGTTTCCTGAATAGCCTACTGATCGTGAAGGGAATCACTATGTATTAATCAACACCCAATAGAGACCCACAGGTCCCATGATGCCGTATTTGCCGCGAAATGCAGCCATTGTATCACAGGGACATAGCGA
The DNA here is from genome assembly GCA_921293015.1 of Phorcus lineatus. NCBI lineage: Eukaryota > Metazoa > Mollusca > Gastropoda > Trochida > Trochidae > Phorcus > Phorcus lineatus. Next base: position 54,453,764 of record OV121085.1, on the reverse strand, counting down.
AAGATTTAATGGTCACTTGACCACTGCGGGTGTTGAGCTAATGGAATTTGTGACACTTAGGCGTCCTCGCCCAGAGGAGAAATGAAGTTGTGTGACAGGTTTAAAGTCACTTGCCGGCTCAATAAACATCTGTGAGCACTGAAGGGTCGACCCGAGGGCTTCAGACACCAGGTCAAGTTTGTTACCAATACATTAAAACCTACAATTGATAAACCACTTACCGATTACCTAACGCCACGTTAATCTTCAGACCTAATTCATGTGTACTCAATCAAACGTTCCAATTATCTTGTCCACTTAAAAATGTTCTAAAGCCTTTAAAATTAAATTCACATTAATCTGGGGATTCAAAACTTATATGGAAGGAAATAATATCATATTCATCATATAGCCTCATACTCAGAATGCACGAATATGAGATTCGTGTTCCATGTATATGTATTCCATAGAATCATTCGTAACTGTAGGAACTCAAGAACTCCGTGTCCTGGTCAGTGAGTGAGTGAGTGAGTTGGGGTTTAACGTGCTTTGAACAATATTTCAGTTATTAAACACGTGGATGACAAGCATCCATAAGAGAGTGGACAGATCAGGGAGAAAGGGATCGACAGGATGAGAGAAAAGACGGAAATAAAGGCATAGTGAGAGATAGACAACAGGTTTTAGAAGGACTCAAATTTAGTCTGGCTTCTACCCGTCGACCTGTCCAGCTTGGGTGACCCTACCAGGAGCATGTTAGCTCCAGCTGACATAGCTCTTGGGGTCTCTGAAGCACGCAAACCACCACACCACGTTAAGGTAATGAGTCCAGTGGTGGGTCCTGGTCAGAATTACTCCTTACTAATATACTTGTAATGTATATATGTATAGTATGATATGTATGATAGTATATGCGCATGCTTAATTGTACTTTTACATCTTATATATTTGAATGCTGTCCTCATGGACCTCGCTGTTGCTTTTATTGGTAAATCATTAAGGAAAGTTTGATATGTGATTATATATGTGTAATATGACACGGAAAGAAACTTCTGTTATCATTTTGTATAAACACACTTCCAGCCATCTCATCGAAAGTTGCATAATAAAGTTGAAATGCTACGAATAATACACTGACAGATCCTTCTTTTCATTGATAAGTCCTTAGCTTTGACTTTCACAGATTACTTGAACAATAGAATCAACTCAAACATTGCCTTCGCTGGGCGAAGAGAGTGTAGGCTATAAATCGACTCATAGCGTGAAATGACTGATCTGCTGGACATGTCAGGAGTAACGGAAACTACAAGATGGGATATGAGGATTTTTTCTCCCTGATCGTGTTGAAGTCAATACCGTTATGCCACTGTTTGATGTAGCCTTCAGCGAGAGTGAGCAGCGGTTATGAGCTATTACCCGCCTGTCTGCTTGTTATACAGATGTAATCGGCTGTTTGAAGAAGGATTGCTTATTGATCGCTGAATGATGGAGACTGGTATCAATGAACATGCTTATTTCTAGAGAATATCCATATTTGTTGACGGTGCTCCTTCGATCAGCAACTAGCAGAGCTATTTGATTACCATGGGAGATATGTAAGATTTGATCCATCTCCTAGACTTGATGGGGATAACACTGCATGGTCTAGGATAGCGACCTAATACACTCTGCTTTATCTTCCAGACATGAATATCTGTTCTTTCATTTACCCTGAATATGTGTCCATGAATGAACAATGCGGAACAATGTAAACTGTACATGGTCTCTATCGTGTAGAGCATTCTCTGAAATAAGACATCAAACATTATCTAAAGAATTGTGATTACATTCGGTGGTAGAAAGTATCACTTAGACTCCAAATTTTTAGTATCCCACTGAAATGGATACTAGGTACATAACCTACCAAACACTGTCTATTCAGTATGTCATTCTTTCGGATTCATGAAACTACGTTTGACTCATTAACGCGCTCTAGCGTTACCCTTTCATATTTTTATGAAAATCCTCTTTATATTTTTCTATTCCAATGGTATGAAATTCAGTGAGATATAGTCCCTTTTTATTTGTCCGTCCGTCCGTACGTCCTTCCGTAACCAATTCGTTTCAGGAGCTGACGTCATCAGATTTTTCTGAAACTGTGCATGTGCCTTTCCAACCAACTCGAATGGTTGATATCTTTAAGCTTGGATTCTTAAATTAATTTTTTCGTCTTTGTGAAAAAATTTTGAATAAAGACTCTTTACAGGGATATCTTATATTTTTCCTGAACATAACTCTAAATCCGTTCATCAAATATTTATGAAATCTTGCATGTGCAATACCTATCTGCTGAAGTGATTCTGTTAGATAGTTTCAGATTTCTTAAATGATTGAATTCAGAATTACCTGAAAACCTTTTTCCCCCCTTGGAACTATTTATAAATTTGAGTCTCTACAGGGATGGCTCCATATCTTTATCAGAACTAAACCGGTTCTCATTATATACATTTGAGAATCTACTAATATCAATGATTTTTTAAGATATTCATAGTTTTCTTATTGTATGATTACCAGGATACGTATGTAGAAGTTACTATTTAATGGGGCCCAAGCGGGATATGTCATCATCTGATGACTTTCATTGTCATCTTGCTGATCAGATTTGCCTTAAAATGTTACTTTTCAGCAAAAGTAAAATGATAAAATGACATCATTGATGCTTTTTGGCATATACCACTCAAGGAACTCATGGAGTATATTTTAAATTGTATAGCTGTTTTATGTTATGACCATCAATGAATGAATATACAGGTACATTTTATTTCATATTTTCGAACCTGTTTCATGTTTAGAGTAATTATCATTTTGACGATGCATATACACAAACAATATAAAGTAAAAGCAAATTTCACTGCGCTTTATCTCGACTTGCACAGCAAGGGCGACTACTCATTGGCCAAAACCGGTCACGTCCCGTACGTAATTCTTTCTTTATCAAACAGGGTGACGAGCATCGCCAGAAACGACGTAAGAGGAGGCCGCGGTACGCTGGTTTGCTGTATCTTCAAACGCTCAATGTATTTTCAGTCATAAAAGCCAATTATATTAAATAATGCGTATTAAACTTGAAAAATATTTTTACAATTTACTGTAATACCTGTTTATTCTACGTGTAAGACACTTGCAAACTCACTCGATCTTTTCACGACGGTCCGCCATGACAGTTACGGAGTTTGTAGGGCTGCCTAGAAACGAACGTTTCAAATGGGGAGCGACTACACGAGGTCATGTGAAAGAACAATCAAAAACAAGAAAGCCCCGCATTACACCTTCTTGTTGTTCATTTTCACTAATCCACAATTCCGTCTAGCGCCACTGCATGGTTTTTGTCTATACTTTTTTTCTAATTTAAACGGTGTAAAAATCATATTTGTAAAGATACACATGAATGAGGGACACTGAAATAATCATATATCAATATGATATCTTATGACTCAATTCTTTAGTTCTTGATGAATCGGAATCCTAAATATCCTAAAATATCAAGAACTATTTTCTTTGGTAAATTTTAATATAGGGTTTATTGCGTATTTAGTATTAACGAATTGTTGATATCATTTATGGGCAAAATATTAGATTGTTTGTTTCTTGCGTCTTGACGCAAGTTTGTCGCAAAATTATCAAATCATAACAAAGTTCCTGCTGTCAAAAAACCCTATATCTGACACGTTTTGTGCAATCTATCATTGGTCAAGCCCTTAATATGTATTTACTTCAAATAATAAGTACACATCTCTTCCATCCATTACAGGAAAATGCCAGAATCAATAAATAATAGATAGTAACATGGTAAAATAGTTTTTTATTGACAAACCTAATGCTTTATATTTGTTGCAAAATGCTGAATATGCTGTACGGCGGTTTTAATTTAAATCATCATGCATCAAAATGGGAATCAATCATGTTCAAGTTCCAGATGTTGTTTATTGGTTATTCAGTTGATCTTTGTTGATATGTGATCAGATTTGGAAGTGACAGAGTAGAACTTAATGTCTATCGGGGCGTTTTGTTAAGTATCATAAATATTTACAGACTGCCTTATGTGCTTATCAACCACATCGAATTTATAAAATGTTAAGAATGTTTCACAGACTAGCCGTAAAAGTACAATCTCTTTAATGTTTCCGGATCTCGGGTCCCTTGCGGGATTCTAGCATACATTCAAAGAGTCAGGTAACACTGAATAGCCAAACAGGCAAGGTTAGTGCAGATAGTGTAGTCTCAGATTTAAATCTGTTATTGTTCACTGTTAAATGCCACGTGTGTCTAATATCTTGATCTTCGTAGTATATTAAGCTTACAACAAGTTAGACATCAATCCTAACATCTAAATCCTCGACTTATCAGCCTTCCTGCAGGTTGTGGCAGTAAATCATGTCAAATCAGCTGCACCACTCCAGGCATTCTTTGCACGGAAGGTCCTTCACAGCAATCCTTACTTTACTGGAGACGTTAACATTTTATACCCGTTTGATGATTTATTAAGAGAAATGCAGCGCATGTTATAAGCCTTTATCCATAAAACAGCTTGTAATTCAGCTGCTTTTGTTTGTGAAGCATTTGGTATCAAATGTTTGAAGATGAATTGATCCAAGATTGCACTCTGGGTTGTTGGTTGTTCTCTTGATGGATGGCAGTTTTATCAATATTGAATCTTTGTTATCTTTGAGGAATGTTTTCCTCGTAAATATCGAAATTTGCTGATAGATAAATCTCAGAGTATTTAATCGCAGAGTAAGGAGATTACCATGCTTGTATCAGTGGAATACGTTATGTATCTCATTGACATAAAGTAGGATATATCAATCTTCAATTATGAATAATAATTCCCAATCCGTGCCTGGGTTTTAATTGTTCGCGTGTTCGTTCAAACAGAAGTGTCACTACTGTATAAAAATGCAAGAATAACCAAGTAAGATAGTTGCGCAAACTTCTAAGGTGACGCGTTCTTAGCGAGTTGACGTTTGTGTGATTAACACAGAAATAAAGAAGAAGCTACCAAAATATTTTTCAATCTTTTATACTTTTATTCAAATATGCATGCGCAATATTCACTATTAAGAAGCAATTGAAGACAAACCAACGATTAGGGAATGACGAACGTGCAGATGCATTGATTGTTATATCTTGTTATAGGGAGTTATTAACCTCGCCTTATGAGAGTAACTAAGCCAATATAGCCCTCTACTTCTGTTGTTTGAAAAGAATACCCATGTAAACTTAGGATAGTAATACAAGGGTGCAATACGGAAAACGTCTTCAAATTCCGTATTGCACTCGAGAATCCGTATTGCACGCCTGCCGGTTCTACTTTTTCTGAACCTTGGGACTTCCTGGATTTCCCGAAGCAGCTATTTATAGATAAAGATTTAGGTCAATGGGATTCCCAATTTGCGAGAGTTGCGCAAAATCTCTTATAAAACATGATTGTCATTTCAACTTGTTATCTCAAACAAATTCCATGAACCTTGAAAATCAGCAGCGAAAGCGTAGACGTGTTATTTTCGACAGTGACTCCGACTAACTGACGGCTCGAGCCAATGTCGACAACGTATTTGAACATTTTGAAAATGACCTTGAACTTTGAAAGTTACTGATTTCTACACGATTGTTTATAAACAAAATAGATTGATCATTGTTTGATTTATGCTTCATCATATAAAATCAATTCTGAATTTGATCAAAATATTGTGGTTTTTTTTATCTATTTGTTGTTATTGTAAGATATGAAAGTCGGACTTGCTTTACTTGACGTCATGCGGAGGAATGTGGCATTCAGGTCAATTGCTTTATTCGGTCATCGGCGTACTAATACCAATGTCAAGGTAACCTCAATGCGGAAGTATGTATGGCGTGAAAATGTGTATCGCTACGCAACCTTTTATTTGATAAATCACAAAATGATTTGTTTTATTGATTAAGATCGGGTATATAATAAATATAGAACGTCATACTAGTGCATTTTGATGTTTTGTATTGAACTCGTTGTTTCTCTGCTCCCATGACATCTCGTTCAATACAAAACACCAAAATGCACTAGTATGACGTTCTATATATTTATTCCCTTATAAACTTAAAAGAAACTGTGTATACGCTTTAAGCCTATGAATTTATATTCTGATTAAAGGACAAACCGAAAAAGGTGTTCACAAATATGTTAAGATAGTATATACTAACATTTTTCTAGAACATATTAAACGATGTTATTACCTTAACTTTTTATGAAATTATTGAGTGCTTTGGTATTCAATGGGTAAAAGTGAATTTGATATGGATACAATTCATGAGTTTCACAAAAATATGGAATTTGAAGGCTTTAGTATACTATTCATTACTCGCCTAATTGAATCAAGCTCAACTACGAGCAATATGTTGATGCTCGCTTGGGCCATTACTGCCACGCCACTAACATTGTCGTCACGTCGGTTGGTAGCATGCGTTGTTATTACACAGTAGGACATATAACGAAAAATAGCCTTCTTGTAAATAACGTCACGTCTCTTGTCGTGATCAGCTTCTCTTACCTTATTCTTCCTTCTTATATATTATACTCAAAAGTTGTGTATCTGAGTTTAATCGAAAAAAGAAAATGAACACACATTCGAGCATGGAGCAATTTTAAGGTCAGGCTTTTTAAGAGCATATGACGTGCACCCCTTCTCCTACACCCACACACTACAATAAAGAAAATCGTAATTTACAGGTTAACTCATAATATAGATCTCTACGGACTTTTAATCGATGTGCACACATTTAATTTATAGGAATTCGACATTTACTCGTATTTCATCCTTTGTGAAATAAGTATGTTGTAACTGTATCTGTAGCAATATTACTACTACCTCTTCTTATGATAATGATAAGAACTATGATATTACATTTAAGTGTCACGTTCTGGATTTTATTTCATGTATTAATCTTTGTTGTTGACTTTTGGATTCCTCTAACACAGGTTTTAATGTTAAGAGAATTGATTTAGCTTACACCTCTGCGACAACCGCAACTCTAAAACTCTAACGAATGGTCACTTCATAATTTCGAACAAAATGTCATATCTATCCCTTTGAATCCCACGACGGTAATACATCCCAAACGTGTTGAATAAATAATATAATGCCTTCATTTCCCTATCTTAGTCACACTGTGAACCCAGATATCTCTTGACGTCTGCGGGCAGTTTACATGTTTAATCTCACGATATGACGATAGTTTCGATTCTATGCAACAATTGCCTTAAATGAGGTTAATCCTTTCATGAATTACACACATTCCAATATTTAAAGGAAACAGAAATGATACAAATTAACAAAAACGTTAATGAAAAATCAATAGTTTACAATGCAGGTTTTGATTTAAGGTTGATTAATTGATTTCATTTTACCCAAAATGTTCTTTTCAGGATTCAGCTGTTCATTTTCAAATTTCCAATAACATTTATCAAAAAATTTAAAACTGCTAACATTCCTGATAAAATCACACGGCGTCACGTTAATCCATTAAAGGACCCATCTGTATAAGGTTTATTTTTCAAGATTATTTTTGTTTTCATCAAGCTTCATTAGTATTCCATTTATTAGAAACATGTGGTAAATTTTATTTGATGAAGGTCCACCCACAACATCTTCTCTGAAGTGACGTCCATTAATGTTTCTTTCAGGAAATTACATTTACCTCATCCCTTACTCTAAGTGACGTCTTCATTGTTTCTTCACAGAGATAAATGAGCCAACAATGTTTTGAAGGAAAGTTTGCAAAATCAAGCTATGATATTGATTACTCTTTCAATTATGTTTCAATATGTGATGCAACGTCCTCAGTGCCCAAGTCTTAATCTACAATCATGGAAAATAAACTAGGGTTTTTTTTCTTTAAACACTTCCTCTTGGTATCACGCTTCCCTGATTGATTTTTCATCACATACATTGAATTTTATAGATTAATTAAGAAATATTTTAATCATCGACAAATATGGAATAACCCGCCCACAAGATCCTCAGGAAGATAAGGTTCTATCCTTGACAATTCCGATATAAATAAACCTTTTTGAAGGCATCGTTGAATTTACTGAGGTTGTCCGCCGTGTTAAACAACATCATCTTTAAAATTGTTTGTATTAATGTTTCTTTTTATGAAATACAACATCAACCTCATCCCTTACACTTTTTGACTTCTTCATTGTTTCTTCATGGAGATAAATGAGCAAAACATTTTCGTTTGAAGGAAAGTTTGCAAAGTCGAGGTGTACTATTAATCATCGTTTTAATAAACATGTGATGCAACTTAGTCAGTGTCTTACGAGGAGAAGTCTTAATCAACAAGCATGGATAATAAACTGTTCTTTCGTTTATAGCCTTCCTACTTTTCTTCCACATACATTGAATTCACCTAGATTTATATAGCAATATCTTAAAAGGTCAAATAGTAAATAAGCTGCCGACAAAAGCCTCCTGTCAAACAAGAAAGATGAGGTACTCAGGTCACGGTGGAGATAGAAAAAAAGGATTTCTTACGAAAGCACCATTGAAGAGTCAATGTACTGAACATGCAGAGTATACTAAAGTTCTCTGACGTGTTTCACACTATGAATGAAACAGGAAGCATCATTATATTAGAGAAAAAAATTATTACAGTTCTGCATTCACAAATATATATATTATGTTTGCTTACCAAGATAAAAGCTGATAACAGTGCATGTTAATATTCTTTCCCGTACATACAGAAACTTTAATTCAATAACATAGCAAGAGGAATGGTGTTGTTTAAAAGTCAAAGATAAACTTCAGTTACTACCTTTAACCTCCTGTCACTCTAAGATAGGACAACGCTTGAGCTAATAAGCTTCCGTTTGAAAGGAAAACTTCAATCTTTTTCAGCAATAGTTTCTGAAATGATGCTTGTCACACATATGGTTGATCCTGTAATAGATTTAAAGCGTCTTGTAATATTTGAATGTTGTATAAAAGGATTGATGTGTATGACTGAAAATACATCAACTGTTGATATTACATATTCATTCATGGATGAAAGGAACCTGGTACATATGTTCACATGACTAACCATATTACCTTTTGTTGCGGTTTCACAAACAATGTGAAATTGTACTAAGGTTCTCTCTAACGTAACGACATTTTCCTACATGTTTTATACAACTATATTTACCTTATTAGATAAAATCACATCAGATTAATTGAATATGACTTCTTAATAGTACTGTTTTTCAAATAAATCCCTAATTTTGCTGCGTTATTTCTCTGATGAAATATATTATTTATATACATGTATAATAAAAACGAACGTAGTTATGACTCTTTGACATTGACATCTGGGAAATGTGAATGCCATTTATGAAGAAGAATATAATTGCAACTCATCGAGTGGATGATAATTTTTGTTATAATTCTATGACATCGGTAAAAGAACAATTGCAAACTCAAGTGACAACATTAACTCACTCTTCGTGTTTTATGACTCCTTCCTTCCCCTTAATGCATAAATCATTGTAATTAAAAAGGATCCAGCGACACCTCGTCCAACAACATTAATGGCGAGATGCTTTTATAAAGATAATATTTCGTTAATGTTGCTGGGGTAATTAGTTTTCATTTTAATGAACAGATAATATGTCACTGTGTCATATGAATCATATCATATTGATTAATAATTTTGTAATCAACATGTTTATCAAGTCTTTGAAGGACATTTAGAGCATGTTTATGTAAGATATTATAACCATAAACAATAGCGTAAAGGAGGTGTGATGTCGAGTATTACTTCGGTACTTCAGAATGGTAGATTTTGGGAGGAGATGATGCATGTAAAGCCTTTATATTTTAAAACTAACATCATTTTTTCAACCGAAATAAACAAACCGTGTAAAAGATAAAAGAACTTTTTGATAACCTCTTCCTTCTATTATCAATTGCCAAAGTTTGAAACTGGGACGACATATCCAATAATCCTATAAGTTGAAATTTTCTTACACATGCACAAAGGAAGATTCACATTTAGTGCACTTAAAAGTAAAGCGTTTCACATTCAAACGAATGAATTGGCACCACAGTCCACTTCAATATAGGTAAAAAATTGGAATGCAGCTTGATATGAGATCATGTAATTAATGAGGCCCGTATGTTACCCGTATAAAACGTTCATCTAGTCATAGTGAGGATAGTTTCGTTTGCCAAATTAGTATGAACATACTTTTGAAAATACATGTTTGACAAACCTATACTTAGCACGTTACATATACAAGAACATATTTGCAGACTGAAAAATACATGTTTGACTAACCTATAATTAGCATGTTACATATACAAGAATATATTTGCAGAGTGAAAATGAGACATATCCAATGGAAAACTTTCCTTATTACCGATTATTTTCATTTTAATTGCACTGAAATATCCAGATAAATGGATTGCTTGCCTCGCGACAGCCGGCTTCAGTGACGTCATATGAACAATGATTTCATTACCTCGCAGAACGACGAGATGCGATAAATCGCGCTGAAATAAACCTTGCTAGGTAAACATGATATGTACATAGTGCTCATATTGAAAATATGTCACAAGTTATGATTCAGCATCTGGGTGATAATAAATACACATCCACCTCCTACAATTTGTAATGTTACCTTGCTGAAGCTATTAATCAACCGGTCTTGTAGATGATTTATCCTTTTTACATATTGACTTTGATACTCATACAGTCTCATTCCTTGATTTAAATGAACCATTTAGTAGACTGATATTTCATGAAGAAAGCAGCAAGTGTACAAATTGTCGAGGCTTCCTAACCCTGTGATAAGAACGCTAGAATTACCAATTAATGAACTGTCACTGTTAATGAAGAAACTCATTTCGAGCGTGATACTATAGACCAGTAATTACATATCTGCATATCAGACAGGATAACGGATGAATTTTGTTAATGAAATACAACAGAGGTCATCAAACAAGATTGCAAATAGTCCAATGTGAATTATTTTAGATTGCATGATAATTGATCATTTTCACGTTAAGAAAATATTTTGACTTAATAGAAATTATATATCAATAGAACCTCACAGTTAGCATGAAATTATAACATCGGAAAATTAGAAATAACTTAAGAACAGTAAACCTTATAACATAATAAATGTTTATCTAGAGGGCCGTTTTACCTGACAATACAGTTTTGAAGAAAATGTGTATCCTCAAAGATGCCTTTCTGATTGAGAAGTATTCCAACAATATGACTTGGGTAAAGAAATAATGGACATGAGGAAGGCGGCTCATGGAACCAAGCTATTACATCCAAACAGTATTTTCATATGTCTTTTGAAAGTGACTTTTAAAACTCTTCGGTGTCAGCCGTTAATTTTATACCACGTTTTATCCACGTTCATGTCACTCTCAGACATGTGTAACATTTATACTGCGGTTAAGAGGAGAGTCACAAAATATCTATCATAAATTATCATGCTTATTGTTGTGAGTAAACTGCTTTTTTAGGTATCTTTTAACTTCAAGAGAAAATAAGTGTATGTTTCAAGATATGTGTGATATGTTGAATGAAGTTGTTTCCCTCTGAGCATAGGGTATTTGGTCTTACTTAAAACTTCAACAGGCCAATTACAACATAATCTGTATGTTCTTAAAATCATATATCTTATAAGGCAGGATGGGTGTATGTGTCCAGAGACGCATTTTCTTGAATCATATTGAAAAGGATTTGAAACTAGTAACTAAAAAAACCTTAATGGTCGATTCTTTGTGAATCAAGTGCACACTCTCTTCATGAGAAAACTAGATCACATACCTGATTATTTCAACCACTAGTTGTTACGTTTTGAGGAACTAGGGACGAAACGTTAAACTGTCCTGTCCATGCATAGTTTAATGCATTGATAAATGTGCCTCCTCATTTTCCACTTCGGTAACATTTACGAAACGTTTCTGCTAATCATATTTCCACTTTGTCGGGTCCTTTGATTGAGATCTTCAGATTTCTTAAGTTTTTGTCTGACTATGATGAAGCGATAGCAGTAGCTATCTTATTGATTATCCATTCGGACATTCAAGCACAACCCAAAGTTATTAAAAAAGATTGGTTGACTTTTCATAAAACTTCCTTATGCTGTCATACTTGCATCTCTGTACCCTACTCATGCATTGCAGGCTAACCTATCTTAACTTTCATTTACTTTATCATTTTCTGAGACTGAAATATCAAAGTTTTACCTTTCATTTCGCAGTCGCTTAAGTCATAATGACAGCCGATGATGTGTTGGTTGTTTCTAGTTTCTTCATCAAATTTAAACAATGACTCATGTTTAGAAGATCCCTATCTTCTCACAGAGATGAAGTTGCAGTTGCATTTTAAAAGGGGAATACAAATCATTAAAACTATTTCAAGTATACATGTACCTGATATGCACTATGTATGGGCCTACATGAACGTTAAGCCCTTTGCTTGCGGTTTTGAAAGTGCAAGTTCTTCAGGGCAATGATATAAGTATCAAGTCTAAGAATCTGGATAAAAGGCCAAATAAATGTACAAATTAACAACTGCTGTTACTTGGTCATTAGGAGAAACAAACTGAGATCAAAATATATCTTCTGATGTTACAGATTATTTTCAGCATAATTTGTTGTAATTTTAAAGCAAGAATGGTCGTATTCGTTTAATAATATGACTAAACGACTAAATTGATATCTTAACAAAATAAAAAGGAAGCCTAGGTAAATAAAAATCTAAAGGAGAGGAGAAATCTAACTCACAACTCATTTACTCTCCTGTTATCCCAACGCATTCAGATAATCCCATATGCTGGTCATGTCTTGTGATCACAGACAGAAAAAGAGATTTAGGAGTTCGTTGAATGTTTTATTCCAGGAAAGAATTATACAACTTGTATCAGGTAGGAAGTAAAGTTTGATAAATAAATATCTCGTATTTCCTCTGCAGCTGTTGAGTTAATTCTAATCTCGGTAAAAGAGTCAGAATCAGTTACTGAAACAACTCAGCCAGAAACTGACACAACCTCCGGTTTACTTGTTTAATTTCATGAAACGTAGTTGTCATAATAAACAGATAGGGCAGTTCTGCACATATCACTCTAAGCTTTGATGTTTTCCAAAAATATGAAATATCATTAGAAGAACTGCTCCTTGATTTCTTATAACTATAAAAAAAAAACATCTTCAAATGATACTAAATACAGTCTGGCACAAATGCCCAATGACAATGTTATGTAACAGATTGTGAGACACGTATAAGGATAAAAGCTGCTTGCATATACTCCTAAATCAAATAATGTTTTTCTGTATATTCTCAACACTGTAATGTAGATATTCACCTGTAATGATCAATGCATTTTAATGTATTTGTATTTGGATGAGAACAAAACACTCAATATGAGGCAGCAAACACTTTAATGTATAACAATATCAATAAAAACCTCTTCTATGTTGTGTTGATTTTCAAAAGTACAATTATTTGAATATTCAATATTTCCATGGACAAGGAAGCATTTACATGGAAAAATGTTGAGTGTACATCAACTCTTCTTCCTTTAAAATGAAATGCATTGTGTTTACATGGAAACAGAAACTGTCAATGCCAAAAGCATTTCCGCTGATGTGTTTGTCATTCATTATCGAACATCTGGATACCCATAGAAAACATATAATGTTTAAAATCATATTGAGTGGATGCCTTGAAAGTAAAGAACATATATTTTTAAAGGATACGAACCGGTACTAAGCTGAGAGGGAATAAGGGTGCTACCTACTGATTCGGGAGTTAAGCGCTATTTACATCGAGATAAGGGCATTTTACCATTGGTAAACATCCATAAGAACTGAAACACAGCAGAGTAAGATCTTATATCTTTAAAAAACCGGAATGATTTTAATATGTATGATTGCAGATAATTTGATCATATATCTAGTTTGAACGATAATGAGGTTTATTTACATTACCAAAAACTATCACACCAGTTTGTTTATCAATACTTTACTTGTGTACCACTGAATGAGTTGTTTCAATTTTACATACATATACATGAGGTAGAGACGTATTTGACAGTCCCAAACTGAATGCAACAGATGAAGTATACCTCAAAGATGAATTTCGTATTTTAAACTCATTATAACATACAACGAATACATAGAACGTCTCTGTAGCTGTTAAACTGCAAATACTATAATGATGGTTTTGTGAAATATCTTCAATAATGAAAAATATAAGTATATGCAGTTTGATATGTTAATAGTTAATAACAATGTGTCAGATATTCACTGTTTATGCTCATAGGCGAACATTTTAAAGAACTAAGTTAGTATGTATCCAAAGTAGGTGAGGAAATGTTTGAAGTTATAACTATAGCCTATAAAATATTATCTAGATTTGCACAGCAATGTCGGCTACTCGTTGGCCAAAAGCGGTCAGGTAGGTATATTTTTTCATTCATATTAAACTTTCAAACCATAAAAAAACATGACAGTATTGCCATGTTTAACCAAGGAGTAGCGAGAGGCAGTCATCTCAATGAAAACGATTGCCAATTTTGCTAGAAAGTTCGGTTCTACTCCCTTGACAATTTCAAAATTGTTAAAGCGGTACGATTCAACAGGCTGAACACAGCGTACACCACGTGGATGGTGATCAGGTGTCTCCAGCGAAAAGGAGGACAGCTAAAACTGTATCTTTTATCCCAGGAAACGCTTTCTTAAGATATCGTCAACGGCGGCAACAGTGTTTGGTTTACGCACCAGCGGTGTTTAGAAAATAATGAGCAGCATAATTCGTACATAGTTCGTTGTTTGACCCTTTATGCGGTAACGTTTGAGGGACAAGTGCTGAAAAGTGATGAACGTCGAATATATTTGTAAACATTAAGTTTAGGTATGATGACATGAAATAATTTTAAAGATAGAAAATATGATCTAGAGATCCGATAACACAGAGTGTCTACTGACCATTTCATCATTGCATAAGGTAGAAATGTCACAGCAGCATCTGGAGAAGAGACTGCAAGCTTAGAGTAAAGCTAAAGCTGAACATCCGAACTCGCTTTGATCTATTATTAGACACCAACTATCTAATTTTTTAAAAACTTAATTTTGAAAGATAGCTTCAATATGAGTAACGTTTTTGAAGCAAAGTTGTTGAAAAAGACGCTTGTCACACATGTTCATGTTTCAATGAATTTGATAGAGTTTTGAGAAGAGACAGGTGTAACGTCATTAATCCTTATCATATGAATTATTCTTGAAAAAGCACCTACCATTATTTTGAAACACAGATATATAATGTAAAGTGACGAATTCCATGGATTATCTGTCATGTGTGATTTATAAACTAAAATGTAACTATACTCATTTGTATAGCAAATAGTTTCTAAAATGCCAGATTAGTTTGGGGGTTTTCAAATTTAGAAAACAAACGTTTCCTAATCTCACAGTGTAATAATCCGATGAATAGTAAACGAGTGAGACAACATTATATCGACTGAAATATTATCTTCACCAGATGTTTGATACATGTACCTCACAACACAACAAATTTGAGTCAATGATCTCCTGTACACAACATATATGTAGGGAGAGCACTGGTTAATAAATCAGCCATTACATACCATTACTGTCATTGACCTCTTATGTCCTTTGCTTCACCAGAATAGAATTCCCCATTACGACCTGGTGGAGTGGACAAAGGAAATACTCTGTGGGTTTAGTCTATTAACGACTTCTGGATTCTTTCATATTAACAGCAGCAGTGCACTCCCCCACATCTCCGTTAAACCTCTCATTTAGTTTCTGAGGCTGGTGAAGAGACCAGAATGTTATACTATCGCCAGTGCTAATTATAATAATAATAATAATAATAATGAGTATTACACAAGGTGCATGCTCAAAGCGCAAATTATCAATGAATGTGGTTTGGCATTAAATAACCAGGGGATAGGAAGTATCTCAGTTGAAGTTATTTTGAATCAAATAAAAGTACAATGTCGGTTTTCAAAATCAAATACTATATCTTATGTTGGAATCCTTCTTTTGTAATATGTATTGGATTAGCTAAGAAGAAGAACCTGTCTGTCAAGAATAGTACGGACAGGATTTCGGCACATTTTTATTTCTGTATTAATAATAATTTCCAACAATTATTAATTGTTTATCTCATGCTTTCTTCCCCTACGATAGCTATTCGATAACAGGTTTATTTCAATATTTTAATTGCTTTTAATTCATTTTCAACACTAAACGACAAATTAGTCTCATGCTTTCCGTATTAATTGGAATCATTCAAATCATGGCTTCAAGTTCAAGTGGCCAAAAGTGTGATGATTAGTGTTTAGATCTCTCCTTTTCTGAATATAATCCATGTTCATACGTTTCATAACTTTTATTTGTCAAAAACGTTCTACGAATCAATATCATGTTCTTACTGTTGATAATAATTAGTACAATCAATATCCATCATCATTTTCATAAAGTTCACATGTTGTTCTTGTAACTCTGTTAATTGCTTAGAAGTTTGATGGTGTCTTTGTGAAGTGCCACGCGTGTTTTACTTCAGTAAATTGGCACGAAATGAGAGGGCAACTCTGTTGATTAGCTGGAGATGAGCTCTCCTAATTGGATAGAAGTCTGAGTGACAATGAACTTACACCCTTAAATAATCCTAGACTTTTACTGTGAACACCAAACTTGTGTAACAATTAAATCAAATGTGTTTCTTCATTATATCTTTTTGACTTTTTGTCAACTTTAACAGAGGACATTTTTAACATCGCATTTTCAATGAATTGTAACATGACTTAAATGAATTTTTGCTTCCGATTTGGTGATTTAACTATTTTCCTACGTTAAGAGGCAACGAGTAGTTCTGAATACCCGTCCATAAGCTAGGACGAAGCACTGCAAAATGGTACATAATGTCCTCAATATTCTGACAGACTCAAGATTTTGATTTTCTGATTACATATATATCGCACCTTACAAAAATTTATCATGTGTCATTGGTATTTTCTGTAATTATTTATTATTTTCTCACGAGATTACAATTTATTCTCGGTATGATTTCGTGACCACTTTCTTTCAAATGCCGTTCTCATGGCATGACGTCATGACTTATAATGTCGCAATTTTTTTCAATAAAGAAGTTGTAAATCCATGGAACTTGTTCTCTATTCAAGTTTTTATGTGAACTGAAATTATCACACAGGTGAGTGTTTCTGAATATATATTCTTTTATTGGTGCTACTGTTAGTGAGGGACACCAACGGTCAATCCATACAAATTATCTTTTGGCCAAGGTCGTGGCCTTCTTTAACAAAGCCCAAAGGATATCAAAAGTTATAAAGGTTACCTTTAAACGGGAGTCAGTCTTATCTTAGTCAACATTGGTAAGTAAAAGAATATACTTAATTGTTTAAATGGATATTTATATGGCACTGACAGTGAAACGCGTACAGGCTTTATATAAACTTCTTAATTAATGTTTCTCAGGTTTTTCAAAATTGGGTACCTCGAGATTCCTTTAAATGCTTTACTTTACTATGCCTCTAATCATTATTAAAACATATTATTTTGCTTTAAAAATATGTTTTTATTAACATGAGACATTTATATAGACATAAAACATGAAGAAAGTACATATTTTTTAATTAGAAGTCATGTGGTTGGTTAAACTGTTAAATATTCTCTATTGATTATTTCAGCTCTCAGCATGACTGCGAATTCAAGTTGTTGATTATCTCCTCAAAGTTGTTTTCTTGATGTTACCAATTATGTCGCAGACTAAAATAAGTTCCATGTAATGTAATAAGATAAATTTGTATGACTTCATATCATACCGTTTGCTCACCGAGATATGCTTGAGTTAACGGACCTTGTAAGTTGTTGAAATCTACACATGACTGAAATCATAAAACAATTCCCGATAGGTCCTTTTCATATAGCAATAAATAAAGATTGCATGGTTTTAAAAACAATAATATGCCGATCTTATGCTTCATAAGAAGTCATCACTTACCAAAGAAACACTCGGCATGAGTTTATAATTCTCAAGATGTTGATGTTACAACACTAGTCATTAGCTGTATAAGAAAAATAAGATTCTCGTACTCTTGACGTAATCGTTGACCTTCCTGGTCTTTGATACGATCGTTTATCCATACCTGGACGTCCAGCGTACCGATCTAATGGTCATTATCATGACTCAATTCCTATTGTAGATAAACACCGAAGGCCTTAAATATTTCATATTTCTTATTTCTTCTTGTTTAGCATTGAAAAATAATTTCTATACAGGAAAAATGTGAAAATATGTTTTTGTCCCTGACGTTTAGGCCATAACAATCTAGTATGTTCTTTTAATTAAAACATATTTCAGAAGCTTGGTAATTTCTTGCATAGTAAAAGACGGGGCGTACAAAAGAAGGTAATGAAACAAGCCTTCCTTAGATCCAGGGAACAAGTGGAAAATTATAGGAATTCCCCTGGATTGTCGAAGATGCTCACGTTCACTATGAGATAGTTTGATTTGCTGAAAGGTGAACATGATTTCCAAAGATGTATAGCTTACTGTCGCGCGACCAATGCGACCTTTCTCTTCTCTTGATATCAGCATTTTAATGTAGCGTTAAGTTAAGATATGGAATCTAACAGTGATCTACGTCTTCAGGTGTCAAAAGTTTTGTGTGCGATCAAGGAACTGTAGATGCCGTTTGCTTAAAATATTGCCAACTTTTGCGATTTCTATACCTCATTTCTGAGGCGCTGCCTCGGTAATCCAGATTTTATCAGAGGATGATATACAGCATTGCACTCTCATAACACTTCGTATCCCAATTACGATGAGAGATTATAAAGATAAATAGACTTGTACCTGCCATGTTATGACCGCATGCGTCAAAATCAAATGTATTTTCTCTTATTAAAACTCGTTCTGTGAAAAAGTAAAAATGTGGTGTCTGAAGGGTCTGAAATTTACCAACGGCTGGCAAAGGTGTTTGTACTCCGCTTCCACATTTGGGTGAACTAGGTGATCATGGTGGCCAAAAGAACCCCATCCATCTATCTATTCAACCAGTAGACCGTAACCTTGGACAATTCTTGTAAAGAAAGATAATTATTCACGTCTATGTTTATACCGCTTTGCATATTCTGCCAAAGTTAACATTGATAGAGAAACCGCTAGTATTCATTCCTTGTGATCATTTTAATCAAAAAGTTGACTCAAGAAATTAAGATAACTCATATTCTTTGCTAACCTGCAGTAAGAGAAGGTATGTAGAGGGCTGAATTATGTTACGAAAAATTCATGTGTGTCAATATGAAATTACACAAATGGGTATAAAAATTAATCAATCAAATAAATTAACTATTACTTTCATTGGATTTACTACAATGTATTAGCAACCTTGAGTATGATTAGGCTCCTAAGAATATGATTACCATGGTGTTCGTAAGAGTCTTACTAAATAACAGTTCGAACGCATTTTTCAAAATCAATTTCAAGTCATACAATAAGCTTCACAAGGTAAGAATGATAACAAAAACATTACACTGGAATCATTATTGCAAGTTAGAACCCAAATGACAAAAGAGTAAATCACGTTTTCAAACTGTCTGCTCTTGATAATGATGCTCATGTTTTATTTAATATAATAGTTCGTTTGTTTGGATGGCATGTATCTAATTTTTCTATATAGATAAAATGCTTAAGAAATCCAAGAGGAAATACAGCAATTTCCTGCTGCATGATCTTTGTAACTTTAAGTGTTGTTCTATACATTCGTAATTGAAGTCTTTTGTTTATTTTTTATTATGATGACGGCTTTGACTTGAACATCAGGTGCAGTGGTGATTAGCTATCACTCCTATTTGATTGTACATGTAAAACGTATCCTTTTAAAATAAATAACAGTTTTGGTTATGTTGATTCAGATCACCATCCAATTGCTGTATCAGTTAATTACAATGCTGTTTTATCGAAATAAAGTTTCTCATGATATCATTGAAGAATATTGCTTTGTTCAATTTGGAAATCTTATAATCAAAACATCAAAGAAACTGTCCAACATAGCAGTATTCACTCATTGTTTATGTATCTATTGCAAGAGAGGGAACGATGGAATATGTGAATCAAACTTCTTGACAACCTTCCCAAAATACTATACTATGGGGAATCACACAAGATGATGAAAAAGAAGTCTTTTGTTTATGTACGGACGTGCAGGTAATTGATTTTAACCTTTCGTAAAGCGCTTTTCTATCAGAAAATGTCTACCTTAGCCGATATTGAAATCTGTTCTGGGCCTGGAGACTCTTCCACCAACACAGGAACTTAATTGGTAAGTGATAAGCGAAATATGCAAGCATGTATTTTTAATATCAAAATCGACCCATTTGAAACTTTTAATAACGCCATGATATCTAATCTTGCGGCAAGCATTTTTTAGGAGAATATATATTGCCATTGCCTTAGAATAAGAAATAAGGATGACACACATATGATCCCAATGCACTAGTACATTTTCCGAACGCTCCCGTCATTATTACCATGAAGGAGTATTAGTTTTATTAAAATCTTATTTTTATCGCTAAGCACGATGTTTTGTAAGGTACCCGTTTTAACAGCTTGTCGGACTGACTGCAATGTGGACTGAAGGCCTTGCCAAGAGACAAAAACATTACAAGATCCAGGTCACAAAAACATAGACCTAACCTCTAGACCTCTGTGCTCCACCTTATCAACTATTCATATGAATAGTGATCCTGATTATTTCATAAGTTTGCCAATATCTGGTTTTGAGTAATATAATGACAAAAAAATAATGTCATCAATTTGTTTATCATACCTAATAAGTAGAGAACCTGTTTCTCTTCTTTAAGATCTTATTTAAAGGAGAAAGACCAGGGCTTTCCCTCGAGAGAAAGCTCACCACCCAAGCAATCAGGAGCTTTCTTTCAATGGAAAGCCTGTGGGAGATGTCTTTAACTTTCTTAAAATACCGAACCTATCACAGGTATTCATTGCTTTTTCTTCATGTCATATATATTAAAATACAACAACACTTATGTAAGGAAAGGCTTTAGACATCTACTACATCGACTGCTACAATAGGATTATTTTAATTACATTTGCATCAAGAATACAAATAAGCTCATACGTAGACCTTATTGACAGGCTTTTACATTGTAAAACTGACATAAAATGGTTTCATACAACAACTCTTTCAATAAACCTCTCTCATTTTGATCCTCTGTAACAAAGCCCAGGGATGCCATTCTTGATACTCCTTCAAATGGTCTGTTAATTACAAAGACCTTTTAAGATACTAATCAAACAGAAACATGAGTGTCTTTCTGCGAAGGGTACGTTTCATCATAAATTGAATTCGCTTGCAATGTGTAAGTTTGGTTCAGCTCATGTGACTGCATATAAAGCAAATTTCACCTTGCAAAAAGAAAATTGTCAATGCGTCTCTGTTCATACGATATTCATATCTGTTCTTCTTTGATTAATTCATTCCTGAATCTCAGCTCTGTCTTAATTTGTTAAAGCATTTCCTTTTCAAGTCGATTTTTTTGCAAATATGCTTATGATTTATATTATAATCATTATCAACAGACGTTGGTCAATAATGAGTTGATTAACAAAAACGATAACGTAATTCCCTGTAAGTTTAGATCAAGCCTGATTGATATTGAAATATGATATGATGATGAAAGGTAGTAATGTATTTCATGAACCTATAATTAAAGAATTACAGTTGCTGATTGCAACATTTTACTTTAGATTATTCCTAAACACATATCTAAAATACGATTTCAATTGATGACTTCCAAGTGCAACTCTTCTTCAACTCCACATGTCTTACGACTCTTCTGAAGTCTTCTCCATTCCACAAGTCTCCTAACTCTTCCTCAACTCTTCTTCAACTCCACGTGTCTTCCGACTCTTCTGAAGTCTTCTCCATTCCACAAGTCTCCTAACTCTTCCTCAATTCTTCTTCAACTCCACATGTCTTCCAACTCTTCTGAAGTCTTCTCCATTCCACAAGTCTCCTAACTCTTCCTCAACTCTTCTTCAACTCCACATGTCTTCCGACTCTTCTGAAGTCTTCTCCATTCCACATGTCTACCAACTTTTCTTCAACTCCACATTTCTTCAAACTCTTCTGATCTCGTCAACTCCACATGTCTACCAACTGTTCGTCAACTCCATATTTCTTCAAACTTCTGAACTGATCTTCAACTCCACATATCTTCCTACTCTTCTCATCCCTAAATCAGCCTGTTCATTGTTCTTTTATAGTGTTTTAAGAACAAATCATCTTTGTCGAAAGAAATTAAACTGTAGTATTGAGCCATTGAAATTCTTTTGAGTTAGTTTAATTTGATTTATATCTTCGGTTTCTTTGATAGAGATATAAAAAAAATGACAATTGCAGGATGAAAAAAGTCAGCTTCTTAGTGAGAAAGCTTCTTAATCGTTTCTTCATCTTGCACAACGTGTAATAATCTTGTTGATTCAGTAAGTAACATCTTTAAAGGTAGCCTGCTGAAATGTACCTGCTCTAAGAATAAAACCAATTTGTGTCAATTCTTTGTAACAAGTCTCACAAAATAAATGTATCTGATTCTGTAACTGAAACCAAGTGAATATGTCTTGTACGAAAAGACATAGCTTTATAAATACTACATATTAAAGCTCTTTACGATAAAGACTCTCATAAATTTACAAAAATGAACATGTTCGAGTGTTCGACTGTGTTCGACTGTTGATAATGGAAATGGATTGACAGCTTGATCATTCAAACTTGATGAAGAAAGGACAGGCAGATTGTTTATTTAAGTCTCACCTCAAACATTACATATTTACAATATATAAAAAAAGGTTGAGCCACCCATGTAAGGGTTATGAGAGACTAAAATCATTTAAATGTACAAAAAGAGATAGAAAATGTATGATTAAGACTATATGTGTATAGGAATATATTTTGTTTAAAAAACTAATGTAAGGAGGATGTGGGTGTATTTCACTGCAAAACCTCTTAAAAGGATTTTAATGAGCATGGTCATAATATTCAAGTTATAAAGTAAGGAGTCTATTTGTTACATTTGCATATCAAAAGCTCGCATTTTAGAAAGCCAACAATTAGTTGCGACGTTTTCGGAACAGGGAGAGAAATATTAAAATATTCTGTTCATGCAAACGTTAATGCAATGAAACATGTGCCTGAGTATTTTGCACTTGAGTAACTTCAACGGGACGTTTTTGCTAATCGTATTTTAACTTTGTCGAGTCCTTTGATTAAAATGTTCAAATTCCTCTAAAAATGGGTATATTTTTTGGGCTTTGATAAAAGTAGCTTTTTTCTTTTTATTATTCCTTCAGAATAAGAGATTTACCAAGGAATCGAGATTTAGGTAATAAACGTTTTACATATTAGAAATTACGTATTTAAACGATATTCACTTAAATCTATAGCAACAACTGTTTAACGTTTATTTAAAGAAAGACCTATGATGTGAATGTCACCTATATTTCGTGCTGACTATCTTCTTTCTTCTGTGTTCTCTTTCGCATTCATATGCTATATGTAATGATAAATTACGAATTTATTAAATGATAACTTGATAGCTGTTTCTTTAATCCGCAGTCATTATCAAAACTAACATTTTGGGCGTTCAAGTTAAACTAACAGTTTAACAATTAAAAAACTGCAGGGCCATCAGGTTTTTCTTAATGGTGATAACTCTTCAAATTGTTTGCCGGTGACCCTCCTGATTATAAATTATAAATCAATGTATTTGTTCGACTCTCTTACCTACTTCGTTTACTGCACACAAAAAAAGAATTATTGTAATAAACCCTTTTTACCTTTCGTACTCTGACAGAAACATTGGCTTAAACAATTCTTAATTTGGTTATTTGAATATATTACCTTTAACTGACTTTATATTTGTTATCAGATGTTTCACAGATTCTTACAGTCATTAAGATAGTCGATGATGTTATAATTAATTGTTGCTTGTTCATTACATCCCAAAAAATGTCTCTTATTCAGTTTCTCCCCACAGTAGAGAAGGTTGCCCGAAGTAAAATAATCTTGAAAGCGGCGTTAAACACCAACTCACCTCACCGAAGTAAAATTTATCAATCTTTTTCTCAAGGAGAATGAACAGTTTCAGTTCCTTATGTTCATATGATTTCCACAATGTAGTCATATTAAACGTTTCAAAAATAATATTCATTAAATAACGTGAACTGACCCAATTTCTTTCAGGACAAATGTTGTTTTATTATAAGAAGTCTTTGATGATTTGAAGTTCAATGACTACTACAAAAATAAATTGTTAAAAACATTATAATTTTCAAAGTTTTTTTTAAACGAATAAACCGTTTGTTTTCATAAAACAATCATATCATAAGAATTATCTTTATTAGTATTGTATCCCTTATATAGAACATTAGAGCATTGTGTTGTATTCGACTTTGTTAGATAAAGTGAAAGTTGTTGTAGAAATTATTGTTCTTGTCAAGAGTTCAATATAGTAAGGGATGGAAAACTTATAGATGACAAGTATTTTTTTAATATGATAGTTATGTAAATTTTATGTAGATTTAATTCTTTTGTATATACTCTATAATATGGCTTCCTTTTAAGAAATAAATATTTTGTGAGTGAGTTTGGGTTTAAAGTGTTTTGAACAGTATGTCAGTTATTCAAAACTATTTTACATAGGTGACAACATCCAAAGGTGAATGGACCGATGAGGGAGAAATGGATTGATAGTGAGAGATAGATAGCAGGTTTCAGAACGACTCAAATTTGGTCTGGCTTTCATCCGTCAACCTTTCCAGCTTGTGTGCCCCTACAAGAGCATGTAAACTCTGGTATGGTATAGCTGTTGTGGTCGCTGAATCACGCAAATAAACACCACACGATACGCTATTTGGTGAGATGGTGGAAAATCATTGTGCTGTTAATGTAGCATAGATGAAGACATAAGGCTTTCAAATAGTATCCTTTGCAATAAGCTATGAAACGAAAACGGTGTTAGTTAAGAAATGACATATTTTACTGAAAACTGTCATGTTTTCAAAAGAGCAATTCATGCAATACGCCGTATATGACATACTAAATCAACTTTGAATTGATCAGCTTTTCTTTTTACCAAAAAAATTTTTCAGACAATTGCAAAATACAGATTGTGATCTATAAAGAAGGATACTTGATTCATTGGGTTATTGCTGTTTTCATGAATATCATATTCTTCATCTTGCATTTACAGGATGGGAATGTACGCCTTTTACTGATGGGTGCACATCAGCCGTTTACATTGTTCAAACATTAAACAATAAACCGTTTATAGCTAAGTATGAAATCTATTTCTTAGAAATTCCAAATTTGAAAATTAGGAAAAGTTCAGTATCCAGAATAAATTGTAGATAACAATAATATGAAAAATAAAATTAAATGAAAACAAATTACGGAAAAAAATGTAACAGACACACACAATATTAAGAAAATTACATAATTTGTTTTAATGAACTGTTTTTTCCCACTCAAATGTGATTAGAATATGTCATTAGAACAAAGCATCGTTGAGTGACCTTAAACTACACATGATTTCAATTTGGATTTGATAGAAAATGACGGATAATTTTTGCCTGAAGACAGACATGATTAGGTCAAGTTTTTCACTATTCAAAAATGGTTTCAGTTACCACTGTGTCATGGAAAACATGCAATATCTACCTTTATTATGGTCTACTTCCAGAGATATAATACTTATAATATAGATAATCTAATTTCTATTGCCAATTTTACCATTTTACGAAGTAGACATGTCACAACAGTGTTTGAAAAATATAGTAAGAGAAACAAATAAAAAAATTCCAAAGATGAACATCACGAACATGCCTTGATCTATTCTATATAGGATTAAGACATAACGCTTCAATTACCGTGACTGTATTGGAAAATGTTTAGATTGAAGGGGACCAATTCATACATTATTTCGATATCATTTGTCCTTTAAATTTTTCATAAGGAACCAACCTTATTTTCGTTACATATATACAATGCTATGTCACGAATACCATGAGTGCATTTTTTTAAGGGAAGCACGCTCGGAATCAATGACGTTAAACACTTGTCTGTCGTGATATTTATACATACATATATGTGTTACTAGGAATTATTTGATGGATATTAACATTTTTTGATAATCTGGAAGCTCTTATTCTAAATTCATTAGTTTAAGAGTCCATTCAATAGACAACAGATTGACGACCCTCGTCAGATGTTGTTACTTTGGGTATTATCGTAAAATAAATGTGTCCTATTTATACCAGAGTTAGTTAGCCATTACTTTCAGTTACAACTCATGTGATCTGCTTTGTCAGAATTGGACTCCAAATGACGATTTGGTGGAGTGCTCAAGTGCCCTCTGTAAGTTTAGTCTGACTTCTGGATTCATTCACGTTAACATCGATAAAGAGCTGACTGACAACACCTCCTATGGACCTCTGATTTAGAGTCCATAGCTAATGAAATGAGATAAATTGTTTCCTTTCGCCAGGCTGATTAATCTGTGTATATGATCACATCCTATAGCAGATGAAATAGTTATGTATCAAAGAAAGTCATTGATAAACGTGTTTATGTGTTTACTAAACTGCCAGTACAATGCGTGCGTGTAAAGCATTACTCGTGTCAGTAAAATTTTAAATATCACTACTGCTGCCTCTTTGTTAGTTATCAAATTTGAAGTTCATGTACATCAAAATGTTATTATGAGACTATATCTTTAACTGAACCATATATTGATCTTAGTTTTTATTCTATTTATTCAAATTATGATCACAGCTTGAGGTACACTTGATGTATTTACACTTAAGCTTAGAAGAGCCCACTAGCTTGTTTACAAATTAAAAATTTCTTAAATCTTTAGGAACAGAAAGTTGTATACAAACATCTTGTTGGACATGCCTAAAATGTCCTCCTTTTCTTTCTGTTTCTTTTCATGCCAACAGTAGTATGTGCATCTGATAACATTTCAAATCAATGTCCATTTAGAAGGAGTGTTTCTGGTGAAGTAACATACATCTCTTAACCTAAAACAGTTACTTCAGATTGCCTAGTTCCTACCTATCATTCACAAATGTCTGGTTACCAAAATGCAAATTTTCTCTCCACTCGGTAACATGAAGAAATGTAGATAGCAACAAGCCTTGCCAAAACCAGTGGATAAGTATTTGTTTTAATTGTCCTTAAAAGTTATTTAAACCTTTTTGGACGAGAATTTATCATATCAGATAGTGTTTATCAAAACTGAATTTAGTGCGTCTTTGAGCTTGACACGACGGATGGGTGTGTAAATTAATAACTGTTGAAATCCTTCACGTACGATAATACAAAACATTAAAGAATAAAAATGATAGATTTGAAATTGGTTAAATCATAATTATTAATCTGAAAATTCTTATTGGCAATTCTGTTACTTTTACTGATAGCATATTTGTATGTATCAATACATGATACTGTTCCTGGAAAGCTGATGTACAGTAGCTTTCTATATGTATTCTATTCAGTGACAAGCAACTGAAATATTGGTTATTTATGAGGTTTTTCTTATAGATTAATGGGAATTCCGTGTTCATTGACATATGTATTGCTTTGATTCATGCATTGATAACTTTTTGCAATCAAATCAATATAGTGAATTGGCAAAACATTATAAACAATCTATATGCTATACATTGACAATTTCACAAGAATTAACCAAAGTCAATTTTGATTGATATGAAAGTGTAAATGTAGCTTTCCGAAGTTTCGATATGAAATATTCCACTAGTCCTTTCTTCAGGTGAGAAAAGGTAAGCGTCTCATCAAAGGGCGAGAGATACTGCAAGTTACGAATTATTTCCCACTAGTGCCACCTCTATGTCTCATTTCTGAGGCGCTGACCCGGTAATCCAGATTCTATCAGAGGATGATTTACAGCATTGCACTCTCATAACACTTCGTACTCGAATAACGAGGAGACATTATAATGACAAACACCTCTTTATGCTCAAAAAACGACAACGTCATTTGTATTTCCTTCATTACAATTTGCTAAGTGAAAAAGTAGAAATTCAAGAGATGAAATAATTGAAAATAATAGTCAGCAAGAAAAGGTATCTAGAATAAGTTATCATTCGACTGTTAGTAATGAAGTAAGGAAATGTGATTCAAAGAGGATTCAAACAATAGACACATTTTGGCTAAAGTAAAACAGAGAAGGAAATTGTCCATCAGTGTTAAGGTTTTTGACAGTACATTTTTAAAGATACCAAATAATGGAGAGTACTTCTTTCCTTTTTCACAAACTCAATTTTATTTGCTGTAAGTAATCATTATATTTTTCATTAGGGACCTTTTCTAAATGTATTTCAATACAGAGATACACAAGGGCAAATATATGCTGTACAGACACATGCACATTCTGCATTTACCGTGATATATTCCTGTAAAGATACAAAAGAAGATGTTTAGATCAAAAAAGACAATCTAGTATATCATGCTAAATAAAATATAGTTTAAGTTTTATAACCAAAATGCTGTGAAAGTTATCTGTACTTCTGTAACTGCTAAACGGACTGGATGGTCATATCCTTATTCATATACTGTGGGACAAAAGGCTAACAAATCGTCTAAAATATCTTTAGTTTTCTTAAATTTTCGATATCATCACTGTGATCAAAGGTGCTTTCTGAAGTTATTAATATCCAGATACCTGACATTCAATGCCAACTTCAGCAAGAGGACATATTCAATATAGGGCAGAATTCAGGAAATTTATTTCATAATGACCAATGTAATATTAGACAAACTGGTAGACAAACAAAGATCGGAATAGTTGAACTTATACTTTAACTGGGTCAACTTAAATAATCTAACACATAATAGATTGATAACGCTGTTGAAATGTTGTTCGTTAAATTCATGTTAACCATGTTGTTCGTTAAATTCATGTTAACCAGGATTTTCGTTAAATTCATGTTAAACAACATTGAGACTACATTCCTCTAAAAGCCTTACAAAGGTAGAATGATAACATAACCAATCCACAAAAACTTTATCACTATTGCAAGTTTGAGCACCTTAAAGCAAGAGAGTAATTACTTGTTTTTTACATTGGCTACTCTTCAAATGATGCTTATGTTTCATGTGATATAATAGTTTGTTTGATGTTTCAAAAGGATGGAATGTATTCATTTCTTTAATGCTGAAGAATTCAAATAATGCCTTCTTCATGGTCATAGTAATTGAAATTGGTTTGTGTTCATCCTTATAGATACGTGTTTAACGTACTGCACAACTAATTCGAAAAGAATTAAGTCATGTGTACTAACCATATGTTTGACTCATAACAATGTTGTTTGTTAAGTTAAAACTAAAATGTTAACTAAATAATCTGGTGAGGTAAGTTAAGATGACTTTGACACAAACACTGCTATTCGAAGCATGTAAAGCAATCAGGACCATGGGCTTTTTTAATAATTTGAAGCTTAGCTGCCAATGAAATTTCGGACTTTTCAAAACAAGTTTTCTAAAAGATCAGATATCAATATGTTGAAGCTTACACACAGTTACATTTATTTATTGTCACAAGACGACGTATTTCAGTCCTCTAATGTGCAATACTTGCTTACTTGTTTGTGAGTGACACACATTGTTAGTACACACTTAGTCAATACACTTCGAATTAGTTGTGCAATATGCACTTGAAATAGCAGCAAAGGCAACTGAAGTGTTTTAGAAGGGATAGGAATGGTAACTGTCAGTTTTTTCCTTAAGATTATGTTAAAGATATCCCGCTTTGTATCTAAGTGTTCAATCTTTACGATTAGATTAAAATCACTCTTAGCAGATTCCATAAGTTTCACCCGGTTTGTATCATTGTCCTTGGCAGGGTATCGCACCAACTCTGTGAAGATAGATTGATATGTTGGGAGCTGAAAGACTTGATTGACTGATTCACAGGTTAAAACTGTGTTTTAGTTGCCATTCTGGCAAAAGCGCATCATCAAATATCTGTCGGTATTCTGTCATTTTCAAGATTAGAAATAGGAATTGTCAGGTTTCAAAGATGCATTTTCATGCAAGGGATAAAGGTTGTAACTAGTATGATCCCATTTTGTAAGATATTTTCAAAAGGATTCATTTCTTTGAGACAAGCTAAAGGTCGTTTGAAATCGTGCTTGTCACGAATATGGTTCATGCTTTAATTGAATTAGATTGTTTTGGGACGAGTAAGGTCTCAAAGATAATTTATGTCTCAGACGAAGAGGATAACAAGAATCAATAATAAACTTGTCTTTATATCAAAGAAATATATCAAAAATAATACAACACACATGAAAGGAAATGTCTCAGCTTAGAAAGTTTCTTCAAATGCACATCATTACAACTACTACCAACGATATTCGATTAAAATCAGCGCAAACATTACATGTACTACGTTTAAACAATTGCTTCCAGAAAACAATAAGGCTTAAAGGTTGACGTTACTTATAAGCCATTGTATTTTAAAAATAACATACAACAGCTTCATATAGATTTTTAGTTACATCATGTACATTTTGATAGCTGTTACAAGTTCAATTCAAAAGCTATTTATCACTACATGATGAAACAGGCTACATGCATATATTGTTGGTATAGATACCGTACATGTCATGGTTGAAATATGATGAAAAACTTATAATTGAAAATTAGAAATACGATTAATTTTTTTATGCATTGAATAACTGTATTGCTGGAAAAGTTCCAAAGGCAATTCACTCTAATGCTAGTTCAATCCTTGTGACATGATGATATGTTGATATGACGCAAAGGCAATTTGTTGAATATTCCTTTAAAGACATGCAATGGTTGAGGCTTAAAATATTATACACATCAAAGTTTTCACAATCACTTAATTAACTCTCGATTTAAATGGATGAGTTATAAGTGCAATTCTTCTGAAAACTTCTATTCCATCCAATTCTAAATCATCTCATACCTGAATAAACTTTTCATTGTACATTCACAGGGATTAAGGATCAAATCACCTTTGTCGAAAAAGGTTATTTAGCCATTGCATCACTAATTCTGTGGAGTTATCTCGATTTATCATCTTCGATTTCTTTAACAGAGCATTCTACAAGAAATGGAAAGTATTGGATGAACACAGATCAGCTTCTTAGTGACAAATCTACCTAATTGGGTTCTTGCACAATGAGTAATAATATTTACGGTTTACTATGCAACATCTTCAAAGTAAAACCTACCCTAGTAGAGAGAACCTGTTCTAAGTGGGATGAAATGAAAAATTGCAAATTGTTATGGGTATAATTTTGTATTAGAAAATGTGCAATATTGTGTACACTGCTGCACTGCTCGACGTGTCACATATTGCTTTGATTTGTTGAGAGCATTACTCTGTAATTATCTATGGTTTTCTTGAATGTCTAAGGCAAGTCTTTGCTGTGTGAAAAATCTAGAATTTCAGTAACCTATATAAGGTTAGTTAATAAGAAGCATATCTATTTAGATTTCCTGATCTTACAAATAACTTTGCAACCTATCTTCTGCGCCATTGTTCCCCACTCTCTTGAATATCACCAAGCCAGAATCATTTAACAACTATTGTCAAGACTCAACTTTAACCATCTGCTGCTTTGGTGAATGTATGATCTAACCTACTGTGATTCGTTTGTAATTGTAATCATTGTTCTCTCTCAGTTCCATATTCTAGACTCAAATTCTTTGTTTAATACTTCTTCATTATAATATTTTTAAAAATGATATCCCATATTTTTTCATATTTTGATGATGTTACAATCTTGACATTTGTAAATGCAATAACTTACATCTAAGCATATGGTATATTGTCATTTTTTAAAAACCGACATTTCGAGCTGAAGAAAAATATAATTATTTAAAACTCAAATAGATGCCTCGAAGCAAGGTGCTGTTGTGTTTTGTGTAAGGCATTAATGGAAATCTAAAATTACGCAACACATTGTAACTTGAGATGAAAGTTTGTCTATGAAAAACAGTAGAGGTCATCACATATTTAACGTTTAACCACATTTGAATGCTAAAGGTGCACTTCTTCATTAAAGATCACGCTTCGAGAGTTTCAAAAGTGATCAAAGTGCAGTGTACATCTATGCTGCCTGATCCGAGGAGATTTATTTTTTATTCCTAAAGCCAATCATATTCCAATACGCCTGCAGAAAGTAAGTTTTATGGCATTATCATTGTCCCAATGTATATTAGGTCTATCTCGAATTCAGAAGATGACTTTTCAGTTTTTCTTTTGAAATGGCTGCTGTCAGCATCCAATGGTCGAGGCAGTTAAAGTTTCATACAATAACGTTTGTCTTAATGTCCAAAATATTACTAAGAGAATCCAAGGTGTCAATAATGTCACAGATCATGAACATTTCAAATATCCTGTCTACTCTACTGTCTACCTGTGTTTTGTACGTGAAGTGTCAAAAGGAGTTATCATGTTAAGGACCATTTGAATTGCATGTCAATGTATAATATGGAGTGCATATTCACGAATATGAAATTGTTATCAATTAAAAGGATGTCGCAATAAATTGAATTATGTTCATGCTTTTAAACTAATATTAATACATGTATACTGAATACGCATGACTTTCATTTTAGGTAACTTTTAAAAAATTGTAAAATTAAAATATTGAGATAAATGATACAGTTGTGCATTTACTATTGTAAACGTGATTATAATATTTCATTGGAAGAAAGAATCGTCGATTGATTAAGAACTCAAGTTGGACAAATGAAAAGAATTTGGGTTAGATAGAAAATAACATATCTATTTTCCTTGTATGAGAAAACTTGTTTCAGGTATCATTCTTTTATTTTTAAACCCATATATCTGACCTTATTGAAATGTCCTTCCAAAGATCTGATAAGATATCAGAATGGATCATTTTATCATTGCATAGAAATGTACAAAGTACACGCAGTACAAAGAGACAGAATCGTTTCATCTATTTTAGATAAGAATAAGATATTACGCTTCAATCAATGGGATAACATTTAGTAAGAAAGCTTCAATAAGATTCATCTCTTGTAATGTGACACAGAGTATGTTTTTCAATGTCATTAAAATATGAGCCAAATACTATCTATCTTATGTTACGCCCAAATCGCCTTCTTAGATTTACATCTTTATTTCCAAAATGCCCAAATTATAAAATGTTCTTGTTTTCAATGATGGTCATAGCAATGTTACGACGTTGGATTTGTGTGTCCCATTTTCAACATTACGATTTAGTTATTGGTGCGCGCCATTGTCCGGTTTTCGACCACAAAATACGTGGGAACTTATAAGCTTTAAAGTACTGATTTTAAGAAAAAGTCACTACTCCTCGATAAAATAGCTCCATTTATTAAGGTTGACATATTTGACTCGAACAACATACTCTGTGCCCCTTTCAGCAATGTTGTCGAAAAAGATGATTGTCACATATGTCCATCTTTTAATAAATTTGATTGTGTTCGGGTGAAAGGACGCTACCACAGAAGGTAAACATATTTTAGATAGATGAATATTTCAAATATAATATTATTTATATTCTAAGTGTTTTTCAGAGAACAAACCATACATTTTGTACAATATACATTGCAATGTCACCAATACCGTAAGTGCATTCTTACAGAGAAGCAGGCTGGTAATCAATGAATCACCTATCTGGCGAGAGATTTTATACTTACATATATATGTTACTATGAATCTTTTGATTGATATTAATATTGTCTTAATATTCTGGAGAACTGTATTTGTTGCAACACTCACTTATTCTCAATCTATTAACAATTTGTTTTTTCAGAGCCCATTCAATAGACAACGGAATTATTCTCCTAATCATGTGTTTGTTACTTCATACAACAAATATTTAAGAAAATTCAAACACGCTTAGTGAGAGGTATTATCACTGATTCAATGTGCCCCATGTACACAACTGTGGTGAAATTTACTTAGTCAGCCACTACTTTCAGTTACATCAGATGTGCTCTGATTGTCAGAATTAGATTCCCAATTACGACCTGGTGGAGTGGACAAAGGAAATGCTCAACGGGTTTAGTCTATTAAAGACTTGTGGATTCATTACCCTTTAACATTGATTTCGAACTGACCATTGACACCTCCTCTGATTTAGCCTCGGTTACTGATGAAGTGAGCAAATTTATCCCTATTGCAATTCAGATTAGTCTGTAATTGCGGTATGTCATTAAATAACATATAATTAGGATCTCATTTCAGATGTAGCAATAATGTATAAAAGAGGATCATTGATCAACATCTTATGTCTTTATTGAACTACGATTACAATGTGTTCATGTGGCAATGGAAATTGTCAATCTCGCAACTGATGCCTTTTCATTAGCTATCCAATTAAAAGTTTATGTACTTCAAACAGTTCAACTATTTCTTTACCACTTTATTAGTTTAATTGCAATTGTGTTAATTGACTAAAAGTCCGACTGATAGATCGCTCCTGTCTATCAATGTGAATGAAATTTCGAATTTGTATTTGTTTAAATCGATCAACGAATCAGTACTCTGTTTTTGCTTTTGATACCAATTATTATAATTCATATTAACAACTCACTGAATGTTCAATTGTGCCGTTAATTGCTTACATGTGTGATTTCTGTGGAGTGACGGGAAATGTCATTTTACTTCGATAAATTGGCAAAAAGTAAGATGGCACATCAGTTAATTAGCTTGAGATGTGTCCTTCCCTTGTGAAGTGGATCTAAGTGACGTAGTGACAGTGAAGTGACTTATGAAGTAATTGTCAGTCTCATCTATAAATAACTATAACTAATAACTTGAAACTGCATGATACAACAGATTCGTGTTAAATTTTCCCGAAAGTCTTTACTCTCATTTTATGAAATGTATGTAAGCTATTAGAAGAGCATAGTTGTTCGTTTGTCAAATTATCAATTTGATCAATCTTTTGGAATAGAATGTCTGAAACAAACATCTTGTCAGACATGCATAAATGGTTATCTTCCTTTCTCTGTCCGTTTTACTCTTTACGCCAAAACTAAGTATGTTGACCTGACTACACCTCATTACAACTTCCTTTAAGTAGGAGTCTCATGTTCCAAAAAATAGTTTCTTCAAACAATTTAGTTCCTGTAGCATCCGTCATTCATAAAAAGCCTTTCCAAAGCCAATGAATCAGCATATGTTTATAATGCCTATGAATGTAATGTAAACGTTTTGGAAAGATTTTAACTTGTAATATCACAGACATTTTGAATGCGTCACGTTAGCAAGGCTGTCTAACAATCGGTCAATCTTGACCTTATTTCAGCATCACAG
Organism: Phorcus lineatus; assembly: GCA_921293015.1. Lineage (NCBI taxonomy): Eukaryota > Metazoa > Mollusca > Gastropoda > Trochida > Trochidae > Phorcus > Phorcus lineatus. Next base: position 54,418,326 of record OV121085.1, on the reverse strand, counting down.
AATTGAGAAAGTTTGATATTTTGCCTTATGTGTTTTCATCTCTGATACTCATTGTGAACATTTTAAATGTTTCATCAGATTAAGTTCAAGATAAGAACACTATTGGCAAATAAGCATTTTTTACGTCTCAGCGAAAACAACTTTTCCCTTAAATTCAACTTTTATGGCCACTATGAGTCAAAATATAATAACTGACGTTTGAGCAAAACATATTTATGGAAAAAGCAGCACCTCAAAATTAAAAATATTGATCCTTGATCTATAGTACTACAACCCTAATCCTAACGTTGCAAGTTTTCAGGAGAAGCAAACGTGCAATCTTTAAAACTATATATTTTCTTTCTCCTTTGTTGTAGTGCTCAATATACACTCCTCTACTTTCACAATGTCTCAATAAATACTTTCAAAATTATGGTAATAGAATATATTTTCTAGTTCTTGATGTCTCTAAAAAGTAACCTTTTTTCATAAAAGAATGACCTTCGTATTGAAATTCAAGAGCAAAGCAACCTTATTCAAAACATTTTCTTGGAAGAATGACATGGGTCACTGACCAAAACAAGGTAAGTCAGACCTAGATCGTTTTTTGCAGAAAAATCCATTTTTCAGCATGCTGTCATTCCGAGACAAATTATTATCTGAACATATTTCACAATAATATGGTCGTGTCGAAACAAATTAAGTCTGACTTAGCTCGTTCTGCTTCTGAACCCTTCTATATGCTTTTGATGCAAATCGCTATATCATTTCATAGGATATCTGTTACAATTGTGGCTTAATGATTAAAAACACACACCATTTACGTGGTGGCATGGATATATAATTGCTTTAATTTTCTTACACAAGATGTTAATATTCTATGATTGTCCCCTAATCTAATAAGGTTTTCTGTTATAGAATTTTTCAATCACAATTTCAAAATATCTAGTTCAAGTACTTAGAGTATCACATTCTTGGAAATATGTTAGATTCTATATCGTCGTTTATTTACAGCTATCGAAACAAACAAAGAACTAACAGACAGAGTCTTGTTTCTAAAACATCTACCTCAAACGTGATGAATTACATTCTCAAAACCCTCCCCTTGACCATCGGGAATTACAGATTATGTTATTTACAGAAACCTTTGGAGTTCCATAGTCGTGTGGCTTGTGTCGACAAACCGAATGTTGAATTAACTGACTGTCCTTAGGCGTTCAGTGTGGTGATATAAAAACCTATTACATTAAACGAATAAAAATTATAGTTTTCTTAATTAAATTCCACTTTAAAATGTTAGGGTTTGTCTAAATCATCTGCTTATATTCTATATTGATTGTTGGCCATATCAGCTCTCGGCGTGACTGTGAATTTAAGTTGTTGAGTATTTCCTCGAATGGGTTGTCTTCCTTGCTGTAGACAAAACAAAGCTGATGTAGAGATTGTGTACAAATTACAATGTGTGAAGTCTCATCACAGCATAACCATTCCATTACTGAGTGACCTGAGTGCTGGAGCGATTAGACCTAACATTTTCATTTGAATGAAATTAAAAGCTAAAAAATTGAGAATGCTGATTTTACATATTACAGTAAAATAGAATATACATGTTTTTACAGAAATTAACATTCTCAAGTTTTGCTTCACTAGAAATCATTACTAATGATAAACAATCGACTAGAAGTTGAACAGTTGAAATTATACCTAAAATCGGTAATAAACGTGTCAATTAACGTATAAACGCAATAATGTCACGATAAGCTCGACATGCTGATATTATGATCTGCCTTTGTTGGCCTTATAACAATCAGCTGTCCAACGTACCATTCAACATCATGACACACATCCGATGCGATGATAAACAAAAAGGGACTTGAAAGATGAATCGAAAAATGGACTCCTGTGCAAACTTTTTCATTATCTTTTATGTTGGGCCATCCCATCGTAGCACGGATTGCAGTACAAGTTATATCAACTTGCAAGTCTTTTTTTCTAACGAGTAGAGTTTTCATGAAGTTTAAGTTAGAGAAGGTAGGCTCAGCAAAAGGAGGTCAGCAAATTAGCACGTCAAACAAACATTGGATCCAGGGTATCAGTCGAGAATAATCGAAAGTTTCCCCTTGATACTACTTTCGGAACATTTGTCTTCTGAAATGTGACGAGATTTCCCAGAGATGAACTGCTTACTGGCGTGCGATCCTGATGATCCTCGATATTGTGAAGGTCTGATGTGTGACAGGATTAAGGATTACAATCCTGATGAAGTGTATCTTTGCATTTTAATGAGTTTATAAAAGAAGTTGAATATTGATGTATATGGAACTTTAAACGTAGCTTTTGTAAGTTTAGGTGTGGTATATTCAAGTAGTAGTATTCTTCACGCATAAACAGACAAGTGTGTGATCAAAGGGCGAGAGATACTGCCAGCTCCAGTTATTGCCCATTTTGCCATTTCTATGTCCATTTTCTGAGGCGCTGACCCGGTAATCGAGATTCTATCAGAGGATAATTTATGGCATTGCACTCTCATAACACTTCGTACCTTAGTAATGAAGAGACATTAAAAGACAAATACACATGTACCTACCACTTTATAGTCACGCATGGAACCGACAGCTGTTCCTTCCTTCATTACAACTCCCTCTGTGAAAAAGTAAAAATTCATCAAATATTTCCAAGATAATGGTCAAAATACAAATTAACAAAAGGTTTTTGACATAAGTTATTAGATTTTTATTGATAGATAAGGAAAACTTTACTCACAGAACATCGAATAATTTATTTAGATTATTTGAACATTAATTTAGAACGCTTTTTATTCGAACTCAAGTTTCATTAGTAGTGCCATTGTTCATTACCTTTATTTTACGTTACTATTTCTTTAAATATGTCTATATACTTTTTATATCTCTGTATATATTCATGGACATATATCACATTTCATTATCACATATCAACCCTGTATGTAGGCGAGGGTTCCAATAAGATGAATAACTTGTACCAAATCATTTATTCTGCAGAAATATGTTTAATCAAAACCATGTTTCATATTCGTTTCACCAAATGTCACAAATAATTTTGTAAGTGTGCCTTGTACTCTTAATTCCCCAAAGTACTAGACTTATTTCATCAATGACCTGAAACTGACAGACAGACATACAGACAGGTATATTCAGTATTAAAACTCAGTGGCCCAAAGTACAATTAACAGTTACATCATGACAGGCTTTGATCACGTGACAAAGATGTTTAACTTTAGATTTTTAAATGGACAGCAACTGTTATATAAAAACTGCAACAGATTAGACATCAGCAATGTTTGATTTTCTACAGATTAAACCACAGATATATAAGACATCCATATCATAGAAGTTTCTTCTCGTTTAGAAAATAGAACACTTGCAATTTTGCTATAATAACATACTGTTGTATCTATGGATTTCAGCAGAAGCTTTTGAGATAAGGTAAAGGAAAAATAATTATATTCCATGTCTTAAATGACCTGCAGACGCAGACAAAATCAATCTATGCCTTAACCAAATTGGGAAACTTTTAAAAGCAAGATGGGTTTCCTAATATATTTTTATTTCTGATACGAAGGAATGTTATAACAAGAATCCTTCAAATCATCTATGTTTATTGTCTCCAATGCCATGTTAAAAAAGCTTTTTTTCAGCGACTTTGTGCACATTGGAATGTCGACATAAAGAAGTTTGATTCAAATTGATAACAAGGTTTAAACATTGCAACCTATAACCTAACCAAAACCTTGTTATGCAATTAGCTCTACAAAGTAAGAATAAAACCAAAAACATGACACGGGAAACATGTGCATGTTCAGACAATGACTGGAGGTAAACAGTGCCTTTTCAAAATAAATGTCTGTCCTTTATAGAGCTGCTCATGTGTTAAGTGATATAATAGTTCGTTTGATGTTTGAAAAAGATATCGAATATTTCATAAAATCAACAAGAAGTCCAAGAGCAATTAGGGTTTCTGTCTGCTTCATTATCACCGTTATCAATTTCATTATTGTTCACAAAGTCATTCACAAGTTTTTGCTATTCAACCAACTTACCTTTGCCCTAATGAAGTTGGTCTTTTTTGTAAGCGGTGTTTGTCTTTCTGTAATGTAACTGATATGTAATTAGAAATAACGTTTACTTTAGACTTTGTTTTTTTGAGCTTTGTTTGTTGATGTTGTTTTATCAACAATGTGAAGAATGAGGATATTAACAATATAATAACAAACGTGCATAATTTACGATTTGAAAAAACAACGAACGTACAGGTGCATTGATTTTCCTGGTTATTTTAGTGAGTTTGTTTCCTCTATGAAAGACACTAACTAAGCCAATTTAGCAACATGCCTTAGACCTGGGGAAATTTGCATTAAATCATTCCAGTTCCCATTGCAACATGAACATGAAAATAACAGCAATAAGGCAAATTTAATTTCGAATGTCGAAAACAGTTAATGTCTGTATAGACAACAATAATGATGGAAACTTGTAAGCATATACTTAACATTATATGTTTGATATGTCCAAATAATGAATATCTACCATTTATACTTATCTATCTAAACCACCATTATGTACTTGTATATGTTTATAAAGATATCATATCTGGGGGTCTATACTAAATCATCACAGACATTAACATCATCGGTATCATTAACAAAAGAAATGAAGGAAGTCAAGGATTTTTTAAAGACAAATGTTAACAGAAACACATATAGTAAGTATCCTCACACAAAATGATTTCCTTTCTAACTATATTTCTACTTGGCAATGAGGTCGAACTCGTAATGTCTCATTTGACTGTAATTGTTAGGTTTTTGTAATTGAAATCATTTTTTGTGAGATTGATAGAAAAGATTGTTTGTATCTCAAGCATCAATGAGTAAGAAACTCTGACTTACATCACAACAGTTTGGTGACAACGGACTTAATAAGATTGAACACTCAAACTGCAAACCTGCACTTCAGTTTTCATTATGGTAAAAACCATCATCAAATATATAATCATCAGTTATCAGAGTACAAATAACCCTAATGTTGAGAGTGGCGAAGTTGTCAGAAACTCAAATAATTTAGTTGGATGACATGAACTCTCGTCAGATTAGCGTAAAACATAAATCAATGAACTAATGTGTCTCTATTTCAAAGATATTTGCAAAAACATTCATCTTTCTGAGCTAATGTAGTTTGAGAATATCGCTTTGGAAAGAGAGATCTGATACACTGGATTTATTTGACATAAAAGGCTTTTATAACACTTAATCATATCTGAAAGAAACAAATCTTGCCTTCATGTTTATTAAAAGGAAAACTATATATACGAACTATTATAATGTATACGAACGTGATTTCACCAAAAACAATGCACACGTTTTATAAACATTGTAGACCCCTGTGAGACTTAGCAGAAAATACTATGTTAATAAGAGTGTCTGTATTATACTATAAAGATATTTACACAATGATTTTTTTTCTGATACTAATCATCAGGCCCGATTTAGATGAGAAAAGAAGCTGAAGGTTATTCTATGTTGCATATGAATTGAATATCTTAACATCAGAAACAACAATATCAATTTTCGAAGATATTAGGGCAAGAGAAGAGAAATGCATTTCATACAAAAGACTTGTAATATGTAATGAATAATTCATCATGAAGATTTATAAAAGGTTAAAAGCAAAGCTGTTTACCTTTAATGTTTTAAGTGATCTATTTGTTGCCAATTTGAAATGGTTCAATACAATTATTCACTCTTAATACTTTTACCAATCGATAAAACCCCGATTACTTTGGTGAATGTGCATTTCAAGCCTTATATTTGAAAATAAATCTTCAATAAGATATTTTCCTATTCATCAAAATGAAGTAAGAAATAATTCGATGTCCTCTGTGCAACTCACCCATACAGTATGATCAAATTTCTGACATCTCTTCTCATTCTTAAATTAACTTCTTCGTTGTTTCTTTATTTGGATTAAGGAGCAAAACATGTGGAAGCTGCAATATTGAACAATTGCATTGCTCATTCCTTCGATTTAGCTTTAGATTCATTGACTTCAATTTCTTTACAAGAGAATTCTACAAGCACTGAACATTATTGGATGAACACAAATCAGCTTCTTAGTGACATAGATTTCTAATTGGTTTATTTTTTCTTTCCCATTGTGTAATAATCGTTAGGGTTTATTGAGCAATATATTCCGAAGGCGAGTAATAATTAGACTGCTAAAAGACACATTTTCTATGTAGGATGAAGTTGAGAATTCCAAAGGCCAAATGGGCGTATCGAAAGGGACAGCCAAAGGGCAGCATTTAAGAACAAACCATGAAGTAAATATGAATGTAAGGAGAAGCAACCATTTGCTGCCCCGCTTTCCACTGTTAATGACTGGAAATGGCATAGGCTGTTTGGCTCCCACGGACCATAAACTATCCAAGAGAAAAGAAAATGAAAAATGAGCTATTAGAAGATAAAATTGTTTAAACCTTAAACTCCCTATAGGAGCATAATGCTATGATCTATTAGCGATAGACATTATCGCAACGGTGCAAGCACTGTCAAACACTTAAAACCTACCAGTCGTCACAGAAAAGGGTTCGAACATGCATCTCAATCATTTTGACTGAAGGGACAGTTGGGATACTTTGCTTCAGCCTTCTTGAAATAGTATATATATTTGCTGAAAAATACATTCCATTCATAGTAACGAAAAAACAGTTGTTAGCAATAGGGGAAATTTGTCTTGATAAAGATTTATTGAAATGAAGGAGCCTTGTGGATACGAGAACTAATTCAATACAATTAAAATCATGTAGCAAAATGTAGTATTATCAGATACATTTTCAGTTCTTCCGGTGATTTTGAACCTTGTTTGTAATTCTTAGCTGGATGAGAGTAATACAAAATGTTTAAGCAGCATCAACCAATAATCACATTGTCAATTTTTTAATTTTCTTACTCTCTCTGAAATATTCAAATATCTTTATTTAAAAAAGTGAATGATACTTACTATTCATTAATGAATCCTCTACTGTAAGTGGGGATACAATTTACCTTTTTTAGATATACACTTTCACAGAATGAATGCTGGTGTGAATAAACAATTGATAATGAAAAACATTGCACATGTTCCCTAATGGGCTCTTCCAGGAAGTGTTTTATTATTTCCTTGACCAACGTTTTATTTCTTCATTTCTAATCGATGAAGTTTCGAAACTCAGGTAAAACTTAACAATTGATTCATCTTTTTAGGATTCATGTAGTCGTCACAATAATATTATATGAATTCAGGCTTTGAAATCTAAATGATCTGCTCCTTTCTGATTGGACTTCTTATGGTCATTTGACCGGTATACATTTCAATAAACCATAAACTGCCGTTTGTAAAGTATATACGCCATATTTTGGAGGTTACACTTTTCATTGCATGGAGGAACACCTACTGCTGCGAAGGGCCTCTTACACAAAAGTCAAAACAGTTGTTTTGTTATACTATGTTTTTGCATTTGATTAAATTTCTAATTTCAATTAGGAAACTTTCCTTGATTTCAGTTTAAATTTATAAGAAATAGATTTCACAAAATATTTGTTCACAGGCTGATAATCGGTTTAAACGTTTTATACAAGTTTAAATTTCATCCTTCAAACCACTTATAAGCCAATTAACAAACACATCATACAAATACACGACAACTAGAGCCACACGAAAAATAAATCCTGCAGGATAAATGAATTATCAAGGTTATTACTTTATATAGAAGGAAAAAGTGAATTGTTAAAATAACTACAGCCAATAATATTCGAAAATGATTATCAACTATGTACAATAGCTGAAAAGGGGCTGCTATCGTAATTGCAAATTAGCTGTTATGTTCAAAGTTCAATGAACTAGCGAGAAGATTCAATTCAGGTCTTCATATAGGATAGTATTCCCCATTGATTGTTGGCCACTTCCGTTCTCAGCGTGACTGTGAAAACAAGTTGTTGATTATCTCCTCGAATGGGTTTACTTCACGTTACCAATTATGTTGCAGACAAAACTAAGCTAATGTAGAGATTTCCATTGTGTGACTTTCTATTGCAGCAAGGGCAGTTTGGTCCCTGCTGGAACTGATTGCTTGAATGAGTGGATAGTTTAAGGTGCTGTAAATTACTGTCTGAAATGAAATAAAAACATTGTGCTGACAAAACTTTTTTAAATGGTATTTTTCTATTATTATATAATGAAGCACACTGTATTTATTTTTCATGTCTTCGTTTGCGTGCTGATGTTGCAGGATGTTTATAATAATTACATACCATTCTCAGCAAAAGGAAGTTTATTTCAACTAACAACGTTTCGGTTCGTTGATGCATAGCATTGTCATTAACTTGAAGATGTTAATCTTTCATATTGTAATTATGAGCGAGAGAAATGTTATACTATATATTGCTAATGTTAATGTAAATCAACGGTTGGAGAATAATCAAACGTCTGTTATCGTGTCATTCGAATGTCTTATCTTTTCATTAACACGATACAAACATAATGTTGTTTTTATTTACAAGGCAGGAATTAGACTGAAATCCAAGCTGAATAACATATAATCAACAATGTCACTCACGTCCCTATGTCAAAGTGATATCTTTGTTATCATTCAGATTGTTATGATGGCAGTTGAAGCTGTGAGTTAAAATGAAATCGGAAATTACTTGGAGATATTTTCGTAAGAGTTTAATCGAACATTACACTCTATTGTAACATTTTATGGGCGATGTAATTGAAATATTTGGGATACACAAGCTCGTATATTCATGGTTCAGGAACCAAAATGTATGTAAGCTGTAGATTTGAATGGCAACACGTTTGAATAAGATCTGACCGTGTTTCTGATGAGGACTAAACTTTTTTATAATGAATGTAGGTCAGGAATGAGCTTTTATAGATTCCTCAAATCAACTTAATAGTGAAATTACATCAAAAACAGTTTTCATAATAATGTAGCTGTTCTACTTTTAGATTCTACACTTCTATATTTTTTTATTCACACTCTGTATTTCATTTTTAAATACCGGTGTGATACGAATTAATCATCATTAATGAATGTGTTTCAAATTCATATTAATGAATTTATCTGTGGTTTTTAATATATATCTAATTCAGTTGGTGATTACCTAAACATCTCATTATGAACTGAACAGGCCGCTTAGATTATCTGAGATGGCATGCAAACTTGGTTCTATGTCTTGTAACGCATTTGTAAAGATGAGCTCAAAGTATACTTGGAATATTAATATGTAATTATATAAGTTAGTTGGAAAAAAATCGATAAACAGTTGGCATTTTTATCCTTTATTTCGAAGTAATAGAAATTATAAGATTTCACAAAGAGTTGTCCAAGATCTTTATTGTGGTATCTCAATGGGGTACCTGATGAAGTAAAACTGACACATCAAACAAATTAAGTCTAACTAAGATGGTCAACCCCAAACCCCAAACACGAGTTGAAGAAAGAATAGAAAGGGATTGTCATAAATTGCAGTGTCCTACAGTTCATGCTATGATGCATTAAAGTCTTTGTAGCATCTGCGCTTAGAGCATATCCCTCTGTGTATTAGCGCAATATAAATATCCTTATTATTATGCCTTCTGTTTGTAAGGCAGGCCAAACAAAGAAGTTACTCAATGTTTCCAATCTTTTCTCATATCAAATGAGGACTTCAGTAATAGTTATTGCTGACAAGTGACTGTAAATTATCAAGATGAAATCTAAATCCAATAAAAGCAATGACCTCACACTACAGTGATATAAGGCATTCATATTCAATTAGATGAAGTTGATTTTCATTGATCAAACAGAACAACTTTTGCTGTTAGAAATAAACTGTTGTGTCTATGGAATCCAGAGAGTGAAATCCAAATCATATGTGATTTGCCAGTTCTGGGGAATTTTGGAAATGGGAAAGGAAATATCATATACCTTCAAATATCTGCTGCCTCAATCTTTACAATCTATACTTACACCAAATAGGAGCACTAACAAAAGAAAAAGGGGTGGTCGTAACATCTTTGTTTCTTGTCTTAAATGCCATGTAAACATTCCATTATGACATATTATTGATAAGCTGCTTTATGTAAGCAACGCATTTGAATGTCAACATTAACAAGAATAATTCAAATTGATTGCAAGTTTCAAAGTCTGCAACCACACACATTCATCTTAAACACCGTTTTGCTTTGGATTACGCTCTACAAAGTGAAACAAAATTACACTTGAAACAGCATCTCTATTGCATGTTTAAACTTAAAATGACATGAGGGCCAACTATGCTTTTTCAAATAAAATGTCTGCCTATTACGATAAAACTCATTATTTATGTGATATGACAGTTCGTTTGATGTTTGAAAAAGAATACATGTGATTCCCATAATCAACAAGAAATCCACGAGCAATTAAGGTTTCTGTCTCCTACGTGATCATCGTTATCGATTTCATTCTTGTTCACAAAGAATGACATCATTTGAAATAAATTTTGCAATTCAACCGACGTTCTCTTTTGCCTTTGCCTTTATGACATGAAAGATCTTCTTCTGTTAGCAATTTATAGGTTTGTGTTTCTGCAATGTATCTGATATCCTTTTACAGCTAAAGCTTACTCAAGACTTGTCATTTGCATTTGATGTTGTTTTATCAACATAAAGTGTGAAGAATTAGTGCAAAAATGCTCTTTAAGGAAATATAGAAATTTGATATATAATTAGCGTCACAGTGTTGTAAAATCATCAGTGACAAAATTTATTCATTATTCCTGTATTTAACTTTGGAGAAGAAATTAGAAATTATATCAACTTACTGCTTGAGATAGCTGGCAAAAGAAGATAAGTAATAAGAATTTTAACAAGTTAATAACAAACGTGCATAATTTACGATTTGAAAAGACGAACGTGCAGGTGCATTGATTTTCCTGGCTATTTTAGTGAGTTTGTTTCCTCTATGAATAATACTAACTAAGCCAATTTTGTAACCTGCTTTGTATCTGGGGAAACTTGTATTAAATCAGTCATGTCCCATTTGCAAAATGAACCTTAAATTAACGACAATAAGGCAAATTGTATTTTGAATGTCGAAAATAGTCAATGTTTCTTTAGACAACAATATTGATTTCAATGTGTAGGCTTATGACGAACATTTTATGATTAACACCCATTTTGTTTTATGATGTCTAAGCATGTAATGGAGAATATTTCTTAGAATATTTATCTAAACTACAATCTGCAAGAACTATGAAATCGGAAATATTTTACTTCGAACCAGAAAAGCGAAAAAGTCACCCACTTTGGTTAATCCATAACAAATACTACTAATGTGTCATTATACCGGTTAAATTGCAAGATTGCTTTAATAAACTATATTTCATCCTTTGTTATCGATCAGAGTTCAGGTAAATTCAAAAGTTGCACACATTATTAGCTAAGCCGTTTTCAACTTCCATATTTATTCAGCTTTATTTACACCTGATCTTTTTTTATATCTCTGAGCCAATAACGACCACCTATACATTATCAGTGCTGATTGCACCGATAGAATGCTTAAGTGAATACTTATGTTCTCCTATGCCTTATAGCCAATTAAAAACCGAAAATGTGTGCCACAGTCTTTTAGAAATATATGTTAACAGTAACACATATGGCAGGTATATGCACACACAGTGATGTTTTTTCTGACTATGTTATGCTTGGCATTTACTTTGCAATGAGGTCGAACTCGTTAAGTCTCATTTTACTCTAACTATAAGGTCTCTATAAATAAATTCATTTTTATAAGATTGATAGAAATTTCTTCCAGCATCATTGTGTTACAAACTCTAACCTATATCACACCAGTTCGGTGACGACTGACTTGATAAGATTGAGTATTCAAACTGCGACCCTGCATTTTAGTTTTAATTATGGTAAAAACCATCATCAAATATCTATTTTCAGAGTGGCGAATTTGTAAGAAAACTCAAAGTAACTTACTTGGATGACATGAACTCTCGTCAGATTATTGTAAAACATAATTCAATTAAATAATTTGTCTCTATTTCGTAAGATATTTGCAATAACATTCAATTCTTTGAGGCAATGTTGTTTGAAATAATGTTTACATATTGCTGTGGGGATAAAGATCTGATAAAGTGTATGCATTTGCTTATGTTCAAAATAAATAAAATTTTCAAAGAGATTCAGGGTAAAGACGAAAAATCCATTCCATACAAAAAGACCATTAAGGTTGATAAAAGGCTGATAGCAAACTTGTTTACCCCTTATGTTTTTCAGAAGTTTGTTTGTTGCAAACTTGAAATGGTTCAAAAGAATAATTCATTCTAGTACCATTACGCATCAATATAAAAACGATTAAGTTGATGAATGTGCATTTAAAGCCTTATATATGCTGACAATCTGAAATACATCTTCAACAAAATGTTTTCCAATTTATCAAAGTGAAGTAAGAAGTAATTCGATGACCTCTCGTGCAACTCATTCAAATAGTCAAATATCTGCCATTTCATCATTCTCAAATTAACTTCTTCATTGCTCCCTTACATGGATTAAAGGGCAAAACATTGTCTTCAAAGAAAGTGGAAACTGCAATATTGAAATAATGTATTGCTTATTCGTTCGTTTTAGTTTAGATTCATTGACTTCAATTTCTTCACTCGAGAATTCTACAAGCACTGAGCGTTATTGGATGAACACAAATCAGCATCATAATGTTATAGCTGTCTAATTGCTGAAGTATTTCTTTCACAACATGTAAAAATCGTTTGGGTTAATAAAGCAATAGTTAATAAGGAAAAGGGCTGACAGGCAACTTTCTATAAAGGATGAAGTTGAAAATTCCAAATGCGAAAAAGGCATATAGCAGGGAACAGCCATGTCAATGCATTTAATAACCGTCCTTGAAGTAAATATGAACGAAAGAAGAAGCAACAATTGACGTCCCTTCTTTCCCCAGTTACTGACCTGAAATGTCAGATGTTGTTTATGTCTGACGGACCACAAACTATACAAGAGAAAAAAATGAAAACTGTGGCATTAGAAGACCAAATTGTTAACCCTTACACTCGTTAAAGAATCATAACGCTATGATTTATTAACAATATACATATCATCCTCATCTGTACAGGTAGGAAATGGTTTGACCGTGTATCTCTAGCAATATGGATGAGAGGACAGTTGTGATACTTTGTTTCAGACTCCTTGCAATATTCATTTGATGAAAAAATTACATTTTATACATAGCAGTGAATTACCAGTTGTTAGTAATATGAGGCATTTATCTTGATAAAAATTATGCATAAGAAGGCCCCGTGTGCATACAAATAGTCTTTTAACACAATTAAGATGATGCAGCAGGATGAAGTGGCATTTTGTCTTTAGGAATGTCAGCTCTTTAAGTGATTTTAAACCTTGTTTGTAATTCTTAACTGAATGATATTGATGCAATTTTTTCCGTAGTGAAAAGCCATTATCATACTGTAAATTTAATAACATTTTGATACTAATCTAATAATATTCCAAATCAGAAAGTGCAATCTTTATACACGATTCATCCTATTTTTTAATAATAAATCGTTTTATGTAAAAATATTAATGATATTCGAGACTCAGAAAAGAAATCATTTACAGTAAGCGGCTTTACATTTTGTTTTCAAACACACACCTCTAATAATGATAGATGTTGGTGCGAATAATCGTCCCAGAATACTTTGATGAAATTGTAATGGTCAGTAACAACATTATGAAATATACTCAATTCAAAACAACTTAAACGACTCGCAGTATCGTTTGTTTACAAAAGATTGAACCCCTTCTTGTTTTTACTTCAATGACTCATTGTATACATCGACTATGTATTCGTTCCTCACTGTCCAGGTGTCCTCAAGATGTATTTAAGCAGTATATTATGTAATTAAATGTAAATGTATTCTCCCAATTTGTTTATGCCACTTGTACATATAATCAATTAAAGCTTCGAAAACATCATGTACGTTCATGTATGGAATCTTTTTGAGAAAATTTAAGTCTTTCCCAGACCAAGATCAGATTTTGTCGTTTATGATCGAACACAGTCAAAAATAGAAAGTTTAAAACGACACTTAACAGGTTATTCATCATAGGAGTCATAAAATATTCAGATATGCGACAGTTACAACACCAAATTTTCTTTCTTTATTATATAATTTACATGCGGTTAACGCCTCATCAAAGTTATAACGTTATATTGAAGGGAAAGGGAACTGTTATTGTTTTTGTATTATCTTTTAAGGGTTCACAATGTATTCACATGTATTCACAAATACACGATAACTACAACCACAAGAAAAAGCCTCCCTTGAAACTTAAATCATGCATAATAAATGCATTGTCAAAGTTAGTACTTTATATAGAAAGCACCAAAAAATATTCGAAATTGATCATCAGCCAATACTTTCATAACTTCCATAGTTAAAAGAGGCTGTTGTTCTGATTCAAAAGTAGCTGCTATGTTCAAAGTTTATTGAACTAGCGAGAAGATTCAATTCAGGTCTACATATAGGATAGTATTCCCCATTGATTGTTGGCCACTTCCGTTCTCAGCGTGACTGTGAAAACAAGTTGTTGATTATCTCCTCGAATGGGTTTACTTCACGTTACCAATTATGTTGCAGACAAAACTAAGCTAATGTAGAGATTTCCATTGTGTGACTTTCTATTGCAGCAAGGGCAGTTTGGTCCCTGCTGGAACTGATTGCTTGAATGAGTGGATAGTTTAAGGTGCTGTATATTACTGCTGTCTGAAATGGAAAAAAATACATTGTGTTGACAAAGCATTTTTTAATGGTATTTTCTTTAGTATTTGCATAAATGTGTAGTTTTAGATATTTTCAGTTCACGTTCTGATGTTGCATAACACGATTGCATACGAAATTAGTTTTCAGCAAAAGGTAGTGTAACACGTTTTGGTTCGTTGGTGTTATGTATGTGTCATTAACATATCAAGGAAAACATGAATCGTTCATACTGTAATTATGAGCTGAATAAATGTTATTCTATAAATACTAATGACGGTTGTCTATGGTAATCAAACAAACTCAGTGACGTAGATAAAACATTTAATGGCAGAGGAAATATGATTGTAAAGCACAAAATAATATGCGTCCTGGCTTCTTGAAATGTCTGCATATTCAAATATTAACAAATCCTGTAAAGCCACAGGGCAGTTGAATTTCAGTGTTAAAGTAGGCATAATTTCAAGTTGTGGATAATGTATCCTTTTTATGAAAATGAGTCAGGGTTTTTAAAAATATCTGGCAATAATGATCTTAATAACGTAAATATGTCAAATTTCTTTAAGAGGTTCATTTTATTCTTTCTCGTATTACTGATTTTTCATGACATTAAACAAGAGATTGGAAATTTTCGGTTTTAAATTCCAATTGAAAGATAACACCACTGCTTTTAATGGGGATTACTAAGGTATCCCTTGATGTAATAACAGAAAGACATCTCTTCACTTTCCTTCCATTAACACACTTTATAATTCCAAGTTTAGATCTGGTAACTGTTCTGAGAATATCATAAACATCTTATCTCCTACTTTTTTGTGAATGTTCATATGTGGTGTTCCTTATTTTCAGAACTTCTGTGTAGTACTATTTGATTAGGATGTGCAGTGTGATATGTTAGGGCTGATTGTAAATGCTTATCTGTTTATAATGGCCAATGTAACATAATAGGTCTTGGATTTTACCTGCGGACTCATGATATAACCTATCTCAAATATTTTACTACTCCAATATACATGTCAGATGTGTTATATTGGCTTGATAGTTTATAAAACCATAATTATGAATCTTTATTCCCCAGTTACGAGTAGAACAATTTAAGAATGCTGCCTGTACACGACATAACACATATATCAATATTGTAGTAAATAGAAACTCTAAACCAGGTTTCTGAAAATACAAATCAAATGTAATGTAGAAACAGCAGTTGTTAATTTTTTTAATATCCGAGGCTCACAAACCCCATGCTCTTTCTCTTTGGGAAAACCCTCTCATCATCCAAGTGGAAACTTCACAATTTTATCGTATCTGAATTATTTTCTCTTAATTCAAACAACATGCTGGCACGCTTCTAACCCTTGTCATTTTCTCCTCATGCATTTTAGAGTGAATATAATTTCCGCTTCTCTAATCCTTCAGTAAACTTGCTGAGCGATTCTGCTTAAATGAACTTTCAATCGATTTTAATATCCCCCTGCATTTTGTGAAATATCCTCACGTTTCAACTAAATTAAAATAAATGAAATGTCAATAGTTCAAAAAACCCAAACATATTCAAATGCAAATTTCAATGAATTCCGAACTATCAATAGGATAAAAAAATAAGTAAGCTACCATGGTCGAAACATTATCATTTATTCAACTTCTGTGCAAAAAGTGAAATTCGTAGCGTTGGAGTTTTATCACTTGTGATATAATATTGGCATATTGCAATCCGGAGGCAGCGTTGTATTGCAACTTTCACTCTTAACGTCCTAAGATCAGCAATTTGTTTTTGCGCAAATCATATCACATTAAATTGTCATTTTCATCACCTGGATATTAGAAATGACATGAGTGATATTCATAAAATTTCGCAAAATCATAGATTTCTATTTTACAACTTGTGATCCATGTTAAGATGTTTCCAGCAGGCTAAAATCTATCAGATTCATCAGTTATAGTCCTTGTGAATTAACAAACAATGTCCTAATTGGTCAATCTTCGTCTTAATTAGTGTAAAATGTTGTGTTTATTCATGTCACGAGATAACAACTGTCTGGCTTGTAATCATTGTACTATTAAAGAAGATCATGACCAAATGTTGAAGGATTGAGTATTTGCATGCAGTTGATGAATCGTTTGAATGTCGGTACTTTTTCATATAGCATTGGTAATTGATTTTGCTCGGTGTAGTTTGCCTCTACCTGCTTCAATGACAGGATTTTGAAAATTTTCAATGTTTATTACGTTCAAAATACAAATGTTTCCAACAAATATTTGTTCAATTGTTGGATTACACTGCCAGGACAACTGTAATATGAAGATGTATTAAGACCTGATATCGAAACGCAGCACAATCATGTTGCACAATTGTTTCAATCCAGTTCAAATATTTAATTATGAACGGGGAAATAAATCTGTAAGAGAGATAAGTTGGGTTTTCTTTTCTTTTCACAGAAAAAATTAACCTCTTTCCCTATGCCTTACTGATATGCATTAGTCCTATTATAATAAATAAATTGTCATTGAAACGAAAAATGTAAGAAATAATGATGATATATTTAGATGAAATAATTGCGAGCTTTGAAGCTTGTAAAACTTTTAACCATGAAAGGACAGAAAGCATAAATCATAATAAGATTTCTTTTCTTTAGTCACTAATGTTAGTATTAATGACTTCAAAAGATCCCAAATTGCTCATATGATATTCAAAACAAACTAGTTGTTGATTGATAGCATACTGTTCTATTAGGTTTCCTGGTTTCAGCGCAGCATGGCACTCCATTTAAGTACTGAATGTTTTGATTTGAAGGGAATATAAATAACCTATTAGAGAAAACTTATAAACACTGTTTTAATTGTCACATTGAGAAACCTGAATTTATTCAGTAATCACATCTGAAGCGTTAGACTGGTAGCGGGTTCAGCTTTTCATACCACTGTGACTAATCAAAACTCTGTCCAGTAGCATCCATTATTTTTGGTTAAGACATATTTTTATTCAGAAAGCGAATCTGGTTTGGTAAACAAGCAAAGCTTTGCTTATATTAATACTTGACCAGTACAAAAATGATAAATATAATACACAAGAACTAGACAAGAAATAAAAAAAGAGCACCATAAAAAAACCCATTATTTTTGTTCAGTATATTCTTTGATCACGTTTTGAATCCATATTACAGCTATCATTTCCATTCAGCACCTATCTTTAGCTTATCCTTTGCGTGAATCAATTCTTCAAATGAATTTGAAAACCAAGGTTTGAGGTATCTTCACAAATCCACCACCAATTGTTTTTAACCAGTTTGTATTTAGTTTTAAGAACTAGAACATTTTTTCAGATATAAGATGCAGTCATTTATTAAATATTTTTATTTATATCGGTTTTTCTTTTATACCATGGTTTCAAGCCATGATTGATGATAATGTGAGTATGTAATGAGAGGAAGAATAGTTCGCCGTTTACTTATGCTGAATAAGATTCTTAACACAACACAACAATTGTAATTCTTAGTTCTAATCAACAAAATGGTTGCCATTGAAAATATGCAAACGACTTGATGGAATATATTGTGGACAAGTGATTATCTTTTTAACTCAATTGAACTGTACATTTCTTAGAGTATATACCTTATCCTTTGCTTGAATCAATTCTTCAAATGAATTTGTAAACCAATGTTTGAGGTATCTTCACCAATCCACGATCAATTGTTTTTAACCAGTTTGTATCTATAGCATAGTTTTAGGAACTAGAACGGTTTTTTTAGATGTGAGATATAAAACATTTGTAAAGCTGCAGTCATGTATTAATTTTTTAAATTTATATCGGTTTTTCTTTTACAACATGGTTTCAAGCCATGACATATGATAATGTGATAATGTGAGTATGTAATGAGAGGAAGAATAGTTCGCCATTTACTTATTCTCAATAAGATTCTTATCACAACACAACAATTGTAATTCTTATTACTAATCAATAAAATAGTTGCAATTAAAAATATGTAAAAAGACTTGATGGAGTATATTGTGGACAAGTGATTATCTTTTTAACTCAATTGAACTGTACATTTCTTAGAGTGGCAATTTGTTGGTATATACCAAGTTGGTATGATGAAGGAATAAGAATTTTATTGATTTACAACGTATTACAAACAGATGCGACATTTCGGTGGAGATACTTTCCCTGTTATGAAGTAAGGGATACTAAACGTAACAACACTGTAGATAGATACGAAGCCAGGTGAACAATGAGATAAGTTTCTGATTGAGAGGGATTACCATTGATTGTTCTTGATCAAGTGATGGTATGCTGATGGGATGTAACAACCTTGACCTCTGTTCATGGCGGAATTAAATTTCACAATATTCATAGCTTCTGAAGTCATTCTGTTTAATCCCACTAGTACTGTTGTAACATTCAGTACCACTTGCTTGATAACCATGTTAGTAGCTTCTCCGAAACTTCGCATCTCATTAGAATAAAGAAATTGTCAGTCAACAACATCTGCTTCATGTAGCGGCCACCAAACTCAAAACTTTTGGGTGTAGATATTTTGCAGTTTCGTTTGCTACTCTATGGAACTTACTACCATGAAGCCCATAAAATGAGTCCATCACTCGAGAGAATCAAATCAAACCTAAAAACACACTTTTTCATGAGTGCACTTTAAAAAATGAACTCAACAGTCTAACAAACTATGAGGCCATGCGCTTTGAGCTCACCTTTACGGCGTGGATAGTGCGCAATACAAAAATACAAACACTATTATTATTAGGTCTTCAGACAAAAGTCGTGAAGACCTACTGTTATTATCCTGATTATTCTTTTCCTTCTTATTATTTTCCACGATTTTGTGGCTCAAATTGCTCTAAAACTACTGATGCAAATTCAACGAAACTTTCAGACATGATAGCCTCTGGGCTGAAATTGATAAAATTGAAATCGAATTTGCACTTCCGCTCTCCGTTGCAGAGTTACAGCCCCTTGAAATTTCGCAAATTAGCATGGGCAAAATTTTCAAAATGCAAAATGCACTTAGAGACTTGCAACTTGCTTTAAAAGATGCGCATTTGCATTTACAAGAAGAAAAGCAAATCATGACAAAGTTGTAGGTCGAGTGCTGAAGACGCCATCTTGCTTTTACTGCATTTTTCAGCATTTTCGGCCCCACCTGTCTTTGAAAATTTTCTACTCTGAAGATACTTGCACGCAATAGCTGAAACTTGTACACAATGCAGCTGATGCGTTGTCCTATTCAGGATACTCATCAAAACTGCGTAGCCCTAATAGTTTTTTCACAGTGACCTCTCGAAAATGTCAAAAACTGGAAAACTGCCAACTTCGAGGGCACATAACTCGAAAACCTAGGTCAGGAATTGCATGATTTTTACAGGACAGCAAGACCTCATTGTGACCTACAAGAATCATTAATAAAATCGATCGCGAACAGTCTCTGTCGCCTTTTATAAAGGTTCAAAAATGCAATCAAAACATTGCTTTTCTATCAGACTAAATGATCGCAGGACAAACAGACAGACAGACAGAGGGGAGAGAAAGATCACCAGCCTCAATGCAAAAAAAAAAAAGAACTCCAACCCTCGAAAATTTGTTGCATGCCCAGATGCACCTTTCTTTCGAGACTAGCAACCTTGTCGGGGATTTTGACACGGTCGGTTCCCAGCAAGATAAGTTTTGCCCGATTTTGCTGTCAATTCTACCCTAGATGCTGACTTGAAACTTCTTTCTTACCGCCAAAAAATAGAAAACAAGGAAATATTGCAACTGATGAATGCACAGGCTTCTGAAGACCGTCAGTATTGCCTACAAGGCAATCCTAGTTATTATTTTTATTATTATTATTATTATTATTATTATTATTATTATTATTATTATTATTATTATTATTATTATTATTATTATTATTATTATTATTATTATATAATATTATTATTTATTCCTATTGTTGTTGTAACCGTGGTATTATGAATAGAGATAAATTGCTGTGAAAGCGATACCATCAAAATAAGCTTATACATATGCTTCACTACGTTGCCTAGAGTTTCAATCTTCTAGATAAGGGCTTAACACTGATGGCAATATTTGCACCTTTGACAACAATCAAATTAGCCAATTTACTCCTTAAGATTTACTGGTGCCCTCATTTTCTTAAACTGCATTACATCTTACACCTGATCTTCCAACAAAAATCAATGTGTTCCTGTCAGATTGTGTGTAAATCATGTATCTTTTGACCCTTTAGTTAATTTTCAAGTGGTAAAAAAAATAACTCAATCACAACTGTATTCGTGTTAAATATCAGCCTGATATGTGCTCAAAACTCAATTATTACAAGCTTGTAGATATGAATGTTAACTGACCAAATTCTATGGAAAGGCAAATGTCACTGCATCTTATTAAATACAGAGCTGTTGATTGCATTTGGAAATCGCTGCTAATTGTTATGAAGGTTATTATCTGTTATTCAAACATAACGTTATATATTTCTGTTCAATATGGTTTTTTTCAACAATGCTAACATCAGCAAAGACAATGCTTTCATTTTGATAGCATGTCAATGGCTCATGAAGCCTCAGATTAAAAGTTTAGATACAGTGGCTGTGAATATAACTGTTAAATTTGATAATTTATGTCCGGAAGTCCAGATGAAGTATAAAGAGTTTTAAACCACCTTCTATTTAACTACAGTTGACAGTATCAATTTCAGTTCATCAACACTGTCAGCAACAGAAGCAATGCATGTGTACACAACCGGAAATAGTCTGTTTGAAGTTGTGTGAAGAAACCCTACTTTGTTGAATAAACTAATTCCACACAGTATTAAGTTTCCTCTGTGTCCATTCTATATGTATCTTGCAGACACCAATTCTGGTGAATGGAGCAGATCAGTTATTGATCCAAGTCCTGCTGATTAACTCAGCTGCTGTCTGATAACATATTTATTTACACACTGAGCGGTCGTCAGTGGGCTGCAGCCTTTCGCATGTGTTACCTAGATTAGATTCGCCAAAGCACCAACAACCCTTTTTATCATGAAAAACCATTGTTTGTTTAATCTATGTCTGTTTAATTTCCAAAATAAAGCGTGCCTGATCATTCAAAATACATATTAGAATCAAAGGAACGAAACTAATAATTATTGACATTAAGTTTATAACAGGAGAAAGCCTTTAAACTGATTTTGAGTTAAGATGACTCATTTATTGGATAAAGGAATCTGAAAACAATACTATAATCGCAAGAAATTCCTCATGATAGATCATTACAGCCCTCTTTATTAATCCGTTTTAGTTAATGTGGATTTAAACTTTTTCAAATTACCGTTACAATAACACATCTTCTTATATTCAAAATTGCTACAACAGCAATTCAGTGGACGATTTCATGCTCAATACACTAAAACTACCATTCTTATCAACTAGTAAAGGCTGAGGCTAATCTCCTTGATGCAGGACTAAGCCACTTTTACATGACAAGATATATATCTTACACGTGATAAATTGCAACATTTTGTTTTCTTCAAGATTTTAATGAAACGGGTTACAGAGCTGATGTCGTCGTTCCTGTTGTCCTTACGAATCTGTTCTGAAAGTGAATGCTTCATACTCGCCAATCTTCCTTTGTTCCTGTGTTACTATCATTGGAAAGCTCCTGACAGCATAGTTATCTACCTCCTTTCCCCCATATCGTGCATAACAAAATTAATGCCCTCTCGTGTCGGGTTTGTCATATAATTTTTGTGCTTTTTTTAGATGTGTTGCCAACCCATAGTATGGGTGGACTTTTGGTTTTGTTTACTAAGGTTGTGTTTTACAAATGTGGCCTGAAGCATGATAGCATCAGTCGTGATCCATTTAGAGCGTTGTGTACATAGCCAATGACTATGGCTTTAAATTGCAGTCACAGGCATCAAATTGACATTTTATAACCTTTACTTTCTTTTGCAACTCGCCTTATAATCAATACCTTTCATACAAACAAATCAAATGTAACTTTAAACGGCATTTTCTTAAGTTTTTTAAATCAATATCGGAGAAAATACAAAAACTAGAGCAGATATTGCAGGACCATTGAGCCATCTGTATTTGACAACCTGACATTACCCGCTAAATTGGAAGGTTACCAACTGATTGATATTATTGACTTTGCTGTCCATCACGCTTAATTCACTGAAGCAGTTCCTAGATTTGGCCTCTGTCCCTTTTTTAATTTAATGCCTTTATTGAGTTCGTTAATAGAGACATTGGTTCATGGTAGTTGCCTTATTTATGATTGTTAGAAGTCGGACTTTCCACCCAATCCAAAACTATTCCACATTGATAAGGACTCAAGGACTGAACAAGGAGGTTCTCAAAACTGTCTTTGAGATTGTTCTTTCCATTCTGCTTTGCAATGCGTTTGTCAGAAGACAAGAGAAGCCATTTACCCTTTATACGGATCAAGAGCCTGGTCACAAATCAGGGGGATTGTTGTTGCAAAAGGCGTCAAGATTATACAAAATAAAAAAAGTTATTACTAATCTTGTTCATTCAATGTTTTAGAGAATGTCTTAAAAAATGTTTAAAAACGTTTTACATGGTTAGAGCTCGAGTATTAAAACATAATGGACTATGAATTTGTTCAGAGGTACCTTTTAAAGTTTAGGCACCAACGAAAAGCATCTGATACATCTGATTGTCTCGAAATTGTATCACCAGTTAACCATGTCATAAAAAATCAACATACCATCGATCTACAATTATTTAGAGAAAGTTCCTTGTCGTAAAAATACATTAAGTATTCATTTGTCACTTCAATACATTTATAATTCATTTTTTAAGTTAGTTGATGTATACAGTTAGTGGTTTTGAGGTAAACAGCACACTCTTTGTAGTAGTATATGTCACATTTTCATTAAACTTGGCCAGGAATGCAAGGCCGTCCACGATTGACAGCACGACATGACCCATAAATTGGAAGCTAACGGACTGCATGATTACTGTTATTGATTCTACAACCTTTTACACAGCGTATTCATTTGGTCAGGTTTCAAGATTCATTTCACTGTTTTGATTTCACAAATTTCGATTTCAGTTACGATGCCTGTTTCAAAGGAAAAGGTTTCAAATTGCAAGACATTGTTTTCTATTCAAAATAAGAAGTTTTTAAACGGATGTACCATGATCGACTAAGCTATGCTAATCCATATCCATACCTCCCTTTTGCCCTTCTTGGTTTTTGTAATATAATCCCCACAACTGCAGCTACAATGTCTTGTTTTAACGAAGCTACATAAAAATAAATACATTCTTAAAATAGTAGGGTTTATCAGAAACAATACAAAACTGCCGAAATGCAATGCTGTATTTGTTAGAGTTAACCAGTGTATATTACTAACAGACCAATTACTTACATATGAACATAAACAGTTCATATTGGCAACTTTTCTTACGACCCTATTTCACTTACAAAGAGATAAACTGTCAAAATTGAAAAAAGACGTAAATGGTTTTTGTGTTTATAATGAGTAATTGCTCCACTAATCCTCATTCCTTGAGCAGTTCGTTGTGGCATGCTCTATTCAACTGTCTAATCATGATTTGGAGGAAGCGCCACGGCCAATTCTTGCAGTGTTGTCAGTTGACGTTGACGTCGACGAACACGTCTCCCGATAACGGCCCAG
Source organism: Phorcus lineatus (assembly GCA_921293015.1). Taxonomy (NCBI): domain Eukaryota; kingdom Metazoa; phylum Mollusca; class Gastropoda; order Trochida; family Trochidae; genus Phorcus; species Phorcus lineatus. The sequence continues at coordinate 54,393,870 of OV121085.1, read as the reverse complement.
ACATGCTCTATAGGGGAATGGTCAGGACTCGTGGCCGGCCAAGGCATACGGACAATATGGTGATGCTGTAGGTAGTAATTCACGATATGAGCGCGGTGACCACAGGCATTAACATATTAAACGATGAAACGTCAAGCAAAGGGCAGAACTATCGGGGCTAGGATCACGGCAGTACACAAGTCCGCTCTTCCAGTCATGGTAATTCCTCCCAACACCATAACAGACCACACCCGAATCTGTCATGCTGCCTAATGTTAAGGTTAGTTTAACGCTCATTTACACGCCTCAAAAGGTGAACACCTCTATCAGTGAAATTCAGAGTAAATCTGGACTCATCTGAGAACTTTACACGCGCCCACCGATAGGAAAGTAAACATGGATAGGATACGACAGCACGCGGCAAGTGGATGAATTCTAGATACAACTTTCTACGGGATATGGTCAAATATCTGCCATTTCCTCTGATCCCTTCTTAAACGTCTTTGTCGATCTTTTATAGGTCAAATGAGCAATACGACTTTATTGAAAGATGTGGAAATTGCAATACATGGCCATTGCATTGCTCATTCCTTCGATTTATTTTGCAGCAGTGAATAAACACAAATCCACTTCTTAAAGACATAGCCTCGTAATTGTTTTTACAATTTTGATAATCCTGTTGGTTAATTAAGTAATTTCTGTAAAGGGCACGTAATGAATAGACTGCCGCCTAGTACTGTTCTATATTCGAAGAAGAAAAGTATCAAAACAAAAACCGGTATATTTCAAGGTTCCCTACTTGATACATCACATCTGCAACTACATTTTCTTACCGGACAGTGGCGTCAATAAGCAGAAATAATTGCCAATATCCTCACGTATGTTTGGTATGTTTTATCAACTATTAAGTAATCAGAGTCGCAAAGCAAAACGGGACAAATATAAATGTTTTAAACACAATTAATATATGATCTTTTAGCGATGTTGATTTCACTGATGTGAGTCAAGCAAGGTAAAATTATATAACACTGTCAGCTGAACACATGTTAAGAAAGTTGAATCATGACCTCATGTCTTATAGATATTCCTCATGAATGGTGAACACTTGGTCAGAACCTTAATACTGAAATGCAAGTTCTTAAAATGATTATTAACCCTGTTTTCAATTTGTATGACAAGCTTAGTGAGATCTTTGCGAACTGTGCATTTTGAATTAGCACGTCACACTGTCAATATAACTAATGTAACCTTAACAACTGTTTACTCTTTCAAATTTCAAAATTCGTAAAATAATAATGTAATCAAATCACTCTTTCAGTAAAACCTGTTTCACCTTCAATATTTGCCTCTTCTCTGAGACTAACCAAACTCTAAATTTTAACACGACCCAGTAATTTGTTAACGATAAATAAACATAGAGGATGTCTGTTCAAATAAATACATGTATGTATGTTCTAAAATGTAAGCATATAACCCGAAATACTGTATATTTACACACAAAATTGCTATCACGAAATGTTCTTTTCAAGCTTTACTTTAAATTTAAATTTAAACTGGATATTTTCAATTGAGAAAAACGAATATTGTTCTCAAAGATACTTTATTGGTCAATAAATAATAGTGTTTTAATATATTAAATTAAATTTTATTCATTTCACTTTTTAAAGATATAGTATCCACAGTTTAGAACAATAATTTCGCTTTCAGCAAATTACCCATTTTATCATAATTTATGACAGAAATGTGAAATCAAAGCTAAAATGTATTATTGCAACCTAAGAACCATTGGCATAATAACACAAAAAGTGATAATTTTTGAAATTTTATAAAAACATTTGTGTTTAGTTAACTAGAAGGAATTTTCAATTCGGCTTCTCATATCGTCTCTCTCTTTTTATTGTTGGCCATATAGCGAACAGTGAGACTATGAAAACCAGTTGTTGATTATCTCCAGAATTGCTTTCTGCACGTTGCCATTTATGTCGCAGACAAAACTAAGCTAATGTAAATAATTACATTGTTAGACATGCTATCACGGCATGGGCAGTTTTGTTCCTGCTGGAATTGATTGCTAGAGTTATTTGACATTCGAAGCTAATGGGTATAACATTTGTCTGAAATTAATCTAAACATTCTATTGATATCACATTATAAAAGGGTTAATTTCCGTATTATTTGCACAATAAAAAACACTATGATTATCACTGCTATTATTCTTTTAGTAAATTTGTAGGCCGAAGATAATAAGAAACAGGATATTATTTATCCTTGGACGGTAGTTTATTTCAAATTTTCCTTTCATATGGTAATAGGAGGTGGGATAGTTCAGTGGTTAGCTTGTTCTGTTTCGGGGTTTCGAATCTCACAAGGAGCTCGGCAACTTTGTCTGCAGTAGAGAACTGTTCTACATGCAGCACGGTTTCGGTGTCATGCTACACTGAATTTCAGCGCAGTGCCATCCATCGTTTGCAAGTTCAAGCCAATGCTCGTAGGTTTGACCGCAATGCATAGCCACAATATTGTTGCGGGCTCTCTCCCTGCAATAATACTAGTAACCGTGATATATGTTAAATACTCTTCAAAGCGGCGCTTAAAGCCGCGCCATCTCACCTAACGTCAACCAAATCATCTCAAATCATAAGGTGATAAAGTGCTTGAAAAATAGCACTTCTTTATGAAAGTGATATTTATTAGATACATGAGTAGCTTAAATGTACATTCATATTCACATGTCTCTAACATTGCATCACGGCGAACATACGCATTGAATCTAAATGATAATTCAACATGACTGCAGCTTTTTATAAATATATATCAGTTCGAGCTAATGCATTATTTAACGCAGCCAATTTATCATATATTAATTTGATTGGTTTATCATTCTGGCTACGTGTCTCTCAAGCTAAACAAATGTATTGTCAAGTAAGCAAGATAGGATGCTCATGTTTTTATTTATTACACAACTGATATAAAATGTCTCTTGCCAGTTGTCAAGCTTATGAGGTCAATTATCTTACATAAAGAACGATATGGACAGAAGCATAATTAATACTTTATAACCGAAGTTATATTTTTAGAAATACACTCAATTCTTTTTTGGCTTACGCAACGACGTGAAATAAACTTCATTATTATAATGATGACCATGTTGTTGAAATTTTGGTTTCGTATATAAATATATTAGCGCAAAGTTTGTCTGAGATGGGTTCAGTTACTTTAGTAATATACTCCAATTACTCCATTTATAATCCAATTAGTATATACTTTCAAAACTTAATATTTAAATCCTTCCCTGAAAATGAAGATTGTAGAATAAGCAAAAAAAAATTGTTTATTTGAATGTCTATAAGAACAAAATTTAAGTGATGATTAAGTAAAGAATATCAATCATATCACCTTGTGATAACTTACCCTTCTTAAAGGTAAATGCAGGTATGAAAATATTTCTTAATGAAATATTCGATCCTACCATTAAGCTTCAACTGCAACTATTTATTCTTACTTAATGATACATTTCCTTTTACTTGTTATACAACTGGAGTCATTAATTGCAGGTTCAAATAATGGGTGTAAATTCTGTTTGAACACTGTTTAGGCTGCATCAAGGTTTGGTCGATAGGAAAAGGACAGGCCAAACTACGTTTTTTATCAATATCTGCTACTAATATTAATCTTTAAGGTGTTTATTGGTTCGTATTTACATTATACAACTTTATTACACAGTTAAGAGAAATTATGAAGACTGCTAGTGGCATGAATAAGGTATTGAATACTGTTTTTGCTTGTTACCATAACCAAAACGTAATGACAATGTTTTTTAGATTAACGAGGATTCTTATTTTTGCCCAAAAGGACAGGATTGTTATGATATTAACATCTTTACTGGACGACGTTATTTTGAAAACGAGATGTTTATAAGTTTTATAATGTAACAGTATTGTTTTATTCATTCTAACGCTAAAGAAACAAGTACTTATTAAAATTGTTTAATATAGTACTCCATTGTATATTATATTGTCTTAAAATGTTGCTGTGATATCATATTCCTAAAATATTTCGTGACAAACGGCCTAAGTGACTAAATTGTAACTAAAGAAATAAGATATTCCACATCAATTCAAAACGGTATACAATATATGATATATGTAGATAAAATGCATACTTCATCAATATGAAGTTGGTTTAGTTGGGGGAAACACATCACAGTAAATAAATGTTGAACTCCTCCTCTTATAGAAAAAAGCTTTAAGAAATTGTTAATGAATATGAGCTTAACAACCTCAAGGCTCTCAGCTGTGCGATAAATGATAAAATGAGCAAATATGTCTATATTATGATTAAAAAGGCTAACATTGAGAAAATAACCAGTAACAACGACTTCCCAACCCTAAATATATCATTGGTTACTGTTGAATAAGAAAAGTCGTACAAATTAGCAGTGTAGTACAGGTACAAGCATTGGAACAATATCTAAGTGTTTATACAAAATCCATCGTGTGTTTCTTTTATATCCCAATAAATCTGCAACATTCATTTCACGTTATTCAAATTATATCTACGTGTCGCATAACGTATTTCAGCCATATGACCTTTTACCAGTTAGTTTTAGTTAGTACATGTCACCCATCAAAGACAATCGTAAATTTACAAAGAAGGTGGAATTTCTGAATATATCATTTGAAATTAGATGAAAATTATAATACGAATTTGGGGTTAAGTACGATCTCTGAGTACTTATTTTGATTTTATTTCTTCATAACTGGCCATTTTGTGATTTAAAACATAGAAATGTCATATATTTCGGCAATGATCTAAAAAGAATTAGTCAGCAATTTTTGTTGGGCATTTTTAAAAATTATTTAAATTTATATAAGGCATGTTGAAAGATGAGAAAGTCAGCACAATGAAATTTAACTATTACCATATCTAACTAATCATAACCAAAAAATGGAGGTTGTAGTTTGACTAACTTATCATTTGTTTATAATTGATCATGAGCAACTACGAAGATACGTGCATTACGTAATATGAGTGAAATTACTGTACTAATATACATCAGAATACATAACATAAGTAAAAATCATTTGGTAAAGTTTGTAACTATGTATATTCTGGTTTGTTGTTATGCTTACAATATTGTCCTTATAACCTTCAAATCATAATTACTTGACAGAAGCTCATTTTTATCGAAAGCAAAGACGACAGCAATATGTCAGAAAGGAAATCTAAAAATAAAAATGTTCATAACTCTCACTAAATGCACCCTTTTTTATGTACCTCTGTAACGCACAAAGGCATTAACATGTTTGACATGACTCCTGTTTGTCAGGGGAATTCGGCAGTGTGAAGTTGGTTACTTATTCCTTATTCCTTATTCGATATTCAAATTTTCCATTTACTTATTCGAAAAAGTCTTCTGAGGGTACCAAGGAGTGGTTGTACCACCTTGTATGTATACTCAAATAAAAGATAATTCAATTACCTATCCACTGAGGTATACTACATTTTTATACATAGAGGCGGTCGCACCGTAAAGTCACAATAAGCGTTACTGTGTCAAAATGATAATAAACAACTTCTGAGAGTATCAAGGAATATTTGTACCACCTTGTACCTATACTCAAATCAAAGATAATTTAATTACCTATCCAATGAAGTATAATACGTTATAATACATAGAGGCGGTCATACAGTAAAGCCACAATATGCGTTACTATTTACCCAAAATGATAAACAACAACTTCTGAGAGTATCAAGGAATATTTGTACCACCTTGTACCCATACTCAAATCAAAGATAATTCAATTACCTATCCAATGAGATATACTGCGTTATAATACATAGAGGCGGTCATATCGTAATATCACAAAAAGCGTTACTGTGTCAAAATAATAATAAACAACTTCTGAGAGTATCAAGGAATATTTGTACCACCTTGTACCTATACTCAAATCAAAGATAATTTAATTACCTATCCATTGAAGTATAATACGTTATAATACATAGAGGCGGTCATATCGTAATATCACAAAAAGCGTTACTGTGTCAAAATAATAATAAACAACTTCTGAGAGTATCGAGGAATATTTGTACCACCTTGTACCTATACTCAAATCAAAGATAATTCAATTACCTATCCAATGAGATATACTGCGTTATAATACATAGAGGCGGTCATATCGTAATATCACAATAAGCGTTACCCTTTACCCAAAATGGTAAACAACAACTTCTGAGAGTATCAAGGAATATTTGTACCACCTTGTACCCATACTCAAATCAAAGATAATTTAATTACCTATCCAATGAGATATACTGCGTTATAATACATAGAGGCGGTCATATCGTAATATCACAAAAAGCGTTACTGTGTCAAAATAATAATAAACAACTTCTGAGAGTATCAAGGAATATTTGTACCACCTTGTACCTATACTCAAATCAAAGATAATTCAATTACCTATCCAATGAGATATACTGCGTTATAATACATAGAGGAGGTCATATCGTAATATCACAATAAGCGTTACCCTTTACCCAAAATGGTAAACAACAACTTCTGAGAGTATCAAGGAATATTTGTACCACCTTGTACCCATACTCAAATCAAAGATAATTTAATTACCTATCCATTGAAGTATAATACGTTATAATACATAGAGGCGGTCATATCGTAATATCACAAAAAGCGTTACTGTGTCAAAATAATAATAAACAACTTCTGAGAGTATCAAGGAATATTTGTACCACCTTGTACCTATACTCAAATCAAAGATAATTCAATTACCTATCCAATGAGATATACTGCGTTATAAAACATAGAGGCAGTCATATCGTAATATCACAATAAGCGTTACCCTTTACCCAAAATGGTAAACAACAACTTCTGAGAGTATCAAGGAATATTTGTACCACCTTGTACCCATACTCAAATCAAAGATAATTCAATTACCTATCCAATGAGATATACTGCGTTATAATACATTGAGGCGGTCATACCGTAATATCACAATAAGCGTTACCCTTTACCCAAAATGGTAAACAACAACTTCTGAGAGTATCAAGGAATATTTGTACCACCTTGTACCCATACTCAAATCAAAGATAATTCAATTACCTATCCAATGAGGTATAATACATTTTAATAAATAGAGGCGGTCATATCGTAATATCACAAAAAGCGTTACTGTGTCAAAATAATAATAAACAACTTCTGAGAGTATCAAGGAATATTTGTACCACCTTGTACCTATACTCAAATCAAAGATAATTTAATTACCTATCCAATGAAGTATAATACGTTATAATACATAGAGGCGGTCATACCGTAAAGCCACAATATGCGTTACCCTTTACCCAAAATGTTAAACAACAACTTCTGAGAGTATCAAGGAATATTTGTAAAACCTTGTACCCATACTCAAATCAAAGATAATTCAATTACCTATCCAATGAGATATACTGCGTTATAATACATAGAGGCGGTCATATCGTAATATCACAAAAAGCGTTACTGTGTCAAAATAATAATAAACAACTTCTGAGAGTATCAAGGAATATTTGTACCACCTTGTACCTATACTCAAATCAAAGATAATTCAATTACCTATCCAATGAGATATACTGCGTTATAATACATAGAGGCGGTCATATCGTAATATCACAATAAGCGTTACCCTTTACCCAAAATGGTAAACAACAACTTCTGAGAGTATCAAGGAATATTTGTACCACCTTGTACCCATACTCAAATCAAAGATAATTCAATTACCTATCCAATGAGATATACTGCGTTATAATACATAGAGGCGGTCATATCGTAATATCACAAAAAGCGTTACTGTGTCAAAATAATAATAAACAACTTCTGAGAGTATCAAGGAATATTTGTACCACCTTGTACCTATACTCAAATCAAAGATAATTCAATTACCTATCCAATGAGATATACTGCGTTATAATACATAGAGGAGGTCATATCGTAATATCACAATAAGCGTTACCCTTTACCCAAATTGGTAAACAACAACTTCTGAGAGTATCAAGGAATATTTGTACCACCTTGTACCCATACTCAAATCAAAGATAATTTAATTACCTATCCATTGAAGTATAATACGTTATAATACATAGAGGCGGTCATATCGTAATATCACAAAAAGCGTTACTGTGTCAAAATAATAATAAACAACTTCTGAGAGTATCAAGGAATATTTGTACCACCTTGTACCTATACTCAAATCAAAGATAATTCAATTACCTATCCAATGAGATATACTGCGTTATAAAACATAGAGGCGGTCATATCGTAATATCACAATAAGCGTTACCCTTTACCCAAAATGGTAAACAACAACTTCTGAGAGTATCAAGGAATATTTGTACCACCTTGTACCCATACTCAAATCAAAGATAATTCAATTACCTATCCAATGAGATATACTGCGTTATAATACATTGAGGCGGTCATACCGTAATATCACAATAAGCGTTACCCTTTACCCAAAATGGTAAACAACAACTTCTGAGAGTATCAAGGAATATTTGTACCACCTTGTACCCATACTCAAATCAAAGATAATTCAATTACCTATCCAATGAGGTATAATACATTTTAATAAATAGAGGCGGTCATATCGTAATATCACAAAAAGCGTTACTGTGTCAAAATAATAATAAACAACTTCTGAGAGTATCAAGGAATATTTGTACCACCTTGTACCTATACTCAAATCAAAGATAATTTAATTACCTATCCAATGAAGTATAATACGTTATAATACATAGAGGCGGTCATACCGTAAAGCCACAATATGCGTTACCCTTTACCCAAAATGTTAAACAACAACTTCTGAGAGTATCAAGGAATATTTGTACCACCTTGTACCCATACTCAAATCAAAGATAATTCAATTACCTATCCAATGAGATATACTGCGTTATAATACATAGAGGCGGTCATATCGTAATATCACAAAAAGCGTTACTGTGTCAAAATAATAATAAACAACTTCTGAGAGTATCAAGGAATATTTGTACCACCTTGTACCTATACTCAAATCAAAGATAATTCAATTACCTATCCAATGAGATATACTGCGTTATAATACATAGAGGCGGTCATATCGTAATATCACAATAAGCGTTACCCTTTACCCAAAATGGTAAACAACAACTTCTGAGAGTATCAAGGAATATTTGTACCACCTTGTACCCATACTCAAATCAAAGATAATTTAATTACCTATCCATTGAAGTATAATACGTTATAATACATAGAGGCGGTCATATCGTAATATCACAAAAAGCGTTACTGTGTCAAAATAATAATAAACAACTTCTGAGAGTATCAAGGAATATTTGTACCACCTTGTACCTATACTCAAATCAAAGATAATTCAATTACCTATCCAATGAGATATACTGCGTTATAATACATAGAGGCGGTCATATCGTAATATCACAATAAGCGTTACCCTTTACCCAAAATGGTAAACAACAACTTCTGAGAGTATCAAGGAATATTTGTACCACCTTGTACCCATACTCAAATCAAAGATAATTCAATTACCTATCCAATGAGATATACTGCGTTATAATACATTGAGGCGGTCATACCGTAATATCACAATAAGCGTTACCCTTTACCCAAAATGGTAAACAACAACTTCTGAGAGTATCAAGGAATATTTGTACCACCTTGTACCCATACTCAAATCAAAGATAATTCAATTACCTATCCAATGAGGTATAATACATTTTAATAAATAGAGGCGGTCATATCGTAATATCACAAAAAGCGTTACTGTGTCAAAATAATAATAAACAACTTCTGAGAGTATCAAGGAATATTTGTACCACCTTGTACCTATACTCAAATCAAAGATATTTCAATTACCTATCCAATGAAGTATAATACGTTATAATACATAGAGGCGGTCATACCGTAAAGCCACAATATGCGTTACCCTTTACCCAAAATGTTAAACAACAACTTCTGAGAGTATCAAGGAATATTTGTACCACCTTGTACCCATACTCAAATCAAAGATAATTCAATTACCTATCCAATGAGATATACTGCGTTATAATACATAGAGGCGGTCATATCGTAATATCACAAAAAGCGTTACTGTGTCAAAATAATAATAAACAACTTCTGAGAGTATCAAGGAATATTTGTACCACCTTGTACCTATACTCAAATCAAAGATAATTCAATTACCTATCCAATGAGATATACTGCGTTATAATACATAGAGGAGGTCATATCGTAATATCACAATAAGCGTTACCCTTTACCCAAAATGGTAAACAACAACTTCTGAGAGTATCAAGGAATATTTGTACCACCTTGTACCCATACTCAAATCAAAGATAATTTAATTACCTATCCATTGAAGTATAATACGTTATAATACATAGAGGCGGTCATATCGTAATATCACAAAAAGCGTTACTGTGTCAAAATAATAATAAACAACTTCTGAGAGTATCAAGGAATATTTGTACCACCTTGTACCTATACTCAAATCAAAGATAATTCAATTACCTATCCAATGAGATATACTGCGTTATAATACATAGAGGCGGTCATATCGTAATATCACAATAAGCGTTACCCTTTACCCAAAATGGTAAACAACAACTTCTGAGAGTATCAAGGAATATTTGTACCACCTTGTACCCATACTCAAATCAAAGATAATTTAATTACCTATCCATTGAAGTATAATACGTTATAATACATAGAGGCGGTCATATCGTAATATCACAAAAAGCGTTACTGTGTCAAAATAATAATAAACAACTTCTGAGAGTATCAAGGAATATTTGTACCACCTTGTACCTATACTCAAATCAAAGATAATTCAATTACCTATCCAATGAGATATACTGCGTTATAATACATAGAGGCGGTCATATCGTAATATCACAATAAGCGTTACCCTTTACCCAAAATGGTAAACAACAACTTCTGAGAGTATCAAGGAATATTTGTACCACCTTGTACCCATACTCAAATCAAAGATAATTTAATTACCTATCCATTGAAGTATAATACGTTATAATACATAGAGGCGGTCATATCGTAATATCACAAAAAGCGTTACTGTGTCAAAATAATAATAAACAACTTCTGAGAGTATCAAGGAATATTTGTACCACCTTGTACCTATACTCAAATCAAAGATAATTCAATTACCTATCCAATGAGATATACTGCGTTATAATACATAGAGGCGGTCATATCGTAATATCACAATAAGCGTTACCCTTTACCCAAAATGGTAAACAACAACTTCTGAGAGTATCAAGGAATATTTGTACCACCTTGTACCCATACTCAAATCAAAGATAATTCAATTACCTATCCATTGAAGTATAATACGTTATAATACATAGAGGCGGTCATATCGTAATATCACAAAAAGCGTTACTGTGTCAAAATAATAATAAACAACTTCTGAGAGTATCAAGGAATATTTGTACCACCTTGTACCTATACTCAAATCAAAGATAATTCAATTACCTATCCAATGAGATATACTGCGTTATAATACATAGAGGCGGTCATATCGTAATATCACAATAAGCGTTACCCTTTACCCAAAATGGTAAACAACAACTTCTGAGAGTATCAAGGAATATTTGTACCACCTTGTACCCATACTCAAATCAAAGATAATTTAATTACCTATCCATTGAAGTATAATACGTTATAATACATAGAGGCGGTCATATCGTAATATCACAAAAAGCGTTACTGTGTCAAAATAATAATAAACAACTTCTGAGAGTATCAAGGAATATTTGTACCACCTTGTACCTATACTCAAATCAAAGATAATTCAATTACCTATCCAATGAGATATACTGCGTTATAATACATAGAGGCGGTCATATCGTAATATCACAATAAGCGTTACCCTTTACCCAAAATGGTAAACAACAACTTCTGAGAGTATCAAGGAATATTTGTACCACCTTGTACCCATACTCAAATCAAAGATAATTTAATTACCTATCCATTGAAGTATAATACGTTATAATACATAGAGGCGGTCATATCGTAATATCACAAAAAGCGTTACTGTGTCAAAATAATAATAAACAACTTCTGAGAGTATCAAGGAATATTTGTACCACCTTGTACCTATACTCAAATCAAAGATAATTCAATTACCTATCCAATGAGATATACTGCGTTATAATACATAGAGGCGGTCATATCGTAATATCACAATAAGCGTTACCCTTTACCCAAAATGGTAAACAACAACTTCTGAGAGTATCAAGGAATATTTGTACCACCTTGTACCCATACTCAAATCAAAGATAATTCAATTACCTATCCAATGAGATATACTGCGTTATAATACATTGAGGCGGTCATACCGTAATATCACAATAAGCGTTACCCTTTACCCAAAATGGTAAACAACAACTTCTGAGAGTATCAAGGAATATTTGTACCACCTTGTACCCATACTCAAATCAAAGATAATTCAATTACCTATCCAATGAGATATACTGCGTTATAATACATAGAGGCGGTCATATCGTAATATCACAATAAGCGTTACCCTTTACCCAAAATGGTAAACAACAACTTCTGAGAGTATCAAGGAATATTTGTACCACCTTGTACCCATACTCAAATCAAAGATAATTTAATTACCTATCCATTGAAGTATAATACGTTATAATACATAGAGGCGGTCTTATCGTAATATCACAATAAGCGTTACTGTGTCAAAATAATAATAAACAACTTCTGAGAGTATCAAGGAATATTTGTACCACCTTGTACCTATACTCAAATCAAAGATAATTTAATTACCTATCCAATGAAGTATAATACGTTATAATACATAGAGGCGGTCATACCGTAAAGCCACAATATGCGTTACCCTTTACCCAAAATGTTAAACAACAACTTCTGAGAGTATCAAGGAATATTTGTACCACCTTGTACCCATACTCAAATCAAAGATAATTCAATGACCTATCCAATGAGGTATAATACATTTTAATACATAGAGGCGGTCATACCGTTATATCACAAAAAGCGTTACTGTGTCAAAATAATAATAAACAACTTCTGAGAGTATCAAGGAATGTTTGTACCACCTTGTATTTATACTCAAAGGAAAAATAATTCAATTACCTATAAAATGAGGTATAAACGTTTTAATTTATAGAGGCGTACGTACCGTTAAAGAACAAAAATCGTTTCTTTGTACTCAAAATGTTAAACCGTGAATCAGTACCCAAGCGGAAATTCTTCAAATGCATTAAGAAGTTGGTGTATTAATACAAGACAATGTTATGGATGGCAACTTCATAACTCATCTCACAGAACGTTTCTGGACTACTTCTTAGGTACCAAGGTGTATTTGAACCACAGTGTAAGTATTCTCAACTCAGAGATACATTTATAACCTATTCCTTTTTTGCTCAGTTATTGTATTTTTACTTGTAAATAATAATAAACAGAACTATGTTTTTTCTGAATTTTCGGAAGTAACGATGTCTTGCTTACAAAAGAATATCGGTACATTTGTACCCTGTAACGGTATCCACCTGTAAGATTCAAAATTTCTATTAAGTCAGATGTAGGACATTTGAGGCAGCCATACCCTTAAGTCCATAGAAAAGGGCTTACTTTAGTGTTAACTTGACGGAAATGACGACTTGTGAGGGTACAAAACAATAAAAGTACCACTATATAAGGGTATTCAAATAAAATATAAACAAAGAAAACAATTGAAGCAGTCATACCGTAAATGGTTAAAGATCTCAAGAAAGGAGGTAAAATGTTCTGCAGTGTCGGCAGTAATATAGTCTAAAGATGAAAAGAGACATTTGTATCACAATGTAAAGATGTATTGGTACTCATTCGAAGGATTATGTATCTATATCCAATTAATTATACAACGTAATTACAAATAGAGGCGGACATCCTTTAAACGCTATAAAATTTCACTAATGAATCAGATCATAGTTATATTTGACCCGATGGTACAGAGCACCATGTAAGCGTATGTTAATACAGATATTTTAATCTCTCTCCCCCCACCCCCACCCCCCCCCCCCCCCCCCCCCCCTTAAAAAAAAGAGGTGTGTAACGTTACAACGCATAGAGGCGGTCATATCGTAAAAATAGATTAACGTAAATAGTCAGATTCACTTTTTGTTGTATCTGGAACAACAAAAATATTTTATGGATGTACAAGTTTTTTATTTTCACAATGGAACAACAATGTTTGAGGTTACCAAGGAATTTTTCTACCATCTTGATGTTTACTCAAATGAAAAATAATACGTTTATTTATCTTAAGATGTATGTTGTATCATGGTACATTGTGGCGGTAATCCCGTAAAATAAAACAAAACTTATATGTGACCATAATGTTAGTTGTGGTCAGATAAAAAACTTCAGAGACAACCAAGCAATACTGATAACACCTTCTAAGTATACCAAAAACTAAGCGATATTTTAACTGTTTTTATAATGACATTGGTCTCGTTATAATACATAGACGAAGTCACCCTCAACATTAAAAAAACGAAACTCTGTAGCCTCAAAATTCCTCAAATCTTTGAATGGAACATCTCATCATATTTTTATTTCAATGTGCCTGTGTTTATCCGATTAACTTATCAATCAAAAGTGATCCTAGACATTTAAAAGGGTTGATTATTTTGAGCAATGTTTTTAAAGAGTCCTCAATATATATTCGATTTATTTTGATGACGGACCTTAATGTACAGAGAGGAAACCAAAACGATTACATCATTCACAACGACAACAACATATACACCTGGCAGAAGGTTTTGCAACATAACCACTTCCTTAATTCTGTCTATGTAATGTAGGCAATCTGAGAACATTAGGGGCTTCCAAATTTCAAAACTCTTCTGACTATTGCATTATCAGAACAAAATGGAACCTCAGCATCCTGTTCAATAAAAGAGACGTTTCCGGGTAACTATTTGTGCTCATTGGGGTTGCACTAAATAAAACGGCTTTCTTTCATGTTTCTTTATTTTCAGTAATGAGTCGATGTCAGTAAATGTTGACACCCATCTCTTCTTATCAAATATTGCTGTCACAGCAAAACCTTTTCGACTATGAAGTTTGGATGTTTTACATGAATTACGTTTATAAAAATGTATCGATATAATTACTTAAGATGTTTACGGTTCTTATATCTGCAAACGCTGTTCAACCTGACAAAAAAAACTTTAATATGAAATAGATCCTTAATGTTAATCGAATGTCAGGATTGTGCAGTCGTGCAATGTATAGATTGAAGAAGTAACCGAAAAATCAGTCTTAATCGAACGTTGAAATACTTCTCTTGAAGCATATGGAATTAAGAACAAAAAGTGACCTCTATGAAAATATCAATGATGTGGTATATGCGGTAGTATGTATAATGTCATATGCAGATTAATGTGACAAGCAACGTTTTGGAAACTTTTCACTAGCGCTAGCTATGATGTTGAATGTAGAACTTAACCTAATGAGATTGTTTTAGAATCTAACTTTGAGGTACATATTGAAAGAATTTAAAAAATCTAACTAACTCATTTCTTCGACAATTTCACACCAAATTCAGCAATTACGAGAAAATTGTTATTGACCTGATGTCATCGAATTAAAAAAAAACGTTTTTGTACCAAATTAAATGTCTGGTAATTGATACATCAGCAACTTTAAATCACAGAAAATCATTGAGTCGATCACTATCAAAACGGTATGAACATAAGTCATAACAATATTGACCAAAGCCATGTTAGAGAAGAATGTTCATTTCTAGCAGAGTGTGATATATTTATCTGTTGTGCCTGTAAAAATGATGAGACCATAAACAATACCGTGAACTATGAGATGAAACAAAATGAAGTAATTTATGCCATTAATAATCTGATAGACGTCAAAGCGCAAGGTCATTATGCAAGACCTACAGAAATGATAAAATGTGGTAAATCCTAACTCATACCCTTTTTGCATGTTACGTTAAATACTGTTTTGAACAACAGGAAATTCCCCATTAAATGGCCTAGGATACTAGCCTTACCACTCAACAAGAAAGGCAAGAAACATACGTTAATCATTATAGAGGAATAACGTAATATGGTTTAAACATATTTTTATTCAATAAAGAATCTGGTTCGGCAAACAAGCAAAACTCTGCTTATGCTAATGCCTCACCAGTACATACATCAGATAAATTAATACACAAGAACTAGACACAAAATATGACATTGTAAAGTACAATCAAAATAAAGTATCTGTACAACATGTGCTTATTTATATATATGTTCTTTGCAGCTTGACTTCATTTATAATAACACTATTAGCGGTACTTATCTTAATGATGTATTGATGAAGGGACTTTACTATTTGCAAATTGACGTCATTAGCTGTTTGAGGTGTTCCGTATAACACATTTTGGAGGCTATAGCCATTTGCATAGAAAAATGAATTATTTCTGGCAACCATATACAGCTCACATGTAAACAGGTAATGTACAACATCTTCATTGTGATACCCACAAGCGCATTCAGGAGTGTTTGAAATATATCTATTTACTTTATCTGCGTTTAGATCACTGCACCCAAGCTTAAGTCTACTATGTATAATCTGACAGAAACGACTTCCATAATTCAGATCAAGATAATTGCTATTTGCTTCATCATTTTTCAGCAGAGATTTAAATTCACTTATGGTGTTTGCTTGCAGGAACGTAATATTGTTGGCAACCTTTAACATTTATACTTAACAAGAGGTTGGCAAGTTTTTGTGATAAGACAACTGAGTCTCAAGGTAGGTTTCGTGCTGGATACAGCACAATAGTAATATAATATTTTTGTTCTACAGTATCTAGTTTAAAATATTTCTAAAACTCAATCTCATTATTTTGACAAAATACGTGGCGTCATAGAGACATGTGCTTCAAATATTTTCTTTTTTTCTCTCTGTTGTTGAATTGCAAACTTACAGGAATTGAACGTTCGAAAGTATTCACTTGTCCGAGGTTTTTGATATTTTGTACTTCTTTTATACTGATGATATGATAGTGTCTTACTGGTGAAACTTTAATTGTTTTAGAAAGATAGATTATCGGAACAGAAAAGCATGAAATGGGGTCTAGATGTCAATCTAGATTAAACTGAAAATATAGATTTTAGAAATTGGAGTAAAGGTTCTCTTAAAATTGTGTGTTTGGCAAAGCATTTATTAAAAAATCACACTAAACAATTAATTTTGGTTAACAGTTTTAAACCCGTTTTGTTGGTGTTGATGTCCTCGTTCAGAAGACATGAAGTACTAAGGATTTACAATACAAGTTTAAGAATATATACCCGTTATTTCAATTCACTATTCTGTTGTGCGGATAAAGAAAATGTTGTCGTACCCTAGTCAAATGTGGGATCATTCAAAATTTGGATCTACCTTTAATAATTAATGTTGGCAAACATAGCGCCATTTTTTAAATAGTAAATTATAGGTGACCCATGTGTGCATCTTAGATGGTTGTAACCTGTGGTACCATGTGTGCTTCTTGCTCCCAATGGTGACATGTGTGTATCTAGGGTGCTTGTATTTGGTTGTCCCATGTGTCCATCTTTGGTGCTTTGATGATTCAATGTGTATTTTGAGGCTACAGAGTTTCGTTTTTTTAATGTTGAGGGTGACTTCGTCTATGTATTATAACGAGACCAATGTCATTATAAAAACAGTTAAAATATCGCTTAGTTTTTGGTATACTTAGAAGGTGTTATCAGTATTGCTTGGTTGTCTCTGAAGTTTTTTATCTGACCACAACTAACATTATGGTCACATATAAGTTTTGTTTTATTTTACGGGATTACCGCCACAATGTACCATGATACAACATACATCTTAAGATAAATAAACGTATTATTTTTTATTTGAGTAAACATCAAGATGGTAGAAAAATTCCTTGGTAACCTCAAACATTGTTGTTCCATTGTGAAAATAAAAAACTTGTACATCCATAAAATATTTTTGTTGTTCCAGATACAACAAAAAGTGAATCTGACTATTTACGTTAATCTATTTTTACGATATGACCGCCTCTATGCGTTGTAACGTTACACACCTCTTTTTTTTAAGGGGGGGGTGGGGGTGGGGGGAGAGAGATTAAAATATCTGTATTAACATACGCTTACATGGTGCTCTGTACCATCGGGTCAAATATAACTATGATCTGATTCATTAGTGAAATTTTATAGCGTTTAAAGGATGTCCGCCTCTATTTGTAATTACGTTGTATAATTAATTGGATATAGATACATAATCCTTCGAATGAGTACCAATACATCTTTACATTGTGATACAAATGTCTCTTTTCATCTTTAGACAATATTACTGCCGACACTGCAGAACATTTTACCTCCTTTCTTGAGATCTTTAACCATTTACGGTATGACTGCTTCAATTGTTTTCTTTTTTTATATTTTATTTGAATACCCTTATATAGTGGTACTTTTATTGTTTTGTACCCTCACAAGTCATTTCCGTCAAGTTAACACTAAAGTAAGCCCTGTTCTATGGACTTAAGGGTATGACTGCCTCAAATGTCTTACATCTGACTTAATAGAAACTTTGAATCTTACAGGTGGATACCGTTACAGGGTACAAATGTACCGATATTCTTTTGTAAGCAAGACATCGTTACTTCCGAAAATTCAGAAAAAACATAGTTCTGTTTATTATTATTTACAAGTAAAAATACAATAACTGAGCAAAAAAGGAATAGGTTATAAATGTATCTCTGAGTTGAGAATACTTACACTGTGGTTCAAATACACCTTGGTACCTAAGAAGTAGTCCAGAAACGTTCTGTGAGATGAGTTATGAAGTTTCCATCCATAACATTGTCTTGTATTAATACACCAACTTCTTAATGCATTTGAAGAATTTCCGCTTGGGTACTGATTCACGGTTTAACATTTTGAGTACAAAGAAACGATTTTTGTTCTTTAACGGTACGTACGCCTCTATAAATTAAAACGTTTATACCTCATTTTATAGGTAATTGAATTATTTTTCCTTTGAGTATAAATACAAGGTGGTACAAACATTCCTTGATACTCTCAGAAGTTGTTTATTATTATTTTGAAACAGTAACGCTTTTTGTGATATAACGGTATGACCGCCTCTATGTATTAAAATGTATTATACCTCATTGGATAGGTCATTGAATTATCTTTGATTTGAGTATGGGTACAAGGTGGTACAAATATTCCTTGATACTCTCAGAAGTTGTTGTTTATCATTTTGGGTAAAGGGTAACGCATATTGTGGCTTTACGGTATGACCGCCTCTATGTATTATAACGTATTATACTTCATTGGATAGGTAATTGAAATATCTTTGATTTGGGTATGGGTACAAGGTGGTACAAATATTCCTTGATACTCTCAGAAGTTGTTGTTTATCATTTTGGGTAAATAGTAACGCATATTGTGGCTTTACGGTATGACCGCCTCTATGTATTATAACGTATTATACTTCATTGGATTGATAATTAAATTATCTTTGATTTGAGTATGGGTACCAGGTGGTACAAATATTCCTTGATACTCTCAGAAGTTATTGTTTATCATTTTGGGTAAATAGTAACGCATATTGTGGCTTTACGGTATGACCGCCTCTATGTATTATAACGTATTATACTTCATTGGATAGGTAATTAAATTATCTTTGATTTGAGTATAGGTACAAGGTGGTACAAATATTCCTTGATACTCTCAGAAGTTGTTTATTATCATTTTGACACAGTAACGCTTATTGTGACTTTACGGTACGACCGCCTCTATGTATCACAATGTAGTATACCTCGTTGGATAGGTAATTGAATTATCTTTAATTTGAGTATACATACAAGGTGGTACAACCACTCCTTGATACTCTCAGAAGTTGTTTATTATTATTTTGACACAGTAACGCTTTTTGTGATATAACGGTATGACCGCCTCTATGTATTAAAATGTATTATACCTCATTGGATAGGTCATTGAATTATCTTTGATTTGAGTATGGGTACAAGGTGGTACAAATATTCCTTGATACTCTCAGAAGTTGTTGTTTATCATTTTGGGTAAAGGGTAACGCATATTGTGGCTTTACGGTATGACCGCCTCTATGTATTATAACGTATTATACTTCATTGGATAGGTAATTGAAATATCTTTGATTTGAGTATGGGTACAAGGTGGTACAAATATTCCTTGATACTCTCAGAAGTTGTTGTTTATCATTTTGGGTAAATAGTAACGCATATTGTGGCTTTACGGTATGACCGCCTCTATGTATTATAACGTATTATACTTCATTGGATTGAAAATTAAATTATCTTTGATTTGAGTATGGGTACAAGGTGGTACAAATATTCCTTGATACTCTCAGAAGTTGTTGTTTATCATTTTGGGTAAATAGTAACGCATATTGTGGCTTTACGTTATGACCGCCTCTATGTATTATAACGTATTATACTTCATTGGATAGGTAATTAAATTATCTTTGATATGAGTATAGGTACAAGGTGGTACATATATTCCTTGATACTCTCAGAAGTTGTTGTTTATTATTTTGACACAGTAACGCTTTTTGTGATATAACGGTATGACCGCCTCTATGTATTAAAATGTATTATACCTCATTGGATAGGTCATTGAATTATCTTTGATTTGAGTATGGGTACAAGGTGGTACAATTATTCCTTGATACTCTCAGAAGTTGTTGTTTACCATTTTGGGTAAAGGGTAACGCTTATTGTGATATTACGTTATGACCGCCTCTATGTATTATAACGTATTATACTTCATTGGATAGGTAATTAAATTATCTTTGATTTGAGTATAGGTACAAGGTGGTACAAATATTCCTTGATACTCTCAGAAGTTGTTTATTATCATTTTGACACAGTAACGCTTATTGTGACTTTACGGTACGACCGCCTCTATGTATCACAATGTAGTATACCTCGTTGGATAGGTAATTGAATTATCTTTAATTTGAGTATACATACAAGGTGGTACAACCACTCCTTGGTACCCTTCGAATAAGTAAATGGAAAATGTGAATATCGAATAAGGAATAAGGAATAAGTAACCAACTTCACACTGCCGGGGAATTCGAGTAACTCCAAGAAATTGAGCGGATTTTGCTGCGTGCTAGATAACTATAGCTTTACAATGCATTGCCTCTTATTACCAGTCCTAATTAGAAAATTCGAGTCTTCTTGGATGGTCCATGTATCACATTTTATTGGGGAAATATGGGCATCTTTTGAAAAATATTACAAATGTTACTAATTGCAAGACAATATGTTTGGAACCAGAAGAGCAGTCATTACATACACAGTACAAAAGGTGTCCATGATAAAATGACAGCCTGCATTTTTGGCTTGATGCATGGTAAATAGTGTTGAGCAATGATATTTTTTACCCTTTGAGGAAAATACATTTGTCAGAAACCAATATTTGTTGGGAGAAATTTGAACAATTGAAATTTTCAAATAAATATGCTACTATGCATTGAATTTTAATCCTTTTCCTTAAAATTGAAGGATAGTGTTCGTATTGGTGTTTGAACAAAGACCTTTCATAGTGTATTGCATTACAACAAAAGGAAACATTGTAACCTAATGAAAGCAATAGAACTGAATAGTTTGTAACTCACTTCTTTCAAAAGTAAGATATATAAAATCATTTTAAACGTTCAACCAACACATGTATCAACTTTAGTTTTTAGATCGAATCATTGAATTCCCACTTTTCAACAATTAAATATACTTTCTTAGTGATTCAGAAAGATATTTTTATCAAAATCTGAACTTTTTTTTAAATTTCATCATGTTCATTTTATCAACTTTTGAGGATTTTACCATTCTATGAATGATGGGTTGATTACATCCATCAGAAACATAAGAGTTAAAATGAAATAAATATTTCAGTTGATTCATAATGATAAAAAACATAAGGTTTGCAAATTACACTTAATCTACAGCAAGTGAAAAAGCAGTGGGTTGATGGAGATGGATAATTTAGCATCGAGTATTTGGGATAGCATTACGTTTTCCGTGCAGGAAGTGTGCTTATTAATAGATAATGCTTATGAAAATGTCTAAGTTCTCCTTCAAAAAGATTGTCCTATCATCAAGCTTTATGATAAAGGCGTTTTAGTCTGCATTGGAATATTCACATCGCATTCAATTAACGTTTTCTTCTCTTTGAAATAAGAGACACGATGGTGTTAGTATCTGTGATGTTCGGAAGATTGTGTAATTGATTGATAGTGTTTTGACAACTTGTGTTCGAGAATTCGTTTCAACATTTCCCCTACCGGCCGGATTAGATGTTTCTATTTCATCAGTTATAGTAAACATAAATTGATAAACTATTTTCAAATTAAATCAACTTTGATTTATGCCATTTCAAATGAACTATTATTTTCTCCTCAGCACACGCTTGTCAGTCCTGTGATGCAAATACATTCATAGAAATTAATCGAGGAATGGATAAAATGCATTATTTGCATGCCCTAAAACATTTTGAATGTCTGTATTAATATGAAAATATGTCTGCGATTTTATCACAGAGAAGGAATCAACTCTCACCTTAAACCTAATTACACCTCGGCCCCAAAGTCAGCACTATGAGATCTTGATGTGCCTATTGTATTCCTCAGTACCTATTTTCATCAGAAATTGCAAATTCAGTGTCACATGGTTTTCCTCTCATAACTCAGACACATTTTTTTCTTTTTCTTGTTTCACATTATTTGTCTTTTGACTAATATTCTGTACTGTTGTTAGGCATATTTCCCTTAAGAGTTATGAAATGCTATAACCAAATAAAGAAAGCATATGCATGGAGATAATGATGAAATATGACATGAATACAACCTCATTATTACGTAAAACCTGCAACACAAAATGATAGAAACATGAATCAGTATCACGTTTTCTTTCTTTAACGACTTCAGAAGATTGGTCATGGCGCATATGACTTTCCACAATAACCAATACGCTGTTTATTGATAGCAATAGTACCTTATATAGGGGGCCCATACTTGTTAGACGTTATGTAAAATAAGTATTTCTGTTTGCGGCAACAATAAGGATTTTTTTTCCATATGACTTTGATCTCTTAGCTATTTCATTATAGAAATAATATAGGTTTGAGAAATATTTAAAAACCTTTTTTTCTGAATAGGAGCTGAATAGTATTGTAAGTGGAGAATGCCCTTCTTTACATCACCGTTATTTATTAACCAATGTCCATAATAATTTATTAGCAATGTTAACAATATTTTCCAATGGATTTGCTGGCTTCAGAATATCAAGTTTGTGACTTGTTCTGTTGAGAAATAAGCTCGATGAAATAGAAAAGATAAAGAGCTTTAAAATGAAGAGTAACAGTAAACTTGTATATGATAGGTTTTATAGCAGCTAAAATGATGTAAATAAAATTGTTATTTTGAAAACATGTATTTTGCCTTCGCATTTCAAAACACACTTGCCTCCAATTATTCATCTGAAATATAAGATGCCATTTAAACACTAATAGTCAGCAGCATACAAATGTATGTAAAACACCCATCCTTTCATTGTTCTAAATGATCCGTTGACATGCTATAAATCAATATTACAGTAATTACTTAGATTTAGCATATGCAATTTACATTTTTCTATTTCTTATTTATTCATTAGAAAAATTTGAATAACATTTTTGTGGGTAATTGTTCTAAAATACCAATTTTTTATTAATTATATTTTGATTTGTTTTTTTTTTGGCAACAGAATTCTTAAAATTAGATGTTTAAATCGAGATGTGGAAATAGGTGTGAATAGTGGGAAATTTAAAACTTTTGATTTTTTTTACATCCTGTCCTAACTTCATATCGTGGGTTAAATGGAATAAAAGTATGATAGTTTATCATATAGCGTATGTTTTTATATCTAATGACGAAACACAAATGTGTTTGCTATTCATTGCACATGTTAAGAAGCAAGAAGATAAAGTAGCTTGACTGGAGAATGATTAACTGTAAGATACTAAATGAATGAGTTATTGTTTAATGCTGATTGGACAACATTCATTCATTCATTCATTCAGTGAAATAATTTGATGTATGTAAGGATGAAAAATAAAAAAAGTTAAGAGTTTTGTTGTTCAATATTTTAAACAATGATGGCACGCTAGACCTTCCGTCATAGACACCTGCCCTGTTTAAATACAATCCAAGGTATATTATTCGATAACCGGCAATCTGAGAATGCAGGCTAGAACTGGAGATCCAATCGATTACCAATCAGTTACGATTAGCCTAATGCAAGACGCAAGTACACATGTTATTTACTTTTGACTATCCTGGACTGTTCATACAATTTATTCTTTTATATATGTTTCCCCTTTTACATGTTGCTTATTTATTTGCTACTTGTTGAATTTGTTTTAATCTTAAGACACAGCCAGCAGACAAATGAAATATAATATGGCTTTCGTCACACAATGATAAACGCAATAATGAGGGTGAAAACCATTCCAAGGTGAAGTTTAATTTACCTTTTAATTATATTATATGCTCCTTCTTTGATACTTTAACTATTCGCTTGTTCATAACAATATACGTTTACAGTGATGTAAATGACCATGCATCATCGGTGTAAGGGCCTGGCTATAGCAGAAGTGATAATAATACTGGTTATATCAAGGAACCCACACTTAGTGCACAGTGCTTTTGACATCCTACTATGTAACTATAGTTGACCAAATCTATTTCAATTCATCAACACTCTCAGCAGCATAAGCAAGGCATGTGTACACGACCCGTCTGTTTGTCGTTGTGTCCACAACAGACTAATTCTACACAAGATAAAAATTCAGGCGTCAAGTCCACGCGTATCTTGCAGAAAACTATTCTGGTGAATGTGGCGAATCAGTAATTGAAGCGGGTCCTTTTCTCAGCTGCTGTGTGATAAGATGTTTCTATATACCCTCGTATGCTTTTAGATAAGGATGGATTACTTTCTTTTTGCATGGATTATTTGCACATTACTATATTCGTAGATTAAACTTCATGATTGACCCTTACAGTCCTCTTTAGTTGCTCCAGTTCAGTTCCTTCGAATTTACTTCGATAATATCTCATGAACAATTAAAAATCTTACATTATTCATCATTAACGCAACAGCAGAAGATTTCTGGCTTAATGCTCTTTTAAGGCTTTCAACATTTGCTTATCAACCAGGAAATGCAATAACAGGCTATTCCCGTTCATGCAAACTAAGCTACTTAAACAAATCAACTTAGTAAGTTTCACGCCTGATATCTTTTACCTAGATTTGGATTAGGTTAATCATCAATTTGGTGAAGTAATTACCCTGTTTTGGATCATCAAAATAGGGTGTTTAACTATAAATTGCTGAAATAGAAAACTTATTCTATTAATTGTTTGGATTTCAATTCAGTAATCTGTAACTTTAAGTGTTGTTTTTAGACGTTGTTATTGCTATTTTACAATTAACATTATATCAACAAAGGAGATAAATATCTACAGTCGGTTAGGGTTAATAATGCCTACAAGGAAAAACGCCTACTAGGAATAATGCCTACACGCTTACCTGCACACAAGTAAACTGTTCAAATTAGTTTGGAATAATGCCTACAATAGAGCATTAGCTAACAGACAGATTAAGAAAGTAAGAGATACTGAGCAAGTGCTTTGATAATAATGTATTTAATGAATATATAACTTTCCCCAAAATATATAGATAGATTAAGATAGTAAGAGACAACAAACAATTGTTAAGACAGCAATGTATTTGATAGATATATCACTTACTCAAACTATTGAGAGGGAATAGCTTTCATGAATTAAAACAATCCTTTTAATCTAAATCTAAGTAAAGTCTTAAACGTCCTCAAGTCATCTTAATAAGCAGGAACTATCAGTTTTCTAAGCAGCACTCTAAGTGACAAGGAACTGAATTAGTTTATTATGTGTGTTAACAAAATGTTTCTTATTAACAATGGCAAATCCAAAGAGGCAAAATTTCAAAACCTCATACCCTAGTATCAGTGCAGTTCCACTATCCGAGAATATATCCTGTCGTAAGAGCTCTTTTCAACTTGCTATACCCAATGCATCGAGGTATGCTGTACCTCCAATGTGAATTTGAGATGTATCGAGAAAAATCGACATTAACCTTTATGTAAACTCACTCTTTTTCACGAATCTCTATTTTGAATTCAAAATGTATTAGTATACCATGAAATATCCAAGAAAAGTTAGCGCTTCATAATGTTTCATTTACCAGATAATGTCGACTGCCCGAATTTCAATGATCACTAAATCTCTTTTTGAAAATATACCATTGTCGAATAATACTTTATTGACTGAGAAAGGGCGTGGTTAAGTCTCCCGCGTGGCGATAGATATCTAAGAGATTGTTACGTATGAAAATCGCAGGTCAATTGATTTTCCTACAGGATAAGGGAAAATTTGATGTACCCTGATGTCATGGAGATTTTCTCTGTCTTTACTTAGATCTATAATTAAACTTTATGCATCACAACAAATATGTATTTTTTCCCTTTCCATACAGGTAAATACGACATACGATTGTTTACAATTGTTCAATTGGACAATACAGGCAAGTAGTGATCAAACGGCTTTGACACTATAATTTGATGGTGTAATTATTGGGAGCCTGCTTCAGATTGGTTAAAATTGTATTTGAAATTACAAGCGTTCTAACACATTGGGAAGGTCTTAGAGTTTTGAGACCCTAAACAATAGCATTTCCACAGTTTTGTGAAATGAAAATTGGTTAATTCAACTGACGGAATGCGGCAATCATATACTAAAACCCTTCCTCGGTAACTGAGCCTGTGGTGACTTAAAATGATAACAAAAAGCTGGATGAAACTGACTTGCGAAAAAGATCAGCAGAAATGACAATTCAATTAATGTCTAAAGACCTTTTCTCTTTGCTTGTTGGAAAAAATTGAGGATATCGATAGGGTAAGAGTGTGCTTTCATCTCTTCTGTTAGATCTTGAAATTCTATCTAATTGAACGTGGACATGAACGGAAGTTAATTTTTTTAATTTCTAAGCTTGATTTAGAAACACATTATATGCTCTCACATGCAACCAGTGTCACCTTGAAACGTTAAAAAAGTTCCCATTTGTCATGCTTCCCTCTGAGAAATATCTGAAATTCGTCTTTACAACAAAATGTCTTTGAAAAAGTATATCTATTTAGAATATCATATTAACTATTGTTTCTAAATACAGTATGAAATGAAATGTCGTTATGTACTTTTATAATTGAATGATATGTTTCCCTTGTGCTGTTTAAAACTTTTAGCATTATGATATCGAATGGTAACATTCTCTAAATATTGTTTCAGGCGAAGGAACAGCGAAGACATTGTTTGTGTAATTGTACTTCCCTTTTCGAGATGTACTAGTTATTGCTAATGTAACAAACTGAAAACTGGGTATCGAACGTAAAGTATTGTTTTCAAATATTACAATCAAGAAAGTGAACTTGTTCGCGGGTTTGCCAGAAGTAGTTAGATTGCTTCCTACTGACAAAAGCCTTAAAATGTCTTATACGCTTCAAATGACATATACGCTAATAACAAGATTCTGTATTATGAAAGTAGGGAATGAGTACAATTCGATGAAACATTACAAAATGTTTCATTACGGACAAATATTTTATTAAGACCAATGATATAGTTGTGACTTTTTTCTTGATTTTATCATAAATTAATTTTCCACAAACAAACCTATTTGAATTGAATGAATTTAGTAAAGAATAGAGAAATTAGAGCAGATAATGAAAGACAAACATTCAGCCACTTGTATGTGACACCCTGACATTACCCGCTAAATTGGATGGTGACAACTGATTGATATTGATTCTACTATCTATCGGGCTTAATTCAATGAAATGTTGTCTAGATTTTGACTCTCTACTTCTTGTATGAAATGTATCTGTTATGTTCTTTACATGGGGTCACAGTATTTGTCTCATTATAGATTATCAGAAGTTAGACTTTTACCCCTCCCTCTTCTCTCCCCCTATCCCCCTTACTAATACAATCGCATCAAGTCAAGGTTTTACGTTGGGATACCACCATCCCAAAGTATGCTGACATGACAAAGGTGTTCCTACAACATCTTATCCCATAGTTCATTGACAAATTCTGCGATTGTGAAAAAACAAGATCCTGGATTCAAGTTTGTAAAAACAACTATTTTAATCCTTACATTATATGAAAAAAATTTGGTAAATCAAATCAGTCTCTGCAAAGAAATATATAGGTTTATGAAATAAAATATATATAAGAACAATAAATTCACGAATTACCAAAAAATCCTAAAATCCTAAAAAATACAATTTCACGGGAGATGATATGAATAATGTCACAAACAAAAGTATCCAAGCCAAATGTATTATTGTTTATGAAGATCTCTTTTACTCTGCATCTTAATATGTTTCATATACATATACATATTATACTCTGATTTTGTAGACTTACCAAAAAAAGGTTTTGCTATTTTCCCATTACATCGAATTCCATCGTACACATACATTTTGTTAAATTATAACACTTCTAAGCTTCCGATCTAACATACATATAAACTTTCCAAAAAAAGAAACTTGACATTCATGCTAAATTAATTTTTTTCGAAACGGGTCAATTTTTTACATGATACATACCTGTAATTTAAAGAAAGGCTTGCTAAAAAGTGTAAATTTACCAAAAACAATGGCCCAAAAAGTTGACGTTGTGTTCAGGGACAAAAACGAGCGATTCGTCCAAATGCATTTTCTGCCAAAGCACGTGCAGCATGGGATCATGAAGGTTTACATGCAGACACGTCTGCTTTAGGGGTATAAAAAGCCATATCAGCCGCTGTTCATTCAGATTACACAACATCGGTACAGCGACCTAAAGAATGCCAAGACTGAACAGAGCGCAACGCATCAACGCTATTGGCAGACTGCAAGCAGGAGCGACGCAGCGAGATGTTGCAACACACTTTGGCGTGTCCAGACAGACCATCTCTTCATTGTGGACCCGTTTCAACACCCGAAACAGCGTTGATGATAGGCCAAGGTCAGGCAGACCAAGGGTGACTACTCGGGCCCAAGATCGGTACATCCGATTGCTCCACCTTCGGGAACGCACCAGGACAGCAACGTCAACAACAACGCAGATACCAGGCCTGCGTCGAATTTCCGACCAAACGGTACGCAACAGGCTGAGAGAGGCTAGACTTTTTCCACAACGACCGGTTCGACGTCCCGTTTTAACGCAACATCATCTGGCGGAACGTCTCCAGTGGTGTCAACAGAGGATGAGATGGGCACGTGCAAGGTGGAGAACCGTTCTCTTCACTGATGAGTCCCGTTTTCTGCTTCGACGACGTGATGGACGAGCACGTGTATACCGACGTCTTGGAGAACGTTATACTGCCAACTGTGTTCAGGAGGTTGTCCCATTTGGAGGTGGGAGTGTCATGGTGTGAGCAGGGATTCGTCACGGTGTTAGGACACCCCTTGTGCATGTTGTGGGTAACCTCACAGGAGTACGGTATAGGGACTTGATCCTACAGCCTTACGTTATTCCTCACGTCAACGTCCATGGTGGTCTCTTTCAACAGGACAATGCTCGACCACATGTTGCACGTGTTTGTCAAGACTTTTTACAGCGTAACAATGTCCAGACATTGCCATGGCCAACCAGGTCACCAGATTTGTCACCAATTTAGCATCTCTGGGACGAACTGGATCGACGCGTGCGCAGTAGGAATCCACCACCCCAAACACTTCCAGGACTTCTTGCAGCACTTCAGCACGAATGGCAGAACATTCCATAGGCTGTCATTGACAACTTGATTGCATCCATGGGTCGTCGGTGCCAAGCAATAATCAATGTCAATGGTGGCCATACCCGATACTGACATTTGTGCACCCCTGTGATGTTGAAACACTTGTGCACCTGTGCATTTCAAGATCATGCTTATTCTGAATAAAATTTACTGAACAGAGATCTTCAAACAGCGTTTTAGTTTTCATTTCAATGTTTAAGTTGCATCTGTGGTCTTTATATTGAACTTTGAAAGTCAGTGTCAAGTTTCTTTTTTTGAAAAATTACTTCTAGTACTAGTGATGCCTTCCTACAAACTAAAATCCTTTGGTTATCGATCATTCTCCCACTCAGCAGCTGTTCTCTGGAAGTCTCTCCCTAGTGATGTTAAAAGCTCTGATACAATTAACATTTTTAAATCAAGAATTAAATCCCATCTCTTTTCAGCATATTGTTCGTAATATCTGTAAATACTATATTAGTTGTAAATATCATGTAGCGCTTTGAACATGCCATAAGGGCCTGGAATAGGCGTATTATAAGTACGCATTTATTATTATCATTACATGAATAATACAACTCTACAGCTATCGAGGTGAATAGACAATAGACAATCTCTATTTGTTGTTGATCATAATATAATCATGAATCAATAATGCTGTTGATATTGTGCATTATGACTCGTGAACTCTAGCACTACTAAACTACTAGCATATGTCTGTTATCCGTCCTGATAGATGTATATTAATTTTATTGAACATCAAAATCTAAATCATAGAAATTCACTCATAAGGTGTATCTAAAGAATCACAAAATCACTTGAAATTTTACACTCATTTTGGCTCATCCGAAAAGCATAGAAGACTTTTTTAACATTTTAAAAGAATCGAAGGAATAGTTTTTCTGTAATCGGTTGGACAAATTCTGGCCTTAAGAAATTATTAAGTAGAAAACAGATATTTGTAATAAAAAGTGTGAGAAATCACGCAATCCCTTACATTTTGCACTGCTTTCCTCCTAATAGCATAGTTGGCGTGAACAATTTGAAAATAATTGGATGAAATGTTTTCTGTAATCGGTCGGACGAAAATTTGTTCTTGGACGACGGACGGGAGATATGAAAAGCATGCGGTATTCGATGTCTAACAAGAACTGTAGTCACATGTCAGGGTTGCCTATAAAATGTATCGGAGAGGCAGCAACAAATGAACGCAGAATTATATCTTCAGACCAATGAGGGTTATAGTCTGAAGATTTTATGAATCTTTACCATTACTTCTGGAAAACAATAACTGCTTGAAGCATTTTCTCTCATATAATGTAGTATTTATGAAAGCTATGGGCTGTAAACCCACTTGCTCTTTTCTACTAATAGAAATTGTAACACATGTGCTCGGGGATGTTCCTTTCTGAACCTATTTCAGTAAGTAACAATCCAACTCAAGGACATTTCAGGAAAGATTTTTTGGCTTTTAATTAAAAACTAGTACGGGAAGCTTCGCTCCCCAGGGCGTAATGGGACATTATTTCAATTTGTATAAGAAATGCGTGTTCTAACCAGATTATAACGTTTTCATGAGTTAGCTACTTCTGTCACTTAATTCTTTTATTGGATTTGTTATGGGCCCTATTTATGTGTCATTGCCACTTTTCGTGAGATTTTATTCATCAAAATATTAATTACAGTTGTAAGCAATGGCGTTAAAAACCTGAATGTCTCAAGCTTTTTAAATAAAACAAAAACTATTAACACAGATTATGATAAAAGACTATCACTTAGTGCATATATATGTTATGTTGGAATGTTACAGGAGCGTTTGTTTGTATTTGGGAATGAGTCTATCGATGCATGCTATATTAAGATTAATTGATTTAATTGTATGTATGTACCAATGTATGTGTGTATTGATGGATGGATGGATGGCTGGATTGATTGATCATGGTCTGACAATCCATTCCATTTATTCACAACCTTTTGTCTTAGAAACAACTTATGTTTACAACAATTGGTAAACATAAGCTGCGCTTGTTAACAAACTTTACTATCTTCTTATGTTTTTATTTATGCTCAAGTCTTTCTTTTTTAAGAATGACGTCCATCCGTGTTGTGCAGTATTTGCACATTCATTTCTTTAATAGAAAAATATTGTTTTCACCGGAATCACCCACTGTTATCGCCAGCAAGGATCGGAAGAATGTGATTTTTTCACTTTACGGGATTTATGATTGAAGACCTCAGAATCTAATCTTACACTTAACTACTGTCACTTTGAAATCTTTTAACAAATTATTCGTTTTTCTCATCTTGAACACGAGACTGTATAAAAAGTTCTTAACAAAACAAATTGTCTCTATAGGGAATTTATCTCAACTATCAATCTTAGCTGTGGGGGAAAATCTGTGAAACGTATTGTCAGAGAATTCTTTCCTAATATTATATCTTGGGTAAATGCGTTATTGTTATATTGCGTTATTTTGGGGACGGCAAATCTTCCATTTTGCTCAATATATGTTACAAACTGATCGATAATACTTTAAACTTTAAGCAAAGAACTGAAAAGCCGTAACTGATTTCTTATATCTAACAATATTCACTTTACTATAAAGCAACTCAATATAAAATACGCTGTTGAATTTGAAACAAAATAATCTCTTTGGGAATACACAATTTGCATGGTACAGAAGACACGATAAGATGCCTTTTCCAAGAGTGCACTTCAAGTGTTATTGCTTCTGAAACTCAGTCAATCTGGACGAACAACTGACCACTATTCTGGTCTTACTTTGTAAATATTCAGTCTGTTGTAATATCTGATTTTCTTTTATTCAAATTGAGAGCTGTGTTACCTGAAAAAACAAACATAATGATTGATACAATCATACAAAAACCTTTGTGCATTTGCCGTGTGGCAGTACATACCTACATATTTATTTTTAATTCAATGGTCACACTATTAATTTTTTTATGATTTAAGCAAGACATGGGTGAATGAACCTTGTTTTGGCCATGACAAACATATGTTATGTATTTTTATTTTATCTCGTGAACGACGACCAAAAGTAAACTAAACTCAGGGGCAAAAGAAACTATACCAAAATATTTTTTGTTTTAAAAAGTTGAAACTAGCTTTTGAAATGGAATTTTTATTATTAAACTTTGTCACAAGAACGCGACTTCATAATTACCGAGAAAAAAATCATGTTTCTTACCAAATATGGACTTAGTGACACCTTTTTCGAGGAAAATGGTATGCATGTGCATCAGGTTCATTTGGCAACCAACTGTATAAAAACCACGAATCCGCATGCTTTAGACCTCAGTCGTAACGAATACAACAAGTGACATGCCGAGACTTACCACGGAGGAACGAGAGAGAGCGATTGGTATGTTGCAGTTGGGCACATGTCACGCCCACGTTGCTCGTTTCTACAACTGCACCCGCACTACGATAACCAGAATGCACACAAGAATGGTACAGACAGGTGGGACCCAGGACCGGCCAAGAAGTGGAAAACCCAGGGTCACAACCGCAAACGACGACCGCTACATCCGCACGATTCACCTACGCAATCGTTTCGTCACAGTGACGTCATCAGCAGCAACAGAGTTACACCGTGTTATCAGCAGAAGGACAGTGACCAGACGTCTTCGTGAACATGGTATTCGAGCGTACCGGCCCTTCCGCGGGATGATGCTGAGCCGACGTGACCGACGTAACCGTCACCAGTGGGCAAGAATGGTAGAGCGGTGGCAGAACAGGAACTGACACAGAATTTTGTTTACAGATGAAAGCAGATTCCAGCTACACAGAGCTGATGGCCGAGTGCGCGTTTATCGTCGGAGAGGAGAGAGAACGGCCCCGTGTTGTGTCCAGGAAGTTGTACCATTCGGTGGCGGTAGCGTCATGGTTTGGGGTGGAATGTGCAGGGACCATAATACAAAACTTGTCTTTGACCGTACTTTGAATGCCCAAGGCTACATCGACACCGTTTTACGTCCTGTTGTGCTCCCTTACCTCCTGAAAAATCCAAGAGTAATCGTCCAACAAGACAATGCTCGCCCCCACACAGCCAGAGTCACCAGAGACTTCCAGCGAGATCACCCGATTTATCACCGATCGAACACTTGTGGGATCATTTGGACAGGCAAATAAAGCAGAGAAATTCACCTCCATCAAGTCGGCAAACGTTTATCCAGGCACTTATGGAAAAATGACAAGCCATCCCTAATGACGTCATCAGGCGCCTTGTAAATTCTGTGCGTCAACGTGTGCAGGCCTGTTTTCAAAGCAACGGAGGCCGTACTGATACTGACAGTTTTCCAGTGTTCCCTTTGTGAATAAAAGCGTTTTCTGTAGTCTCTAAAAAGACTTGTTTATTTTTGCAAATTGACATTTACCCCCAGTGCCAGTCATTGCATTCTACTGCATTAACTGCACGTGCCACCTTTTTTCTAAATTTCGATCAAATAATGGTCAGTTAAATTGTCTTTCAAACGAGTATCATATTATTTATTTGACATATCTGATAATGTTGATAACATCAAAACAATGTTGGTATAGTTTCTTTTGCCCGTGAGTTTATCTTCAACGGCGTTAACAGCGCTGAAATACAAATCGGAAAACACGGGAAAAAATTATCAGATGCATATTTTACATTTTTACGCAACCTTAATGAATTGCATTAATCTTAAATTATTATTTGTTTTTGCTTCTCGCCAATAAACACAAGACAACACAGGTGTATAAACTTTCAAGGGCCTAAATCAGAGCATTAATGGTCAATAGAAGTGCATTGTTTGGTGCGAGATCCAATGTCAATTTGCAAAAATAAACAAGTCTTTTTAGAGACTACAGGTACTTGACCTATCGAGGTATTAAAGTTTCCAAGCCAGGACAGCAATATATTTATGTTACAAAATATTGTCTTACAATAGCTGTTACTATGACCATAAGTATAAAATTGGTACTGATACATCAATCATTAAAATGATAATTACATGGCAATCATTCAAAACGGTGTTGCAGTACATTCTTTAAAAATGAAGATTCATGTCTCTAATCATTTTATTTATGGACTCTCATTGTACACTTGTGGTTCACAAAGTATTGCAATATACCTTTAAAGGCAAACGTTAGTCGTAAAAACAGGCTTACCCCTTCCAAATCAAACAGACAAACTCAACCGGGTTTTTTTTTCAATTTAAATAAACTTTTGGAGACAGACATTTGAAAACTTATATAACAACCATTGAATTGATACATTTTTAGTTTATAAAGATTTGACGTGCTAACAAAGATAACCAAATATATGGCATTTAAATATGTCGATTAGTTTTCGAGAAAGTGGTCGTAAACGAAAGTGAAGATTTGGTGCCATCACAGACACTGGCAGCATCCCCGGGTAAGCGAAAAGACGCTTCACACAGCATCACGTCTTGATGTAGAGACAAAAAACTGATGAGGGTAATAGGACAGGATACTATTTCCTATCAAAAAGACATGACAATACAATGTAGAAGGAAGTGTAGTAGAATCGGATTTGCAATACAGACAACTAGTCGACAGTTAATATATACTGAAAAACGACTGGACTCTAAATAAATTAAATACAGTATGAACGTTGCTCAAATGCTGCAAATATTACAAAACTTTCAACGTATATCCAAATAGAATGGTTATTGATTATGGAATAGTTATCGGATAATAAATAACGGATTCAAATCAGTTTTCATTATTGTTTTCAAACCATCCATGCTCCTAGGCATGTTTGAATAATACTTTGAAATACTTTTGAAAGTACTGAGTGCCACAGTTGATGTCAACAGAAACAAAGAGTTATCATGAATACTTCCAAAACCAGTACGGATACTTGCAAGTTACGTAGGTCAGACCATTGTTTTAAAAATTATCTATCTGGATGTGGTTGTGTATACTTTGATTATGTTTATTGTTAACAGCTTTTACAGTTTACAGAAGCAATTATAGACGTTATCCCTCACAACTAACAATTGATTTATTTTCTGCACCACCATGTTCATATGTCGTTTTCACTTTGCAACAGCCCACGACTACTACTGCTCCTTAAAACATCTACCATTAAAATGAAACTCCTATCTTGAAACTGATTTACTTATTGCACGTTATTTCACTATAAATTCCAACTTGACCTTTATGCAATACGCTGTCTTTGGATTGTGCTTAAAATAAAGTTTCACAAGTGTAACTTCTAGATTAACATTTCCAAAAAATAACTGTCGGGACTATCGGTTCACTGCAGTGATAACCTATAGGTGTAGATGTTTCTATGCAACATGTATCAATTTACCTTTAAAATGACATTGAAATGAAACGACATCTTGCAAATAAGATGAATAACTGTCATTAGAGTCATGTGATACGCATGCAAACACCTCTTTCCACGAACTTTGTTTTCCTTGTATCCAGTTAGTTTTTTATTTCTTTATCAATTGTATAAAAATACAATACATATCAAACGATTTCGTAATAAGTTTATTCATTGGCTAATGGCATGTTCAGAATTGAAATGGTGGGTCAGCAATGCCCCAGGATATATATTTCAAATGACTGCTGACAGAGGGGATATCTACAGCAATCATACTCATTCACCCTTTGTTACTTAATTTACCATTCGATATTAATGCGCATTATCTGTGGAATCTTCATTCAAACAGAGCAGTTATTCATTACCAGGAAACAATACAAAAAATACATGCTAACTGCAAAG
Source organism: Phorcus lineatus (assembly GCA_921293015.1). Taxonomy (NCBI): domain Eukaryota; kingdom Metazoa; phylum Mollusca; class Gastropoda; order Trochida; family Trochidae; genus Phorcus; species Phorcus lineatus. Next base: position 54,357,203 of record OV121085.1, on the reverse strand, counting down.
CAAGCTGTACTTGGAGGCATAGATGAGGGTCGTGCTTCACTACTTTAATAGACAGGGGGCCCCCTTCACAAACGTTTGAAAATTCAATCTTAGCGTGAGGTTTTCAGAAGTGATTTAAGGAAATGACAAAAAATTGGCGATCGCTTCTTTTGTATTCATGCATCAAAGTGTTGTGAGAAACACATTCAGAAAAAATGTCGTGTTTCATTGCATTTAAGTAGGGATTTACACTGACAATGTCTACTACATTTGAACAAAGGGTACCGCTGGGACGACCTGATGTGTCGAGTAAGCTCTCGTGGGCCCTATAACGTCAAATTTCTGCATACGGGGACTCTGTTGGTGTCAGACACGACCGCTTCCAGTACGAGGAAAGATACACGCGATAACGCCCCAGTCGCAAAGATTATGTCCGCCTTTTCTTGGTTTCTGTAGGGTCCAAAACGTTACGCATTACCACTTCTGGTGATATATTTTGTTATTGATACGTTACCTTAGATTTCAATATTCTATATGCATCAATAAGTTCCTACGATACCTTTGTCGTCAAGTATTTGAAGGTTTTAAAATTCCATTCACTTAGGAAGGCCCTCGATTACACTGCAAAGATAGTGTTTGGCTCTTTCCACCTGTTGCTAATTGTCGTCTGCATTTCATTAAGAACTGCATTGCAGCTTACTACATGCAGCTTCTCACCATCAATCTGGAGCTCCTTTTCAATGACGCCTGGAAATAACAAGTGAGGAATGATTAAGTATTCTTTAAAAATATACACGTTTTGTTTATCAGGTTTGTCAGTTCTGTAAAATCTATCACATAGGCGACTATATAAGAAGTAAGTATTTATTCTTGATATACATACATATATATACCTATTAACTGAATTACCAGTATTGTTACATGTGTTATGACATTGTGAATCAATGTGAAAAGCAGAATAAAAAGGGAGTTTGTAGCAATATGATTACATCATAGAATATATGTCTGTCACTAACATTAATTTTAAGAAACCATTTTTTTATCTATAAGTTAGAAAAGCTATGCATATGAACTATTATCATTATTTACATCACAATATGTATTATATCGTGCAATCAAAAAGTAAAATCACATAGCACTATCATATTTTATATTTGTTATGTACATAAAAAGATATCTCATGTCGTATTCAACAGGTTTTTACATTCAAAATTACGTTGATTCGAAAATCGGTGCTATGTTGCAAAAGGAATACAACAACGTTTTTCATTGAAGAATCTTCTTGTCGACTTTAAAGTTCCTATTCAAGGAAAACGTAGTATTTTGGCAAAATATCACAAAATGGCAGAAATCAAGGGGATAAAAGCACGTTTTCAGCACTGTAATTTCTCGATCCAATGTACTCAAGTTCAAACAACGTCTATTTACAACACATATGACAATATGTGTTTAGCATATAAAAACATTTCGAAACATGCTTCTAGTTTAAAATGTTATAATTCCAAAGCCATTTTTGCAGTGTATAAGCTCGGATTTTACATGATTAAATTAACAAAATACCTGTTGAATGTCAATTATTAAGCAAAGTATGTTCAAGTCTTTGAAATGCATGTAGACGTAGAATACATAAGAACCGCAATATTTTCTTGGTAACAAGTAAACGACTAAGTATATTCACTTCATACTCGAAAAATTCTAACATACGCCGTTCTCTCATTGTTGTAGCTTAAGATAAGACGATTAAAGAGACTAAAAGAATCACTTTTCAATGTTCATTAGTTTCCGTGTTCAGAATAGCTCAGTGGAGATGTTCAGTGGTCGTACATTTAGCGTTAAGCTTAGTGTTATTAATAACAGAGAGTTATATGGAATTATCTTCAAAGGGACACATACTATATGGTTGGGGCTAAATATGTCAAATTTGATCGCGAAGAAGTTGTTGTTTCTGAGAAACAGCATCTTATTTCTCATGAGTTCAGTATAATGACAGGAAACAGGTTAAAATCGAGATTTGTGATCGAAAACCAGACAATGGCGAGCGCCAATGAAGTGGGACTTGTAAATGGACCGAAGAATTAAGGCTTCTTAACACATATTTGGTCGTTTTTTATCAAAACATTGCCATTTTAGACATGAAGATGTAACTTTTGAAAGGCGATTTCAGCAAAGAACAATTTCTATTAAACATACTCTGTGTCACTTAATGCTCAAAAAAGACATTTATTGATAAAAATATTTTTGCATCTAAATTGTTACCCATTGTATTCACTAAAGTTAGCAATTGGCTTGAAAATTTCGTTTTGATTTGAAAACATATTATTAATTTATTTTAACATTTATTCAAAAGATGATATGTTAGTTCTAATTTTTAATGATCAAAACCCCTGTACTGTACTCTTATACTGTATTGATAAAAACAACATCCTACGTGACAACAGCACCAACGCCTCATGGAAGATTTCTATTTCCGTCCAGTCAATCATATTGTATATTTCACTACCATGATAAAAACTGATTGATCTTATGTACTTTACTGCTCTATGAATTATTCATGAAGAATTCTTTTGATGCCCGTAGATATTGTGTTTATGCTTTGCCCTATATTTGCATCTTGCCATATCCAGATATCACTCTATGTAGTGTGTTTGAATGTTGGTTCGTTCACCTGCGTTTTCAAATAAGTAACTAGGGAAAAGTAGAACGATTCTACAATAATAGTAATTTTACGACAGGGTCAAGATATTACCTCTTTATGCTCCGCGCATTCCAGACATTATCGGTTAAATAAAAGAACGCAGAATTTGCAATTATCGTTTTTGTCCATCTCTCTTGTTTTTATTCCAAAGCAACATTTTCTGAGTTTGTATATAATGTAAAGTAGGAATCAGAAAACTTAAACGATATCTTGTTTATTTCGGTTCTTTTCTGCTAACAGGTGAACGGTTTATCACACAATCCCATATTGATCTCTTTTCGAAAAATGTGTTACCAATGTGGCACTCCTATAAGTTCACTCATGAGATTGTCCTGAATTCAATCAACAGATAAGAAAAACAGCAGTCACGTCAAGACATTGTATGGTCGCCACGGGTATCGATGCAATCCATGCTCGACGTTCTGAGAATATCAGACGTAACATGACATGGTCTTGTATTCTCTACAATTCTTCTCTAACGATGTCATAAAATTCTTAAAGGACTTGACGACCCAAACGGTCCCATAGATGTTCGATAGGTGATAGATGACCTGGCAGGTCATGGCAGCACGTTTAATTTTTTTCATGTGGACAGTCATTATCTTGCAGAAAGAATCTCGCTGCGTTGAGATTCCCATTTCCGTGTCCGCTAATTCCTCCTCAAACAATGACGCTGCCACCATCTAAGAGTTTGGCCGTCTGAATACAATGACGTCGCCAACGTTCACTAAGACGTCAATACACCGCGCTTTTCCGTTATTCCTGTACAGTTGGAACCGACTGTCTTCCGAAAGGATGACCCTTCGCCAATTCTAGGCCTGCCGTGGCCGTAAGTTACGTGCCCACTGGCGACTTTGACGTCAATGTTGACGCGTCAGGTGCTAGTGTTTTTCTACTTATAGCATGTCAAAGGTCACATGTCGCTGATTCGGTCACTGTCAGGTACCGGTTCTCGGGTGGAGAATTCATAAGTGGAAGTCCTCGTCTTCCACTCCTTGGCCTGTCCACTGTCCTCCCATCTCTGCCTGTAGAGTCTCATCTGCCTGGAGATATGGCTACAGCCCAGCGTCGCGGCTACATGTGCATGCGACCAAGCATAATATTCATCATTCCAACGGCTCTCTCTTTTTTATGGTGATAATCTTGCCATGTGTCCTGATGCATTTGAGTAACTTGAGTGCTGTCTTATCAAAATGATACACGTGCAACACGTGATTTTGATGCATCAAATTAACGCTTTTATTGAATTTTCCGGAAACGGGTCGCCAAAAAATAACCATTTCCGTGACTCAAATGACTACTGAGAAAAGGAAATGTCGTGTATATAGAATTTCTGCATTTTCTTAACAAAATATTGAATTCCAAAGTTCGTTATCGTTTGTATTTGCCCGTTGGTTTATTGCGAATTGTTATAGCTTCTCTCAAGTGTTTTATGTGCCTAGTGTATCGCAGTAAATTTTAACATTCAGTAAATGTTAACTGCTATGCAGAAAGTACCGTTTTGTATCACGAAGAGCACAGAATTCTTTAGATCAGCTGCGGGTAGTATAGGCTAGAAAAGCATGTTGGATATTCAATCACTCCCAGTCCACGTTATGATGATGTATTTAGGACACGGTATGCGTTTGATGGGGATCAAAAATATATCTCTGTTCTAAGCATAAATACATTATAATTTCCTTAAAAATAAGAAGCTTACTTCCTTCCTTACCACGTCAGTTCACACAGACAATTGCTGTACCATCTGTTGATTGTATTAACATTATCAAATGTATGGGAATGCTTGAATAAGACAAGACAAAACAACTGATTAAATAATTTTCAAATTTCTATAAGTGCCTATGTCTTTTAGATAACGGAGGAAAGTTTGGTAGTTGGATGCGAGTAGTTTTTCCGGGCTCAAGTTCGTCCTTTCGGTGTCTTCCCCCTTTGCCACCACCAATTGTTCTCCATATGAAAGTTGGTCGTGCGTGGTAATTGGCCAAACAATGGAGGACACAGGGGTCAACTCCAAAACATTCATTGCACATTAAAAAAAAATATCAGCATTTCAATATGTAGGCTGTATAGCACATATCAACATACATTACAAATATTATTATTAATATCAAAATAAAAAAACGTGTTGATTTGTAAATGTACGGATACAACAGCAGATAGATAAACAACGGGATCTCAATAAAAAAAAAGACAATAGCCTAAATGTTACCAAATTGCATCGCAAACTACTATCATCAACAGGCGCAGTTCTTAAACGGAAGTACCATATGTTAGATTAATCTAATCAATTTCTCTTCACCTAGGGGCAGTAGCACGTTTTTGAAAGATTTATTTCCACCGATTTTCTCCGAAAACATTAGTTTAAGCCAAATGAATTATATTCAAAGAGTGAAAGTATATCTCATTCTTGTACCTGATCATTCGAAGTCGTAGAGGAAATATTCCAGCAAAAAGCCACTCACGCTATCTTTTTATCCTCGTAGCCTCTGTTACAAGTGGAAGTAATTCCTGAGTGTCTGCAATGGAAAAAAGTAAATGTAATAATGTTTATAACTGTTCGATATAGGACTTACAATTTAGGAACTGCAAGTTTTTCTGAATGATAATTTCTCTTTTGTGGAAATAAAACGGACGTGCTGGAAGAAAATGGCCAAAGGGACGTAACTCGATCCATACCAGTTACCGAAGCGTCAATAAATCTTTGGGACTAACTCGTGACAGTGTCCGTACTGATAACGATGCAGAGAGCTTCCGAACTCACGTGATGGCTTCACTTCCGTGTTTACAAAATAGAATCGTCTGTTGAATAGTTGTTTTAAACCTTATGTACAGAACTTGTCATGTGGTCGCTTGATTTGTTTTCCAGTTTATGTTAGTTGTGAATCTTAAAACATGGAACATGTGATGTGACTGCGCGCGAGTCACTGTCTTCAGTTTAGAACAACCTCTCTTCACCTACTTCACGAAAATGAAACTGGTTTTGTTATGGGCGATGCTTGCTTGTTTTGAGAAGAGAATCACATCGACTGAGGCAACTAGATCTATACAAAATGTTGAACAAGTAGTTAACACAGGGAAATCTCTCCAAGAGTTTGAAAGGATTCAGGTTGAACAGGACGATATTATTAATAATGGATCATCGTTTGCTTTCGATTACGGGTTTATTGTTGTGCCGACTTGCAAAGCATTCTTAGAGGAGTATGCTAAACGGTCCTCCGAGTTCACTAGGTGTTTGATTGAGAATGCCAGGCCGTTTCGTTTCTGTGAAACATGTGTCATTCCCTTCAAGAGGGCATCCACTTTGTTTACTGATATGGTTTGTAAACATTTTGTTGTCAGTTTGACAGATATGACAGACATATATTTAGTTTTTCACTATGAGATAATGCACATTAAATTTATAGAAGAATGAAGACAAGGCAAATATAAATATCTTAAAGCAGAAATAATGACGTTAAATTTAAAGGTTACTTCAGTTTGTACAGTTTGTCTATGAATATCTCAAAGAAGAAAAGGTGGATCATTTATGAAAAGGATGTATTGTTTGTTTACATGGAAGTATTTATCTAAAAGTTATTGTGTTGCTGATTATCTGTACTAAACACATCAGCGGAATCATATAAATGCGGTCATAAGAAACCTCATTGACAAATACCATTTTATGAAATATATATTTTGGTTTCAAAGGTGTAAATAACAATCCTTTGAATGTTATCATTCTTATAACTAAACAACTGCTTTACAGTTGCAATAAAAAAGAATAAAACCTAATTTTATTCTTTTGCAGCAGAAACTATTTAAATATTATCAAACCACAAAATTTATTGCATTTTCTAACTGCAACTATTCTAAGTTCCATGCCTTCTGCGGTTCTCTCCATATAGTTTTGAAAAATTCATAATAGTATGCTCTTCTTGTGTATTTGATGAAATTGGTCTGGAATGTTTTTGCTCAACTGTACTTAGAATACATGCTCTGAATTGTTTATTACTATAAATGGAAATGTAACTTAAAAATGAAAATTAAAAAAAATTAAATTTTTTTATGATATGTCACCTTGTCATTGCTTGTTCCAGATCGGGGACAGTGCCTGCAGCAAGGAACTGCTGATGGCTGACCGAGTACAGGTCGTGAGACTAGTCAACACAAACATGGAACAAATCTGGCAGAGGGCTAACTGTCCTGGTAACTTTCTTCTCTGTAGTTACTCTTAGAAGTGTAATGTTATACAATATCGTATCCTGAAACGAGGCCAAAAATAGAAGATCGATTTTGACCTGTGTGTATCATAATTGAGAAATTATACATAAATGCTCTTGCATAGTTTGTAGTTGTTCAAAACTGTAAATAAGTTTTAAAAAGTACTTCGTGAAACAAACAAAAGCCTCTCCAGAACTAGGAAGTTTGATTTCCTGTTCAATAAAAAGCAGATATATCCAACCAGCTGTAGGTGAATTCATACACAAGATATACTGGTCCAAATATTTTATGAATTGACCATTTGTGCTTGTCACTGTATCAGATCACCTATTGTATTACGACCCCCAGACAGATTAAATCAAATTTCTGAATCACAGCCTACTACCTACTACCAAGGGATTTTTTTTATCTTAGAACAGAACCTGTTAATAATGATAAAAATTACTTTATTTCATCTCTGATTAAGTGGGTTATGATTATGATATATCAATATTGTTATAATAATATGTGTACAACCTTCTTCCTAATTATATTAATTTTAACAAAGAAAAGATATGAGGTGACTTTTTATCTCTATATTCCTAAATTTTAACATGTTTGCAGATTGTTTTGAAACCATCACTGAGGATGACAACAGCACTGTGAACTTCACTCTGACAAACAACACAATCCTCTTCTTTGACCTATTTGAGAATATGACAAAATGTTTAAACCTTTCCAAACAGGTCAGTGGAATTATTTGAATGGAAATTCCCCCCTGTTCTCTGTTTATTATTAATTTTTGGGAGACATCCTCAGGTGGTATAATACAGCTTTTACCACCAGGGGATTTCTCCACAAATTTAAAAAAAAGGAGCTTGGGTATGGGGGAACTTTTCCTTGAAAGGGTATCTCTGAGAATATAAATCTTGTACTGTATGAGTCTTTGACGCTCTGTTTATCTTAATCAAATTCTGTGAATGGTGAATAAGGTTAACATCACTTATGGCCCCTCTCTGCAATGTTCTTTGTTTTAACTCTCTGTCTGTGGTAATTGTTATTTATAAAGAGACTAACTGCAAGATTTTATTATTATTTAAGTAATGTCAATCAAAGTTACAACAGGAACATGGTTTGTTTATCATATAGTCTTTTTAGTTGAATTGTTTTAACCATGATTTGACTCATTTCTTTAGAAAAACGAACCAAAGACATGTCTTAAAATGATATAAAAAATAACATTTATGATTATTTCTTGTTTTCATCAGGAACTAGAGAGTAAAAGAGACTTGGGCAACAAAAGTGTGTGTGAAGAGTGTAATACTGAATACAGATCTCTGAACACTCACTTCACCTTTATGCTGGGCCAGTCCTCAAACGGGGTGTGCATGGATGTAGTTGATATGGTACACCTCAGATACTCTCATAGTTTTTTGGATAATACACATTATACATCATTCTCTCCTCACAAAGGTTATCAAGGGCATTTCTTCTCACATTGTCTCAGTTACATGTGGAATAAATATAGGTCCTTCAAACCTTCTTGTGGTGAAATATGCTTCTCAAATATTGTCCTTTTTTTAAACTTTCTCTGTCACTTTAACTTGACCAATGTAGGTAATCAGTTATGAATAAGCGTGAAAATTCTGATGAATTACAATGCCCAGAGGATTATTTTCAGAATCTAACCTAAACCTGTTATGTCTAGATGAATTACACACGCCTCAAGTGGAGCAAGGATCTACACTGTTCCCACCGCCAGGGTAAGATCGGTCCTGTACTGGCTATAACTTGTCTCATCTGTGCCCTACCCATCGCTTTCTACGTCACTAACAGGGTTTGTCGACCGTCATCAGACAGGAAGACCATTCGTATACGTAAGTATGGATTACATTTCTATATATATCAATGCGTATAATTGAAAACAACTTCAACTATTATTATAAACTTGTGAGTTATTTTTCCCCATCCTGTATCAGGGTAAGACGTATAGCTGACACTCCACTCTTCTTACCCTGGGTGTAAACCCCAGCATTAACATCGCACTGTGGCCTTTGATTCAACCAATCAAATACTTTTATCGCAATGGCGTGTGATTAAATTTCAGCCAACCAAAGAAAGCCTCTCCAACTCCATTTGGCTTTTAATCTGCCGCTAAATGTCGACGTCCACAGGTAAACAACCTGGAACTGATAGGGTTTTTTTTGTTTTTTTTCAAAATGTTTTATTCCGGCATTCAGTCAAGTACAGTGTTACATGTATACTCATAGTTAGTCCTTATGGGTAGATGACAAAATATTTGTGATAACATATAATGGTTGCAGTATACATAAAAATTGTAAACTGTTACATTGTCAAGGCACGTGAAAGTGGAGACCATTTTTTTTCAAATGCAAAAACATTGTGATTTTTACAAGAAATAAACTTTTCAATGGCATAGACTAGTTTGTAATTTTTAACAGCCTTTTCAAATGACAAGATTTCACCTTTAAGACTACTCAAAAAGATATGCCTTTTGCTCAACAAGATTAGGTGATTGAGTAATTTAAATCTGGCAGGAAAACCAAAAAGAATAGCATTTGTGTCTAGAACTATAACCATTTTTGTGTGGGTGTTAAAAAATAGTTCCATCTTCATCCAAAATTCTTTTACAAGAGTGCAATTTATAAAAACGTGAGCCAAGTTTTCTTTCTCAAATTTACAAAATGAACAGTTATCATCATCTACTAATTTCATGGCTTTTAATTCCTTCTTGGTATATACTACACGGTGCAGAAATTTGAATTGAAATTCTAATAATTTGACATCCTTAGTTGAGCATCTGTACTGAGTAAAAATATTTTTCCAGTCTAACATAGTGATGTCAAAATTTGCTGCCCACTTTTCACAAACTTTTGGGCTATCATTACAAGTAATTATGCGGTCGTAAAAATATCGTGACCCTTTTCCTGGTTTGAGCAAGTCTAGAACAAAGTCATTTATAACCAGATTGGATTTAACTATACAGGTTTGTTGGTTAATACATTGCTTCCATAAGTCAGGAATACCAAGAACCAACTTTTGATAATCTAAAAATGTTCCTTTTATGTCATAAACCTTTTTCAGTTCATCAAAAGTCATTAGCCCACTAGTATTACAAATATCCATGACACAGGACAGTCCCTTACTGTACCAATTTCCAATAAAGAATATTTTGTCTTTAAAGTGGTGGTTAAACCATAAAGGTTGTGATAAAATGTAATTAATGTTGTCAGGGTTACTTTTCTCTAATCTTTGATATTTGGACCAAGCATTCATAATGCTTCTCCAAAAAGGATTCTTACAATCCTTATACAAATTAATGTTGATAAAAGAATCAAGATCTATCATTCTAAGACCACCTTCCTCATATTTTCTAATCATATTGATTCTTTTTATCTTATCCCTTTTACCATTCCATAAGAAATCAAAAAATATTTTATTCAAATCTTTAACAAAGTCTTCAGGTGGGGTAGGCAAGGCGGAAAATATATGGACCAATGTTGATAAAGCTAGGGATTTTATAACAGTTATTTTCCCAATCAAAGTTAATGGTCTGTGCTTCCAAGAAGCAAGAATTCTCCTTATATTTTCAATCTTTTTTCTTGTGTTTATTACCCAGAGGTCCTGTAAATCAGAATTCAAGGTGATGCCCAGAATTTCAAAATTTCCTGAGTGCCAGTCAAGTTTAAAATTTTCACAAAGTTTGAGTTTTTTACCTGCCATAGAGCCTATCCAGATGCCTTGAGTTTTATCTATATTCATTTTGAGGCCTGACATGTCATAAAATATATTAAGAGTTTCAATAGCTGCTTTAAGGCTTTATCATACTACCAAGAATTTCAGCTACAAATAAAAATAGATAGGGGGATATAGGATCTCCTTGTCGACATCCACGTTCAATAAGAAAGGGTGGGGATAAATGCCCATTTTGGATGACATAAGAGTTGGCGTTATTGGACAAGATTGAAATCCATTTTCGAAAGTTTATTCCGAAACCAAACTTTTCAAGAACTAACATTATGAAATCTTTAGAGACTGTGTCAAAAGCTTTTTCAAAATCGACCAGCAGTAACATTCCACGTTTATTTTGTTCCTTCATTTCAAACATTATATCATAGAGAAGTCTGGTGTTATCACTTATACATCTGCCAGGAATAAAGCCAGTTTGATTTTCATGAATTAGAGAAGACAAAGTCTTCTTTATCCTTATCGTTAAACATGAGCTAATAATTTTGTAGACTGAATTTAAAAGTGAAATAGGCCTCCAATTTTTAAGAAGTTTTCTGTTTTTATTAGTTTTGGGAATACAAGTAATTACCCCTCTATTCATAGTCATTGGTAATATTCCTTTTTCAAATACAGCTGTTATATATCTGAAAATCCATATTTTAAGTTCTTTCCAGAAAAATTTAATAAAGTCAATGGGAAATCCATCCAGCCCTGGTGATTTGTTATTTTTCATTGATTTGACTGCACAGGCAATTTCTTTTAGCTCTAAGGGTTTTTCCAAAGCCTCTTTCATTTCGTCATCAATGGTTGGTACTTTGATATTATTCAAAATAGCTTGGGAATCAACAGAAGTATTATCACGGGATCTGAAAAGGTTTTCATAAAAAGCTTTTTGCTCACTTATGATTTTTTCACCCTCAAAAATTTCTTCACCATTGTCTTTAATTAATGAATTTATGAGTTTACTGGTATAATGGCGGTTTTCTAGGTGACAGAAATATTTTGTAGGTTTTTCACCTTCTTCATACCAAAGAATTCTATTCTTGAAGTCACGATTTCTGATTTCTTCCTGTTTTATAACCTCAAGTTTAGCTTTATCTGAAGATAGTTCAGCAAGAAAGTCTTCACTAATAGCTTGGAAATTATTTCTAATTTCATCTTCTTTTTCTTTGATTTTATTTTCTAAATCAGCCGTGTCAGTGCCTTTTTTCTTTTTATGATAAGTTGCAAAGGAGATTGTTTTGCCTCTGATTTTCATAAGAAAGGTTTCTAGAAATAACTGATCACTAATAGTGAGTTCCAAATCTTGATCTTGAATCTCTGATAAGTCATCTAAGCTTATGTTATTTATGGCATATTCTAACTTAGTTTCCAAAAGTGTTTTTTTCACCAAGTCATTACATTCTTTTATTCTCAAAAGAGATGTATTGAATTTCCAATAGCCTTTTCCTCTATTCTTACTCAAAGAGTTTGAAAGAGTAAGTGTTATTGCTGAGTGGTCAGATTTATATCCTGGCAGGATGTCAGCTGAGAGAGCAATGTTAGCTAAGTCATTTGAAACTAAGAAAAAGTCAAGTCTTGCTTGTTGTCTTGGTTTTTTTTCCCACCAAGTGTATTTTCTATTTAATGGATTGAGTTCTCTCCATATATCAGTTAGGTCATTATTTTCTACCTGCTCCATTACTTCTTGCCTCGCCTTAGGGTTATTTATATTTTTATAGTTTTCAAGGTCAACTGATGGGTTAAGAACTAAGTTCCAGTCCCCACATATTACTAAGGAGTTATTCTTAAAATCGTCAATGTCAGCAAATAGATTTTTGTAAAATGTGGGACTGTCAGAATTAGGCCCGTATAAATTAGCCAGGGTTAATCTAATACCATCAACAGTTGTATCAGCAATAATAAAGTTACCCTGGACGTCTTTCTTGAATCTATGAATCTGAATTTCTAAATTATTGTTAAACAAAATTGCAACACCTCTAGCGTTGGACTTAAAAGGAGCAATAATACTTGACAGGCCCCATTCATTTCTCATTGTGGATTCTAACTCTGGGGAGATGTGGATATCTTGAAGGCAAATCACTGAAAACTTTTTTTTTCTCCAAATATTCATAATTTCTTTTCTTTTTTCTCTTTCTGCCAGGCCTCAACAGTTCAGGGAAACTATCTTGATTTTATCACCATGATCAAAATATGTGAAGAGAGTATGATAAGTGTAACTTACGATAAACATTTTGAGAAATGAAATGCTGGGTTTTACGCTATTAGAAACAAAAATGGTTAACAAGGGTATAAAAACAAAAATTGTGGGAGTATGGCTAACCAAGTCATTCCTAACCCACCCCAAATATATAAATATCAATCAAATTCAATATAAAGCAAAAAGACTTTTTTTTTTTAAAAGGATGAAACAACACCTTATGAAGGTGAGTGAAGAAAAAAAATAATACAAAAATAGAATCAATAAAAAGAAATGTTCAGCGTTTTATGTGGCACAAGGATTTAAGTTCACACAGTCTTTGTTAACAAAAATATAGAAATGAAACATAGTTACAATAGTAAACTTGAAATAATATGCTGGTCACCATAGACGCTACATGGATTAAATCAATATACTGATATGATCGAAGAATCGTGGTTAAATTTTTTCAAAGAGAAATGAATTTTAAAAAAATATATATATAGGCCTATAATTCGTGGTGTAGTGGTTTGCGTGCTTAAGAGACCCCTAGAGCTATGCCGGGCCGGAGCTAACATGCTCCTGGCAGGGGCACCCAAACTGGATAGGTCGTCGAATAGAAGCCAAACCAAATTTGAGTTGTTATAACACCTGTTGTCTATCTATCACTATGTGTTTCTTTCCGTCTTTTCCCTCATCCAGTCGATCCCTGTCTCCCTGATCTGTCCACTCTCTTTTGGATGCTTGTCAGCCACATGTTTAATAAATAAATTTTTGTTCAAAACACGTTAATCCCCAACTCGCTCACTCGGTTTGATTTTCGAAGGCATGGACGCCGCCACAATAAATTGCCGACTGGCCTTTCAAGCGCAGTCATTGGTTGATTATTTTTAGAAAGTTCGTTGGTCTTAGGTCATGGTGCAAAGTTAATGCTGGGGTTTACACCCAGGGTAAGTAGAGTGGAGCGTCAGCTATAAGTCTTACCCTGAGACAGGATGTTTTTTCCCACAAGAATTCAAACATGACATAGTATGATATAAGTTATCATGCTCAAATGTTTAGATATGAAAAATTACCTGCATTAGGTATGTATATAAAGTGTATTAAGCGTGGCAAGGTTTGTAAAAGATAATGTTTATTACAATGCAAGGTTTTAACCATCTCAAAACAATTGCATGATGACCTCTTTGTTCCACAAGAACACTTTTTATTTTATTCTATTTTAAAGGAAAAATCTAATGTAAATATTCAAAACTCTTTTGATGTTGGTGATCCTTGACAAATTGTGAAAAGTGTAGATATTTTCCATGAACAGAACGAAGACTGAAGTTCCCGCAAGTTGGTTCCAGTTACGGCTCGATGAGTGGAAATCAGCCCTCATTTGGAGATTCAAATAGAAGTAATTCTTTCAGATAACACACAATGCAGTAATGTAAATATATTGTTTGCTGTGATAGGAATGCTTTGTATCAAACATGAACATTAAAAAAATTTGTCACACAGTTGTGTTTGTCTGATCATGAAGATTCTAGCAGACTGTAAGCAAGAGTTCATGTATTGACAGAGTTATCTCCCTTATATCAGTTCCGCTTCCTGCATCTCATATATCATACAGCCATTAACAAGAACCTTTATTTTTCAAATTACTTTTATACATGAAATACTGGGCACTAGTGCAGACTTCTATTTCTCTCTTCAAATGGTTCATTCATTTAACTTTAACGGTCTGATCGAAATTGATTGTGTAGCCGTGGAATAGAAGCTTAGAAAAAAAAATCTACCGGTACTTGAAGGAGCTCCTCACAGCAGGGGTTTGACAGCAGCGCCATCAGTGACACACAAATGAGTGTCATTGTTCATGCATGAAAAGCTTCAAACAGCTACTTTTGTTGAGAGAATGGATAGTTGGAGGTGTGATTTACTGTGTGTTTTACTTATGGCCTCTGAATACACTTTAATTGCTTTTTCAGACACTCTAATGACCATTCCATTAAAAATCATGTTTTACACATTCTGTGTTCATTGAATCAACTTCTACTAACACAGTGCAAGGTTTTGAATATACATATAATACTACGCATTACGACTTTGCAGAACATACACATTGAATCCCAGCTTTACACTGTTCTAATAGAAATTTTATTCAGCTTACATTTTTTATGTCGTTAGACTCACTTAAGAGAGTCTTTAACTGCTCTTGCAAGACATAACAAGTCTCCATGACTGGCTAATTCAAGCATTGTTCCACGATGTCTGGTGTGACTGAAGCAGCCTCATAGCAATATATAGTTATCACAATTTGATTTCTGATTGGTCCTTGAAATTTAGGTGCTCTATGCTAAAGAGCTGGCACAGAAGAGGTGACAAAATGCAGCAAGCCTTAAATTAGCAAGTGATTGAGACTTGCGGCTATGGCGAAAATCAAAGCTGTGGTGGTTCTTCACTCCTGTAAATACTTTTGACTGCATACTCCCATGCATGGCCTATACTATTGAAAGCTTGCTAAGATAGGCCTTGCCATATTTTCTGTGCTAATCATCCAGCCACTGCAACCTATCAAACACAAACTCAGTTAACAGTGGTTTTCTGTAACTTTTTATGAGTTTTCTTTGTATGCTTTAAAAAAACAACACCTTAGTCATGTGTAACAATATGATATATTTAAAAAAACAAATAACTTGGAAAAGCTAATAGCATGAGCTGGACATATCAAATGCCTTTGAAAAATTCTTTGATGAAATATCACAGTTGATTGTATATTTCTATTAAATGATTTCTTTCATTTCAGTTGAAAGTTTAACAATAAAGTGATAAACACTAACAACATACACTGATAACATACTATCAAATTCAAAACCTTCTTGAATAATGTTACGTATTACTATTAAGTACATCTGTAACATTGATGGTTTTAAAAATACTAATGAAAAAATAGACTGCCATTGTAACAAAACACATGCAGGATCTCAGTTCGAAATTTTACAAATGTACTGGAAATCTAACAATCTGAAAACTCATGTCCTCTTCAATCCTCTGGTCCAAAACCAAAGACAGAATCCAAATCAAACCAGGCTATTTCTTCAGTGCCAGCGTGTTTAGCTTTTTTAGAGAGTCTCTCCTTGGGGGATGCTTTGAAGAATTTAGCTGTGCTCTTTGATGGTGTCTTTCTCAAATGACATGTTTCATCCTCTTTAGACTGAAAAATGAATGAAAACATAATAAATATGCACATATTTTCTAAAATGAGATGTTACGAATTGAAAAATAACCCAAAAAATATTCAAAGTTGTTTTCACCATTCAAATAATAAAAATAAAATAGGATAAAATAATTCAAACTTACTTAAATTGTAATTTTCTGTTTAACAAAAACTTACTTATATTAATATTTGTGAAAGTTTATTTACATAATATGAAAAAGGTTACTATATTTTTCATTTAGTGATATATATCCTAAAACATTATTTCCCGTGGATCATATTAACCATCAGGACATTGTAAATCTCAAGCACGTGAAAAAGTCCACTGAATACATTCTGTGATTGTACTCTGTGTAGTATTGGGTTAGCTGCGTTATCATTGAATACCTTCTGTTTATTTTCTTTGTTGTTTAGGGTGCTGTGCTGTTTGTTTGGGAAAAGCTCCTTAAACATCTCACGCTCATCTTTCATCACCGACTCACCATGAAGTTTCTATGAAAACAATATGAAAAAAAAACAACCTTTTCATAATTTTTCCTCCCATGGCTTACAACACTTATATTATGAGATAAAAGGTTTATAACATGCAATGAATCTTCACTTAACACGCAATCTGTAATAAGCTTGTTGAGGTATGTCTACATATGATTTAGTTATTTAAGTGCTTTCCTGAATTATAAGGAGTAGAGAATTAGTTATCTCTGACTCCAAGCATAGGCTAAGTTAAGAGTAAATAGGTTTCACAAAGGAGATTAAATAAAAACAGGTTTGCCATTATAACACTTGCCATTAACATATAACATTTACCTTCCCATTTAATCAAGACAGATATATTTATTGGTCTAAAATTCAAAAGTTGTTTTTTTTGTTATGAACATTAATACAGCAAAGAACTATCATATGTAGATATTGATATGATTTAATGCAACCACCAGTGCTGCATCAAGGAATTTTGAATTAAAGGGGAAAGCAATAATACATGCCTGTTTTCTTTCACTTAGTTTGACTGGGGGTCCTCTAGGAATTCTGGTGAGTTGAACTGGTGTCTTCTCTGTTGTTTCAGATCTTCGGTTAGGGGTGACTGGTTTTGGAGAGGGCCTCACTTTAGGTGAGGGGCGTATCAACAGGGGAGTTGACTTGGTGTTGGATGACTTGTATCTTGAGTTGACACTCTCAAGCTGCATAATATATACATAAAGACAAAAACATAAACCTTCCTTGAAATGCTAGCACTGATATAATCATATAAATGCTGTCAGTGAACTTTATCAATGATTGTAAGGTACTTCATACCAAAGACGTTTTGCTCAACAATCTATCTTACGAAAGTAACAAAGAAATAACAAGATGTGTCTATAATATAAGAATGCAGCAAATAAAAGAATATTTTGATTAAAAATGTCAAAATAATTTTTTTCAATGATCTTTTAAAACTTTGATCTTTAACTTTATGCCCGAAAACAAATACTTCAGACTGTGGTATAAAGAGAAAAAGGTATTCAAGTGTCAAAGGGTAAATTAGATGAAAATTCAGGTACTGATTCCGTAACTAAGGATGACTGGAAGATCTAACTCATGAATTCAAACTTTGACTTAGTTTGTCTGACGTTGACTGATGTTGAATAGACAGGCCTATCACTTCACCAACCAACTTTGTATGAACAATACAGAATCAGTTTAAGAACAAACAAGAGAACCAACATAAAATGGATTACCTCAACCTCCATGAGTTCAGTGCTTGAGTCTGAATCTGAGGCAGAGTGTCTGCCAGAGTCATCATGAGATGCAAAAGCCACTTTCCTGCGCTTTGAAACAGAGTTTGTGTTGCGTAAGATGCTCCTTTGTGGTGTCTTCAGGATTTGAGGGGAACTGTCGAAGGTTTCGTCAGGCCTTGATATCTTCGGCGTCACTGACTAGTAGTGAATAGAAGATATTGAAAGTTTTTTTACACATAATCAAATCATTTCTGTCAAATGTGATGTTAATAAATTTCAACGGTAGGATGTAGATTTTTACAAGGAAATTCTATGAAAACATATGAATTTGAAAGGAACTAAATTACTACTACGATACCACAGATGATTTTCAATTGTATTAAGATACATATCTTGTTTATTTACGTTTGGTATTTATTAAAATAGTATTCCCCCTTTGTTCTAAGGGTATTCAAAGAATGTTTTCCTGCAGGTTATACAGTTTGTTGTTTACCATTTTCACAGGAGAAGTTGCAGGACTTGTTTGAGTATGGATTGCTGACAGTTTTGGTTTAGCTTTCAACTGTTTTTTCAGAAGTTTGGTATTTTCTTTCAAGTCCTTTATTTCAGCATCCTAGGTAAAATTATATGAATACAAAGTAAGCAATGGTACAAATTACCAAACACAATGATTAGATTTTCAGCTACACAAAGCCTTATATTTATCAATTTCTATAACATTGACTTGATGCCTAAAGCTTCCAGCATCAATTCTCTACTTCGAACATTTTTCTTAAAAAACTAATTACTGTTTAATCAAAAAGGGAACTTAAAATGATTTTGGTTTGCATAAAGACCTCTTGGCAAGTTTACATAATGCTTGTAGATTGTGGGACTGCGCTTACCTTTGAAGAGATAGTCTTCGCAAATTTGTTTACTGCTTGTGTTTGGCTAGAAAGTTTTGTCTCAAGTTCATTCTGAGAAAGAAACAAGTTGCTCAATAGTGTAAAGAAACCATGCGAAAATTAATTTCATGTTTTCTTTATCAAATAAATAGTATTATACTGGTTATATATTCAGTAAAAGTAAAAAAGTTTCTTCAACATGATTGTGAGTAACTTTTGGTGAAATGTATATTCATATCATTGATAGAAAGTTATTATTTGTTTACAGAGTTTAACAATTAGGTTTTCAAATGCAGATATTTAACAACCTTTTCTGCAATTGCAGCATCAAGGGAAGCTTTCATTTCTTCAGATGCTTGTTTCATCTCCTCTAGGTGACCTTCTCTCATCTTAAATAGATTAAAATTTGAAACAGATAGCACTCTGGTTTTCAATTACAGATAGTTTTTATCATAATGAACGACAATTTAATCTCATTGAGCATGATTTGAGATAGAATAGATAGAGATAGGCAATAGACACTGACATTTTTTAGAATTTTATCCCTATTATATATTTAGAAAGTAAGTAAATGGCAAAGCAGCTACGTGAATTCTGCAGGCTAAATTAAAGTTTCACACTCTAATAATCTTGACGTTGAGTTCCATACAGTGTTACTATGAACGATCAATAAACAAGAAAAATCCTATCAAAAATTGCACAGATGTGTCGGTTTCATGAAGGTGAAAGACAACAAATGTAGCAATTAAAAAAAGACTTCAATTGAACAAACTTATTTATCTTTGTTGTCATTTTTCAATGAACGGTCAAAAACAATTTGAAACAATCAGTAACCTGAAAACTTAGAAGTACCCTTTTCCATTGTACAAGAGGTTCAAAATCTGGTTTCATTTCCAAATGCTCAAACAATGTTTACCTGCTTCTTGGATGTAAATTCCATGGATTTAGTTTTGAGTTGTTCAATTTCCTTCTCCTTTTGCTGTACAATCTTGTTGTTCTCATTTTTATACTTCTCCATCATAGCCATCATCTCTGCCAGCTCATACTCGCACTTCTTCTCTGTCTCCAGCTTCTGCATCAGTGACTGGTCGTGGGAAGCTTGCATCTCCTCCATCTGATCAACATAGTATACATTAAGTCTTTGAATACAGTGGTATACATAAGAACAGCAACATTTTGTGGAGAAACACAACGTTTTGGAGTCCATGTTTACTCCTTCAATTGGGGAGTGTAACCATTTCCTTCATCTCACCCAATGATAATGTTCAAATTAAAGAAGATGTCATCAAGACTATTTTTTATGTTCCTTACAAAATGAATATATTGAGTTGGGTCATTCTAAAAAAATGGCCACATTTAGACCATGGAAAATACAAAAATTTTATGCATCTAAATGTATGATTTCTTTATTGTTTGCAATGATCAATCAACTGGGAAATCTATTTATGATAATTTGCACACACGAAGGTCATAAAATATCTTAGAAATAAAGTTTACAATTTATCAATTTGAGAAAAATGTCAGTGGTGTAACGAGCAAAAAGTATGAATATTTTCTCAATTTGATGTCTAATCAGGAATATTCTCACTGTTGTCATTATCAGATAAAAGCGTATTTTATCAAATGTGAGTTGAATTATTTATTTATTTTAAAAACTTAATCATCATTTTGGCAAAAACAATCTTGACATGAGGAAAATACCAAATGTTAGCATTTTATTCTTCTCATCTAATATATAAACGTTAAGACTGAACACGTTTTTCACATCATTACAATAGTTTACTTCAGTTAGCATAAGATTGGATGGTCAAACTATCAAATTAATTTAAGGAAATATCAAAATTTTCAAAAACATGCATGTTACACCACTGATAATTCTGTTACACCACTGACAACATCTGTTACACCACTGAACTTCCTGCAAAATTACTGAAGAAATAAGCCAAACCAAAAATCATATAATGATTTAATTGACCTACTAAATATCGTCAATAAAACCAGTTTCTATCATTTGGCATTAAAAATCAAATACTATCAAAATGAAACAATTTAATGTAAAATGTCAATGAATACTGTTACACCAATGACACGTATTGTTACACCAATGACATTTCTTTATAAAAGTTTAAATTAAGTACCTCTTGTTCCTAATTAATAAATTTGAAAACCTCAATAGCAAATTCTGAACAGTAAGATTTTTTAAGGAATGAAAAAGATATTAAAATATATAAAATTGACATTTTGTAGTATTGTTGTAACACCACTGACATATTTTGTTACACCATTTACTTGTTTGACCTAACTCTATGACAAAGCCAAATTATATGCATCTTAGTGCTAACTGACAAATTCAAAGGGTTAAATAGAACATTCTTAACACTATAGACTTTTTAAGTTTTCATGAAAGTAAGCCTAGCATGAATTTATTGAACATATTGTAGTAATAGTGTTACACCAATGACATGTTTTGTTACACCACTTTTTTTTTAAACGTAACTCTTTGAGTTATAGCCAAATTAAGTGCATTTATTTGCCAATTGAAAAATTGAAGGATTCCATGGTACATTATTAAAATGTTAATTAAAAAACTTTTCAGAAAAAATCATAACATAGAAAGAACAAGTTGTCATAAGAATGTAACACCACTGACATATTTTCTTATACAACTAATGCTGCTGGATCTTAATCAAAGATTTATAAAACTTTAGTGCCTTTATATGTTACCAAATTGGTCTTACAGAAGGTTATAAACACTTGGATGTTGAAGGTTTACACCCAAATAATATTATAATACAGTGAACATTTTGTTAAAACATAGAAATGTGTCTATTAACTTCATATCCTAATATACCATATGTAATTATCTTGAATGACTTTAAATGAGTAAATGAAAATTTGCGATTATATTAATTCAATTTAATTAAAAATGATATGTCAACATGTTTTGTAAATGTACACACTCCAAGAACATTGTTATACTAATGACATACACGTTTGCTTAACCTGGATGACTGGATGAATCCACTAAAAATGAAACATGGAATCACCTATTGACCAGAATGGAAAGATTGTTCAGCACTTTAAAAACTACTGAAAAAAAGAACTTCTTTAGCCAAATGTAACATACAAACACCCAACCTAGGAAATCAAATCAAACCTTAAATCAACTTCAACTAACAAGTAACATACTTCAAAAATCAACTTTGAACATACAAGTAGAAAAAACAAAGGAACTTCCCTTCTTTAAAGTCTGAACTATTTTCTTCCAGGTTTCTTTTTGGATTAACTTTTTCCCCCCCCATTGTGTTGGTTCACGTTTAACTCCCAAAATCTATTTAAAGCTTTACAAATCAACTATTTTCTTACCAAAATAAACTACAACATGCATTTATTTATTTTCTATTAGGCTGTCTGCATTTTCTTTTTCAATTGTACAAGTTTTGCTAAATATCTGCACACAAAGAATTTCATCTTCATCTCAGTGGTAATGTGCTCATATTTTTGTTTTGCCACATTAGTTGATTTCCTTTTCACAATTTGTCGTATGTTCTTTCCAAGTCAACTTTTTTTTATAACCCCCCCCCCCCCTCATTAGATGATAATGGTACAAAACCAATTGGTTGTCAATTACAAACAATCATATCATTTTGTGT
Source organism: Phorcus lineatus (assembly GCA_921293015.1). Taxonomy (NCBI): domain Eukaryota; kingdom Metazoa; phylum Mollusca; class Gastropoda; order Trochida; family Trochidae; genus Phorcus; species Phorcus lineatus. Next base: position 54,334,970 of record OV121085.1, on the reverse strand, counting down.
TTGTATTTTTCCCTTTTTCTTTTTATGCAAAATGCACGCCTTAATCTAAATACTTTCTTTGGCAATCAGTATGTCTTGGCATTCATCCTCAGGATTTAAAATGGTTCCTACTAAGCCAAAATAACAATGTCAGTGGCGTGACAAAGTAGACACATTCTCAAGATTGAGATCTACTCATACATGTCAACAGCTTTTGTAATGTTTATACATCGATATCCATTTATCATACATACTTAATTCTATAAATAAATAAGTACATGTTATTGCTTACCTTATTTAATGAATGAACCTTATGAGTGTCAATGGTGTAACATATTTTAAGCAATGAAAAACATCTTGATGGCCACGTATCTATTTGACATTTGAATTCTTTTTAATTCCTACTGTTACAAATTAGATGACATGTTGTTCATTATTTCATTTGTCGTATGGTGGTCATTTGAATCATTCAAATCAAATGATACTGAAAAAGTGAATGTCATTTATATTAATTTTCATATTTTACCACAAAGCACAAAATGTGTATAGAGAGACCATTTTTTTATAATTGAGACCAGTAAGAAGATGCAAATGGGTAACCAAGCATCAAAATATAGAATTTGTTATCATTTATAAGTTTTTATCATAAAAGCAGCAAAATTGTCATTGGTGTTACAAATTTGTCAATGGTGTAACAGGTCTAGCTAACCATGAGAAATAAAATGTAGCAATTCTACTTTTTGGTATAACTATTTAGTAAAAGATATAAATAAACATAGAAAAAGAAAATACTTTGGATAAATGTAATGCAAGCAAGTTCATTTTTGTGAAAAATTGTGTTAAAAGGAAATCTTTGTCAGTGGTGTAACAATACTTGTCAATGGTGTTACATTTCCCCAATGTTACACCACTGACTGTTGCACCACTGACCCATTCACACTTTCAAAACCTTTAAAGCAATAAATGCACGTTACCTAATGATCACATAACATCAATGAAGATTTATCATTAGTTTTAACTGACTTATAATATTAAATGTTCTGAATTAGTTCAGATTAATAAATAATCACTGTTACACCACTGACGCAAGAAAAAGTTATGAATCATAGTAGACTTACAAACATGCATAAAACTTCAACAGAAATTCAAATGTGACCACAATAAAACTTTAGCTATGAACAGTATGTAATCAGCAAAGGGATCACTCAGTAATTTATACTTTATTCAAGGGAGATAATCATTTATTATAAGAGTTTTATGATTTGTTACACCACTGACTGACATTTTGGACGGTAATTGATTTGGTCGTAATTAATTAAAAAAGATTTCAAAGAATCTATTTCTTGCAGGCAAGTGTTTATTCTATTGGTATTTTATTAGAGGTGCTGAAATTGTTTTTATAGCTATATTGGAATTGATCTTGTATGGTTCTGCAAATTCGCCTCGTCCTCTGACGGACGTTTTTCTCAAAAAACTACATTAAAAACCCTAATTTATCCCCAAAAATACTATCTTTTACAACATTTTACATCTGTATCAGGAACAAAGCATCCTTTTCTTTGATTAAATGACTTTTGAAAATATGTAGATATCACATTTTTTTAGCAATGTGCTACTGACTGAAATTTGGGCAAATTTTGAGAATGACCCAGTTAACAAAATGAAATTTTAAACTCTGTCCTGTGTTATAGTATAATTCCATTTTCATGAACTTTATGTATTGTATGTTTATTTAGATACCAAATAATCTAGGTCTTATCATTTGCTAGTTCTGTTCCATTGGGAATCAATCATAGGGTTTATAGACGGATGAAAAAAGCCCATTTAAAATTACCCTGCAAACAAGCTTTGATGGGTGATAACAACTTTTAAAGCATGAATCCTTACTGGGTTGATTACTTATAATACAATTAATTAATTACTAATATTCTTAACAATATTCATCTTGAAATATCTTTCTACCAAATCTTTCATGAAAAATATGAATAGCTTAGTAGATTTGTGTTACTTTGACAACTCACCTTTTGACGAGCAATTTTCTCACTGTCCTTGAGTTTGTCTATCTGTTGAGTCAGCGTTTCAACATCTGACTGCAGCTTTTCATTGAGTGTGGTGAGACTCTCCATCTGCTCTCGCAGCTCACAGATCTCACCATCCTTACAGTCAGCTGCTTTGGTGCTTGTCGTCAGCTTAGACTTAAGCGTCTTGACCTACATGTGACAAAGTCACAAAAATCAGGAATTGATAAGAAATCAAATATCACTGCCCCACTGTTTTTAACTTTCATTCCAAGAATGTTGAGACACAAGGTACTATTTAAAGTCATAATAACTGACCTGCTGAAGCACTCATAAAATATTCATCATAACCTTGTTCATGTCACTTTTTTGGTAGTGCTAGTTTTTCTAACAGATCATGTTATAAACATTAAAGCCCTTCTGACATAAAAGATTCAAAATTGTATAATTAATTTATTAAATCATGTTTTATTCATTTGCCAGAAGTATTGTTTACTCTCTAATCAATGTTTTAAATTTTTAATTTCATTCAGTAACTGCTTGCAGCTCAGTAACAGAGCATTTCTAGATTTACCTTTTCACAAGATTACCGTCATAAAGAAACAGTATTAGACTGGTTAATATTGAATGGAAAATAAAACATATTTTGTTGAACTAAACTTAATATATATATAATATATATAACTTCTAGAGTTGATATTTTCATAATTCCTCAACACATGTGCAATATACACAAATGATTTATTGAAACTTGATCACTACTTGAGGAATAATAGATACAGATGATATAAAACAATCACTTACCTCTTTCTCCAGTTCTTTAACTTGCTTGTTTTTAGATGTTATGTCTCCCTTCTGCTCTTTTACCTTAGTTTCCAAGTCTGAGATCTGCTTACTCTTAGTTTTCATGGTGGAATCCACTGACTTATCCTGCCATGACCAGAAACCATTGGGTTAACATTCACAGCCAAATCATTATTTTGAAAAAGAATAAAATAAAGATCATAAATTAAAGTGACTACAATTTTCAAGTTATGTTCAAAACATACAGCTTCAATGGTATAAAAAAAAAGTCTTTATCATACCCCCAACTTTGTATTGATTTTTATTTTCTATTGAGATCAAAGTATGGTCTAAAGTTCTAAAGAAAGAATATAATTCAAAAGCAATGAATATCTAGTTTCACTTGTTCATTTTGTTCTTCTTTCAGATGTTCAATCTGTTCTCCAAGCTCTTGAATCTTCTGGAGTAGATCTTGCTTTTCTTCCCTGATAAGAAAAGTAAAAGCTTTTCCATTCTTGAAAGAGACTTTTAAAAGAATTATCAGCAGATTTTATAGGTAACATAGATAGTTACTAAGTGGCAGATACTAATCTGTAAAAATAATAAAGCAACATTAAACTAGTTTTGTAGTACCAATGCATGCTTAACATTAAAAGTAATTTGATCCCATTGCTATTGAGTAAATCACAATTGTGTTTCGGCACATCATCAGCTTATTTTAGCTTCTTTGAGTAATGAAGATGATACTTAAATATGTTCAATATGATACAAATTATATCCCTTTTCAATGATTCAATATCAATCTTGGTTTACATGTTTGATACAAAATACAAGGAGAGTTACTTAGTATCATCAATTTATCACTAGTTACTTCTGAGAAGTAATTGAGAAGAAAATATCACAATGAATACCATATGATTGATACAAGATAGCTAAAATAAGTGTAATAATCTTTCTTCCAAGTTAGATACAACATAAATTTCTTCTACTTTGAGAACCCAACTTACTCAGCTTTTTCAAGATTTGTCCCAAGCACATGGTTTTCATCCTTCAAATTCTTTTTTTCCTTTTGAACTTTCTGCAGTATAAAAATATTTGACATCTTTGACACAAGTCTTCATATCTAAACAAATGTGTCTGCAATAATCCAAAACTAAAACTCCTAAAGAAGTTAAGCTTAAGGTATGGTTACATTTGTAATATATCATCAAGGCTGTGAGAAATCAAAAAGACACATTTCTTGTATTTACAGTTAAGTGGGATGAATTTAGGCATACATGGGATTCCATGATATCAGGGTCCAGTGTTTCCATTATTAGTTAAATTTAAGTCATAACCAGGTGAAAAATATGACTGTCAGATTTCCTAAAAGATTGTTGGACATGATATCAAATCAATAATCAAGATTCAACTTAAAAAATGTCACCAAGTCATTCTAACAATGAGTGATTGGAAACCCCTCTTTGCTTAAATTAGAATGTTATCATGAAGTGTGCACGATGTAATCATTTGGATATTGAAGCTGAATTTATTGTTTTCTGTGCCCATGGTTTTGTTAACTGTCTACGGAAATTCATACTATTTTCATACCAATTCTGAATCAAACAAATACCCATTTGGTTAACATAAGCTGAATTTACTGTTCTAGGTGACAATGGTTACGTCAACTGTCTACGGCTATTTTTGATCCATTCCAAATTCAAACACGTTTCAACTTTCAATAGAAATGAAGAAGCAGACAATAATTTCGACCTACTTTGGAGGGAAAAAACTACCCTAAGGCCTAAATAATGGTAAAAAATGCATCATAGCATCATTCCAGAAAGAGAAGGTGTGCATCACTTTCATATATCCAAAGCATGTGAAAAGTTTCAGAATCTTAGATTGATCTAGTGAGGTACAGTTTATCTGAAATTGAAAAGTCAACTTCTGAGAGTCACGGGCCACAACTCCAAAGACATGACAATAACCACCTACAGCTTTGACAAAGGGGGATAAAAATTCAGCTTTGGGGGTGCAGCAGTTTTGAGAAGAAGTGTAAAATGTGAAAAGTGTACAGAAGCTGCCAATTGTACCATGAACAAGGGATGCAGGACGACACACCATGTTAGCCCATCTGACCGTTCAGTTCATCATGTCTGATAACACAAGAAGCTACTGTCACTGAAGAAAGTAAAGTTTTAGACCACAATTGTTCTCTTAGTCCAAGATCTCAGATAATACCTCCTGGTCCTTCTTTAGTTTGTTCATGCTTGTCTCCAGAGATGTGATCTCCTTCACATGACTGGCTATTTCTTTTTTCATATCAGCATTCATGTTTGTTGTACTTTCAAGTTTGTCTCTGAAATTTAATTCATAACATTTTCGTTAATAAATGGATTCAGAATTATACAATGTAAAACGATATGATTAGAATCTGATATTGAGAATTTTTAATTCAGTTTATTTCTATTATACTTTTTATATTGAAGTATCAAATTATGAAAATATATTGCTTCGTTTAACAGAATTGAGAAACTACAGATCATTTTTCAGAATTTTGATTTGAAGAAAAGACATTAACAGAGCATTCAGCTTGGATAATAATTTTGAAATAGAAGTCATGAAAATGATATTGACTTACATGACAATCCTCAAAACGTTCAAAGTTCAATGACTAATTAAATTTTTACCTTTCTTTGTCAAACATTATTTGTAATTCATTATTCGTTGTCGTAGCCATCTGTAATTCATTCTGAAGTTCTTCAATCTTGGCAGAAGCAGATTGACTTATATCCTGGAAAGTTTATTTGCAAATAATAAATATTCGGTGTTGTTGAAACTGTCAACTTTCTGAATAATTGAATATTTGCATTCAATGAATTTTTAAACAATGTATTCTTTCACTTGATAAAAAAATATTCAGCTTCAAAACAACATATATATAATACTGGTTTAAAAAGCAGGTTTCTGCCTCTGCCCTCATCTCTCAAAACAAGTATGCATCCCTCAGTTATCAATTATTTCAATTCATATAAACTATTACAATGCTAATATTTTATTTGCTTATTAACAAATGAAATACAAAAGTAAAGAAATAAAAAAAAATACCTCAGTTTGCTTCAGAGATGCTTCAACTGCTGTTAGTTTGTCACACAGAGCTTGGTATTCAGAATCCCTTTGATTGAACTTCTGCTTTTCTGATTCAACAACCCCCTTCAAACAGATCAAAATGCAATAACATTGCAGGAAGCACGTTAGTTTTGTCATGGAAAATGAACAAAATTCATCAGCTCACCAAATAATCTAAGCTGGAAAGCCCTAGGGTGATCGGAAAACCTTATGGAATATTTAAGGGTTGGAGTATAGTTCAACCTTAGTAAAGGTTGCTTTGCGATAGCCTGCTAGGAGGCTGTTCGGGTGTCTGTTTTGTTATCAAACACTTATATAAGGCATACACTTTAAATCAGTTTCTGAAATATAATCTTCTTGTATTATCAGATCTACCAATGACATTTTGAAAGAAATCTTAAAATGTAAGTAGCATTTACTATTACCTGTAAATGTTCTGTATCTTTCATGCTCTTGCTTAATTCAGCCTTCAAGCTTGCATGCTGATTTGTCAAGGAGGAAAATGCTTCGATGTGTTGGTTGATAGTTTGGTTGTTGTCAGACTGAAATATGTAAGTATTACTGCCCTCCAGATCTCATGTATTTACCAAATCTAAAGCAATGAAAATATTCAAAACATGTTTCTAGTAACAGAATGAAAACGGTTGTTTTTCAATCTTAAGATATCAAACCAGTGGTCTATGAGAAAATAATCCTGAAAGATCAAAACACTCCACGGAAAAAAAAGAATAGCTGAATTTCAAGTAGCAAATAAGTCAAATCTTTCATTTATGTAAAACAACAAATCTAATAAATCAATCTCTAAGACTTTCCAATGTAGAAAATGAACATTAAAACAAAGATACTTACTATCTCTTTACTTAACAAGGCAACCTTCCCTTCCAGTTCAGTTTTTTCGAGCATCAGAATATCTACACGATGTGGATTAAAATGAATATCAGTCATTATAAAAAGAGTAATTTAATACATATATGTCCATTGACAGATTGACTATTGGTATATAACTTTTACTGAGCTTTCTGCAATAAATAAGGAGGTAGATGATAAAATGTGAAGCAGGTTGAATGGTAACTTCTTAATTAGCCACTCAGTGATTTTCATAACATATTATTTACCTTTCTACCTAAATGTCACATGTGGTGATATAAAATCAAAACATCCTTACTTTTCATGCCCAAAAGAAATTTATATGACAAATACTGGTTTTCCATGAAAATCTAAAAACAGCCTTATGAATTTGCACATAGGTGTAGATATCACGTCTAATATACATGTATACTAGTCATATAACCTAACAAACACTTTCAACTCCTAACTGCCCTTCTGTTTGTTTTAGATAAGTCTCCAAAATTACGTTTGACTATTTGACGCGCGCCACTGTCCGGTTTTCGATCATCATTAAGATGTTCTACCTTCATATTGTCAATGTAAAAAAACAATAAGTTTTAAAATGTTTCCTTTTGGTAACAATCAATACTTCGCAATCAAATGACACCATTGATTAAGTTTGGCATATATGACTCCAACAACTCACGGAGTGGCTCTTTAAATCAAAGTTTCTCACCTCTTGAACTTTTGAGATTTTCTGATAATGAAGACATCTCTGACAACTGTGCCTCATATTGCTTGACCCTGAAGATGAAATATTCTTTCCTTCATTGTTAATTATTAAACATTAGTGGTGCACTTTAATTACAGGAATCGTTAAGGCACAACTGCACAATGCTCCCTAAAATTATGTTACTGAATTTTTGCCATTGTTGATACCCAGCAACAGGTCATATCAGTCATTATGACCCATCACATTGGTTAAAACATAAGCACTCTTTATTATTATTGTCGACATAAAGTCTGCTGACTTTTTCTCCTAATTCAGTAATTGGAGCATCAAGCTATACATCAATATTTCATGTTCTGTTAATCATCTTGACAATTGATTATGATCATTTTAGGTATTAGTAGTTATCGGATTAACATGTAGTAGTAGATCCAAATTACTAACGACATTCCTACTGATGATCAAGGGTAATGGTGTGGATATGTAATATTTTTTTTATCTGATATCATAAATTTCCTTTGACAAGACTGAATAGTTTCAATTGAAATACTCCGTTCTCAGTACCATATGTAGCAGGAAGCATGGCAAACAATTTGATGTCCTATTAACTAGGTTATAAAGCCAACCTTGCTGCCAATAACACAATTTCTTGGATCAAATCTGCACTTATCAAATCTGCAAAGATCTTATAAAGAGAAGAAGAAATTTGTTTCCATACCTTGCTACTGCAAAAGCCTTGCAGTAATTGAAAGTTCCCTCATTTCAACCATTTTATTACCATACTTAAGTTACTTAACTCTAAAATGCATATTCCATTTAAGGTACAAAAAAGGAAATGCTTTAATGGTAGTAATTAAAAGAGAGGTCTTGACAATTAAAGAATATGAACTTCTCTGTCTCTCTCTGCAGACTAGCTGTGAGGTCAGTGCACTGGTGTTGGAGGTTAGAAAGCTTCTCATCATATTCTGCAGAGGACAAGACCATGTTCTGTTCAACACAACTCTTTTCAATCTTCAGGTTCTCTAGTTGACTTGCAATCTCGGACAATTTCTCTTCATAACAAATCTTTTCTTTCTGTAACAACACATGTCCTTGATAAGTTTTAAAATTTCTACGTATCAAATATCATATTTTTCTTTCCTTTGCATATATTTTCAGTACTACAATACTTTTAGTACGTAATAGTGATTGCAAAATAGGACAGGCAATATCAATCTTATGTTGCATAACATCAACATAATCAATAACATCAGTAGTTTAATTTGGATGAATCAAATTTGCTTGTAGAATGATAAAGATTGAAATCATAAAGAGCTTGCAGAACAGACAAAATTTCAAAGAAATTTGGTATCTGATTTATTTTTCACAGTACATATCTATACTTAATGTCAAAGACAATACATGACAGAAGTAAAGACAATCAGAGAGGCGAAACTAAAAATAATTTCATCATTATTTTCGACAACTTCCTCTGTTTGTACGTCGTTTTGCTTGATGACTTGCTAATTTCAACATTAAGTACAAGTCCTATTCGCTCCAAAGTACAGTCAAAACCTTTTCATTAATCTTTCATAGCTTTGCAAACCTTTTCTAAGTATGACCAATCTATGGACTTTTCAGTTTGACTGCTTAATTTAAGACCCTTTTAAAATTTTATTCACTCTGTCAGGGCTTAAAACTTTAAATCTTTACTGGCAATGAGGCTTTTCTAGAAAAAGCAACCAGCCCTTTACAGAATTTGACAGTCCTTCAGAAGTGTATGGGCTAGGATTCAATCTTTTTCAAACAATTTCTTCTGAGCAATCCTCACTGGGTGAACATGGCTATAAATCATTATCTCAATTGGCAAAGAAGACCAAAAAAGAATCATGGGCTAATAGCTCATCCGCCTTTGTATTGCTGATGTTCAAGAATGACATACATACCTATTAAGTTCTCAAGGTAAAATAAAATCAACAAAATTTGAAAAACAATAAAACCATTTCATATTTCTTAAATCATGAAATAGAAAACATATTCTATCTTGCTGACATACTTTCAGTAAAAAGATCGTTTAAATTAGCAACATGTCATTCCTCACCAACAGCCTACCTCTTATCAACCAAACCCCTGCCCATTTCAGAGATATCTGGGGCTAGATTTTCAAAGCTCTTTTAGCACTAAGTCTGTTATAAGTACCATCCATTAACAGTGGCTTACGACTATCTTAGCACTGAGAGAGCTCTGAAAATCTAGGCCCAGGTTTCCATCTAGTTCCTGTGAGCCCAGTGCAGTGCAACTACATTGCAGCCTATACTAGCTCACTCATACAGAAGACACATGAACTTAGGCTTGTTTGAATCCTCATTACCACATCAATATGACTAAATTGATAATTTTACAAAGCTCAAAAAAATGGTTAGCATTTTCATTTCCATACACCAATGATTTTGGGAGTAGGATTATAACATCATCTTGGTCTCATCATACAAAGTTGATATTTTCAAAATTTTAGATTCCGAGTATGACTGTTTTTCTGAAAAAAAAGGACATCAGGTGATCTGAGAGTGGGCACCCTGCCACACCAATAATTGAAGGGACAGCAAAATATTATCTACATACTTCAATCTGCATGTAAAATAGATGTTATGCTAAAAATTTTACCTTCCTTTGCCAACAAATTTTGTTTTTTGGAAATCACCGTGAATGAGCACCCCTGCCACACCAACATTTTTAGGGTGGGACAATGAAATATACACATCATAGTCTCTATCCTACAAAGATGATAATTCCAAAATTCCTAACATTGATGGTGTCTTGAAATGACAAAAGAAGAGGGTCACTGACATCCTGCTAATACCGTATATTACCAGGGTTTTCATTAAGAGCCGGCTGCCGGCGTAAACGGCCGCTTACTATCACAACAGCGCCGGCTACTTTTCCTCAAATATAATTTTTATGAAATAAATAAGTATCATACAAAATTTCTCAATAACAATCAAAGACGTAGAAAATAACGACTATTGATTAATATTAATGTATTGAAAATATAGCCCGTCCGCAAGTCTCAACTGTCAGAAAATCGCAGGCAGTCAATTGTAAGTTTTACATGCAGTTACTATACCCTCCCGCCGATAACTTCAAGTTTCGGTTTCGGTTTACAAGCTCCATGCATCGATTTAGCTACAAGACTTATTATGTAACAAGCCCACTATATTTGGAGCTTGCATTAACGTAGGGCGTGCAAAATAACAGCAACCTCTATCATATCTGCAGTGATAGCGAAAAGAAAACAGACAGCTTGATCTTTTGGCATTTTTGACAGGATAAAACAACTTTCTTGGTGTGTGCCAAGTAGTTGTAACGCATCATTAACTGTCTCGAATGAAACAAAATTTCACAAGCCCGTCGGACTACTAATTAACTTTTATCAATTTTTTCTTTAGAAGAAGTTTGTTGCTTCAAATAAGGTTTTGAAAACATTAAATAGTCTATTATTCATATTTTAAACATCACAATGGGAATTTTGAAGGTAGGTTGAATTATGAAAGATTATTTCTAAAGGACTAACATCAATCTGTTGAGGAACCAGGAGTGGGAATTACCGGTCTATTTATAGATTGATGAACCAAACAAGAAAATTGCTTGAATTCATTTCAATATCAAAGGCAAAATCTAATTAAATATTGCTATGAATGTTCAAGAAATATGCTCAAGATGATGAATATCTTCATACTTCCATAAAATTTAACCATCAGTACATTACTGTTAAAAAGAATTCAGTTAGGACATGACAAAGTCGGCAAATAAACTGACAATCTACTGATGGGAACATCCACTTGTTTAAAGGGGAGACAGGTGTAATAACTTCTGCTCAAAATATTTGTACATTTATTCAAATCAAGGTAACTTATCTAAAGTAATGTCGATAAAGAATATCATGAACATAATCAAATATTCTAAAATAAATTCAAGACATTTTGAGTCATTTAAAACATTAATTAACTGTCAACCCATATTCTGTAATAGACTCTTCTAGCAAGGTTTTCATGGAATTAGGTCAAGGCATTTCCTGTCGAAGTAGTGGATGGATACAGCTTGGTAACTGCTTCATATTTAGTTACAGAATTGATGTTATTTTAAGACATTCTAAAATCATAATAGATCAAAATAGCACTGTGTGTACTTTGAGAAATTGATAATGAAAATATAAAAATTTATATATATCTGCACTTTGTACTACAGGTAAAAGAATGTGCCAATATTTACCCGTTATGTGGGATATTTAGGTAACTTTAAAATATATAAGTTCATGTGGTATACAATAGGGCTGGGACGGGTCTAAATTTTCTACCCGGGTACCCGACCCCCTATTACCCGACCCGACCCGGGTACCCGTCAATACACTAATTGTGAGTTATTCCCCTTCAATAAAAACCGGCATGGCCGAGATCAAGAGTGGCGTGTGGAAATATTTTGAATCGGTGGCATCAGGCACGAAAACAAAATGCATTTTGTGTTCAACTCAGCTAAGCCACAAAGGAGGGGGTACATCATCGATGTGGAAGCATTTGAACAACAAACACCCCTCTGTAACAAACAAACGGCTTCAAACTACCGCCCTTCAATCAACGGTGTACAGGCAAAATACAATTGAAGGTATAAATAAATAATGTTAAGATAAGTTAAGTTTAGTTAACGCTTTCAAAGTAAATAATAAATAGATATCCTTACCTGTCTCACAACAAATGAACTCGCCTCATGTCAAGTAAATATATCCAAATATCCAATCACAATTCAGCTACTTTCGCTATGAATGTATAAGGGAGGTAACTCTTGCGAACACAAATAGAACGGTTCAAAGTAGGATAGCTTTAGTGTTTCGGAATCGCGTTCAAATCACAGGAAGATTTGCTTTTGATTGCATTGAAAAGTATTTTTCGCTATGAATGAAAGGAGATATATTAATCATTTAAAATAATATTAATTAATAAAAAGATGAATAAAAAGAAACTTAAATTATTTTAAGTGGATATTATTGACAATAATTGATTCTGTCACATATGCGTTGCTGATTGGATGAAGGGTTGGTCTAAGTTACCAATCACCAAGCGATACGTCAGAGGTAAATATCATACATCATTTATATCATAATTAGGCTGCATAAAAAAAATTAAATGTTTCACGGGCACATTTTTTTCAAAAGTGACGAGGGAGGGAGGACTTTTTTTTTTTTTTTTTAAAGGAAAAAAAGTGACGAGGGAGGAACAGATTTTATTTTTTCTCTCAGCAGTGATTTTCACCGATACCAGGACGGCCATGCTGCTTGCAAACTCCGTACATCGATATAAATAGGCAGCTGCATAAAGCCCACTCAATGTAGAGAGCGTGTACGCGATGTTAGGAGTTTGCAAACGGAAGTACACTCGTTCTTACAGACACTAAATTATAGTGGACAAATGGATAATCGGGGTTTTTAGCAATAACGACGCGGAAAATTAAATACATTTTTTTTTTAATGGCAATAAAAAATTTTGACGCGCACACATAAAAGTGACGCGCCGGAGCCCGAGAAACATTTCATTTTTTTTATTTAGCCTTAGCCTTCCAATGAAAATGTAGGTTACATGAGTCGCGGTAACATCAGATCGATGGCAATTAGATGGCAATGTTCCTTGAACTTCCTTCAACATGGATTCGTTTTCTAAGTATTTAAGGTTGGTTTCTATTTCTAACATTCTGTTTGTAATGAAAAGGTCTGATCCAGTTGTTATCATGCACGTTATTTTTGATAGCTAATGATATTTGCATAGAATATGAGGTGTCGACAGCGACTTTCCCGGGCTGACCATGTTTCTTGAAATTCTTGTTATTGTTGACAACGATGCCGACAGTTCTTATTGCGTTTCTGGCTTCCTGCTGCTGCATGAACTTCGACCAAAATGCTACAACTTCGTTGTAATTGAAAATACAACAAACACTGAAACACTTTCAATAAATTCGTTATTTATTTGTCACGTGATTAAAACGGGTCCGGGTAATGTTATGGGTACCCGGGTCCTACTATATACCCACCCGTCCCGGGTATCCGGGTTACCCGTCCCAGCCCTAGTATACAATATATGTCAGATCAATAGTTCAAATCAAAACTTTTAAAATCATGCCTTGATAAATCTAAAAGAAAAGTTACATTGAATTTTTTTTTATTAGAATTATTCAATTTATTTTCATAGAAACACTATAATTTTGTTTATTATTAACCTTATCATAAACTTGTCATCACTATTATATTTTACAAACAAACAGGTTTATTAAGAATTATCTCTGGACATGTCAGCAACTTAAGACTAGGCTGAAAATAATGCACTTGACTGTATATGGTTTGAATAATATTAAATTTCTCGGGCTAGTTGAATTGTTTGTGCGCTAGTGACATTTTAAAGTTACTAGCCCGAAAGGCGTGTGGTAGATTTTGGTTAGTTTCTAGCCCTGACTGCCGATGAGTAAAAAGTTGCATAATTAAATAAAATGTTGTAGATTGCAAATGTTTTGGATTTTTATTTTTTTTAAAAGATACAATGAAAAGATTTTTAACTACGAATAAATTGCTTTTTGTCAATCAGTTTCAGTGTAAATAATGAATATATATCATATTTTTGTTATGGAACTAATATTTTCGTGCAAGATACAATAGTTACACATAAGTGTAATTTTTAAAGTCTAGATTATAATCTACCGCGTACCATATAATTTTAGATAATCTTGATCAAAGTATTCGTTTGTTTCTCTTGTTCATTTGTTAAGAACTGTACTGCTATCATAAACTTTGCATTTTGAATGATTATCTTAATAAATTTTATTAGCTGTCATGAATCAAGATAGCTGTAAAAAATTTTTTTAAAAAATTAAAATCTTTTTTGGAAGTGTGGTATGTGAGATACATCTGTAGCAGGAAAACACCTCAACCAGAATCTTACATATAAAATCTGCAATTTATATTCAATAAACAAATCTAAATTTAAGCCCAAGTGTGCTTAAAATGGCACTATTGCATGCTTAAAACTACAAATTTTCTCTGGGGGAGGCCCCCCAAACCCCCACCTATGGGAGGGCGCACCCTCCCATACTCTCCCCACGACGTCTACGCCGTCGTTATGACCCCTACGGGGTCATGGGCCTCTAACTTTCCTGGTTAGGCCTCTTACCTAATTATTTAATGAAAAGGCTGATTACCGTGTATAAGTCGACCCTGTGTATAAGTCGACCCCCTTTCTCAGGCCCCCAAATTGCTGTCAAAATCATATACCTCATCTATAAGTCGACCCCCGTCTATGAGGCAGGTCGACATGAGTTGTGAGTGTAAAAGTGAGTTGTAATACGTCAGTGTTTTGTAATACAGTAAGCATTTGTTTAACAAGAAATTGTTGTAATAAATATATTATATATGATATAAATATTAATAATAAAAAATACATACGTGTGTGCTGGAGTTTGTCCTTTTTTAAAAAGAATCTTATGTCATTTACGTCTCCGTACATGCACAGTGCGTATTTGTGGAATTCGTAAATAACAAATCTTACAATAAATATATATCTATTAATAATAACTACTGGGCCACACCATACGCAATAAACATACACATTTATATGCATATCGTGCGTAGCATTCGGATTTTAATTCAATTTAAATGTTACGGTTTTCATAACGAAAATTGGAAATTCCCGTAACTATTTATAGCTCATTTCCAAGAATTCAGAATGCCCGTATGTGATTTGAAAGTATGGATACATTTCATTGGATAATTCTGGAGTTTGTCCCTTTTTAAAAAGAATCTTATGTCATTTACTTCTCGGTACATGCACAGTGCGTATTTGTGTAATTCGTAAATAACAAATCTTACAATAAATATATATCTATTAATAATAACTACTGGGCCCCACCATACGCAATAAACATACACATTACACATTTATATGCATATCGTGCGTAGCATTGGGATTTTAATTCAATTTAAATGTTACGGTTTTCAAAACGAAAATTGGAAATTCCCGTAACTATTTATAGCTCATTTCCAAGAATTCAGAATGCCCGTATGTGATTTGAAAGTATGGATACATTTCATTGGATAATTCTGTCAAAAACTTGCGCTCTGCGTATTTGAAGGGGGTCATCATCAAATTACAAATGTGAGTCTTCTATTGCAGTAGCAATTGCTTACCTCTGCTTGGAAAAGTTTCTCAGAAGCCTCCTCAAGGCTGGTATCTTTTGTTTGGATGTCAGTAACATGGCGTTCTCTCTGCTCTTGCAGTGAGGCTTTCAGAAATAAATATGCCATTAGGTAAAAAGCTAACAAGAATATTGTCTTTGCAAAATCGATAGATGTTTTAGTTTGAATATAGTAGTAAGTCATTTCATTCCATTTGTTATGGCTTGGAATAATTGCTTAGAAATCTAAGAAGTATCAAACTTTTTCTTAAGTTAGTTCCAAGCCTGCTAATATACATACATCTCTAAGTAGAGACGGTGCAGATGTTTCAAGATTCAATATGTAACACAATATTCATAGATGATATGATTCGATATGATACATCTAACATGCCTTTTTTTCAGTTTTTTAATAATATCTTTTGACAATCAACAAAATTTTTAGGCAAAATAGAAAATAATCAACCATAATTCAAGAAACAGATAATGTATCAAAATTCTCATTTTGTCAGATTAGGTATTAAGATTACTCCCACAATATCAAACTCTTAAATTACAATTCATCATGACTGCATCAAGTACTTGTTGATCGCAACCAACCTATATTTTGTTCAAGAGTGTGTATTTTCTCATCATTTCTCTGCACCATGGTCCTGACATCTCTGATCTCAATGTCCTTTTCGTCACACTGATCAAGTAGAGCCTTCAGCTGCAACATCATTCATTGTTCATGAACACCTAACCTACTCATAAAATATGTAATAAAAAGTTCAGTCTGAGATTATGTTATTGTGTCATATTTTTAACATTAAGTCACAATTGGTCAAAAGGGAATTGTCACAAAACATCAAATGCAATATTGTTCTTTTTTATCTGGTTTAGACTCATGACTGTACCACACCTGAAGTGTGAAATATAGCCATGATAGGAAGGGGCAAGTTTTACCTATTCTGAAACAAAGAAACCAAAGTGGGAACATGAGAACAATCACCTGCAACTCAGCTTCGTTAAGCTTGGACTCCAATGCTTCCTCTAGAGTTCGCCTGTCCTCCCTCTCTAGTTGCACTGAAATACACGAGCATCAAGGTATACAGCTGCATATCAACAGTTTGTTCACATACCACTTTATCGTAGTACAAATATCATGTAATTTGGGTTTTGTTTGTACGTCAATAAATAACTTCAGCAAAACTGACAATGAATAATCTATTTTCCATGTGTAAAATAGCCATTCATTAACTTTTTTTCGAGTTATCTTGTCTATCATGCAATAATTCAAAACTTGGCAAGATGAAAAAGACAGAAGATATTGTGGTGGCATGTGATCCTGTGCATAGTCAAGTTGACTGCAATCATTGAAGTTCAGCAAAATCTGGTGTGGCTCGATGGATGGGTGGGTTACCCGATCATTGCTGTATTAACTGAGAGTTTGAAGGATTATTTCCTGCCCCGCACTGAGGCACAAGTGGAAAACTTGTGGTGTCTCCTTAGGCAAGAGACTTTATTCAAATTGTGCCTCTGTTCACCCAGCAGTACTAATTGGGTACCTGGTGTAGATTGTGTTGGACCTTGAGCACTGTAACCGACAGCTTGGGTTAGACCAGGGTAATAAAGCAGGACGTGCTTAGAGCATATCCCTCAGTAACGTGGATTAAGCGCAATATAAATATCCTTATTATTATGTTTTCGAAATTCCAATTTCCTGAAATTTCCATGAAAATATTCCAGTTCCAATCTCTGAGAAAAAGCACAGTCACATTGGCTTTGTGCATGGGAATAAACATAACTTCTGTTAAAGTTTTTAATCACTTTAAATGGATTTTGTAGTAAAAAATTAAAATGAGAGTTTTCTGAATTTTGACCCCTGGTCACTTTGATGATCTGCCAAAACTGCTATGGTTAACTGTTTGATATGACTTTAAGTTGACGTTAAAGTTCAATGGATCTTCACAGAAATTCAACATTATCCATTTCATTTTCGTAATGCAATGATGCCTCAAAGACATCCCAAATTACATGATATTTGCGCTATGGTACGCAGATATGTGAACAACTTTTGGTATGCCGCTGTATGAATCTATTGACTCCGTAAGTAGGATAAGACTTAAATGCTCAGAGTCTGGGCATTGAAAAAACAGTGGTTATGACTTTTTTTACACCCTAACTTGGAGCAGTGTCACATTAAAATGTCATGTTTACTACTCTTTGTTCTGTAAACATTCTTTTAACAGTTTCTAACTCTTAAAGTTATTATTATGATGCACTTTTTAATTATTTTCATCTCATTTTCTTGTTTAAACCTATTAAAATTATCAGAGATCTATGCCAATCTGAAAAGTATCTTATCAAAGAACTAAATGATTTAGTATAAGGAAATCTGAGCAAGCTTGGTTGCCAGTAGATCATTTGCGTTCAAGTTTGACAAAAGTTTTTTTTAGAATGACTAGCTCTGTATGTCTTACAAATAACTGAGCATCAAAAACAATTACTTACATTGATCAACAAGTTTATTTTGCTGTTCCACAGACGTGATTCTCAGTTTGTTAAACTGTTCAGAAAGTTCCTGAAAAAGACCAATGGAATCTGCAAGATTAATTTTATGTAAACAGAGACTTTGATTAGAAAGGCCTGGATTTATTTACAACCTGTTATCATCCAGCATCTCATCTAAAATGATACATTGGCTCTGCAGGTCTTCAGGATTCTAAAACTGTATATTTCATAAGTGAAAACAAACATTAAACAAATGTTCATGAAGCCAAGTGCTAAAGAGTAATAATTTCTGACAGACCTCAAACTGTTGGAGATGCTCTTTTTCAAGGTACTTAAGTTCCGTTCTTTCAGTTTCACCTGAAAAATTCAGATTCAAACAGCGAAATCAGTGAAAAAGAGGAAAATAAAGTAATAGTTTCGGATAAAGAAGTATAGACTTATGTTAACAAGAGATTAATGTGAATTCCCTGAATGAATAGTCTTCAATATAGCTTCTCTCAATAAAGATTGTCATTAAAATTCTTTGTACATATATAACACAGTTAAACACAATGATAAACATGTTACATACTTTTGACCGATAATGTTTGCTTATGAAAATTTTGTTCAATGGATATTGCTTTGTTCTTATATCTCCCCACTCTAACCTCTGAAGGTTATTGATTTGCAAAATTAAAACCTTATCAACATATCATTACTTGAAAAACACAAGAAATTTTTTATACATAAAGTTTCCATGATATATCTTACACTGATGAAGCTGTTCCTCCAGTTTGACAGCATGGTCCTTCAGGATGTTGCACAGCTGTCTGGTTGAACTGATTCTACAGTCAACAGAACAAATTTACATGTACCTTGAACATGAAACAAGGATATATTATATACTCCTGGGTACTGTTTCCCTGATATTCAATGAAGACCATGGTTATATTAAGACGACTAGTAAGGTGTTAAGGCCTAAATGCGACATTAATCTCGGCACTTCTTTGGACCAAGAATTGTTAAAATGTGCAAATGGTGCACTGATGTTAGTGATGTATGTATGTTAGTGATGAATTTACATTCAAATAATAATAGAGCCATTTTCTCAGTTAAAGTTTAACATCTCCTGCCACTTTTTGATTCACACAGTTTATCTTAAAGGAACTATTGTTCCTAAATTATTTAAGGGTGGAAAAAATTTCTCAGGACCCCCAAAAGGAACACCACTGTCTACTCACTGGGTATTATTAGATCATAATCTATGCCACAATGTATCAAAGTAACTGAAAAATGTTTGCAATACCTTCAGGGCACCTCTCACAAAATGAAAGAGGAGGATACCCTACCACACCTAAACAAGGGAGTCCCCCATGACCAAATGTATAAAATCTGATACAGGTTAAAACAGGTTAAAGTTTCATTATTAAGCTTTAGAGTTGCAGTACATTTCAGGAAAAGTTGAAAATGTGAAAAGTTCATAAATTAAGCAATAATGGTACTATTGAATGATCTGTATTTGATTGCAGAACACCTATAATGCTCATACCTTTGGACCACATCTTCTCTGTTTCCCATTTCCTCTTGTAACTTGAGACTTAAGTTTTCATTCTGAAGCTGCAGAAAAATACCAAACCTTTAATTAGAAACATTTTTTCTTATCAATTCCCTTTTCACTGACACATTAGCAAAGAAAGGTCATAAGACACTTTCAATGTATCAACGGTTTTATGTAATCTCATGAAACAGTCTATGTTTCTCTGATTCTCACCTGAAGTTCCAAGATTGACTTCCTCAAAGATTCATTGGTTGTAGAAGCTTCATGTATCTTTTTCTCCTATAAAGTTCAAAATAGTTAAAAAGCAAATAGAGCACACTCTTTTTGTAAAGAATACATCATATCTTAAAGCTTTTCAACATATATAACATATTTGAATTAGACAAAGTGTTTGGACTGTGTAGTTGAGACATTTTTCTTTTACATGCTTTTTCTTAGAAATACTAAGTTATCAAATATTTAATTACCTTTTGCTGTGAATTGCACTTTTGAGTGATAAAAACACCATTTTAATTGTAAATTGACAGATAATGTCATCACAGATGATCTGATGAGTGCCCCTAGATCATGTGTAAGGACACATCAAGATAACATTGTATAATAAATGAATATTTTACTGATTGACTCACCTTTTGTTTGAGCTCAATTTCTGTTTGGACTTTCCACTTCCTGATCTTGTCTGCTTCCTGGTGTAATTTAGCATGGAGGGAGGAGAGCCGCTCCGCACCAACCTCGTGCTGTTGGGTCTGCCGACACTGCTCTGTGAATGTATCATAAATAAGTTCTTAAGCACCAATCATTTGTAGCACAAAAAGATTTACTTGCCAACAAGACTAAGTTTTATAGACATTACAACAATTCATTTGTGTAGAATGTTGAAATAGAATTTTTAGATAGACTAAAATAATAATTTTTAACTGATATATATATTACATACCATTAATGTTCATGATAGGAACCTGTCGCACAGATCTGGAATTGTTACTCTGGGACTGAAAAAAAGAAAACTTATTCTATATAATCCATTAAAGGACCCATCAAGGATCATTGGATTTCTTCTATTTGTAGTCATTGATCCTTTAAGTCAAAATATGATTGACTTTAGTCTTAGCTAGGCTGACACTTTATGAAATAAAAGAGGTAAGAAGACCATTCACAGAAATCAAGCAGGCGTTCTCAAAAACATGTATTTTTCCAAAATAGTTACAGTAAATGAAAATTATATGTAAGTATAAAGCCATTAGCTAGTATCATGACAATATGTTCAAGATCACTCTTCTGTCATGGCCTCCCGAGTATCCAGTCACTATACGGTCAACAACTCTACCTCAAAGTTAAAAAGTGATGTATCTTCTGTCCCAGAAAGGGGCTTAAACATTGGTGCTGTTCTTGCTTGCTTCATCATTCAGGCTTAATGTCAACTTCTGTTTTGGGAGAAGATCTGCAAAAAATCCAAATCATGTGAGATATCAAACAAATATACAAATGTATGGAAGATGAAGGAGCAATCTAGTAGGAGGTTTGATATGTTTTATCAAATAGGAAACAAAGAATCAAGATTGTATAAATTTCAAACAAATAAATAACATAAACATTTAAACAGGATTTATAAGGCTATAAGGCAATAAAAGCCAAATATTAGGTAGATTTCTCTTTCTAGGTTTTAAATTTTTTATCTAAAAGTGAAATGGAGTTGTTCTTTAAACAGGCACCGAAGACATTACTTACATGCCTCCATTATAATGATAATTCGTTATTGTCCTCATTACAGGGTAGATTTTGAAATTCATTCAATATCTTTCATCATTTAATGTCTTCTGGAATGATATTAGCAGGATTAGAACCTTGGCCTCCCAGATGATAAGTGGACACTCTACCAACTGAGCTACTTTGACAAATGAATATTTTTATTTAAGATGTTGCATATTTTGGATGACATTGATATTTTTTCAACGGTAGACATCTATTCTTGTACTTTTTGGGTCAGGTAACATTGTATGTAATGGGCAAGTCAATGCTTGACTTTGTTGGTGTCTGAATTATAAATAGTTAAATAATAAACAAATATCATGACAAGATTATTATATCAAATACTGTTTTAATGGAAACATTAAACTACAAATGCCTTTCTGATTCTGTTGAAAGGTGATGGTACAAAATAATTGTGTAATTTTGGGGAATTTTTTTTTTCTAAGTAAGAAACTTGATCAGTACTCTATGTTTAGAGAGTTAATGAATTTGTATGTGGCTTAAATAGGGCCAAAATATTAATTGACCCGAGTTAAGTCTCAAATGCCTATCAACAGTTGCATCTTTATCTCTTAAATGCCAAAATAATGAAATTTTTTAGTTTTCAAATGTAAATTCAAAACGGCCATATAAATGTCGAAAATTCGGGGTCCCATTTGCATAATAGTAAAATAAACTAGTCACCAATACCAACCTAAATTCCTTGTTTTGTCTGGTATAATTTATGAATAAGTTTCCATTGTCATGGCGTCATTGGCGTGCAAGGCAATTGTGCCTTTTTTTTCCCTCAAATCTCAACTTTTTCCCTGTTTATTGTCACTTGCTAAATGATAAGCATTGAGATGTTCATTTTCAGAAACAACAACTACTTGTCTAAGAAGTAAAATCATTTAGGAGGTTTGACATATTGATACAAAAGCATATTCTGTGGCCCTTTGAAAAATGCAATGAAAAAATGATTAGGTCACAATAAATGAATTTAAAATTAATCTTCTCTGGATTTATATTGAACAATTTACATAGACTTGGAGACCTTTTTGTAAATGCCATACTTTTATTAGTGAATCTTATCAAGTCTTGCAAATAGATTGCTCTTTGGTATCTTAATTTGTTTTGAACAAAACGTTTAGGACTAAGATTAAGATCTAGGCCTACTAAGTGTATTGGCATATAAGTTGAGAAGTACACATTCCTTAGAAAACAAGTCGTCAAATGAAGGCTACATTAAACATCTCATATGACTTAACATTTTCCTAAATACTTGATTGGTGGCTGTTTATTTAACAAAATGTACATTGATTGTCTTATATAATGCCGTAAAAATTTGACTGATGTGCATATGGTCACATATCCCAATGGAAATGGACGGGTCAAAACTTCATGAATATCATGAAAAGTTCAGGTTTAGTTCAAATTTGTTGCAGATGACAATGATTCAACTTTCCTGAATTTCAAACAGTTAAGTGCATGCTGTGATGCACAAACAATGTGCAAAATGTCTCAAGATTTATATAATTTGAAAATAACCTGAGAGATATTGATGACAACGGCACTCGACTCGACTTGACCACTTTAACCTATTCATTAAAAGTGATAATTTGTTTCATGTTATAAAGGTGACTATTAACCGCATATAGCAATGAGAGCGTACACACATTTGCAGTTGCTTACACTGAAATGTTAAAGATCTATCTTTCCTCAACTTACCAAAGTTTGCCGTCTGCTTGACCCCCCTGTTGACAAAGAGGTCAAGGTTACTCTGTGAGAACTTCTTGCAGCGACACTTTCCCATCGCTCCACACACCACTGAACATTACGTCGACAGCATCCGCCCGAAAAAATTAAGGCAGTCACTGTTGGCGGGGCTCGTACGTAGCCTTACATTGTAGGCCCTACTTCCAACAGCCACGAACTATTTCAAAATATTTTTTATTTATCTAATATTTTATTTATCTTAAAAAAAGAATTTCGAATTTTTACCATCTGTATGGCTGTTTTGCGATTACCATTAAAAACCAGAAAATATAATTATTTTGCATTTTTTGAGATAAAGATGCAATTTAAGGGGGCGATTTTAACTTAACTCAGGTTATAAGTCATGTTGACTTTTACAAAAACCATGAAAAAAAATCATGAAACATACTCTATGTCACTTTTTAAAGATTATACAGCCCTCCACTTTACATATGTCCATGATGAGCAAAATACATTGAATATCTTTCTTTACATAAAATCGATAAACACAATTGATGATGCCGTTGATAATAATAATCATAAACCATGATTACCTGATTGAAATAATCTTTAAATGATCACAGTGAACGATCACTTTGCGAGCCAACTCATAAATACTATATAGAGTACTATAATTCATAGTAGACTTATACAGAGCAATTAGTGGTTTTGTTTAGAAGGGAAGCTCTAAACTCATATTCGTATGTGTTTTCAAAAGTCTTCAGATGGCCTCTATGAATAAAATTTGAGATATTGAATTACAAAAAATGTAATGTCAGAGGGAGCACACATATTACATTGCCGACTTTACGTCTCATCATTTCAAAGCAAACAAGAAAAACACTTACATGAACATCAAACTGTCAATAGTCGGAATATCTGCATCGACATTGCGTCTATAGAGTGAAGAAATTTTTTTTGAAAGTATGCAAAAACTCAACAACTTGAATGGAAACTGTCACTAATGAACTGTTCAATGTAGCGCGATCATAGAATATATATACTTCATAGTGAAACCCCTATGTAATATTCTTCATGCTCTGATGAAAGATTCAACTTTCTACTGATTATAATGCCTGTATCAATGCATCGTATAGAAGTGTAAACATATATCGAAATATCGATGCATCGCAGTAGTTATCTTTGCAAATAGAATTCTATCGATAGAGACCATGAAAAAACTATCGATACATCAAAAGTAAGGTATAAACTATGAATAGTTTAGAAAGCTTTATTTTCCCTGTATGAGTTTTATTAATGATGAGTCATTGACTTGTACAAGTATTTCAAGCAAGTTTATTTGAAATCACTTTACTTTTAAATGTTCAAGATGATGAATTTTCTAGAGTGGTACGTGAACCCTGGATGCAATCGTGTAAAATGGCTGAAATCTCTTTCTTCAATCAGATGTTCCTTATAAAATCTTTGAGAATTAAAGCTGAAATACGTTGTTTTTTTTATCAAATTACAATAGTGGGTCACAATATTAATCAATTCCTGACGCTAAAGTAGGTTGCAATAGACGAACGCTGTCGCAATATAAATTTCACCCCTACTGGACACATATATATCTTCTCTACCAGATGTTCGTATTCAATAGCTAAGTTGTTGGGTATCCCTGACATATGTTTCCAATCCTTATGAAAGAGCAAACTGATACCATCACAAGTCTTGCTTTAGTTTATAAAAACTTTATATCACACAGATTTTAAAAGTCTATTTTACTTTTCCTAAACTTCTGTTTATGTTAAAAATTTAAACAATAAATAATCAATCTTTTTATCCGGAACCGACATACAATGAAAAAACGCAATCTTGAATTTCAGGAAATGTAATAAATAGAGGCAAATGCAACAGCAATTTGATATAAACGTTAACACCAGGAAACCCCAAAGGCATTTATTCTACAAATTAATTGCTGTGTCCGTCATCGGAGAGACTCAATCTAAAATCTGTAGAATTTAATAACGTGCAGCCGACGTTTTCCATTACTATTACCATAAGCGTGTGTACTGCCCAACATCATTGGTCAGTAGGGACACTCATATTGTCTTCCTCGTCTCTGTTGATAGCAATATCTAGATTGCTGACCACTTAACCGTAGGATTTTCACACTTTCCTTGTAGCATTGACTCTTGAATTTTGCGAACTTGAGCGATGACCAAAATGTGTTTTTGTAAAATATGATCAAAAACACAGATGACTTCTCGGGTTATCTGAGGGGAATTTATGAAATTCTTCCCAAAACGCAATTTCTCTTTGTAAAACTCTTAGACAGATCTAAGTTTCCTTTTGAGGGCACCTTATGTTATCAAATATTGGAAAGTTGGATTGAAAGAAATGTCTGTCTAACATTTAATCAGGTTCTTTAACAATAATGCTGTAACTCAAGGCTGATTTTTGGGGGTACTCGCACGTTTTATCAAAGATTTAATTCCTCAAGTCGTTCCCAGTAAACATTACTTTATGTCAAATGTTTTATATTCCGTGGGACCTGACATCTCAGTCTAAGAAATGGTCATCATTTTACGAAGAGGCCTTTTTCCGTCCTTTCCCATTTCAATTCAAATTTCAAGTTATGTAAAACTTGTTCGAGTGAGTCTTATGGGGAAATGTTTAGTGCAGTAAAGATGAGTGTCTGCTTCACAAATGTAAAGCAAGGCAGAAACAGAGATACATTTCCCTGAGTAGGCCTACCATGTTTTTATGTAAGAATTTGCAAACATGGAATCCATTCCGGTTTTTTCTAGGCCCTTTTGACCAGCGGGATTTTCTTTTGATCCCATTCCTTTTAACGATAATATATTGATATACGCTGAGACGTAAAGATCCCAATTTATTCAAAAATCTTAATCCAATAAATTTGTCCAGTGAAACAATTGAAGTGACCTGTTTGGAAAAGGTTAATATTAATTTCCAACGACCGGTTTATTTCTGGTTGTTTCCTAGAAATTAGAGCTGTTTACGTCTTGCTGCAAGGTCAGTTGTAGTTCCTGGTCTAGCGTTTTACATATATTTTATTTCAGACTCATGCCCTGCTAATTAAAAGCTTTCAAAGAAAAGTTTGATTGACTGTTGCATCGCGTTAAATGCCGATATGTCAGGAAAGGAGTTGCATGACAACCTTTTTGTAAAAATCCTTAGCAATATGATATTTCATTAAAATGTGTAAGTTGAAATTTGCTTACAATTTCAATTAAAATGATTTTCCTTGGAACTTGAATGTTTTTTGCTTTAATTACTCGTTATCAATTGTGGATGTTCATCATTCTTTATTGTATTTTTTCCACAACCGCTTTGTTACAGATGAATTAGAATTCTGCAATTTAGATTTCCCTTGACGTCAATATGTTATATGTCCTTAATTCATACCGCTGGATTGAAATTACAATGTTATTTTTGTAGGACCAAGACATATACCTGGTGATTCCAGTCTTTAACTTTCATTTCTGCACAACATCAGCATAGTTTTTGAATTTTATCGTAACATTTTCACTAATCATATGAATACAGCTTTACCGCGAATATTTGATAACTAAAGTTTTTTTTTTATTAAATCTGAACATACTTTTTCGGAACCATTTCTGAAACAACAAGTTGTAGTGATTTGCTGTTCTATTCAAAATCTAGAAGTTATTGTTTTAATCTAACTACAAAAGGACAATGTGATGAAGCGATTCAAAAAAATTAATTTTCAGCAACTATCATTATTTTTAGATGATATTACTGAAAGAGTACAGAGTGCAATGTTGGGCAATATTTACACTAACTGACTTGAGATGTGGGTACAATGGTTTGAACCCCCTAAGTCCTCACATACCTGATACATCACCTGACGCAGCTCAAACTTTTCAAATCAACGACCTAAATCGACTCCCATTTTCAAAAGTGTTTACAGCTCATTATTCATAAAGTTTACCAAAGCAATTCAGATCAAGATTTAACGATCATGTTTTATTTTAAAAAAAATCTATGTTGTAACAGACGTAATTTGTAAATAGAGGAATAAGTTCAATGTCAACAAAGAAAGCCTCCAAAAGGTTAAGTTTCTTTCTTTGAAGATATTTAGAGTTCGATGCAAAAAACCGCAAGAAGCGTTAGTTTTCTCTCTGTAAAGAATACACTCTGAAATTTGCGGTTCACTTAATATAGGGGTCGTTACTTATCACAAGTTGAATCTAGCGAATCGACTGTTGGGTGAAAGAAATGGAGGACGTGTCTATGGTTAGAATCAGTTCTAATTAATTCCTACTAATTTTACTCATCATACTTTTGGTCACAGACACACCGATGATTTCAAGTAATTCGCCTAAAAATGAACGTATTTTACTAACAATGTCCATATGATATTGGTTATGACGAATACTTTGAGCAACTTATCTACTTGTTATTTTAACTTGTTAGACAAGGAAGCATGTAAAATATTCTAAAACGTTTGCTTTTTTCAGATAAAACAGAAACAGCCATACTCAGCTGAAGTGAGTTCGTATTATAACGTTCTGGTTCTCTTCAACCAGTTATATAGAACTGTCGTGTTATTTATTAACACGTCTGATAAAATACTTTCTTATTGACCTCGTTTCAATTGTCTTCGTTTTGATGTTATCAAGATTTTGAACATTTAGTCTAAAACACTATGGTGCCAACATACTGAAGGAAATCGTAAGTAAATGAGGGCGCCAGTATGCTTAAAGGCCTCCAATAGGGCAGTTTCATTGAACAGATATAGTCAGATTACATGAGCAAATCACATATAAAGACTCTTAAAGATTTAACGTATCGAAAACTAACAGAATATAATTCATTTAGGAGATACATATGTCAAAATCTATTGGTATCCATTTCAAATGACCGTCCATTTCATATGCATGAAATAAAACCATATGTATGGGTTAATTTCCTCGTTAGACAGTTCAACTTTATTATGATATTTCAGTTGTCAGAACATGTAATCGTGACAGAATACAATTTGACGTGAACCTCCCTAAATACTAATGTGAATAGTTTTTTTCCTAGGATAAATATCAAAGAGAGGATTCGCGTCTGTATTATATATTCATAGAAAAAAGACTTTCATTGACACTATCTTATTATAATACAATACATCTTCATTGATTTGTAAACAGAAGGTCTTAAGAGAAATTTTCCAACGTAGACAATGTCAGAGACTCGCTGACAGGAACAGAAACTTCATCTCACATAAGTGAATTATACCAAATCGTAAATTTCAATTATTTATGATTGTCAAGAAGTATTCACTTCTGAGCCTCTCTCAGATATAACATTATTTCCAAAACTCGTATCAATCATATTATTTCAACTTCGAAACACCACCCCTGTTCTATTTTCACGTATGATTTGTTTCATGCTTTTTGATATGATAATTCGGTTTAGCCGATACCTGTTCTACCTTTTGTTACAAATCAAAGCACTCTTGATAGTATCATTTAATACTGGAAACTAATAATCTTCATTAGAACAATACTTAAATCAGATTTCTTCGCATAAACCCGCACCTTTGTTAAAAGGAGATTTTGGGTGGAATAGTATGTTTATCGTTAGACCTACTGCAGACTGTTCAGAACGTGTTCCAGGAGACATTGGTGCAGGATTGAGAACAGTACGTTTTGATGGCATACAATTTTTCTTCGAATTCCTTAGAACCGTGACATGTGCTTGGTCTTGGATTTTTGAAGGCCAGACTCCCAGCATTTACAATGATAGGAATGTAATCAGTCCCTTCACATGCTAATGTGTATTATCCGCGTTGAAGGTGATTGATAAGCTAGAAGAAAACGGAAACAGTAAACGGATATATGTGATAATGTTGACACTTCCTACGCATATTTCTAGTTCAAGATTTCCGTATTTCACTACTTGATAGCACTTATGTTTCGCTTGTAAAGGGCTTTATCATTGTCATATACTTTGTTGAAATGGCGATCGAGAACTGATTATACAATTTGATATTCAGTGAGTTAGTCGTTATCTAAAACATAGCTTTTGCACACAGTATCTGTAGACTGGTTGAGACGATATATTTTTTCACATCACAACAGTCATTGTTTTAAATGAGTATGTATTAAAGTTTTATTTTCTTAATTGAAGGGATTCTTTTTATCATCATTATAGATAATGAACAGTTTGATGATATTAATGTTTCTTAATAGCTCAAAATGTGGAAATATTTTGCAATCGTACGACTCCAAACACTGAGCGATATCTGAGATTTCAGAGTTATCTTTAAAAGCTGGACAAGTGAAATACCTGTGATGTGAATTAATCTAAATATCAAAATATTTGCTTTTTAATACGCTTGAGTCGATATTTCTTAGAATTGACTCAGCA
Source organism: Phorcus lineatus (assembly GCA_921293015.1). NCBI lineage: Eukaryota > Metazoa > Mollusca > Gastropoda > Trochida > Trochidae > Phorcus > Phorcus lineatus. The sequence continues at coordinate 54,305,476 of OV121085.1, read as the reverse complement.
TTGTAAATGACAGTCATACTGGTTGGCTGCAAAACATAAAGTTTGTAGAGTTAAAGAAGTCTGATTGATAAATGCATCACTAAAATGCACAAATTCTTGAGATAATCCTGCAAACTGTCTCATTTTTCTGTACTTATTCAAGAATAGATGGGCGGTTTTTCCCTCCTTAGTATATAACAGGGCAGACATTACAAAGAAATTATGGCATTTGTACTCCTGGGAAATCAATCAAATCTAAAACAGAAACAATGTGATATAACATGTCGAGAATTCCTCTCAGTACTTTGTCAAAAGAGAGAATAAAACAGTATCATATGCAACTGAAAGTAAACTGTAGAACTTTAAATCTGTTGATTATTATGTTCCTTTATTCCCTGAAAAGAAAAAGAAAATGTTAAAGTTTGTTGTTTATGTTTCATGTAAAAGCAACGTTTGCATGGATTTCAGTTCTAAAATATGAGGTACAACACTCATCAAAAATGGGGTAATAAATTTATCATCATTGAAAAATTCCTTGTGAATAGTGAACTTTTTAGTATTATGCAACAAATTCTTTCGTTCAATATTCAATGTTTTGTACAGCAAATGCAAAATACTTTGGCTTAATATGCCGAGACAACTACGTCTGAACCCTGGAAATGTTCCTGTGTGGAAACGTCGTTAAATATTTGGGTTGGAATGAGACAAAGCGAGTATAAGTTTACAGACTAGTCCATAAGCAGTACAAAGAATAAACAATGTTTTTTAGAAATGTATGACAGAAGCAGACTTGGTTTTGGCAAGAGCGTAGCAATATGGAGATAGCTTCAGCAAAGTAATGGATAAGTATAGCTGATGTAGATAGACACAACGAACACTGGCAGTATTTTTTCATATTCATTTGCGAGTTCCATGGGGTTATAACTAACTTTTCATCTGAGAAGGCGGGTGTCATATATACGTCACATTGGCGTCTTAAGTAGATTCACACTGACGTAGGTACAGCCTGTTTCTTTCGTAAACAAATAAAATCTTTAAGTGAACATGATTTTTAATCATCCGTCAAAACTATTTGAAATAAAGACAAAAAAGAGACAGGGCACAATTTAAAATCTACTGTCAAATGAACACTCCTTAGATTGATTTCCAAAATATGATATCTCCCGTGGAACAATTTTGGATGATAAAGCCTTTTTTTTCTCTCATATAGTTTAGGAGTCACATGTAAACAAGAAACATAACATTTGCAGAAAGAAAAAGAAAAATCATATTCATATTTAAAAGAAACGTCATTGGATAACGAGACATTTGAGCTATATGACGTACAAATCCATAAACTATTGTTAGAATAACCGTTTGAGTGTCCGTTCAACTTTCCTAAAAATGAGTCGCAGACTAAAACCAACATGAGTTTTTTTACTCAGTGCTCAGATAATCCTTATCGAATGTTATTGTATTGTACTAAGGACTATCTTATGCCTAAGACATCTTCGAAAAAATAGAGGCCCAGGAACATAAAGATAAAAAATTTCCGGCAGCATATTCTTTGACGTCTATTGAAACACTGTAAAGTCATATAGGTGTAAATTTTATATCGCTCAATGTGTTCATTGACATTCTCATCCTTCAAGTTGAAGGTGAAAACATTATCTGGTGAGATAGTGAATGAGTTATTGTTTATCGCCGCTCGGGCAATATTGAAGCCATTAGCGATGTGAACATTATCTATATTTGAAATGTATTCTAAATTTTCTAATCAGATTTGTTTCTAGTAATGTGAACATTTTGAAGTGACACTCACTGGTTTTCATTACCTTATTACATACGATGTATGTGGATATCAGAATTTCACTAAAAGAAAAAATGTCATTTCTATTATCACATCCTCTGAAGTTTGTTCCGTACAATGCCTCCTGAAGGACAGAGAGTCGTTTAGAATATTTAAGAATATTAAACTGCAGAAACAACGGTTACTCAGAGAACTATATACACTGTATTTGCGAAGATCTCTCAGACTTTTCTAAAGATCTACCTAAGAATAATAAAAAAACAGATGTAAAATTTGAAATGAGCCTTTGTTGGTTTTTCTGAATTTTCTGAAGGTTTTAGATAATCTTTAAAAGATAGCATTATGTGAAAATTTCGTTATACTGTTTCTTTCTGTTTATTTTTCTATACTTAAAAGAAACAAAATTAAATCTTAAAACATTAGATTTTACGATAATTGATATTGTATTAGTTATTTTCAACAAATACTAGTATATATCATTGTTACTCTTTTTAATTTGATACTGTATATATATATATATATATATATATATATATATATATATATATATATATATATATATATATATATATATATATATATATTATATGAATTGGTACTGTCAGAATGATATCTTCAAATGTATATAAAAAATTAGCTTTAACTGTTGGCAGATGATACTGCTCTTATTTCTGGAACTATTGTTGGTCTCCAGAAACAAATTGTTAAACCTGAAAGTTAAAGGAAACTTGATAGACCCAACAGCAACATATAAGTACCTAGGTGTATATTTTACCAATTGGCTTTCCTTTTCAACCCATGGTAAGTACGCAAAAAGTTTATTAACCTACAATAGGATCTGAAATCTCAAATATTTGGAAATCAAAATCGTTCTTCCACTGTAAAAATGAACTTCTGATTTCAATACACTATTTTATAAATTTAACAGGCAGATTTGTTTAGATGATACATATAGTATATACTGATGAACACTATCATTATGCAGTTATCTTTTAAATTTTGTACCCTACTCATAATAGTAAGTATATTTGATTGTGGGTATCATGAATCCATCATTTATAACGTTACTGTTGGCTTTTGTAAATTTATCATGTATTGTATGTTCACCATGATATATGTTTCTTTATGTATTCTTGAGCGGTATGAAGATTAGCTATTGCAGCTTGTATACTTATCCAATGCTTTTAAGAAATGAATATGTTTAAACCATGAATGATCTGTGAAACGAAGGTGTCTTGTCCAGAGAAAAGCTCGTCGAGCCGTGTACACCATCAGATCAATCAGTCTGTGCTTCCTGCTATTCTCAGCTGATCACTCAAGTAGGAGAAGACTAACCATAATGCTTACAAACGTCCACTAGCATCCATTAAGGATGATAATGTTCTTATCACTGCAGCTTTGATAGTCAGGCAAAGTGGTGAGTCAACTAAGTAGATTTTACGAAATTTCAGTCTACTGGTTGATTGACCGTTACCAATATTTTTGACATGAGAATCGTTTTCATGTCATGAGAAAAAATATTTCCTTTTTACAAAAACATATCAATAACCTCTTTCGTTGTTGAATTATTTCAACATTAAGAACAATTTATCAAGTTTGAGAATAGCTATAGCAGAGACCACCTGAATTACTCTTTGCAAACTCCCGATTGTTTTACTTAGCCGTAGTTCCATACAATATTAAAATTGCTGTTTTAAAATTGTTCTCAGGCAAACAACCTATATTGTTTGTCATCATAGAAATTCTTTGACATGTTTTTTGACATTTCTTTTCAAAATATGAACAAGATTTCAAATATTTCAAACTTGGTTTATGTGTTGTTACCTTTAAGAAGTACATTTTTAAAAATCAATAAAGATGGTGAATCTCTGTGTTCTGTTGGTTATGAATTCCATTCCAATATAGCTATTGTTTTGTTTTTGTTATAGTTCGATGTAACCTTTTGTTCGTTTGTTTACATAATGCACAAACACTTCAAATTATAACAATTCAAACCAATAAGCGATATTCATTAAAGCACATTAAACTGACAATGGAATTTTAGAGTTAGAGGCAATTAAGAGTTGAAAAGCACATAAATGTAGTTGCCTTCATTCAACATTTAATACCCATTTCTATTGAAATAATCAACTGTTATTACTGATAGGACATTTGAATATCTACTCATCATATCAGCATAATTTCTCTTATTGGATAATTTGCAAACACAATTAGGGCATAGTAAGCTATAACTTTGAAGTTTCCGTCTTTATGTTCAATCTATCTGAAAATTGTGCTAATGTCCACAAAAAGGTCAACAGAAGATCTAAAATGATATCCATACCTCTAAAAAATAGGTTCTTATGTATTTTTGACCTTTGTATCAAAGCAAGGAAAGCAATGCTGAATTATTTAATGCATTGTCCAATCAATTATCTCTTCGTTAACCCACTCAGTTTAATGTTGAGGTTGTAAGAAGGACTCGTGCCACATATTCATTTATCATTAATATCAGTGTCCGTTTTCTCTTGTCCCTGACTAATCACTCAACTTAAACGATGAACACCGATAAAGCTGGCAGAAATCCATTATGAAGGATTAAGTTCCTATCCCTATAAACATCAAATGTCGGATGCTCATCAATCATAATCATGGAGGAACAAACTCGAGATAAAATTTGAAATTGAAGCTAAACTGTCAGCAATAATTTGGTTTTAGAAATATCACACAAATACAAGGGTTTGTTCTCAAAATATCCTTATGGGATGAAAGAAAGGGTTTGACATCATTCCGGCATAACGAAAATAATTTACAGTATAAAGCTTTATTCATGGAGACATTAACGCCAACTCGGAGAGAGGATTAGAAGTCGTAACAAAACTGCCCTACCATAATTTGGTTTTAGAAATATCAATAACCAAAATGGTATGCTCATGATAGGATAAAGTAAGTCGATCATACCAACCAGTCATGTTTCATCAATCTACAGATAATATTCAAGCGTGTGTTTCTAACAATAGAATAATTTAGATTTGAATTAAGAACTAAACTTGTTGATCTAGGAGATAAACCTATTGTGTTTTTAATTTTTTGTGATTCAAACGTAGATTCGAAACCTATTGATTTTATTCGGAGCCGAACGCGAGGCGTGAGGCTTCGAATTTAAAATCAACAGGTTTCGAAGCTACGTTCGAATCACAGAAAATTAAAAGCACAATTGGTTTATCTCCATTCTACCATTAAATCTAATAAACTTTTAAATTACATTTCTTTGATGCCGCGAAAGTTCAGGCGTGACGCGGTCATAGGCATTTCCATTTGAGGTAGGTTTAATGGATAACGCCTAGACTAATATTGAAGTGAAAAGATAGAGTAGGGAACGTTAAAAATCAAGTAATTGTCAACTTAACACGTTATAGCATTGAGTTTGTCTTGACACTCATGACGTCAGCACAAACATGACAATTTGACTTCCAAAAGGTACTGAATCACCTCCAACAAAATGGCCGATTCCTTTAGCTGATCACGTGACCAGTCTTGTGATGTCACGTCACACTGCACAAGGCTATGACGTCACTGTGTTAGAATGAAAACCATCGTTGCCGAGTCTGATCATCGTGGCTTGAAATCAAACGTTTTCCTCATTTAGAAGATAAATAGTTGCGTTTGTAAAATTTCCGGGATTCATTGTTATTCAACACCCGCAAATTTAGTTTAAAACCGACGGCGTTAGCCGGAGGTTATAAACGCTTAAATTTGCGGGCGTTGAATAACAATGAATCCCGGAAATTTTACAAACGCAACTATTTATCGATATTGTAACATGACCGTTAGTTATTAGAAGTTTAGGAGCGAACTCTGTTTTTCTGTACTTATTTTTGTGTGGAAAGGACTTTGCGACTGTTCTATTTCTGTTAGAGGTGAGATAACGTCTAACTTATGTGAATTCACGGCATTATTTACATTATAAACATCGTTGTGATATTAGCAAATAGTGGCATTCGTAACAGCGAGACTTTACAAAATACTTGTTAATTCGAGACCAAAATCAGCAATTAAAAAGCTCGTAGAAAAATATCGTAATACCCCGAGAACAAAAGTCTTGAACTAGCCCAATACCATTATGATAGCGACGCAAACATTGTGACGTCAAAACGGTTGACCTTTGTGACGTCATACCATGGGAACGGCATTCGAAAGAAGGCGGCCGCATGAAACTTTGCGGCAAACGTTAACTAAGTAAGCCAGTTGAAAATATTTTCGTTCTTCAAAAATAAATCATATTAAAGTGTATTTGTGATATTTACCGGTAGACACAATATAGAAAAGGACAAAGACAACTGTCAAATCGGAGCACGGCACGAATTTTCTAAGAAACTGGAAAATTAAAACTTGAGTCGGACCGGCACTAGTGAACATGTTGTATCAATTCGCGGTGATTCGCTTTTGCTAATTTGCGGGTATTCATTGTCATTCAAAATAGGGTAATTTTTTCGAACCGACCAATCAGAATCGAGGATACAACGAAGTCATGTTACAATAATGCTTCCAAGTCATATGATTGAGTAATTTAATAGACTGTTTATATAAGCGTGAAGAAGTATGTATGCCTAATGGTAATTGGTAACAGAAGGCTATCAAAGGCACGTTTTCATCATGTTTAGCGGTAGAGCGTCAAACTCTGCGCAGTGCTGTTACCAGCCTCGTCCCCAGGTCTGATCGTCTATAAAGATAAAGGCTCGATTCGAGGAGAGACGTAGCAGCACTGTGAGGAGTTTGTGCTGTTACGTCTCTTCTTTGCATCGAGCCTTCTGACGATGTATTCCAACGCGGTCATTCGGCTGTCTAAAAACCGTGTTCGAATGTAGATTCGACGATGAAATAAACCAATCAAAAACAAAGATTTTAAAATGTCATGGTAGAATATGTATCTGAATTTCAAAAACGCTTGTTCTATGCCCATTTCATCGTGAAAATGTTGTTCTAGCGAATTAAACTTTGATGGGAGCTCCTGAAACAAAACTGAACTGGTCCGTTTTGGTGATTTTTCGTTATAGTATGTAGAATATAAACACAATTTAACATAGTTATACCTCACACTGCATGTTCAGCAATTGTGTACTTAAAGTTCTCAACGATAAATGTGTTTTAATCTGAAAGGGAAATATCAATTTGAAGCTTAAAAACAGATAAGTAGAATGTCAAACGCTACCAATTCCAAGGCATCCTTTTACAAACAGTAAATGGAGTCTTGGTACGAAATTTAAAAAGTTTGGTTACGTAAAGCAAATCTATTTCCCTAGCTAAAATGATTTAAAGGTGTTCAGACGGTGCATTCACTTTCCATCAATATTTAAACCCTTTTTTCTGATTTGTTAATTTCATCGTCGAATCTTCGTTCGTAAACGATTTTTTTAGATATACCTGCGTTTGAATACATTGTCCCTAAGGATCGATGCAGATGATGAAATGTTCATAGTTTGGAATTCTTCAAACATTATTAATGTAGAAGTATTTTATGTTTGTAAGGCTGAAGTGATGGTAAATGTAATCCTGATGTATAGTATGGCGCTTGAGAACAGGCAAATGATAACTCAATTGAATAATATTCTTCAAGCAATCATACGAGAAACGTCATAGGAGAACCAATGTGATAAACTCCAGAAATGTAAAATATATGTTGTGAAAATATTGGTTATATCATATTCCTTGTCTGCCTTTGAATATGATTAAAACAATTGAACAATATATCCAACCATTTGAAATGTATTGTAGACGATTTAACTACAGAAACACATCAATAATATCAAACACAGAAACCTTATCTTAATCACTGACAGTTATTTGTTTCATTTGGATACTGATGTCAAATGATAATGCATTTTGATCAATTTAGTTTGGTGAATTGCTATGAAATGCATTTTATATACAGACACATGTGCATATATGCGACACGATATATGTTTTGCTTGTCATAAATTCAATTATTGTGATACATCTTTGATAGTTGCAGAGCAGAAGATAGAAAAATGAACAATCCTTCAAACCCTCTCTGGGTTGTAATGATGTTGTGTGTATTGTAATAGATGAAACCAACAATCACACTTTGTCTTAGGCTTTTTATTTTTTGTTGATTTCTTGTCCCAAAACTCTTCTATCTAATCAAAGTGGAACATGCTAGGCTACACAAACGACTACTTTTCAAACATAATACTTTCTTATACCGTGTCAAGCTTCTTTTTTTAAACATGAGTTTCTGCGTTTGTTTCATGTCATGAAATAACATAATCACAGTTTAAACAAATCTTATCAAACCTTCCTGGAAAAACATCTAACGTCCATTATGAATTGAGAAATTTACGTGCTAACGATGCAAATATTCTTTTCATGGCACTATTTTAATAGCTGAATACAAATTTTAAAAATGTCAACCTTAACAACAGTCATACCCACTTGCCTGTTCAAATGAATTAATAAAGAATATTTTATTCCTTGATAAATCTAAATCTCAGTTAAATTTGATTTCTAAAAAAAAGTGACCTGACGTAAAGGTACCAATACTAATTCATTAACAGTAAATGGAAGTCGTAAAACGAAATTGACAGTTTTGGTAAGTTATGCCAATTCAATTCCCTAACTCAAATGATTAAAGGATGTTCACCCATTGCCTACACTTTCCATCAATATCAAACAGTTGTTAAGAAAACAGAAATTTTACCTATAACTTTTGAATTCATGAAACGTTTCCGAGAAAAAAAAAAGATAAAAAAGTTAACTCTATTTTATTATTCTTTTGATGAAGATGTAACTTGTATATCACATTACTTTACACAAGCACGAAATGCTTGTATAAATAAGTAAAATTAATCCTGATGTATATTATGGCACTTGAGATGAAGAAAATGACAACTTGATTCAATTAAGATCTTCTAGGAGTAATATCTAGATACACAACTTTATTAGATAACCCATGTGATAAAGTCCAGACATGGGAAATTAATAACATGAAATTCTAGGTTAAACAAATTCCCTGTCTGCCATAAAATATGATATAAACAATTTAACAAATGAATTCAAATTTTCAATTAACTATGATTCGCAGACTAAAAATAACAAAACTATACAGATGAACCTTAATTTAGGACAGCACATTTTTTTACCTTTGTTGCAAACACTGTCACTTTCACACAGAAAGTCATAGTGGCTTGAAGTTTCTATCAGTATTTCAGCATGCTTAAACTTAACATCTACATTCTTTATGTAGATGTAACTTCTTTGAGTAGCATTTTTAGAAGTTGAAAGTCAAAGAGGAACTTTAATGGATGACAACTTCTTTATTCTTAGAGGACGGATCTGTATCGAAACGTCGCCATCTAGGAAAAAAAAATGTTGTTGTTCATAAAAGTTTTGTTCCTGTTTAAATACATGGTGTAGCCAATTCGTTTTCATTTCCCCTTTTTATATCAAGAGCATGTGGATCTCAGAATTTCACTGAAAGAAACAAATGTAATTTCCTATCATCACCTATCTGAAGTCGTGACAACACATCGGTTACACGGTGAACTATCCACTGCATTTGAGGAATGTCAATATTTTCATCTTTCAAGGAAGAAAGTAGTCAACTGTACAGACTGGAACCATTCGTACACTAACCTTTGTTGTTGTAATTTGGAAATTTCAACATACCACAAACCTTTCAACAATGGACGTCATTAATTGATACATGATAGAAATATAATGGAATCTTTCAACATTAAATTTTACGAAAGGTTGAATGATATTTCGGATGATGGACTTATATTGTGCTTGAGTAATAGATAATTATGCCCACAGTTGTGGCCAGGGGGTGTTGTTTATCTGCGTACCGCCGTCCCACCATAAAGATTACACTGCATACAATTTCCGAAACGTATTGTTTGACAGTCGGATATGATGTCATCATATTGTCCATTTCAGAAAAACACAGGATATTTTTTCGACAAAACCTTGAGACAATTTTTATCTTTTACCTAAATCGAAAATAATCTAATTAGAGTCTCAGATGATAAATCAAAATCGTACAGGCGTGGTTTCAAGGACTGTTATGTAATGTAATCTGTCAGTGATTTCTACACTAACAGGATCAGTGGACAGGTTTGACAAGCGTCTTGAAGAAAATAGCAGAACCCAATTGACTTTTGTTGACTGTTGATTGTTGAATACAGGTTCTTGAACAAACTTATTCATCGTATGGTGGCAAATTGAGATTTTTATGTATGAAGTTTTGCAGAGTTACATAAAAAAAAGGTCATTCCTAAGTTGTCTTGAAACAAAGACACAGGAGCTGTGTGAGAAAATGGATTTGAGGTATTGACATCGAGCAAGCAGCTGTTATAAGAGAGTCGATAGAACTAAAACTTCTGTTACAAGAAGATTGTTGTTGTCACCCTAATTTTGCAAGTGTTTTAGAACGTCTCTAGTGACGAATACTTATGTGTGGGTGTCCTTTCTCGAAAAGTAAAATTTACACTTTGGCATGATTACATAACTTTGCTTATTTTTTATGATGATTTATCTGTGTCTAAACAGGAGACAGAACAATAAATAAATATCGAAAATGAAAGCCAAGTAGCACGATAGCCCCCAAGTATACATTGGATCTTAGGTTAGAATATCTATGTTTAGAACACTCTATACTAATAAAGGAATATCATAACTAAGCAAAGAAAAACTAAATAACAAACAAGTATAAAACTTTAGATTATCTTTTACATTTATGATTCGTGTATACGTGATTCATTTTGTTATTCATAAGACAGCGTAGTACAAAGTGATCCATCTTGTTGGACAAAGCTCTCATTGTTGATAGATCTCTAATGTAACATGCCCTGATAGCAAATTTTGCAAGGTATGAGATTCAAGATAAGGTATTTATTTAACATATTTAATAAAAGGATTACGTTCAGATAATAGTTTCATATATCATGTAACATTTTAAATTTTCAATAAAAAGAGTATATGAGCGTTTGATATACTGAGAAATGCTTCCTTAATTTTACCTGGTTACAGGTTTGTCTTCATCAGATTGCCGACTGACCTGACACATCAGTAATTGAAGATAATACCATGAGGCTCTTGGGCAAAATCTGAATAATCTCTTCAATTTCATATTTGTCTGGAAAGGACATTCCATGACAAATGAATAGTTTGGACAGATTTCATGGTGTAAAGTTGGGATGTAGCTTAGCTCGATGGTCCGTTCATCACTTTCAAATCCCATTTGTGTCATAGCCAAAGAAGCTAGTTGTATATGTCAATGTATATGCTGCTGACGAATTTAGCTTTTATGTAATGGCATTGATTTATACCATATTTTCAAAATTAAATGTTTGATTTTCCGATTTCTCCTCATGTGAATTTAAAGAACAATCAATTATACAATATGCCATTGTCAAGACTATCCAACTGTTGATAAGACCTTCTTTATATAGATGTGGGTAATTCCGAATCACTCTGGACACATGCCGTTCCCAGATACCAGAGCGTTTTAATTGATGATTATTAAAACAGCCTACAGGATAAAAAGAGGTAATTTGGGGTAGAAGACTGCTCTTAAACAACATGAATATGGCTTATCGTCACTGTATTTCTGCAGGATTAATGGTAATGCAATATGTCAAATCAACTAATTTGTAGTCATTGAGCTTTTATCAGAGCCAGGAAGGCTTATACTAATCTAACAATTAACTGCATTAGATTTATTCTAAGAGAAGAACTTCTCATTTGCCTTTTTACACATAACAGCTTAGAGACTTTTCCTGGCGGTTTTAATCTCCCTTTTACTGTTTTTATGTCAAGGTATTATGCTCAGTTGCACTTTCAAAGATTAATGCTGTCTTTGCAAGAGTTTGATGGGCAGAGTTCAGGAATCAATATTCATATTCAAAGAGGAATCTGGACTTCCACCAAGAGCCCCATAATGTGGAAACAGATCTTACAGCTCAAACTTGTCATGTGTGTCAATACTATCGATCACCTCTCAAAATAATAAAAGTAAATCTGGTCATGAAGAGGTTTCCCTAATGGAAGTGGACGTTAGCGGAGGGACCACATTCTCTTAAAAAGACATCTCGGATAATGCCCTTGTAAACAATCACTTCCACGAGTACCCATCAAGAAGAATGATTTTCATATCTTTTCAACTGTGATGACCAGGCACTGCATTTCTTTATACTGTAAAGGTTATTCAGAAAAACAATTCAACACTCATAAGTTTAGTTCAGGAAAAAAATACGGCTGAAAACATGGTTAACGGTTAAATGTCTTGACTTTATAAGCGCTGTTTGTTCGTTTGTGTGTTTCCAGCAACCATAGTTATGGGTCTCTATAATTAGAACTTTACATTAGTATTCTTCTTCAGGTAACATGTCATGTAATAAGAAATTGCTCTGGTATATAACACAGAAAACATCACATCGGTTCAAACAATATCTCCTTAATTACATAGGTTGATTAATATCTTATTACTTTAATGCAGATGTATCGATTACATCACTGGAGGCAACCTTTTTCGACGTGACAGCTCCCTAACAACCATTCAATATTTTAAGAATTAGTGCCTTTTCTACAACCAACTCTCATATCGAGTTCAATAAAATGATACATCTTTAACTCTCAACCAGATTTTAACTCTAAATTGAACTTCGTATATTCATTTGTCAGATTGAAATATATCTATAACAACAAAACCCGCTTCATTTCTAAGTTTCAAACGTAACAGAAAAATTCGCTGAGAAAAAAACGTATCTAGCTGCTTTTCTACAGATACTCAAGGGAAGTCGTGTTTCTGTGTCAACAGGTTAAACCTTAAATCAATCAATTTGTCAGCCATGTCCATTTAATCACTTACTAAAGCAATAAGTGGTCTAGGTATAACATGAAAGGAAATAAAAGTAGAGTCGTGGATTTAAGGACGACATTATCAGAACTCACATCCATAAAGATTAGGTCTCTTCTTTAAAAAAAAAAAAAAAAAAAAAAAAAAATTATATTTTCATTCTTCATATGAGACAAAAATACATAGAAATCATACACAAATTACTTCTGCTGATATGCCATTACCTCTAAGCATTCAGTTCTTGTTTAGGGATGTTAAGATATGGTTTGAAGAGACTGGTCATGAAAGTTGGTTATCTTTGAACACTTCACTACCCTTAGACTTCAAATGCGTAGATAGCGTACTATTGTTACGTCATTTTTATGGCGTCTTAGCGTTGTGATGTCATTATTTGATGATGCAAAAGAATCTTGATGTCATTTTCTCAAACAAAGTCAAAAGATCATATACCCAACTCAAAATATCACTCATTTATCAAACCGTGCTGACAGTAAAGTCTTAGCACTCACCTCATGCCACTCTCTTGTAAATGTATTTCGAAATATGTGTCATTTTGTCAAGTATAAATTCTTAGTTATAATGCAAGAGGTTTTTTTGAACAACATCATGTATGAATTGTGACTAAACGGTTTCAAGTATTGCATTGAGCATATTAGAAAATCCTTATCATGTGTTTGTATGGGGTGGGGAGGAGGGGCCGGCAGATAATGAAGGCCCGGTTGTGAGTGACATTCACCAAATAACATATAACTATATATGACTAAAAAGTGTCCAAATTGAATAAAACATTGTTGTCATGTTGGTTATATAAGGCAAACATCAAAAGAGCATTTATTACTAAGCTTGCAGTGTCAAACCGATTCCGTTGAGATAATTTTTGGATCCTGATATAAATAAGGAAAGAAAAAAAAAAGAAGTCAGGAAAACAAAACTACAAATCTATATTTATGTATTTTATGTATAAGTGAACAAATGAGGGGGTTTTGTTTATAACACTACACGTTTCTTCACATACGTCCAAATAAGTTAGGAAAAGTTTCTAAGACTTATATAACTTCTCAATTACTCATTCCGAAAACATTATCATTACATGTGAAGGCTGAGCTGTCTGGTTTAATTTAGAAATGCAACTTATCATTAAAGATGGAGGTCTAAGAATACTTGAATGGCTTCTTTTATGACAATATAAATGATTTATGTCTTCTTTCATCATAGCCAAGGATGAATCACATACATTGTTGAGAGAATCAAAGCGAGATTAAACAATTAATCTTTAGCTTGTTTTGAGAAACATTTGGTCGTCTACAATGTTTCTATATTGTCTTTTATATAATTTTTTATGAGTACAAAATGTATTCAGGTAAACCTGAGTAGACAGTATTAAATTTGATCCAACAAACCCACCATCATGATATGTGTATATGACGACAATGATTCTTTGATAAAGAAGCTGAAACACAGGGTGAATGCAAAGAACAGGTATTTAGATGATGATCTTTGTAGATTTTGACTCACTTTAGTCAACAGAAACGAACCAGGAACTCATAGTCTTTTTAGGCCCGTATTTTTTCAATTTTGTTTTCTTAATATGGGACATTTCTATCTGCCTTTAAGTTTATGGAAATGGAAATGGAAATGGAAATGCACTTGATTTCGTTCCTGTAAGTCAATCATCAGGCCAAAGAATGTGAGATTTATGAATGAATCAGCGTGAAATTGATGACAAGTCGCACTGTCACCAACTATCTATGTTTATTATTTGTTGTTGACTTTATTATGCTGGGTTCATTCGAAAACGGCAGATATGATGAAGAATTATTTTATGCTGCAACTCGGCCTGTCACTAGAAATGATACCAATGACATGAACAAATTTAGAATGAAAGTGGTTTTTGATATTTTTGTAATAAACATATTGTTTATGACATGACATGGACACTTTGCTCATAAAAACAACATTGAGAAAGCCCAAACAAGGAGTATAATGTCGTTTTATAAAGTCTTTTGATTCGATTCATGAGTGGTTAAATATTTACGAGTGCCTGGTCATCACAGTTGAAAAGATATGAAAATCATTGTTCTTGATGGGCGCTCGTGGACGTATTGTCAGCCTTATCGGTAGTCATCCTTTTAGTTGAGTGATTAGCCGGGGACAAGGGGAACGTGTACGGCCTGGTGAGCTCTTATGTCTGGATGAGACACACTCGTTCTACAGATCACATATCCCCCTGATGGGGCTAGGATGATAAGAAGGAAGGACAGTCGAGTGAGTCACCAGTATCAGTCTGTAGGATATGATGTCTTTTATTGGTACTGTTATATGGATGAGTAACATTGTCGTTAACTGATTCAAGGAATGAACGACTGTAAAAGATTTCTTTCAGAACAAGTCATTCATACTCGTAAAATTAGTAAAAGGCCACCTAATAATAAGGGTTGGCTTTCAGTCTTATGGGTTTTTAGTGATCTTGTCTAAACTTGTGATTCACAAAAGGCTTGAAAGACTCAAACACATTTTAATAGATTTTGAAATGTTATAAACACTATTTTGACATTAATTTGTCAAAATGAAATTGATAGGTAAAGGTGTTTTGTTAAATTTCAAAACTATAAACTTAATCTATTTTATGTGAGTCATCAACATTCATCGGCTTTAATAAGAAAGAGTAAAACTTTAAACCATTCCTTATTTATTTTATAGGCAATATCGCCAGCAGATTACTATATAATGGATAACAATTGATGCTGATAGAGATTCTCAAAAATAGATCTGCATCTAGAATATCAGTTACGCCATTTGTCACCGCCCCTGGTGTAACGCAGTCAAAAACTCTTTTAGCACATATTTATCTCATCGACCCTGACTGGACCCTAGAATATCTTGTAAATATTTCATGATGTATAAGTCAATTGTCTTTGTTTCTTGCAGGTTATGGCATTGTGGTAAGTTCGGTTCCTATACTCGGCATAAAAGGTGTTGAATCATGCATAGGTGCCAAGAGGATGATTATAGGCCGTGGTACCAGACATGGTTAAAGGATCTTATTGCATTTATTTCACCAGAATATGTGTTATTTATTCTCGGATAACTCCATATTGTAATCAAGCTTTCTTCACGTCACATTAATGTGTTGGTTGGATACTCTTGCCATACCCAATTTATTTTGGAAACCACTCAAGATCCCTGCCATACTTAGCATAAAGCAACTAATCTCCCAATGATGCCATGTAAATGTCTGCCTCAAACGTGGACCCAAAACCTAACGGCTTCAAATGGATGGTCTGCTGTGTGTATTCCGTTGGCCTGTGGATAAGGGCACACTGAAGGAGAGAAGGTGTCTAACCAGTGGCAGTTTCACACCCTTCTCCTGGATGTCGTCTTTCGTGCAAATGCGTTTGTCATGTTTCTG
The DNA here is from genome assembly GCA_921293015.1 of Phorcus lineatus. Classification (NCBI taxonomy): domain Eukaryota; kingdom Metazoa; phylum Mollusca; class Gastropoda; order Trochida; family Trochidae; genus Phorcus; species Phorcus lineatus. The sequence continues at coordinate 54,289,444 of OV121085.1, read as the reverse complement.
TACCAAAATGTAATGACCTGATAAAAATCCCAATGAAGTTAACCGTGTTAGTTTGTATAAAGACGTTGCATCAGAAAACTCCCGAAAAAAATAGCTATATGTTTCTCGCAGGCTATGACCATTCGGTATGTTCCTCGTCGTAAGGGGTGTTGCACTATCATGTATGTAAAACAAATTGGGTGTGAAGAGGTTAAATAATGTCATGAATGTAGATTAGAATTTCTTAAGTGCAAAACAATTCATTTAAAACGTAAAAGCTGCTGCTCCACTTTCTTGCCCTTGGTTGTCACAACTCATAGCTGCGGTGTGACCAATTAAATAGGCAATCACATACTCCCGTAGCCTTGATTCTCGATCAATTTAGAGCCAACAAACTTGTTTGTAATTTTTCACTCTCCCACCCGTCAGCTTAATAGCGACGTTGTTAGATGAACGAACTGATATTGAAAGTTTTCGAGTATATTAGGTAGTAAAATCAGTGTGAGCCTAAAAATCTAACAAACTTGTAAAAGGGTTGAAAACGGTTTTAAAATGTTGATGCCAGTAATTCGTAGAAAGGACAACCTTTGCCATTTCAAACCAAAAACTTTTCCATTATACTTTAAGAAATAAAAGAATAATTTTTGCAATCCTAGTTACAAACCATTTATTAACTGAATCGCATTTTCTCAAATTTTGTATTGTTTCACAATCAGTGCATGTGTTACGGCTTGACGTGAACCATGATCTTTAACTGAAGAAAACAGCTTTCCTCTAAGGCTTAATACATGTATAGAACGTCATACTAGTGCATTTTGATGTTTTGTATTGAACGAGAAGATGTCATGGGAGAAGAGAAACAACGAGTTCGAAGAACGAGTTGTTTTTATGCTCCCATGACATTTTCGAGTTCAATACAAAACATCAAATTGCGCTAGTATGACGTTCTATATTTATTATATACCCGATCTTAATTAAGAAAAATATGTTTTATAAATAATAAAAGGTTGCGTAGCGATACACATTTTCACGCCATACATACTTCCGCGTTGAGGTTACCTTGACATTGGTATTAGTACGCCGATGACCGAATGACGCAATTGACCTGAATGCCACATTCCTCCGCATGACATCAAGTAAAGCAAGTCCGACTTTCACATCTCACAATAACAACAAATAGATAAAAAGAAAGATATTTTGATCAAATTCAGAATTGATTTCATATGATAAAGCATAAATCAAACAATGATCAAGCTATTTTGTTTATAAACAATCGTGTGAAAATCAGTAACTTTTAAAGTTCAAGGTCATTTTCAAAATTTTCAAATACGTTGTCGTCATATTGGCTCGCGCCGTCAGTTAGTCGGAGTCACTGTTGAAGATAACACGTCTACGCTTTCGCTGCTGATTTTCATGGTTCATGGTATTTGTTTATAATTGTAATCAAATCATTTTAAATGACAATCTTGTTTTATAACAGCTTTTGTGCAACTCTCGCAAACGGGGAATCCCATTGACCTAAATGTACATCTATAAATAGCTGCTTCGGGAAATCCGGGAAGTCCCAAGGTTCAGAAAAAGTAGAACCGGCAGGGGTGCAATACGGAATCTCGAGTGCAATACGGAATGTGAAGACGGATTCCGTATTGCACCCTTGTATTACTATCCTAAGTTCACATGGGTATATAATAAAACATGAGGTAAATCCATGTAGTTGAACCTTGAAAATTAAAAACATAAATTCCATTTTCAAGAGCGTTCGGCTTGGTATCATGAGGTCCGTGGTTCGAATCCCGCCAGGGGCTCGGCAACTTTGTCTGCAGTAGAGAACTGTTATACACGCAGTCAAGTTTGGGTGCAATGCTACACTGAAAATCAGCGCAGTACCAACCATGGTTCGCTAGTTCTTGCCGATGCTCACAGGTTTCACCGCAATGCATAGCCACAATGGTGTTGCGGGCTTTCTCCCTGCAATAATACTAGCAGCCGCGATATAAGTGAAACACTCTTGAAAGCGGCGTTAAACATCAACTCACCTCACCTCAGCTCCATTTTCAAGAGATAAACAAAGAAAGTATTTTCCAGGGCCTTATTGTCAGATTACCATTCTTCAGGCATGATTATTACCAACATAGGTGGTGCCATTTGGTATTTTCAGCATTCTGAAAAATGTTTTGCCGTTTCTATGGAAAAAATTTAAATGTTGCCTACGGGGGTACCTTTGTTTCCATCATATATTTCTGTAACTGTACATGTATGTTACCCAACAACTGAAGAGGTGCCTAAATTTATAATGTTGTTTCATTGTATAGAGATTTTAAGGTTCTGCAGCAGAAATCTTTTACAAATGATTTCACTGTTTTGTTTTTCAACTTGGCACAATGTTTTATATTTGAAATAATTTAAAGTACATTGGGATGTAAAAAATAATTTTTTTCAATAATCGACTAGTATTTAGTATGGTATTCCTACAGTAGTTTTTCCTACTTTATCCCTGAAAATAATCAATTAGATAAAATCTTTATCGCCTATAAAGTTGAGAATGGCTTATATTTGTATATTTGCATATTTGCAACACATTTACATTACATATAATTTGATCCATTAGAAGAGAAGAGGATTTATCCAAACGGGTCCTTATGAATCATAACACACAACTTTGACATAATATCAATAATTTTTATAAAACCATATAGTTTCTAAAAGTTATGATACCTATTTATCCTTTGTGTCAAATACATATCCGTTATAATTCATGGAAAACACTTTAAGTTTAATATGACAGTAATGACAGAGAGATCAATGTTGTTTGATTTCAATAATTCAAAATTCGTTACTAGACTTGCTGGCAAATTGTTACACAACGGAAATCATATGATTTGACATTTTGTCGTCAAGTACAATGTGTCAATTTGTCAACTAATATTCGATATGTTTATCTAAGGGCAATAAAGACCATAAAAATGAAAGATCTATGTACGTAGTTACATAAAATTGTACTGCTGGATAGAGTTAGAGTAGTTTCGCATATCTGTTCCCAAGACATTTGTTTTTGCAATTTCATGAACGATTGATTCCAGACAAATAGAATATTACAGCAGATACAAATATCTCGTGTTGGAGAGTGTTTTTATTATATATTTACAACGAAATATATCGTTTATATCTTAATGACATGCATCGCAAATTGTCCACACAAGTATGTAACTATTCGAGGAATATATATGAAACGGTAAGACAAACATAACGCAATGTCCTAATCTTTACATTATTTGCATTTACATTGTAATTTTATATTTATTATCAAACGTTAATAGCTAAAATAATGATTCTGCGCTTACCGCTCACCGACACCAAAAAATACCTTATCGTTTAAATGGGATCTTTAGACAATTTACCATTTTTGGATTTGTTTGGAACGTTTGCTATTTTTTAGATCGTTTGTGATATACACGCAAGACTGACTGTGTCTTTGATATGAGATTTATTTGCTTAACCAAATCTGGCAGTAAACTATCATACTTGCAGTATACACCATCTTATCAATAACTTCATCGTCAACAAAGTGCAAAAAGATTTATTCAACCGACAACAATTCAAAACTTTTGCATTTTCTATGGCACACACAATACTTTCAGCCATGAAAAATGCAATTAAGTGCACAGTGTGTAAACAGTCAAAATATTCGAGTTTGGTGAAAATAACATATCACCACTGCTTTAAGGTTTAAGTTTGTCACTCAAGAAACAATCTTGTTAGTGTGGCGACGAAAACATCTGAACTACCGACTTACATGAACACCCTGCTTTGCGAAACATAAGGAAAATAGAATAAATTTCATTTCTTGACACAAAGCATTGTTATCTCATCTCGTGACTTAAGTAAATAAAAAGGTGTTTCGTGCATAATATATTCATAATATGACAGATATTTAGATCAGTCGGTAGAAATAAAGATATTTTGAGAACCAGGAATAACAGTCCTTTTATGATAAAAAAATAGAAAGATTACTGACTCCCCTCGATGAGGTGAACATTGAATCGAGCAATTAACTCAGAGATGCACATCTGTGCATTGCAAGTTTTGCCGAATCATGTACCATAACATATCTTGTTTATGTTTATTTTCTAAAATTAAACTATTGTTGATAAGATCTAAAATACATCGGGGACATGTTTCTTAAAGGATCAGACCACGGCTTTTAGCGTTACCACGGTATGGAGGGGATACTCCAGATTATCCAGTTTGCCCTATCCATATCCTTATTTCCGGGGCCCCTCCGCTGATGTATCAAAACAATGAGTTCCCTCCGCTGCCATATTGATTTGTTACTTCGTCGATGATTAATTAATAAATGAACCAAATTAGTTCATTTTCATTGAAACAGTCATTATAATTATATAAAGGGTAGGAAATTACACAATTAAAGGATTCATTTCTTCTTCGAAAGCGAAAACTCGGTGAACATCAACTTGAAATTAAAAATACAAGAATATCTTGCAGTTTGTTTACCAAAACTCTACATGAATGTATTCATGATTCATATTTTGATTTCCAACAAATATATATAACTATCTAAACCTCGTCAATAAAGTGACACAAGCATTCGAATCACTAACTATCTTTTATTATTTTTTCCTGCCACTAACTTTGAGTGTCTACTTCTTCCCGGGCACACTACAGTGGTTTCAATTTTAAAATTAAAAATGTCTGATGAAATATGAGGAATTCGAGAAATTCCAAATCTTACTACAAATATGTTTTAGAGTTTGTGTTATCAACAATCAATGATTGGATTCGTACAACTTCTTTCCCAAGGTTGAAGACCAGACGTGGAGTATCTAGTGATCAGTGCACTGTGCCTCTGAAATTCAATATGGCTTTTAAATATGATGACATGTGAATTCATGCAACCCTTATTTATGAGAGCTGATGGACATCAACAGTAGAATTGCAATGATTTGACTTCCTTGTCCAATTTCCGGTGGCATCAAGAAATAATTACTGGAAGTTTCCTTTCGTGCATTGACAACTATTTGTTACTGACTGTCACGCAGGGTTGTTTAAGTAAATCAATAAGTTATCAGAGAAAAACAAATGTCATACCAAACAGTGTACAACAAACTTCAAGATCCAGGAAGTAGCTACAACTTTGACAATAAGAATACAAATTAGTTTCATGCAGTTTGTGGTATATATATATGAAATATTTTATTCTAGTCAACTACGAGGGATGACAATGATAATGCTACAGTTTCATATCAATCTAATATTACTTAACAGATATAAATGTGAAAAGAAATTAAAAATTAGAAAGAGATGTGTTAACATGATATATCGATTTAAATGCTAACATTATTTAAGAAATCAACCTTTTCTTCATAAGGGACAAAATGTGAAAAGTTATTATATCATGATATGAATAAACCCTATTCACATTATGTTGTATGTCAAAGGTAAAACTAAGTCTGAGGGTAGGAAAACCAAACAATTCTTCAATAATTGCTCACACTCATGATGTTAATCTTGTAAAACTGTCCAGGAATGAAAGTCAACATTTGTTGTAACTCCTATGAACACTAAAGGCCTCCTGGTTGTCTCCTATGAACACCAAAGGCCTCCTGGTTGACTGAACAAACCCTTGAAGCTGTCTGACTCCGATGATTCTATTCCTTTGTTGTAATGCAATTGTCAGAAGAGATCACGACATATTTGAAAAATCAATATATATTCATATTTGTTGAAGAACATGAGCAAAGAAAGGAAAAAATGTGTTTGATCTTCATCCACATGTTGATATCGTTGAATGTATGTAATGATGAAGATGCTTATATTTCGTTGACTCCACACACCAAGAGCTTTCTCAATAAATGTTTTCTGTTTAAAATCAATAATGACATAGATTTCTTTAAACTTTTCTTTAAACTATGCCTGTTAGGGGATTGGTTTATACTAAACACTGTCACAAAACGTTCTGCATATGTATAGGGTTCGATGAATAACCCAGAGAGTTCATGTACAGCTGACTTGAGTCGCTTTATCAGATCAGAAAGTAATTACTAATTGGATATAAATAGATTGGTGTATTTAGAAAACGAGATTGTCATCATTTAAAATCCGCAAGTATTTTTTTTGTTATGAACACGTATTTAATTGAATTTCAATTGCCAGGAGATAAGAATTTTTTTTAAAGAAAAGAAAAACTGTTGTTGAACTGGATTATTAATTAATTGACAATACTGTTTATCATAGGACCACAATTTATATGAAAGAAACCTCATGGAGTAGATTATGATATCATGTTTCTTGGAAAATAAAGATCAAAGTAAAATTGTGTAACCAGAACAACTTTTTCAACTATAAGAAAAAGAGAAAAAAGATATGAATTAATATCAAAATGGAGTCTTAAAAAAGCACGTAAGAATCTCAACACTAATGTTATGTATCCATTTTTCATTTTTTCTTCCATCAGCATCATTTGATCTTCAGACTGTGTAACCTGCTTTTCAGAGTTAATAGAAGTTTTGTGAACAGATTGCCAAATCTAGAATCTTTGCATTGATTTCCAGACTTTGAATCTCTGGAGAAAAGGAAACCTTTTCATCATGCGCGAACTGTTATCTGATTATGTTGAACATGCATGTAACTTAGTCATGGCGTTATGCTTTAATGTGAAACGCATTTATACCATACACAATCTAAAACAAAAACTAATTTGATTTACTATTACTCCTCAATATAAATGGTCTTTTCCGTTTTCATTTCCTCAAGATCCCTTGTGAAGCCAGCCTTACATTTACATTGTATTATCTAGGATATAAATCATGTGCAGTTACATAATACCTGTTCTTTAAGTGACACAGTGTATGTTTCATGATTTTTAATTTGGCTTTAGTAAGATCCAGATTACCTTATGACCTGAGTTGCATCCTTGTCTCTAAAATGCCAAAATTATGACATTTCCTTGTTGTCACTGAAAATAAGAAAAAGTATAAATGTTAAAAATTCTAATTTATATGTCCAATTAACATGTCTATTACTTAAAGTTAATATATCCACATAGGGGGTACGATTACCGGAAATAACTCATAACACAGTTAAGAATGAATATCAACAACTATTTAGGTTCATATCAACCTGAAAATAGCAGAAAAAATGTTTTATAAACGCTTCCGGAAAACAGAAGCCAAACGTTTTATTAGCCAATCAGGTGCTTAGGGGGTTGTGACGACATAGACAGGACTCACTTACGACTGGCTGACCTGTCTCATTGTTTACATTATAGATTCCAGCGGTCGTGAACGTATATATTTTCACTGATTAAACTTAGGAAAAAGCCCCTAAGTCGCCAAAGCTATTAAAATCAATACATCGACATATTCTGTTTGACATTGATTAACTGTTGTTGTTGTTATTTGTTTGGGCTGTTAATCTCCGATAATGCCGATCGAGTGAACCCAAGCTGATATCTGCCGCCATTGTGACTGTTTTCGTTTGAACATCTCAACAAATCGACTTTCCCCCTGTGTATCTAATTGACCATTGTATATGTAGAACATTTCTTACTACTTTATGCCATTTTAAACTGTCAGCTCAATATCGTAACTCCGTGTTTCTGTTTGCATGACTGTAACAATGAGATCTCGCTTTCGATGGACTGCCTCTCGTTTTAACTATTTCAACCAAATAAAATTATTAACGCTGAAAAGCATATTATTTCCATTTCCTTCAGTACTTTAGTACCGGTATGTTACCGGAGAGAGGTGTTTTAGTTACCTAACACTTCTTTTTCACAACAGACAATATAGTCATAAAGTTATTACCTAACAGTCTACAACATAGTGCCACACACCTCTACATTATGGCAATTAATGCAATAAACTTAATGACCTCAGCACCTGGCACATTTCCAATTAGGTAATACAGGAGGCACTGATTAGTTATCTAAACATTATCCTCACACATGATCAACAGCCTCTATTAAAACTTGATGGAGGTAATAAGGTTTGTCAATACGCATGAAACATGACACATGACAATATATTAACAAACGTAACTAAATACCTCATTTCATACTGCAATGTTTATCAATATCAAATAGGTTATACATTACCCACTGTAAAGCTACATAAAATGGTAAATATTTCTCCGGGGCAGCTTTATGACTTTAATTTTACTTTTTGTTGCTTCAAAAATGACGCTGTAGCAAGAAGTTTTAATTTTTCATAAATGTTATAACCAAAACTTTAAAGTTAACATACAAACATAAGTGACGTGCCCATATTTTTTTATGTATCCTTAGAGTACTCAGCACAAAAAAATAATATATACTCCAAACCTAGTCATGTAACAAACTACAAACCTGTCACTATGTATCATTTATAGATCTCATTATATATATGTGTTCCGTGCAATCTGGGAATGATCACAATCTGCAGATTGTTCGCTCACAATCTGCAGATTGTTCGAACAATCTAGGAATTTTTTTCATTCCTAGATTGTTTAAACAATCTGCAGATTGTGAGACCTGAACAATCTGGGAATGATCACAATCTGGGAATTTGCTTGTTTGTAGTACATCTTGCATTATAAAATGAGAATTGTTTAGTTTATTTAGGTTTTTATTTGTGTATGCATAGATTGTGACAGGTTCATGGCTCGTCCATATATCAAACAGACAGAGTATAGGGATCGATTCCTAGATTGTGAAGGGCTTACAGATCGTCATTATATAAAACTGAGAGGGTATAGGGGTCAATTCTCAGATTGTGAAGGGCCATATCTCGCCTATATGTCAAACTAAGGTAGTATAGGAGTCGATTCCTAGATTGTGAAGGGCTCATATCTCGCCTATATGTCAAACTGAAGGAGTTTAGGAATTGATTCTCAGATTGTTAAGGCTCATAGCTCACCTTTATTTAAACTGAGAGGGTATAGCAGTCGAATCTCAGATTGTGATGGGCTCATAGCCCGCCTATAAATCAAACTGATGGAATATAAGGGTCGATTCTCAGATTGTGAAGGGCTCACAGCTCGCTTTTATGTCAAACTGAGGGAGAATAGGGGCCGATTCCTAGATTGTGAATGGCTCACAGCGCGTCGATATGTCAAACTGATCATGAGGGAGTATAGGGATCTATTCTCAGATTGTGAAGGGCTCACAGCTCGCTTTTATGTCAAAAAGAGGGGGTATAGGGGACGATTCCTAGATTGTGAAGGGCTCAGATATCGTCATTATATGAAACTAAGGGAATATAGGGGCCGATTCCTAGATTGTGAAGGGCTCAAAGCGCGCCTACAGTGTATATGTCAAACTGAGGGAGTATACATTGTAGGAATCTAATTGTGAAGGCTCATAGCTCACCTTTATTTAAACTGAGAGGGTATAGCAGTCGAATCTCAGATTGTGATGGGCTCTTAGCCCGCCTATAAATCAAACTGACGGAGTATAAGGGTCGATTCTCAGATTGTGAAGGGCTTACAGCTCGCTTTTATGTCAAACTGAGGGAGTATAAGGGGCCGATTCCAAGATTGTGAAGGGCTCAGATATCGTCATTATGTGAAACTGAGGGTGTATAGGGGCCGATTCCTAGATTGTGAAGGGCTCACGGCGCGTCTATATGTCAAAGTGAGGGAGTATAAGGATTTATTCTCAGATTGTGAAGGGCTCACAGCTCGGTTTTATGTCAAACAGAGGGAATACAGTGGCCAATTCCTAGATTGTGAAGGGCTAATAGCGCGTCTGTATGTCAAATTGAGGGAGTATAGGTGTTTATTCTCAGATTGTGAAGGGCTCACAGCTCGCTTTTATGTCAAACTGAGGGAGAATAGGGGCCGATTCCTAGATTGTGAATGGCTCACAGCGCGTCTATATGTCAAACTGATCATGAGGGAGTATAGGGATCTATTCTCAGATTGTGAAGGGCTCACAGCTCGCTTTTATGTCAAAAAGAGGGGGTATAGGGGACGATTCCTAGATTGTGAAGGGCTCAGATATCGTCATTATATGAAACTAAGGGAATATAGGGGCCGATTCCTAGATTGTGAAGGGCTCAAAGCGCGCCTACAGTGTATATGTCAAACTGAGGGAGTATACATTGTAGGAATCTAATTGTGAAGGCTCATAGCTCACCTTTATTTAAACTGAGAGGGTATAGCAGTCGAATCTCAGATTGTGATGGGCTCTTAGCCCGCCTATAAATCAAACTGACGGAGTATAAGGGTCGATTCTCAGATTGTGAAGGGCTCACAGCTCGCTTTTATGTCAAACTGAGGGAGAATAGGGGCCGATTCCTAGATTGTGAATGGCTCACAGCGCGTCTATATGTCAAACTGATCATGAGGGAGTATAGGGATCTATTCTCAGATTGTGAAGGGCTCACAGCTCGCTTTTATGTCAAAAAGAGGGGGTATAGGGGACGATTCCTAGATTGTGAAGGGCTCAGATATCGTCATTATATGAAACTAAGGGAATATAGGGGCCGATTCCTAGATTGTGAAGGGCTCAAAGCGCGCCTACAGTGTATATGTCAAACTGAGGGAGTATACATTGTAGGAATCTAATTGTGAAGGCTCATAGCTCACCTTTATTTAAACTGAGAGGGTATGGCAGTCGAATCTCAGATTGTGATGGGCTCTTAGCCCGCCTATAAATCAAACTGACGGAGTATAAGGGTCGATTCTCAGATTGTGAAGGGCTTACAGCTCGCTTTTATGTCAAACTGAGGGAGTATAAGGGGCCGATTCCAAGATTGTGAAGGGCTCAGATATCGTCATTATGTGAAACTGAGGGTGTATAGGGGCCGATTCCTAGATTGTGAAGGGCTCACGGCGCGTCTATATGTCAAAGTGAGGGAGTATAAGGATTTATTCTCAGATTGTGAAGGGCTCACAGCTCGGTTTTATGTCAAACAGAGGGAATACAGTGGCCAATTCCTAGATTGTGAAGGGCTAATAGCGCGTCTGTATGTCAAATTGAGGGAGTATAGGTGTTTATTCTCAGATTGTGAAGGGCTCACAGTGCGTCTGTATGTCAAACTGAGAGGGTATATAGGGGTCTATTCTCAGGTTGTGAAGGGCTCAGATATCGTCATTATGTGAAACTGAGGGAGTATAGGAGTCGAATCCTAGACTGTGAAGGGTATTGCGCTTGTCTTTGTGTGTTTTTTAGCTAGTAGAGGGTTCAATTCACATATTGTGAATATATGGAGGCAGGAAACTAAATTTTTATATCGATACTGCGATTTTAGTTTTTCACTAATCATAGTTTGCAGTAACCCGTAGAACACTGTTTGGAGGGTGTTACTATTGGTGTTCGGAAAAAAAGTCCTCGGTAAAAAAGTATCGGTAAAAAAGTATCAAATTTACCTAGGAAAAAAAGTATTCGGAAAAAAAGTACTAAAAACTTAGTTTTTGGTTATAAACTCATTTATTCACATAATACAATGTAATAGACAAGACATTTTTGTATTTTACTAAGTACTAAGCACTTACAACTTGGTTTTGTAATCTTTTATTCAACTACAAATATCACGTTTTTAAAAACCACATTATGGACACAGATTATTCATCCTTAATCACAACAATGTACAACATTTTGACACAATACAACTCCCTAAGATGTTTTATTCAGTCTGATGTTTTTGGCCACACCATTGAGAAACTCTGGAACAGATTTCCTCCCTGATGCAATGTCTGTGCACAGTCTATGCAGACGTCTCTGCATCTTGACGAAAATGGACTTGGTTTTCTTAACAGGCATGTTGCCGATGCTGTCCTGGGCAATGACAATCCGGACCGTTGTCTGCTCCTTCTGGAACCATTCGATGGTTCGCCACACGGATGGGTGGTGGTGACCAACCAAGTTGAAGAACTTGGTATTCCAGCCCTCACAAACATTGTTCGTTCTTGCATCGCCTGCTAGGGTGGTCTCATGTACGTTCCAGACATGAGGTGGGAACATAGGAGCAACTCTCCTCACAGTCAAGGCGAGTCCTTCTCCTTGTCGACGTCTGAAGGTGCCGCTCACATAGGTCCTGTCGAAGTACTCGACAAGCTCCTCTCCTTCTGGGTGGTCAGCTACTCTTGATTTGACATACTCCATGCCCTCTGCAACATCGTCAATTGGCAGGAACGCTAGTCCATCCAGCATCCCACAGAAGAGACGTAGTAGTGAGCTGCTAGTCCCAAACCTTGGATGTGTCGCCAAGTTGCCTGGGTGAAATGGTAGAAGCAGCCACGGGAGCTGACATCACGGCCAAACACAGCCATAATGGCTCTGAGGACAGCATCCTCAAAGTCGCTGACCACAGTGGTGATGTTTAACTCTAAGTGCATCTCCTCACACTTGTGTACGACAGCCTGCAGGAGCTCCTCGTAGCAGGCTCGGGTCTTGTTCGGCAGGAGGGCGTACACTGCTGTGATAGTGTTGTCGTTGAATGGTACCCGGATACAGTATACCTAGAAATAAAAAAATGAATTTATGAATAATATATAAATATAAATATTATATAAACAGGGTCTTTGGTTTCTCATGGTTCTCTTGCAGGTCTCTGGATCGGGAAGTAGAGCTATCACGTCATCATTAAAAGCTGATGTCGCTTCCGCGTAGATTTGGCCTGGTTTATCTTTGGTCTGGGCTGCTCTTCTTTTCATTGACATACGGAGTTTGGTCAGTGATACTTGAACATCATCACCAGAGTGGTTATGAGTCTTGCTTACTACATGGTTTTCATTCTGCAAGTAAGTCCAAACCAGGCCCTGACAGTTAATACTTGACTTGCGGCTGCATTTCCAAACAATCTTTGTTTTGCGGGTTGCATGTTTAGTGTACATGTGGCCATCTAACACTAGCTTCAAACCACCCTTGTTGGTAGGAATGACTTCCATGATGAGATTTGTAGTATTGTAATGTATTGGAAATGCTTTTATATCTTCATCAGAAGCCAATTTTCAATTTATGAGTTGATTTAATCAGCTCAAAATGCTTAGATGCAATCGGCTAAACCTAATGTTAAAATAACATTGTAATTGGCAAACAGTACTCTGACTACTTCCTGGAGTATAACCATTGTGTTAAATTCACAATTAAATTGGCACTAAATACTCTAACTAAATCTTATGTTTTCTTTACCTTAAAATTTATGTTAAGATCATTTTAATCTGTTTTTACAATAATAAGGACTTTTTTTCCAAATACTTTTTTACTGATACTTTTTTTCCGAGGACTTTTTTACCGAGGACTTTTTTACCTATAATCTTACTATTTATGTAGAAGTAAGAATTATTTCTTATATGTGTAAAAGGTTTGCATATGGAAATCAATAAATAACAATTCACTATGAAAAGTAAACTTACTATCTGAAAAGTTCATTACACTGAAATTTAATTCTTCATTCTCGCTTATTTGACTTAAGTTAGGTTAACACTAATCTCCTTTGGTATGAATTACTTGCATAGACACTTACACTTACAGGGTACAATGAAGGAAATAGTCTCGTGATGCTAAAAAGAGTTTCAAAAACCAAAGACAACAAACTCTGATTCTTATATTCATTGTTAATAATGGAAACTTGATAACTGTTACCTTTTTCCCTCATTTTCTTCCTGGATCGTGAGATTGAAAGTTTTTATACGAAAGATGCATAAATCGGGACGTTACTTAATCTTTTGAGTTTGTATTTGAACAGTTTTTAAATATATGAATTTATAAAATTTATAATACTCGAACAGTTAGCATTTTGTGTTGTCGTGAATAATTAGACCAGATGTCTAGCTGGGTCTGCTTATCAAAGCAACGTGTCACTGTGTCGCGTCTCTACTCAGACTTGCGCGTAAATTCGCGTACAATCACATTAACTTCCTCTCTGTAATTTGATGTTTATCTATCGCACGAGATCATGGGGCAAATACTTATGCAATAATGAATTGACTGGAGTAAAATGTTTAATTGCTCTTCGGTCACACTATGGTCAACATTTTGACACATGTTTTTCTGTAACGTTTTTAATAGTTTCCGTTATATCGGTTTGTGAATTTTACAAAGAAATGGTTTTTTTGGATTTATTTATTATCTGTTCATGATTCAGTATCTTAAGAATATTTTGATATGGAATGGATTATTTACTACGCTGCAAGAAGAGTCATATAATGGCATCGTCTCTACTCCGTGCTGCGACCATAGTGACGGGAGTGGCAAACAACTAATTTCTTCTGTGTGATTTAAACAGTATTTAATTTCCATGAAACATGTAATAAACAACAATCAGAAAATATATATTCAAAAAGAAAAAATGATTAGCAAACAGGCAGCAAATGCCTATATAAATGCTTCTCCTGAAACAAACATGAAACGATTAAGATATCAAGTACATTGGTGAAAATATATATTTGCAATTATTCTTACTAAAATCAAATTCATATTAAGCATTCTCTACCTTTGCATCTGGTACAGATGTAATTAAAGAGCTATAAAAATCGGTTGGTATCATTTATGAAATGATATACAGATATTATTAGGAATTCGTTAGCACGCTGTGACAAGGATTTGTCGCCGCTCAAGGTAGATGTTAATGTTAAATCGTTTTTTAAAAAGTATTGATTTGATCGGAATCTATCATATTGTGGGCATTTAAAGAAGTAATGAAAAGGATCCTCCCGAATGTTTCCACAACAACAGGCGGGATTTACTAACAACAATAAGTGGACTTGCTTTGCGTAGTATATTTTCAATATGATGCTGCCATTTTCCATCTTCATTTTCCATTTTCATCTGTGTAAACATGCTTCTATACCCCCGTATATATGACGTAAAGACGACCTATGAGCCCTTCACAATCTGAGAAAAGACTCTTATACCCTCTCAGTTTGATAAATAGCAAGCTATGAGCCCTTCCCAATCTGAGATTCGACTGCTATACCCTCTCAAATTCATATATAGGCGAGCTATGAGCCATTCACAATCTCAGAATTGACTCCTACACCCTCTCAGTTTAAATATAGATTAACTGTGAGCCCTTCACAATCTGGGAATCAACTCCTATACCCCCTCAGTTTGATATATAGGCGAGATGTGAGCCCTTCACATTCTGAGAATTGACCCCTATGCTGCCTCAGATTGACATAAAGCCGATATGTCAGCCCTTCACAATCTGAGAATCGATCCTTATATTCCGTCATTTTAAATTTGACATATAGGCGAAATGTGAGCCCTTCACAATCTGAGAATCGACTCCTATATACCCTCTCAGTTTCATATATAGGTGAGCTGTAAGCCCTTCACAATCTGAGAATCGACTCCTATATACCCTCTCAGTTTCATATATAGGTGTGCTGTAAGCCCTTCACAATCTGAGAATCGACCTCTATACTCCGTCAGTTTGATTTTTGGCGAGCTATGAGTCCTTCACAATCTAGGAATCGATCCCTATACTCCGTCAGTTTGACATATAGGCGAGTTGTGAGTCCTTCACTACCTAGGAATCGGCCCCTATGCTCCCTCAGTTTGACATAGAGACGACTTATGAGCCCTTCACAATCTGAGGATCAATCCTTATACTCCGTCAGTTTGACATATAGGCAAGATGTGAGTCATTCACAATCTGAGAATTGACCCCTATATTCTGTCAGTTTAAATAAAGGTGCGCTATGAGCCCTGAATCTAGGCATAGGCCCCTATACTGCGTCAGTTTGATTTATAGGCGAGCTGTGAGCCCTTCACAATCTAAGAATCGACTGCTTTACCCTCTCAGTTTGACATATAGGCGAGTTGTGAGCTCTTCACAATCTGAGAATCGACCTCTATTCTCCGTCAGTTTGATTTATAGGCGAGCAATGAGCCCTTCACAATCTAGGAATCGACCCCTATACTCCGTCAGTTTGACATATAGGCGAGTTGTGAGCCCTTCACAATCTAGGAATCGGCCCCTATACCACCTCAGTTTGACATAAAGACGAGCTATGAGCCCTTCACAAACTGAGAATCGATCCCGATACTCCGCCAGTTTGACATATAGGCGAAATGAGAGCCCTTCACAATCTGAGAATCGACTCCTATATACCCTCTCAGTATAAATAAAGGTGAGCTATGAGCCCTTCACAATCTAGGAGTCAACCCTTACATGTACATCCCCTAAGTTTGACATAAAGACGAGCTGAATGTCCTTCACAATCTGGGAATCGGCCCCCATACCCCCTCATCTTGAATCTAGGCATAGGCCCCTATACTGCGTCAGTTTGATTTATAGGCGAGCTGTGAGCCCTTCACAATCTAAGAATCGACTGCTTTACCCTCTCAGTTTGACATATAGGCGAGTTGTGAGCTCTTCACAATCTGAGAATCGACCTCTATTCTCCGTCAGTTTGATTTATAGGCGAGCAATGAGCCCTTCACAATCTAGGAATCGACCCCTATACTCCGTCAGTTTGACATATAGGCGAGTTGTGAGCCCTTCACAATCTAGGAATCGGCCCCTATACCACCTCAGTTTGACATAAAGACGAGCTATGAGTCCTTCACAAACTGAGAATCGATCCCGATACTCCGCCAGTTTGACATATAGGCGAAATGAGAGCCCTTCACAATCTGAGAATCGACTCCTATATACCCTCTCAGTATAAGTAAAGGTGAGCTATGAGCCCTTCACAATCTAGGAGTCAACCCTTACATGTACATCCCCTAAGTTTGACATAAAGACGAGCTGAATGTCCTTCACAATCTGGGAATCGGCCCCCATACCCCCTCATCTTGAGAAAGAGACAAGCTGATTGCTATTCACAATCTAGGAATCGATCCTTATACGTGTACTTGCGAAATAGAAAAACCTTAATAAGCTAAATAATTCCCTTTTTATAATGATGAAAATACTGTTAAAACACAAATTCCCAGATTGTGATCATTCCCAGATTGTTCAGGTCGCACAATCTGCAGATTGTTTAAACAATCTAAGAATTCCTAGATTGTGAGCAAACAATCTGCAGATTGTTCGAACAATCTGCAGATTGTGATATACCCCAGATTGTTCGTAACATATGCACCTTATTTCATTATAGGCTCTAACAACGTAGACGAATGCGACCCATATCTGCATTTGTTAAATATACTTGTTTACTAACAACCGCGGAGTGAGTCCTGCCTATGACGTCACATCCACCGAAGGAGAGCTCATAGGCGCGCAGCGACTTTTTCAATTGGGCTTTCGAGGTGGCCAATTTCTACGCGTTTTGAACCGTTTTATCTTTTTAATTAAAGGACGCATCGAAACTCTCTTTGGTGTTTTAGTTACTTGAATGTATTGTCTATATGAAAATGGGGATTGAAGCCGGATAAAATACTGGTATATATTATCTTTAATTGACCTACTGAACACTATTAACCAATATTTGTGTTTGTATCTGCATTAAAAGTTTTCGAAATTACTTTTGAATCATTGGCGGGCGCCACTGTCCGGTTTTCGATCTAAAGTCACGACATTTACCCGTTTATTGTCACTATTCTGACCTGATAAGCATTAGGATTCCGATTTTCTGAAACAACCACTCCTTCACGATAAAAGAACCCCAACAATTATGAAGTTTGACATATTTGACTCCAACAACATACTCTGTGCCCCTAGAACGCCGCAAATGGCTGCAATATTGCCCACACGGCATAAACAATAACTCACTCACTCACTTTAAGAAATAGAATAAGCTACACTGTTTTATTATCACGACATCAAAAACACCAAAGTAAAATAAAAATAAAATGGTGTGAAAAATAAAGTTTATGCATAGACAGGTTTATATGTAAGCGATTTGTCATTTAAAGAAAAGCTCTCAGAATCAAGTAAACCAGTAATCATGTTGATTTCTTGGGTTTTCCATTACTGATATGTCACATGGTCACAAGTGCATTTATATAAAAAAAAAACCCATGTCATCAGCCACAAATGCACGTGTTGCCCAAAATTCATCCTTGTTGAAAATCCAGTAGTTATTGGTAGTTAAATATAAATAAAAGAGTTTGCCATTTAGATCAGCGAATAGTGTTAACATAAGTTGGTGCATTGGCAGTTAGATGTGTAAATGGTATTTAATAATGATGCAATAATGATTGTCTCTGACTTCCAGAATTTATCTTATTTTATGAGACATAATGTGTGTATATATATATATATATATATATATATATATATATATATTGAAAACTGTTTGACTGTTGAATTCTCAGTCAGTCAATAATTCTGTTGACTGTTGAAAAGACTTGTTATGAAGTCGAAATGCGACACATCCAGTCATTAAAATGATATCTACAGCAAGTGTCGTCTGAAGTATTTTATTTTCAAATATCTTTTTACTTCACGTGATACCTTCTTCACCTTTTACCTATATATATATATATATATATATATCTAAGATATGTAGGGATATAACAACTTTGTTCAACATATCATTATCAACATTTTTGTATATTGTGATGCTTATTAAGGGTGTAAAGTATCGGAGTATTCGCTGTTGTTCATTGCATGTCTATTATATACATATAAGGTCAAACCGATTCTTTGATCATTTTCTGTGAGACTCAATTGCTTATTCAATTGCAAAGTGACATTAAAGGGAATATATCAAGGCTTAAGTAAGACAAAAGATCAGCTTAAAGATTAAGCAAATGAGAACATTGTGGAATTAATAAAAGGAAACTTATAAGAATAATGGCAAATTTATCAAGAAGAACATATTGATAGCAAACTACATAATTCAGTAACATGTTAGAGATAATGACACATTTTAAGTACATATGTATTCGGATCGCTTGGGTCAAAGCCCTTATTTTCAAAATATGAGCATGTTATATTGACAAAATTTTGAAGTTTCATTTTGAATAAACTACTGCTTACGGCATCATGCTAATTGTTTTTGGGGGCAAGTTTACAATGATCATTAAGGTTGGTACAAACTTGACTCTTACAAGATTTGTAAATATATCATAGGCTGATCCATGTTCCTTTTCCGAACATCTGAGAGAATCCAAGATAACTGATTATATCCTACCTTACGCAATATGGAGTGACTATAATAATAAATAATTTAATGTATGTTCAGACTCTTGAACCTTTGCTCAATAATCAACAACAGAGGTCTTGAAAGAGATATCTCTGTCAGTTCTCTTTTTTGATTCAGATATCAAAGTAAGGTAAGTTTGTTTCATAGTGATATTGATATAGAATTTTATTCATGCAATAATATCTATCTATGTCGGCTTCAGAATCTTCAAACCTTTCAAAGGGACCATATGAACGCATTGCCTTCAGGAACATGATGCTTTGTTAGAACCGAAAGGGAACTTTTCTAATTAAATTTTTCTACTTTTAAAAAGACAATCGTCATAAAATATGTAATGATACTCTTTATTCTCAAGGTAAATTAATATTAAATACCAAAAACAAAAATAATGAAGCTATAATGTGTACATGTGCCTGTGTTATATATCAGTCCTGTTTAATCATAATTGAAACCGTCCTCCAAAAGATTGTTAGCTTTATGAAACGTGAGGCAAAACATTGTTCAAATATTTTTGTGGAAGGATTGTGACTAAAATTCAATATGTATATCTGGAGCTTCGGCAGCCACTAATGAAAACAGGGTGTTCGCGCTCACTATTGCTGATGTTCCACTTACCATACATTAGAATATGATAGTCGGTTACCGTTATCAGACTTAGGAATCGGAAACGTTTCCTTGGTCAATGCGGCTCCTTTGGGTTGTCTTTGAATAACGTCATTTTTTCAGAGAATTATTGACTGTAGCGGCAGGGACGGTATACCATTATCAGACATATTTGCTCCTGCGGGTTGTCTTTGCTAACAATGTATACAATGGAGAAGAATTTTCAATCCTGTCTGTAAATGTTTTTTCAAACCCATAAGCGAAAACATGCAATGCATCCATTGTTAAACACTGCAGTAAAACATACAAGCATCGAGAAAATATATCATATCCTTTCGTAAATTGTCTCCTTATTAAAAAGCCGTTATCCTAGAAATATAAAACATTTAGCTTTTTTACTGACTTATGGAAAAAAAAGTTTCATTTTGTAAAATCTATCTTGCTGACTTATCAATGCTTAAAGATCTACGAGTTTAGGGTAATCAGGTTAGAGAGATAAGAACATTGCCTCTCCTAATGATTGCTGTTGTAACGTAATGTCAGTCTTATCGTTATTGATCCCTTTAGTTGATAGATTAGATGAGAACACAAGAAACCATAGACTGATGTATGCAGTGATTTGTTCAGCTCATCGAGCTCTGATCTCTTGCTAGGGACATTCATATTTCACAAATCAATTATCGCCTCGATGAAACAAGAATGTAGAGATGGATGGGCAGTCATGATATCTATCTTAATCAGATAATGGAATATAAAACCCTTTTAAGTGGTCAGTGTGGAATTGATGAGTCATAAAACTCCCACTCTTCAAGGTTATTAAATACATGTTTGTCTGTAGTGGCATATATATTTCGTATTTGAAATTATTTGAGATTATATTGTGGAGGTACTGTTTCCTTGAAAAGGCATGCGCGTTAGGAGGCAGGGGCATTAACACACTGTTACATGAATGGTTGATTAAAATTTATATAAAGTACACTGCAAAAGAAAGTATAGGTCAACTTCAGTCAGCGGTAAAAAAACACTTCAAAGATATTGGTTCAATATGAATTTCAATTTCTGCTAAACTATAGCTACAGATTACCATATAAATCCATTCGGGAAGGATAATGATAATTAGTGACATGTTATCACCCGTTGAACACTGGAAGGTCAAAATAGATGATATTAATGTTAAGTGAACAATTGGGAAAGGATTATACCGTTCATGTTCACTTTCGACACCAAAACAATTTCTCAAAATCGTGTATGGCCCCCGCATGTCTCAATGCATGCTGTGATTGTCTTCTCATTGATGACGTCAGACGTCTGATGACGTTTGTTCTTCGCCATCTTCCCTCAGGGCAAGTCCCAGTTCTTGTCTCTCAACAGGGGCTGTTGGCGTCTTCTAATTGGAACCTCTCGAATGTATGCTAGAGCACATGGCGCCATTGGCAAACTGGCAAGAATCTGAGGCTCAGTGCCCATCACAGTTGTTTATTTGCAGACAAAGCCAGTCCTCGGAAGGGACGGTGCACTCTGATTCCTGTAGCACGAAGTCATTATAGCACTGTGCGTTGACCGAGGCGATGCCCCGATGCTATTTCCTATACGAAATGATGAAGTGGATAACTTGTATTATGAATTTGTTTTTTTCTGTGGCATTCTAACTGGCGGTCTTCCTGTTCTGGGTCTGTCATCTTCCCTGCCTGTCTGCCGGTACCTTTGCAGATCCGTACAACCGAATTATTTTGCAATGCGAACCTGAGTTGCCCTCATCTGTGTTGCCCCCATCATACATCTCTCTTTCTTCTTGCGATAAACTTGGCATGAAACCTGGTGGTTCAGCTAGGCTCCTGTCGCAGACCTTAGACCACCTCTAGTAGTGATCATAAAGTGTCGATGTGATACTCTGGTCAACCAATAAGCGCCTGCTTGAACCCTTGTCTTTCCACATGATGATGTGATACTCTGGTCAACCAATAAGCGCCTACTTGAACCCTTGTCTTTCCACATGATGATGTGTTATTTGCCTCGTTATACTGAAGTGAATTTGTTAACACAACGCGTTCGGTTCCCCTTGACAGCTAAATCACTATATTCGCAGACATTTGACAAATAGTTCAACGAATAATTGATTGCAGGCAATTATACCTCATCAAGATAGTTGGATGAATGAGTTCTCTTTGTGTTAACTGACGATAATTTACCGTAAGTATGTACATTACTGTATATGAATTGATTGACTGTGCATTTACATCTTTGCTATTTATTACAATGAATGCTTGAGAGCCCCCCATGGCTTTTATCATCATCCGGTGTCTAACTTCTGTTTGCCTGTAGTTTTCCTTTTCTTGAGTTTTCCTCTAGAAGCACTAAGTCTAGAAATCTGAGATTTTGATGATAGAGCCTTTGAATAATGAGGATACTTATTAATATTTTTTCTGAACATGTGACCCGTGACATGTTTGGTCCTCTCCTTAAGTAAAAGGCCTTTACAGTTTAAATCTTGTAACAGAAACCCTCTTCTTCGATAAAATGGTTATAAGTTTGATAACCACTTGACATTATATATATATATATATATATATATATATATATATATATATATATATATATATATATATATTTGAAAAAATGAAATACTTTCAGACGACACTTGCTGTAGATATCATTTTAATGATGACTGGATGCGTCGCATTTCGACTTGTTTACAAGTCTTGAGTCTTGACTTGTAAACAAGTCGAAATGCGACGCATCCAGTCATCATTAAAATGATATCTACAGCAAGTGTCGTCTGAAGTATTTCATTTTTTTCAAATATACATTTACTTCACGTGCGACCTTTCACCTTTTTACATATATATATATATATATATATATATATACGTTAGGCCTGTTGAGCTACAAATTAATGAATATATTTGTTTAATATATATCCATATATTTGTAAACTTTTGTTCTCCTTAGCATACATCCTTAAAAATTATAAGTCCTTAGATTCATTGAGATGTTATTAAAAAGATGCATTTATGTACGAGTAAAGGACAGGTATTTTCTAATGCCTTAACAAGTAAACAATTCAAATAAACCGACGCTAGACAGTTTGGACTGACAGTTCATTTATCAGATAAATACATTAAATCATGAAAAAGGGAAGAATAATATGTTTGGCAGTGACATCTGGCAATTGCGACTTTGATTGAACTTCTGAACGCCTTATAGGTTTGTGCGCAGTAATATGCTTACTGGTGAACTGACGTGATCGTAGTATTTTTAGGGAAAAAACCCGACAAAGTAAAGCTAGGTGACACATTGTTAACACCAGTGTCAATGACAAAATCAAAGGTTTCAACAGAAATGATAGAAGATAAATCGATTTGCATCACATTTCCTCCTTTAGTATTGATTTTGCATGAAAACTGAATCATGGTATATCTTACTGAATGTCCTGAACCTAAATTTTTTAGATCCTGCGTAGGGCTTCATCTGCCATGTTACAAATACAAGTTAAATTTGACGTTGGAAATAACAGAAATAAATTGAATTCTTCAACGAAAACACCAGGAAGTAATTTAAGTCGTTATTTAAGGTGAACTTTAGTAGGACATTTTGCACACATCTATTGATATCTTGGGAGTTGAAAGGCAATCTAAAATTAACACAGAATATGGCTATAAACCGTTACAAAGTTATGTAAGTACCTCCATATAACTGAATTGTTACTAAACAATTACACTCTTGAAATATAATTTTATCGCTAGGGAGAAACGTATATAATTGCGTAGCGTAGGTAAATGTTATTTTAGCTACATGTGTCTTCAGTGAACTGGTGAAATGGCATGTTGTAATTACTCAACGTTTAAAGTTCTTGAGTTTGAATGTCAGCGAAGTTTGCTGTTACTTTAATGGCGATCCTTTCCAGGTGACCGTCCAGCACGACAAGACCATTTGTAGACATACAATCCGTCAACTCTCGATGTTTAATTATCATAGATATCTCATTCTAGTTAGCTTTAAAGATATCATCATTCTATGGTGTGAGGTATTTTATCAAATATTGATCAAGTAATCCCTCCGAGAGCTGTTTGAGGTGGCGTTTTATTTGTGAACTTTGAACATATACTTTCTGTCACTTCAAGTCTGCCGTGATCTATAAAGGTTTGGTGATTTATCAGTAAATAGCAAACAAAGATGCAAAATCAATCAAATAATATTTACATGTTATTTGAAGTTAATGAATAATCAGCTTTGAAACCAACATCAGTAACATGAACGTCCTGTTATTTTGAAAAAGAGCCATTATCTTAAAGCTATTTTTTTCCCAAAATATCAATTCTTGTGAAACGCTTTGTGAACCAGCATTGAGAATTCCTTACAAGTTTGAAGTCAGTCAGAATAATTAGATTAATGGATAGAAGTAAAGATCTTATTTTGTTTGAAGTTGTCACTTCTGGGGGATTATGTGAGAACTGAGAACCATCATTCCTTTGTAGAGAGGTTAAATGGAGAGAAATGCATATGCCTGTAATATAAAATAATTTTTTAAATGAATTTTTTTACCACAAAGCCTGGTACCAAATACAGGACAGCATCATAACAAATTCGAAACTAAAACAATTATAACTATTTCCATGAACTTTACTTTGATGTTTGATGCATTTTATACTAGATTTCGAGGTTTTTAAAATTACACTTGGAAAACTGTTTAATAGACTGACAGTTACCTGGCAAACTGACTAACCGAGTGAGTGAGTATAGTGTGCTTTTTAAAAAATTAGATATCTCTTATTGCTTCTCGGATATGCATTTATGCAATTTCTGTATTTATACACTCGTTTGGTGAATAACTCAATTTATGACAATGCTTTGTAAGCACAACTGACCCGTTTTCCGGTGCTGTGAACGCCAGCATTCCACCGCATTATCTCCAACCTATTTATCATCTTGTGCACCATAACAAAGAAAAACGTATTAACATGTATATGTATGAGTAAAAGTGCATCTTTTTTTGTTAACAAAGTTTCAACACAAGATAAGATAACATATTCATTTAGAAGAATATTAGTTGAATTATTTTGAAAGAATCTATACTGATGGTTGGACTAAAAATCTTCATAGAAAATTGGGCATTTCATTATACACCTGGTATGGACCAAAGGACGTGTAGCAATGGCTGCTGTTGCAACAAGAAATAAATGCGTTGTACGGACAAAGCTTTTTGATTATTCTTTCTTTATAATAACATGTTTTGAAAGATCCTTGTTTCGTCATAGTTTATGACCATGTTCAAAGATCGTTACAACTCCAAAGAGAACAATAAATATACGAAATCCAATTCTGACGCTACAATTGCTAACGTTACACAACGATCAAGAAATTACTTCCTGGTGTTTGTGTTGAAGAATATAATATATTTCTGTCATTTTTTAGGACGAACTGCATGTATTGACGTCGAGAGGAAGTTTTCTTTCTCTAGTTGAAGTTCAAGATCAAGTCAGGCTTCAAGACCATCATTGATGCCGATATCATGAGAATCATGAAATAATGGAATTAGGAAATGAGCTGCAGGCGAACTAACTGTGTAACTACGATTACAAAAGAACATTTATTTCGAATAGTGACGTATCAATTACCATTTAGTGCAATTGGAGCAATTCACCAGTGACAATCCGATTCACAAAATTAACTTTTTTGCACGTTTTTTCGAGAAAGCGTATGAATATAGAATCAATTCATAAATCGTAGTCTTGATTACGTTTTTGGTATTGTCTAGTGACGGACAACGAAATAGTGTATTTGCGACCTCAGAGAGGAATTTTTATGCTGAAGTTATATTGACAATTGTCTTTCCTGTCAACCCATCAGCACATGATTTTCGTTTGTAGACATTTAGATATGCAAAGAAATGTCTACCAGAAAACTAACCATCTTAAAGAATATCTTTTTTTTTACATCTACTTTCAAATAAACGATACTTATAGTTGTAGGTAAGTAGGGAAAAACATGCCTTTTTGGACGGACGAAACGTTTCCTCTTGATATCTTTATTTAAGTATCTTAAACGAGTAAGGAAGTACTTATGTGTGGATAGATTTACCACGTCATGGAAAGTATCATGAAACGACTTCTGTTTCAGTGAATCGAAATATAAGAGGGGACTCAATAAGTAAAGTGTTTGTCATTATCTTTGTCACGGGTCTTCCTCATTGGGCTCATAAATCGATACATTGTTTATGATAAAACGAATATAGATACTTGATAATGAATATTGATATCTGAAAACACATATATCTAGAATGAATAAACTGCCATCCATGAAACATGAAAGCCAGTCACGTCTACATAGGGAATAGTGAATTGAAGACAGTAATTTTTCTCTTATTTGCTCTCAAGAGACTACAGGTCCATTCTTCTGATCGCATTGTTTTGAAACATTTGTTAGCACCAATTAAGGCTTAGATATCTAACAACTTCCAACTTCTAACATATTACCTGTTTGATGTCCAGCCAATAACAATTTCGTCATATATTTTCTGTTCATATATGCAAATGTATGTGATGTTTATACAAATATTTCACAACAGTGAAAATACGTAGACGCAATCCAGTATATGCTTAATACCATGTGGTATTGTTTAGTCTTGGCACATTATCCACCAAAATGAAGTTATAAAAGTCATAAATCAAATTACCTTTTCGAAAACAATTAATAATTTAGTTGAAAACAATTACATAAATGTTCATGGATGTAATTATCGTTTTCTAACTTCTTTAAGGTGAAATGACATTTCGCAGTATTTGCTTTCTCCTTCAACAAGAGTGATTCCACATTGTTATGCAAACAATCGTGTATACCTTTTATTTCTACTTATATTCTTATATACCAACCTCTGGTTCACATCTTCTTATTGAGCATAATTGTGTTCTTTAGTCCTCAGTGGAAATTTCATTGAGCGCAAATCATCAAACATGAATAAGCTGCATGGTATTTGGTGAATGCAGATAAGAGAAGCACCTAAGCAGAAGCTGTCTTTTTAGTCCTTAAGTAATTACGAGAACTCTTTTGAATGAATTTGACTTGAGTGCTACATGCTCATGGATATGTTTTTCAAGAGACAATCAGAGAGCCTTTTACATAAAGTGTGGTTGTTACTACAAAACAATGAGCCATATCAGACTTCGTTTTCCGTACATTTTAGAACTATTATCAGTTAATGTGTAGAATGTATACCAGGACACAGACCGGAGGGTACACAGGCAGCAGATGATCACGGACATGTTAACAACTCTCTGAACTATAACACATGATCTGTTGCTGATCATGAAAAATGGTTTTCATTTAGTAAGATCAGTGAAACAAATCTGGTTTTACCATGCAACAAGTATAATAAAGTAAATTATCACATGATTACTGGTATTAAAAATTTCTCTTATGCATATCAAATGTTATTTTCTGCTTTTTAATGAAATAGGAATGTAGAAGAGAATGCTGATTTACTTCACTTTTAATGCTGTTTCCAACGGACAGCATACTTTATTTCACAAGTTACAGATCCATTGGATATGGCATATTCCCATATTTCCAATTATTACTGAACTCCCACACAACATCTGTAAATTCTGAACATCTTTTCATGTAATAAAATATGGATACATTTTTAATCTAATGCGTAGGTTCTATTTGCCAATTTCTAGAGAGAAAGAAAAAATCATCAGGCAGAGTCGAGCGTCTCACAATCGTTTATTCATTTGTGGATTTTATTACTAGTACTATGACTGTAGAATTTACTTTTGGAAAAACATCCTCAGCAATATTCTGACCTGTGATTGGTTGTTGGGCAAAATTATATCTGAACTCTATATCTGCTTAAGCAATGGCACCCAGAGCAACAGAAAGCAACGTCTCAACGAAACAACATAATGTCCCTTTAAGGGTGAGCTTTTTATTTAGATCAAGGGGTTGCTGAAACGGTTTACCATTTTGTCTCGTAGTCCAATAAAATGTCTTACATTGAAACAAACTCAAATCAACTAAGATTTAGCTATAGAGAGAATGTAAACTGGAAAATGACACGGCGACTGATTGGTTGTTTTGCATGTTACTGATGGGTGAGGTCTTGATTGCAAAGAAACAATCATATTGCACACACGAATATCCAACAAACACAAGCATGAAGGAGATTACCTATGATAAGAGTGTTACCTAAGATGAAAACCTGAGTAAATAACGGGACATCTTTTGAAATCATCAGCCTTGCACACAATTGGTTTACATGTATGATACAGCAACCACTCTATAGTCACAGAACTTCCATCACCACAAACACATTGCCTGAAGCACGAAATATTTACTGGACATTCTGGGGCGGAAAATATATCGTTCCATGCACACTAACGGTGGTAGATTTTGAGGCTACTTTGTACCATGATCGATGATATTGCCACTACTGATGATGTCTTAGAGACAGAAAAATGCATGTTCAAAGGTCTTTACCGTCATTAATTTTCAACAATTTTCATTCTGCGCTCACTGTTAACTATAAACAAAAACAGCATTGTCTCTAGCCGAATTTCTTTTCTTTTTAAAACACTTGAATGTCGATCCACACATTTGAGAGACTAAATAATTAGGAAATATCAAAATAAACACTATTCATTATTTTAGTTAAATCTTTGAAAAGGCGAATATGAGACTTACATTTGAATAATGGGGGAAACGATGACAAAATTTTAAAATTTTGTTATACACTTTGAGCTATCTTAGTGTAAAAAGATCACATTAAACTGAAGACCTATTGTTTGATAAGGTGGCCGTTTATTGGACTTGTTTTAAATGACTTGTTTTGAAGGAAAAAATGTCCAGTCGCTAGTAACATATCAGTTAGTGTTTCAAGAACAACATGTTGCTGAATATCTTATAAACAAGGTGCTGCTTGATTATAACCATCAAGACATAAATGGTTACAATTAATAATTGTGATAAACTGTTTCCAGATGAAATAAGCACATTATAAACGTGACTGCATGTGAATTGTTTTATTGAGCAACTTTTGAACTAAGAAAACAAAATGATATCCTATAGTTATCTTTCTCAATTGTAATTGAAAAGTGAATGACAAAAACTTTACCTTTACTGTCAATGATTAAACCACCTTTGAACGGCCCATCGGCAGTTAGATTCACAAGGCAATATTTGCAGCGCATGAATACGTCTAATGGTTGTGTTCTTACACTTAAGCAATTCAAACAATTTTGGAGTACAAAACAGAATGACAGATTTCATTGTGTAATTATCGAAAATGATATAATGATTTACAGCTTATAACATGATATAACTATCTCTCAAGTAAGGTAATTTCATAACCACTCAGTAAGTTAAAGAAAACATACTTATGAACGAAAAACAACGCAAATACTCTCCACCAGCACAACAGATATCAGGGTAAGAAGTTTATGTCAGTAGAGCAGAGCACAACCGAATGCAGCAAGGGACCAATAAAACCTTGTGAGACCTGCATTCATTCACTATATCACAATCGGATGTCTTTCTTTATGACGGTTCACATCCAATTACTTTTGTAGAAATAGATCCTATTTCCGAAACAAAAAGTCATTCTTCATAACTTTGACAGTTTAATTTCATTGACTGAAGAACCTGTTTTTTTTATCTTGAAGACATTTGCAGCTCGGCTGAAAACGCAGAGGAATTAATAAATTGAATGTGCTAGCATGAGACGGACATCATTTCCCCTGATAATGTGATTTAGAATATTTTTACTTTTCATTTATTTTCTATATATCGTGGATATCAAGATAAACTTTTTTCAAGTGCATATGTATATAATCATTCTCCTGTTCAAGCTGCTGTTTTAATTTGAGATTTGTTCTGATTTCTTTCAAGATAATTCAAAGAATCTTTGGAAGACATCTTCCTACTGGATTGAATTTACTTTACACAATATAAATTTATATTATATCAACGCAACGGGACCCAAATTAACTAACGGACAAAAGAAACGGTACCACTATTCATGATTCAGAGTTTAAGAAAAATTCGAAATTTCGAATACACTACATTGAAATGATTGCCTTATTTCAGTAGTCATATATGTCATGGATATGGTTGTGGTTTGGCAATCCGTTTCCAAAAGATTTTATTGCATCAAAATCATGCATTGCACGTGCATGATTAAAAAAATATGAAAGATGGGCCGGATCACTCAACGACACATCACCACTTTCACTGCATCGTGTAACATGGCAAGATTATCACCAGAGGTTGTCAAGTTAAGAGTGTAATCGGCTTCACATGAAGCGCTTACATCCGCAGAACCCTGATATTAAGTTCAAAAGCCTTGTTTCGATAGGGAACCAGCCATTTTAAGGACATGCGGTCGCCTTAATCATATTGGAATATTGTACCTGTACCATTATCCCTGTTTGAGTGGCATTCTAGAAGTTTAAGAACAAGTTCGTTTAAGACGTTTAATACTGATTGTTTCAAGTGTCTTTCTAATCTTGCAGTCTGCGTGTTTGGAAGTTCTATAAGTTGTCAGTATAAGGAAGACAAGGAATAAAAACAATTCCTTGTCTACCATTATCCCTTGAAAAAGGATTTTCTGTAGTTGTGCAAATTGGTTTTTTTTTTAATTTTTACAAATACATGTTAATAATCAGGGAACTGACCTGTGTGGATGGTTTATCAACCTACCTCGCGTATAATAGTATATTTGAAACATGCTTTTCAAGATCGTATCAAATGGTTACATTGTAAGTCCCCGGGATGTGCGTTGTAAGTCCCCGGGATGTGCGTTGAACGTCCCCGGCCAGAAGCAATCAAAGGGCGAAAAGTGGCGGAATACAAGATGCCGTATCCCACATGATACCATCAAAATATACGGTATCTCGCAGGACCCAGCAACTCGGATTCCCTCCCTTTTCATCCCTTGAATGCCTTTGACACGGAAAAATAACAAATCATGTAATTGGTTTCAATCTGTTTTAATGACATATGAGGTCAGAGAAATATTCTTTGACGATTCGCTGCTCGCGGCTAACTCATCAGTCACAGTGGTCTCTGCTGCAGTCGGGGTCCCCTCATTGCCACACACAATTGGGTCTGTTGTGGTCACGTCTGTCGCCCCTACAGTCACCGTGGCGGATACCTTTCGTCTCTTTCCTGCTATGATACTGCTTACGACAGCCTTTTGATCCTCCGACGTCCGTTTGTACACGCGAACTGCCTCACTTCGGTGGCTTGAAAATACATCTTCTATGAATAATTTGTTTCATTGCATACTAAGGATAAATGTCCATAATACACTTTAGAAGTACCTTTTAGTTAATTATATTAATTAAAAGAGCCTGCTTTGAATTAGAGGATAGGAAAGTATACTGTTATCAAGCAATATGAAATATGTTGTAGGTTTTACAATTTACATACCGGTTTGTTCGCAGATGATTTTTCATCTACATTCTGTTCGTACAAGCGGGTTGCAGCAGTCGCCCTGAGAGAGTGGTTGATTTTCCTCCCTTCGACACCAGCCATCTGACAGATTCTTTTAACAGTATTCTGCAGGGTGTTGTGTCCGATGGGGACACCATGGTACCACATGTTTTCCCTTGGAACTTTTAAAGGTGTCAGATAGAAAGCGTCCTTTCCATTTTCACTCAAGGTCTTTGGGCTGAAACAATTGATTGGACATTTTTTTTATCATACAAACGTGTCCATAGAAAAATAATTGTGACAGTCATTCATACAATTTGTACACACCACCCAGTTGTCCGTTCGATTTAAAAGTCATGATAAATCGATTTCTTCCCTAGTAATTATCTGTGAATATATAGCTTAGTGTGTTTAAGAGATGGAGGGGCCAATTTAAAAGTTGTAAAAGTTTTACATTTACGGTTAAAAAAGCCCAGCGCTTGTAATTAATACATGGGTGCATTATATAACTCACCACAAAGATTTGTACTTCTCATAGATTCGGATGTAGCACCTCTCTGGATTCTCAGCATTTTCATAGGCTCGAACTCTCTTCCCCTCTATTCGACGCTGTTTCACCCCACCTGGATTCATTTTCGAAACATCCTCGACATACTGAAGGTAGCGCCGGCCCCTCCCATCCTTAAATGGTCCGGTTATCTGAGGGTGTTTGAACATACGAAGGCTTCGGTGTTCTTTTCCAACCCGCAGAGCGAAATGAAGACCTACAAAATTAATACACTTTGATTAAAACTACTTTAGTATTAGGACATTCAACACATTTCAAGATTAAATGAATAATTAAAGGAATATTTATCAATCATACTCACCGGTTAAGTACAACACTGTATCCAAGAGCTTTTGTGGACTGTCGTCACCAAGAGCGCCTTTGTCCCACAGAATATTTTCTTCGTCGTAGGAAATCACCTCTATGTTTTCTACAGCTGGTGCCAAGTCCCTTGGAGGAAATTTCCTTCATAGCGGCGTCTAATCCTCGTCGGGCGTCTTTGAATTCATCGTCTTCAAAAAGTTTAAAGGTGGATCCATTCAATTTAAGTATAGAAGCGAAGGCTGTAAATAACCCATACAAAGTAGTTGAGGGATAATAACCGCCATCCTGTTTGCGGGCTTAAAAAAAAAAGAATTTCAAGACATGGTTAAGGCAGTCATGTCCACTAAATTGTCGGTCAAGCAACTCTTGGACAACGAAAAGTTTTCAGCAACTGGTCTGTTACGCCTCTCCTCTTGCCATCTCTTCAGTATGCCAAGGGCCCACTCATTTTTCATTAAAGTGCGTTTAGACCTAAACTTCTCAGCAAGTTCTTTCTCGCTTAAAGGTTTTCCAAATCTGTAATTAAAGTCATCTTCTTCACACTGTTTTCGAAATTTTGACCGAGTCAAAAATAGTTCGTTTTCTGACTCAGACGTGTTTACCCGTTGACGGTCTCTCTTCAAATGAACCGCTTGCAACTACATGTGCTTTCAAATTCCGCGTGTATTGCACGAGCTCGTGACAGTCAGTCAGTTTAGGTCACGTGATGACCACACTCTCGCTATACTGTGAATCCCAACGGTATCTATTATAAGGCGCGTGTTGTTTATGTATATGCGTATTTTACATTGATTTTGTCTGTTTTGATTCACTTAGACCCCTCTTACTCGGACTTACCAGAGATTGTGTACCCTGAGAGGAGGTTACCATCCTGAGGCCCGGAGTAACCTCCTCTCAGGGTACACAATCTCTGGTAAGTTCTCGTAAACGGGGTTTCTCCATAACATATAAAACCATCTCATGGCGGAAAGGTTCTTAACGATTCCCAATCCTCTCTCAGCTGGCATTTGTGCCTCATGACTTCAGATTTATGAGCGCCTGACAGATACCATTTTCATAGATAAGAACTTAATCATTTATAATGGATTTCTGGCTGCCTTATCGGCGTTCATCCTTTTATTTGAGTGAGGACAAAAGAAACATTACAGCGATATTTGTGATAAAGACCTTTTTGACACGAGATACTTAATTTGAGACGCCCACGCTTTAGGCTACTTTACAGATAATTGCCTGATTGTTTTCAGATCAAGTTTATTCGAATATATAGATCATGATGTGACAGAATTCAGATTATTTAATATCCTTATGCTTTAGTATTCTGTGTAGGTTTCAAAGTGCTTAACAACAAACATTTGGACCTAGGAGCTTCATTTTACATGGAACTATTCATGATGATCCCTTTTTGTCAAATTTACAGCCGAAGATTCTGGAAAGAATATACAGGTGTAAAACATCATGTCCAGGGGTCAGTAAACCGTTTATAATAAATTTCCCTTCCCTTGTAAAAAATTGTTTATTCTATCTTAGGTAAACATGACATGTAGATTGAAGTTAAAGTTTTTTTTCTTTATCGTCTTCAATAGCATTATCAGTTGGCCACTCTCGAGACTGCATGACGGTTATTTCAGATATTTGAACTATGAAACCTAGTCTTTAAAATTGTATTTTGTATTGACGCAATGAACAATTGATCAAATTAGCTACTCTTTGTTGACTGAAATGTTCAAAAGGCAGTAGAGTATTTTTCCCCTTAACGAATAAAGATCTATGCCAACAAAATGTGATCTGCCAAACATTGGAATTTAAAAAATACTTTAATAACGTAATATTAATGAATTCAATAACAAAACCTTAGGGTGTTTATTAGCTATTGTACCCACGACGATCGCAATGACGGCGTCGACCCTGCTCCTATTGCCTCAGTTGAGTCTGGAAAGGCAGCTGCTGTCATTCTTTATACAATGCACCCTCTAAACCAGCAATATTCTGTAAAATAGCTTAATGCTGATCCATTTTCCGACCACATAACACAACAACCTCAAATCCTTCTCAACTGAACTATATCTTTCTCCTTGTCAACCTCTACAGTCATTGATTCTCTAAAGATTAGGGTTATATGACAGTGAGAATAATCCATTCCACACCCATCCCTTAATATATTACCTCTTAAAATATCGAGAGTCGTTGACTAATAAGTGTGAGTGTATCGATTTACACCATCCATCAATAATAGCCGATTCCTGATGATGAGTGATCCCTAAATCATTAATGTACCTAGCCAGCGATAAGAGCTCATTCATCTCATACATCAGTCTGTGGTTCCTTCTGTTCAAAGCTTAAGAATCAACTAAAAGGATGACTATCGATAAGGATGACAATATGTCCATCCGAAGCCAGTCAGGAAGAAAATTATCTTTTCTCTGAAACTTTTACGTCCATGGGCAGCTGTTGAATTTTTTTTGTTTCACTGTGTAAAAGTAAAACCATCATTTAAGTTATCCTTTCTTAGCAATTTACCGTAAGTCGAAACGTTTAGATCATTTTGTTATGAGATCATGGTTACATTACATATATACGGGGCAGATATGTGTTGTGAAAGGAACACATTTTGAATTTTAATGGAGTCTTTTTAAAGTTGCTAAGCTTTTATTTCTGGAAGAAAAGTACCTGAATACATTTTCGACAAATCTTTGGTGACTATAGACAACGATGGTTCTTTGTAAAAATGACAATTTAAATGACATGACAAGAGAATAAGGAAATTTAAGCTTTTGCATTTTGAACCCAAGTGTTGCATAATCTCTGCCAGAGTTGATCCTTTAGTGCTATAGTTATCATCCTTATGTATGTTATAGGAATTTGTTTTCTCTTTATTTTTAACAAAATTAAAAAAAAGACTTTTGGATAAACGATGGCTGAACAACTTGAACGTAAGTGACCCCAATATTATATGATAAGATCGAATGAAATGAAAAGAAATTGATAAGCGAAATATATCGAAGAGAGATAGTTAGTGACAGTGAGGGCTGTCATCAATTGTACACTGACCCGTCCAAAGGATCACATCATTATGTCCGATAACGAGAACTTACATGACCATAAATGCATCTTTGACTCATTCCCCAAATGTCACGCAAATAATCATTCATTAAAGCTTTCTCCTAGTACGTCAATGAACACGCAGCTGAAACCAAGACGATATTCTGTTGGTCCTTGTTAGTCAGAGCATATCAATATCCTAATCAAGATACCTATTCTCGGTATCCATCCTTTATGGAAACACAAACTGATATGCTAATGATGTTATCAATGATCAAATTTGATATCAACAAGCCAAAACTGAATTGCAAATTCCTTAAAGAATATACACAGACTCATATTTAATAATTATCGGCATATAAAACATTTCAAAAGAGGCTATATATAGTTCAAAATAATGGTTGACACATTTTAAGGATCTTTAAGTAAATGAAGTCCTTCAGAAATAGGTCTGTAATCTTACTTCTGTCAGCCAGATGTGTAGTATGTTTTTGTACAAAGTTTTTTCCTTACTTCTTTGTAACCTTGCTAATAGCAATGTTCATTATCACACTGAATTAGCCGAAAGTGGGCCGTTGATATAAAATCAGTTTCACTTATGAAGTTAAATTCACTATCTTTCCCAGGAATTTCATGTTGACCTTTCACGCTTTTCACGAGAAAAACAATGTTTAATAATGAATGTCGGTAGATCTAAATGTTGAAAACCGCTTTGACCCCTTACATTGCTTATACAAACACTTTGGATAGACTATGAAAATGCCTACTGTGTATTTGACACTGTATAGTTGACAGTCGCGCAAAACGCTTTCCTGTACTGAAATAAATAGTTGACAGAATCATACGTGTTCCCTTATTTTGAATAATAAAAGTTTATCCGACATAACATACCAGATGGAATTATTACTTATATGATTGAGTACATAGCCGTCACTTATGTCAGACAGAACACTTATTGTTGTCAGATCACTCATGTGAAGCCAACTGTCAACTGCTTTCCCCACTAATGGATCAGGAATTTTTTGACAAGCCTTTCAAAGACGAACATTCTATACAAGTAACATTTGACTGGTTAATGGTATTGAATATACTGCCTCTATCTTCACCTAAAGTTTGAAATCAATCGAAGAAACGTTTTTTTTTGTAGACCGAGTATATATTTATGTATCAGCTTGATGTCGAATCCTCTACATTGCAATTTTAATGCTTTAGTGAGTCACTCATGCATATTCCTCTTTCCAGTTTTTGAAATTTATCTGGGCACTTCAAAACGAGAATTGTTATTATAAAGATGCTTATTCACATTACATTATAACATGACCTTTCAAATATCAATTAAAAACTTTGTATTCTGTTTTTTAAAGAGACGAGACTAAGTCTAAATGGAAATGCGTTTTAGCAATGTGCTCTATTAAACCCATGACTCTACTTATCTTTCATTTCCCACTTTAGACAATTAATCAAATACGTGATTAATTTAAATGCCAAAATGATTGATTAAAGTTTTCACCTGTTGACAGGGTAATACGAGGTGTTCCCCGGAGAATCTGTGGTATTACAACTGGAGACGTGCCTCACGGCAGATATCACTGGAACGTTCAATATAGTAAGGGGATGTCACACGATTTTTTAAAGATTATTTCTTGAAATTTTACTTAACAAGCATTATCTTAATGCAAAATGGATAATATTCAGAGTGTCAAAAGATCATATTACTCCATCCGATTATTCCAAATCATAGAGGAAATAATCAATTCGAAGCAGAGCCAATGACGGCCATTTTTGTGTGAACTCTTTTTAATTATCGGAGGTAGGAAGAAATGGATTCGCATAGCGTAACTGATCATGATATGTTCGTTTTAAACCGCTTTTTTCATGGAAAAACAATATCCCGCAATTGGAAACATTTTCCTGAAATATTTTTTTAACTTAGAAAACGTTTTACTGCCTCTTTAAGTCGGAGATGAAACGGTGATAGTGGTGTATGGTTTTCACAGAGATATAATCTATATATGATTTGTAAACGGGAATACGAATTTAGAGTCAAAATCTGTTTCATTTTCCAGTTATACATTTCTTGTATTGAATTTGCTATTAACAGATGGCTGTTCAAATTCACTGACGTTTAGAAAGAAGGTATAAGTGTATGACAGATGTCATTGAGGAGAAGATTGCATTCAGTCAGAAAATCGATAGATCTGTTGCCAACGTAGTCTTTTACTTACTTTTTGTAGGGAATGAAAAGCTTTGTTCTTTAGTGGATGTAACTAACATGCTGTTTTGAATTGTAGAATATACAAAACTATTCTCTATCAGCTGTCATGTTCTCGGAAAAATAGTTTTAATGATAATAATTCACATATGGCAATCCCTGCAGTGTGAGAGCCATCATTCCACAACAATTTGACAGGCCATCTACGAACCCTTTTATCATGTCTAATGGTCTTTGGAACTAAATATGCAGTGTCAGCAAGAGTAAGAATTTGGAATGATATGTACATTGTCCCTGAATCAAGAGACCAATCTGTGGCTTCACTGATGTTGGCCAAGAAGGAAAGGCAGTATTCAGTTGCTGCACAAATGGCTCAGTATATATATATATATATATATATATATATATATATATAATATTTGTATCGCTCAGTATATATAAATGGCTTATATATAAAAAAGAAAGAGTATACATCGGATGGTTCTGACTGGATCAATCTGCTTTAATACAATACGATGAATTCATTTCGACCAGTGTATCTGTATTTTGGTCGAAATAAATTCATCGTATTGTATTGATCCGATGTTAGATATATAAATATATTTATTTCGACCAAAAGACAGATACACATAATATGTAAAAGTCAAATGTTCATGGTTTATGTATTAAATATTCTTTAAAAATAACAAACTGAAGATCGGTCTTCATATAAGTTCATTACCAACCGGTTTCACAACATAGTGATCATCAGGGTAACTTATACATTGTGTTGCTAATGGTTTAGCGTTAACAATGGCAAGGGACGTAATTCATGACGTCATATGCATACCACTAAAATATACACAGTAAATGCGACGTCAACATGATTTCATATTACTTACAGTTCAATTTAGGGGTATATCCATCAATAAAGAATCGTTCTTTTATTTTCCTCAGCTCTTCATTATCTGTGCGCATTTTGTATATAGGACAGATTGTGAACTGGGGATTGCAATTCTTTGCGCATTCATCTATATGTGTGCTAATATGTTATTACATATATTAGATTTCTGGAAGCGCAAGACATATTTTCCATTATTTTGAATTTTGAATTATTCCTGAAGGTGAATGAATTTAACTCCAAAATGTGTGTACATGTGCCGCAATTCGGCCTATTACATTTTGTGATACTTCCACCTAATTCAGGTTTTTGATCTTTAAAGCGCGCTTTAGATAACAGTTGTTTCAGGTTTTTGCTCTGCCGTTTACTGTTTATCATTTTCGTATGTTTTAGAGCGTGCTTTAGTTTTGGATATGCATGTAGCGCCTGTACATAGTTTTTCACATTTGGATAGATATTTAGATTACAGGGGTTAAATGTAGGATCAATAGGTAGGGCTGCCGAATTGTTTTCCTGTTGTCTTTGTTATAGAAGATCTTCTCGGTTGAAGGAACGGATCTTTGTTATAGCTCCCAAAATGATGTTATAAGAGCACCCTCTGGCTTTTAATAATTTCTCTTATTCTCTCGACCTCAAGTTTAGATTAGTCGGGTTTGATACTATGGTACATATTCTTCGGGCTAGGGAATATGGCGTGGATGGCAGGACCCATAGTCTAAATACTGTTTGGAATCTGTAGGTTTGTAAGAGATATCAATTTCTATTTTCCTGATTTTATGGTTACCATTACATCTAATAATGCTAGCTTTTCGGTTATATCTTCCATTGTGAATGATAGACTTCGATGTAAATTTTGAAGTATATTATGTAGGTCTTTCAAGGAATCATT
The DNA here is from genome assembly GCA_921293015.1 of Phorcus lineatus. Lineage (NCBI taxonomy): Eukaryota > Metazoa > Mollusca > Gastropoda > Trochida > Trochidae > Phorcus > Phorcus lineatus. Next base: position 54,250,503 of record OV121085.1, on the reverse strand, counting down.
ATCTTGTATCCATATTTTAAATCACACTTGCGACGTCATCCTATTGTTCTCGCGCTCCATTATGTTTCAGTAATGGAGAGTTGCATTTCACATCACCTTTTCAAACACTAAAGTTAATTTTTTGTATCTGTTTCAAGTGAATTAACTGAATAGGCATTTATTTGAGTGTAATTTAAGTAGGTTAATGACCTCGTAACTCTCCATTCCTTGAAAATAAGGAATGGAGAGTTACTCGGACATTAACCTGTACATAAAACAGTCATCCAAAAATCGTTTCCAACTTTTTAAAAATTTGTTTTCGATTTCATCTCCAAAATTTTGGCCAACCTTACGGTATAATAACTCTTCTAGGTATCCTAGTACAAGTGTGGCGTAAGTTGGCGCCATTTTCGTTCCCATGGCTGTCCCCTTTATTTGTTTGTAATAGTTTTCATTAAATTGAAAAGAATAAATTTCACACTTTCTATAATGAAATCATTTGAAATCCTCTCAGGTAACTCATGGGAGTGTTTTTCACGAGAGATATTTGAGTAAAGGTTAGTCACATCAAATGATACCAACCTGGTATTTGGATTAATTTCTGAAGGTAACTGGTTGAGAAAATCTGTTGTATCTCTTAAATAACTTTTCACATGTTTTGGAAATGGCTTAAAGAGGATGTCTACAAAGTTGCTAAGTCTATGTGTTAGCAACACAATGTATAAGTTACCCTGATAATGAACTTATATGAAAACCAATCTTCAGTTTGTTATTTTTAAAGAATATATATATAATACTGCTTAGTTATTTCACCTGTTAAACATTAAATGTATTACCACCAGATTAGCATTTTTTAAGTAATGCATATATATTTTCACGAGCATATCAAATTATAACGACGCCATATATTAGTTTATAGCTTTAAGTCAAGACTTCAATGGGCTCACATTAAAATGAAATGTTTCACGTCTTATCGCTCATTTTAATGACTTCTGTTCAGAAAATGAAATACCAGTGAACGCAATTCAGTTAAAATTTGTATTACAAAAAATAACAACGAAAGTTGCTCCAGCTATTAATCACTAAGTAATTCAGCGGCCGTTCTATCTTTCCTTACTATTTCTAGTGATCTTTTTGGTCTACAAGGACGTATTTTGTCTAAAATGCAATAATGCTTGAATACATGCTAACAACAGTTTGATTTTTGAATTAAATGAAAAATAAGTTTTTTAAAGCTTCTGCCAAATCCTCATGAATGATTTTCGCTATCAGATTCTTTTTATGCATGTACTTACGCGACGAAATATTGTAAAATTTTCTGATAACCAACAGGCCACACTTGATTGAAAACACCGTCAAAACTACACTTTTTCATTGAAATGTAACAGAGGTGACGACAGAATCCACAGAACATGATAGTTGAAAACGCTGATTTGTGCTGTATGGTTGTCAAATCCAGTAGCTCTTTGCAAGTATGCTACTTATGTTTTATTTTCATGAATTAAATATGAAACTACTATTGAAATATAATTTAATAGTGAAAATAGTTATATCAAGAAATTGTCAAAATATTATAGTTTATGCGTTTGATAATTTGACTACAGGACTTACAAATGAAAAATACGTGTGCTTAATTTCATGAATGACACGCTCAGTCTTACAAGGTCAATTTGAATTAATATGTTTTAAACTATCTATGACTGAACAAAATATACTAAATTACAAATAAAAAATTCAAATTGGTCGAATTTCTCTCACGGCCATTGCCCAGACTCAAAAAAACAACAACCATAGAACATTCGCAGTGCTTATATATAGCTCATTGAGGACACAAGTTTAAAACATCTACAAAAGTGTTTGATTTAATATGATATTAATATGATGTAAAACTATATAAAGCATTATATGAAAAGGTGAGGCAGATGCAGTTTCCTGATGTTGGTATCACACGTTAATGACTTAATGCCCATGTCTTTTGTTTCCTCATTTTACCAAGAGATTGCATTTACATGAAGTCTGTAATAAAAATATTTAAAAGATTCAAATGAAGAGAAACAGGATCTCCGATTAGGAACGTGCCTGTCAGATGACAAACACAACTTTCTGTAATCAGTCACGACTGTCCTCGTTGATAGATTAAACAGTCTAAAAAGTGACACAGAGATGAGATGGCTTAATGCCTGAAGAATTAGAGGCTTGCAGTTTATTCACACTAACTCTCTAGTTTATGTAGTCAATTAAAACGTAATCGATATAATTTACGTGTGTAGGACAATTTTCCCTTTTCTGCGGTCTATATAAACATTTAGGACAGTTTAACTGTTTTCACGAGTTATGTTACAAAGCCTACGATGTGATCAACTAAAAAATTATTTTTTCATTACAAGTACTCTGACAGAAAAAGTCAATAGAAACATCAGGCACGTATGCATTTTTATCATCAAGAATTCAATTGCACAGAAAAGAGAAATATAATAATAAATAATCCAGTACACCAGAAGACTTTTAATTGATTTCAATTATTTTAACAACATGACGTTATCAGAATGAAAACCCTTTAAAGGGTTATATTATATATGTTCTTTGAATTGGTACATTACTTGAACTTAACGATTATGATGCTAATATAACGAATATAAACTGCACAAGTATCAAGACTCTACATTAACCTCATATGGTAAAACCTATTGTAACTCACATATTATTGGAGGAACTGTGCCCTAAAGATCAATTGTATGTCAGTCTAAAGTTGGGTCATCGAGTTGGCCATGACCTGTTCTCAAGTGAATTTTAAAAAGGACCAATATATGTCAAGGAAGAACTGCTACATAGCTGTGGAACCCACAGAAGATTATGACATCCTAAACGTTAATTTGGAGGCTATCTCAGCTAAAGAGATATATACTTTTTTGTTTCTCTGTAACAGGTATAGAAAATAATAATATACAGATCGCGTAAATTCTGACAATAGGCAAGAATACTTTTGATGAACAATTGTTTTTGTAAAGTTCAACAAGAAAATATTATTGCATGCTTGCTTACAGTTTGGTTATTTACATTTTTAAAAGTGTTTTATGACTAAACTCATCATGATTATAGATTATTAGTACTATATATTTCTCCTGAAATAGTGTTTTCTAAGCAAAATCAGTTCAATGATAGCAACCCTGCTAGTTAGATCAAGTAAAAAATATGAGAATTCACCAGGATCTCGAAGTTTGTTAACTGGATATGCTATTTCTCATTTTGTAATTTTTTTCTTTCCCTATCTGATGATTTATTGATTCATCAAAAAAGACTATCGTGAAAGTCAGCAACAATCAGTTGTGCATGAACAATAAGGAAGTTGCAGTAATTCTGACTTGAAGTTACCGGAAATGAGAAAAGGGAGTTAAATCATACAATCATTGCATTTCGACTGTTAATACGAATTTTAACTTTATGTCTCTATATTCCGTAAGACCTGGAACGGTGTTCTGTTTCTTTTAATATGCAGTTACAAATGTGGTAATGTAGAAACATTATTTTGTAAGTCATAAACAAACCTAAATTCTGAGTCGCTTTACTGGACCAATCAAATGTGTGTGAAATGCAAACAAAGAGTTGTAATAGAAAATGAAATGAAATTGTAATGAAAAGTATGATGTGGCAATTAAGTGGTTGGGCAATTACAAATTACTAATTTGAAATGTTTATCAAATCATGAACTGAAGCATTCTACAAATCTGTCATGTCAGAAATAATGTCACTTGAGAAACGCACAGGACCAATTTTATTCCAAGTTCTGTAAGTAACCTTAGCTTGTTTTGATATAACCAATCAAAACATTTAGATAATTGAAATGGTTAAACATTCTAGCCCCTTCATGTGAATTACATATTACATATAAACAAATGCTTCTTGCCAAAAGCAACCTTGTTGGTTCATAAACTCTTACGTGAAATGACTGTTTTCACTTAAATTGTTGTTTATCTTAATAGTATTCCCTGTTATGTAGGTCAAAGTAAGTTAATAGAACTATGTGCTGTAACACCTTGAGGACTTCATCACACCACTTGTACGTTATAAGAATTATTCTGATCAACCGTCCAAAACAGTAAATGTTCTCTCTGACTGCAAGTCCTGAAATTAACTGTCTTCAAAAATAAACATTCAAAATCGTTTATGTGGTGAGAGTAGGACAGGAACTTCTGAAAGCAGCCAAACTTAAGGAATTATTTCTATCTTCACGAAGCCGCTCAGGGTTTTGGTTCTCACACAGGCACTGTCATGAAACGGGCTGCAGATGTTGAGGGGGTTCTTTGCAAAACCCAGAGAGTTCATTTACAGCTATTTTCATTTGCTTTATCAGATCAGAAGTTGAATAGATATATTTATTTATTTGATGTACACGATTAACATCCTTCAAAATCTATATGCATTTATTTCTTATGGAAACCTATTTCCAATGCCTAAGAGATAAGAAAATAATAAATTATGTATTTGTTAAACTGAATAGTTTATAAGTGTACTAAATTGATTATTATATAACACATATTATGTGAAAGAAATTGAATTTTTAAAAAAATATTATGACATTAAATTAAAACGATTTTTATGAATAGATATAAAACGGATAATTTGAAAAAAAGGCACAAGATAATAAACTTTAATTTGAAAAAAAGGCACAAGATAATAAACTTATAAAGTGCATATTAAGGTAAGAAATATAATTTGTGAAAATACTAGAGTTATATAAATGACAATTCATTTTTACATATATTTATCAACATTTGAGCAATTTTTTTATTTCATATTTCCTTAACACCCGAAAGAGATCAGGGAAGGATTAGGAGCAGATTAGGAAGGAGCGCGAGAGCGGATTTATATACACTGTTTTAGCAGGATGTTCAGACTAATTACTGGATAATTACAGAAGTGGTGCCTTTTCATGTATGGTGTAAAGAAGTTCATGTATGGTGTAAAGAAGCATAATATTTGTTGATTGTGAAATCATAACCTACCTTATATTCATTGTATGAATGTTTCATGCTTGCTTACAAATATGAAACCATATATGTTTTATATATCATCCATATCCTTTCTTTTCAAAGGAAATTAAAATATATTATCACGGATACCTCATCACTTTCTTTATATATTTGTCAATTCTTTGATCATAGTTTGTGAGACATAATAACTAAAACGAATGGTTTGCACCGTGAAAAAAGCAACATGGGTCAGTTCAAAACACTTGTGAAAATTTCCATTCTTATAATTACTTCTTCTTTTTTCTTTCTCTTTTTAGATACTCATTGATTTAAAAACATGCTTATTAAAAAGCACGATCTTTATAATCAAAGTAAAAGAAGAATAATTCCAAAAAAAAATACTAAAGCTATGATATGATTTGTGCCTTTTGCATGTTTCAGTCCATTACTTGCATATTGTATGCAAATATTCTTAGTTTTATTGTCAAAATTCGTACCACATATTATTCAGTTCCTGATTGTTGGAAAGTTTGACTTTTTAAGGCAAATATCTTAAAAAAAACCCCATTAATTTATAAGAATCTATACCTAATATACTTGACAAACATGATCCCTAGATTTGCCTGTAGTGGGTTTCCGCGGACCCATAACTGAAATCGTGACACGAACAAGTAGTTATCTTGACAACTGCATCCAAAGCTTCTGCGGTCATTTTTAGAGGTGCGGTGATTGAGTGAGCTGTACTCAATACATGCTCTTTTCCTCTTGCCAGACATAAGAATGTAATAAGTGATCAGATATCTGAATGTGACCACTGCAGATTGCCTTTTAATAGCCTTGTAGTCAAACAATCCTAGACTGTAGAGGCCGCGATAGTAAAAGTTGAAAAAAATGTTACAACCCTTTTCTCAAAAGCATATATTTCCAGTTTGGTGTTGTGAGAAACCAGACAATGCAGCCATGACTAATTATAAACATGGCAGTGAAAAATACACGCATTAAACCTTATATCGTATTTCCAAATACATTGCGTCAGTCCTCACTTATAAACTTAAACATACACAGTTCGAGCAGACACGTAAATATATAAGAATTTAAGCTTTCATCATGACGTTAAAAAATATGTTTTTCTCCTCACATGAAAGACATATGCGATGGCCAAACAACCGGTTTCATTCTGAAAAGTCTATTGATTTGACTCAACCATGCTTTACGATTTACGAGGGCCTGGACTCAAGGTTCGAGAGATAAGAACATTGCCTCTCCCAAGGATTGCCGTCGGAACGTATTGTCAGCGTTATCAGTGTTCATCCCTTTAGTTGAGTGATTAGCTGAGACCACGGAAAACCATGAAACTGATGTATGCTGTGATTTGTATAGCTCACCGAGCTCTACAAATCTGGTTAGGGACATTTATTTTTCACAGATCAATCATGGCCCTGATGCAACAATAATGTAGAGATGGAAAGGCAGTCATGATATCCATGTTTATTAGATATTGGAATATAAAACTATTTAATTGGTCAGTGTGGAATGGATGAGTCATGAAACTCCCACTCCATGTGGTGCTACACCATTTCAGAATTTAATGACTGTAGTGGCAGCTGTGTTTCATTTTTGAAAAGATTTGAGGTTATATTGTAGAGCAAACATATTCTTGAAAGGGCGTATGTGCTAAAAGATTAGTTCATTTCACACTTTCTCTTGAGCCGTTGGTTACATGTAATATATTTCAATATTGTTATTACAATTACGTCAAAGTTCGTGCATAATTTTCGTTTATTAAATAGACACTAATTTTCCTGTTCAGCGATTGGTCAACACACCGTCACGTGGTGGTTTACAAGACCTTATATTGACTTAAGTTTTCTGATAAATTACGATATTGACTTGAGTTACTTAAAATAGACTAGGAATCCCCATGGATAGGGCTTCCCCTGCCTTTCAACCAATCAAATCGCTTGGTTTGAAGTCATCGTTCCTAGCGCTACAAGTACATGTATGTTTACATGACCCGAAATGAACAAACTAAAAATCACCAGCAGGACGGCGATCGTGCCCAGAGGCGAACATATGAGAAGAAAGGCATGTCATTGTTTCGTTTTAGATAATATGATTAAACATGAGATATCAAACTAACTTACTATAAACATTACCGAAAAGATACGTTTCCCCGGAAGCCATGACTTTGATAGTATTTTGCTTAGTAACAGAAAGGGCGACAACTCTTGGCGTCAAATTGTTTGCAATGTACGTGAGGTTGTTATTACGTCCCGAGTTCAAATGAAACAAAAAGATTTTTATAATTGTTTTCTATCTTCCAGAAAATCCAAGATGCCCAGTAAGGACGTTCGCAAAGTACACCCGACGCTTGAATCAAGACTTTGATGAGCTGTACACATGAGATGACATAATGAAATATATATATATATATATATATATATATATATATATATATATATATATATATATATATATATATGGATGAAATATTATTACTGTTTACCCGTGGTTGTCTTTTGTGAATTTAATAAAACAATTATAGACTCTTGTAGAGGTCAATATCGGTTTTAATTGACCTGAGTAAAACAATATCGACCTTGCAAGCTCGGTCAATATTGTTTTACTCAGGTCAATAAAAACCGATATCGACCTCTACAAGAGTCTATAATTGTATATTGTCAAAATATGTCTGTTTAATGAGCTTTATCATCCAAGACGGGCTTTCACAGTTGATATCACTGGTGTAAGATCAAACTATAACTACAAGCAACCAGTATTGTAGATATTGTAACAAACAAATCGTCATAAGATTTTTGCATATTCAGCTTATGACCTCAAAATGCTTTGACATCACCGAGAACTCTTATAACAATGCTATGACGTCACAATGTTGATGAATTATCAATGCTTTGACATCATATCGCTGATGCTTTGACCTCACCATTCAAAATACCTTATGCCAGTTTTATCTTATTACTGAAAGCTGTTGAAGAATGATTTTTGATGATGAAACATCTCACCCTCGTGTCTTCTGATATCAAATATATCAACTCTCGTTGATTCAAGTAAAATACCCTTACTCCTCTAATCAACTCCTCTAGTTGTATTTGACATCAGAATACACTTGATTTAGATTTTCTATGTATGTTATCCGGAGTAATCTAAAAATGTATGGGAGTAAGCATCAGCGAGAAACCAAGATGTTCAGTTAGAATTCTGTCGTAGACCTTAGACCACTTCAAGGAAATGTCATGAAGTGTACGATCCGGATGAGGAACCTTTTACATTGGTCAACCAAAAGGCTAATTGAATGCTTTTCCCGCCTCATGATGATGTGTTATTGGGTAGGAAACGTCATTCTTCTGCAGTGAATTTACTAACAATGCCATCAGTTCCTATGACAACTAAATTAATGTGTTTGGAACATGAGTAAAGATTTCGTAGAAACCTTAACAAATTGTTGAAAGAATGATTGAGAGCAGGCAATCATACCTCTTCCAGATGGTGGGATAAATAAGTTTCTATTTATGGAAGTGTGTTGATTTGCGATAATATGCCATAATTATCTTCATTAGAGTATATGAACATTTCAATGGCATTGGTTTTCTTTCACGTCTTTGCGGTTTGCTAAACAGCCGAAACTTAAAAACATTGATAATCTCTTTCATAGAAAAATCATTACATGCCTGAAAGACGCGGTGAACAAAGCTATTTGAATACCCTTTCTTTGAAACTTCGCATTTTGAAAGATCATTGTTTCGTCATAGTTTAAGTCCATGTTCAAAGATCTTTACTACTCCAAAGAGAACCATACATATGTGCAATCAAATTTTGACTCTACCAAAGCTAACGTTAAACAACGACCAAGATATTACTTTCTGGTGTTTGTGTTGAAAAATGTTACCCATTTCTGTCATTTTTAGGTCAAACTACATGGTCCATAAAAGGAAGGTTGCTTGCCTTAGTTAAAGATCACCGTTCAAGTCAGGCTTCAAGACATTCATTGATGCTCATTTCATGACAATTTATGAAACCATAAACAATGAGATGCAGAGGATTTTATAGTGTAACTAGAATTGTAAGAGAAATATATTTTATTGTCCTTGAAACATTTGAATATTATCGTTTTTATTGAATAGTGCCATAGTTGCTAATTCACCAGTGACAATTCGATACACCAAATTATTTTTTGGAAGCAGTTTAATACTGAATTAATTAAATTGTTGAATTCATTACGTTTTTTTGTCCAGTGACGGACAACAAAATGATGTTATTATTGACCTCAGAAAGGAAATTCATATGCAGAGTTCTATGCAGTAATTGTTTTTCTTGTCAACCCATAAGCATATGCTTTTTCTTCTTTATATACTTTAGACATGCACAAAAAATTCGAAAAACCAACAATCTCACAGAATATCTTTGTCGATTGAATTTACATATATAATCAAGTAGTAAAACATGCCGTTACATATCGAGTAAAGCTATATAAGCTTGGTAGCAACACTTAATAAATAGATATCTTACATCTACCATGCATATTACATAACACATTGTATATATCACTAAAGATATTACCTGGTTGATGTCCAGTCCATATATTTTCTCTCCCTATATGCAAATTTATGTGATAAGTTTCAATGGTATACTCGTTTTTGAGTTGTCTATCATATCACAATTAATCTTTCCTTTCCTACTTTTTTCTGGTTTTCGGTTTTGCTTATTAAAACCATTATATAAAATGGAATGTTATTCCCCGTTGTATCAACACATCTGCTACACGTTTCGTGCCCTTTCCAATGGACCGCATGCTTCACTTTCCACGTTATAGATCCGTTTAATTGGGATCGGGCATTTTGTCAAGGCTTTTGTTATTATTGAACTCCACACAACACCTCGAGTATCAATTCCAGTAACAAACTATAAATACATCTAATGCGTAGGCACAGAAATGATGGAGGCTGCTTGCCAATCTCTAGTGAGAAAAAGCAGTAATAATGGACAGTAGAGCGTCTCTTTATCGTTTATCCATTTGTCCATTTAACTTCAGATACTCCGAGTGTGGATTTCATTTTCAAAAGAACTCGGTAAGATTTCGACCTGTGATTTGTTGTTGATTTAAAACACTTTCAATCTTAACTTTAACATGTGTTATACACATTACATGCACACTTACCATGCACATTGA